>OX327694.1:8380000-10880000 GCA_946807835.1 Ailanthus altissimus | reverse complement strand
ATAATTGGAAAAATTACATCAGTCTCCAGTCAGATGACAAAAACCTATTAGATATCAAATATAAAGATCAAAAGGGGATCTAAACAACATTTATAGATCACAAAAAGATTAACCTATCATAATAAAAATGCAAAGATCCCTCTCATGATCAATTGAAGATAAGCAGGTTTTTGAGGTTTAGGCAATTCCAATTCACAAAATCAATCTCTTCTGTCCCAAATAAACATATGTTCACATAACAGAGTGCAAGTTAAGTTCTAAAGATATGGGCATTGTTTTGTGTATTGCTTACGTGCATAGAAGGATAAATAGTTAATTGAAGAGGGAGAGGACTATATACCATAAGAACACACCTTGCAATGGATCAGCAGGCTCCGTTAAATCAAGCCAATCATATGACTTCACATGTAATGAACCGTAGACAAGCTTGCTCAAAACAGTCATTCCGGGATGATTATGAAGGGGTATGATTGAAGAAGGTGGCATGCAGAAAATTCCTATCTGGGTAAAAGATAAAGATTAAAATCTAATCGATTTCAGTGATGCAGTTTTCAAGTTTCAAAATTTTGAAAATGCAACAATACAGAACATTTGATTGTATTTAGGTATAGTGAAATTTCAAACCAGATTGTAACTTTTAGCTAAGGAAATAAATATATAAACTGAAAAATTTCAAACCAAATGGTAACTTTTAGCTGAGGAAATTAATGTGTAACTAATGACTGGCAACTTGAAGCCTGTGCTTACAGAGAAACTGTCACACTCATGTAAATGCAAGTATTTGATTGGTGCAAGCGACTGATGCTTCCCATTGCGTTCAAGCACAGGACCTGACCAATTACGTACCAATTGTGCCTCCTGTTCAAGACCTACATCAGAAGGCTTTATTTTATCTGAAACAAAGTAATATCTGGGGGTTAAAGTGTGCAAACATAATATGGAAAAGACCAAGAATAACAACAAGGACTTAGATTTTATTTAAGGATAAACATGGGGAGACAAAATCTAAGAACTCCATAAATACATCTATCTTGCAGTTTCACATGAATATCCGACAGTAAAAGAAGTATGACTTTCCAAAGATGCAAGAAATGCATTAGGTGTTTAGAGAATGCACACAAGTTATAAATAACTCAGCATTAAGTATGAAATAGAATCCACAGAACTTTGCATGAAATACTAAAGTTCAATTTGAATACAAACATGAGGCAGTCTAGCACATCAATGTCAAAAATCACTGGAAGAAGACATTGCAATGTGCCTATATTCTCCAAACAAGTATACTTTTATCCTGAAGCAGAAAATCGAGCAATGCAATCAAATGGAAAATACAATTGCCAGAAATATGATACTCCATGACTAAAGACGTCCTATTTGTAGTCTAAAAGGAAACAGCTTTAAAGTTAATAACAATGGTAAAAATGATGAGATCCAACATATTTAGAAATATATTATAGCAACAATGATGTGAAATCTGTTTTCAAAGCAACTTCCATATGCAGATCAAGATGTTCCTCTCATGTGAGAAAATTCAGAACTCTCCATTTCAGCAGGTCATATTAGACAATGTTGTATGCTCAAAAAAGTAAGCTGGGTATGTTTGGACAAAAGTCTAAATTGGTGTCACATGGCAATGTCAAGTATGGCAAATAAGAAAAACTTTTAAAGGCAAAACCACTACGAAGATCAACACAAACATGACAAATTAAAGATTTCACATCGAATTGCTTCTCTATTATGGTCCCATTTCATTGCAAGCAAAATAATATAAAAGAAAAACTATATGAATGAGGTGGCTTTGCACTAAGCTATATCTAAGCATTTACTATGGTTGAGTTACCAAATCAATAAATCATTCTGGAAATGATTTTATTTGAATTTTGGGTAAATCAATAGCAAGTTAGTTAATCATAAATTTTCAAAATTACAAAAAGGTTGGCGAAAGAGAGGCCCGTGCAATGATCTCAGGTGCTTCTTGAAAGCATTGTTGTCATACTAGAATAATATAAAGGCAAATCAATCTTCATTGAAGGCCCCACCTGAGAGGGTCTTGCAAATGAGTTTATCTAATTTGATCCTAACAATACATGTCAAGCCATGTAAACTGAACAATAAAAAGATTTTGTTTATACCACATGAACACCACACAAAGACATTCAAAGAAACTTAAAAGCAACCACCAGTAAGTACTAACAAGAAACTAAAAGACATCCTCATCAAAACCGAAAGGGCAGATACCCTGTATGATTGTAGTTGAGTCTTGAAAGAATAATGTTAATTCCTACAATAAGCTATAGAATTTAAAATTTTACTCCCAAGTTGAGTTGTATGAGTAATCCAGACCATCAATGAAAATTTGTCACAAGATTGAACTTCATCTTAATTCTTTTGTGCAAAACCCAAAAACTGGTTTGCAGGATGACATATAAAGTTACAATCACAAATGGTTTCCTATGTTAAAGTTCATTGGTGCTATGTCTTTACGTACATGGAAAACCTGCTCTCAGTTCAAAATATCAAGTTTGATCGAAAGAAATAGTAGTGTAACTAATGATTCATGTGAAATCAATAACAATGTTGTATTCTGGTTAGTTACATAAAAAAATAGTGAACTTGAACACTTTTTACTTGCAGCGGTCATGCCACATCTCCTATAAATTCCAACCAAACAACTTAGCAACTTGATTCTAAAGTGATACAAAACATGCTAAGACTAAGTCCGTTCATAAATAAAAATAAAACAAGACAATCAAAGGGTCGGGTCTCGATACCTAACATGGCACGAACTTTCTCAAGGGCTTCCTCTGAGACAGGCCCATTTGGCGAGAATGATGCTTTGCAAGTATTATAAAGTCTCTGTATATAATATGGCATGATGTAAAGACGGTACCAACTTAACTGAGTAAAAATCAGTAAGCCGATAAAGTCTTTGCTAGAAACTCACTAGCTGCAATTACGATAAAAGATGCAGTTGAATACTTTGATCTTGGTTTGTGACGCAAATCTACGGTAATAGATCTGCATGACAGTTATCTCATCCCTCTCTGCCAATCTTAATTGCACAAACAAAAATGAAGACATAGTAAAAAAATTCAAATCACCATTTTATAAAAATTAAATAATTGAGATACAAATACTAATTCTTTAGCATATTCAATAGTTCCTGCATTTAGAATATAAATGCAAGAAACATTAAGAGAGAAGAAGAAGAAGAAAAAGAAAAGGTTTAATATACATTCCGGATAAGATTATTCTATTATTGAAGAGAAGTGATAGAAAATATCTCAAGCAAACGCGATTGCTTGGGAATTTCCCAACACAATCCTACAGTTAGTTTAATATGTAAAACGAAATGAAAAAAAAGAAAAGAGATAAATATCCAAATTATATCCTAATTTCTTATAATTGTTGTGGAATCGTCAACTAAATGCGTACAAGATTCAAAATAATGAAATATTCCATTTTCAGCCACATATAACGAATTAGCTTAATTGGGACGCATTTATCGATTATTCTGAAGCAGGCAAAAGGAATTTTTTTTGTAAAAAAATAAAAAAAATCTAATCACCGACTTCGGATTAATTTAAAAGAAGAAAGAAAAAAAAAAACAACAACAACAACAACAATTGAAAGGATAATACGGAAATTTTCAAATTAGAACATGAAAAATAAAAGAGAAAACGAGTCAATATTAGATCCATCTAGTAAAAAAGGGGAGCAAGGGTGCGCAGGATAACGTACCGTGGGTGCGCAGGATAAAGCGGACGCACAACAACAGATAAGGGGGAGAGAAACAGAGGAATCGCTGTAGCTTGTAAAGCTAATAAGTGAAAGAAAGAAGAGGAACGGAACGAAGAGGAGGAGAAGGCGAAAGGAGATTTTGGACTCGTCACTGGTGTTTATTTATTTTTGGTTTGGCCTTTTGGGCTCTGGCCTCTGGCCTCTGGCTCAGGCTGAGCTCCTTATTGCTGCCGCCCAGTCTCTGTGTTCACTGACTAACAGTTGGCCTGCATTTCTTTTTCAATCACTGTCGTAATTGCCTGTTTGGTAATATTAATTTTATTAGGATTAATATTTGGTAAAGGACACTAAAATTTGAAGTTTATGGAAAGGAACGTTTTGTAAAAAGGTAGTAGAGACCTGTTAAATGGACGACAGTATAATTATGTCCTATATTAGGATTATTATGTAAAAGGGTCATAAAAATTTGTTAAATCGATGAAAGTATAATTATATACATATATAAAGATCGTTATTCCATTTTACTTGAAAGCATAATTATACCCTTATATTAAAATTGTTAGGTTTATTTTACACCCATTTTATTTTTAATAAGTTCAAAAATAGAGTGATAAAACATGCACATAATATAACTTAAATTCAAGATCTTTACATTAAAATTAAGCACTTTAACTATTAAGCTATAAATACTTTATTAACACTAAGCATACTTATCTTTTATATATTAAAGTAATTTAGACACCAACAAGCTAGACACTTTAACTATTAGGCTATGAGCACAGAAATAGATAAAAGTAATCTAGACATCGACAATTTAAACACCTTACCTATTATGCTACATGTACAGCAATTTGGATATCTTAACTATTAAGTTACAAGTATTTTATTGATATTAAGTGTATTTATCTTTTATATATATATTAAAATAATTTGAACTTTATATGTATTTTTAAAATAAAAGGATAGTAATCTGGATCCACCTAGCAATCTGCATCTATCTTAACTATTAGACTATAAATACTTTATTAATACTAAGTGCTTATAAGTATTTTTAAAATGGAAGGATCGCAATTTGGATCCTGTATATATATTTTAAAATTGAAGGACCTTAACTATTAGGCTATAAGCATAACAATAGATTAAAGCAATCTAGATACCAACAATCTTGACACCTTACTTATTAGGCTACAAGTATTTTATTGACATTAAGTGTATCTATTTTTTATATATATAATAAAATAATTTGGACTCTATATGTATTTTTAAAATGAAAGGATAAAAATTTAGATCTACCTTAATTATTAGATTATAAGCACTTTATTGACACTAAATGCCTATATGTATTTTAAAATGGAAGGATAACAATCTGGATCCTGTATATATCTTTAAAATGAAAGAATAAAATTATTATCCTTCAACTCAAACCTAAGACCATTGGGTAGAAATCAAACGTCTTAACTATTAAGTTATAAATACTTTTATTGACATTAAGTGTATCTATCTTTTATATATATAATAAGTCAATCTGGACAATGAATTAAATAAATTAAATTTATAATAAATTAAATACAAATAAAGAAATAAAAAATAAATTCATCAAAGTAAAATTAAAACTTTAAAAAAACAATCAAGCGGCCATCGGACACCAACTCAAAAAATTAAAATTAATTCATCTCAAATATAATTTATTCAGTTTATTTATTTATATTAAGCCTAAGTAGCCTAAAGCGAAAACCCATTCCACATTTGGGAAAAACAAAAAAGCCCAAGCCTATTAAACCAAACCAGAAAATAGAATCTGAACCAAACCGAGCTAATCGGTTTGGTTTGGATTCTATTCCTAGGGTTAATTCGATCGGTTCTAACTTCTTAAAATTGATTGGATCAAGTTAAGCTCAATTCTAAAACCCAAATTGAAATCTAGTTTTACTCAATCCTACATAAAGGAATTTGAAATCCACTTAGTTTAGCACCCGTGAATGAAATGATCTCAGAAAATATTAAAGAAAAAGGACATGGGATCCTCCAAAGTTTATGAAAAGAGATATACAGATCCTGAAGTTTCAAAAGGAACATACAGACCCTTATCAAAAGACGAAATATATTAAATTTGACAGACAGAAAAATAAAACTATCTTTTAACTATCAAATGGGTTAAAAGTACTATTTTTACCCTTGTATGTATTTTTAAAATATATAGATAGAAATATGCATTTAGTATGACTTGAACTCAAAATCTTTAGCTAAAATTTAAACACTTTAACTATTATACTACAAGCTATTTTATTTGATACTAAGTGTATATATAAAAAGCTCTTTATTAACGTTAAGTGTATCTATCTTTTATATATACAATAAAGTAATTTGGACTGTGTATATTTTTTAAAATAGAAGAATAAAAAAATGCACTTAGCTTAACTCGAAATAAAGATCTTTAGATAAAAATCAAATACTTTAACCATTAAGTTACAAGGACTTTATTGACAATAAGTGCATCTTTCTTTTGTATATACAATAAAGCAATCTAAACAATGAATTAAATAAGTTAAATTTAAAATAAACTAAATAAATTAAAATTAAAATGAACTAAATAAATTAAAACTAAATAAGTAAATTTGAAATGAATTAAATAAATTAAATTTAAATTGAAATATATTAAATAAATTAATTTTAAAATAATTAAATTTAAAATGAATTAAATAAATCAATTAATATTACATGTTTTTGGGAAGTTGTGCTCTGTAGAGGTAGAATTATCATTTTGTTATTTTTTATGTTTTAAAGTGCAATTTATTCATTTCACATGATTCTGTTAATTCTAACAAAATATCTCCTAATGGTTGGGTAATACTGTTTATTTTTTAAACTAGAGAATTTTATTGAAACTAGACTAAATCTCGAGGGTATTCACGATAATATCCTTTAAATTTAAAATGGACTAAATAAACTTATAATTTAAATTTAAATGAATTAAATAACATAAATTTAAAATAAATTGAATAAATTAAATTTAAAATGAACTAAATAAATATAAATAAAAATATATCAAATAAATTAAATTTAAAATGAATCAAATCCCTTAAATTTAAATGAATTAAGTAACATAAATTTATTTAAATGAATTAAATAATTTAATTTATTTTGGGCCTATAACTAATATTTTGGGGCCTAAATTAATATTATTTTTTGTTATAATAATTTTTAATGGCAATATTTTTAATATTTACACCAAATAAAAATGTAATTGTAAATTATAATTGTAATTTTAATTGATTTATATTCATGATAAAATTATTAATCATCCAATTGAGTAAATTAAAATTAAAATTTTATTTTGCAAGATTCAATTTATAAAATTTATTAATTTATATTTATGTGATAAATCATCAACTGTTCAATTTCAATTTCAATTTCAGTTACTTTATATTATTCATGGTATAAATTATTTAATTCAATCAAATTAATTGAAATTATGATTCAATTGACTAAATTGAAATTAAAATTAAATTGTAAAAGGATTCGATCTCAATTGCGATTAATTTGTATTATTAATGGGATAAATATATTAATTCAACTAATTAAATTGTAATAGAATTAAATTATATAAGGATTCGATTTCAATTGTAATTAATTTGTATTATTAACGGGTCTACTAATTTAATTGACTAAATTGAAATTAGAATTAAATTGTACAAGAATTCGATTTCAATTGCGATTAATTTGTGTTTATATAATGAGATAAATCTATTAATTCGACTAACTAAATTGGAATTAGAATTAAATTATACACGGATTCAATTTTAATTGTAATTGATTTTTATTATTCATGGGATAAATCTGTTAATTCAATTGACAAAATTGAAATTAGAATTAAATTATACAAGGATTTGATTTCAATTGAGATTAATTTATATTATTCATGGGATAAATCTGTTAATTCAATTGACAAAATTAAAATTAGAATTAAATTATACAAGAATTCGATTTCAATTGAGATTAATTTGTATTATTCATGGGATAAATCTATTAATTCAATTGACTAAATTGAAATTAGAATTAAATTGTAAAAGAATTCGATCTCAATTGCGATTAATTTGTATTATTAATGGGACAAATCTATTAATTTAACTAATTAAATTGAAATAGAATTAAATTATATAAGGATTCGATTTCAATTGCAATTAATTTGTATTATTAACGGGTCTACTAATTTAATTGACTAAATTAAAATTAGAATTAAATTATACAAGAATTCGATTTCAATTGCGATTAATTTGTATTTATATAATGAGATAAATCTATTAATTCGACTAACTAAATTGGAATTAGAATTAAATTATACACGGATTCAATTTTAATTATAATTAATTTTTATTATTCATGGGATAAATCTGTTAATTCAATTGACAAAATTGAAATTAGAATTAAATTATACAAGGATTTGATTTCAATTTAGATTAATTTATATTATTCATGAGATAAATCTATTAATTCAATTGACAAAATTGAATTAGAATTAAATTGTACAAAGATTCGATTTCAATTGAAATTAATTTGTATTATTCATGGGATAAATCTATTAATTCAATTGACTAAATAGAAATTAGAATTAAATTGTACAAGGATTCAATTTCAATTGCAATTAATTTGTATTATTCTCTATTAATTAAATTGATAAAATTAAAATTAATTTTATAAGGAGTTAACTTCAATTGCGATTAATTTGTATTATTCATAGGATGAATCAATTAATTTAAGTCAATTCAGTTACATTAATTAAAATTATAATGTAATTTAATTCAATTGTACAATGATTCAATTTCAATTAATATAAATTCACGGTATAAATCAAATAATTTAATTTAGTAAATTTTTATTTGTCACCTAAATAAAAAAAGTTCGGTAGAATTCTCCTAAAATATGAACATTCTCATATTTATAAAACTTACAAAATAATAAGACATTCCCAATTTTAATTTAAAACCAACTCCATCATCTACATCATGTCTCAATTAACAATAAATACAAAACATAGAGAAAAAATCCAATAATCTATCATTAACAAAATATTACAAAAATAAATTTAAATAAAAGGTCTATCATCTTATTATCATCCACTTTTTATTTTTTAACTTTTAAGTTTCAAGTCCACCAATAAACTTGTAAGGTAGTTGTGAATAAAAAAATATAAAAAAAAATTAAAATAGAAATGAATTATTATAATATTATTAAAAGAATTCAAATCTTTGTACTAGATTTTAATATATTTTTACTTTACCATAGCTCAAGGCAACACTCTTCAATTTTTATGTTTGACTTTTATGATCTAGTAGCGATTTCGATATTCTACATAATAATTTACAAAATATTAAATGAAATATACAAAATACATTTAAAAAATTAACATAAATGAATAAAATTTAATCATTTATTATATGCTTCAAGTCTTTCATAATTTTCTACTTCAAATTTTATGACTTCAATATGTTTGGCTTTATCCACGATAAGTGATGACATATCCAATTTTTTGTGTATATCAAATGCCTTCACCATGGTAGGAGTCAATAAGCTCCTAAATATATTTAGCACACGTCCTCTAATATTAAAATACAGACTTGGATGCCACAATAGAGATCGTTATTGCAAATACATCTTAAGCTATATGCGCTAAAATTGGATACTTGATTGCATTCAATTTCCTCCAAAGTAAGATTTTAAACTAAGGGTTGAGAGCACTCTCACATTTGTCCATCTAATATCTGTCCACTTCACTTGTAACCTCTATCTCAGCTTCATTATTAAAAAAATATCTGTCCACCTCACTTGCAAAAAACTCTTTTTCCTCATTTGCCCTACCATATCAAAATAAAGTTAATAACTTACTTACACCAGATTGTTAAGAAGTCATACTATTAGTGGCACTAATACTGTTACTTTCCTTTTCAATCGATTTTCCATACTACCCATTACATTCTTCATACACCTTGTATAACAAATCTTTGATGACCTTTTTCATTTTATCCGCCTTTGGATTATCCTCCTCGAACAACATCCTAAAAAGTAAGCTCACAAAATTAATTTTGCATCATGGGTCAAGTAAGGTAGCCAGAAATCATTATTTTTTTTATCTTTCCAATTGATTCTTAATACTTATTATATTTAAACTTCTTACTCAAAGCCAAGCTACCCAAGAAAGGATCATCATTGGAAGTCGAAAGGGCTAAGGTGGAATTGACTTTATAAATCTCATTAAAAGCAATGTTCAATGTGTTGGGTGTTGATTATTCTAAGGTGCTAGCATGTGGGATGTGTTCATCATACAAAAAATATACATATCTCATACATATATGTGCACAGCGGAAGATTAAAATTAATACAATGAACACATATAATACATATTTATCAAATGAAAAATGAGATTGAGAAATTTAGCCTTTGAATTAATTTGCTTGAAGTTCGCCATGAAATGAAACTTTGATCAATCCTAACAATCAACAAGGATGAGTTTGATTGTCTAGAATAGTAGTATGTTAATCCAGCATTTAGTTTAACTCTTAAACTTTATTCAAAGTTAAACTCTTTAACTTAGTTAATTTTTTTTTTATTCAACTCTTGAATAAAAATAAATTTAATTCATGTTTTAATGGCTAAATTAATTGGAGAAGATGATGAATAGAAAATATTTTTAACTTTTGAAACATTTTAATTTTCGTTCTCCATTTCTCTCTTAATTTTCTAGCCAACAAAAAACACTTAACATTTTTTTTAATCAAATTAAATTAATTTGTTTTATCTTTTGTTCAACTCTTGAACAATTAAAATAAATCTATTTTAGTTATTACATTTAGTAACCATTTATATATTTATTTTGTTGTTCTAACACTTAAACACAAAATAAAGAATTTCAATTTCTCAAATTGAAATGGCCACCAAAATTGCAAAATCTAAAAACTTATGAATTTTGAATTTCATTTCACTTTATATACTAATGCATAAATTTCAAACTAATTTAAATTTCATTTGCATTTAATTTAACTTAACATAACCTTAATTAATATTTAACCTTAGTTAGGTTAATTTAACTTAACCCTTAAGTTAATAAATATTTAAATATTCTAACCATAGTTAACTAACTTAACCATAGTTAGGTTAACCTTTACTTAATCATTAAGTAAGGTTAACTTAACTTAACCATATGGTTAACCTTTAACCATAGTTAAGTTAAATCATTTATTTAACAATTAAATAAATAAATATTTATTTTAATTATTTAACAATTAAATAATTATAAAATAAAATTACATTTATATCCTTACTTGGTTACCAAGTTAACCTAAAGTGGGTCCTACCATTTAACCATATACTTTAGTTAACTTAACCTTAGTAATTTGCTGAATTATACTATATTGAACCATTCAATACGATAAACTGCCCAAGCGCTCAAAGAGTACATTTCATATTGGGACTTTCTAGGTCTACACTCGATTTGTCAAATGGAACTATTCTATGATTCTGTAATCGATGCCACACGCACACGTTACGAATATTACAAATCAGCGTGTTAGACCATACAAGTTGAGGTCATAACGTATACGTATAATCCTTCCATCATTTATACCCTGGATGTGTGGGGATATAAATCAGCACCGTCAAATTCTCATTTGCTCATCCATAAACTTATCTCTAGATTCATATCTCGATAAACAATATACGCAAACACTTTTCCTATATTGTTTAACCCTGTGGAAAACTCTTTTTTCGGGTTTATGCTTATGGCCACAAGACTTCATGAAATACAATCTCGGAGCATCGGATATACAACTTACCTACGTAAGCTGACGGATCCTGTATCTATGCACATCGGACTCCATAGGAATCGGACCATACCCAGCGACACATAACGTTCAGACCATAAAATATCTTTGACATATGTGAAACCAAACATGGTGGATCACTCATAAGACCACCGTGGCGCTCAGGTCAAAGGACCACGAATACTACTCAACTCGAGAAGACCTTTCTTTGACGGCTTCATAGGATATCTATTGGGTTCCTCGTGAGTCTGTTCAGTATCCAGTCCTGACTGGGTACTGGCATACCTATACAAGCTCTAAGCTCATGGTCAACTAAGAACAACCATCTGAACCAGTCAGATATAGACATACGCTAATCTATATTATGTGAATTCACCGATAGATCCGCATTGGTGATCATAGATCAGGAACATTGTGTTTTAGAGATACTTACATAATGACATTTCTTAGCACCTATTGCAACTCTTTGCAATTATATCATTACAAGTATACTCTCTGGTCTTTGTCCTATTATAGATAAGGTTCTAACTCTTTAAACCTCGTTGACTCTTATAGCTTGCTAACTCGTTGCATAAACTCTCAGTTTTGCTAACTATTAGTTCTGGTCTAAACTCCTTTAGACTAGATCTGAACTCTTTCAGATCATACAGTGTCTGTAATGTTATAAACATTATACCATATAAATATGATATTAACAAATTTTATTCGAAATATTTATTGTATAAATATTAATAATTAATATTCATACAATATTGGAATGGCACGTAAGCACCAGCTCCAACATAATGTCACACTTTTTGTTAGAAATAGTACTTACGTGCCATTTCAATATTGTATGATATTAATTGTTTAATATTTATGCAATAAATTTTCAAATGAAATTGTTAATATTAAATATATATATATGGTAAGATGCTTGTAATGTTTCAAACATTATATGATTTGAAGGAGTTCAGATCTGGTCTATAGGAGTTTAGATTAGTGTTAAAAGTTAGCAATACTGAGAGTTATAAATATTAAGAGTTAGCTTTGCTAAAAGTTAGTAGGTTATAAGAGTTAGCAAAATCTAATGAGTTAGAGCCTTATCTAAAATTGGACAAAGACTTAGGAATATATTAATAATAACATAGTTGCAAGAAGTTGCAAATAGTGCTAGAAAATGTCATTGTGTAAGTACGTTCTCAAACTTTATGTTCCTGATCTATCTTCATTGATGCGGGTTTGTCGGTTAAGACCTTATCACATATAGATTAGTGTATGTCTATATCTGGATAATCCAGATGGTTACTATTAGTAAACCATGAGTTTAGTGGAAGCTCGTATAGACATACGGATATTTAGTGAGAATTGAATATTGAACAAACTCAATAAACATCTCCAATAAACATCTCATATAACCAATAATGAAGGGTCTTCTCAAGTTGAGTAATATTTGTGGTCCTTTGATTCGAGTACCACGGTGGGCTTATGAGTGCTCCACCATACTTAGGTTCCACAAATGTCAGAGACCTTTCATGGTTTAACCGTTGGGTGTCGTTGGTATGGTCCGATGCTCATAAAGTCTTATGTGTATAGATATGAGATCTATTAACTCATATGGGTGACTTATATATCTCAATGCTTCGAGAATGTATTTTAAGAAGTGTTATGGCCATAACCATAATACCTAGGAAAAGAATTTTTCATGGGATAAACAATATCATAAAAGTGTTTGTGTATATCGTTTATGAAAATACTAATTTAGAGATAAGTTTATGGTCGAGCAAATGGAGACTTGACGATGATGAGCTATGTCTCCGCTCTTCCAGGATATAAATTATAGATGGACTATAAGAATACGTATTAATCTCAACTTGTATGGTTCAATGTATCATTTTATAATTTTTATAACGTGTGTGTGGATCATCGTTTACAGACTTATGGAAGAGTTTCACAAGACAAACAGGTGTGAACTTAAGGAGTCTCACAATATGAAGTATACTCGTTGAACACTGGGTCGAATTAATCAATCTGAAAAGATTTCAAAAAGCATGAATTGTTTTAAGGTCTTTGGGGAAGCTACTGAGCTTAAGTGTTAAGCTTAGGAATAATTAATTAACAATTATTATTAATTAATATACTTAGATAAATGTCAATTTGTTATTGACCTTAAATGGCCGAATGAATCACCAATAAAACAAGAAAAATTACCCTATTTGACAAATTAAGGACATAGGTCCATAAGTAAATAAAAAAATGTTATTTTATTACAAAGTGTTTGCAATATAAAGTGGAATAGGTATAAGGCATTTGGCTATTTTAAAGCGAATACAAATTGTAAATGTTACAGTGAATGTTCAAAGAAGCTAATAAAAATAAGTGTGAGACTAAGTTAGTTGACCGAATGAAAGTTAGAATAAGAGTTAGTCTAATAAGCTAACAAAAGTTAGCTCTTTCTAAGCATATGTTCAGGAACTAAAATAGTGAAAGAAAAATTTTCTTTCATTATTCTTACACTTGACCGAGAACCAAATTTGAAGTAAAGAGTTGCTTCCATACAATTCTTGCTGAAATACAATACTACCATTCTAGCTCTACAATTTCATTAGTGTTGCAAACTAGAATTACTTGTGGGATCACTTTAGGGTGAACTCTGGAAATAGAAAATACCTTGAATTGTCTTCAAGGGTAATTTCTAATCTCATTAGTGTAATGAGACCTAAATTCAGTATGTGTATATTGCAACAAGAAATTAGAGTTTCTTTTTCCACTGCGTTAAATTGTACGTGAGACATGCAATTATTAAAATAAAAAATTGTAACGTACACATTTGCACCATACATACGACACACTAGCAAAATGATATCAAAGCGCATGTTTATGTGTTGTTTAGGATGATTGGAGTGATTATGGTGATATTTGAATGTCCCAAAATTATGAGCGATGCATTTTTAAATGTTGAAGTGATTATGGTGATAAAGGATGTTGTGGCGGTGGCATTTGACGCCGTGGGCTGGGGCTTTCTAGGCTTCAGCACTGCAACACTGGATAAGGAGCGCCATGGTGCTCGGGTTTCCAGGCCCCAGCGCCGCAGTGCTCAGGACTTAGCATTACAGCGTTGGTACTATGCCACAATGTTGAAGTCTGGGCCTCTAGCGTTGCAGCACTAGGACCTAATGTTGCGGTTCCATTCACACTATTTACTCTAATGTTTTAAGTTGTATAAAGATGCATGTGATGTTTATTTATGCAATAATAATTGTTATTAAATTTTATTACAAATTGTGATCATTTGTTTGAGCTAGAAACCACAATAGGAGCCTTATTAGTGGGGGTTAGTTGTGCTCGCTCAAAACAAATGTGTGATTAAAAATTACATCCTCATAAGATGGAATAAGAGTACAAAAATCTATTTTAATTAGATTTAATAGTATTTCATTATGAGATAATATTACACATTGGTCCGTCTTGTCAATACGGTGTTAAACGGGTCGCTTAGTCTTTTCTAATATTTCTAAAGCATGAAGGATTGGTCGGTGTAATTTAGACTATGTTGGTTAAACATGAGATGATGTAAATATATGTGAACGTATTGCCTAATATGGCTAAAGCTGAGAGTAGTATTAATAACATATATTTGATTATTGACAAGTTAATCTGGAATACACTTACCCAATATTACTAAAGCATAAGGATAAGGTGTATTTAGGATTAGTGGTAAGAGTTGCATGAGATGCAATTAACAAGAGTTGTCTACTTTTTGGGTTTACAAATGTCAATATTGCTAAAACGTGAGGCTGAAGTAAAATGCCAATAGGGTCCACTTTTGGTTGTACAATTTAAAGAGTTTAAACTATCATCTTCCCATTTGAGAGATTTAAGGGATTATGTAAAGTAGTGGGAGGGAATCTTTAGATTAAAAAATGTATAAAAGTTATACTCACGATCTAAAGCATTATTAATTAACGATTAAAATTTTTTCACTACACATCTCCTATTTAATCTTATAAAGATAAGATGAGCGTCTTATAGAGATAATATCAATATGAGCAATCCATTAGTATACTTAATTTTGGACCAACTACTATAGGGTATTAAGAATCTGAGAATAGTTCTAAATTCAGAAAAACTTGGATATATTATTGATCAAAAGATAATAAAGAATCGTTTCTGATGATGTCTCTTTGGAAGATGTTAAAATTGATCAAAAATAGATTTAAAATAATTTGAGAATCAAATCACATATCCTGCCGTCAATGTCTAATGATCTTTAGCGAGAGAATATGCACATGAGATGTGCAAGTAGTATAGTGCTCCATTTGAAAAATTATTTGATATATCCAAACCACAGATAGAGTATAGCAACAATGCAAAGTATTTACATTGTAGTGAGGTTTGATATAGTAAGTGTTACTATTCAAGACACCTTACCTTAGAAAAGATAAACCCCTTAAATATTTGTTTACTAATCCTAGATATTTCATTAGCATATAATGCTAAGTGTGCAAGGGTATGAGATACCACCTGTTAATCTCATATCTGCAAGGAGTTCATTATTTAAGGAATACTAGGAAACTATAAAGGAGAAGTACAGTTTCACGTAGGAAATAGAGATTTTCTAGATGTGGTAGCTATGAAAACTTTTAAGTCACTTCTCCATTCTGATAGAGGCATAATTGTATAATTGTTATTTTGTGCTAAACATTATTAAGTGAATCATATCACTCCCTGTAGTAGACAGAGAGTGTTATTATAAATACATGGGAATAGTTCCTTATATTTATATGATAATGATAATATTTTTATTAATTAACTGCCAGTTAGTGAATGGCTATTAAATTTTAAATACAATATGAAAAGTCTAGATGAACAAAACAAATATTGTTTGGGAACTTTGAATATTAAAGAATTATGAGACATAAAGATTGGTCATGTAGCCATGAGACAACTATCCTGTTTGGTTAAGGATGACCAGATATTTGATCTGACTATGAAATCTTGGCCAGTTTATGAATACTAGATTTGAAGGAAGATGACTAAATCCTTATTTGGTATTGGATACCGACCCACCAATTAATTAGAAATGGTACATAATGATGTATATGGTCCAATGAATCATACTGCCATTGAGTTTACTTCATTGTCTTTATCATGATTTGTCACGATAAAAACATATGTTTCTAGGAAGCATAGGTCAGAAATTTTTGAAGTGATCAAAAAGTTCTAACTAGAAGTAAAGAAATAAACACTTATGTATATATTCAATGCCTTCGATAAGATCGAGACAGTTTATACATGAGCACTAAATTCATAGATTATTTAAAGGAAAATATAATTCTCACTCAATATAGTTCTCTAGGTTCTCCTTAACTTAAAGGTGTTTTGGAGATGAGAAATTGGACTTTATTATATATGGTTCGATCGATGTTGAGCTTCACTGATCTTCTAGAAAATCTATAAGTTGTGCTCTAGAAATTATTGTTCACTTATTGAATAGAATTCCATCAAAAGTCATTTTTTTTTTACTTTATATGAGATATAGACTCGAAGGAAATTGAGTCTTAAGTATGTTAAGATTTGAAGTTATTCTGCTTGCATAAGAGTTACGCAACAGAATAAACTTGCACCTAAGGGGTACAAGTATCGGTTTATTAGGTATCCCAAACATTCTATGGGATACTAATTCTATGACTTAGAGGAATGAAACATGTTCGTTTCTTGCTATGCTATCTTCCTAGAGAAAGAATTTCTCATGGATCATAAGGATTATAGATAGATTGAATTTGATAAAGTCAATCAAGAGGTATATGAACCGATAGTAGAACTTTAAGGACAATTAAGTAAAATATCTTAACACTCTCTCCTGTAAGTCAAAAAGGATATTAAGGTCACTCGTTAGGTAGGTTTGATACCTGAAGCTGCCTTTGGTGTTTTGTAGTTGAAGAAAAGAATCATTTGACTTACAGGTAGAAACGATGTTGGACATTGACTTGGGAAATTGTCAAGATGCTATAAAATTTAAAATTGACTCTATGCATAACAATCAAGTCTAAAACTTGATTGTACTTCTTGTAGGAATAGTTCCTATTTGTTGTAAATCAATAATCCAATGGGCGTAGGCTTAATATGAAGATAGAGACCTTTAAAGCCTCATTGGTGATAACAAGGTTACACCCAAAAATCTGAGATCAGTTATGAGAAAACCTCTTTCACCAGTAATCATGCTTAAGTCAATTCGAATTTTCTTAGCTATTATAGTACATTAAGATTTTGAGGTCTGACAGATGGATGTAAAGACTGTGTTTTGGAATATATATCTTGACTAAGAGATTTGCATGAATAGGCTGAAGCTTTTGCATTCAATCTAACTTTTAATCTGATGTGCAAACTGAAGAAGTTTTTTTGAACTTGGAATCTTCATTTTAACAAGGAAATTAGAAAGTCTAATTTCATCAATAATGAAGAGAAAGTATATGTGTTCAGAAAGGGCAGTGAAAGCATAATTGTCTTCTAGTTCTCTATGTGAAAGATATACTCAATGTTGAAAATGACGTTGGTATGTTACAATTCATTCAATTAAGAGTTATTTGGGTAAAAACTTCTCCAGAAAAATTTTGGGACAAGGTATAGAGCTAGGAGGCTGATAAGACTATTTCAATTTTTTTATATAGACTAAGTCCTGAAAAAGTACAACTTTAACCTATTAGACAATTAATGTACCTTTCAAACATAGTATTCACCTTTCTAGGAGAAAATGTTCTCGACAAAGATAAAATCGTGAGAGTGTCTAACATACTATATACATCAGCTAGAGGTAGCTTGATGTACACCATGTTATGTATGACATCCAAATCTAGATGGCTATAAGTGTTACGAGCTGATATCAGTCTGATTCAGGTAACAATCATTAAATATATTTGAAATACTTGAGAGGTATAGAAGATAAGTTTTTGAATCACGGAGAAAGTTATTTACAAATGAGAGGATATATAGACTTAGACTTTTAGTCTGCTCTGGATGATAGAAATTATATATCTAGTTTTGTATTTCTTCTCAACAGTATTATAGTTAGTTGAGAATGTAATTTAGATATTTACAGTTGATTCTACCTTAGAAGCAAAATATGTTGTAGTTTGAGAAGCCTGCAAAGAAAGTTCTATGGATTTACAACTAAGTTATAGAGTTTAGAATAGTTTCAAACTTCATGGATTCTATTTCACTATAATGCAACAATAATAGGGTAATTGCTCAAGTCAAAAGTCATAATGCGCACCAGCATTTTGATTATGTGGCTCTGAATACCACATAATTAGAAAGATCTTGGCTATTGGAGATGTAATAGTATCTAAGATATATGATGTCCATTATGAGGGTTCTAAATCAACTTAAGAAGGTGAGCTGAGCATGAAAGAGGTTCAGATGAGTCAATAATAAGAGCGAAGGCCAAACAGCTTCAAAAGACTATAAGTAGTCAAATTAGAGCTATTGAAGCTTTTATGGGCTTGGAAGCTTTTGATCTGAATGGGAATGGGCCAAAGGTGTTTATTTGTCTTCAATTAAAGCTTAGGACTTGATTTAGAGGCTTTTGGTAACTTTGGGCTTAAAGAGGCAGATGAGAGCTTTATTTGTATACTATTGGGCTTAAATTGCTTCTTTTGTGCCTATTTTTATTATTTCGCTTATCTCTCTCTCTCTCTCTCTCTCTATTTTCATGTATTCGGGTCTTTTAAAACTTATTTACCTTTGTTTTAAGTTATTAAGTTAGATTGGGCTTATTTAAGTTATTTTAGGCTTTTTAAGTCAATTAGGTAAGTTTGGGGTTTTTTCTCATCTTGTAAGCCTATATAAGGCATCTTAAACATCTTGTAGAGGCATATCTCCTTCTCTTCAATTTTAGAAACATGAAAGAAGAACTTCTTCTCTCTTAACTTATCAAGTTTTTCAGCTTGTGCCGATAGTTATTGACTTATTACTCTTTGATCACCAAGAGTGTGGCGTCAAAACCCTAAATTGATCCTTGTGGTGTCTATCTGACTTATCAAGGTTTCTTTTTAGTTCTATCCTCCATCTTATTTATCATTTATTTGTTATAATTCAGCCTAAACACTTAAAAGAAAGACCAACAAAAATCAAACAGCACCCTAATCTTGAAATTAGATTTTTTTTAATATTTTGAATAATCTATTTTAAAGATCAAAGCACATCATCTTGGTATCAAAGCATAGAGTTTTAATGTGTGAACTCAAGGGTCAGCCATTAAAGGACTCTTGTTATTTTTTGTCTGATATATAGTAGGGGTTATTCAACGGGTTGGGTCTCCAAGATTTGAGGTTGGTAGTTTCTGAATTGCAACTCTGAAGCATTAAAGTTGATTTTTAGTAGTTTATGGACTGAAGATCATTTGGCTGAGTTGAGTTGTTCCTAAACCTAGAAATTGTGAATTTGAGTCATTTGTTGTTGTCTGATCTTAATTTGCTAAATTAGTAAAAATTCAAATTGAAAAGTGTGTTTTAGCTGCTGTTTGTGTTGTTCATACTTGTTTGGATTTTTTTTGTTGATAATGGCCGAAGATGATGCAAATAGAGTACCGAGGGGATAGAGTTTAAAACAACCTTAGCTTATGAGCTTACAACGAGCTCATGATGAATTTCAAGGTAAGATGATTCAAATTCTTGAACAACTGGCTGCAATTATAAAAATAATGCAAAGAAATACTTTACAACCTTAACAAAGACAAGTAGAGCATGGGGTACCTCAGAATGACCTTGGGGATGTTAGAGATAAGCCGAATAGGGATGATGACGTTGAAGATAGGGGTAGGCCGAGGAGGCAGTAAAATGACCCTACTAGTGGTATGAAACTTAATATACTACCATTTAGAGGTACTAGTTCTCCTGAAGAGTCTTTGGAGTGGGTTCAAACAGTAGAAAAGGTGTTCGATTGGCATGAATACTTTGAGGCAAAGAAGTATAAGGTAGCAGCGCTTGAGTTTATAGATTATGCATTTTTATGGTGGGAAAACTTAAAAGCTCAACAAAGAAAGGATGATGAAGAGGAAGTTTAGTTGACCACTTATGAAAAGATTAATGAAGAAGTGATTTGTTCCCGATCACTATAAACAAGAATTATAATCAAACTCCAAATTTTGCGGCAAGGTTCTTTAAGTGTAGAAGAGTATGTGAAAGAATTTGAATTGTTATTGATTCATTGTGACTTGCATAAACCTCAAAAGCAAATATTAGCTAGATTTCTTGATGGATTGAGGAGGGATATAGCTAATATTGTTGAGTTACAACCCTTTATATTTCTTGAGGATGTCATAAAGCTTACAACTAAAGTAGAAAGACAGTAGAAAAAAGAGGGTATCTATACGAGGTCAACTACACCAAGTAATACAAAGGCTATTTCTACACATTCCTGGACATGGAACACACCTAAACAGGATGAGAAAGTAGAGTTTAATAAGAGGAGTGCTAGTTCAGGTTCTTTGAAAGGTAAGGAGAATATGTCTAAACCGTAACTTCTCAAGATGTCTCGAGACATCTAGTATTTCAAGTGCTTGGGAAATAGGCATATTGTTTCTGAATGTCTAAATAAGAGGGTAGTGGTTCTATATGGGAAGCATGGAGAGCTAGTAAGTGAAGATAAGGCCGAAATAAAAGAGAAACCTAAAATAAAAATGACTAAACAAGAAGAGAATTTTGAGCCAATTGAGGGAAATTTATTAGTTATTCAGAAGATTTTGAGGTTGAAGTTAATATTGGTGAGGAGCAACGCGAAAACATATGTCATACAAGATGTCAAATCCAAGATAAGGTTTGTGTCATGATCATTGATAATGGTAGTTGTACTAATGTTGCATCCACTACTTTGGTGGAGAAATTGGGATTAACTATTATTTTTCATCCCAAACCATACAAATTGCATTGGCTAAATTAGAAGGGGGAAATTTGTGTTACAAGACAGGTTCGCGTGCCATTGTCCATTAAAACCTATCACGATGAGGTTTTATGTATGTGGTTCCTATAACAACTAGTCATGTGTTATTGGGATGTCCTCTGCAGTTTGATAGTGATGTGACTTATAATGGGCAAAGAAACACTTATTCATTTGTGCTGAATGGGAAGAAAGTGAATTTGATGCCATTGAGTTCTCAACACGTTAGAGAATATTAGTTACAAAATCAAAGAAAAGTGATGGAATAGGGTAAGGAGTTGTTAGCCAAAAAGGGAGACATTGAACAAGCACTAGCTTCGGTTAGGGTTATTTTATGGCCTGGGCAAAGCCTTTATTGCAAGTAGAGGATCTGGATTTGCTAAGGTAGGTTATAGAGTTGCTTGAAGAGTTCAAAGATGTATTTCTAGAAAAGCTGCTTATAAGGTTACCACCTATTCGAATGATAGAGCATCAAATTGATTTGGTGCCTGGAGCTTCACTTCCTAATAGACCAGCATATAGATGTAATCTAGAGGAAGCAAAAGAGATCTAAAGGTAGGTTGGTGATCTATTAGAGAGGGGCTATGTGCGTAAGTCACATAGTCCTAGTTATGTGCATTTGCTTGTTCTAACGAAAGATGGTACCATGAGAATGTGTGTGAATAGTTTAGCTATCAATAAGATAATGGTTAAGTATCAATTCCATATTCCTAGACTTTATGATATACTTGATGAATTACATGTTGCTATTTAATTTTCTAAAGTTTATTTGATAAGTGGATATCACCAAATTAGGATGTAAAAAGGTGATGAATGGAAAAACAGCCTTTAAAACTAAGCATGGATAGTATGAGTAGATGGTGATGCCGTTTAGGCTTTCTAATGCACCTAGTACATTTATGAGGCTTATGAATCATGTTTTGAGAAAGTTTATTGGGTTCTTTGTGTGGTTTATTTTTATGATATCTTGATCTACAATAAAACTTTTGATGATTATGTGAGGCATCTTAGGGCTGTATTTAAGACCTTGTGTGATGCTAAATTGTATGAAAAACTTAAGAAGTGTTATTTCTGCCAAGATAGTGTTATCTTTCTTTAGTATGTTGTTTCTGGTAGTGGAATTAAGGTTGATAAAGAGAATGTTAAGGTAATTCATGATTGGTTGAAACCTACTCGTGTTGCTGATGTGAGAAGTTTTCATGGTTTAGCCTCTTTCTATAGGCGATTTATTAAAGACTTTAGTTCTATTATTGCACCTATGATAGAATGTTTGAAAAAAGAGGAATAAGTTTAGATGGGATGAGAATGCACAGAAGGCATTTGAGTTGATTACGAAAAGTTATGTTCTGCTTCTATTTTAGCACTTCTTGATTTTGTTAAAATGTTCAAAATAGAGTGTGATGCTTTTGGGCTTGGTTTTGGGTTATGTTGATACAAGACAAGCAGCCGATTGCATTCTTTAATGAGAAGCTGAATATGACATGTTTAAACTACTCCATTTAGATAAAGAGTTTAATGCATTGATTCGGGCTCTCGAGGTATGGTAGCATGACCTATTACCTAAATAGTTTGTTATTCATACTGACCATGAATCTTTGAAGTATCTTAAAGGGAAAAACAAGCTGAATAAAAGACATGCTAAATGGGTAGAATTCATGGAGCCATTTCCTTATGTCATAAAATATAAGAAGAGGCAAACCAATGTCATTGCTGATACTCTTTCTAAGAGGTATGCATTGATTTCTATGTTAAATGCAAAGCTGTTGGGTTTTGAACAGGTGAAAGAACAATATACTAGTGATTCATACTTTGTTAATGTGGTGTCTGAATAAGCTAAAAAAGCTTGTGTGATGGGTTCTTTATGTATGATGGTTACTTGTTCAAGTTTGGCAGAATATGTATACTTTTAGGATCTTTGCATGAGTTACTTGTGCATGAGGCTCATGGTAGTGGTCTTAGTGGTCATTTTGGGAAGAAAAAAACTTATGAGCTATTAAAAGAGCACTTCTTTTGGCCTAATATGTTGCGGGTTGTTCATAAAGTGGTTGAAAGATGTGTTATTTTGTAAGAAAGCTAAGGGTAAAGAGAATACATATGGGCTATATATGCCTTTACCTATCCTAGAGCAACTATGGATGGATATTAGTTTGAATTTTGTGCTTGGATTACCTAAAACACAACGTGGAAAGGATTCAATAATGGTTGTGGTTGATCGGTTCTCCAAAATATCTCATTTTATTCCTTGTAACAAAACTGATGATGTTATTCATATTGGTGATTTATTTTTTAGGAAAATTATACGTTTGCATGGAATCCCTAAAAACATTATCTCTGATCATGATACAAAGTTCTTAAGCTACTTTTGAAAGACTATTTGAAAGAAGCTTGGAATGAAGCTGCTTTTCAGTACTGCTTATCATCCACAAACTGATGGGTAAATAGAGGTAGTGAATCGTACTCTATTTTCTTTATTAAGGGCTCTTATAAACTTAAAGAATTAGTATACTTGTTTGCCTATTGTGGAGTTTGCATACAACCGTAGTGTGCATAGGGCTACAAAATCTTCACCATTTGAGATTGTGTATGGATTAAATCCATTTATTCCTATTGACCTTTTTCCTATTCTAATTGATGAGAAGACTTTTATGGACGGGGTTAAAAAAGCAGAATTAATGAAAAAGCTTCATAAGCAGGTTCGAATTCATATTGAGGAGAAAACGGCTAAATATGTTAAGCATGCTAACAAAGGGCGAAAAATGGTTAGTTTTGAACCTGGTGATCTTATTTGGATTCATCTTAGCAAAGGAAGATTTCCTAGCAAGCGGAAGTCCAAGTTGATGCCAAGAGTTGATGGACCTTTTCGGGTTGTAGAGAAGGTAAATAGTAATGCTTATAAAGTTGATCTTCCTGGTGATTATAATGTGTTAGTCACTTTTAATGTGAAAGACTTATCTCCTTATTTGAAAGATCCAAAAGATTCTGATTTTAGGGTAAATAGTTCTCAGCCTAGGGGTGATGATGTGCATCATGAGGGTTCTAAATCAATTCAAGAATGTGAGTTGACATAAAAGAGGCTTCAAATAGGCCAATAACAAGAGTTAAGAGCATAAATAGTCAGAATGGAGCTATTGAAGCTTCTATGGGCTTGGAAGCTTATGATCTGAATAGGAATGGGGCAAAGATATTTATTTATTTTCAATTAGAGTTTAAGATATAATTTAGCGACTTTTGGTAACTTTGGGCTTAAAGAGGCAGATGAGAGCTTTATTTCCATGATATTGGGCTTAAGTTGCTTCTTTTGTGCCTATTTTTATTATTTCTCTTCTCTCTCTCTCTCTCTCTATTTTCATGTATTTGGGCCTTTTAAAACTTGTTTACCTTTGTTTTAAGTTGTTAAGTCAGATTGGGCTTATTTGAGCTATTTTGGGCTTTTTAAGTCAATTAGGTAAGATTATGGTTTTTTCTAATCTTGCAAGCCTATATAAGGCATCTTAAACATCTTGTAGAGGCATCTTTGTCTCTCTTCAATTTTATGAACGTGAATGAAGAACTTCTTCTCTCTCAAAATTATCTTATCAAGTTTTTTAGCTTGTGCTGACAGTTATTAACTTAACACTCTTTGATCACCAAGAGTGTGGCGTCAAAACCCTAAATTGATCCTTATGGTATCCATCTGACTTATCAAGGTTTCTTCTTAGTTCTATCCTCCATCTTATTTATCATTTATTTGTTATAATTTAACCTAAACACTTAAAAGAAAGACCAACAAAAACTAGACACCAACCTCATCTTGAAATCATATTTTTATTTTTCTTTAAATACTCTATTTTAAAGATCAAGGAACATTAATACATTTCATAGATAATGTAGCGGACCAACTATGGCCTTAACTTTTAAGGTGTTTAACAAACACCTGTAGTTGATAAATATGAGATATCACCATAAATGACAATAACGCAAGTGAAAGTTTGTTGAAAATAGTGTTTACGTGCCATTCTAATATTCTATGAATATTAATTATTTAATATTTATAGGCATATGAGTATTCAATAAGGACTGGGTACTATACAGACTCAATGAGGTCTTTTAAAATACATCCCACAAAATCGTCAATGGAGAGTTTTCTCGGGTTGAGTAGTATTCATGGTCTTTTGACCTGAGCACCACGGTGGGCTTGTGAGTGATCCACCATACTTAGGTACTATAAATGTCAAAGAACTTTCATGGTTTGACTGCTGGTGTCGCTAGGTATGGTCCGATGCTCATGGAGTCTGATGTAATATCCAATCCCTATTAGTAGTATTGGCGCCTAGATTTCAGTATAGAGCAAATAAGACACCGTAGGGTTACTCAATTTTAACCCTATTAGAAATATTCCCTTTATAGTGCACGTGAGAGATATTAGACCTAATTTGGTAATTTCACACTCGATCGGTGCGCCGGACGACCCTAGAATATTTTTAGAATTTTTCTCTATTAGCTTGGAAAAGAAAATTCTAATTTACTACATACATTTTCATTTAAGGGTGATGTATGGAATAAGCCTTTGTTGAGAAACATAATCCATATATTAGAGAATGGACCAATTAGAAGAAATCTCATGGATTGCCAAGTTAGAAGTTCTAGTTAGTTCTTTGGACTATTCCAACTAGATAGTTACAAATGAACTAATTACATAATTAGTTTTCAACTAATGGCAAATTAGTAATTTTGAGAAAGTTGAAGGGCAAAATGGTAGATTGAGGGAGGACTATAAATATGTTGGAAGTGTGTAGAATTTTGAAAAAGATCAAAAGCAAACACTTAGAACAAAAGAGAGAAAATTCGAGCTTGGAAAGGGGGGCTGCTACAGTGACCTTTCAAGTTTTGTTTTCACGAATTTTCATGTGTAATCAAGCCAAAATAAGGTTACAAACAAATTCCTAAGCTCAATTGAAGTCTCTATTAGTAGAAATTCAAGAAAAAGAGGTAAGAAAAGCATCTTTTATGAGTTTGATAAGTGAGATTTCAAGAATGCTTTAATTGATGTTCTTATGTGTATTCTTGGCTTAGATTGAGTTGAATTCTAGTGCGGAGCTTGAAGGAGTCATCAATTTGAAGAAATTGGCAAGGTGAGAATTAGGGATTTTGATGATTTTGTTGTAGAGATTTCAATTGGTTGTAATTAGGGCTTTAGAATGAAATTGGCATGATTTTGTTGTAATTGGAACAAGAAATTGAGAAAAGGAATGTGTTGGAACCTAGGGTAAAATTCTGCCACTTTAGGGAAGTTAGGAATTGAGTGGTGTTTTGATTGAATTGTTGTGTGTAAATGGTGCATATTGTAAATTGAATGTATTGGTTGATGGAAAAACCAAAAATAAAGAAAATGGGACATAATTGTCAATGTTGGAAAGGTGAAGGACAATTATGTCCAACTAAGTTATAAGGTGTTCAATAATTTTCAGGGCGCTGGATGGTGAGTTAGTTTCCATTATGGCTCCGTAACTAAAATCGGGAAGTAGTATGCATCCGGACTTTGTATGCCGATTAGGGCGTTTAGTAGTTAAATGAGATTCTAGCATTCGATTTAGTTCTAAATATCATTTGTGGCGCATAGGTGAAGATAACCGAGAGCGTTAACGGGAGTAGAAAAACCAAAAATAAAGAAAATGGGACATAATTGTCAATGTTGGAAAGGTGAAGGACAATTATGTCCAACTAAGTTATAAGGTGTTCAATAATTTTCAGGGCGCTGGATGGTGAGTTAGTTTCGATTATGGCTCCGTAACTAAAATCGGGAAGTAGTATGCATCCGGACTTTGTATGCCGATTAGGGCGTTTAGTAGTTAAATGAGATTCTAGCATTCGATTTAGTTCTAAATATCATTTGTGGTGCATAGGTGAAGATAACCGAGAGCGTTAACGGGAGTAGAAAAACCAAAAATAAAGAAAATGGGACATAATTGTCAATGTTGGAAAGGTGAAGGACAATTATGTCCAACTAAGTTATAAGGTGTTCAATAATTTTCAGGGCGCTGGATGGTGAGTTAGTTTCGATTATGGCTCCGTAACTAAAATCGGGAAGTAGTATGCATCCGGACTTTGTATGCCGATTAGGGCGTTTAGTAGTTAAATGAGATTCTAGCATTCGATTTAGTTCTAAATATCATTTGTGGCGCATAGGTGAAGATAACCGAGAGCGTTAACGGGAGTAGAAAAACCAAAAATAAAGAAAATGGGACATAATTGTCAATGTTGGAAAGGTGAAGGACAATTATGTCCAACTAAGTTATAAGGTGTTCAATAATTTTCAGGGCGCTGGATGGTGAGTTAGTTTCGATTATGGCTCCGTAACTAAAATCGGGAAGTAGTATGCATCCGGACTTTGTATGCCGATTAGGGCGTTTAGTAGTTAAATGAGATTCTAGCATTCGATTTAGTTCTAAATATCATTTGTGGCGCATAGGTGAAGATAACCGAGAGCGTTAACGGGAGTAGAAAAACCAAAAATAAAGAAAATGGGACATAATTGTCAATGTTGGAAAGGTGAAGGACAATTATGTCCAACTAAGTTATAAGGTGTTCAATAATTTTCAGGGCGCTGGATGGTGAGTTAGTTTCGATTATGGCTCCGTAACTAAAATCGGGAAGTAGTATGCATCCGGACTTTGTATGCCGATTAGGGCGTTTAGTAGTTAAATGAGATTCTAGCATTCGATTTAGTTCTAAATATCATTTGTGGCGCATAGGTGAAGATAACCGAGAGCGTTAACGGGAGTAGAAATCGAGAGCGAAATTGAGCGCGGAGCGGTTGTGAGTGAAAATCTGCCATTTCTTTTACTTTGCGTTTATTATGTTTTCGCATAATGAATATGCATGTTTTATGAGCTTTCGATGCATAACCATGATTTATGATCTTGATATATATTCATAGACATGCCGTTACATGTTCGAATTGAGAAACAATTTTAAAATTTCTGCATTCGTTTTTAAGGCCATTGGTACCCTCAGATTATAGTGGTGATGATTGTATTAGACCCGGCTGGTATATCCCGTGTACATGGGCAGGTCTTGGGGGTGTGTCACTAACTCCGGGAAGTCGGGATGTCGAGTCATGTGAGTCGCTCTATGTGTACGGGGTATTGTCTCGCTATATGCATGCGATGTAGGATTCCGCTGCATAGCCAGTGAGATGTCTTGAGATGTCACTGTGGGTGCTGCTAGTTGAGGTGCCCCGTGACCTACTCACGTATGCGGTGCTAGTTGAGTCGCTGCGTGGGTATAGAGCTTTAGGGTTACCATTGATACATGTTAGAAAGAAAATGGCCGAGCGAGGATTTTACTAGTTCTCGATTTACCGATAGCATTTATGCATTTATATGCACACAGCAGTTATTATGTTATACAGATTCTGAATATAGTTTTCCAAAGATGTAGATAAAACCCGCTCGGCAAGATTTCATTAGCATATGATATTAGAAACCGTTTTACAGTTTTACATCCGTTTTAAAAGCATAATTTCTGCATGTACTTTAGAAATTACTATCTTTGTATAATGTTCTTGTAATTGAAATCTCATTTACAGTCACTGAGCTCCTTTAGCTCACCCGTTTTATGTTTTATGTTTTTAAACCCCTTTCCCAGGTGCAGGTCTCGGTATGTAAGCTGCTGATTCTCCTGTTACCGAGTAGTGGGCCAAATCCGAAGATTATTTTTGTACATGTAAATGTGCTAAATAGCACTCTTTACTTTATGCATAGTAGTAGTAGGCATGTATATTTGTATGTATGTTTCGAACCAACAAGAAAATATTTTGAGATTTTGATGATCATCTTTACTTTTCATGAGTATGCTCATTTTGTGATTTAAATGAAACTTTTGAGTTGTGTTGGAGTTGATTTGGAAAGGACCGGAGATTCGAATTGGTAGTATTGAGATGTGTTGAAATTAGAAGTGAAATTTTTTTGCAGGTTTATATGGATTTTTTGAAAAACAGGGGAAACTCTGTCCGTTTGTTTTTAAAATTAAGATGTCGTTTTCATGTATGTTACTAGACCTTCTTAGTAGTAACAAGAAATAAAAAGGGGTTCGCCTCGCGGAATTTCTCAACATACCCAACTAGGTTCGGAGGAACTTCCGTCGGGGTGCCCGACAAGGCCGCTGGAATCTATAGTAGAGGATTTCGGGTCGGGTCTTGTCATCTGATGTGTATAGATATGAGATCCATTAACTCATATGGGTGAGTTTTATATCCTAATGCTTCGATATTGTATTTTAGCAAGTCTTGTGGCCACAAACATAATACTTTAAAAAGAGTTTTTCATGAAATAAATAATATCGCAAAAGTGTTTGCGTATATTGTTTATGAAAATTTGAATATGGAGATAAGTTTACAGTCGAGCAAATAGATATTTAACGGTGATGATCTATATCTCCGCTCTTCCAGGATATAAATTACGGATGGACTATATCAATATGTATTAACCTCAGCTAGTAAGGTTCAATGAATCATTTTGTAAATTCTGTAACGTGTGTGTGGGGCATCATTTATAAACTTACGTAAAAGTTTCGTAAGACAAACAAGTGTGAACTTAGGGTGTCTTGTAATATAAAGTATACTTATTAAGCACTTGATCGAATTGTTCAATCTGAAAAGATTTTAAAAAGCATGAATTATTTTAAAGTCTCTTGAAAAGTTGCTGAGCTTAAGTGTTAAGCTTAAAAATAATTAATTAATAATTTTTATTGATTAATATATTTAAATAAATGTCAATTTGTTATTGACCTTAAATGGCCGAATGAATCACCAATAAAACAAGAAAAATTGCCACATTTGACAAATTAAGGGCACATATCCTTAAGTAAATAAAAACAAATGTTATTTTATTACAAAATATTTACAATTTAAAGTGGAATAGGTGTAAGGCATTTGACTATTTCAAAGTGAATACAAATTGTAAATATTACAATGAGTGTTCAAATAAGCTAATAAAAATTAAGTGTGAGAATAAGTTAGTTGACCAAGTGAAAGTTAGAATAAGAGTTAATCTAATAAGCCAACAAAAGTTAGCTCTTTCTAAGTGTAAGTTCGGGAACTAAAATAGTGAAAGAAAAGTTTTCTTTCATTATTCTTACACTTGATTGAGAGCCAAATTTGAAGTAAAAAGGTTGCTTCCATACAATTCCTGTTGAAATACAATGGTACAATTCTCGCTCCATAATTTCACTAGTGTTGTAGACTAGAATTACTTACGGGATCACTTTAGTGTGAACTCCGAAAATAGAAAATACTTTAAATTGTCTTCAAGAATAATTTTTAATCTCATTAGTGTAATGAGACTTAAATTCAGTATGTGTATATTACAATAAGAAATTAGAGTTTCTTTTTCCACTGCGTTAAATTCTATATGAGACATGCAATTATTAAAATAAGAAATTGTAATATACACATTTGCATCCTACACACGATACATTAACATAGAGATGTACTAATTTATTGGTTACATCATAAAACATCTCTAAAATAGTAATAAATCTCTTTGTATTTTTTTAATTATCACTAAATAGTGCCCTTAATTTCCTCTTTTCATTTTTTTCTTCAAAAAAATATGCCTCATAAAGATCATCTTCATCAGACATGAGGTTAAATGCTCTTTGAAACTTCAAAACAATTATCAATATCAAATAAGTTAAATTCAATTTCATTGACACATTTAAAATCACACTGTCTTTATACTCAATCTTTTTTTGCTATACACACTTTTTTAAAGACTTTTGCATCATTTGAAATTTATTATGTTAATTTAATTCATCATAAAAAACAAAAAATCATGATTTTTTATACATAAGCAATCATGTGAATTAATACATAGCACAAACAATAAAATCCCTAATCAATTATCATCATTAGTCCTCTAAAATTAATTAATTATCAATAATTGAATTTAGGCGTGTAAAAATTTGAAACAGTAGTACAATAGTGCAGGAAGCATTCAATGATTGAATTCACAAACATGTAAGATTTAATTACTCAAAGTCTCAACAGCTCAAGTTCCAAAATCATAAAAAAATAAAATTTAACAAAATAGCAAATGTTAGGCTTTTGACAATTAACAGATTATACAAAATTAACAATTAACAAGTACAAATATTAAACCAAATACAAACACGATTAGTACAAAACAAAATACACAAACAATACAAAATAACAATTACAAATAGTTTATTGCTTTGGTAGTTTTGATTTGGACCTTTGGGCCTTCGGCGGCAACAGTATGGGCGACAGAGCGGACGTGGGCGGTAGGCAATAGCTGAACGTGGCCAGTGAATAAAAATACCAGTGGGGTAGTGGCCAGAAAGGTTACGGTCACTGACAACTGATGTTGATGATTGTCGGAGAACTTACGGTGGTGGACTGTTGACCAACTGTAAAGCATCATGAGAAAAAGTTGTCGGAGAAAAGAAAATTTAAAAGAGAGAGAACGAGACTGCTACTCGTTGTGAGAGACGAGAGAGAGCACGTTAGTAGAATACACTTAATCGAATTCAAAAATAAAAAAATACTGAAATTTATTTATTTATTTATTTTTTATTTGGGACCAAAACGCAATATTTTGTCACTATCCAAAACATTGCATTTTGCCTTTATAAATCAGTTACTGTATTGATTTTCGATTCGGTCCGAACCAAATCAAAATATAAATGAATTAATTGATTCTACTTCTATAATTTAAACTGAATCGAATTGAAACATTTTAATTTTGTTTAATCAGTTAATTAATTCACCCGAATCAGTGTCTAGGTCTACACTTATGCATGAAATGAGAACAATTATTTAGAAGTTAATTAGCTCTCTTTTAAGCTAATATATTAGTTTGCGCATAATTATTTTTGTAAATTTTAAGATAGATAATTAGCTCGTGAGAGAGAGAGTCGTCGAAGAAAATAAAAGTTGAAAGAGAGAAAATGAGATTGCTACTCGTTGTGAGAGACGAGAGAGAGCACGTTAGTACAATACACTTATTCGAATTCAAAATTAAAAAAATACTGAATTTTTATTTTATTTGGTGCCAAAACACAATACTTTGGCACTATCCAAAATATTGTATTTTGGCCTTCATATATCAGTTATTGTATCAATTTTTAATTCGATCCGAACCAAACTAAAGAATAAATGAACCAATTAGTTCTATTTTTATAATTTAAATCGAATCGAATTAAAAATTTTTAATTTGATTTGATCGGTTAAATAATTTACTCGAATCAGTGTTTAGTCCTACTCTTGTGCATGAAATGAAGACAATTATTTAGGAGTTAATTAGCTCTTTTTTAAGCTGATATATTAATTAGCGCACAAATATTTTTGTAAATTTTTAATTTTAAGATAGATAATAAAAAACATCTTTTCAAAAAATAAATTCTATATAGTTATTTCTTTATCTGGATGAGTAAACTAAAAAGTATATAGAGTTAAAAGCATATGTAAAACATTATTCTTATGTATATTTGTCTAAAGTTTTGTAGTAAGGAAATATGATTAGTTACCTGTTCGTTAACTTTCAATTCATGGTAGAATAGTAACGTTTATGATATCTAAAGTCCGCGACATCTCACAAGAGGGATACATTGTAAGGATGTTATACATATTTATAAGTAGGAGGGAAGTGGAATTTACCAACTTACCCCACCACCTAACAATAGATTAAAATATAATTTTAGCATTTACTAATTACTATCATGAGTGATTTGTAGCACGCTATTTTATTGGAAACGATATCTACTTATGATGAAAGTCACTCATAATGTGTTGCACTAATAATCGAGTTTATAAAATTATTTTTTAATTTAAAATATATATTTTTTATAATTAATTTTTCTTGACTCGATTTATTGTGGGGAGTTGAAATTCTTCTAAGATTAAGATTTTCTAAAACCTATTCAAACAATATATAAAGTGAGGGTTGGTTGGAAATTTCATCCAAGTTCACCAATGTTAAATCTCTTATCACAGCCTGCTAGTCATTTTATAAAATGGTTGAAAATTTTAGATCCATTTTTCAAAGAAAAAGCATTTTTAAAAAATAATTTTTTTTACTTAATCTTAAGTATTGCAATGGTTCCCTCTTAGAATTCAGCTTAGAAGGCTCAATCATTGTACATCCAAATCTGCCTACTAAACTCCATAAGATCGAACCTATAAGTATAAGCTTAATAGAGTCATAGGTATTCAGATGCTACTGGGCTAGCTTGGAATTCTCCTCTAGCCAAATTGTCCTGAATCCATGGGTTCACTCTCCAAACTAGATGATCACTAATTGTACCTGATCACCCTATTCACTCAAACAATTTTAGAAGGATTAAATTACTGAGAATTATAAATAAAAATTATAAATCAAACATTAAGAGAAGATACACTGTATAAGGCACAAGCTCCTGCAATCTCAGTATAAGTCCTAGAAGGGTAAGAAAGATCTAACTATATTTGGAAAGAACTCTAATAATAGAATCCAGAAAGGGAAGGTTTTAAGAACTTTCAATCCCACTAAGATTCTAACACTACGTATTTATCCTACATTACAACCCTATAAAAATGGTCCAATTTGCCAAAAGCAGCATGTATGAAGAGAAAGAGAAACCATTCTTGTTATTTTGATTCAAAGTCTTACACTCATTGTCTTAAAATTATAGAGAGATATGCCCTTGTTATGAGAACATTCTGATTCTTAACATCTACTAATGAAGTGACTATATTTTATAGGTTTTTCAAACCCCTATGAGAACATTCTGATTCTTAGCATCTACTAGTGAAGTGACCATATTTTATAGGTTTTCAAGCCCTTATTTCATTATTTTATATTTCTTGCCCTAACTTTTTTTTAAAGATTATTATTAATTTAAGCATCGGAGTTCATATGCTGAAACTTTTCTAATACAGTCTCACTTTCTTTTTTGGTTGTAGGATTTTTATCAGACCCGATACTCTTAAAGTGGATCGGTGCAATCAAATTTCTAGTTCTTCTTAAGGCTGAGCAAGTTTTCCCAAGAGAAATAAATTCATCTCATTGACTTCTAAGTAACCAAATTCTAGGATCATCAGTTTGGTGCATTCTATGAAAGCTGAATAAAACGTTATCAAATAAGATGAAAGATACGAAGAATGGATGATCAATGATTGTTACCACTTGCTCTATGGCTGCTCGAGGCAACAAGCAAACCCCATAGGTTGATAAAAATCTATGACGACAAAATCTAGATAGATCCATAAAAGTACGAAAGAACAACACGCCATATCAAGATGAAGAAGAGCTAAAAAAGTCACGACAAGATTGGGATGAACTAAAAAACTTGATGACTAAGGTTTTAGAAAAGTGTAAAAACCTAGGACTACAAAAATCCCTACAAAACCCTAGATCCCAATACAATTCCCAAAATTCGAGGAGTACCCTCCCAATAGCTGGAGGAAGTAAAAACCATCCTTGACTAACCTAGAAATAGAAAAGGAAGGGAGTGATGCAGTAAATATACCACAATCGCACTCCTGTCCAATCAGAGATAGGTGACTCAGACCTTCTAAGATGTAACAGAGCAAAGGGAAATTTAGAAGAATGTGATGCACGAAGAATATTAGATAAGCTTCGAAGAAAAAGTAGAGAGACACATGATGTTAGAGAAATCTTAAATAAGTAAAGAAAAGATATCAAAGTTAGAAGATATTTTTGAGAAATCGTAAACAAACGAAGAGAAGGTAGCAAAATCAAAGAAGATGATAGGGAAATGTTAAATAGGAGAAGAGAAAACAATAGAATTTAGAAAGATACAAGGAAGATTTTGGATAAAATCAATGACCGCAACTATGGTGAGCAGTATAGTTCGGTATTTAGGCCCAAAGACCCTTTAGTAGAAAAAGCTTAAAGTTTAGAAGAAAGGTTGCAACAGCTTCTCGAGGGTGGAGGAAAGTAAGAACTTCTTCTACCCAAAAGTAACTAGGTAAAAGAGAAGGTCTTCTCTTATCGACAAACTCAGAGATATAGAATTTTTAATGAAATTTAAGTTGTTAAGTCTTCTAATTTATAAAGACACAACAGACCCACATCATCATGTTGATCAAGTAACTAATCTATTATCAATAGCAGGGCTCAGGCAGAGACAAATGTATTGTTTATTCCATGTGAACCTACGAACAAATCCTCATTTCGTATAAAAGTTTAAGACAGAGAAGCATCTTCTTTTTAAGCGAGCTAATTAAAAAGTTCATCCAGTATTTTCGAAGAGATTGCTAAAAAGCTAAAGACCCTTAACAATTATGACGACTCAAACAAGGTTAGAATAAAAGCTTGAGAAGCTTCTTATAACTATTTCACCAGGAAGTAATTCAGCTTGAGGCATCCGATCTATCAATTGCACTAGAAGCTTTAAAAGCAAGACTCAAGCTGAGCTGATTATGGTATTTCCTATTTGAAAACTCATCTGCAACCTATGCACTCACCTAAGAGCAAACTCCTTTATATATGAAAATCGAGGAAGAAGAGCAGCAAAGAAAATGGCCAAACCTAAACCATAAGGAAAGATGTGGTAATGCGAGTTTAAAAGATCCCCACCTAAAGGGGGATGGCATGGGAATGAATAGATAGAACACCACTAAGAGTGGCAATGTATCCGTGAAGGGATTCTCCTTTTATATCCTCCTCGATGAGGATATAAAGGAGATTAGAGAAGAAGATCTCCCTCTAAAGTGGCAAAGATATATGAAGAGAAGAAGTACATTCCCATAATAGTCCCATTAGTGATGATATTTGAGGCTATTAGAGAGAAAGGTCTACCTGAGGAACTGATGCCCCTCATGGTACCGCCTGAATAAACAAGTGAGGTTAAAAGATGTGAATACCACCAAGAACATCGCCATACTACCAATACATATGGACTTTTACTATTTTGGGTGGATCAATTGATAAGGAATGATGAATACTTAAAAGAATTAGAGCCAACTTGGGATAAAAGAAGCCATAACCTGAAGAAAGCCGATAAGGCTAATTATATATAATGTTTGAGCTTTCATAGGCTTAGCATTTACTCATTTTCAGTACGAATAATTTACTTTTTATACGTTAAATAGGTTTGAAGTCACCGAAGATAACTGGGATAAAAATATGAAGAAAAATAGGTAAAATAGTCAAAATGGAATCAAACACGTAGCATTGCAGCCTTGGAGTTGAAGTTACAGCACTTGAAAGGAGAAATGAGAAGCTATGGGCAAAAAGTAAGCACCACGACCCCAAGAGTCAACACCACAGTGTTGAAACAACAAAAAAAGGTAAATAGTCAGAATGTAAGTATAGTAGCACTACAGCGGTAGAGCAATCATTAGGCTAGTATCGCACACTGGAAAGCCAAGGTCGCAATGTTGGACACTGGAAAGGAAAACTCCACTCTAACTTGGACGCAAAGTATTACCCTAATATAAAGACGAAAGCCAATAAATAGAAGACAAAAAGACTATTTCAAGGGACAGATAAAGAAGATCAAAAAAAGCAATTAGAGAGAACAATTTTTGAGAGTTTAGAACAACTTTTGGAGAATTAAAGGGAGAAAATCAAGAGAAAAATAAAATAAAGATTAAATAATTCAGAGCATCACATCTTTTCTTCTTTATAATGTTGAACTTAATATGCTCTAAAACTCTTTATTTTATCACGAACTAATTTCGTTATCTAGGATTAAAATTTAAACTCAATATGTAACTTGAATCGTTTGTTTTCTCTTATTTTATGAAGTCAATATAGAAGTATTCATTCTATTCTGTGCTTTATGCTTCTAATTTCTTGATCACTAATTAGATTGATTAGAGAAACATTAATTAACTTGAAAAAGGTATTTCTCTTTTAACCTTGAATAGATTGATATATGATCATTGCATGAAAGCTTTGAGTTTCATGTAAGATAGAAATATACTTACATGGCATATATAACTGTTTAGAGAACCTATTCTTAATGAATCTTGCATTAATCTAATTATCATAGGAATATAGATTATTGATTAGGTAAGACATTTTCCCTTAACCATCAGAAGAGACTATTGAAGATATTAGATTTTTTGGTTAACAATTCATATGGTGGATTAAATTAAAAGGAGTAAGATTCAAGTGAAGTATTGAAGGATAATTGCAATCTTAAACTTTTTGATATTGTTGAATTTATCATTGTTTTCCTTACTTTATCTTACTTTTGTTTTCTTTTATCATTTACGTTAAATTTTATTTACTTAAGTTATTAATCGTTTGAATAAGAATAAGATGATATAATTTTAGTACTTAACGAATTTAATAATAATTTTTCGTGAAAATGATACTCTATTAATTATTAAATTATCTTTTTTTGATAACGTGCACTTGTGTTTTCAAATCATACAAATAAAAACCCAGAACCCGAGAACTCATTGCCATAAGAAACAACCATGGTCATCTTAGGGGCCCTCACATTATTCAAAGATTTGAACAAGCAAAGAAAAATTACTCCTAGTTTTTACTAGTGGGACAAAAATTAATGTGTAATACTCTAGTTATCAAGAAACTGTAGGTTCAGTTATTCCCCATCATAATTACTGAAGAAGATGTATAAGGCACTAGTTACCCTTATGATGACGCGCTAGTCGTGACTATACAAATATCTAGGATGGAAGAAAATTGAATACTCATCAATATAGGGAGCTCATTGGGTATAATATTCAAAGATACCCTACATAAACTTGGTATCAAAGATTTGAAGGTTGAACTAATACAGACTTTTCTGTATAGATTTGGTAATAGCTGTTTCATGTCACTAGAAGTTGTGAGTCTACCCATACCTATGGAAATGAATCCTTATATAAAAAATATGAGGGTAACTTTTGTGGTGGTCAATTAAGCAATGCCTTACTAGGTTATATTGGGAAGACCTTTCATGAGAAGCGCGAATGCTACCTTGTCAATCCATTACTTAAAGCTTAAGTTTTCTATTGAAGATGGAGTAGGGGTCATTAGTAGAGATTAAAAATTAGTAAAGCTACTATGTAACCTTATTTAAAAGAAATTTTTGCATCTCCATAACATATCTTATTTCAGTGCATGCATGTAATAGTGTTTATTGAATCATTTATGCATGTCAAACATACAAATACGTAGTGGAATGGAAGTCTAATTCCTATTTAACAAACACATATTGAATTAAAGTCTGTAACACTAACAAAATTAATAAAACATACCCTTGAAGCCATTTGGTGAAAAATTTAAGCTTGGTGCATAATTTGAAGTATTTTCTTGATTAATTCTAGTCCATAACAGTCTGGTAGAATTGTAAAGCTAGAATGGTAACAACTAATTTCAATAGAATCATAATCGTATAATCCTTGCTCTCAATCTCTCTTAATTTGGCAAAATGTGAAATGAGGACTTCATTGAAACATTTTCAAACTTTAACATATATATGGCCAAACATGGGACATCTGGGTAGCATTTGCAAAGTTTGAAATACTTGGCAAATAATCACTTGACACTTGTCCTTCTTGCATCCCATACATGAAGACAAGTGTCCGACTTCATTTGCCATTTGTAGCTAATTAAAGCCATGCATATGCCATGTATCACACATGCATTATATGCATTTTCCATGTGTCACATTTTCATTAATTGACTACTTTAACTAATAAAATATAGGTTTAACACTTAAATCTTGACATGTGTGTTTCTTGAGAGATCCTAAAATCAATTCTGATTTTTGAAACTTTTCTAGATCAAATCGTTCGACCCGCTCAACGAGTACACTTTATATTACGAGACTCTTTATGTTCACACTTGTTTGTTGTTCAAAACTCTTCTATAAGTTTGTGAACGATTTCCCTTACACACGTTACAGATATTATAGAACGGTGTGTTGAACCATACAAGTTAAGGTCAACCATATCCGTACAATCCCTCGATCACTTATATCCTGGAAGAGTAGAGATATATAGATCATCATCGTCAAATCTATATATGTTCGACTGTGAATTTATCTCCAGATTCGTATTTCTATAAATAATATCCATAAATTCTATTACTATATTGTTTAACCCTGTGAAGAACTCTTTTTTGGAGTTTATACTTGTGACTATAAGACTTCCTGAAATATAATCTCAGAGCATCAGAAAATACAACTCACCCATATAAGCTGATGGATCTTATATTTATGCACACTAGACTCTATGAGCATTGGACCATATCCAATGACACCTAAAGGTTAGACCATGAATGATCTTTGGACATGCATAGAATCAAACCATAGTAAACTACTTACTCATAACCCCACTATGACGCTCAAGTCAAATGATCATGAATACTACTCAAATTGAGAAACCCTCCATTATAGCTCTATAGGATGTTTATTAGAGGTCTTCATGAATCTGTTTAGTACCCAAACCTCATTGAATATCTGTATGCCTATACGAGCTTCTTCTAAGCATATGATCTGCTAAGACTAACCGTCTAGACAATCTAAATATAGACACACAGTGATCTAAAAGGTATAACAATTGACCTGTGTTAGCAATCATGGATCAGGAATGATGTTTTCAAGAACATATTGCATAATGACATTTCTTAGCATTATTTGCAACTGTATTATTACTAATATATTTTAAGGTCTTTATTCTTATTTCAAGCAAAGTACTAACTCTTACAATGCTAACTCTTAGCGTTGACCTAAACTCTTTTAGATCAGATCTAACACTATTAGATCTACAATATTTGAAGAGTAACAAGCTTGGCACCATAAAAATAATATTTATGATTTTATTTGAATTAATTTTTGTATAAATATTAGGTAATTAATATTCATATAAAATTGAAATAGCATGTAAGTACTAACTCTAACAGCTCCCACATGCTCTAGTGCCATTCTCAATGATATCTAATACCCATCGATTTTATATGTTTCACAAACACCCTAAGAGTTAAGGCCTTAGTGAGAGAATTCATTATATTATTCATAAAATCTACTCTAGAAATGTATTACATCTCCTATAGCCAAGATTTATCTAATTATGTGGTATTCCCTCTCCACATGCATAGACTTCTAGCGTGCCCTTGGCCCGTTGGCGATATGTAAATTATAGTTAAGCGCAAGTGCATACTATCGTATCAAGTAATATAGGATTTTGAGTCTAAGTATTGATCCCACAGAGAGTTATTTAATCTAATTCTTTTAATCAAGTACTAAAATTAGCCCTACTTATCTTTTATTCAAATAAAATCTAAAGTTGCATATTCTTAAATTAATCTAAATTAAAGAAAGTAAACCTAATCTAAACTATAAAAAGAAAAAAGTAAACAAGGGTTTAAATTCACCAATAATAAGAAATCTAGAGTTTCGACCTATCTCATAATATTTTATTGAACCTATTAATCTCGTAGGTAATCCCTTAATATTAAATTATTAGTTAGAACACAAATATCGTTATAATCCTTTGTCGATGGTTAGATAACTATATCTCATCATAACAATTACCTACAAATATGTATATAGAAATCAAAATAGTATGAAACTCATTTAGAACAAATCTAATAATATGATACGTGCCATCTAGGTATGTCTATCCTATATGAAACTCATAGTTGTTATCTTATGATCATGTATCAAACTATTATAAACTAAACACATAAATTCCTCTTTCAAGTTCATTATGGTTCCTTGAACAATTATTATATTGGCCAGATATAAAGAAGCATTAAACACAAGATAGAATGAATCTATCTAATTTATTGAGTTCACAAACTAAGAGAATTAATAATATCCAACTACATATTAGGTTTAAATGTCTAACCCTTGATCAAAATAATGAATTAAAGACATGATAAACAAAGACATCAAGTAGAGAAGATAAAATTAATAACAGAAGTTGATACCCCTAGAATCGTTTCTTCTTCTCACTTGATTGTTGTGTAATATTTGCTTTTAATCTTCAATCTTCTTGTTTTAATCTATCTTAAAAGAAGTTTATATGTTTTCTCTATTGCTCTATATGTTATACTATACTTTTGGTTATGAAAAAAGGTCTTATTATAGGTCCTTATAACCCTAGGAACATATGGCTTTGAAAAAATGTATTTTCTTTGTTGCATGGGCACCGTAGAGTTGGGTGGTGGGAACCGCAGTGTTGAGACCTTGAAAACGGGTGGTGATGCCATTGCCACGATGCTGGCTGTGGGCGCTACGGTGCTTAGCTCTCTAACTTAGGTGCCACGATGCTCTTTAGTGGGCACTACGGTGCTGGCCCAAATTTCCCAAATCCTCTATTTTTCATTTGATTTCTCCAATATATTCACGCCGTAGATGGAAAACCTATATGTGATCAAAAATCTCAAATTAATAGCCAAATACTTATGATTTGGAGAAAATTCTAAGTCTGAGAGGATATAAATAATAATCTACATAAACCCTATCAATTAGCTTGAGCAATTGCCTTGCTAATGTCGCAAAATAGTGGGATAGGATCCATTGAGCTTAGGACTATCTAGAGCTCTGCGACAAACTTGCGTATCTACACTACTTCCTTTGCAGCTTCCAAAGTAGCAATGTATTCTACTGCCAAGTTAGAATCAACTATGGATGCTTATTTTATACTTTTCTAACTGACTGTGGCACTATTAAGAAAAAGCACATATATAAATGTAGACTTTCTATCATTCAGATTATACTAAAAGTCTAAATCATCATATCCTCTTATTTGTGAGTCACTCTCTTCATAAATCAAACACTTATCCTTTGTAACCTTAAGTTATTTAGGATATGTCATGGTAATCCAATGTCGCTACTTGGATCAGACTAATACCGAATTGTAACACTTATGGCCATACTGATGTTAGGTCTCGTATACAACATGGCGTATTTCAAGTTTTCAATAGCTAATGCATATGGTATATTAAAAATTCTAACCCTTTCATTTTCTTTCTAAGGACACAACCTTCTAGAAAGATGAATGCCATATTTAAAACTTACATTAACTATCTTATAATAACTGAAGTTATACCTCTTAAGAACACTTTCTATGTACGAGGATTAGGAGAGTCCTATTAGCCTCTTAGCTCTATCTCTATCTCTATAAAGCTATATTTTTAGTATATAGGAAGCCTCTCCCAAATCTTTCTTGGAGGAGTTCTTACTCAAATAGCTATTGATTGACTGTAATATATCAATATCATTTCTAATAATGAGTATGTCATCCACGTAAAGAACAAGACAAATTATCATGCTTCTATTGACCTTTCAGTACACACATACTTTCTCTTTATTTTTTAAAGAAACCAGACCCTCTGATTACTTCATTAAAATGAAGATACCAATTTTGAAAAGCCTGCTTAAGTCCATAAATAAACTTCTTTAGTTTACATACTAGATTAAAAGTTAGGCAAGATGTAAATCCCTCAGGCTACTTCATGAATATTGCTACCTCGAGATATCTATTCAGAAAAGTCCATCTTTACATCCATCTACCGATCTTCAAAATTATAATATGCTACAATACCAACAGAATTCAAATCGAATTTAGTAAGGCTACTGGTGAAAATGTTTTCTTATAATCAATCCCAGATAGCTGAGTAAAAATATTTGCCATTAGTTGAGGTTTGAAGGTCTTGCTATTTTCCCAAATAGATGTCCAATATCGCCTCTCTATAATATAAATGATCTTTTTCTTCAACTAAGAAAACCTCAAAGCTATCTTTAGGTATTATACCAAACCTTACAGGTGGCCTTGAGATTCTTTTCGACCTACAAGGAGGGTGTATAAAAGATATCTCACTCAATTGAGTTTGAGGTTCTATCATGATTCATAAGCTTTTGGATTGACTTCATCATGTTCAAATTCTTATACAATCCTCACGATTTATGAGAAACTATTTCTCTAGAAAAATGACATTTTGAGCAATGAACACGTTTCATTTCACAGAATCATAAAACTGATATCCGTAGAATGTTTGGGATATTCAATAAACCGACACTTGTATCCTTAGGTGCAAGTAGATCATATTGTGTAACTTTTATGTAAGCAAGACAACCCAAAATCTTAACATACTTAAGACTCGATTTCTTGCTAGTTCATATCTTATATGGAGTAATAGGAATGACCTTTGATGGAACTCTATTTAATAAGGTAGCAATAGTTTCTAGAGCATAACTTTATAGATATTTTAAAAGATCGATAAAGCTCATCATCAATCAAACCGTATCTAATAAAGTTCGATTCCTTCTCTCTGAAATATTATTGTGATGAGGAGTACTTAAAGGACTATACTGAGCGAGAATCCTATTTATCTTTAAATAATCTATGAATTCACTACAAATGTATTCACCGTCTCGATCTGATTAAAGACATTTAATGTACATACCGGTTTGTTTCTCTATCTCTTGTCGAAATTCCTTGAACATTTTAAAGATTTTTGACTTATGTCTCATCAAAAGCACATGTATGTATCGTGACAAATCATCGATAAAGATGACTAAGTATCGAAACCCACCCATAATAGTGGGATTCATTGGATCACATATATCACTATGTACTAGTTTCAAGAAATCAGTGGCCCGGTGTCCAACACCAAGAAAATGAGATTTGGTCATCTTCTATTGAATATAGGATTCACAAACTAGATAAGGTTCTATAAGATGAAGTATCTGACTATTCCTAATCAGACGGGTTAGGCATCTCATGTTAATATAACTTAATCTCATATGCCATAATTCTATATTATTCAAAGCTCCCAAACTACTACTGTTTCTGTTAACCTGTGCATTCAAGATATTTTCTGTTGTATCCAAGATATATTGGTCATTCATCAACTGATGCTTAATTAGCAAAACACTATCAAAATTATATAAATATAAGGAACTATACCTAATATATATGATAACCTTCTCTGTTTAACATAGTGAGTGATAAGATTTGCCTTATAATGTTTGGCACATAATAGCAATTATATAATGCGATTGTTCTTCTAAAAGGGAGAAATGATTTAAAATTTCCTATAGCTTCGACATATAGAAATCACCATTTCCAATTTGAAGTTGTACTTCTCCATATTACAGCAATCTAACTTTTCTCAAATCTTGCAACATATTACAGATGTGAGAAGGACATGTGGTATCTAATTCCTAATGTGTACTAGCATTGAATGTTAATGATTGGTGAACAGACACCTAAGACGTTTATCATTTCTATGTTAAGGTACTTTGGACAGTAACGTTTACAACATCCCACGTCACCACAATGGAAATACTTTCCTTCTTAATTGTTATCATTCTATGGTTTGAATATATCAAATAACTCTTTCAGATGGAATAATATACTACTTGCATGCTCCAATTGAAGATCAGTAGACATCGAGGTCAGATTATATGATTTAACTCTTAAATCATCACTATTCTATTTCAAATAAGTTTCAACCTCTTTCGAAGTGGCATTATCAGACCTCTTATCATCTTCTGATTAATGATATATCTAAGCTTTCAGAATTCAAAATAATTATGAGATTCATCAACAAGTTATAATTATTTTTGGGTACCCTACAATAGGTATGCATCTAATATGTGTACCTACGAATTGTTCATACTCATCTTATGTTATCTCCGACAAGAGATGAGATAATAGCAGCATATTTCAAATCGTTAACTAATAATACTTTAGATCATGGATATAACTAGTACATTTTTTAAAATCTAAAGATGCCCTTCCACTATTTTACATATTCCCTTTAATCTCATTAATGAAAAAAATGAAAGTTTAAACACTTTAAACTTTACAATGAAAAGTAGACCAAATCAAAATTCTACTCCAACCTCACGCTTTAACAATATTGGCTTTTGTAAAACCTAAAAGGTAGACAAGTCTTGTTAATTTATTCTCATGCAGTTCTTATCACTGATCCTAAACACACTTTATCCTCACGCTTTAGCAATATTGGGTAAGTGTGGTTTAGATTAACTTGTCAATAATTAAATACAAGTTACTGATACTACCCTCACGCTTTAGCAATATTGGGTGATATATTCATTTATATTTGCATCTTCTCATGTTTAACTTGCATAATTCAAATCACACCGACCAATCCTTCACGCTTTAGCAATATTGAGAAAGATCGAAGTAACCCATCTAATTCCGTATTAACAAACTGGACCATGCATAACGCTTTCTCAAAATAAGATGCATTTCAATCTGATTAAGAGTGATTATAACTTATCCATATTTCATGAGGATTTGATTCACAATTACCCATTTATTTTATGCAAGCATAACTAACCCTACTAGTAGGGCTCCCATTGTTGTTAATAGTGCAAACAAATGACCACAGTTTTTATAACAGTTATATATAAATGCATAAATAAGATCACATTCATTTAAAAAAATCAAATTGAGTGAATGGGTGCAATGATGCTGTTCTCCCCTTTGGACATCAATCAGGGTTCTACCGGTAGCTAAGAAAGTTCTTCCTATAATGATTGGAATTTCAAGATCCTCTTCCATATCCAACACAATGAAGTCGCCTGGGAATATAAGTTTATCTACCTTAACTAACACATCTTCAATCACACCTTTAGGATATGTGAGTGAACGATCTGCAAGTTGTAAAGTGACATTCGTAGGCTTGGCTTCCCCCAATCCTAGCTGGTTGTAGATAGATAAAGGCATCAAATTTATGCTGGCGCCTAGATCACATAAAGCTTTACCAAGATACTAGTTTCCTATTGTGCATGGAATGGTAAAACTCCCTGGATCCTTGAGCTTTGGAGGCAATTTTTTTTGCAATATTGCACTGCATTCCTCTGTCAACGCTACAGTCTCATACTCGTCCAGCTTCTTTTTCCTCAAAAGAATGTCCTTCATGAATTTAACATAACTAGGCATTTACTGTAATGAACCTGCAAACGGTATGTTAATGTGCAGTTTCTTAAAAATTTCCAGAAACTTTGTAAACTGCTTCTCTTGCTTTTGCTTTTGTAATCGCCGAGGAAATGGTGGCGGTCTGTAGCCTTTTCTTTTGCTACACTATCTTCTTGTTTTTCATTTCCAGTTTCACAATTTTCTGCACTTTCTGTAATTGCAGAATTTTCTGCATTTGATGATGGTTTATGCCTTCCCACAATGTTTTGCATTTCTTTATTGCTTCTCAACGTTACTGTTTTGCATTGTTCTCTATCACCTTTTGGATTAACTTATGTATTACTCGGTAGAGAGCCTCGAGGACGGTTGTTCATTGCAGAAGCCAATTGTCCAGCTTGGTTTTCTAAGGTGCGAAAAGATGTGATGTGCCTTGATTTATAACAAATTTAAATGGTAAATTTGATGGAGGATAGAACTAAATATATACCTTGATAAGTCGTATAGACGCCACAAGGATCAATTTAGGGTTTTGACGCCACACTCTTGGTGATCAAAGAGTGATAAGTCAGCAACTATCTTCAAGAGTTGAAAAACTTGAGAAGACAATTTTGAGAGAGAAAAGTTCTATTTTCGTGCATCCAATTCCAAAATGAGGCAACTGCCTCTATAAAAGACTTTAACATGCCTTATATAGGCTTACAAAATGAGGGGAAACCCTAATGTTATCTAATAAACTTAAAAAGCCCAAAATAAGCACAATATGACTTAACAATTTTAAAATAAAATAAAACAAGTTCAAAAAGGCCCAAATACATAAAAATAGCAACATAAGAAGTAAATAAAAGCCCAATAGCATGGAAATAGCAACATCACCAAACATCTCTAAATCACGTCCCAATCTCTAATTGAAGACAAATAAACACATTTAGCTCATTTTCATTTAGATCGCGAGCTTCTAATCCCATAGAAGCTTCAATAGCTCCAATTTGATTACTTTTGGCCCTTTGAAGCTGTTTAGCCTTAGCCCTTGTTATTGGACCATCTAAAATCTCCTTTACGCTCAGCTCGCCTTTTTGAGTTGATTTAGAACCTTCATGATGCACATCAAGATGCTGATTGGCTTTGAAAAAGTTGGTCAGTTTGCTTCATGTATTGAATTAACAATTCCTCAACACCAGGTTTCTTTTCTTGTTGAAATTGCTGCTGTTGCTGCTGCAATTGAAATCCAGGTGGATTCATGGATTTTGATGCTTGCCTTTGGTTATTATTATTCCAAGAAAAATTTGGATGATTCCTCCACCCTGGATTGTAAAAATTTGAGTTGGAATTATGCTGCTGTTGATTGTAACTCCCCACATATTGTGCTATCTCCATGCATAAACCATTTTGGTGATTATCTTCACAAAAATCACAAGTTGGTGGTTGGCTATTTATTGCATTGACTCCAACTATATCCATCTTCTTAACCAACAAACTAACTTGTGCTGTCAAAGAAGTGAGTGCATCAATTTCATGCACACCAGCAACTTTTCTTGGATTCACTCTTTCTGATGGTCATTGGTATTGGAGGCCATTTGTTCCAACAAGTCATATGCCTCATCTGTGGACTTACTCATTAATGCCCCTCCAGCTGCTGCATTTACAATCGTTCTTAAATGTCCCACCAATCCATTATAAAATGTTTGCACCAACAATCATTTGGGAACTCTATAATGTGGACACTTTCTTAGCATATCCTTAAATCTCTCCCATGATTTATACAATGATCTAACTCATGCTGTACAAAAGAGGTAATATCATTATGCATCTTGGCAATTTTGGCCAGTGGGAAGAACTTGGCTAAGAACTTTTGTGCCAAATCATCCCATGTTGTTATCGAATCGAATGGTGATGATATTAACCAACCTTTTGCTTTGTCTCTCAAGGAGAATGGAAACAACCTGAGTCTTATGGCATCATTTGACACACCATTGTATTTGAATGTGTCACAAATTTCTACTTGTTGGGATCATCATTCGGGAAGCCGTTGAATTGCACTGATTCTTTAAGCATTTGAATAGTTCCAGGCTTGATTTCAAAATTATTGGCATTGATATTTGGCTTGCGAATGCTTCAGTGTATACCATTCACCAAAGGAACTGCATAATCTCTTAAGGCTCTTGGCTCTTCAACAACATTTTGAGTTTGCTCTTCCATGTTAGTCACTTGGTTCTGGTCTCAGCGTAATCTTTTCAGTGTCCTCTCAATTTCAGGATCAAAGTATGTTAGATCAATGCTCTTGGAACGTCTCATACACACTTGAATATTTTACAAACAAAAACAGAATTATGAATTAACAAGAGAAAAGATTTATATTAGTATTAAGTACTAAAAACAAAATTTTCATTCCCCAGCAATGGCGCCAAAAACTTGTTGTGTGAATTCTACAACACAAACTAACGCAAGTGCACGTTGTCGCAATAAGTAATATATGATGAGAAAATTTTCGATCCCACAGAGAATGATTTGTATTTTCTAGTTTAAATACTGAAATGGTGTCTATCTACTCTTATCCAGAAAATGATTTAATGTATGAGATTAAACTACTCAAGTAAAAGAACAACTTAATTCTAATAAGTAATAAACTAAACTACCACAAGTTAAATTCAATATGAGACATCTTAGGATTACAAACTATCCCTCATTATGCAAATCAATTCAGCAAAATCTCTTTTAGGTTTATTACACTCAACTTGATATATTGACCAAAACACTCAACACTTCACAAGCCTCTTTCGATGGTCAAGGGACTATATTCTATCCAATCAAATATCTATATGTCTATGACAAATAAATTGAACAAAATTCATTTAGCACAACTTTTATGAGTCATACATGCCATATGAGTATATGTCTATCTCATATGAAACTCATGTGTTCTACACTATGATCATGCATCAATATGCTTAAGACTTAATACGAAAATGTATTTTTCAAGTTTATTTAAGTATTTCTAGATCAATTTAACTACTGGCCAAGTAATAAAATTGCATTAAACATAAGCATAATGAATATATCGAAAGCTGAATTAATACCATAAAAGAGATAGCTATAGTCAATCACATAATGAGTTCAAGTATGTAATCCTAGATTAATGAAATTAGCTCATCATTAAACTACACATTCTTGAAGCTAATTCCATTAATACTGGCAAAATAAACATCTTACAACAAGTAAAAGACCAAAGCAAAGAAGAAGTCCCTGTAAAATGCCTTTGATGTTGAATCTTCATTTCCTCCTCTTTGATTTCTCCAAACTTGAAAGTTAGGTGTTTTTCTTTCTTATCTCCAGCTGCCTTCTCAAAATGTACGTTTTTGGCAAATATATAGGTAAGAGTACGAAATTAGGGCGGACTAAGGGTTGCTTTTTGGACTTCCTAATTTTAAGCATCCTGTCAACTTTTGCTGCCCAAGTCTCAATGCCGCAGCATTAAGGTATTTGGTAGCTACTGTATGTAGCGCCCACCTAATGCCCCAGCACTGAATGCCCCGGTATTGCACTGTAGCAACAGTAGCCCCCCTTTGTATTTTTATCTCTAATGCTCTCATTTGCGTTCGGTTTCTCGCGTGATGTTCCAATTGTCTTTGAACCTAAAATTCATAAAGAACGTGCACAAATACAAACTATTTGAGGTTAAATGAGCAAATATTAATCATAGGAGTATCAAAATATTATATTAAAATATGTATTATCAATAGCTGAAACCCTTGCCTAAATACTTGAGGTATGCATTCTTTGGAGAGTTTTCTATATTACCAGTTATAGTTTCTGCACAACTTGATGAATCCCAAGATGAAAAGTTGTTGAAGGTGTTTAGAGAATATAGAAGAGCAATAGGATAGACAATTGCTACATTAAGGGAATTAGTCCCTCATTTTGCATACATAAAATTCTGTTAGAAGAATGGCATAAGGCTAAATAGAGCATCAAATGTGGTTGAATCTAGTTATGAATGCTATAATGAAAAAAGAGATCATTATGTAGTTAGATGCGAGGATAAACTATCCTATCTCTAATAACTTATGGGTAAGTTCAGTGCAATACATACCAAAGAAGGGTGTAATCACTGTGATGGTAAAATGAAAACAATGATTTGATCCCTACTAGAACCGTTACAGGTTAAAGGATATGCATGGACTACCGAAAGCTGAACTAAGCTACTTGCAAGGACCATTTTCCTTTATCGAAAGCTGAACTAAGCTAGATAGGTTAGCCAAACGTGTGAACTATTGTACATTTGCCCTTCATTGATCAAATGTTGGATATTCTAGTTATAATCAAATCAAAATTGCCACAGAGGATTAAGAAAATATGACATTCACATGCCCTTATGGTACATTTGCCTTTCGGAGAATGCCATTTGGCTTATGCGATGCTCCTGCAACTTTTCAATGTTGTATAATGACTTTTTAGTTTTTTATGACTCATTTGATCTATGCCTTGATAACTTAGCATTTATACTTAAAAGATGTGAAGAAACAAACTTAGTACTTAATTGGGAGAAGTGCAATTTTATGGTCAGAGAAGGCATAGTCTTAGGCCATAAAATTTTTGCTCAAGGTATTAAGGTTAATAGAGCAAAAAAAGAAACTATTGAGAAATTGACCCCACCGACTAATGTGAAAGGAGTGTGGACTCTCTTGGACATGTTGGATTTTATAGAAGATTTGTAAAACATTTTTCTAAGATCTCCAAATCTTTATGTACCTTACTGGAGAAAAAGGTGTAATTTCATTTCGATGAAGCATGTCTTTAGGCTTTTGAAACTTTAAAGAAGAAGCTTACTACTACATTTATCATCATAGCACCAGACTGGAATTAACCATTTGAGGTATTGTGTGGTATAAGTGATATAGCTATAGGAGCTGTACTAGAACAACGGCGAGAGAAAGTTTTTCACACCATCTATTATGCCAGCAAGACTCTGAATGACGCAAAGTCCAACTACGCAACCACAAAAAAGAACTTCTTGTAGTAGTCTTTTTTTTTATAATTTCGAGCTTACCTCATTGGAGCTAAGGTTGTGGCCTTCACAGATCATTCAGAGATTTAATACCTTATTAACAAGAAAGATGGAAAGACAAGGCTCATTAGATGGATTTTATTGTTACAAGAGTTTAATCTTGAGATCCAAGATAGAAAAGGAGTTGAAAATTAAATAGCTGTTCATCTCTCTCGATTGGAAGCTCCAAATCAACAACTAGGGAAGATCCTAATCTATGAAACTTTTTTAGATCAGCAACTCCATACAACACAACATCATGAAATCCCCTACTATGCTGATATTGTCAATTATTTAGTTTGTGATCTAACATCTTCTGATTTGACATTTTAGCAAAAAAGGTTCCTCCACGATACAAAATTTTTCTTCTAGGACGAGCCATTCCTTTTCTGATTGTATGCAGACCAAATCATTTGAAATTGTGTCCCTCGTGAGGACTGACCCATATTAATTAAAAATACATATTCCTTTGTTACAGGTTGTGACCTATGTCAATGGATGGGGAACCTCTCTAAAATTTATGAAATGCCACAACAGAACATCCTAGAATAGAGATCTTTGACATTTAGGGCATAGATTTTATAGGACCGTGTCTACTATCTCACAACAATAAGTAAATTCTTGTAGCAGTGCATTACATTTCAAAATTGGTGAAAGAATAACTTTACCAATAAATAAGGTTAGAGCAATGAGTTCCTTCAAAAGAATAATTTCATCAAATTTGGAACCACGAGAGCAATCATAAGTGATGAGGGCTCGCATTTTTGTAATAAATAATTCTCAACCCTCTTGCTAAAATACAAGTGAAGCATAAGATTGCTACTGCATTTCATTCCTAAACAAGTGAACAGGTGCAGGTCTCCAACGAGAAATAAAGCGGATCTTGGAAAGCCTGTTAAGCCATGAGATCCTCTACTATGCTGATATTGTTAATTATTTAGTTTGTGATCTAACATCTCTTGATTTGACATTTCAACAAAAAAAGTTCCTCCACGATACAAAATTTAACTTCTAGGACGAGACATTCCTTTTCAGAGTGTATGCAGACCAAATCATTTAAAATTGTGTCCCTAAAGAGGATTGGCCCATATAAATTAAAAATGCATATTCCTTTGTTAAAGGTTGTGATCGATGTCAATGGATGGGGAACCTCTCTAAAATATATGAAATGCCACAGCAGAACATCATAGAATAGAGATCTTTGACGTTTGAGACATAGATTTTATAGGACCATGTCTACTATCTCACAATAATAAGTAAATCCTTGTAGCAGTGCATTACATTTCAAAATTGGTGAAGGCAATAACTTTACAACCAAATAAGGCTAGAGCAGTGATTAAGTTCTTTCAAAAGAATAATTTCACCAAATATGGAACCACGAGAGCGATCATAAGTAATGAGGGCTCGCATTTTTGTAATATATACTTCTCAGCCCTCTTGCTAAAATACAAGGTGAAGCATAAGATAGCTACTGCATATCATTCTTAAACTAGTGGAAAAGTGCAAGTCTCTAATCAAGAAATAAAGCGGATCTTGGAGAAGCCTGTTAAGACAAACCGAAAAGATTGGGCACTATACTTGAATTATGCTTTATGGGCATACTGTACTGCATACAAAACCCCTAATGGGATGTTCCCATTTCTGTTGACATTTGTACAAGCATGCCACCTATCCTTGGAGTTGAAACACAGAGCAAATTAGGCTATTAAAGCCCTCAACTTCGATCTCCAAGCAGTAGGAGAGAAACGTTTACTTCAGCTCAATGTCATGGACGAGTTCTGTCTTCAAGCATATAAGAATACAAAGATATACAAGGAAAGAACTAAACGATGGTATGATAAGAAGATACTTTAGTGATTATTTGGAAAAGGATAATAATTGTTGCTTTACAATTCACGTTTGAAGTTATTTTCTGAAAAAATCAAGTCTCAATGGTTAAGGTTGTTACAAATCATCACGATGTATCCATATGGAGCTGTTGAAATTAGAGACCTAAACACTCAAGCTTAATTTATAATAAATTACCAGTGCCTCAAGCATTACCATGGAGGGCACATCGATCGATAGAAAGTCAGCTTCAATCTGATTAGGCCAAAGTAGTCGAGTGCCCACACCGTCAAGCTGACGACGTTAAATCAAGCACTTCTTGGGAGGTAATCCAAGTATAGTATCATTTGATTTATATTTTATTTTTAGTATTTTAATGTTTAATGTTTTGCATTTTTTAGAATTAGATTAAGAGTCCCAATAATAAAATATAAAAAAATTTGTGTTAAGTGATTTCTCAACGCTGTGGAGTGGCCTAGCCTGCATTGCAACGCTGGCTACATTAGAAGCTAGGCGGTGCCCTGGCTTGGGCACTGGAACCTTAGTTGTGGCCTCTGGCTTGGGCGCTGGAACCCTAGCATTGTAGCGCTCAAGTCAAGGGCCACAGCACCGCAGCACTGGCATCCCATCGTTGCAGTGCTAGGCCCTAGACACCACAAGTGCTTGCCTAGGCTTGAGCGTTGTAGCGCCCATTCAAGAGAAGGGGTTAAAAACTCATTCCCACTCTTACTTCCTTCATTCTCCCCTCACAACGTTAAACCACCCCTAAAAACCCTAAATACACCATAATATATCAATTTCATCTATTAACACCACACCCATACTCTAAATCATCCAAAACACATACCCCACACACAATCAAACCACAACACAAATACAAATTCACTCATCAAGGTTCAAATTTCTCTAAGAACACCAACCATCCCAATTTTTGAATTTGCCTCTAAGGTACCAATTTCCTTTATTATTTTAGGGCATTAGGCATTACAACAACATTCATAATTAAAGTTGTGCATATTATTAAATATCATAAACTTATTGATGATTGTTTAGTTTACATTTGAAAATTTTGTCTTGGATATGGATGACTATTCATAATATCAATTCTTAAATCTTAAGTTCCTAATCTTCATTATATTTAGCTAAGATTTGCTTATTGATATTATTTCCATGATTGAGATTTTTTTTGGATGGATTGATGAGGAAATTTTGTTGCTCAATTTCATTGCTAGATTTTGAAATGATTTTGGTTAGTTGAGTGTTGTGTTATTGTTATTGCCATGTGGTGTTGTCAAATTAATAATTGCTTGCTTTTGGTGTTGTGCTATAGAGAAAGTTGTTTTAAGGTTATGGACTTAATTAAGTTGAGATCATGTAGTGTAGATTTATGTTAATTTGTGCTATACATATCATGGCAATTATATGGTTTTGTTACCTTGTTTTTGATGGTAGGATTGAAATGACATTACATAAAGTTTTGAGTTTATGAACGGAGACATGATGAGGATTTTGTGTTACATGATTCACCACTTTGGGAGTGTAATTTTCTATTTTAGGTTTATTCACCATAGCTCCATGAAAATTAAAGAAATCCGTTGCCTCTTCATCTACCACCTACAACAAATCAAAATTTGTCTCTGAAAAGGCTTTTGCAAGCCATACCTCCTTAATCATCAAGCAGACTGCTATTCTAGAGAGAGATTTCAAACTTGCTGTCATCCAATACAAAAAATTGAAGAAGGGATGGCAGCGCAACTATATATGCAACCTGAAGCAGCGGTGTTATCAGTTGTTAGAGAGTTTTACACTATTGGTCAAGAACACCGCAACTTAAAGTTTTTAGTTCAAGGAAGATTTGTAGACATCTCGAGCACCACAATTTATAGGTTCTTTGGACTTCTAAGCATTCCTTGAGATGACTATAATGAGCTGTTAAAAGGGCTCGATTATGAGGCGATCATCCATCTTTTGTCCACACCAAAAGCTGAGTGGCAATGATCCTGAAGTATGCCAACTTCGTTTCCCATCCGTTATATGTGCCATGAGTACAAGGCACGGCATTACTTTATGGTCACCATTCAATGGGCTATTTTACTCTATGCCATTCTTATCGAGCAATCGATTGACTTGGGAAAAGTGATCATGGACAGCATCTTACACAGCTTTTGATACACAAAAATGGGTTTTTACTGCCCATCCACAATCACAGCTTTTTGTGCCTAAGCTAAGGTTGAGTGAGCATCCATAGAGGATTTACTACACCCGGCACACGTCATAGATAACAACAAGATTAATTAGATCATGGATAGACCAAAGCCGCAGGGCCAGCCTCCAGCACGCAAACAGCAATGCCTACCTCAAGCTCCAGCACCACCTCCATAATCTACAGTTGAGAAGCATCTCACCCACTTGGAATCTTACTTTTCTACCCATGCTGCCTATCAGGGCTAGGTATTTTGGCTTACTCTTCATCACTTCAGCATGGATACTAGCATGCTACCACCATTCCTAACATATCATACTCCACCAGCTCCTATAGTCCGAATAATGAAGTTGAAAAAACTTACGATGATGCAAAAGATGAGGACGATGACAAGGAGATTAAGGATGATTAGAATGATGATTAATCTCGACACATATAAGAGAATTGGTCCAATTTTCTCATTTTACTTCCGCCATGAGGGCATGGCTTATTTTAAGTTTGGGGGCAAGGAAACACTTCCTAGTATTTTAGGTTTATCTTTGTTTCGTTTATTACTTGTTATTTTATTTTCAGTTGTAATTTTCTTTTTAGTTGTTATTTTCATTTTCATCTTTTTATTATCTCTTATTTGAGTTGAAAAGTATTTTTAGTTAATTATGAGAGAATGAGTTGAAGAAAAGCTATAAATTCTCTAGACTTAATATTATTGTGTTTATCTTATAATGTAATCGAAATTGGTTATGTTTATCTTATAATTGTTTACTTCAAACACATTGCACATTAAAGCTATTAGATGTACATTAGTTGATTAGCTTAGAAGACACTTATTCATATCAAGAGAGTAATTAGGATTGCCCAATATCTAGAACTTATTTGATTAGCATTTAAGGCAAAATTCTAGGGCATATATAGCAAAAGAAATAATTTTTGGTCATATTTGGATCTATTGAGCCTTTCAAGCCTACCTTGCTACATGTTTTAGTCTATAGTCACCCCTTTTGAGCTGTAATGATCATTTTGTTTATGAAACTAGAAGCTAAAGCTAATTGAATTCGTGTCCTTCATAAATACCCTTTGCACTATAATTATAATATTTTGTTATGAGAACGTGAAGGAATTTAAATTCAAAGGTCAAAGAGGAAGATGAGAAAAAGTTAGCTCTGAAATTATTCTTGTACAATCACAAGATTAAGAGGCTTCATTTAAAGAAAAAAAAGAGTCCTCATAGATATCAAGTCGAGAATTAAAGAGTTGTTGACATTTCATGATTCAAGAAAACAAGTTTGGGGGTATGTTTAGAGAAAGAAAGGTTGAATTGATCCAAAAACAATTAGGTTATAGTTGTGGTGCAATTTCAACTTCAAAATATTTCCAATTCTCCTAACCATAACCTAAGTCTTTCATTACAAGCTTTGTAATGCCCTATTTGATCTTTTGTGTCCTACATTAGTGAAGAATGCTATGAAAAACAAGCTTGTGTCCAATTGCTTTGATCTTGATCTTTCTTGTAGAATAAATCGTTCAGAGTATAATTGATGCATAGACGAATATTTCTGCACACACTCACAAGTGAATATTTGTAAAATAAAAATAAGCATGTTGATTATATTATGGGATGAGTATAAGTAATTATTAGTACTAAAGATTTTTACTAGCTTAAATTCAGCCTTTGACACAACTATACAAATTTTAATTTACCCATTCAAGTGACTATTTAAAGTTATATTACTTTTGTTTTGTTTGCTCAAAGACAAGCAAAGTCTTAAATTTGTGGGTATTTGATAGGTTTTTGATATAAACTAATATTTATATCCTTGGACTTAGGTTTTGCTCCAAATCAAGAGTATTTGATTATTTAATTATTTATTTGGGGTTTTTGATCCTATATAGCTTTACGACTCAAGGCGAGAAGATACTGAAGAAATTGGGCACAAAACGAATGAAAAACGAAGGAGCCAGCAGTATAAGCCCAATGTCACAATGCCCAAGATAAATACCTAAGCACCGCGATGCCTAGACATGCTCCACCACCTGACATTTTCTAGGTTTCAGTACTACAGTACTGAGGACTTGGCGCCGCAACGTTATGACAAAAGAAACCCTATCTTTTGAGTCTTATTTTGACTTGGATTTATAGCCCCACATTCTTAGGGTTATGAAGACCAATGAAAACACCATTTTTCATAGCCAAAAGTAGAGAATATCATAGGTAAATTAGGGAAACAAAAATGAATGATAAAAAAAAGAGATCAAAGCAAAGATTTGGAGATTAAAGAATCAAGACTTACGCACCACTAAAGAGAGAGAGAGAGAGAAGCAATCTAGGGTGTGTGCTTGTTTAGTTTCTTTTTTTTTTCTCTTACCACTACGATCTTCTTCATGATGTCTTTGATTAATTCTTTCAATACTTTTGGACTCATGATAAACTAAGCTCTTTTGACTAGGGTTAGATTTTTGAACCTAATATGTTATTTGATTTTACTCACTCTCTTAGTTTATGAACTAATATATTAAATTGATTCATTCTATCTTGTGTTTAATGCATTTATTATATCTGGCCAATATATTGAATGATTAAGGAACCCTAATGAACTCGAAAGAGAAATTTATGCATTTAGCCTAGAATAGTTTAATATATGATCATAAAGTGACAGTTATAAGTTTCATATATGATAGAAATATACCTAGATGGCATGTATGGTATCATTTAGACTTGTTCTTAATGAATTACATTATATTCAAATTACTATAGACATATAAGTAATTGTTATGGTGTAATTGTGAGTGATTTTAACCTAGGGTGCATGCATGTGGGTTTGTGTCTATCATTCAAAATAGCATATGTATCACATACATATATGTGCAACGGATGAGCGAAATACAAATTTCTTAATGATAAACATAAATAAACTTTACATATTATTTCATAAATGTAAACTACATCAAGATTAAGAATTTATTACCTTGTCAAGCCTTTGGTTTTTGGTTAAATCGGAGTACCTGCCTTGAAGCAACACCCATTCACAATTCTAGTTCCTCAACATAGTGGGCTTGAGAAGCTAGAATAGTAGTTTTTCCAGCAAATAATTACACTCTCGAAACCTTGTTTCTACCTTATAGTATAGATGGCCAAAAATGGAAGAGGTGTGTTTTTGCGCTCTTAACACTTGAGAGAATTTTCTAACACATAGCAAAATTAACTTCTCTTACCTCTCACATGTCATGACCGAATTTTTCCCTCATCAATTTAGCAACATATTTCCTTTTCATTTGTTTATCAATTTTCCTCTATTTTCTCACATAATGACATCCATTATAATAGTCAATATTTGCCAATAATAATTTGTTTATCATTGTTTACAATAAACAAAATGAAAACAAAACAAAATGGAAAATGACTTGGATGAACTTAGCCAAAATCTTGGCTAAAATAAAAAACTCTTTTTCATTTGCAAGTGATATTTAAGGCCTACCATTTACAAGTGCCACTGATTTATTTTTATTATAACATTTAATCAATAGTAAATAAATGATTTCATCTTATTAAATTATGATAAAAATACATGCCAATTTAAATAAAAAATAAATTGTTTGACTTTAATTAAATAATAATTCATATATATATATATATATTATTCAATAATTATTTTAATGAATAAAACAATAATATTATTTATCCAACAAATAAGGGTATTTTGGTAATTTTAAAGTCAAACAACAATTGGCCTATAATGTGCCATGTGTCAACATCCTATTAGTCAGCAACTAATTGTTAACTAATTAATGAATTTAACTCTTAAGTCTTGACATGTGCACGACCGGAGGGAGACCGAAGTAAATTTTTGGTTTGTTGGAATTTTTTGAATCGCACTATTCAATTCGATACACTACCCTAGTGCACGAGTATACTTCATATTGCGGGACACTCTGGGTCCACTCCTGATTTGTCAAACAGAATTATTCTATGAGTCCGAGATTGATGCCCCACGCACACATCACAGATATTACAAATCAGTGCAGTAGACATAAAAGTTGAGGTTATAGCGTATATGTATAATCCTTCCGCCAATTATATCTTGGAAAAGCAGGGATATAGATCACTACCGTCAAATCCTTATGTGCTCATCTGTGAACTTATCTCTAGACACGCATTTTAATAAACAATATATGCAAACACTTTTACAATATTGTTTAATCATGTAGGAAACTCTTTTCCTAGGTTTGTTGCTTATGGCTATAAGACTTTCTAAGATACAATCTCTGACCATTTGGATATCTAACTCATCCATGTGAGCTGATGGATCCCATATCTGTACACACTGAACTCCATAAACATTGGACTATAGCTAGCAACACCCAGCGGTCACACCATGAAAGTTTTGTGACATGTGTGGAACCAAAGTATGATGGATCACTTACAAGCCCACCATGGTACTCAGGTCAAAGGACCACGTATATTGCTCAACTTGAGAAGACCTTTTATTGACGACTTCATGGGATGTCTATTGGGGTCCTTGTTGAGTCTATTTAGTATTCAGTCCTTACTGAACACCTGTATGCTATACGAACTTCCAGTAAGTCCATGGTCAGTTAAGAACAATCATCTAAACCATCTAGGTATTATACACTGGTTAATTTTAAAGAATTCCACCAATAGACTTGCATTGGTGAATTACGACGAGGAACATATAATTTGAGAATAGACTTACATAATAACATTTCTTAGCACCTATTGCAACTATGTTATATTAATGTATTCTCAAGTCTTTGTACTATTACAGACAAGATTTTAACTTTTAGACTTCATTGATTATTATAACACGCTAACTCTTTAGCATTTATAGTTTTTCAGTGATGCTAACTCTTAATAGTAATCTAAACTTCTTTAGACCAAATCTGAATTCCTCTAAATCATATAATGTCTGCAGTGTCACAAGCATTGAACCATTTAATAATAGTAATTAGTGATTTAACAAATAATGTATTGTATAAATATTATAAAATAAAATATTCATACAAATATAGGATGACATGTGTGCACAAATTCCAATAAACTCCCACTTGCTCTAGTGCCATTCATAGTGATATCTAATACCCATAGACTCCACGTGTTTTTCAAATACCTTTGGAGTTAAGGTTTTAGTCAGTGGGTTCGCTACATTATTTACAGAGTTAACTCTACAAACTATTACATCTCCATTAACCAAGATTTCTCTAATTATGTGATACTTTCTCTCCATAATTTTAGATCTCTGGTGCGCTCTTGGCTCTTTTGCTTGTGCAATGGCTCTGTTATTGTCACAGAATAAAGGGATAGGATCCATCGAACTTGAAAATTTTTTGAGCTCGGTGACAAACATGCATATCTGCACTGCTTTCTTTGCTGCCTCAAAGGCTGCAATATATTCCGCTTCAGTTGTTGAATTAGTTGTGGATCTCTATTTGGTGCTCTTCCAACTCATTGTAGCACCATTGAGGATAAATACATATCCATAAATGAGGATCTCTATTTGAAATTTTGAATCTGTGTATCCTCTAACCTGCAAATCATTTTCTCCATAAATGAAAAGCTTTTTCTTTGTACCCTATAGGTATTTAAGGGTATGTTTGACTGCCATCCAATAGCTATCACCTGGATCAGATTGATATCAGCTAGTAACACTTACGGTCATACATTAGTCAGGTCTCGTGTGTAGGGGATCAACTGTGTACAGGTGTGTATGCATGTGCTAGTGTGTTTATTGTAAAATACACATCTAATACATATTTTAACGCAGCAGAATTTAAAAATATACAATAAACACATAATCATATATTAATCAAATTAATATACAAATAATAAATTTGAGAAATTACCAATATGTGTAACGTTTTACACATTTTCCTCTAGATTTTTACTCATTGTCAGTTCTAGTTATCAACTTGGTGAGCTTGATAAGTTAGAACAGCAGCTTCTTAATCCAACATAGAATTAACTTTTAATCTCAAATGGCCGGTTCTTAACCTTTTGCTCTTGCCTCTCACAGTGAAGAATGAGAAGAATTGGAAGCAACAATACTTCTCCCAAAAGAGCATAAAACAGAAATAAGAAAATGAAATAACCCTTTAATTCACTTTCTCTCAATTTTCCTTACCCAATTCCGTTTCCAATTTAACACATATATATCTCTTTTCCATTAAAAAATAATATTACAATATAATATTAATAAAACATGCATTGTTGTCAAAAAATAATAATAAAAAACTAAAATAATAATATTATATATATAATGCATGATATCTATCATGCATTATATATATTATATTGTTATTAATATTATATTATAAAATAATATATTTTATTAGAGATATTTTAATTATTTAACTTTTAAATAATTAAGGTGTGAAATGATCATTTTACCCCTCATGAATAGTTATCAAGATACCTCTTAGCGGATCCCACCAAATTTCACACTTGGGTAAACTCAACCGAGGGTCTACAATGCGTCACGTGTCATTTTACAATTAATAAATAACAATTATTGACTAATTATTGTATTTGACACTTAAATACGCACATGCATGCATTTTTGTGGTTATGTTAGATATTACTGGATTAAACAATTTAATCCGGTACTCTACCCCAGTGCACAACGAGTACACTCCATATCGCGGAACTCCCTAAGTCTATGCCTGATTCATCAAATAGAACTATTCCATAAGTCCGTGAGCCATGCTCTACCCATAGGTCACAAATATTACAAATTAGCATGTTGAACCATACAAGTTGAGGTTACAACGCATACATATAGTCTTTCCATCATATATATCTTGGAAGTGCGGGGATATAGAACCAACAATCAAATCCCCATATGCTCATCCATAAACCTATCTCCAGAATAGTATCTCAATAGTACAATATGAGCAAAACTCTTTGTCATATTATTTAACCCCATGGAAACACTTTTTCGGGTTAACTGCTTACGGCCATAAGACTTTCTTGAGATAATATCTTAGAGTATCTAGATATATCACTCCCTATAAGAGCTGATGGATCCTATATCTGCACGCACCAGACTCCATGAGTATCGGACCATACCCAGCGACACCTAACGGTCAGACTATGAAAGGTCTCTAAAATGCGTGGAACCAAAGCATGGTGGATCACTCACAAGCCCACCGTGGTGCTCAGGTCAGAGGACCACGTATACTACTCAACTCGAGAGGACCTTCCATTGACGACAACATAAGATGTCTATTGGGGTCCTCATGAGTCTATTCAGTACTCAGTCCTAAATGAATACCTATATGCCTATACAATCTCCAAGATCCTGGTCAGTTAGAAAAAACCAATTGTACCCTACAGATATAGACATACACTAATGTCTTTAATAAATCGCCTATAGAAAGAGGCTAAACCGTGAAAACTTCTCACATCCACAACACCAGTAGGTTTAGGCCAATCACAAATTGTCTTAACCTTCTCCTCATCAACCTTAATTCCACTACCAAAAACAACATACCCCAAAAAGATAACACTATCTTGGCAGAAATAGTACTTCTTGAGGTTTCCATACAACTTAGCATCACGCAAGGTCTCAAATACAGCCATAAAATGCTTCACATGATCATCTAAAGTTTTACTATAGATCAAGATATCATCAAAATAGACCACAACAAACAGCCCAATAAACTTCCTCAAAACATGGTTCATAAGTCTCATAAATGTACTAGGTGCATTAGAAAGCCCAAACGGCATCACCATCCACTCATACAATCCATGGTTAGTTTTAAAGGCTGTTTTCCATTCATCACCTTCTTTCATCCTAATTTGGTGGTATCCACTCATCAAATCAACTTTAGAAAAATAAACAGCACCATGCAATTCATCAAGCATATCATCAAGTCTAGGAATAGGGAATCGATACTTAACCGTTATCTTGTTGATAGCTCGACTGTCCACACACATTCTCATGGTACCATCCTTCTTTGGAACAAGCAAAGTAGGCATTGAACAAGGACTAAGTGACTCACGCACATAGCCCCTCTCTAAGAGCTCACCAACCTGCCTTTTGATCTCCTTTGCTTCCTCCGGATTATATCTATATGCTGGACTATTTGAAAGTGAAGCTCCAGGCACCAAATCAATTTGATGCTCTATCCCTTGAATAGGTGGTAATCCCAATGGTAGCTCTTCTGGAAATACATCTTTGAACTCTTCAAGCAACTCTACAACCTGCCTTGGCAAATCCAAACCCTCCACTTGCAATTAAGGCTTTGCCCAAGTCATGAAAACAACCCCCACATGATGTGCCTTGATTTATAACAAAATTAAATTGTGAAGTTGATGGAGGATAGAACTAAATAGATACCTTGATAAGTCGTATGGACGCCACAAGGATCAATTTAGGGTTTTGACGCCACACTCTTGGTGATCAAAGAGTGATAAGTCAGCAACTATCTTCAAGAGTTGAAAAAACTTGAGAAGACAATTTTGAGAGAGAAAAAAGTCTATTTTCGTGCATCCAAATCCAAAATGAGGCAACTGCCTCTACAAGACTTTTACATGCCTTATATAAGCTTACAAAATGAGGTGAAACCCTAATGTTACCTAATAAACTTAAAAAGGCCCAAAATAAGTCCAATATGACTTAACAATTTAAAACAAAACTAAACAAGTTCAAAAATAGCCCAAATACATAAAAGTAGTAACATAAGAAGTAAATAAAGCCCAATAGCATGAAAAGAAAACCCTTAGCTGCTTCTTAAAGCCCAACGTCACCAAACGTCTCTAAATCACGTCCCAATCTCAAATTGAAGACAAATAAATACATTTAGCTCGTTTCCATTCAGATCGCAAGCTTCTAATCCCATAGAAGCTTCAATAGCTCCAATTTGACTATTTATGGCCCTTTGAAGCTGTTTAGCCTTAGCCCTTGTTATTGGACCATCTGAAATCTCCTTTACGCTCAGCTCGCCTTCTTGAGTTAATTTAGAACCTTCATGATGCACATCATCACCCCCGGGCAGAGAATGATTTGCCCTCAAATCAGAATCTTCTAAATCTTCCAAATAAAGAGATAAGTCCTTCACATTAAAAGTGGCTGAAACATTGTAATCACCAGGAAGGTCAACTTTGTAAGCATTACTATTTACCTTCTCTATAATACGAAAAGGTCCATCAACTCTTGGCATCAGCTTGGACTTCCGCTTGCTAGGAAATCTTCCCTTGCTAAGATGAATCCAAACAAGATCACCAGGTTCAAAGATAATCATTTTTTGTCCTTTATTAGCATGCTTAACATACCTAGCTGTTTTCTCCTCAATATGAATTCGAACCTGCTCATGAAGCTTCTTCATCAATTCTGCCTTCTTAACACCATCCATAGATGTCCTCTCATTAATTGGAATAGGAACAAGGTCAATAGGAACAAATGGATTAAATCCATACACAATCTCAAATGGTGAAAATTTTGTAGCCCCATGCACACTACGGTTATATGCAAACTCTACAATAGGCAAACAAGTATCCCAACTCTTTAAGTTCTTGTTTATAACAGCCCGTAATAAAGAAGATAGAGTACGGTTCACTACCTCAGTTTGCCCATCAGTTTGTGGATGACAAGCAGTACTGAAAAGCAACTTTGTTCCAAGCTTCTTCCAAAGAGTCTTCCAAAAATAGCTTAAGAACTTTGTATCACGATCAGAGACAATGCTTTTAGGGATTCCATGCAAACGTACAATTTCCCTAAAAAACAAATCAGCAATATGAATAGCATCATCAGTTTTGTTACAAGGAATAAAGTGTGACATTTTGGAGAACCGATCAACCACAACCATCACTGAATCCTTCCCACGCTGTGTTCTAGGTAATCCAAGCACAAAATCCATACTAATATCCATCCATGGTTGCTCTGGGATAGGTAAAGGCATATATAGTCCATATGCATTCTCTTTACCCTTAGCTTTCTTGCAATTTACACATCTTTCAACAACTTTATGAACATCCCGCACCATATTAGGCCAAAAGAAGTGCTCTTTCAGTAGCTCATAAGTTTTCTTCTCCCCAAAATGACCACTAAGACCACCCCATGAGCCTCACGCACAAGCAACTCACGTAAGGATCCTGAAGATATACACATTCTGCCCAACTTGAACAAGTAACCATCATGCACAAAGAACCCATCACAAGCTCCTTTAGCACATTTAGACATCATATTAGCAAAGTATGAATCACTGGTATATTGTTCTTTCACCTGTTCAAAACCCAAAAGCTTTGCATTTAACATAGAAATCAATGCATACCTCATAGAAAGAGCATCAGCAATAACATTAGTTTGCCCCTTCTTGTATTTTATGACATATGGAAATGGCTCCATGAACTCTACCCATTTGGCATGTCTTCTATTCAGCTTATTCTGCCCTTTAAGATACTTTAATGATTCGTGGTCAGTATGAATAACGAACTCTTTAGGTAATAAATAATGCTGCCATACCTCAAGAGCCCGAATCAATGCATAAAACTCCTTGTCATAAATAGAGTAGTTTAACCGTGCCCCATTCAGCTTCTCACTAAAGAAAGCAATTGGCCTCTTTTCTTGCATCAACACAGCCCCAATACCGACCCCTGAAGCATCACACTCTATTTCAAACGTTTTAGCAAAATCAGGAAGTGCTAAAACTGGAGCAGAACATAATTGTTCTTTTATCAGTTCAAATGACTTCTGTACATTCTCATTCTACCTAAACTCATTTCCCTTTTTCAAACACTCTGTCATAGGCGCAACAATAGAACTAAAGTCTTTAATAAATCGCCTATAGAAAGAGGCTAAACCATGAAAACTTCTCACATCCGCAACACCAGTAGGTTTAGGCCAATCACGAATTGCCTTAATCTTCTCCTCATCAACCTTAATTCCACTACCTGAAACAACATACCCCAAAAAGATAACACTATCTTGGCAAAAATAGCACTTCTTCAGGTTTCCATACAACTTAGCATCACGCAAGGTCTCAAATACAGCCATAAGATGCTTCACATGATCATCTAAAGTTTTACTATAGATCAAGATATCATCAAAATAAACCACAACAAACAGCCCGATAAACTTCCTCAAAACATGGTTCATAAGTCTCATAAATGTACTAGGTGCATTAGAAAGCCCAAATGGCATCACCATCCACTCATACAATCCATGCTTAGTTTTAAAGGCTGTTTTCCATTCATCACCTTCTTTCATCCTAATTTGGTGATATCCACTCATTAAATCAACTTTAGAAAAATAAACAGCACCATGCAATTCATCAAGCATATCATCAAGTCTAGGAATAGGGAATCGATACTTAACCGTTATCTTGTTGATAGCCCGACTGTCCACACACATTCTCATGGTACCATCCTTCTTTGGAACAAGTAAAGTAGGCACTGAACAAGGACTAAGTGACTCACGCACATAGCCCCTCTCTAAGAGCTCACCAACTTGCCTTTTGATCTCCTTTGCTTCCTCCGGATTACATCTATATGCTGGTCTATTTGGAAGTGAAGCTCCAGGCACCAAATCAATTTGATGCTCTATCCCTCGAATAGGTGGTAATCCTAATGGTAGCTCTTCTGGAAATACATCTTTGAACTCTTCAAGCAACTCCACAACCTGCCTTGGCAAATCCAAACCCTCCACTTGCAATAAAGGCTTTGCCCAAGTCATGAAAACAACCCCCACAGAAGCTAGTGCTTGCTCAACATCTCCCTTTTTGGCTAACATTAACCCTTTACCAGATTCCATCATCTTCCTTTGATTCTGCAACTGATCTTTTCTAACTTGTTGAGAACTCAATGGCATCAAATTCACTTTCTTCCCATTCAGCACAAATGAATAAGTGTTCCTTCTCCCATTATAAGTCACATCATTATCAAATTGCCATGGGCGTCCTAATAACACATGACTAGCTGTCATCGGAACCACATCACATAAAACCTCATCATGAAAGGTTTTAATGGAGAATGGCACCCGAACCTGTCTTGTAACTTGAATCTCTCCCTTGTCATTAAGCCAATGTAATTTGTATGGTTTTGGATGTGGAACAGTAGTTAATCCCAGTTTCTCCACTAAAGTAATGTATGCAACATTGGTGCAACTACCATTATCAATGATCATGGCACAAACCTTATCTCGGATTTGACATCTTGTATGAAAGATGTTTTCGCGCTGTTCCAAACCAATATCAACTTCAGCACTCAAAATCCTTTGTGATATGAACCTTGCCAACAATGTGACAAAACCCAGCACCACAATATGGAATTGAACCCGAGATCTTCAAGACGCAGGTTTGACGAGTCTTAACCCTTGAGTTAGCAAACCAAGAACCAAGACTATGGATGGATATAGGACGCCACACCAAGAAACCCCAAGGACACTTCAAGAATCTAGGTGATAAGTCCGGTTGTTTGAACGCCACAAGAACAAGCTTGATAAGTTCAAGTCCTTTCAAGAATGAAAGAAGAACACAAAAACTCTCAAATATTATTGTCTGAAATCTCCTTCCCACTCTCAATCTCCATGGTATTTATAGAGACCATAAGAGATGTCAAGTTACAACTTTCAAATACAAATTCAAACTTACAACTAATATAACAACAAAATTCAAACTTAATCAAATTTCCAGAAAACATGCCTAAATCAAAGGGATTAGGATTCCTTGAATATTCAAATTTCCAGAAAGCATGGTTTCCTTGAATATTCAAAATTTCCAGAAAACATGCCTAAATCAAAGGAATTATGTTTCCTTGAATATTCAAATTTCCAGAAAACATGCCTAAATCAAAGGAATTATGTTTCCTTGAATATTCAACTTTCCAGAAATTCTGCCTTAATCAAAGTGATTAGGTTTCCTTGAATCTGATTTGGATTGATTTGAAATGTATTTGGGCTTATGCTAGGCCTCCATGTGTTTGCCCTCCCACAAACTTGTTGAATCAGCCCATTTAATGCTTCTTTAAATTGCTTGGCTCTAAGTCTTGTGATTGGCCCATTTGGCAAACTTAATGTATCATGTGATTGATGGACTTGAGCCCTTCCAAGCCCACGTGCGAATTCTTTGTCTTGTATGCGTATAGGCTGTGCAATGTCGTTTGCATCATTCTCCCCCTCTTGAAGAAGATTTGTCCTCAAATCGTCGTTTGCATCATCACCTATATCGAAAGGAGATAAGTCAGAAACATTAAAGCTAGCACTAACACCATACTCACCAGGTAATTCAATTTTGTAAGCATTGTCATTTATGCGTTCCAATACGCGAAACGGTCCATCACCCCTAGGAAGGAGTTTAGAACGTCTTTGCTCAGGAAAACGGTCCTTCCTCATATGCAACCAAACCCAATCTCCTGGTTCAAAGACAACCTTCTTACGTCCCTTATTGGCTTGTTTGGCATATTGCTCCGTCCGCCATTCTATGTTTTGCTTTGCTTTCTCATGAATCTGCTTAATAAAATCTGCTTTCTTTTTTCCATCTAAGTTAACACGTTCGCTGAAAGGTAAAGGAGTTAAATCTAAAGGAGTCAACGGATTAAACCCATAGACAATCTCAAATGGTGAAAACTTAGTTGCGGAATGAACACAACGATTATAAGCAAATTCAACATGCGGCAAACAATCTTCCCATGTTTTCAAATTTTTTTGTATGATAGCACGCAACAAAGTAGATAAAGTTCTATTCACTACTTCAGTTTGACCATCAGTTTGCGGGTGACATGTAGTAGAGAACAACAATTTTGTTCCCAACTTTCCCCACAAAGTCTTCCAGAAATAGCTCAAGAATCGCGAGTCTCGATCAGAAACAATAGTCCTAGGCATGCCATGCAACCTAACAATCTCCTTGAAAAATAAATCGGCTATATGTGATGCATCATCAGTTTTATGGCATGCAATAAAATGTGCCATTTTAGAGAACCTATCAACAACCACAAAAACTGAGTCTCTCCCCTTCTTAGTCCTAGGTAAGCCCAAAACAAAATCCATAGAGATATCAACCCAAGGTGCATTAGGAATAGGGAGGGGTGTGTACAACCCATGTGGTTGATGCCTAGACTTAGCTTGCCTGCAAGTGATGCATCTCGCACAAATCCTTTCTACATCACGTTTCATGTGTGGCCAAAAGAAATGCTCATGCAATACACCTAAAGTCTTTGCTACCCCAAAGTGACCCATCAAACCACCACCATGTGCTTCCCGAACAAGTAATTCACGCAAGGATGAATGTGGAACACACAATTTATTTTCTCGAAACAGAAAATTATCATGAAGATAAAATTTTCCACTTGCCCTTTTAGTGCAAATTTTAAACAAGTCACCAAAATCAGAATCGTTTGCATATAACTCCTTAATGTAATCAAATCCAAGCAATTTAGCATCAAGGGTTGAAAGCAAAGCATACCTGCGTGATAGTGCATCAGCAACTACATTTTCCTTACCTTGTTTATATTTGATCACATAGGGGAATGTTTCAATGAACTCTACCCAACTTGCATGGCGTCTATTCAGCTTATGCTGCCCTTTTAAATGCTTCAAAGATTCATGATCTGTATGAATAACAAACTCTTTCGGCCATAGATAGTGCTGCCAGGTCTCCAAAGTTCGAACTAATGCATACAATTCTTTGTCATAAGTGGAATATTTTAGGACTGCACCATTCAATTTCTCACTAAAGTATGCAACCGGTCTTCCCTCTTGCATCAACACTCCTCCGATACCTATACCTGAAGCATCACACTCAATTTCGAACGTTTTAGTGAAGTTAGGTAAAACAAGTAAAGGTGCATTAGTTAATTTCTCTTTGATTAGCTTGAATGCTTTTTCTTGCTCATCTCCCCACTTAAATGGAACATTCTTCTTGATGACTTCAGTTAAGGGTGCGGCTATGCTACTGAAATCCCGAACAAAACGTCGGTAAAAACTAGCTAAGCCATGGAAGCTTCTAACTTGTGTCACTGAAGTAGGCGTTGGCCAATCATGAATTGCCTTCACCTTTTCGTCGTCAACCTCAATTCCTTTAGAACTTACAACAAAACCAAGAAACACAAGTTTGTCCGTGCAAAAAGTGCATTTCTTAAGGTTAGCAAACAACCTTTCTTTCCTTAAAACCTCTAAAACAAGCTTTAAGTGGTCAACATGAGCATCTAGGCTTTTACTATATATCAGGATATCATCAAAGTACACAACTACAAATTTTCCAATAAAAGCACGCAAAACATGGTTCATAAGTCTCATGAAAGTACTAGGTGCATTAGTTAATCCAAAAGGCATAACTAACCATTCATACAAACCATATTTTGTTTTAAATGCAGTTTTCCATTCATCACCTTCTTTCATCCTAATCTGATGGTATCCACTCTTGAGATCAATCTTAGAAAACACACAAGATCCATGTAGTTCATCTAACATATCATCTAATCGAGGAATAGGATGGCGATACTTTACCGTAATGTTGTTGATGGCTCGACAATCAACACACATCCTCCATGTCCCATCCTTCTTAGGCACTAGTAGGACTGGAACTGCACAAGGACTCATGCTCTCTCTAATATATCCTTTCTCCATTAGCTCGTTAACTTGCTGTTGAAGTTCTTTTGTCTCCTCAGGATTACTTCTATAAGCGGGCCCGTTTGGAATTGTTGCACCAGGTATGAAATCAATTTGATGTTCAATTCCTCGAATTGGAGGTAAGCCTGAAGGTACCTCCTCAAGAAAGACATCATCGAATTTCTGCAAAAGAGAAATAATATTGCTTGGCAAAGATCCAGCAAGATCGTTAGTACACAAAAGGGCCTCCTTGTACATAAGTACTATAAGGGGCTGTTGTGAAATTAAAGCTCTCTTGATCTCACACTTTTTTGCAATATAGTTATATCTTTCCTCTCGGGCTGCAACTCTCTCATTTTCATTTTCACCATGTTTCATGACTTTACCTTTCTCTTTTTCTCTCCTTTCATTTTCTTTTCTCGTAGCTATGGCTTCTCTCTCATTTTCTTTTCTCTTTTCACTCACTTTTTGCATCTTCAGTTGGTCTTCAAGAATTTGTTTTGGTGTTAATGGTACAAGTGTTATAGGCTGCTTCTTGATGATAAAAGAGTACCTGTTGGTGTAACCGTCATGCGTGACTCTTCTATCAAACTGCCATGGTCGTCCCAATAAGATGTGACATGCATGCATAGGTACCACATCACAAAGTACCTCATCATCATATTTGCCAATGGAAAATGCCACCATCACCTGTTTGGTTACCTTGACTTCTCCGCAATTATTCAGCCACTGAAGTCGGTATGGTCGTGGATGTTTCAAGGTAGGTAATGCCAATTTTTCTACTAATTCGGTGCTGGCAACATTGGTGCAACTCCCACCATCAACTATAACGCTGCAAACTTTGTTGTTCACGAAACATCTAGTATGGAACAAGTTTTCTCGCTGATTGTTTTCTTCTTCCTTAACTTGTGCGCTAAGAGCTCGTCTTGCCACCAATGATTCTCCTTCTACTGCATATTGTCCTTCATAGTCATTTTCAAGAGGTAGCATATCATCCACTTCATCATCTTGCTCATCTTCCGACTCGATCTCCCCTTGAGTGTTGATCACCATTACCCTTTTGTTTGGACATTGGCTAGCTATATGTCCCCTACCTTGGCATTTAAAGCACTTAATGTCACGATTTCTTGAAGTTGTGGATTCAGTTTTCTCTTGTTTCAACGTCGCAGCTTGTTTGGCATCCTTAGATGGCTCAGACTTAGGCTTAGTTAATGAAAATTCATCTCTTTTAGGGGCTGGTCGCCATGAGTTTGTGGCAGCCATGCTTGATCCCCTTCGAACTATGTTCCTTCTCCTCAATTGTTGCTCAACTTTGATAGCTTGGTGCACCATATCTGTCAACTCGACATAATGTTGCATCTCCACCATGTCCGCTATCTCTCGGTTTAAGCCATGCAAGAACCTAGCCATAGTGGCTTCTCTGTCCTCCTCTACATTTGCTTGGATCATAGCAACCTCCATTTCTTTATAGTATTCATCAACGCTCTTGGATCCTTGAGTTAGACGTTGCAACTTGTTATACAACTCCCGATGGTAGTAGCTAGGAATGAAGCGTCTCCTCATGATGGCCTTCATCTCGTTCCACGTCTCAATAGGTCGTTCGTGATTTCTCCTCCTTTCCTTCAACAATTGATCCCACCAAACAATAGCATAGTTAGTGAATTCAATTGCAGCCAATTTTACCTTTTTGGCCTCGGAATAGTTGTGACAATCGAAGATCATCTCTATCTTCATCTCCCATTCTAGATATGCCTCAGGATCATTTTTACCTTGAAAATGTGGAATCTTCACCTTAATGCTTCCCAAGTCATCATCTCGCCTAGGTATTCCCCTCCTAGCACCTATATCTCCAAATCCACGCCTAAATCTACCTTGGTTCATTGGTGGTTCATCCAGCTCATCCAACTCCTCTTCATCTCCAACATCTCCCCTTTGTACTCCTGGTTGCACTCGCCTAGGTGGTTGCCCAATGGGCGAGTTTTGATGCTGCCCTAAATTTTCCAGCCGGTCCATTCTTTCGTGAATTTGCTCTAATTCGGTTCTCATCATCCGCCTCATTTCACCCAATAATGCCTGCAACTGTAGGTTAGGATTGGTTGGTTGTTGTACCTCTTCATTTGAGTTTTCTTGATTGTGTAACATGTTTAGAATCTGCAAAAAATACAGTTAAGGCCTCACAAGCACTCCCTCACGTGTTTCACTCAAGAAAATTTACTTACTCTCGTGTTTAGCACTCAAACGGCTTTTACCCTCTTATGTTCTCACCTCTCTTTGCCTTTTTCCACTCACGTGTCTTCTTTTAACCCTTAATCAGACTAAAACAATAATCAAGATTCAAGTGGCAATTCAATATGAGAATCAACCGAGACAAGTCACGCGATTCAAGAATACATCCTTAAGAAAATGATGCTAGTAACATACGTGAGAAATTTGGTTCAAAGTTGTAGACAAACTGATGAAATTCAAAATTAAGAATTTGCAACAAATTTCTGGCCTTTTCTTTTGTTTCTTTTTTTTTTCTATCTTTTTTTTCTTTTCTTTTTTTTTTTCTTCTTTTTTTTTTCTAAATCAGAAACCAGAGATAAAATAAAATACGAATTTATGTAAAGATAAATGGAACAATGAAATAAAATAAAATGATAATTCAAACTTGCCTTGAAACCTGGCTCTGATACCAAATGATATGAACCTTGCCAACAATGTGACAAAACCCAGCACCACAATATGGAATTGAACCCGAGATCTTCAAGACGCAGGTTTGACGAGTCTTAACCCTTGAGTTAGCAAACCAAGAACCAAGACTATGGATGGATATAGGACGCCACACCAAGAAACCCCAAGGACACTTCAAGAATCTAGGTGATAAGTCCGGTTGTTTGAACGCCACAAGAACAAGCTTGATAAGTTCAAGTCCTTTCAAGAATGAAAGAAGAACACAAAAACTCTCAAATATTATTGTCTGAAATCTCCTTCCCACTCTCAATCTCCATGATATTTATAGAGACCATAAGAGATGTCAAGTTACAACTTTCAAATACAAATTCAAACTTACAACTAATATAACAACAAAATTCAAACTTAATCAAATTTCCAGAAAACATGCCTAAATCAAAGGGATTAGGATTCCTTGAATATTCAAATTTCCAGAAAGCATGGTTTCCTTGAATATTCAAAATTTCCAGAAAACATGCCTAAATCAAAGGAATTATGTTTCCTTGAATATTCAAATTTCCAGAAAACATGCCTAAATCAAAGGAATTATGTTTCCTTGAATATTCAACTTTCCAGAAATTCTGCCTTAATCAAAGTGATTAGGTTTCCTTGAATCTGATTTGGATTGATTTGAAATGTATTTGGGCTTATGCTAGGCCTCCATGTGTTTGCCCTCCCACAAACTTGTTGAATCAGCCCATTTAATGCTTCTTTAAATTGCTTGGCTCTAAGTCTTGTGATTGGCCCATTTGGCAAACTTAATGTATCATGTGATTGATGGACTTGAGCCCTTCCAAGCCCACGTGCGAATTCTTTGTCTTGTATGCGTATAGGCTGTGCAATGTCGTTTGCATCACTTTGAATAACTAATAAATTTCCCTCCATTGGCTCAAGATTCTCTTCTTGTTCAGTCACTTCGACTTTAGATTCCTCTTCCATCTCAGCTTCATCTTCACTTACAAGCTCTCCATACTTCCCTTGTAAAACCATCACCCTCTTATTCGGACATTCAGAAGCAATGTGCCCATTTCCCAAGCACTTGAAACACTTGATGTCTCGCGATCTCCTGGAAAATTGAGGTTCAAATACATTCTCCTTTCCTTTCAATGAACCTGAACTAACACTTCCTTTACTGAACTCCACTTTCTCATCACGTTTAGGTGTGTTCCATGTTCGCGAAGGTGAAGAAACAGCCTTTGTATTACTTGTTGTAGTTGACCTCATATGGATACCCCCTCTTTTCTGCTGTCTTTCTACTTTAGTTGCAAGCTTTATGACATCCTCAAGAAATATGAAGGGCTGTAACTCAACAACATTAGCTATGTCCCTCTTCAATCCATCAAGGAATCTAGCTATTGTTTGCTCTTGAGGTTCATTCAAATCACAGCGAATCAGCAACAGCTCAAATTCTTTCACATACTCCTCCACACTCAAGGAACCTTGCCGCAAAGTCTGGAGTTTGATGTATAATTCTTGTTTATAGTAATCCGGAACAAATCTCTTCTTCATTAATCTTTTCATAAGTGGCCAGCTTGTAACTTCTTCTTCGTCATCCCTTCTTCGCTGAGCTTTTAAGTTTTCCCACCACAAAAGTGCGTAATCGGTAAACTCAAGTGCTGCTACCTTACACTTCTTTGCCTCAGGATACTCATGCCAATCAAACACCCTTTCTACCTTCTGAACCCATTCAAGATACTCCTCAGGAGAACTAGTACCTCTAAATGGTGGTATATTAAGTTTGATACCACTAGTAGGGTCATTTTGCTGCCTCCTTATCCTACCCCTATCTTCAGCCTCATCATCACTATTTGGCTCATCTCCAGCATCCCCTAGGTCATTTCGAGGTACCCTATGCCCTACCCGCCTTTGTTGGGGTTGCAAAGTGTTTCTTTGCATCATTTCTATAATTGCAGCAAGTTGTCCACGAATTTCAGTAATCTCATCTCGAAATTCATCATGAGCTCGTTGTAAGCCTATGAGTTGAGCTTGTTCTAAACTCAATCCCTTGGGTACTCTACTTGCATCATCGGCAGCCATTATTAACAAAAACCCCAAACAAGTATGAACAATTGAACAACACAACCAGTAGCTAAAATACTCTTCTCAAACTGAATTTTTCACCAATTCAGTAAATACAATCAGATAGCAACAATTTACTCAAATTCGAAATTTCCAGGTTCGCAAAATTTCCAGGTTCAAGAACAATTTAATTCAGCCAACCCATCTCCAGTTCACAAACTACTAAGAATTAATTTTAATGCTTCAGAGTTGCAATTCAACTCCTCAAATATTAGAGACCCAAACTAATAATAACCCCACAATATTATATAACACAAAAAATAGCAAGACACCTTCAATAGCTGAAACTTCAGTTTGCACACTGAAATCCTGTGCTCTGATACCAGATGATGTGCCTTGATTTATAACAAAATTAAATTGTGAAGTTGATGGAGGATAGAACTAAATAGATACCTTGATAAGTCGTATGGATGCCACAAGGATCAATTTAGGGTTTTGACGCCACACTCTTGGTGATCAAAGAGTGATAAGTCAGCAACTATCTTCAAGAGTTGAAAAAACTTGAGAAGACAATTTTGAGAGAGAAAAAAGTCTATTTTCGTGCATCCAAATCCAAAATGAGGCAACTGCCTCTACAAGACTTTTACATGCCTTATATAAGCTTACAAAATGAGGTGAAACCCTAATGTTACCTAATAAACTTAAAAAGGCCCAAAATAAGCCCAATATGACTTAACAATTTAAAACAAAACTAAACAAGTTCAAAAATAGCCCAAATACATAAAAGTAGTAACATAAGAAGTAAATAAAGCCCAATAGCATGAAAAGAAAACCCTTAGCTGCTTCTTAAAGCCCAACGTCACCAAACGTCTCTAAATCACGTCCCAATCTCAAATTGAAGACAAATAAATACATTTAGCTCATTTCCATTCAGATCGCAAGCTTCTAATCCCATAGAAGCTTCAATAGCTCCAATTTAACTACTTATGGCCCTTTGAAGCTGTTTAGCCTTAGCCCTTGTTATTGGACCATCTGAAATCTCCTTTACGCTCAGCTCGCCTTCTTGAGTTAATTTAGAACCTTCATGATGCACATCACCACAGAAGCTAGTGCTTGCTCAACATCTCCCTTTTGGCTAACATTAACCCTTTACCAGATTCCATCATCTTCCTTTGATTCCGCAACTAATCTTCTCTAACTTGTTGACAACTCAATGGCATCAAATTCACTTTCTTCCCATTCAGCACAAATGAATAAGTGTTCCTTCGCCCATTATAAGTCACATCATTATCAAATTGCCATGGGCGTCCTAATAACACATGACTAGCTGTCATAGGAACCACATCACATAAAATCTCATCATGAAAGGTTTTAATGGAGAATGGCACCCGAACTTGTCTTGTAACCTGAATCTCTCCCTTGTCATTAAGCCAATGTTATTTATATGGTTTTAGATGTGGAACAATAGTTAATCCCAGTTTCTCCACTAAAGTAGTGGATGCAACATTGGTGCAACTACCATTATCAATGATCATGGCACAAACCTTATCTCGGATTTGACATCTTGTATGAAAGATGTTTTCGCGCTGTTCCAAACCAATATCAACTTCAGCACTCACAATCCTTTGAATAACTAATAAATTTCCTTCCATTGGCTCAAGATTCTCTTCTTGTTCAGTTACTTCAACTTTAGATTCCTCTTCCATCTCAGCCTCATCTACACTTACAAGCTCTCCATACTTCCCTTGTAAAACCATCACCCTCTTATTTGGACATTCAGAAGCAATATGCCCATTTTCCAAGCACTTGAAACACTTGATGTCTCGCGACCTCCTGGAAAATTGAGGTTCAAATACCTTCTCCTTTCCTTTCAACGAACTTGAACTAGCACTTCCTTTACTGAACTCCACTTTCTCATCACGTTTAGGTGTGTTCCATGTTCGCGAAGGTGAAGAAACAGCCTTTGTATTACTTGTTGTAGTTGACCTCATATGGATACCCCCTCTTTTCTGCTGTCTTTCTACTTTAGTTGCAAGCTTTATGACATCCTCAAGAAATATGAAGGGCTGTAACTCAACAACATTAGCTATGTCCCTCTTCAATCCATCAAGGAATCTAGCTATTGTTTGCTCTTGAGGTTCATTCAAATCACAGCGAATCAGCAACAGCTCAAATTCTTTCACATACTCCTCCACACTCAAGGAACCTTGCCGCAAAGTCTGGAGTTTGATGTATAATTCTTGTTTATAGTAATCCGGAACAAATCTCTTCTTCATTAATCTTTTCATAAGTGGCCAGCTTGTAACTTCTTCGTCATCCCTTCTTCGTTGAGCTTTTAAGTTTTCCCACCACAAAAGTGCATAATTAGTAAACTCAAGTGCTGCTACCTTACACTTCCTTGCCTCAGGGTACTCATGCCAATCGAACACCCTTTCTACCTTCTGAACCCATTCAAGATATTCCTCAGGAGAACTAGTGCCTCTAAATGGTGGTATATTAAGTTTGATATAGTAGGGTCATTTTACTGCCTCCTTATCCTACTCCTATCTTCAACCTCATCATCCCTATTTGGCTCATCTCCAGCATCCCCTAGGTCATTTCGAGGTACCCTACGCCCTACCTGCCTTTGTTGGGGTTGCAAAGTATTTCTTTGCATCATTTCTATAATTGCAGCGAGTTGTCCATGAATTTTAGTAATCTCACCTTAAGTGCGTAATCGGTAAACTCAAGTGCTGCTACCTTACACTTCCTTGCCTCAAGGTACTCATGCCAATCGAACACCCTTTCTACCTTCTGAACCCATTCAAGATACTCCTCAGGAGAACTAGTACCTCTAAATGGTGGTATATTAAGTTTGATACCACTAGTAGAGTCATTTTACTGCCTCCTTATCCTACTCCTATCTTCAACCTCATCATCCCTATTTGGCTCATCTCCAGCATCCCCTAGGTCATTTCAAGGTACCCTACGCCCTACCTGCCTTTGTTGGGGTTGCAAAGTATTTCTTTGCATCATTTCTATAATTGCAGCGAGTTGTCCACGAATTTCAGTAATCTCACCTCGAAATTCATCATGAGCTCGTTGTAAGCCCATGAGTTGAGCTTGTTCTAAACTCAGTCCCTTTGGTACTCTACTTGCATCATCGTCAGCTATTATTAACAAAAACTCCCAAACAAGTATGAACAATGAACAACACAACCAGTAGCTAAAGCACTCTTCTCAAACTGAATTTTTCACCAATTCAGTAAATAAAATCAGATAGCAACAATTTACTCAAATTCCAAATTTCCAGGTTCAGGAACAATTTAATTCAGCCAACTTATCTCCAGTTCACAAACTACTACGAATTAATTTTAATGCTTCAAAGTTGCAATTCAACTACTAACCTCAAATATTAGAGACCCAACCTGATAATAACCCTACGAAATTATATAACACAAAAAATAGCAAGACACCTTTAATAGCTGAAACTTCAGTTTGCACACTGAAATCCTATGCTCTGATACCAGATGATGTGCCTTGATTTATAACAAAATTAAATGGTAAAGTTGATAAAGGATAGAACTAAATAGATACCTTGATAAGTCATATGGATGCCACAAGAATCAATTTAGGGTTTTGACGCCACACTCTTGGTGATCAAAGAGTGATAAGTCAGCAACTATCTTCAAGAGTTGAAAAACTTGAGAAGACAATTTTGAGAGAGAAAAGTTCTATTTTCGTGCATCCAATTCCAAAATGAGGCAACTGCCTCTATAAGACTTAAACATGCCTTATATAGGCTTACAAAATGAGGAGAAACCCTAATATTACCTAATAAACTTAAAAAGTCCAAAATAAGCCCAATATGACTTAAATATTTTTAAAACAAAACTAAACAAGTTCAAGAAAGGCCCAAATACATATAAATAGCAACAAAAGAAGTAAATAAAGCCCAATAGCATGGAAAGAAGGCCCTTAGCTGCTGCTTTAAGCCCACCGTCACCAAACGTCTTTAAATCACGTCCCAATCTCTAATTGAAGACAAATAAACACATTTAACTCATTTCCATTCAGATCGCAAGCTTCTAATCCCATAGAAGCCTCAATAGCTCCAATTTGACTACTTATGGCCCTTTGAAGCTGTTTAGCCTTAGCCCTTGTTATTGGACCATCTGAAATCTCCTTTATGCTCAGCTCGCCTTCTTGAGTTGATTTAGAACCTTCATGATGCACATCAACCCGTCTATAGCTCATATTTTGTGGAACTAACTGATTTACTCGGAACTAGATTAAGTATATAAGCTGCAGTCAATAATGTATCTCCATATTACGACATTAGGAGATTTGCTTGCGTCATCATAGACCTAATCATTTTGAGTAATGTTCTATTCCTTCTTTCCACTACACCATTTTGTTGCGGAGTTTCTGGAATAGTTAAATGCCTCTTTATACCTTTCTCATCATATAGTTCCTTAAACTGTTCAGAAAGATATTTATGTCCTCAGTCAGTTCTTAGAGCTTTAACTCTTTTGTCTAATTTATTCTCAACAATGGTTAAAAAATATATAAAGCAATCCAATGCTTCAGATTTATGAGAGATCAAGTAGGCTATGTATAGCCTTCATACTCATTGGACCACAGATGTCTGAGTGGATCAATTGTGAAGAATACTCAGCTCTAGTTCTTTTGCCAAATAGTTTTCTAGTTGTTTTTCCTATTAAACAATTTTCACATATAGACAAATTAATCTTAGCGAGTGAGCCTAATAAGTTAGATTGTATCCCAATTTAAGAAGTGCTAAAACAAAAACAATGTTTCGTCAGATTTTTAGAGCATATAAGACATCATGGAGAAGAAGAGTTTGACCACCATGCAACTCTAGTTTACAAATGCCAACTCCTTTTGCTTCAACTCTAGAGTTGTTCTCCACGTATATCTATTTAGTCCTTTGACTAATCTGATGATACTCTACAAAAGCTCCACAATTTTTAGCTATGTGGTTTGTTGCTCCTGAATCTACAGTCCACAAAGGACAAGATTCAATCATAAATATTGAACTGATCACATACCTATAAAGCAAATGTGCAGAGTATTTTTGTATCTTTTTTTGGCTCAGTACATTCATGAGCAAAATGGCTAAGCTTGATCACATAACTATAAAGCAAATGTATAGAGTATTTTTGTACCTTTTTTTTTGGCTCAATGCATTCACGAGCGAAATGGCCAAGCTTGCCACAATTATAACAATTCATCTTAATTTTTTCTTTCTTCTTACAACACGCTTTTCTCTATTGCATTTTTTGATTGTGGACTTCCATTGTGCTAGAATAGATCTATTCTTCTTGTGAAAAGACTTGCCTCTTCTTTTGTACTTAAAGCCTGAAGCTTTGCACAAGCTAGAATCTGCCATATAGAGTTGACTAGAAGCATTAGTAGCCTCTAGGCATTCTTCTTCTAGTTCGAGATGACGCCCTATGTCATCAAAAGTTTTGATGCAATCATTATGCGTCATGTTAACTCTCAGATGCTCTTAACTATCAGGAAGAGATCGAATGATTGCTTGCACTTGTTGCTCATCAGTCAGTATATGTCCAATATTTTTGAGCTATCGAATCATATTCGACATCTCTCTTATATGCTGTCTCATTGTATGATTTTGATGCTTTCTATAAGAGTCAAATTTGATAGTAAGCCTTCTAAGTTTGGTGGTGGAAGTACCTCCAATTTTTTCTTTTAGGGCAAGCCATATCCCTTGAGCTGTCTTATATTCCTTGTACTCACATAAAAGATCATCTTGCATACTGCTCAACAATGTAATGCGAGCATTACTATTTTCTTTTTCAGGTTTGATAAGCCTCATGATCTCTCTTATGTTGAGCAGTATTTCCATGAGGTGGCTCAAATGGTGTTGAAAATAGCCTCAAAAGTCTCTTGCTCTTCAAGAACAGACTGAATTTTACGATGCCAAATATCGTAATTGTCACCATTTAGTTTTCTCCTTTATTTAATTTAGCCACAATATTTTTTGTAGTTGTCACGTCTATTCAATAAAAATAATTATAGAGATATTATAAGATATTGACATAATATCATTTACACATATTTATTTATTTTGCCACAATCACAAAAACAAAAATACATGATAACTTAACATAAGGATTAGAGTTGAAAAATTGTCGATGCTTCTAATCATCGTCCTTTCAAGTATTAATTTATCATTATTCAAGTTTATTTGCACAAAATACTTGTTCTATTTGTTTATCCCTATAAATTTTAACCAAATAAAACTCCCACTAAAAAAATTATATTATGTGATATACATGGACAATGTAGCAAAAAAAAAAAATCAAATCATAAATATCACATATGCTTTATTAATCAGGTTCATTAGCATAAATAATAAACGAATATAATGTAAAAGATAATATTCATAAAATATTTCTCTAAAATATTCATATATTGTCTATAACCCCTTTTATTCTATGTGATTCATTCAAAAAAAAATTCTCTATTATACTATTCATCAACAAAAATAATAATAGAGATAATATAGTTATAACTTAATTGAGAGAGTATGAATCATAAATAAACTTATTTTATTTAAATTTTATGAAAATTTAAATAATCATAAAATTTTCATAAATAAACTCCCATTGAAGTGCAACACCCTCAAACACAAAATATTAAAAATATTTTTCAGAATTTTTAAACTGTGTAACAGTATTTTATTTTAAATTTTCAATTATTTACATTAATATAATTAAATAAAATATATTAATAATTTAAAAATTTTATTTTAAAATACAAAATAAAACTAGATAAAATTCTAATTTGACCGCTGTAAACTACGCTTGAATTGGAGTTTGGGATGGTGGCGTGTGGTCCCCACGCATCAAAATTAAGGAGTGAAACATGTGTTGCACAGTGCAGCGCTTGTTCACTCTCGGTCGGTGGCGCGTGTATGACAGGCGCCATCATAAAGCCCTACCACGACTGCTATCTTATAGGTTTCTGACTCCAAATTATATGCTGAGTTTAATGGTCTGCTCGGTTTGTTGGTTTGAGGTTGGGGTGAAGAGCACGCTCCAGTTAAGAGAGTGGGATTCGAATAAATACTGTTCATCATCTTCAACCTCAAAACCCTAAAACTCAATTTTCAAACTAGAATAGGAAATAGCTCGTTCTCTCTCTATTTCAATCCAAATTTAACAAATAATATACTGTTTGAAATCTTGCATATAGCAACCTATCTGGGTGTATAGTGAAAGGGTATTTTGTTTGTCCATACTGTGGGATAAACACATCATCATGTTGGCTTGCATGTAGTAGGAAAAATACCTATATGGGCCACTGCCGATTTTTACCAATTGATCATGCACTTTATAAGTTGAAAAAAGTTTTCAATAATGCACAAGAGATGGGTGAAACTTCTATTACTTTGTCTGGTTATGAGATTCTAAGGATAGTGGATGAAATTGCTAGTAGTGGCGTTATAGAAAATTATAAGAAGCGAAAATGGGGCAATAGTAATACTGAGAAGTTGTTCAAGAAAAAGTTTATATTCTTTGAATTTGAATACTTACCACATTTATTGGTTCGCCATCAATTAGATGTGATGCACATTAAAAAAAATATATGTGAAAGCATCTATGGCATATTACTTCATCAACCAGGCAAGACGAAGCATGAGGTAAATGCTAGAAAGGATCTTGTGGAAATGAAGATTAGGGATAAATTAAAACTTGATGAAGAAAACAAGATACTTCCCCCCTTAACCTTATAAATTAAGTAAAAAGAGACAAAATTATTTTTTAGAAATTTGTTTGAAACAAGGGTTCCAAGTGATTATTTTTCAAACTTTAAAAAATTTCTTACAATGTAAAATTGTAGGCTTCAAGGCCTAAAGTCTCATGACTGCCATACTCTAATGCAACAATTATTACCTTTGGCGATTTGAGATTATTTGCCACACAATGTTCATCACACCATAATGCGGATATGCTTCTCCTTCAACTTGTTATGCAGTAATGTGATAGAAAATGATAGCTTGGATGAGTTACAAAGTAACCTAGTTGTTACTTTATGCATGATGGAACAATACTTTCCACCTAGCTTCTTTGACATAATGGTTCATTTGACTATCAATCTCATTGAAGTTAGGTTATGTGGGTCAGTTTATCTTGTTGAAGAAGTTAAATATCAATGAGTTTACATATTCACTTTGAGCAAAAAAGCAGCCAAAATGCCAAGGAAAGACGTGCTAAGAACATTCACAACCATTATTTGGGTAGTACATGTTACAAAGGCTTATATGAAAGACTTGTAAGTTTTCAGTCAATTTAAATAATTTCAATCTATTGTTATAATATATTATGTTTAAGTCAAATGGAAATATATATTATTCTAAATATATTATATTTTTTTTCTCTTATCTTAGGCTAATGAATAAAGGGAATCTTCGAGCAAAATGGTCCGAAGTGTGTATTGGAAAAAGGCTCAGTTCAATGAAAAGAAAAATATTCAAAAAGAGTGCAAGAAGTTATTGACAAAATTATAAGTAATTTTATTTGTGTAAACATTATCTTATTAATATGCTTGTTGATGACATAATATTTTTATTATGATAATGACATTACTTGTGAATTGTAGGAGGAGATACAAAGTCATATTGAAGAACGGTCTTGGAAGAAAAATGGTAGGAATCATATTCTAACTTTAGCACTTCACAAGTAACCAAATGAAAGTAGAGTACAGGGTGTTAGCCAATTTATTACCCTATCCATGTACTTTTTTGTTCCTAAAAATTTCATTATAGTGCATGATAAGATGTTGCAAGAACATAAATTTGCAATGCTATCAACGCAAGTTCAGATGCTTGATGCAAGACTTAGTGCACAGTTAAAAACTGAAGTTGGTAGTTACAATATCAAACATAATACTATCAACAAGGGCAATGCAGAGGTGGATCACTTATTTCTAGAGATTTTAGGGGAAAAAAAGGGTTTAATTACTCAAGGCAACTTTTAACTTCTATATCTTAATTCTTTAAATAATTATTAAAGTTTTATATTTTTTTTCAATGAAGGCCACACCAATACAATCTCCAACTCACAAGAAAACTCCATCAAGGAAGAAAATACCTGCAAAGCAAACTATTGCCATCACACATTTCCATAATGTAATAACTCCTATAAGATCCCCTAGAATCAATCCAAAAGTAAAACATAGATGTGTTGAGTCACCCCTGCAACAAAAAAAGCAAATTGCAAGAAAACTTGTTCTTCAAAAGAATATAAGAAGTTTGGTAACTTTAAGATAACAACCAAGTGGGCACTTGGCTATGATTTTTTTATCTGGTCAAAAATTTCGTGAAATCAGTAATAAAAGTGGAACACCAGTTGTCTATCTTTGGTCAGTATTGGGTTACTCATCTAAGTAAGACGAATTGTGAGAATGTTATAAATATGACCGAGTTGTCCAACATTTGTCTTGAGATTTGGATAAAGTATCATTTGTTAATTTATATTGCTAAAAAAATGTCCAAATATATAGTCTCTTATATGATTCATATATAATCTAAATTTTTGTTAGGTACCCTTACAATTTCATAGAGAATGAAGGACATGACTTTCTAGTGTACTTTTGAATTTCTACAAAAGTATTTGCATCAGGTCGTCTACCTAATGTCAAAACATGTATTGACCGGTCTCGCTATATTGCTAAGAATTTAACATGGTCACAACTAGGGCAAGTTACACTTATCACGTATAATTGTAGGTATAAAATTCTTTCAATTCATGTAATTATAATACTTTCCACCTACTTATAACTTACTAAATCAACACAATTTTATTTTACTTGTAGCAACGATTGGGTGTTAGTTGCCATTGATTTATTGACATCAATTATGTTTTACCTTAACCCATTAGGGAATAAACCTCTAAAGATTTGGAAGATATTGTCAATCAGTTAAGATTCAGTTATTATTGTTTCAAGTTATGTATTTTAAATTTAATATGAATTGTTGTTTATCTCTTTTAGAGAGGGTCAAAATTTATCTTACACAAAAAATATTTAAGAAGGTTATTCTTCAATGGATCAATGTCAAGGTAAATGTAAATATTTCTTACTTATTGTGTGCTTTGTTGATACTTATTTTTATAATACAATGTTAACTTTTGATTTATATTTCGCTTATAATTTGGATTAAAATAACAATTAGTTTCAAATGCTTTATAGTGCTATTTGTAACCTAGTTCATTTGAGTGTGGATACTATATAATGAAGTATATGAAAGCAATTGTTAGGGATGTTAATGTACTGAAGAATAACGTTTGTATCCAATAGAATGTTCTAAAAGTTTCTAATATTAGTTTATATACTATTAACTAATTCTTTTCATATTTAAAGTTTAAGAGAGTTTATGATTACACTTAAGATGACATTACCACGATACGTGATGAGTGAGCGATATATGTTGCGGATTTAATCACAAATTATCAAAAATAGGTAAAGTTATTCCTTGTTAATCATTTATACTTAAAAATATTTTTGGTGTAATAAAGTTTTGAGGATGTTGTTATTGGTGTTTTGAGGCTGAAATGAGGCTGTTGTTGTTGGTGTTTCGGGGCTGAAATATGGATTACTTTAAGGGCTATTTTTTGGGGTCTCATATAGAGCTTTTTTAAGGGATGTCTTACAATTGTTTTGGGGCTGAAATGAGAGCTATTTTAAGGGCTAAAATTGGGGCATATATGAGGCTGCTTTTTGGGGCTAAAATGAGCTGTTTTGGGGGCTAATTTGGGTCTGTTTTGGGGGTTGTTTTGGGGCTAATAGGGGACACTTTTTAGTATTTATATCTTCTCTACGTTTTTATGCTATTTAGTGCAACAACTAATCATATCTTGCTTTTTTTTTCTCTAACCTGGTTTGGATGTAACTTTTATTCTTGTATTGTCATTGCAATATCTTATAAGTATATTGTTGAAGTTTTTTTTAATATATTTACTCGTGTATTTCTATTTACTGTCATAGAGGTGATCATAGATTATTTTGCTCAATGATCACTAAGTTGTGGGTGGATTGCTTTAACTTTTTTGATGGATTGTTGGTTTGTGCAAGTCTAATGTGGCGGTTATGTGTTAAACTAAACTTTAAACACTTGGATGTTTTGAACTAACTTTGGGAAGTTTTTCAATTAGTTTGGAATGTTTGCAATATTTATGAAATTAAGTTGAATGTACTTTTGTGATATTTTGATTATAGTGGTTATAAGATGATGTTCAAACTACTTAATGATTTGAAATATATTTAAATGTTATGGATTCAAATTTAAATATATATTAAATATTCTGGTCCAATAATTATAATTATAAATTATTAAAAAGAAAATTTAATTAAATTATCCTAAATAAACAGTAAATGCTATTGACATCATGGTGTTAGTGATTCTCTGATACCATGATATCAGAGATTTCTGATGCAATGGTGAAAGAGATTCATTGATATCATACTAACAATAGTTCTTTAATACCATAGTGTCAGTGATTCTCTGATATTGTAGTATTAGCGATTTACTGATACTATGGTATTAGTACTTTACTGACACCATAAATAGTATCAATAATTTTCTGACTCAAGCAACACTGATACTGTAAAACAGTGTCAGTGAAATCCGTCACTGACGCTAAGTTAGCGTCAGTAAAAATCATTTTTATAGGAGTGTATATAAGAAAAATGTCTATCTAAAATAGTATTTTCTTCCCTACTTACGCATATCAAATTAATCCAAATGATCTATTACTTTATATCTTATTGTACTTGCATTTAAATTATAGTGTGCATGTGAATGTAGGGCTTGCAATGTAAATTGAATTGGAACTTGGAAGTTGGTCCACCATCCGGTAGAATATGTATAATGCAAGGTGTAAATCTTGAGCAATAAGGGTGGGAAAAAAAACCAGTAACCAAAAAATTGAATTGAACTGGCCTATTCTGTTTGGTTAGGTCCCCTATTTTTTGCCACAAAAAATAAGTTCAGTTATATTTTTGGAAAAATTGACCGGTTCGGTTCGATTTTTCCAAAACAATAAACGAATTGAAAAATTGAGTTTTTTTGGTAAAATTTAATTAAATTGCCACGTGATACTAAATAATTAAGGGTTTGAAAATAAAAATATATATTTGCTCACACATAATTTCACTCGCTCATTATTATAATAAAAAATTAAAAAACCCTAATTGTAATTTCATTAAATATGAGAATTTTATTTTATGGATATTATTGAAAATTAGTATATTATTAATAAATAAAAATTTTAAATTTATCTCAAATTAAGTAAATTGTAATTATGTTAAAATGAAATAGACCAAAAAATTAGGTTAAAAAAATGATCTACTAAATTATTTAGACAAATGAATTAAAAAAGCCTATAATTTAAAATAAAAAATTCGAAAAGAAACTCAAAAATAAGCCCAAATTTTTAAAGGCATATCCTTGTAATGTAACGTATAATATATATTAATTTAGTCAACTTAATTTTTTAAAAACTTATATAATAAATAAGAACAAATTTAGTGGCTTATGTAACATATAATAATTTTTTTTTGATTATATAATATATATAACAATTTAGTCAACTTAATTTTTTAAAGACTTATATAATATATAAGAACAAATTTAGTGGTTTATGTAATATGTAATAGAATTATTTTATTATATAATATATAACGTGTAATATATATTAATTTAGTGAAATTAATTTTTTAAAAACATATAATTTATAGGAACAAATTTAGTGACTTATGTAATGTGTAATAAAAAAATAAATTAAAATAATTTATTAAATTATTTGGACAAATAAATTAAAAAATTTAAAATAAGAAAATAGTCAAAAAATTGAATCGGACCAACCTAAAAATATCAATTCAATTTTTTCCTTTAAAAAAGTCAATTTTATTTTTATTTTTAATAAAAATACCGAATTGATCGGTTCAGTTACTAAACCGAACCCACTCTTTTTTTTTCTTTTAAAGAGAATTACAATATATTTATTTTTTCACGCATCACTTAAAAAGAAGAGGAGTCGAACCCAAATAAAAATGTGAAACCTTAGGAGCCAAGTTGGTTGAGCCCCCTGTGCTCCGAACCGAACCCACTCTTAAGAAGCAAGAGTCATCGTTGCTTGAAAATTTTAATAATAAAATAAAAAATCCGTCAACTCCCAGGCACAAAGGAAGACAGGAGATGCACGATGGTTAAAGAATTTTCATTTCTTTTCTGTTTAATTTAATACTGCAAGCACGAGACACAATCACAATTTTTCCTTCTCTGTCGCGTACTCTTTCCCATCAAAACAATTACTTTAATCTTTCGAATATTTGTCTGAATTACTCGATCTTTATTTTTATCTCTTACAGTCTTGAAATTAAACAAATAGAAATTAGTTAATGACGCGAATATCTAGTCAAATTTTAGTGTCTTGTAGCAAGAGCCTAATCCTTGGTATGATTCCTCTTAGAGATTTCTTTTCCCAAATAATAAAGAAATGCCATTCTTCATGTGGAGACAACTTTTTCAAATTCTCTCAAAGAAGTCTTGGAAAGTAAATTCTTGGACGGTAGGGAAAAAGATGGCAGGCCTGATAGTCCCGAAGATCAACAAAGAGACAATATGAAGGAATTTCAATCGAGAATATTTTCTCTTTCAATCTTTATCTACCAAACAATAACCCAATTTCTCTTCAATTTCAATTTTCACAGAAGCGGAATCATAAAAGATAGAGCATGAAAAAGATAAAGATAAGCAAAAGCTTGCAACGGGAAAGAACTTATGCCAAAGATTTACTTAAAACGTTTTGCTCAAAAAACCAGTAGTCACCATTCAATAACCAATACCTAATCCATTTTTCAATACACAATGGCAGTCTTTAGTTTTTTCTTAGAATGAAAATGTGAACCTTGAGACGTTTATCGTTCAGAACAGTCAAAGAGTTCAGGAACTTGATCACATAGCTTTTGTCAGTCCATGCCAGCCATGTTAACATTAGTCAAAAAGACAAAACCTCCAGCTAGGGAATAGAGTCGACCAACAAAAACCCTAAAAGAACATTTCTAAATTACTGTAGAATCTGCATCTATTAGCAGTGTTGAAATTTCTTTAAGAGCCCTAGATTAATTGGAATCACTGGTATTCGTCTCAATTATCGATGATGTTTCTTCTAGTAGATTTCTGCCCTGAGTTTGATATCGTTCTTGTTGACCGAAAAATCTCGTTCTCTAGACCATTAGTTAGAAAATTTTATTTTACGTGGGAGCAGATTTAAGCCTATGGGGCTGCGCTGAGACTAGATCTCCATCTAATGATTATAATTTTCTTGCAACAAAAGGACAAAAATAATGTTAAGATGACGGTGGTGGTTGTTCCAGCGAAGACCCTTCAATTATTAAGTTAGTGGGTAATTTTGAGTATAAGGAGTTTTTATTGATCTAAAGTTTTTATATGGAAAAATTTCATTACCTTTCACCATTGTAGAATTAACTCTTTTATAGTTGGTTTTTACTATTTTATGTCAAGAATTACGGGCGAGATATTTGGCTATTTTTATCATGATTGACCGCGAGTTCGGGGTAATTAGATTGATTTTTGATGTCAACCTCACAATGAAAAGTGAGACCCAACAATGAGGTTCCTTTGCCAAGGTTGCTCTAATTCAGATTCATAAAATAAACAAAAACAAGGACCTTAACTAATTATCTATAAAATGATAAGAACCACAAGGTATAAGAAATTAGAGTAGACGCTACGCTCAAGAAAAATGAGAAAGATTATGAGTGATAAGTTAAGGATAAATGCCACAAGAAGAAATTTAAATAAGTTTTAAAACATTCTTTGAAAAACTAAGAGAAAACTCTCACTATTATTATTATTAAAACTTTAAATTTTTCTTAGGGTTACAGGACATTGTATAGCCAAATTTACCAAAAGCATAAACGGAAAAAATAAATCAAATATTACAAAAAAGGAACAAATAACAAGTATTAAGGAAGCAAATATTCATGTATCCTTATTTCTAAATATAAGCTAAGAATAAAAAAAGGAAATAAAGAAAGTAAGAATATAATAAAACCGTGTGAACAGTAATGCGTGAACAGTTTTACATGAACAGTAACCACCAAATCTTTCTTCATCAATTGATATGTGCCAAATCTTCTTTCTAGCGTTGATATGTGTCTTATTTTGTTCTTCATGTAAATTATTTCAGATCAATTAAAACAACTTGAATAACATTGACAAGACTTTGATCATCTTGAACACTCAATTTAGTCAGATTAATGTTTTGAACAAATCATGAATTTGAGATGTTCTCAATTAGCCCATTTAATGATTCCTACATTTTTTGTTTAGTTCTTGCCTTTATCATTGAACCCCATTGATGCTCAATGGATCTTGTGAAACTTTGATAACTCGATTCGCATCATTCCCTTTCTCTTGAAAATAATTTGTCCTTAAATCTTCACCTACATCAAAAAGAGAAAAATCAACAACATTAAAGCTTGCACTTACATTATAATCACCTGGAAGGTCTAACTTATATGAGTTGTCATTGATTTTTTCAATCACTTAAAATGGGCCATCTCCTATTGGAAGTAGTTTAGAATTCCTTTGAACGAGAAATCATTCATTCCTCATATACAATCAAACCCAATCACTTGGCTCAAATATAACTTTCTTGTACCCCTTATTAGCTTGGTTGGCATATAGTTTAGTACTTCTTTCAATGTTTTGCCATGCCTTCTCATGGATGTGCCTAACAAAGTCAGCTTTCTTTTTTTACACGCCCATCTAATGGTAAAGGAGTTAATAGTTTAAACCATATATAATTTTAAAAAGTGAAAACTTAGTTACTTAATGCACACTCCTATTTTATGCAAACTTTACATGTGACAAACATTCTCCCATATTTTCAAGTTCTTTTGTATTATAGCATGCAACAAAGTAGATAGAGTTATATTAACTACTTCTATTTGTCCATCAGCTTGTGGATGAAAAGCAATAAAAAATAAAAGTTTAGTTCCAAACTTATCTCATAAAGTCTTCCAAAAATAGCTTAAGAACTTTGCTTGCTTATCTGAAACTATACTCTTAGGCATGCTATGCAATCTTACAACTTCTTTGAAAAACAAGTCAACAATATGTGAAACTTCATTAATTTTATAACATGGAATAAAATATGTCATTTTAGAAAACTTATCTACGACCACTTATATGGAATCCTTACCCATTTTTTACCTAGGTAAACCTAATATAAAATTCATATATATGTCATTCCAAGGTTCACTGGGTATAGGCAAAGGTGTGTACAATTCATAAGTCTTAACTTTAGACTAAACTTGTTTACAAGTGACACACCTCTCACAAATTATTTCTATATCACATTTTATATGAGGCCAAAAGAAGTATTCATGCAAAACATCTAAAGTCTTAGATATATCCAAATGCCCCATTAAACCACCCCATGAGTTTTTCTAACAAGCAATTCATGAAACAAATATTTAGGCACACATAACTTATTTTCTCTAATGAAAAATCCATTATGCCTAAAGAATTTGTCAAAAGTCACTTTCTCATATACATTTAGTACATTACCAAAATCAGAATCATTAACATACAAGTCTTTAATATATTCAACCTAATAATTTTGTATCTAAGATAGAAATTAAATCATATCTTAGAGATAATGCATCAGTCATACATTTTTCTTATATTACTTGTACTTAATCATATAAGGAAACATTTTACTAAACTCCACCAACTTGGCATGCCACTTGTTTAGCTTGTGTTTACCCTTCAGATACTTCAATGATTCATGATTGGTATGAATCATATGTGAGTGATTTTAAACCTAGGGTGCATGCGTGTGAGTTTGTGTCTAACATTCAAAATAGCATACGTATCACAAACATATATGCACAGCAGATGAGTAGAATACAATTTTTTTAATGATAAACAAAAATAAACTTTACATGTTATCTTATAAATGTAAACTACATCAAGATTAAGAATTTATTACCTTGTCAAGCCTTTGGTTTTTGGTCGAATCGGAGTACCCGCCTTAAAGCAACCCGTTCACAACTCTAGTTCCTCAATACGGTGGGCTAAGGAAGCTAGAATAACAGCTTTTTCGGTAAAGTTTCAACTCTTGAAACCTTATTTCTACCTTATAGTATAGATAGCCAAAATGGAAGGAAAAATGAAATAGATGTGTTTTTGTGCTCTCAACACTTAAGATATTTTTCTAGCACTTAGCAAAATTCACTTCTCTTACCTCTCACATGTCATGACCAAATTTTTCCTTCATCAATTGAGCAACATATTGCTCTTTCATTTGTTTATCAATTTTTCTTCATTTTCTCATATAATAGCATCCATTATAATGGTCAATGTTTGTCATTAGTAATTTATTTATCATTCTTTACAATAAACAAAATGAAAACAAAACAAAATGGAAAATGACTTGGATGAACTTAGCCAAATTCTTGGCCAAAATAAAAAACTCTTTTTCATTTGCAAGTGACATTTAAGGCCTACCATTTATAAGTGCCCACCCATTTACTTTTATTATAACATTTAATCAATAGTAAATTAAATGATTTAATCTTATGAAATCATGGTAGAAACACAAGCCAATTTAAATAAAAAAATAAATTGTTTGACTTCAATTAAATAATAATATCATATATTATTATTATTATTTTATTCAATAATCATTTTAATGAATAAAATAATAATAATATTTGTCCAACAAATAAGGGTATTTTTGTAATTTCTAAGTCAAACAATTATTGACCCACAATGTGCCATATGTGAACATCCCATTGGTCAACAACTAATTGTTAACTAATTGATGTACTTAACTCTTAAGTCTTGACACGTACATGACTGGAGGGAAAACGAAGTAAATTTTCAGTTTGCTGGAATTTTCTAGATTGAGCTATTCAATTCGATACGATGCCCCGGTGCACAACAAGTATATTTCATATTGTGGGACTCTATAGATCCACTCCCAATTTGTTAAATAGAACTATTCTATGAGTCCGAGATCGATGCCCCACGCACACATCACGGTATTACAAATCAGTGCAGCAGACTATACAAGTTGAGGTTATAGCGCATACGTATAATCCTTCTGCTAATTATATCCTGGAAGAGCAGGGATATAGATCACCACCGTCAAATCCCTATGTGTTCATCCGCGAACTTATCTTTAGACACGTATTTTAATAAACAATATATACAAACACTTTTACAATATTGTTTAATCCTATAGGAAATTCTTTTCCTGAGTTTGTTTCTTATGGCTATAAAACTTTCTAAGATATACTCTCTGAGCATTCAGATATATAACTCATCCATGTAAACTGATGGATCTCACATCTTTACATACCGAACTCCATAAGCATCGGACCATACCTAGTGACACCTAACGGTAACACCATGAAAGGTCTATGATATGTGTGGAACCAAAGTATGGTAGATTACTTACAAGCCTACCATGGTACTTAGGTCAAAGGACCACGTATACTACTCAACTCGAGAGGACCTTCCATTGATGGCTTCATGTGATTTCTATTGGGGTCCTCATTGAGTTTTTTTCGATATTCAATCCTTACTGAACACTTGTATGCTATATGAACTTTCAGGAAGTCCATGGTTAGTTAAGAATAACCATCTAGACTATTTAGGTATAATATACACTAGTTTATTTAAAAGAATTTCACTAATAGACCTGCATCGGTGAATTAAGACGAGAAATATATAATGTGAGAATAGACTTACATAATAACATTTCTTAGCACCTATTGCAACTCTTGCAACTATGTTATTAGTAATGTATTCTCAGGTCTTTGTACCGTTACATAAAATTTTAACTTTTAGACTTCACTGATTATTATAACATACTAACTCTTTAGCAATTATAGTTTTACGTAAGTAGGGCAGCCTCAAATCTTAAAATATTTAAGACTTGATTTTTTTCCATTCAACATCTCATGTGGAGTGGTTGAAACAGCTTTAGATGGAATTCTATTCAATATATAAGTAGCAGTTTTCAGAGCATAACCCCAAAGATATTCAAGTAAATCGGTGAAGCTCATTATTGATCGGACTATATCCAATATAGTTCGATTCCATCTTTCTGACACATTGTGTTGCAGAGTATCTGGAAGACTATATTGAGCCAGAATCCTATTTTTCTTTAAATAATCAGAGAATTCACTGCTCATTTACTCACCGCCTCGATCTGATCGAAGACATTTGACATACATTTTGGTTTGCTTCATAAGAAACACATACCTGTATCGTGACAAATCATCGATAAAGGTAACAAAGTATCGAAATCCACTTATTGCAGCGTGATTCATTGGACTGCATACTGTTGGGGTGCCGATTTTATCCCGGTTCGCAACCTAAAATTATTGGATGTGTGTGTTTACGCTCAAAATATAACGCGACTATCGCAGTATAGATTGAGGTGTCGATCCCACGAGGAAGCTCTTAGCAAAATAGGTTGATGAAATAAAATATTAAAGCAGTAGCAAAGGATAAAATTAATTTATTTAAGTGGATGAGATAGGATTGTCTATAATTGAAGGAAATATCTTATGATAATTTAAACAAGGCTTCGAGAATCACAATTATGCTTTATAAATCTACTCTATACTTTGATTCAATGCTTATAACTCAATTGAAAGTTTCACATCCCAAACAATCAATCGGAAGATAGGAAAATATAGCACATTTGATAACACATGTATTTGACGTAATTAAACTCTTTGCAAGCATTAACATACATCATGTTCATTTATACAAGTTATCTAAGATCGACAATATATCACTTTGACAATATTGCAGTAAAAGATCAACTTGAATATTAAACCTTTATTGCCCTTATATGTTATCCAAGATCAACAATATATCAATTTGACAATACTGCAGTAAAAGATTAACATATAAAATAATGTCACCAGTAACAATTATAGTTCACCAAGAATCACATAAGAAAAGCATGACTGAACTTATATGAGACATGAGAATTATAATATCTGGATTATAGAAAATAGAATAGATAATAGTTTAATCAAAACCAAACTTACAAACATTTGTAGCTTTTTGCAATAAATCAAAGTATAGAAGTAGACTTACTACACATAAAAGTTCATCTCTTAACCTTGTCAAGAACTCTAGCCTAAATTACAATACATGTTAATGAAATGAAAAGAAGAGAGAATTATCTATTTTTAAAAACGTCCTAAGTGTCTCCTTATATAGGCAATGAATGGACATATATCATGAATGACATCAATCTTCAATAATTTTAAGCCAATAACTCGTTTATCCACTTGCAACACATTTTTGATAATGTAAATGACCGATTTAGCTTCTACAGCCAACATGAAAGTTGTATAATTTTGACTCTTCTTTCCATAGGCACAAATTTCATGCAAATTAGATGAGTATCCAATGAGATATGAGCAAAATTCCAAATATACATCAGAATTTGGCCAACAACCATTTTACTCACTTACAATGCGATTTGGTCCATGATAACGGCTGATTTGGACTTTACCATCAACATACAAGTTGTTGATAGTTAAGTCAGCAATTCACTGCTTCAAAAATTATACCAATTGAGTATATATTTTGTGAGATAAGGTCCAAATACGTGAGTTGGGTCAAGCTGGGCAGGAGTTGTAGTCCGATTCTGTTGTATCTCAATATTTTGGCCCATAACATGTTGGATTTAGCTTTTTCACTATTCTTCAAATTTGTGTAAGATTGAGTCATGTAACACCAGGTTCAAGAATTTCTTCATTTCGATTTCTACATTGAGAGTTATATCCATTTTACCTAAACCTGTCCAAATAACATTCATTAATCACAATTTAAGGAGAACACTTTATTTCAAGCTAAAAATACAGAAAATACTAAAATTAATGACATTAAATGGTGATTAAATCTCTCAACAACATGCATTTTCATGTGTTCATCAGTGTGCATGTTGTACATGTGTCCATTTTAAAATTCATATACATACACATCTAATACATACATATACGCATCATAAATGCAACGGAAGCTAGAAATCTAATTTCTTAAAAAATGAACACGATAAATTTTATTCAATTACACTAATGAATAAAATTAAATTATATTAATCATATTAATATAAAATTGAGAGATATCACTTGTCAAACCTTTGGAACGGATTTCTTTTGGAGTACCACCCGAAGTAGACCCATTGATAGTTCTAGGACCTAACGTGGTGGGCTTGGGTCGCTAGAACAACAACCTATAATTTTTCATCATCGGTTTAACACTTAAACCATGGGATTAACTCTTAATCCCCATAGCCTAACACTTAAACTATATTCATTTTTGTTTTTTATGAGTTCAACATTTAAATTCATCAAAATACAAATAAATCAAATGTAATAATGGTGGTCATTTATTTTAGAGTAGAAAATATATAACAATATAATTTTGTTATCATCTCTTTGTTATTTTTAACACTTAAAACCTTGAAACAAAAACAATTTTCTTACCTTAAAATTGGTCGCTCGTATTGTTGGCTGCAAAGGAAAATGAAAAACATTTTGTCATATTTTTTTCTTCCCTGCCGAACAACCTTCTTTTGCCTCAAAGGAAAAAACTAAAAAACTCTTTTTCATCTTTCTTTTGCTGAACAGCCTTCTTTTGCTTCAAAGAAAAAATTGAAAAACTCTTTTTCATCTTTTTTTTTTTCCAAACAGCCTTCTTTTGCTTCAAAGGAAAAATTGAAAACCTCTTTTTCATTTTTCTTTTTCCTCTATTGCCGAAAAAATACCCGTGAGTTCTCTCTATCCTTTTATTCATTCAAGAACAAAAAATAAAATGCAAATGAAAGTTTCTCACCAAAACTTGAATGGCCGACAACCTTTGATTTTATTAATTCATCAAAAGAATTAATATTTTAAATATCTTTTCTCCAACATATTTATTAAAAGAGAAGAATAACAAAACTCTTTTGCTCTCTCCCATAAACACTATTGTCAAGCACCACATAGAGGCGATAAGGAAAAATTAAAAAAAATATTTTTAATCTTCTCCAATGTATTTGTCTCACCATGTGCTCCATTGAAAATAACATTTTTAATAATAAACACAAAATTGTCAGCCATGTAAACTATTTGTTATTTTATATATATATATATATGTATATATATATTTTTAATTCAAGAACCAAAAAGAAAAAATATATATTTAAAACAAAAATCACTACAATCTCTTATGACCGACCAATCTCACCATTATAGATACATCAAATGAAGATATATATATTTATAAATAAAAATGTCTTTTCTATTGTTTAAAAAATTATTAAAAGAATTTAATCTATTAAACAATTCAAACATGTGTCCAAGACAAAAAGGAAATGGGCGGCCAACTCGTCTTTTGACAAGCAAAATTTCATTTAAGTCCTTAAATATCATTTAATTTCTCTTTTAAGCAATATTTAATTTAATTAATTATTTGTTTAATAAAATTTCATTTTATTTAACAATTAAGTCTTTAATAAAATTTTTACTTTATTAATTTAACCATGAGCTAACAATTAACTCTTGTCAAATTAACTAATCACTTAACTCTTAAACGATAATATATATTTAGATTATTTAACACTTAAATAATCGATTTAGAGAAATTACCCTTAAGCCTTTAATTAACCCAACATGGGTTCCACCATACCCAATACTTTAGTCAATTTAATCGAAGGCTTATAATGGGCTACGTGTCACTATTTAATTAGTCAACAACAATTATCAACTAATTATTGTGCTTAACACTTAAGTACTGACACACACGCATCCCGAGGTTCATCGCAGAAGTATGATTTGACATTATGCAAGAACTTCTTCTTCTGCTGGTAACTCAAGTCTGAAGGAAGGATTCTGCTGGCCAAGTAATTGACATAGTCTGCATACCATGGTAGATTGAGGTTTTCTACTAACAAGAGTTGCTCATCAGGAAAGAAATCATTAATCAATGTCTCATCATTAATTTTTTGTCCACCCTCAAAGTGAGATAAATGGTTTACAACCTGAGTTTTTGAACCTTTCTTATCCCAGATTTCCAAGTCAAATTCTTGAAGCAATAGCACCCATCTGATCAGTCTTGGTTTTGCCTCTTTCTTGCTAATCAAATACTTGATAGCAGAATGATCTATAAAGACTGTCACCTTAACATCATTTAGATATGCTCTGAACTTGTCAAAGGTAAACACAACAACCAACAACTCTTTCTCAGTAGTGGTATAATTGTTCTGAGCATCATTCAAAGTTTTGTTTGCATATTAAATGGTGTGAAAAATCTTGTTTTTGCATTGTCCCAATACTGCACCTACTGCAATATCATTGGTGTCACACATTAGTTAAAAGGGTATGGCCCAATCTGGTGCATGACTGGGGCTGAAATAAGCTTCCTTTTCAACACCTCAAATGCTTCGTTACATGCTTGATCAAAGATGAATTTTACATCCTTCTCCAACAAGTTACACAGGCTTAGAAATTTTTTAGAAGTCTTTTATGAATCTTCTATAAAAGCCTGCATGACCAAGGAAACTTCTCACTCCCTTAACATTTGTTGGTGGTGGTAACTTCTCAATGGCTTCAAGTTTCGCTCTGTCAACTTCTATTCTTCTTGAAGAGATCTTATGTCCCAAGACAATCCCCTCATTCACCATCAAATGGCACTTTTTCCCAATTCAATACCAAGTTGGTTTCTTCACATCTCTGTAGCATAAATGCTAAGTTCTCCAGACATACATCAAACAAATCCCCAAAAATTGAGAAATCATCCATAAACACTTCCAAGATCTGTTCCACAACATCAAAAAAGATTGCTATCATGCATCGTTGGAACGTTGCGAGTGAATTGCATAATCCGAAAGGCATTCTTTAAAATGCAAATGTACCGTATGGACAAGTAAAGGTAGTCTTTTCTTGATCTTCTGAGGCTATGGCTATCTGATTGTAGCCAGAATATCCATCCAAGAAGTAATAAAATTTATGTCCTGAAAGTTTATCCAGCATTTGATCAATGAAGGGCAATGGAAAATGATAATTTCTTGTGGCCTTGTTCAACCTTCTATAATCCATACACACTCTCCATTCAGTTACTGTATGTGTTGGAAGTAGTTCATTGTTTGCATTAGCTATGACAGTGACTCCACCCTTCTTTGGTACACATTGAACTGGACTTACCCATGAGCTGTCAGAAATTAGGTAAATAATTCCTGCATTAAGCCACTTAATAATCTCCTTCTTTACTACTTCCTTCATCACTGGGTTTAGCCTTCTTTGGTGCTCAATCGAAGACTTGTCCATCTTCTAACAATATCTTATGCATGAAAAATGAAGGACTGATTTCTTTGATGTCTGCGATTGTCCATCCCAATGCCTTCTTGTACTTCCGCAGTATTCTAAGCAACTTCTCTTCTTGTGTTTCATTCAATGTAGTGGATATTATTACAGGAAGTGTTGAGGATGGACCGAGGAATGAATACCGTAAATGGTTAGGCAAAGGTTTGAGTTTTAGTGTTGGCGATTTTTCTGTTGAGGGTTTGGTTCTTGCCTCCATATTTTCTGATCTTTCGAGCACTTCAAATCTGAAACTCCTGTGCTCTTGGTGGGGTGTAGAATTCAAAGCATTGAGATACTTCGGTGCTCCCTGATCTTTTACTTCATTCCCATTGATGACTGCATTTTCTAGAGAGTCTTGGCTCAAGTGGTTGTTGAATATCCTTTGAATTTCTCTGTCAATATGCAGTAACATTCATCTGCTTCTTTGGGAAATTTCATGGCTTTGAACACATAAAACGTCACCTCTTCATCTTGTACTCTCATAGTAAGTTCTCCATTTTGGACATCAATCAAGATTCTACTGGTAGCTAAGAAAGGTCTTCCTAAAATGATTGGAATTTCAAGATCCTCTTCTATATCTAACACAATGAAGTCGGCTGGGAATATAAATTTATCTACCTTAACTAACACATCTTCAATCACACCTTTAGGATATGTGAGTGCACGATCTGCAAGTTGTAAAGTGACATTCGTAGGCTTGGCTTCCCCCAATCCTAACTGGTTGTAGATAAATAAAGGCATCAAATTTATGTTGGCCCCTAGATCATATAAAGTTTTACCAAAATACTGGTTTCCTATTGTGCATGGAATGGTAAAACTCCATGGATCTTCGAGCTTTAGAGGCAATGTTTTCTGCAATATTGCACCGCATTCCTCTGTTAATGCTACAGTCTCATACTCGTCCAGCTTCTTTTTCCTCGAAAGAATGTCCTTTATGAATTTAACATAACTAGGCATTTGCTCTAGTGCATCTACGAAGGGTATGTTAATGTGCAGTTTCTTAAAACTTTCTAGAAACTTTGTAAATTGCTTCTCTTGCTTTTGCTTCTGTAATCATTGAGGAAATGGTAGAAGTCTGTAGGGTTGCATCTTCTCCTTCTGTATAGCCTTTTCTTTTGCTACACTATTAATGAGATATTTTTATATCATAAAATTAAGTGTAAGTATACACTATCGTATTCAAATAATAAAGGGACTAAATTAGTCGGATGTCGAACCCACAGGGATACTTTCTTCTTTTTAACCAATTACTAAAATGATATCTTCCTAATAATTATTCAGATAAATAAAAATCTAAGAATGAATGTAGAAAATATAAAGGCAAAAACACAATGTAAAGAGATTTAAGTGATAGCAATATAGAGGAAACCTAGGATTAATACTATCCCTCAATATACTTTCTAATGATTAATCTTCTAATATTTAACTCCCTTAGTCTTTGTTATTGATCAAGACACTAATATATTCACAAGTCTCTTCTAAGGTCATGCAAGTATACCTTAATTTATCAAATACCTATATTCCTATGGTACTTGTAATAAATTAAGATTCATTAAGATTAGGTCTTATTGATCATACATGCCAATTAGGTATATTCCTATCCTAAATTGAAACTTGCCTATGCAACATTGAATGTTACTTTACAATCATGCATCAAATTACCTAGGTCTAAATATTATGATTCCTCTTCCGAGTTTATCAATACGCTGGCCTGTCGCTGGCATGATGAAGGTCTAGCGTTGGGGCGCCAAGTGTGACTTAAACAGGTCATTTTTCTTATTTCGATCACTATTTCAGTACTGGGGCTATAATACTCGTGGCGCTGGGGCGATGGACTCATACTTTGAAAACTTTGTATTTTAGTCCCTGTTTTCGCTCCTTTTGCATTCTTTCTTTAAATTTCGTTCAAGTCCCTATAAATAACAATAAAGCATATAAATAGCCATCTATTCTCATAAAACCATAAAATATCAATAATAAAAACATGAGAAAATATATGATAAATTTGCCCTTATCAACTATCTTCTTGTTTTTCGTTCCCATTTTCAGAATTTTCTGCACTTTCTGCATTTTCTGCATTTAATGGTGGTTTAGGACTTCCTGTAATGTTTTGCATTTCTCTACTGGTTATCAATGTTATTGTTTTGCATTGTTCTCTATCACCTTTTGGATTAACTTCCGTGTTACTCGGTAGAGCACCTTGAGGACGGTTGTTCATTGCAGAAACCAATTGTCCAACTTGGTTTTCTAGGGTATGAAGAGATGCTGATTGACTTTGTAAAAGTTGGTCAGTTTACTTCATGTATTAAATTAACAATTCCTCAACACCAGATTTCTTTTCTAGTTGAAATTGCTGCTGCATTTGAAATCTGGGTGGATTTATGGATTTTGAGGATTTCCCTTGGTTATTATTATTCCAAGAAAAATTTGGATGATTCCTCCACCCTGGATTGTAAAAATTTGAGTTGGAATTATGCTGCTGTCGATTGTAACTCCCCACATATTGTGTAGTCTCCATGCATAAACCATTTTGGTGATTATCTCCACAAAAATCACAAGTTGGCAGATGGCTTTTTACTGCATTGACTCCAAGTGTATCCATCTTCTTAGCCAACAAACTAACTTGTGCTGTTAAAGAAGTAAGTGCATCAATTTCATGCACACCAGCAACTTTTCTTGGATTCACTCTTTCTGATGGCCATTGGTAGCTGTTGGAGGCCATTTCTTCCAACAAGTCATATGCCTCATCTGTGGACTTACTTACTCATTAACGTCCCTCTAGCTGCTGTATCTACAATCGTTCTTAAATGTCCCACCAATCCATTATAAAATATTTGCACCAATAACCATTTGGGAACTCCATGATCTGGACACTTTCTCAGCATATCCTTAAATCTCTCCCATGATTCATACAATGATTCTGACTCATGCTGTAGAAAAGAGGTAATATCATTATGCATCTTGGCAGTTTTGGCTAGTGGAAGAACTTGACTAAGAACTTTTGTTTTGTGGCGCTGGACGCTGTAACAGTGTTCTTATCTTTCGGACACTGTTTTCTGCCCCCAATTTTTACTATTTTCTCTTGGGTATTATTTCCAAACATCATCATGCTTCAATTCTAAACACTAACATGTTCAAGAATGCAACAATATGTTCATCATCATACTTAAATATCAAATATCACCATATTCAAATTTAAACATCATCAAGTTGTTTAAATATACAACAGCACCATGTTAACATATTCAACAACAAGAATTATCACATACTCAATATAGCATGCTCTGATACCATTTGTTGGATATCGAGTGTGTGACATACGAGTATATACGTAATTTTAAAAATTACTATGCGTAGCGGAAGCATGTTACAAATACACCCAATTTAACAATTAAACACATATATATCACATATATACGTAAGTATAACAATTATACATATATAAACATGATGAACAACATATATCACATATATGAACAAGTATAACTATTATACAAAATATATATGATGAATAACATATATCACATATATGAACAAGTATAACTATTATACAAAATATATATGATGAACAACATATATCACATATATGAACAAGTATTACTATTATACAAAATATATATGATGAACAATATTGTACTAAAAATATAATGTAAAATACTCACCTAATGAAGGTAGCTTTACAAAATCTTCAAGTCTTTTACCAATCCAAGTGAAGAGCTCACCTTGAAGTATATGTTGAACAATTTTAGTCCATAACTTTTTGTGGAATTAAGGAGCTAGAATGTTAGATTAGTTTTAGAATTTTCAGCAACTTGTATTCAACCTCTTTGAATACATATTTTGTTTCTTAAATAGAGATGTAAATATTTTCTATACAACTCTTGTATTGATTAGAAATATTTAACATACAACTCTTGTATAATTCTTAGAAACAATTTCTACATGATAATTATTTTGAACAAATCTTTTTAAAAATAATTATCTTTTTCTCTATTATCATTTTGTTCATTATAATCCATCCATGAGAGAAGAAGATGAAGAGAAGTTCTACATTTTTCAAAACTTGAAAATGAAAAAAAACCCAAAATTCTCTCTTACCTCTTTTTCTTCACCTTGCCGAATCTCTGCTCAAAATTGAATTAATGAATTCAATTGTTTTGCCAAAATCTCTTTTGTTTATTCAACACTCTGATTAAATAAAAGGAAGTGCTCCACCAATTTTATTGTTGTCTCCCACTTAGGATTAATTAAACCAAGCACTAGAATAATGGCCACCTAAATTAATCTTTACCAAACAAATATAATTACTTTAATTATAGTGAGAAATTAAATGGCCAACATCTAGGCCCCTCATTGTATTAAAATACAATGCCATGATCTATATATATTATAATAATAGTATAATAATATATAATTTAATTATTCAAAATAATTTTGAATAATTACTTTTTACCTTGCTAATTTTTATTACCAAGATTAAATGGTAAAAAGGTAAAATCAAATCATAGAACAAATTTTGCTATTTGTCAATATTCTATTAATTAACAACCCTTGTTAATTAATTAAGTAATGTACTTAACAATTAAGTCTTGACAAATGTACATTCCGAGATATCCCGAAACAATCGTTCTATTTTGCTGAAATTTATTGGATCGAATTAATTCAATCCAATTCGCTACCCCAGTGCGCAACGAGTACACTTTATATTGTGAGACTCTCTCGGTCCACACCTAATTTGTCATATGGAGCTCCTCCATACGTCCGTAAATGATACCCCACACACACGTTACAGATATTACAAATTAGCGTGTTAGACCATGCAAGTTGAGGTTATTGCATATTCGTATAATCCTTCCATCATTTATATCATTGAAGAGCAGAGATATAGATCATCACCGTCAAATCTCTATTTGCTCAACTATGAACTTATCTCCAGTTTTATATTTCATTAAACAATATCCACAAACACTTTTGTGATATTATTTATTCCTCCAGAATATATTTTTTGAGGTTTATGCTTACGACCACAAGTCTTTTTGAAATAATATCTCGGAGCATTAGGATATACAACCCACTCATATGAGCTGATGGATCCCATATCTAAGTACACCAGACTCCATGAGTATCGAACCATACCCAGCAACACCTAGCAGTTAGACCATGAAAGGTTTCTGACATGTGCAGAACCAAAGCATGGTGGATCACTCACAAGCCCACCGTGGCGCTCAGGTCAAAGGACCACAAATACTACTCAACTTAGAAGACCCTCCATTGATAGCTTTATGAGATGTCTATTAGATGTCTTCGTGAGTCTGTTCAATATCCAGTCCTTACTGAATATTTTCATCTCTATACGAGCTTCCTACTAAGCTCATGGTTTGCTAAGACTAACCATCTGAGCCATCCAGATATAGGTATACACTAATCTATATTAATGATTCCACCGATAGACCCGCATAGATGAAATTAGATCAGGAACATTATGTTTGAGAACATACTTGTATAATGATATTTTCTAGCACTATTTGCAACTCCTTGCAGCTATGTCATTACTAATATATTCTCAGGTCATTGTCCCATTCCAGACAAAGCTCTAACTCCTTTGAATTCGCTAACTCTTAGTACCACTAACTCTTAGTGTTTATAACTATTAGCGTTGCTAACTCTTAGCCCTGATCTAAACTCCTTTAGATCAGATCTGAACTCCTTTAGATCATACAAAGTCTGAAACGTTACTAGCATCTTACCATTTAATAATAAATAATATTAACAATTTTATTAGAAATAATAGTTGTATAAATACTATTACTATATATTTATACATTATGGGATGGCACGTAAGCACAAATCCCAACATACCATTTACCAAAGGAACTGCATAATATCTTAAGGCTCTTGGCTCTTCAACAACATTCTGAGTTTGCTCTTCCATGTTAGTCACTTGGTTTTAGTCTCGACGTAACCTTCTCAGTGTCCTATCAATTTTAGGATCAAAAGATCAACGCTCTTGGAACGTCTCATACACACCTGAATTTTCTACAAACAAAAACAGAAATTTGAATTAACAGGAGAAAAGATTTATATCAGTATTAAATGCTAAAAAAAATAAATATTCATTCCTTGGCAACAACGGCAAAAACTTATTATGTGAATTCTATAACACAAGTGCACGTTGTTGCAACAAGTAATATATGATGAGAAAAGTGTCGATCCCACGGAGAAGATTTGTCTTTTCTAGTTTAAGTACTGAAATGGTGTCTTTCTACTCTTATCTAGAAAATGATTTAATGTATGAGATTAAAAAACTCAAGTAAAAGAACAACTTAATTATGATAAGTAATAAACTAAATTACCACAACTTAAATTCGATATGAGACATTCTAAGATTACAAACTATCCCTCATTATGCAAATCAATTCAGCAAAATCTCTTTTAGGTTTATTGTACTCAACTTGATATATTGACCAAAACACTCAACACATCACAAGCCTCTTTCAATGGTCAAGTGAATATATTTTATTCAATCAAATATCTATATGTTTATGATAAATAAATTGAACAAAATTCATTATGCACAAGTTTTATGAGTCATACATGCCATATGAGTATATGTTTATCTTATATGAAACTCATGTGTGCTACATTATGATCATGCATCAATATGCTTAAGACTTAATACGAAAATGCCTTTTTCAAATTTATTTAAGTATTTCTAGATCAATTTAACTACTAGCCAAGTAATAAAATTGCATTAAACACAAGCATAATGAATATATCGAAAGTTGAATTAATACCATAAAAGAGATAGCCATAGTCAATCACATAATGAGTTCAAGGATGTAATCCTAGATTAATAAAATTTTAGCTCATCATTAAACTACACATTCTTGAAGCTAATTCCATCAATACTGGCAAAATAAACATCTTAGAACAAGTAAAAGATCAAAGAAAAAAAGAAGTCCCTGTCAAATGCCTTTGATGTCTTCCTTTTCTCCTCTTTAATTTCTCCAAATTTGAAAGTTAGGTGTTTTCTTTCTTATTCCAACTGCCTCCTCAAAATGTAAGTTTTTGGTAAATATATAGGTAAGAGTTCGGAATTAGGGCAGACTAAGGGTTACTTTTTGGACTTCCTGATTTTAAGTATCCTATCAACTTTTACTGCCCAGGACTTAATGTCGCGGCATTGAGGTGTTTGGTAGCTACTACATGTAGCACCCCACCTAATGCCCCAGTATTGCACTGTAGCAAACAGTAGCCTCCCTTTGTATTTTTATCTCTAATGCTCCTATTTGTGTTCGGTTTCTCACGTAATGTTCCAATTATCTTTGAACCTAAAATTCATAAAGAACGTGCACAAATAAAAACTATTTGAGGTTAAATGAGCAAATATTAATTATAGGAGTACCAAAATATTATATTAAAATATTTATTATCAGTGGGATAGGATCCACTAAGCTTGGAACTATTCTAAGCTCTCCAACTAACTTGAATATCCATAGTGCTTTCTTTGTAGGCTTCTCGAGCTGCAACTTATCCTAACTCCAAGGAAAAATTAATTATGGACATCTATATTACACATTTTTAACTAGTTCTGGTATAGATGAGGAAGAACACATAACTAGATGTAGAATTTCAACCACCGATGAGAAGTCTGAATATGTACGTCTCTTCACTTGTAAGAAACTTTCTCTGATGATTTAGAAACTTATCCTTTACACCTCTAAGGTATAAAAGGAATGTTTCATAGCCATTTAATGGTCATGACCTGGATAAGACCGATACCAGCTCGTAACACTTATAGCTATCAAAATCTAGGTCTCGTATATAATATGGCATGCATCAAGCTACTTTTAGATGATGCATTTGATAAGTTAGACACTCTAACCCTTTCATCTTCTTCCCAAAGACATTTCCTCTTATAAAGATGAATGTCATATGCAAAAGACACATTAATTATCTCATAGTTAATAAAGTTGTACCTTTTAGGACTTAGTCTATATATGAAGATTGAGAGAGTCTCATCAGTCTTCTAGCTCTATCTCTATAAAATTTTGTACCTAGTATACAAAAAGCCTCTCCCAAATCTTTTATAGAGAAATTATTACTCAGATTACTCTTATCTAATTGACTTGTAACATACAAACGTCATTTTAGACATTGAGTATGTCTTCCACATAAAGAGCTAAAAAGATAATCACACTCCTATTGCCTTTTCTGAATACACACGCTCTTTCTTTGTTCTTGATGAAACCACACTTTTTGATTTCATCATCAAAATGAAGGTCCGGCTTCGAAAAAACTGCTTAAGTCCAAGAACAAACTTTCTCAATTTGCACACTAGATTAGCAGTTAGGCTGAACATAAAACCTTCAGGCTATTCCACACGTATCCCTTACTTGAGACATACATACTAGAATGCCATTTTTACATCTATTGCCCAGACCTCAAAATCTTAATATGCTACAATGGCCAACAAAATTTGAATTGACTTTAGCATGGTTACTGGTAAAAAGGTTTCCTTATTTCTAATTCTAGATCTATAAGTGTAACCTCTTACCACCACTCGGGCCTTAAAGGTCTCTCTACCTTCGGGTCTATGCTTCCACTGTGTAAACTCTTTTACAACAAATAAGAACAATTCCTATGAGAAGCATAACCAAGTCCTAGACTTGATTGTAATGCGTAGAATAAATTTTGAATTTCACAACCACTTGCCATTTTTTCAAATCGATGTCAAACATCGCCTCCCTATAAGTCAAATAATCCTTTTCTCCAACAAAGAAAATGGGCACCTTCAAGTATCAAGCATACCTAAATGATGGCCTTGATATCCTTTCCAACCTACGGGGAGAGTGTGTCAAAGATATTTCACTTATTTGAACTTGAAATTCCACCGTAGGTTCATAAATATTCTGACTGAATTCAACAAGTCTAATCCTTCTACAATCACCATGACCTATAAGAAACTATTTCTCCTATGAGGTGGCATTACGAGGAACGAACATGTTTTGTTCCCTTAGATCATAGAACTGGTATCCCATAGTATGCTTGGGATATCCAATGAACCAGAACTTGCACCATTTGGGTGTAAGTTTGTCCTGTTGCGTAATTCTTATACAAGTAGAACAACCCCATGCCTTAATATACTTAATGGAATATCCAATCCCTATTAGTAGTATTGGCACCTAGATTTCGGTATAGAGTAATGAAGACACCGTAGGGTTACCAGATTCTAACTCTATTAGAATTTTTTTTTATGGTGCGCGTGAAAGTTATTAGACCTAATTTGGGAATTTCATACTCGGTCGGAGCATCGAACGACCCTAGAATACTTTTGAAATTTTTCTCTATTGGCTTGGAAAAGGACATTTTAATTTACTTCATGAATTTCCAATTAAGGGTTATGTGCGAAACTAGCCTTTGTTGAGAAACACAATCCATCTATTCTAACTAGATAGTTACAAATGAATCACTTACATACTTAGTTTCAAACTAATGGCAAATTATAAATTTAGAGTAAGTTGAGAGGAAAATTGGTCAATTGAAGGAGCACTATATATATAGTAGAAGTCTGTAGAAATTTTAAGAGATTAAAACGTAACACTTAGAGCAAAAGAGAAGCAAAATTCATGCAAGAAAGAGTGGTGCTGCTATAGTGAAATTTAAAATTTTTTTTTCATGAGTTTTCATGCTTAATCAAGCTATAATAAGGTCAAGTATAAGTTCTTAAGCTCAATTAAAGCATCCATTAGTGAAAATCCAAGAAAAAGAGGTAAGAAAAGCATTATTTTGTAAGGATGATATGTGAACTTTCAAGATTTCTTCAATTGATGCTCTTGTGTGTATTCTTGGTTTAGATTGAGTTGAATTCTAGTGTGAAGCTTGAAGGAGTTATCAAATTGAAGAAATTGACGAGGTAAGAATTAGGGTTTTGGGTGATTTTGATGGAGAGACTTCAATTGGTTGTAATTAGGGCGTTAGAATAAAGTTAGCTTGATTTTGATGCAATTGAAACAAGAAATTGAGAAAAGAAATGTGTTGGAACATATGGTGAAATTCTGCTACTTTAGGGAAGTTAGGATTGAGTGGTTGTGTATAAATGGTGCCTTATGTATATTGAATGTATATGGTTGATGAAAAAATCAAAAATAAAAAAAAAGGGGACATAATTGTCCATTTTGGTAAGGTGAAGGACAATTATGTCCAACCAAAGTCATAGGATGTTAAGAAATTTTCAGGCCGTCGGATGGTGAGTTAGATTAGATTAAATGATTCTGTAAATAAAAATTGGAAAGTAGTATCCACCTGCTCTTTGTATGCTTATTAGAGCATTTAGTAGTTAAATGAGATTCTAGTGTTTGTATTAGTTCTAAATGTCATTTATGGTGTATAGGTGAAGAAAATCGAGACCGCTAACAAGAGTAGAAATCTAGAGCGAAATTGAACTTGAAGTGGTTATGAGTGAAAACTTGTCATTTTGTTTATCTTTTCGTTTATTATGCTTTCGCATAATGAAATTGCATATTTTATGTGCTTTTAATGCATAAACATAATTTATGATTTTGATTTATATCCATAGTTATGCTTTTACATGTTCGGTTTAAGAAACAGCTTTAAAACTACTGCATTAGTTTCAAAAGGCCATTGGTACCCTAAGATTACAGTGGTGATGATGGTTTATGACACAGCTGGTATATCCCATACACATGGGCAGGTTTTGGGGGGTGTGTCACTAACTTCGAGAAGTCAGGTTATCCAGTCATGTGAGTCACTCTATGTGTAAGGGGTATTGTCTCGCTATATGTAGGCGATGTAGGATTCTACTGCATAGCCAGTGAGATGTCTTGAGATGTCACTGTGGGTGTTGCTAGTTGAGGCGCCCTGTGATCTACTCACCTGTGTGGCGCTAGTTGAGTCGCTGCGTGAGTATAAAGCTTGAGGGTTACCATTGGTAGAGTTTAGAAAGAAAATGGCCGAGCGAGGACTTTAATAGTTTTCGATCTACCGATTGCATATTATGTGTTTATATGCACATGCTAGTTATTATGTTGTACAGATTTTGGATATTGTTTTTCAAGGATGTAAATAAAACTCGTTCAGTAAGATTTCATCGACTTATGATGTTAGAAACCATTTTACTACTTTAGACAAGTTTTAGAAACATAATTTATGCATGTCTTTAGAATTTAATACCTATATGGAATTTTATGTTATTTGAAATCTTAATGCACTCACAAGCTCCTTTAACGTACTCGTTTCGTATTTTATATTTTCTAAACCCCCTTCCCAGGCGCAGGTCTCGACATGCAAGCTGCTGATTCTCCTACAACTGAATAGTAGGCCAAATCTGAAGATCATTTTTGTAAATGTAAATGTGCTAAATAGAATCTTTTTTACTTTCTGCATAGTAGTTATAGGCATGTGTATTTTGTATGTATGTTTTAAACCAACAAGAAGAGATTTTGATATATATGATGACGATTTTACTTTTTATGAGTGTGCTCGTTTTGTGATTTAAATGAAATTATTGAGTTGAGTTGGATTGATTTTGGAAAGGATCGGAGGTCCTATTTAGCAGTATTGAAAAGTGTCTGAATAGAAGTGAAATTTCTTTGTAGGTTTTATATTAGATTTTTAAAGAAAAAAAAGGGAAATGTTGGCCCTTTTTTTTTTCAAACTTAAGAAGTCATTTTCATGTATATTCCAAGGTTTTGAGTAATAGCAAGAACTAAAAAGGGGTTCGCCTCACAGAATTTCTCAACTTACCCAGTTAAATTCTGAGGAACTTCATCGGGGTACCTAGCAGGGCCGCTGGGATCTACAGTAAAGGGTCTTGGGGCGGGTCCTGTCAAAGTGGCATCAGAGCTCAGTTTTTGATGTTTTAGTTAAAAAGTTTATTTTCAGAATGAGATTCTTGAAGTTGCATGCATATTTTTCTAAGTTTAGTAAATTGAATTCTATGCATTTAATAATCATTGCATCATTAAATTCACAAAAAATATACATCATCGTAGAGGGCCCACGTACTAGGGGAGCAGCTACGGAGACTCTTACATCTGAAAAGGAGCAGGGGAATTAGTCGGTAAATGTTCCTATGCCTCAAACCCCTCATAAGTCATCTCAGCCTGCCGAGTCAGAGGGTGGAAACCAGAATGTAGCTAAGATATCCTAGATACTAGTAGCAGCAATCCAGCAGGCAAGCGAGACAAGAGTGTCCATTAAGCACACGAAGAAATTGGGTGCTAAGTCGTATGATGGGATAGGAGACCCCAAGAGAGCCTTATCCTAGTTAGAGAAAAATGAAGAAATTTTTTCAGGTTATGGGATGTACTAAAGATAGATGGTGGTATACTCTGCATTTCTGTTGAAAAAAGAAGCGAAAGATTGGTGGAAGGCCTTGCAAACAAGGAATACCGATGGGGTATCTTGGGCGCTTTTAAAGAGGAATTTCTGAATAAGTTCTAACCCCACAAATTATTAAGATGCGAAGATAGAAGCGTTCTTCAAGCTAGAACAAGGTTCTCTCTTGGTGGTAGAGTATGAGAAGAAGTTTTCAGAGCTCCTCCATGCCGTTTCCTTTATAGCTGATAATGAAGAGCAGAAGGCTAATCAGTTTGCAGTGGGTCTTAATTCTCGGATTAGGGCATACATGGTATCAACAGCCCACGCTTAATATGGAGCATTAGTGGAAGCTGCAACTCGAGTTGAAAGAAGCATGGCAGTCATTCCTAAACTGAAACAGTAGGGCCAGAAAAGAGGTTGGTCAGGTGGTTCTCGAGGAGGACCTAGTAAATTCACATGAACAGAGGAGAGATCTACATGGTCCAGTAGTCAAACCAAGCCAAGAAGCTCAATCTAGTCAAGCTTCCATTCGAAAACCATCAGCAGGATCCCGAAGCACTAAAGAGAGTTAGAAGAAATTTTCGGTGTGTAATAAATGTGGCAAGGCCCATCCGGGGGATTGTAGGAAGGGAACTACCGGTTGTTATAAGTGTGGTCAAGAGGGCCACTATATGAGGAATTGCCCGAATGATGGAGCCAGTAGTAAGCCAGAAGACAGACCACCAGCTCTGGGATAAACTAGTGGTGGCCGAGGACAGATTTGAGGCGGTCCCCAATTTAGAAGGCCGAGTGGCTCGAGCCAGCCTAATAGAGGAGCCGGTTGAGAAGGATCATTTGGAGGACCATAAGGCAAACCTCATACCCAGGCTAGGGTATTTACAGTGACCCAACAGGAGGCGGATGTGGCCCTAGAAGTTGTGATAGGTACGATGTCAGTTTTTGATCGAGATGCTTATGTACTGATAGATCTTGGAGCGACCCATTCTTTTATTTCTATGGAGTTTGCTGCAAATGCTAGTATAATGCCCTAATTATTAGATGGTGCGGTAGTAGTGTCTCTTCCTACAAGAGACTCCATTGTAGCAGAAAAAGTGTATAGGGGTAGTAAAATTAGTATTGAGGGCCAAGAGTTCATGGCAGATTTGATTTTGCTGGCCATTAGTGATTTTGATGTAATTTTAGGGATGGATTGGTTGTCTAAATATCGGACCTTAGTGGGTTTTTTCCGGAAAGAAGTTAGATTATGTAGCCTGTGGGGAACTTAAGTCATTTTCTGTGGAGTGAGAAACTCACTTCCCGTCAGTATGGTGTCGGTAATGAGGGCAAGTAAGATGCTTCGAAAGTCATGTCAGGGGTACTTAGTCTATGCCATGAAGTAAGAGACGGTGGAACGAAATTGGAGGATATTCCAATGGTTGGAGAGTGTCCGGATGTATTCCCAGAGGATCTTTCAGGCTTACCTCCAAATAAAAAGATAGAGTTTTGAACAGAAATATCCCCTGGAATGCAACCAATTTCCAAATTACCCTACAGAATGGCTCCTTCAGAATTGAAAGAACTGAAGGTGCAGATAAAAGAGTTGGTGGATAAGGGTTTCATCAAATCGAGTACTTCTCCCTGGAGAGCACCCGGTTTGTTTGTAAAGAAGAAAGACGGAAGTATGAGATTATGCATTGATTACAGGGAACTAAATAAAGTAAAAGTGCATAATCAATATCCACTTCTGAGAATTGATGATTTATTTGATCAACTACAGAGGGCCGGAGTATTTTTCAAGATAGATCTGAGGTTAGGCTATCATCAACTGAAAATTCAGGAGGACGATGTTCCCAAGACGGCCTTTAAAACCCGATATAGGCATTATGAATTCTTGATTATGCCTTTTGGGTTGACTAATGCCCTAGCCGCTTTTATGGATCTCATGAACAGAGTTTTTTGATCCTATTTAGATCGGTTTGTGATAGTATTTATTTATGATATACTGGTTTATTTAAGCAGTGAAGAAGAGCACGCAGAACATCGAAGGATTATTTTGCAATCCTTAAGGGAGCATCGGCTGTACGCCAAACTCAGTAAATGTCAATTTGGCTAGACAAAGTTGCATTTTTGGAGCATGTAATCTCTGCAAAAGGAGTAACAGTAGATCCCCAAAAGATTGAAGTCATAGTAAATTGGAGACAGCCTACGAATGTAACGGAGGTTCGTAGTTTCTTGGGTTTGGCTGGATATTATAGGAAGTTTGTAGTGGGATTTTCAAAGATAGCCGCTCCTCTGACTAAACTAACCCGGAAAGAAGAGAAATTTGTATGGTCGGAAGCGTGCCAAAGAGTTTGAAGAGCTAAAGTGAAGATTGGCTTCGGCCCTAGTGCTTACACTTCCATCGAGGACTTGTAAGTGATCCCCCATACTTTGATTCCACGCATGTCACAGACCTTTCATGGTGTGACCACTGGGTATGGTACGATACTTATGGAGTCTGGTGTGTATATATATGGGATCCGTCAACTCGCATAGGAAGTTTGATATCTAGATGCTTTGAGACTATATCTCGAAAAGTCTTGTGGCTACAAGTATTAATCCCGAAAAAGAGTTACGCTAGGGTAGAACAATGTGGCTAAAAAGTTTGCACATATTGTTCAGTGAGATACAAGTTTGAAGATAGGATATGGATGAGCACTAGGGGATTTGACAGTGATAATCTATATCCCCACACATTCAGCATATCATGACGAAAAGACTATACGTATATGTTGTAATCTCAACTTGCATGGTTTAACGCGCTGATTTGTATATTCGTGATGTGTGCGTGGGGCATTGCTCACAGACTCATAGAATAGTTCTATTTGACGAATCGGGCGTAGGACCTAGGAAGTCCCGCAATATGGAGTGTACTTGTTTGCACTAGGGTACTGTGTCGGATTAAATTTTTTAATTCAGCAAAATTCAGCACTACTATAAGAATGCGTGCATGTCCGTATTTAAATATTAAATACAACAATTAGTCAATACTTTTTATTTACTAATGGTATAATGACACGTAGCGCATTGTAGATTCTCGATTGAGTTTACCCAAGTGCAAAATTTGGTGAGACCTACTAGGGGTAGACTTGGTAATTATTTATGAGGGGTAAAATGGTCATTTCACACTTTAACTATTTAATAGTTAAATAATCAAAATATCTCTCATTATTAATATAATAATATTATATTTGGGTACTAAATAGTTGGCACCCGTTATTATTATTATATTATTATTATATAATATATTATATTATTATTTTAATGTATTAGATATATATATAAATATGAGATTTGTGTGTGAATCAGTTGTTGGTGTGGTTTTTGCTCGAGAGAAAGAAAATGAAATGAAGAAAGAGAAGAAGAAGAAGAGAAATGGTGCCGAGAGGAAAAGAAGAAAAAGAAGTGAAATTGTTTCATTTTTTTTCATGGTACTAAAAGAAGCAATTATAAATTGCTTCATTCTCTATTTCTTATTTTTTTGGAGAAAAGGATGAAAACATATGCCCGACTATTTTGGAGATTAAAAGTTAATCCCATGCTGGCAATAGGGCTGTTGTTCTAGCTCACCAAGCCCACCGAGTTGGTGATTCGAACTGCTCGAAAGTTGGTCTCCATGCAGACTCCGAGAAAATACGTGAATAATGTTACACGTTGAGGTGAGTTCTCTACACCACTAATATATTAATGTGATTAATATATTTATTTATTGTGTTTATTGTATAATTTACGCTTCCTCCACGTTAGATTTGTATTTGATATGTATTTTAGTCAATAGACACAATTTCACATGCATACACCCACATGTATTAGATCCCCGATAAAAATGGTATCATAGTCATTTAGGGCATATTTGGGTGTAGTTTGAGTAAATGGATGCAAAAGTCCCAATGAAAATAGTGCATTTTAAGTGTGAAACGTGTATGCCTATGGGTGTGCACTGGGCACTGCAGCGCCAGAGGGCTGGCACCACAGCACTGGAGGTTTGACCGCCTAGCGCTGCAGCGATGTGAGGTTGCGCCGCAGGGGTATTGTTCCCTTGAACAGTAGCACATGAACATTATTTTTACTGTTTATAGCTACACTATTTTTGAACAGTGTTTCAAAATTAATTTTGCATGTATAGGTTTATTATGAGATGTAGTGATAAAATTTATCAGTCTACATTATAAACTCGAGTTTAGCAGTGATAAAGAGTTATCGGTCTACATTATAAATTAGAATTAATTTTTGTGTTGGTAACCACAATGAGAGCCTTACTGGTGGGGCTTAGTTGTGCTTATATAGAAAAATTAATTAATTGAGAATCGCCCTCCTTAAGAGAATGGAGACCAAGGATAGAAACAAAAATCTCTCTTAATCAAATTGAAGAATATTACATTATGAGATAATGTTTTATTCTGATCCGTCTTGTCAATACGATATTAGACGAGTCACATCGGCCTTTTTCCAATATTGCTATAGCTTGTGGGACTTGGTCAGTTGGGCTTGAACTATACCGGTTAAATATGAGATGAGGCAAATATATGCAAAAGTATTATTCAATATTGCTACAGCGTGAGGGTAGTATCGGTAGCATATATTTGATCATTGACAAGTTAATCTGGAATACACTTATCCAATATTGCTACAGCGCGAGGATAAGGTGTATTTAGGATCAAGTGGTAAGAGTTGCATGAGATGCAATTGATAAATGTTGTCTACCTATTGGGTTTACAAAGGCCAATATTGTTAGATATCGAGTGTGTGACATATAAGTGTATACGTAATTTTAAAAATTACTATATGTGGCGGAAGCATGTTAATAAATACACTTATTTTAAGTAATTACACATATATATCACATATATACATAAGTATAACAATTATAAAAATTTAAATATGATGGACAATTGTATTATAACATAATGTAAAATACTTACCTAATGAAAGTAGCTTTACAAAATCTTCAAGTCTTCCTTCAATCCATGTGAAGAGCTCATCTTGAAGTGTATTGATAAACAATTCTAGTCCATAACGATTTGGTGGGATTATGGAGCTAGAATGGTAACTTTAGAATTTCCAACAACTTGTATTCAAACTCTTTGAATATATATACTTGTTTCATAATGGTAAATGTGGTTTGGCCATTCCTGGAAGGAGAAAAAGATGATCTTTTATTTTTGGTCTTGTTGGTAACACTTTACAACCACAACAACAATAAATTCTCTTTGTCATTGCTAAGTTACTTAATTGTGTAAGATGAATAAAACCAAAAAACCTTTTCACACACTTATCATTCAACTCCTTGAAAGAAAAACAAGACAAAAGTATTTCTCTCTCCTTCCTTCCTTCTCTTTTGGCTGAGACCTTCACATTACAAGAATGAATGAATTCTTGTTTTCTCTTCATTTGTTTTGTTTCAATTTTTTACCATAAAAAATTCAATTGCTTTCATCACTTTCATAATGGATGAAACATTATCATTATTAAAGGAAGTGTTTTCTCCATTAGCCAAAACATGGCCGACCACTTCAATGAAACAAAATGAATAAAATTCATTTAATTGCTTATATTAATACATGTAATATAAAAAAATTCTCTACTATTCATAATGGCCAAATATTAAATCCTTTTAAACAAAATTAATGCACTAAATTATATAATTAATATATAATAAATGAATTTTATTCATTTAGTGCATTAAAAGTATTAAAAGTATATAATAAATAATAAATGAATTTTATTCATAATGTTTTCTCCTTTAGTGCATTAAAAGTATATAATAAATAAATCAAAAACTATTTTTGCATTATTTAATTAATATAATAAAATAAATCAAAAACTATTTTTGTATTATTTTATTAATTTATCATGATACAAAATGAAGGCTTAGATCTTGCCATTTGTCACAATCCTATTGGTTAACAACTTTTGTTAACTAATTAAATGATGTACTTAATAATTAAGTCTTGACAAATACACATCTCGAGAGATCCTGAAACAATCGTTCTATTTTGCTGAAATTTATTGAATCGAATTATTCAATCCAATCCGCTACCCTAGTGCGCAACGAGTACACTTCATATTGTGAGACTCTCTAGGTCCACACCTAATTTGTCATATAGAGCTCCTCCATGCATCCGTGAACGATGCCCCTCACACACGTTACGGATATTACAAATTAGCGTGTTAGACCATGCAAGTTGAGGTTATTGCATATTCATATAATCCTTCTATCATTTATATCCTTGGAGAGCATAGATATAGATCATCACCATCAAATCTCTATTTGCTCAACTATGAACTTATCTCCAAATTTATATGCTTGGAGCATCAGGATATACAACCCGGTCATATGAGCTGATGGATCCCATATCTAGGCACACCGGACTCCATGAGCATCGGACCATACCCAGCAACACCCAGCGGTCAGACCATGAAAGGTTTCTGACATGTGTGGAACCAAAGCATGGTGGATCACTCACAAGCCCACTGTGGCGCTCAGGTCAAAGGACCATAAATACTACTCAACTCAGAAGACCTTCCATTGACGACTTTATGAGATTTCTATTGGATGTCTTCGTGAGTTTGTTCAATATCCAGTCCTTACTGAATACCATATCTCTATACGAGCTTCCTAATAAGCTCATGGTTTGATAAGACTAACCATCTGGACCATCCAGATATAGACATACACTAATCTATATTAATGGGTTCCACCGATAGACCCGCATCGATGCACTTAGATCAGGAACATTTTGTTTGAAAACATACTTGCATAATGACATTTTTTAGCACCATCTGCAACTCCTGCATCTATGTCATTACTAATATATTCTATGGTAATTGTCCTATTTTAGACAAGGCTCTAACTCTTTAGATTTCGCTAACTATATGAACATGCTAACTCTTAGCATCACTAACTCTTAGCACTACTAACTCTTAGCACTGATCTAAACTCTTTTAGACCAGATTTGAACTCCTTCAGATCATGCAATGTCTGAAACATTACAAGCATCTTACCATTTTAATTATAAATAATATTAACGATTTTATTAGAAATGATAATTGTATAAATACTATCACTATATATTTATACATAATAGGATGGCATGTAAGCACAAATCCCAATAACTCCCACTTGCTCTAGTGCCATTCATGATGATATTTAATATCCATTGACTTTACGTGTTTCTTAAACACTTTTGAGAGTTAAGAGTTTAGAAAGCAGGTCCGCTATAATCTGTAAAGATGTTTTCCTAAATTGTCTTACATCTCCATTAGCCAAGATATTTTTAATTATATGGTATCTCAGCTTAAGCAGTTACCCCATTAACGTTGCATTATAGTGTGATAGGATTCATTGAGCTTAGAACTTATTCTGAGCTCTGCAACTAACTTGAATATCCACAGAAATTTCTTTGCAAGCTTCTCAAGCTGCAACAAATTCTATCTTTACGGTAGAACCAAATGTGGACATTCGAATTACACTTATGGTACAAGTTTTGGTACCATTGAGAAGAAGTATGACACAGGAGTGTCTGATCACATGGAGCTAAAAATAGAACCAAATGAATTCAAGTTAGTTACATTCGTACTCTAAAGACTCAAGGAAAGGTAATGAATTTCAAGGGTAAATTTGGGATTTATCTAGTACTGTTTCGGAAGGAATTATTAGGTAATCTTCATACTACTAGAAAATTATATGTCTAGTTCTAAATCCTTTTTACAGCACATGAATATAAGTTTTGTAGAGTAAGCTGAATCCTAATAACTAAAGGAAGGTCAGACAGCTAGTAGGTGAGCCAAATCTTGACAACATGCAAGAATTGAGGTAACTTTTGTCTCCATCCAAGACTTTAGAGCATGCTTTGTTGAATTAGAGCATATTATGTTCGAATTTAATGCTTCATTTGTATTTGCTGTATTTGTAGACTTTTGGTGTAAGGATAGTTGTAAGTCTTAATTGCTGTCTTTTGTAAACTCCCAACCACCAAGTTTTAATGTTGTAATGAGTGCTTTGCAGTAGCCCTCCCAAGAACTCTCTATAAATACCTAAGGATGAGAGGAGAAGGGCAGGGAGTGAATTTTAAATTACTTGTATGTGGGAGAGTTCTCTTATGAGAGTTTCTACATTTAACTTTGTATCTCTTGGGTGGATTCCTTAGAGTGGTGAGTTTGAGAGTTCTGTATCTCTTGTAGGGTTCTTTGGGTGGTGAATTATTCTGTATCCCATTGTAATTCTCTTGAGTGGTGAGCTTGTACCAATTTTACTTTATTCAGTGTTTGAGTTTATTTTAATAAAAGTGAGTGTTTGTTTTCATTCTTTCAATCTTGTGGTATTCTTTTTCTAAACACTTAAGCCTGCATCAATTTTGGTATCAGAGCATTTGGTTAATTTTGACTTTATCTTTCAATGGCCATAGGTCGTAGATTTATTCCAACAATTGAAGAACAACCAACAGCTCAAGTTGATACACGAGATACTCTAATTGAATAATTGAGACAACAAATTCAGCAACTTCAACAACGTTTAGAACGTTTTGAAGATCGAGGTAAAGCTGTGCAACATGAAGATCTCGATAATGGTTCTTCTAGTAATGATGAAGGTAATACAAATCCTTTTTATCAAGCTAAATCTCATTCCTCTGGTGATAGTTCTCCCATACATCCAAATGTTATAAGAAATATGACATTTAGAAATGATCGTCGAGATTTCCATGTAAAAGTGGAAATACCAGATTTTGAGGGTAGAATGCACCCAGATGAGTTTGTGGATTGGTTGAACACCATAGAAAGAATTTTTGATTATCAAGATGTTCCAGAAAATCAAAAGATGAAAGTCGTTGCCATAAAACTTAAAAAGTATGCTTCTTTATGGTGGGAAAATCTAAGGAAACAAAGGATACGGGAAGGTAGAAGTAAGATCGTGACCTGGGAGAAGATGAAATGAGAGCTTAAGAGGAAATATCTTCCGGACAACTATCGACAAGATATTTTTCTCAAACTACACAATTTTCGTCAAAAGGAGCTATCTTGATATGAACCTTGCCAACAATGTGACAAAACCCAGCACCACAATATGAAATTGAACCCGAGATCTTCAAGACGCAAGTTTGACAAGTTTTGACCCTTGAGTTAGCAAACCAAGAACCAAAACTATGGCTGGATATAGGACGCCACACCAAGAAACCCCAAGGATACTTCAAGAATCTAGGTGATAAATCCGGTTGTTTGAACGCCACAAGAACAAGCTTGATAAGTTCAAGTCCTTTCAAGAATGAAAGAAGAACACAAAAACTCTCAAATTGTATTTTCTGCAATCTCTCAACCCACTCTCAATCTCCATGGTATTTATAGAGACCATAAGAGATGTCAAGTTACAACTTTCAAATACAAATTTCAAACTTACAACTAATATAACAACAAAATTCAAACTTAATCAAATTTCCAGAAAACATGCCTAAATCAAAGGGATTAGGATTCCTTGAATATTCAAATTTCCAGAAAACATGCCTAAATCAAAGGAATTATGTTTCCTTGAATATTCAACTTTCCAGAAATTCTGCCTTAATCAAAGTGATTAGGTTTCCTTGAATCTGATTTGGATTGATTTGAAATGTATTTGGGCTTATGCTAGGCCTCCATGTGTTTGCCCTCCCACAAACTTATTGAATCAGCCCATTTAATGCTTCTTTAAATTGCTTGGCTCTAAGTCTTGTGATTGGCCCATTTGGCAAACTTAATGTATCATGTGATTGATGGACTTGAGCCCCTCCAAGCCCACATGCGAATTCTTTGTCTTGTATGTGTATAGGCTGTGCAATGTCATTTGCATCATTCTCCCCCTCTTGAAGAAGATTTGTACTCAAATCGTCGTTTGCATCATCACCTATATCGAAAGGAGATAAGTCAAACATTAAAGCTAGCACTAACACCATACTCACCAGGTAATTCAATTTTGTAAACATTGTCATTTATGCGTTCTAATACGCGAAACGGTCCATCACCCCTAGGAAGGAGTTTAGAACGTCTTTGCTCAGGAAAACGGTCCTTCCTCATATGCAACCAAACCCAATCTCCTGGTTCAAAGACAACCTTCTTACGTCCCTTATTGGCCTGTTTGGCATATTGCTCCGTCCGCCATTCTATGTTTTGCTTTGCTTTCTCATGAATCTGCTTAATAAAATCTGCTTTCTTTTTTCCATCTAAGTTAACATGTTCGCTGAAAGGTAAAGGAGTTAAATCTAAAGGAGTCAACGGATTAAACCCATAGACAATCTCAAATGGTGAAAACTTAGTTGCGGAATGAACACAACGATTATAAGCAAATTCAACATGCGGCAAACAATCTTCCCATGTTTTCAAATTTTTTTGTATGGTAGCACGCAACAAAGTAGATAAAGTTCCATTCACTACTTCAGTTTGACCATCAGTTTGCGGGTGACATGTAGTAGAGAACAACAATTTTGTTCCCAACTTTCCCTACAAAGTCTTCCAGAAATAGCTCAAGAATCGCGAGTCTCGATTAGAAACATTAGTCCTAGGCATGCCATGCAACCTAACAATCTCCTTGAAAAATAAATCTGCTATATGTGATGCATCATCAGTTTTATGGCATGCAATAAAATGCGCCATTTTAGAGAACCTATCAACAACCACAAAAATTGAGTCTCTCCCCTTCTTAGTCCTAGGTAAGCCCAAAATAAAGTCTATAGAGATATCAACCCAAGGTGCATTAGGAATAGGGAGGGGTGTGTACAACCCATGTGGTTGATGCCTAGACTTAGCTTGCCTGCAAGTGATGCATCTCGCACACATCCTTTCTACATCACGTTTCATGTGTGGCCAAAAGAAATGCTCATGCAATACACCTAAAGTCTTTGCTACCCCAAAGTGACCCATCAAACCACCACCATGTTCTTCCTGAACAAGTAATTCACGCAAGGATGAATGTGGAACACACAATTTATTTCTCGAAACAGAAATTATCATGTAAAGAAAACTTTCCACTTGCCCTTTTAGTGCAAATTTTAAACAAGTCACCAAAATTAGAATCGTTTGCATATAATTCTTTAATGTAATCAAATCCAAGCAATTTAGCATCAAGGGTTGAAAGCAAAGTGTACCTGCGTGATAGTGCATCAGCAACTACATTTTTCTTATCTTGTTTATATTTGATCACATAGGGGAATGTTTCAATGAACTCCACCCAACTTGCATGGCGTCTATTCAGCTTATGCTGCCCTTTTAAATGCTTCAAAGATTCATGATCTGTATGAATAACAAACTCTTTCGGCCATAGATAGTGCTGCCAGGTCTCCAAAGTTCGAACTAATGCATACAATTCTTTGTCATAAGTGGAATATTTTAGGACAGCACCATTCAATTTCTCACTAAAGTATGCAACCGGTCTTCCCTCTTGCATCAGCACTCCTCCAATACCTATACCTGAAGCATCACACTCAATTTCGAACGTTTTAGTGAAGTTAGGCAAAACAAATAAAGGTGCATTAGTTAATTTCTCTTTGATTAGCTTGAATGCTATTTCTTGCTCATCTCCCCACTTAAACGGAACATTCTTCTTGATGACTTCAGTTAAGGGTGCGGCTAAGCTACTGAAATCCCGAACAAAACGTAGGTAAAAACTAGCTAAGCCATGGAAGCTTCTAACCTGTGTCACTGAAGTAGGCGTTGGCCAATCATGAATTGCCTTCACCTTTTCGTCGTCAACCTCAATTCCTTTAGAACTTACAACAAAACCAAGAAACACAAGTTTGTCCGTGCAAAAAGTGCATTTCTTAAGGTTAGTAAACAACCTTTCTTTCCTTAAAACCTCTAAAACAAGCTTTAAGTGGTCAACATGAGCGTCTAGGCTTCTACTATATATCAGGATATCATCAAAGTACACAACTACAAATTTGCCAATAAAAGCACACAAAACATGGTTCATAAGTCTCATGAGAGTACTAGGTGCATTAGTTAATCCAAAAGGCATAAATAACCATTCATACAAACCATATTTTGTTTTAAATGCAGTTTTCCATTCATCACCTTCTTTCATCCTAATCTGATGGTATCCACTCTTGAGATCAATCTTAGAAAACACACAAGATCCATGTAGTTCATCTAACATATCACCTAATCGAGGAATAGGATGGCGATACTTTACCGTAATGTTGTTGATGGCTCGACAATCAACACACATCCTCCATGTCCCATCCTTCTTAGGTACTAGTAGGACCGAAATTGCACAAGGACTCATGCTCTCTCTAACATATCCTTTTTCCATTAGCTCATTAACTTGCTGTTGAAGTTCTTTCGTCTCCTCAGGATTACTTCTATAAGTGGGTCGGTTTGGAATTGTTGCACCAGGTATGAAATCAATTTGATGTTCAATTCCTCGAATTGGAGGTAAGCCTGAAGGTACCTCCTCAAGAAAGACATCATTGAATTTCTGCAAAAGAGAAATAATATTGCTTGGCAAAGATCTAGCAAGATCGTTAGTACACAAAAGGGCCTCCTTGTACATAAGTACTATAAGGGGCTGTTGTGAAATTAAAGCTCTCTTGATCTCACACTTTTTTGCAATATAGTTATATCTTTCCTCTCGGGCTGCAACTCTCTCATTTTCATTTTCACCATGTTTCATGACTTTACCATTCTCTTTTTCTCTCCTTTCATTTTCTTTTCTCGTAGCTATGGCCTCTCTCTCATTTTCTTTTCTCTTTTCACTCACTTTTTGCATCTTCAGTTGGTCTTCAAGAATTTGTTTTGGTGTTAATGGTACAAGTGTTATAGGCTGCTTTTTGATGATAAAAGAGTACCTGTTGGTGTAACCGTCATGCGTGACTCTTCTATCGAATTGCCATGGTCGTCCCAATAAGATGTGACATGCATGCATAGGTACCACATCACAAAGTACCTCATCATCATATTTGCCATTGGAAAATGCCACCATCACTTGTTTGGTTACCTTGAATTCTCCGTAATTATTCAGCCACTGAAGTCGGTATGGTCGTGGATGTTTCAAGGTAGGTAATGCCAATTTTTCTACTAACTCGGTGCTGGCAACATTGGTGCAACTCCCACCATCAACTATAACGCTGTAAACTTTGTTGTTCGCGAAACATCTAGTATGGAACAAGTTTTCTCGCTGATTGTTTTCTTCTTCCTTAACTTGTGCGCTAAGAGCTCATCTTGCCACCAATGATTCTTCTTCTACTGCATATTGTCTTTCATAGTCATTTTCAAGAGGTAGCATATCATCCACTTCATCATCTTGCTCATCTTCCGACTCGATCTCCCCTTGAGTGTTGATCACCATTACCCTTTTGTTTTGACATTGGCTAGCTATATGTCCCCTACCTTGGCATTTGAAGCACTTAATGTCATGATTTCTTGAAGTTGTGGATTCAGTTTTCTCTTGTTTCAATGTCGCAGCTTGTTTGGCATCCTTAGATGGCTCAGCTTAGGCTTAGTTAATGAAAATTCATCTCTTTTAGGGGCTGGTCGCCATGAGTTTGTGGCAGCCATGCTTGATCCCCTTCGAACTATGTTCCTTCGCTTCAATTGTTGCTCAACTTTGATAGCTTGGTGCACTATATCTGTCAACTCGACATAATGTTGCATCTCCACCATGTCCGCTATCTCTCGGTTTAAGCCATGCAAGAACCTAGCCATAGTGGCTTCTCTGTCCTCATCTACATTTGCTTGGATCATAGCAACCTCCATTTCTTTATAGTATTCATCGACGCTTTTGGATCCTTGAGTTAGACGTTGCAACTTGTAATACAACTCCCGATGGTAGTAGCTAGGAATGAAGCGTCTCCTCATGATGGCCTTCATCTCGTTCCACGTCTCAACAGGTCGTTCGTGATTTCTCCTCCTTTCCTTCAACAATTGATCCCACCAAACAATAGCATAGTTACTGAATTCAATTGCAGCCAATTTTACCTTTTTGGCCTCGAAATAGTTATGACAATCGAAGATCATCTCTATCTTCATCTCCCATTCTAGATATGCCTCAGGATTATTTTTACCTTGAAAAGGTGGAATCTTCACCTTAATGCTTCCCAAGTCATCATCTCGCTTAGGTATTCCCCTCCTAGCACCTATATCTCCAAATCCACGCCTAAATCTACCTTGGTTCATTGGTGGTTCATCCAGCTCATCCAACTCCTCTTCATCTCCAACATCTCCCCTTTGTACTCCTGGTTGCACTCGCCTAGGTGGTTGCCCAATAGGCGAGTTTTGATGCTGCCCAAAATTTTCCAGCCGGTCCATTCTTTCGTGAATTTGCTCTAATTCAGTTCTCATCATCCGCCTCATTTCGCCCAATAACGCCTGCAACTGTAGGTTAGGATTGGTTGGTTGTTGTACCTCTTCATTTGAGTTTTCTTGATTGTGTAACATGTTTAGAATCTGCAAAAAATACAGTTAAGGCCTCACAAGCACTCCCTCACGTGTTTCACTCGAGAAAATTTACTTACTCTCGTGTTTAGCACTCAAACGGCTTTTACCCTCTTATGTTCTCACCTCTCTTTGCCCTTTTCCACTCACGTGTCTTCTTTTAACCTTTAATCAGACTCAAAAATAATCAAGATTCAAGTGACAATTTAATATGAGAATCAACCGAGACAAGTCATGCGATTCAAGAATACATCCTTAAGAAAATGATGCTAGTAACATACGTGGGAAATTTGGTTCAAAGTTGTAGACAAACTGATGAAATTCAAAATTTAGAATTTGCAACAAATTTCTGGCCTCTTCTTTTGTTTCTCTTTTTTTTTTCTTTTCTATCTTTTCTTTTCTTTTCTATCTTTTTTTTTCTTTTCTTTTTTTTTTCTTCTTTTTTTTCTCTAAATCAGAAACCAGAAATAAAATAAAATACGAATTTATGTAAAGATAAATGGAACAATGAAATAAAATAAAAGGATAATTCAAACTTGCCTTGAAACCAAAGCTCTGATACCAAATGATATGAACCTTACCAACAATGTGACAAAACCAAGCACCACAATATAAAATTGAACCTGAGATCTTCAAGATGCAAGTTTGACGAGTTTTGACCCTTGAGTTAGCAAACCAAGAACCAAAACTATGGCTGGATATAGGACGCCACACCATGAAACCCTAAGGATACTTCAAGAATCTAGGTGATAAGTCCAGTTGTTTGAACGCCACAAGAACAAGCTTGATAAGTTCAAGTCCTTTCAAGAATGAAAGAAGAACACAAAAACTCTCAAATTGTATTTTCTGCAATCTCTCAACCCACTCTCAATCTCCATGGTATTTATAGAGACCATAAGAGATGTCAAGTTACAACTTTCAAATACAAATTTCAAACTTACAACTAATATAACAACAAAATTCAAACTTAATCAAATTTCTAGAAAACATGCCTAAATCAAAGGGATTAGGATTCCTTGAATATTCAAATTTCCAGAAAACATGGTTTCCTTGAATATTCAAATTTTCAGAAAACATGCCTAAATCAAAGGAAATATGTTTCCTTGAATATTCAAATTTCCAGAAAACATGCCTAAATCAAAGGAATTATGTTTCCTTGAATATTCAACTTTCCAGAAATTCTGCCTTAATCAAAGTGATTAGGTTTCCTTGAATCTGATTTGGATTGATTTGAAATGTATTTGGGCTTATGCTAGGCCTCCATGTGTTTGCCCTCCCACAAACTTGTTGAATCAGCCCATTTAATGCTTCTTTAAATTGCTTGGCTCTAAGTTTGTGATTGGCCCATTTGGCAAACTTAATGTATCATGTGATTGATGGACTTGAGCCCCTCCAAGCCCACGTGCGAATTCTTTGTCTTGTATGCGTATAGGCTGTGCAATGTCGTTTGCATCATTTCTGTAGAAGACTACACTGCAGAATTCGATCATCTCATGCTGAAATGCGATATGGTTGAACAAGAAGAACAGACAATTGCACATTATCTTGGGGGTTTAAGACCTGAGATTTCAAATATTGTGCAATTACAACCATACTGGACTTATGGAGATGTTTGTAGACTTGCACTTAAGGTGGAGAATCAACAAAAGATATCACGCAGCGGCAATTATCGATTCTTGACACGAGAAGGTTTTTCTAACCGGGGGAATACTTCCAACTCTAAGTCTATTCCTACTGCCAAACCTACTACAAGAACTTCTTCAAAGAATGATGGTGTCTCTAACCAAAAGAAGCAAAACAATGCCTCCAACACCAATTCTCGCCAATGTTTCAAATGCCAAGGATATGGACATATTGCTTCTGAATGCCCAAATTGCAGGATTATGACACTTGTTGAAAAAGAAGATGAAGAAGAGATGGAGAACAACCATGCAGAGCCTGAGGAAGAGAATGAAGATATAACTTATGAGGATGAGGGTGAAACTCTCATCCTTCGAAAAGTTTTAAGTGCTGCCTATGAAGAAGAAGAAGAAGAAGATTGGTTGCGAAAAAATATCTTTCATACCAGGTGTACTTCTCATGGTAAGGTGTGTTATGTCATAATTGATGGGGGGTAGTTTTGAAAATGTGGCTTCTGCACAAATGGTGGAAAGATTGGGCCTAAAGATAGTGATGCATCCTCAACCATACAAGCTTTCTTGGCTCAAAAAGGATATGAAATTAAGGTAAATCAACGTTGCCTAGTATCTTTTTCTATTGGAAAAAACTATAAAGATGAAGTTTGGTGTGATGTTGTTCCAATGGATGCTTGTCATTTACTTCTTGGTCGTCCATGGCAATATGATAGAAAAATTATTTATGATGGCCATAAAAACACTTATTCCTTTGTCAAGGATGGTGTTAAAGTCATTTTGGGTCCTTCTAAGATGATCAATGTTCCTAAGCCTTTTAAAGGGGAGGGAAATAATTTCTTGACTCTTTCTGAATGTAAGAGGGAATTTTTAAAGGTTGATGAAGCCTTTGCTCTTATGGTGTTTGAAGAAAACAATGATAGTCCTGAGCCACCTTTTATAATGAAGAAGCTACTTCAAGAATTTCATGATGTAGTACCAGATGAGATACCACCAGGATTGCCTCACATGAGAGACATTCAACATGGCATTGATCTTATTCCAGGAGCTGTTCTACCAAACAAAGCAGCCTACAGAATGAGTCCTAAGGAGCATGCTGAACTTCAAAGTCAAGTAAATGATCTTTTGTCTAAAGGCTTAATTGAAGAAATTAAGAGCCCTTATGTTGTTCCTGCTCTCCTTGTGCCCAAGAAGGATGGTTCTTTTCGCATGTGTGTGGATAGTAGAGCTGTCAACAAAATTACCGTTGATTATCGCTTCCCAATTCCTCGACTTGATGATCTTCTTGACCAATTGTATGGAGCTTGTATTTTCTCCAAGATTGATCTACGGAGTGGATACCATCAAATAAGAATGAAACTAGGTGACGAATGGAAGACAGCATTCAAGACAAGAGATGGGCTTTATGAATGGAAGGTCATGCCTTTTGGACTTTCAAATGCTCCTAGTACTTTCATGCGTTTGATGAATCATGTTTTGAAGCACTACATTGGAAGATTCATTGTTGTCTACTTTGATGACATTCTTGTGTGTAGCAAAGATAAGGAACAACACTTGGATCACCTTCACCAAGTTTTCAACACTTTGAGGAAACAGAAGCTTTATGTCAACCTAAAGAAATGTGAGTTCTTCTCAGATTGCCTTATATTTCTAGGCTATGTAGTTTCTAAAGATGGAATCAAAATGGATCCTAGTAAGGTGGAAGCTATTTTGAACTGGCTTATTCCTCAAACTCTTCATGATGTTCGAAGCTTTCATGGATTAGCTTCATTTTACCGGCGTTTCATTAAAGGATTTAGTTCAATCATGGCACCAATCACTGAATGTTTAAAGGGTGATCACTTCAAGTGGACAAATGAAGCACAAAGGAGTTTTGACATCATCAAAGCAAAGGTAACCCAAGCCCCTATTCTTGCATTACCAAATTTTGACAAAGTGTTCGAGGTTGAGGTGATGCATCAAATGTGGGAATTGGCGCTGTCCTTAGTCAAGAAGGTAAACCCATTGCTTTCTTCAGTGAAAAATTGAGTGATTCACGCAAGAAGTATTCTACTTATGATAAAGAGTTCTATGCTATTTGTCGAGCTCTAGATCATTGGAGTCATTATCTTCTTCCAAAACCTTTTGTTCTTTATTCTGATCATGAAGCACTTAAGTTCATAAATAGCCAGCACAAACTTAATAGACGTCATGCTCATTGGGTTGAATTCCTTCAATCCTTCAACTTCACTATTAAGCACAAGTCTGGAGTTCAAAATGTGGTGGCTGATGCATTAAATCGAAAGTATTCCTTGCTGTCCTCTATGCAAGTGAAAGTTGTAGGCTTTGAGATTGTGAAGGAACTCTATAAAGATGATGCTTATTTTGAAAAAATCACAGAAGATTGCAAGCATGGCTCTTTTCAACAATTCTTGTTGCATGATGGGTATCTTTTTAAAGGCAACCGCTTGTGTATTCCCCATTGTTCTCTTCGAGAGTCTATTATCAAAGAATCTCATGATGGCGGACTTGGCGGACATTTTGGGAGAGACAAGACTTTGGCATTGATACAAGAAAATTTTATTGGCCAAAGATGAAGATGAATATTCAGAGGTATGTGGATAGGTGTAAAATCTGTCATGTGGCTAAGAGTCATGGCCAAAATACTAGTTTGTACACTCCACTTCCTGTTCCTACAACACCTTGGGAAGATGTTAGCATGGATTTTGTTGTGGGATTACCAAGAACTCAAAGAAATAAAGATTCTATTATGGTGGTGGTGGATCGTTTTTCCAAGATGGTGCACTTCATTCCTTGCAACAAGACTCTTGATGCTTCCCATGTAGCTGACTTATATTTTCAAGAAATTATGAAACTACATGGAATTCCTAAGACTATCGTCTCTAATCGTGATACTAAGTTCACGAGTCATTTTTGGCGCACTCTTTGGAAGAAGCTTGGAACTCAACTTAACTTCAGTTCTTCCTATCATCCTTAAACTGATGGACAAACGGAAGTCACAAATTGCAGTTTGGGAAACCTTTTGAGGTGTTATGTTGGAAAGAACATTCGTCAGTGGGATCTTATTTTGGCTCAAGTTGAATTTGCTTACAATTGGACGAAAGGCCAATGTACGGGTTATAGTCCGTTTGAAATTGTTTATGGTCAGAATCCCACAAGCCCATTGGATTTAGTCCCTTTTCCCATTACTCACCAATTTAGTGCAGATGTTGAAGAACGAGTGAAGAACATAAAAAAATTGCATGAAGAAGTTAGGAAGAAAATATTGAAGAAAAATGAGAAGTACCAAAAGAGCGCCAATAAGCATCACAAGAAAATGGAATTTCAAGAAGGAGATTTAGTTTGGGTTCATCTCAGAAAAGAAAGGTTCCCTCGTGGCAAGTTTGCTAAACTCAAACCGAGAGCTGATGGACCATTTAAGGTGATAAAACGAATTGGGGAAAATGCATACAAAATTGAGCTTCCAGAATCTTATGGTGTTTTCGATGTATTCAATGTTGCTGATCTATCTCCTTATAAGTATGATAACGAGATGGACTCGAGGTCGAGTCTTTTCCAACCAGGGGAGTTTGACACAGGAGTGTCTGATCACATGGAGCTAAAAATAGAACCAAATGAATTCAAGTTAGTTACATTCATACTCTAAAGACTCAAGGAAAGGTAATGAATTTCAAGGGTAAATTTGGGATTTATCTGATACTGTTTCGGAAGGAATTACTAGGTAATCTTCATACTACTAGAAAATTATATGTGTCTAGTTCTAAATCCTTTTTACAGCACATGAATATAAGTTTTGTAGAGTAAGTTGAATCCTAATAACTAAAGGAAGGTCAGACAGCTAGTAGGTGAGCCAAATCTTGACAACTTGCAAGAATTGAAGACTTTTGTCTCCATCCAAGACTTTAGAGCATGCTTTGTTGAATTAGAGCATATTATGTTCGAATTTAATGCTTCATTTATTGTATTTGCTGTATTTGTAGACTTTTGGTGTAAGGGTAGTTGTAAGTCTTAATTGCTGTCTTTTGTAAACTTCCAACCACCAAGTTTTAATATTGTAATGAGTGCTTTGCAGTAGCCCTCCCAAGAACTCTCTATAAATACCTGAGGATGAGAGGAGAAGGGCAGGGAGTGAATTTTAAATTACTTGTATGTGGGAGAGTTCTCTTATGAGAGTTTCTACATTTAACTTTGTATCTCTTGGGTGGATTCCTTAGAGTGGTGAGTTTGAGAGTTCTGTATCTCTTGTAGGGTTCTTTGGGTGGTGAACTATTCTGTATCCCATTGTAATTCTCTTGAGTGGTGAGCTTGTACTAATTTTACTTTATTCAGTGTTTGAGTTTATTTTAATAAAAGTGAGTGTTTGTTTTCATTCTTCCAATCTTGTGGTATTCTTTTTCTAAACACTTGAGCCTGCATCACATTATATACAATTAGAAATGTCTATAGATCAAAATCCTCAAATGATACGGAGCTGTGGTATATAAGTTTATGTCATATAAGCGTGAGATGCTTATCCGTCTGGTTAAGGATGGTTGGATTCCCAATTTGACTATGAAGACTTAACTAGTTTATGAATAATGTATTCATGGAGATGACCAAGTATACCAGAATGTACATCACATCTCTTCGATTAGATCGAGGTACTGAGTACATTAACAACAAGTTTTTACGTTTGTTTAAGGAGAATGAGATTCTCACTCATTATGTTCCTCCGGGTACTCCACAACATAATGATGTTTTGGAAAGAAGGAATTGGACTTTATTAGATATGGTTTAATTGATAATGAATGTTACCGATCTATAATTGTGAGAATATGCTTTAAAGTCAGCTGCTTATTAAGCAGAATTCAATCAGAAGTTGTTCTTTCCATTCCATATTAGATATAGAAAGAAAGGAAGCCGTATCTTAAATAAGTTAAGACTAGGGGTTGTCCTGCTTATGTAAGAGTTACGCAGCAGGGTATCTTATGTTGTAAGAGTTACTCAGTAGGATGAACAATACCCAAGAGGTACATGTATAGGTTCATTGTGTATCATGTGATTTCAATAGGATACTAGTTCTATAATTAAGATATGCGAAGTGTGTTTGTTTCTCAGTGTGCCACTATTATAGAGAAAGAGTTTGTCATGGGTTGTGGGAATCATAAAAAGATTGAACTTGGTGAAGTCAATCTAGAAATCAATAACCAAGGATGGGAACTCAGGCTCAATTAAGCAATAGCCTATTAGCACACTCTCCAAATGAGTTGGAAAGGATTTCTAGGTCACTTTTTAGGTATGTTTAATGCCTAAAGGTGAACTTTGAGTTTTCTTGGTAGAAGAAAATAATCCTTTGACCTAAAGAGAGACGATGTCAGACATCGATTTGGGAAGTGGCAAGAAGCCATAAAAATAAAATTGACAATAAGCATCAGAATCAAGTCTGAGACTTGGTTAAACTATCCGCGGAAATTATTCTCATTGGGTGTAAAGGGTAGTGGAAGGCAGATTGAAGGTAGAGACCTTTTAGGCCCTATATTGGTTATAGAAAAATAATCCTTAGTGATCTGGGATCAATTAAGAGGAAACCTTTCAACTAATATTGATGCTAAAGTCGATTAGTATTTTATTGACTCTTGCAGCATATTATGACTTTAAAGTTTAGTAGATGAATGTAAGGACGGCATTTTAGAATGGATATCTCGAGTAAGAGATATTCATGGAACAGCCTGAAGATTTTATGTCCAGCCAAACTTTTAGTCTAGTATGCAAGTAAGGACAATGGGAGCATGATAGTCTTCTTGATGCTCTTTGTTGATGACACATTGATCATTAGGAATGATCCCGGTATGTTATAATCATTAGAAATAATACATAAAAATTTCTCCATAAAGGATTTAGGAGTGGCTTCCTTTACACTAAGTATAAAGCTTTACAGAGATAGAGCTATGAAGCTGATAGGACTCTCCCAAATCATTTTACATCAATAGACTTGGTGTTCATCTTTCGAGGACAGCGTCTCTTTAGATGGAAGATGAGAGTGTTAGAGTGTCTAACACACCAGATACATCAAATCTTCAGAGATTGATGTATGCTATGATGTGTTTTAGACCTGAGATCAGTTTGGCTGTAAGAGTTACAAGCAGAGTCTAGTCCGATTTAGGTGACCACCATTTGATGGTAGTCAAACATATCCTAAGGTACCTTGAGGGTACAAAGGATAAGTTTCTCAAATATAGAGAAAGTAACTTACAATTGAGAAGATGCACAAAGTAAGACTTTTAGATTGACTTAGATAATAGAGAGTCTACATCTGGGAATGTTCTCATTCTCATTAGTACTAGGGAAGTTAGAATTACACCAAACCAGAATTCACTGCTAATTTATATTGGTGCAGCGAAAGCAACAGTAAGAATTCGTAAATTTATTGCTGGACTTGGAAGAGTTCCAAGACAAATGGATCTTATCCCATAGTTTACGACAAAATAAGGCCATTGTACAAGCCAAGGTGCCAAGAGGACACCAGTACTCTAATTATGTTAAGAAGAGTTTCACATGACTAGAGAGATCTTGGCCCAGAAAGATGTTATTATTTGTAGAAGTAGTCCATAAATAATTTAGCCAACCCACTATCTAAAGGCCATGACTCTTAAAGTGTTTATGAAACACGTAGAGTCGATATGTATGAGATGCCATAAGCAATGGCACTAGAGCAAATGAGAGATTGTTAGGGTCGATGCTTATGTGCCATCCCTGAATGTACATTTACTTGTGTATTTATACAATTGTACATTACCATTGAATCACTAATACCTATTAATATGGTACCATGCAATATAATGTTATAGACATTGAACGATCTAAAGAAGTAGATCAGATCTAAAAGAGGTTCGATAAGGGCTCATAGTTAGCCATGCCGAGATATATAAATGCTAAATGTTAACATAACTAAGTGTTAACTGGTTATAATACTCAGCAGATCCAAGAGTTGGAGCCTTGTCTGTAATGGGACATAGACCTGAGAATATACCAGTAATTGCATAGTTGCAAGAGTTACAATCGGGTGCCAGAAAATGCTAGTCGTACAATTATATTCTTGAATTATTGTCTCTGATCTATTTCTGCCCATACGGGTCTGTCAGAGGATACCTTTATATATAGATCAGCATATGTTGTACCTATAGGGTAAGATGGTCATTCCTCGCCGACCGTGAGCTTGGAGCTTGAATTGACATATGGGTATCCAATTAGGACTGAATATGGGACAAACTCACAAAGGCCTCCGATAGACACCCTATATAAGCCGTCAACGGAGGGTCCTCTAGAGTTGAATAGTATACGTGGTCCTTTGACCTAAGTGTCATGGTGGGCTTGTAAGTAATCATCCATACTTTGGTTCCACGCATGTTACAGACCTTTCATGGTGTGACCACTGGGTGTCGCTGGGTATGGTCCGATGCTTATGGAGTTCGGTGTATACAGATATGAGATTTGTCAGTTCGCATAAGGAGTTTGATATCCAGATGCTTCGAGACTGTATCTTAGAAAGTCTTGTAGCCACAAGCATTAATCTCAGAAAAGAGTTTCGACAGGGTAGAACAATATGACAAAAGAGCACTAGGGGATAGGACATGGATGAGCACTAGAGGATTTGACGGTGATAATCTATATCCCTGCACATTCAGGATATCATGACGGAAGGACTATACGTATGCATTATAACCTCAACTTGCATGGTTCAACACGCTGATTTGTATATCCGTGATGTGTGCGTGGGGCATTGCTCACAGACTTATGGAATAGTTCCATTTGATGAATCGGGCATAGGACCTAAGGAGTCCCGCAATATGGAGTGTACTCGTTGTGCACTAGGGTAGCGTACCGAATTAAATTGTTTAATCCAACAATATTCAGCACTACTACGAGAATGCGTGCATGTCTATATTTAAGTGTTAAATACAATAATTAGTCAATAATTATTATTTATTAATTGTATAATGATACGTGGTGTATTGTGGACCCTCAGTTGAGTTTACTCAAGTATAGAATTTGGTGGGATCCATTAGGGGTAGACTTGGTAACAATTTATGAGGGACAATATGGTCATTTCACACTTTGATTATTTAATAGTTAAATAATTAAAATATCTCTCATTATTATATATTATTATATTATATAATAATATTATATTTTGGGTGCCAAATAGTAGGCACCCATTATTATTATTATACAATATATTATATTATTATTTTAATATATTAGATATATATATAAATATGAGATTTGTGTGTGAATCAATTGCTGGTGTATTTTTTGCCCAAGAGAAAAAAATGAAATGGGGAAAGAGAAGAAGAAGAGAAATGGTGTTGAAAGGAAGAGAAGAAAAAAAAAAGGATAAAATAAAATTGTTTTATTTTTCTTCATGGTACCAAAAGAAGCAATTGTAAATTGCTTCATTCTTTATTTCTTATTCTTTTAGAGAAAATGATGAAAACACACACCCGACCATTTTGGGCATTAAGAGTTAATCTCGTGCTGGCAATAGGACTGCTGTTCTAGCTCACCAAGCCCACCGAGTTGGTGACTAGAACTGCCCTCGAGTCGGTCTCCATGCAAACTCTGAGAAAATACGTGTATAACATTACACGTTGAGGTGAGTTATCTACACCACTAATATATTAATGTGTTTGATATATTTATTTATTGTGTTTATTTTATAATTTATACTTTCGCCGCATTAAATTCGTATTTGATAGGTATTTTAGGTAATAGACACAATTCCACATGCTACCCACATGTATTAGATCCCCAACACTTACAACCCATTCTGATTTTGGAGTGGAAATGGGAGAGAATAACGATGGACTTCGTGATAGGACTTCTGCGTAGCCAGAGCGGCAATGACGCAATATGGGTAATTGATGATAGACCGACAAAATCTGCCCATTTTCTATCCATTAGAAGCAATTATTCTTTAGATAAATTGGCCCAGTTGTACGTAGATGAGATAGTATGACTGCATGGCGTTCCAGTAACCATTGTGTTAGACAGGGATCCACGATTCACTTTTTGATTTTGGTTCAGCTTACAGAAAGCTCTAGGCACTAGATTGAGTTTCAGTACGACTTTTCATCCACAGACAGATGGCCAAGCTAAACGAACAATTCAAATACTCGAGGATATACTTAGAGCATGTGTTATGGAGTTTAAAGGGAGTTGGGATACTCATATGCTACTGATGGAATTTGCCTACAACAATAGCTACCTAACGAGCATCAGTATGGAACCATATGAAGCATTGTATGGAAGGGAAGTGCATAACTTCAATATGTTGGGATGAGGTAGGTGAAAGAAAACTAGTTGGCCTAGAAAGTATCAAGATTACTTAAGAAAAGATTCAAGTTATTAGGCAGAGGTTGAAAATAGTTAACGATAGACAGAAGAGTTATGCAGATAATAGGAGAAGAGACTTAGAGTTTCAGATTAGTGACAACGTCTTTCTAAAGATATCACCATGGAAGGGAGTACTAAGATTTGAGAAGTAAGTAAAGCTGAGTCCCCGATACATTGGGCTATACGAGATAGTTGAAAGAGTTTGGGAGGTGGCATATCGTCTGTTTTCACGTTTCCATGCTTCGCAAGTACTTAGCAGATCCTTCGCACATCCTAAGAGAACAATCAGTAAAATTGGACGAGAATTTGACCTATGAAGAGAAGCCTGTGCAAATTCTAGACAAAAAAGAGCAAGTGTTTCGTAATAAAAGCATTCTCTTAGTGAAAGTGTTATGGATGAACCATGGAGTAGAAGAAACCACGTGGGAACGTGAAGATCAGATGCAAGTATAAACCTCTTCCACACAGGTATGATTTAAATTTTGAGGACGAATTTGTTTTTTAAGGAGGGGTAAAATTGTAATATCTAATCCCTATTAGTAGTATTGACGCCTAGATTTTGATATAGAGTAATGAAGGACACCGTGGGGTTACCAGATTCTAACCTTATTAGAAATATTGTTTTTATGGTGCGAGTGAAAGTTATTAGACCTAATTTGATAATTTCACACTCGATCGGAGAGTCGGACGACCCTAGAATACTTTTGGAATTTTTCTTTATTGGCTTGGAAAAGGAAATTTTAATTTACTTCATGAATTTCCATTTAAGGGTTATGTATAGAACAAGCCTTTGTTGAGAAACGCAATCCATATATTAGGGAATGGACCAATTAGAGATAATTTCATGGATTACCAAGTTGGGAATTCTAGTTAGTTCCTTTGACTATTCTAACTAGATAGTTACAAATGAACCAATTACATACTTAGTTTCCAACCAATGGCAAATTAGAAATTTAGAGTAAGTTGAAGGGCAAATTGGTCAATTAAAGGAGCATTATATATATAGTAGAAGTCTATAGAAATTTCAAGAGATTAAAACATAGCATTTAGAGCAAAAGAGAAGCAAAATTCAAGCAAGAAAGAGTGGTGCTGCTATAGTGAAATTTCAGTTTTTTTCTAAATGATTTTTCATGCTTAATCAAGCTATAATAAGGTCAAGTATAAGTTTCTAAGCTCAATTAATGCCTCCATTTGTGAAAATCCAAGAAAAAGAGGTAAGAAAAGTATTGTTTTGTAAGGATGATATGTGAACTTTCAAAATTTCTTCAATTGATGTTCTTGTGTGTATTCTTGGTTTAGATTGAGTTGAATTCTAGTGTAGAGCTTGAAGGAGTCATCAAATTGAAGAAATTGGCAAGGTAAGAATTTAGGTTTTGGGTGATTTTGATGTAGAGACTTCAATTGGTTGTAATTAAGGCATTAGAATGAAGTTGGCTTGATTTTGATGCAATTGGAACAAGAAATTGAGAAAAGAAATGTGTTGGAACATATGGTGAAATTCTGCCACTTTAGGAAAGTTAGGGTTGAGTATAAATGGTGCCTTATGTATATTGAATGTATATGGTTGATGAAAAAATAAAAAAAATGAATAAAAGGGGACATAATTGTCCATTTTGGTAAGGTGAAGGGCAATTATGTCCAACCAAAGTTATAGGATGTTAAGAAATTTTCAGGGCGTCGGAAGATGAGTTTGATTAGATTAAATGATTCTGTAAATGAAAATTGAAAAGTAGTATCCATCTGGTCTTTGTATGCTTATTAGGGCGTTCAATAGTTAAATGAGATTCTAGTGTTTGTATTAGTTCTAAATGTCATTTATGGCATATAGGTGAAGAAAATCGAGACCGCTAACAGGAGTAGAAATCTAGAGCGAAATTGAGCTCGAAGTGGTTGTGAGTGAAAAAATGTCATTTTGTAGGAAGGGAACTATCGGTTGTTATAAGTGTGGTCAAGAGGGCCACTATATGAGGAATTGCCCGAATGATGGAGTCAGTAGTAAGCCAGAAGACAGACCACCAGCTCTGGGATAAACTAGTGGTGGCTGAGGATAGATTTGAGGCGGTCCCCAATTCAAAAGGCCGAGTGGCTCGAGCCAGCCTAATAGAGGAGCCGGTCGAGAAGGATTATTCGGAGGACCATAAGGCAAACCTCATACCCAGGCTAGGGTATTTACAATGACCCAACAGGAGGCGAATGTGGCCCTAGAAGTTGTGATAGGTACGATGTCAGTTTTTGATCGAGATGCTTATGTACTGATAGATCTTGGAGCGACCCATTCTTTATTTCTATGGAGTTTGCTGCAAATGCTAGTATAGTGCCCCAATTATTAGATGGTGCGGTAGTAGTGTCTCTTCCTACAGGAGACTCCATTGTAGCAGAAAGAGTGTATAGGGGTAGTAAAATTAGTATTGAGGGCCAAGAGTTCATGGCAGATTTGATTTTGCTGGCCATCAGTGATTTTGATGTAATTTTAGAGATGGATTGGTTGTCTAAATATCGGGCCTTAGTGGGTTTTTTCTGGAAAGAAGTTAGATTATGTAGCCTGGGGGGAACTTAAGTCATTTTCTGTGGAGTGAGAAACTCACTTCCCATCAGTATGGTGTCGGTAATGAGGGCAAGTAAGATGCTTCGAAAGTCATGTCAGGGGTACTTAGTCTATGCCATGAAGTAAGAGACGGTGGAACGAAATTGGAGGATATTCCAATGGTTGGAGAGTGTCCGGATGTATTCCCAAAGGATCTTTCAGGCTTACCTCCAAATAAAGAGATAGAGTTTTGAATAGAAATATCCCCTGGAATGCAACTAATTTCCAAATTACCCTACAGAATGTCTCCTTCAGAATTGAAAGAACTGAAGGTACAGATAAAAGAGTTGGTGAATAAGTGTTTCATCAAATCATGTACTTCTCCTTGGAGAGCACCTGGTTTGTTTGTAAAGAAGAAAGACGGAAGTATGAGATATGCATTGATTACAGGGAACTAAATAAAGTAACAGTGCGTAATCAATATCCACTTCTGAGAATTGATGATTTGTTTGATCAACTACAGAGGGTCAGAGTATTTTCCAAGATAGATCTGAGGTTAGGCTATCATCAACTGAAAATCCAGGAGGACTTTGTTCCCAAGACGGCCTTTAGAACCCGATATAGGCATTATGAATTCTTGATTATGCCTTTTGGGTTGACTAATGCCACAGTCGCTTTTATGGATCTCATGAACAGAGTTTTTTGATCCTATTTAGATCGATTTGTGATAGTATTTATTGATGATATACTGGTTTATTCAAGCAGTGAAGAATAGCACGCAGAACATCGAAGGATTATTTTGCAATCCTTAAGGGAGCATCGGCTGTACGCCAAACTCAGTAAATGTCAATTTGGCTAGACAAAGTTGCATTTTTGGAGCATGTAATCTCTGCAGAAGGAGTAACAGAAGATCCCCAAAAGATTGAAGTCATAGTAAATTGAAGACAGCCTACGAATGTAACAGAGGTTCGTAGTTTCTTGGGTTTGGCTGGATATTATAGGAAGTTTGTAGGGGGATTTTCAAAGATAGCCGCTCCTCTGACTAAACTAACCCGGAAAGAAGAGAAATTTGTATGGTAGGAAGCGTGCCAAAGAGTTTGAAGAGCTAAAGTGAAGATTAGCTTCGGCCCCAGTGCTTACACTTCCATCGAGGACTTGTAAATGATCCTCATACTTTGGTTTCACGCATGTCACAGACCTTTCATGGTGTGACCACTGGGTATGTCACGATACTTATGGAGTCTGGTGTGTACAGATATGGGATCCGTCAACTCGCATAGAAAGTTTGATATCTAGATGCTTTGAGACTGTATCTTGGAAAGTCTTATGGCCACAAGTATTAATCCCGAAAAAGAGTTACGCTAGGGTAGAACAATGTGGCTAAAAAGTTTGCACATATTGTTCAGTGAGATACAAGTTTGGAGATAGGATATGGATGAGCACTAGAGGATTTGACAGTGATAATTTATATCCCCACACATTTAGGATATCATGACGAAAAGACTATACGTATGTGTTGTAACCTCAACTTGCATGGTTTAACGTGCCGATTTATATATTCGTGATGTGTACGTGGGGCATTATTCACAGACTCATAGAATAGTTCTATTTGACGAATCGGGCGTAGGACCTAGGGAGTCCCGCGATATGGAGTGTACTCGTTTGCACTAATGGTGATGGTTTATGACATAGCCGGTATATCCCGTACACATGGGCAGATTTTGGGGGGTGTGTCACTAACTCTGGAAAGTCAGGCTATCGAGTCATATGAGTCGCTCTATGTGTACGGGGTATTGTCTCGCTATATGTAGGCGATGTAATATTTCGCTACATAGCCAGTGAGATGTCTTGAGATGTCACTGTGGGTGTTGCTAGTTGAGACGCCCTGTTATCTACTCACCTGTGCGGCGCCAGTTGAGTCGCTGCATGAGTGTAGAGCTTTAAGGTTACCATTGGTAGAGTTTAAAAAGAAAATGGCCGAGTGATGGCTTTAATAGTTTTCGATCTACCAACTTCATATTATGCATTGATATTGTACAGAATTTGGATATTATTTTTCAAGGATGTAAATAGAACTTGCTCAGTAAGATTTCATTGGGTTATGATGCTAGAAACTATTTTACTACTTTATACAAGTTTTAGAAACATAATTTATGCATGTCCTTACAAGTTTGAGAAACATAATTGAGCTCCTTTAGCTCACTCATTTTGTATTTTATATTTTCTAAACCCCTTTTCCAGGCGCAAGTTTCGGTACACAAGCTGTTGATTCTCTTACAGCTGAATAGTTGGCCAAATCTGAAGATCATTTTTGTAAATGTAAATGTGCTAAATAGCACCCTTTTTGCTTTCTGCATAGTAATTATAGGCATGTGTATTTGTATGTATGTTTTGAACCAACAAGAAGAGATTTCGATATTATGATGATCAATTTTTACTTTTTATGAGTGTGCTCATTTTGTGATTTAAATGAAATTATTAAGTTGAGATGGATTGATTTTGGAAAAGACCGGAGGTCCTATTTTGTAGTGTATTGAGAAGTGTTTGAATATAAGTGAAATTTCTTTGCAAGTTTTATATTGAATTTTTAAATAAAAACATGGAAAACTTTGGCCCTTTGTTTTTTAAATTTAAGAAGTCTTTTCCATATATATTCCAAGGTTTTCTCAGTAATTGCAAGAACTATAAAGGGGTCCATCTACTTGTAGAAAGGATGTGATGTCATTCATCATCTTGGCAGTTTTAGTAGATGGAAAGAATTTGCGGAGGAAGTTTTTAGCAAGATCATCCCGTGTAGCTGTAGATCTAGTTAGAAGCGAAATTAGCCAGCTCTTTGCTTTGTCTCTCAAAGACAGGGAAACAATCTTAGACAGATTGCATCATCGGATACCTCATTGTACTTGAATGTGTTACATATCTCCAAGAAGTTGATTATGTGTATGTTTAGATCATCATTAGGTAGTCCACTAAATTGTACTGAATTCTTAAGCATTTTACTATTGCTTGGCTTGATCTCAAAGTTCTTGGCTTGAACAGTTGGTCTTTGAATGCTTAAATAGATTCCATTGACTAATGGGACAACACGAATCTTAACAGTCTTGCTTTTTATGTTGGGTGTGTTTAGTACTTGATTTCCGTGCTATTGACTTGATTTTGTTCTCTTCAAAGTTTCTCAGAGTTCTTTCAATTTCTAGATCAAAGGTAATCAGGTCTTCACTTTTCGATCTTCGCATATAACTTTAAAGAAAGTAAATAAAAAAAACTAAATTCAAACAAGAAAATAAATTCTAAAATAAAACTAGAAAGATTGGTATTAACATTGGCAAAAAAGTAGATATAAACCCTGGCAATGGCACGTAAAACTTGATTCAATATTTCTATATCATAAAATTAAATGCAAGTATACACTATTGAGAAAGTAATAAAGGGTCAAAATGGTCAGATATCGAACCTACAAAAGATAATATCTTATTTTTACCAAGTATTAAAATCATGTCATTCTAGTAATTATTCAGAAAAATCAATATTTAAGAATTAATATGAAAAATATAAAGCAATAACACAACGTCAAGAGATTAAAAAATAACAATAGAGAGAAACCTATGATTAATACTATCCCTCAATATGCTTTCTAATGATTAATATTCTAATATTTAAATACCTTAGTTCTTATTATTGATCAAGATATGAATGTATACACAAGCCTCTCCCAAGATCATGCAAGTATATCTTAATTTACCAATTACCTATATTTCAATGGTATTTAATAAATTAAGATTCATTAAAAGTAAGTCTTATTGATTATACATGCCAATTAGGTATATTCCTATTATAATTTGAAACTTATATATATAACTTGATATGTTACTTTATAATCATGCATCAAATTACCTAGGTCTAAATACAATGATGCATCTTTAGTGTTTATTAAAGTATTACCAAAACAATCACAATATTGGCTAGATATAATGAAGTATTAAGAACAAATAATTTGAATAATAAAGAACTAAGTTTATTAAATATTAGAAAGATCTATCAATTAAGCACACATATTGAATTTAAGTATTAGCCCTAGAAAGAAAATAAGTTTCATGGCTAAAAGAGAATTGCATCAAAAATATAAAGAAAACATGATACAATCAATAGCAAGCCGATATAGACGTCGAATTGCCTAAGAAACTCTTGCTGTCGTTGAACGCCTTTAATTTCTCTCTATAGCTACTTCAATTGTTCTCCAATTGCTCTTTAAGACTTGTGTTATGTGTCTCTTGAGTGTCTTGTGTGTTCTCTAAAGGCTGGGAACGAGTGGCCTTCTATAGGGTTTAATTTGAGTTTGTAATCCTCAATTCTTGTCAGTTTAGGAATCGCACTTGATCGTTGGGGAAAAAATCCATGATTGTTGGGGCGCTACACTTATATGCTGCAATCGTTGGGGCGGTGACATATTTTCTTCGGAGTAAAAATACACCAGTTTTGAATATTATGCAATTAAGTCCTTGTTTCTTTCTATTTTTCATCCTTGCTTCAGTTTTTTTTATCTTTTTCGGTCCAAACCCTATAAATAAAAAATAATACACATAATTAGCCATTTATTCTTATAAAAATATAAAAATATCAAACTAAAACATGTTAAAATATATGACAAATATGCCATCATCATTTTTGCATTACTTTTCACTAATGTAGGCACACACATAATTAAGGATCAAATAGGTCTTTAATCTAGCTTATAATGTATAGCTAGGGTGAGGTTAAGATAAAATGAATTAATTCTGGTTCAACTAACACCTTAAACACATATTCCTCTAGAGATTAATCAAACTAAATCATTTATTTTCCACCTGATTTCCCCCAAACTTATTTCTTCGATTTCCTTGCTATTTTGTTGTTCATCTTTTTCTTTTTCTAAGTTTGGGGTATAATAAATTCAATCTATACAATATTTTTGATTTTGTATATACAATATTTGATACAATATTTTATTTATATATATATATATATAAAAGTCATTATACCCCCGTACTTAAGCTTTTACAAAATTAAAACAACCAAGATCCATAACCAAACCCATAAACCTATACAATTTACTCCTTCATTTTCAAATATCGAATAGCTTGAACAACTATCTAAAATGGGTTTAATGCTCATGTTGTGATGGATATTTAGAAAGATAATTAAATTCAAGGCTAAGGTATTGTGTAGTTAGCAAAAAAAAAAAAATCCAAAACGGTTATTAAGCTCAACAGGGGTAACTAGAGATAAAACAATATACAAAAGTTGGCTTGCAAGGCTCAATTAGTCAAAAGACAGCCTAAAATTATATCCTAGATTTTGTATACCCTATGATTTTCCCTCGAGTAATGTTCCAACAAGTTATAGCATGTTTTTGAGACCCTAAGTATTCTTATTATGCATAAATATCCTCTAAGCGAGCATATAACTACATGATCCTAACTATGTGCTCAATAAACCAAGTGGTTACAAAATGAGGTCAAACTTGTCTTAAAATTAAACATGCAAACAATCACAACATATATTATTTTCAAAAGAATGTAGTAATAGAAATCAGGTTTCTATTTCATATCATTAATTACTAATCATTTAACTAACCCACAACTAATCAATTGAATTAAAAAAAATTGCATGCAAAATAAAACAACATTTATAAAGAGTAAGCATAATCGAGCATAGTAAATGAACACTAAATAGTGTTCCCCCTAAATTTAATGTTGACATTTTCCGCAATTAAAAAAGTAAGAGTGAGTAAAAAAAATTTCCTCAAAGACGATGTCTCAGTGCAGCGATTCTCAAATCATGAGACCGAAGATGTTGATTGAGTTGGTGCCTAAAGTCCTTGAGTAATGCTTCCCAAAACTTGAAGTTTGATGAGCCATGTCGTTTGATGGTTTTTGAGGTGGAAGTGGGTGATAATTTGGTGTTTGGACGGTGTGTGGATGAGCAAGGGAAGTGAGGAAGTGTTAAAAGGTTGTTAAGGGAGATTTGGGAGGGTGTTTTAGAAGGAGGGAATCAATTGGCCCCACAACCTAGATTTTTACCTGTCGATTTTTTAGGTGTTAGGGTTGCGGCTTTAACTTACTACCATATAAAAATTTACCTTGGGATTGTTTTGGTTTTGAGCTCCTTTAAGCTACACCTTGTTAGCTTTACTTTCACTCATTTTTTCATGCTTTATGAGGTTCCGACTTACTATTTTAACATATTAAAGAAACATTAAAAATTAGGATTGAAATTCACTTTGATTGCCTCCCAAGAAGCGCTTGATTTAACATTTTTGGCTTGATGTCTTCAAATTCATGGGAGGTTAAATTTCACTTTAGAGGCATTTTTCCCATAGAACACTCCTTTATTTTGGTGCTTTGATATGTACTAAATAGCCTTGTCAATCTCTTTCCTCGATTCGAAAGCTCCATAAGATGATCATCAAGTAATGAGCCTAACTTTCTTATTTTTAGCTTTCTTGGAAAGAGTTTTAACCTTAAGTAAAAGAATGAACCAAAGTAGCCGGTAATTGATTGTTATTCTATGATGATTTTACACTAATCGTTGATTGCTAACAGCTGATAGGGTGTAATGGTATAAACTATTTTATCCTTCTAACTTGATGTTTGTTCAATTTATCCCAATAATTTGGCTATTTATGCATATTAATGTTGTTTTATAGGTTTAAGCACTATCAAAGCAAAAATATCAGAAACCAGATGCAAATGAAGCTATTTGAGATGAGAATCCAAGAAGGGACTAAAATGCTCAAAACGTAAACAGTACGAGTGAACAGTGTAATTTTCTATAGTGCATGAACAGTGCAATACCGGGGCATTCAATTTGAGTGCCGGGGCATTGGCCTGGGTGCCCATTCCAGAAGCTCTACGCCACGGCACTGAATTCTAGACACTCTTTAAGGGCATTTTTTCCTCTTTTTGAAACTCTAAACCTATATAAACGCCTATTGTTGAGCCAAGAATAGTTGGACAGTAGAGAGTAAGAAAATAAACACTTTATTTGGGTCTTGAAAGCAAGAATCAACAACAAGAGGCAAAAATCAAGAGGAAATAGAAGAATTTCTGCATTTTGGAGAAAGAACATCACTATTGCATTACGGGAAATTTCTTCTTCTCTTAAAATTCGTATTTATTGTTGATTCCAACATGTATAATGATGTTGTTAGATGCTCTAAACTTATATTTTCAAATATGATTTAAGTTTTATTGCTAGGATTACAATGTGAACTCATATGTAGCTTGGATTGATTATTTTTCCTTATTTGTTATATTGGTATTGAATTGTTCAATTTGTTCTATGCTTAATGCTTCTAATTACATGAAAATGTATTAGATTGATTTGGAAACCTTAATGAACTTGGCAAAAGGAATTTTGCATTGGCCATGAATAAATTGATGTATGACCATTATGTAAAAGCATGAGTTCCATATGAGATAGGAATATACTCATATGGCATATATGACCATTTAGAGAATTTGAACTTAATGAATCTTATTTTAATATGATTATAATAGGAATATAGATAATTGATTGAATGAGATATACTCACTTGACCATCGGAAGAGGCTTGTGAGGATATTAGAGTTCTTGGTTAACATTCATATTGATAGCTCTCAGGGGAGTAATTGAATTCAAGTGAGGTATTGTGAGATTATTGTAATCTTAGGCATTTGAGTATTTGTGCTATCACGTTTGTTCTCTATGCTCAACTTTTGTAATTATTCTTTTGCTTAGTTAGTTTAGATATAACAATCTTTGAATTTTCAATAGCTTGAATAAGAATAGGAGAACATAATTTTAGTACTCAGCAAGTAGTAATAACAATTTCTTATGGGATCGACACTCTACTTATCATATATTACTTGTTGCGATAACTTATACTTGTGTTAGATTGTGTTATAAAAATCACACAACAACAGCCTTGGACAGCTAGAACTATGACTTTAATGGAGATTCTCTTATTTCTTCCATCCTACGGGGTATCAAAAGAATGCACGCAACTGGTAGTTTTATCAGATAGAGCACTCCTTATCTTATTCTTCGTCGGTACAACATTGCCTTATTATAAACTTTGGGTTGAATGGTATCTATCTCCTTCCAAGATGATGCATATTGTTTTCCATCTGGTTTTATGGTGCTAATCTTCAATCATTCTTCAGAGTCATTTGGCAACTTCAATTCCTTGAAGACCTTAAATGTGGCTTCCTCATCTTGCACCTATTTTTTCATCTCTCCTCTCTCCATGTCAATGAGAACCCTTCCAGTAACTAAGAATGGCTAACCAAGAATAACTAGAACCTCTTGGTCTCCCTCTATATAAAGAAAACAAAATCTACTAGTAGGATAAATTTACCCCCTTTCACTAACACTTCTTCAATGGATAAGTGAGAAATCTATCCACCGTTTACAAGGAAATTATTGTGGGTTTAACTCCCAAAACCCAACTTTCGAAAGACAAAAAAGCATATAAGATTAATGCTTGCCCCAAGATCACATAAAACTTTATCAAAAGTTGAATCCCCAATACTGCAAGGGATAGTGAAGCTACACGGATGCTTTAACTTTCGAGGCAACTTCCATTATAAGATTGTACTACACTCTTTCGTTAGTTTCACCATCTCATAATCCTCTAAATGCCTCTCCTTTAACATCACTTCCTTCAATTTTACATAGTTTGGCATTTGCACCAAGGCATCTATAAAAAACATATTGATGTGAATCTTTTAGAGATCTCAAAGAAATTAGAGAATTGAGCATTTAACCTTTTCTTTTGGAAGTGTTGAGGGAATGAAAATGGTGGGGTAATGATAGGAGGGTTGTTCGGGAAAGAGATGGAGTTGGGTTGTGAATTCACCTTTTATGATTCTGCTTCAACTTCCTTCTTTTTACCTTTAACCACTTTTTTCTCCGAAGCTTTTATTTCTTCACCACTCCTAAGAGTAATGGCTTTACAATGCTCCCTTAGAGTAGCCTCCATGTCACTTGGGAACTTTTCAAAAGATTAATCTTTGATTACAGTAGCAAGTTGGCCAACTTACATCTCTAGTAACTTCAATGTTGCATTCATGTGGCCATATGTCTCAATGTTATCAAGCTGGGCTCCATTTTTGTTGAACCTCTCCCTTGTCTCATAATAAAAGTACACAAGAGATCTTCTAATAAGGGTTTCTTCTCAACTTTGGTTGATTAAACCCAGATAATGGTTGTAGAGCATTCCTTGTGTTACCATAAGAGAAGTTCTCATGATTTCGAAGCCTCGAATGATAATGTGTAGGCAAGTTATTACTTTAGTAGTTTAAGTTTTGGTTGTTGACATATTGGACTTGTTCCGGATCACTCTCTTCATTGGTGTAAGACAAATTTGCTACCATGGTCAGATCCATACTTGTTGAAGCATTTCTAGCATTGAGTATAGATATTTGATTAACTAAGGCCGAGACTTGGGCTGAAAATGAAATAATGGGGTCAACTTCATGTACTTCAACGGTCTTCCTCACAATGGACCTCTCATTAGGGCATTGATAATTGTTAAAAGTCATTTCCTCCAACAAAAATTGAGCTTATTCCACGGTATTAGTCCTCATTTGGCCATTTAGTTTATTATAAAAAAAGTTAAATTTGAACCAATCTTGGTATCCATATTAGAGGCACCTCTAAATAAGATCCTTTAACCACTCCCAAGCTTCAATAAGTTGCTTAAAGTCCAACTGTTAGAATTTGGCTATTTTTCCCCAGAGTTTAGAAGTCTTTGATGGTGTGAAGAATTTGGTGAGGAATCTTTGGGCCAACTCTTCCCATGTTGCTATACTCCCCAGTTGCAAATATTAAAGCCAACCTCTTACCTTGTCTCTAAAAGAGAAACCAAACAAGCGTAGCTTAATAACATCATTCGGAACCAAATCCATTTTAAAGGTGTCACAAATCTCTAAGAACATGGCAAGATGAATGACGCATGACAAGCACTGATGGGTTATGATTTTGTTCACAAAGACAAAAGTTGTTAATGTTGTTCAAGAAAACAAAAATTGAAAATAGTAGAATAAAAATTTGAAAGAAAAGTTTCTGAATACATGATTTCTAAAATTATAAAGTTTGAATGCTTTCCTCCTCTTCTCTTATATATTTATAGAGACTTATTTGGATGTTTAGCATTTATTCCAGCAAGTAATGAAAACTTAAAACTACTAACTACCGATTACTACCAATAACTAAGGTAATTGGAATGTCAATACTTATTACAATACAATTAATGAAAACTACTAACAACTACCAATATTGAAGTTTTACTTAAAAACTATTTGTCAAACTTTTAACTACAACAATAAATGTAGTTGTAGGCTCTTCTTAGAAAAAAACTAATTTTTGAGTGATCATAAAGATTGCCTTCAGGATGATAGGTGGAGATATATGCTACGTTGAAGGTTTTTGATATATCTACGTCATCAGGTAGGTCTATCACATATGCATTGTCATTGGTCCTCTACTTACGTAAATGAACCATCACTTTATCACCTATCTTAAACACTTGATGTTTCTGATACTTATCTATAGCTGCCTTGTATTTGAGGTTATTCTATTCCAATGATTGATGCACCTCTTGGAATATCTTTGAATTGGTATCCACTAAAGCAAACGCAACTGCACCAGAACCTGCAGTAGAAGGAAGTTTAACTAAGTCTATAACATGTCTTGGAATTTTAGTATAAACAATAGATAAAGGACTCCTTTTGATGGAATGGTTGATTGAGTTGTTGTAAGCAAACTCAGCTTGTGGCAAAGCAAAGTCTTATTGGCCCTTCTTATTTTCACATATGCATCTAATCAGATTTCCTAAAAAATGGTTTACCACTTCTGTTTGCCCATCAGTTTGGGGATGTACTGTGCTAGAAAACTTTAATGTAGTCCCAAACCTTTTCCATAAAGTTAGCTAAAATGGCACCTAGATTTTTCCATCCCTATCTGAAGTAATGGAAAAGGGTACACCGTGCAAACGAACAACTTTTTTAAAGAACAGTTTGGCTATATGATGTGCATTTATTATCTTACGACATGGAACGAAGTGTGATATTTTGAAAAATCAATCAACCTAACTTCTCACTAAACTAAATAGTAGTGCCAATTGGCCGGCCCAACCCTTAATCTTAAGCCACAAAGATCTACACAGCCCTCTGGGTTCATAACTAACTTTAACATAACAGATAAAATGACACCTAGATTAACCCTGTTAAGCAAACCAGAGGGTTCGCCTTCCCTTGGAATGGCCTTTTTGAAATAGCATTCTAGCAACTTCGTTTTCATTTAGCGTTCTCATAAACCAGTGAGCCGTTATAGAATCTCCTGCTAACTCATGCCAAACCTTTATAAAGGTATCAATCTAAATTTTTCAAATTCTGCCTTTATGACTTCATCAGTTTGTAAATATAGCATCACTTACCCTCTGGGTTCTTGGTAAAACAAGTACAAAGTCCATAAAGATGTCATCCCAATGTGCATTAGGATTGGGCAAAGGCATGTACAAACCTATGTTTTGTGACTGTCCCTTGCTTGTTTGATAGGTTGGATAACTTTGCATAAACTTTCCAGCATCTCTTTTAAGTTAAGGTTAGTGGTATCATTCCTCTAAACCAGCCATGGTCTTGTCTATACTCAAGTGGAAACTTAAGTCGTTAGAATGCATTTTCCTTAGCAACTTGTCACGTAATTAGCTCATTGAAATACACAATTTGCTCCTTATGAATAAATAGCCATCTTGGACTAAATATTCTGCCAAGGACTATTTCATTAGGTACTTAGTCCATACAACACCAAAATCTTCATCATTCTCATATAGCTTCTTAAGTTGTTCGAAACTTAGAACTTCAGTAGAAATGGTAACAAGTAGAGTGGCGCGATAACTTAGAGTATCTGCTACTCGGTTAGTAATTCTAGATTTATGAATAATAACATAATTGAATCTTTCAAGATAAGTTTCCCACCTAGACAACATACGATCAACATGCTTTTTACTCTTGAAAATGCTTAAGAGACTAGTGGTCGGAGTAGACAATGAATTCTTTAGGTAAAGGATATGCCTCCTACGTCTTAAGAGCACATAACACAGTATAGAGTTCTTGTTGATATGTTGACCTTCTGTCTTACTTCACTTAACTTCTCACTAAAGAATGCAATAGCCCTCATTTCTTAAGAAAGAACAGCTCCTATGCCAATCCCGCTTACGTCACATTCAATCTCGAAAGTTTGGCAAAGTCAGGCAGAGATAGAATATGTGATGTAGTCAATTTGTCCTTGATCAATTCGAATCTACAAGTAACAGCTTCTTCTCATTGAAATCGTCCTTTCTTTAAGCAATCAGTAATGGGTGCCACAATGATACTAAATTTTTTAATGAACCTATGATAGAAAGTCGATAGGCTATAGAAACTACTTACATCTGTTATTGTTTTCAGTTTTGGCCATTCTCTAATTGCTTTCACCTTTTCTTCATCCATATGAATTCTTTAACTACTTACAACAAATTTTAGGAACACTAGTCTATTTGTTAAAATACACATTTCTTTAAGTTTATAAATAGTTCATTCTTTCTCAACACAACTAGAACTAGCCTAATATGATCAAGGTGCTCTTCTACATTCTTACTATAGATCAAAATATCATCAAAATAGACAATAATTAAACGGGATAAAAAAGGTTTGAGTACTTGGATTATGAGGTGCATGAATATACTTGGCACATTAGACAACCCAAATGGCATGACTAGCCACTCATAACCCATCTTTTTATTTTGAAGGCTGTCTTCCATTCATCTCTCACATGAATTTTAATTTAGAGATATCCACTCTGGAGATCTATCCGAGTAAATACTTTAGCACCACTCAACTGATCAAGCAAGTCTTCAAGTCAAGGGATGAGAAATCGGTACCTTATGGTTATTTTGTTGATAGCATGACTATCCATACATATCCAACAACTTCTATCAGTCTTTGGAGTAAGCAAGGTAGGTACAGCACGAGTACTAATACTTTCTCCTATATATCCCTTTTATAGCAACTCCTCTAACTTCTCATTCAAGATTTCATATTCCTTTGAACTCATACGATAATAGAGCAGATTTAGCAAGCTAGCTCCAGGAACAAAATCAATGTGATTTTGAATATCTCGCATTGGAGACAACTATATTAGTATGCCATTACATCAACAAATTTACCAATAAGCCTTGATCCTCCTTAGGTATGGGTTGCATGGGTCCTCTATTCCCTTCACTATTAAAAAAGCATAGGTTTTGGCATATTTTATGTCCTCTACAAACTTATCATCTCTAAGAGCCATGGACAATAATGCATTCTTCTCCACTTTTGGCAAAGTGTTCTCTCGTTAATTTGGTACCACAATTATCCACTTGTGATCCCAAGTGAAGGTATAAGTGTTGTCCCTCCTCTTGTGAGTTGCATCAACATCATACTGCCATAAATTACCTAGTAACACATAACATGCATCCATCTCCACAACATCCCAAAGAACATCAGATTTGTAAGTCTTCTTCAAAGATAATGGCAAATAGTATTGTTGTGTAATTTTCATACTGAGCTCCTTCTTTATCCAACAATTACTGTACGGGGCTAGATATGGTAGTGTTTTAAGTTTAAGATGGTCAAAAAGGTTTGTGAAACCAGATTCTCACAACTACAACTATCAATCATATTTACACACTTTGTTAGCCACAGAGCATTTACCTTCAAAGTTGTATTTGTGTTGTGTCTCATCAGGTTGTTTTGGAGTATATAGCAGCCTCCTTACAACGTATACGACTTCCTCACCATCTTCTTCAGCCACTTCAAAGTAACTATCCTCCTCTGCTGTTTATTGTTTATCATAGTCCTCCTTATACTCGAGTTGGGTGACATTAGCAAATTTGCGTATAGGACAATTACTAGATTTGTGCCCAATCTCATTACACTTAAAACATCTAATACCTTTTGAACTATCCACTATTTTCTTCCTCTTTGTCTCAGGTTTCCTATGGCTAACCTCTTTACCCTTAGACTCTATAGGCTTGCTCTCAGGTGTATTATAGGTAGGCTTAGTGTTTGGTTCAATTCAAGAATAGGATGATGCCCTCAGATACCTCATGGTTTTTGTTAGTCTCTTAACCATCAATACCAAGTTTTAAGCTTGATCTATTGACCATATTTGTTGCATGGCCAACCTATCTTGGACGCTATTACTCAACCCGTTGACATACCTAGCCACTTGCTGATCCTCCATTTTTGTCAAGTTGCACCTACCTTGCAACGTTAAAAAATCTTATGTATAAGCCGAAATAGAATGAGTTCCTTGATGCAATTTTGGAACTATTGGAAGAGAGTTTGTTCATAATCCAATGGTAAAAGATGCCTCCTTAAGAGTGTTCTCATTTGGTGCCAATGATGAACAGATGACAGTTATCTTGATCTTAGACTTTCTTGATGACCTTGCCACCAAGCACGCGTACCCTTACCCCCACGTAGTTTATAGGTCACTAAAGCTACTTTATATTCTGGACTTACATTCATAATTTTAAAGAAACTCCCTACCTAATACTCCCAATCTAAAAACTGTTCTATATCAATAGTACCATTAAAAGAAGGCACATAAGGTTTCACCTTGTATGAGTCATCATATTAGATTTATTTTCTCCCTCTTGGCAGAAGCTCACCATTAAATTCTCCCTTAATTTCCACTTCTCTAAAATCATCCACTGAAAGGGCAAATAAGTTAGGCTTTCTTCATGCACCCTATGGCTGCTCTTCTTGCTTACGGCTTGACCTCAAATTCATCTTCGACCTCTTCCTCCAAATTAACATTCATTGATGCAGAATGTGGCTGTCTGGGCGATTTTCTCTTTGTTGCTATTGATTCTTGTTGTACTGGTTCATTAGCTATCGACTTCATAACTAGTTTAGGTAGCTGTTATACATTCATGCAATTATGTTATCTATGCTTTCATTCTTAGCTCGAATGCATTCAAATGATCTCCGTTCAAGTCACTAGGGCCTGCCATCTCAAGACGAGGCTTTGATACCATCTGACATAGGATAAGCGCTGATGGATCATGATTTCGTTCTCAAAGATGAAAGTTATTGATATTGTTTAACAAAATGAAAAGTGAAAATGGTAGAATACCAATTCAAAAGAAAAATTTATGAATACTTGATTTCTGAAAGTAAAAAGTCTGAATGCTTTCCCTCTCATCTCTCATGTATTTATTACTACAATTAATGAAAACTTATAACTACTAACTGCTAACTACTACCAATATGAAGTTTTACTTTAAAACTGATTGTCAAACGTTTAACCACAACAATAAATGTAGTTATAGGCTCATGGAAGTTTCTCATCATATAGGCTGTTGTGTTGCTATTCTCCATTATGGACATTTGGGTCCTCGCTTTGTTACTGATTTTACTGTACCATATTAATAAGGGATGGTTTCAACTCAACATTGTTGGCTTGAATTCCTTGACCAGATCCTCAAATAGCTATCATTGGCCATGGGCTTGCAATAGTCCCACAAAGCTTGTTGTTAGGGGCTGTTGTTGTAGGCCATAGCTTGAGCTAGATTTTCCCTTTTAGATCAAAAGGTAAAAGCTCCAAGTTATGAGCTCTTCTCATACACTTTCAAAACACCCACAATAATCACAACTTAACAAGAACAAAAGAAAAATAAATGCCTAAATTAAAATCAAGTTTTTATCCATAATATTAGCAAAAATTTAAAATTCACAATCCCCGGCAACGGTACCAAAAACTTGTTCGTGAAACTAATACATGTGAATTGTAACCACAAGTGCACAGGTCATGAGCGAGTAATAAAATAATGGATGACTATCATGCCCACGATGATTGATGCTCTAAATTAGTACTAATTACTACGGTACTAAGAACATGACTCTATCTAGGCTAAATTAACACTAAGGTTGTTAGGAAAATTAAAGATGCTTAAACTAAACAATTTAACAAATCAAGGAGGTGAGAATTCTAGTAAAGGGGTCCTAGGGTCTTGATTTCACTCTACCTTTCCCATGTTATTCATGATTAGTGATTAACAACTATTCTTATATTTGTATTAATTTATGCAAAGACAATCTAGTTGATATCTCTATGTAACTTATTTATATATACATAAATTATGCTACCTTACGTGATTTACTCAATTCTATTAGTCTCCCAACTCAATAAAATCAAAGGTTATGCTATTCAATTCCAACACATGGGTTAAACTTTCTGAAGCACACAACTCACAAGTCTAAATCATCTAATCAAATTTTTAATCCAATTAGAATTATTAAACTCATAAAGCATAAATGATAAATACAAGATATAGTCATTAATCAACTAAACATATCAAAACATAGTACTTAATTGAGTTACATCAAGCCTTAGAATAAGATATTTAGCTATCCATAGTCAAATGCTCGATTAAATTTACTAAAGGTTCACAAGAGTAATCATGTTTAAGACAACATAAATTAGAAATATAAACTTTAAACTAAAGTATATGAGACAAAGAGAAAAGGGAAAACTAGTTGGAGAGGCTCTTAGAGCCTTCAATCTTCAAGAGTCTTCAAGATTCCATGCTTCCAAATGCTTTCTATCATTAGAAGCTCTTTGTTTTTCTCTCTAATTTTGTGCTTTCTCTGCTGCCCCACCACCCCCCTTACCTCTCAAAAGAGGCTTTCATTTCCGTTAAATAGACCCCAAAATAGGGCATGAATCCTTTAAAGGATATGGAGCTAGTGATACCGCATTCCAAGGCCGCGACCAAGAAGAATAGGGGTTGTGGCCACAAGGTACTGCCTAAAATAGGGCCGCAACCACAAGTTACAACCTGAAATAAGGCCATGGCCCAAAGGCAATAGGGTCACAGCCCAACATTTGGGATGCATTTCTTTACTTATTTTTTAGACTACGACTGGATTTTCGAGGTTACTGTTTGGACTCTTGTAAAATAACTTATTTGCCCTTTTTTAATCACATTTTAATCTTCTTTATACTCCAATTTGTTGGAAATTATAAAATAACAATGTATGCATAAGTAGTCATATTTTCACACTCAAAGCGAGCAAATATTGAATTAAGAGGGATACTAAATTATGTATGGAATATGCTTATCATACAAGTCAGTACAACTCAAATTCTGCAACATCACTAGCAAGACCCACTAGAGGAGCCCCTAGATGGCATTTTATCCAACTACTAGATATAAAGATAAGGTTCGATAAAAAAATCCCTAAAGAGCCAATCACCGACCTCCACATTAGCATACACTACAACTTTTTCTCCTATTGACATTGTTGACACAGTAGGCAGAGTTGTCTAGGATAGTTGAGGAAACTCAACATAAGACTTGTTGAGTTTAGGGGGACAGAGTTAGATGACACATTAGAACTCTTAAGTTTCACCAACTCATGTTAACAACTCCAAAAATCAATCACCAATATCCTTAGTATTCCAGATGTCAGTGGATGTCTAATAACCTTTTTGCCCCTTCAAAAAAGTTCTCCAAAATACTTCTCATGATAAGGATGGTTCTCCAATTATAGTTTGCAAAGTGTCATCCTTGAGGAAAAATCTTCAGGCCGGCACCCTCCAAACTTAAGGTTTATCTCCAAATTTAAAATGTGATAAGGGATTCAAATTTAAAAAACCTCTATAGTAAGAGAAAACTCTCCTCCTTCTCTCTAGAATTTTTTACATTCTCTCTAGGGAAAATAAACTCTAGAGAACATTTACCACATAGCAATCACCTGACTTAAGAATTAGAGAGTCATCGCCGACCACCTCGATTGTGCCAGCCACTGATCTTGTGTTTTATTCTTTACCTTAGGTCCCTTCTGGTCGACTAGCTCTCACTTAGTGTTCAGCTTACTCTCTACTTATTCCCAAATTTCTCATTACTAGAACAAAGCCTCAAACTTAACTTGACTTTTGATGATGAAAAGCCCAACAAATGTAAAATTCCATAAGACTTTTCTCATACTCATTTTGATCGAATACCTTGTCTGAAACATTAAGAGAAACTAGAGCCTTGACCCAAAAACCACTTATGAGAAAGTGTGGCTGAAGACCTACAAGAACATGTGCAAAAGTTTTAAGCAAGTCCAAAGGATTACTTCTCGGCACCAAATAGACCATTCTGATACAAATGCTTAAACATCAAGATGCAATTTGAAGATTTTGCTAAAGAGTTATTTTGTACCACAACCAGTGTCACCAGAGGGCAGAGAAGGATAGAGAAAGAAGCCTGTGAACAGACCCAACTTGCTTCTGCTTGTTCTCACCATGAATGACCTAGGAGCCACTATACTTGAAAGACTAGAAAAAATGGATAAGCAAACAAGAGCAAGTCTCTATGTCACACTTATAAAGAGCTTGCCTATCCTAAGAATAGCATCCCTCAGCCCCGAATAGATTAAATAATTACTTCGACCTCATGGCATGAGCTCTTTAGTTTTATGGATGCCTTCTTGAGCTACAACTAGATCGGGATGCATGGTTCATATGATGAAAAGCCCATATTTATCACCAACAAGAGGCATTTACTACTACAAGAATGTTGTAGCGACCTACCAGAATCTAGTAAACAAGCTCTTCTAGGATTAGATCAGGAAGACCATTGAGGCCTATGTCGATGGCATAATCACCATGTTTGTGCTTGTTGCTAACCACGTATCACACTTGTGGAGGACATTTGAGGCGTTGAAAAACCATAACATGAAGTAAAAGTTAGACACATGTGCCTCTGGTGTGACTTAAGGGAAAATTTCTTGGGTTTATTATACAACAAGGAGGGATTGAAGCTAACTTAGAGAATATTAGAGCCATAAAGGAGATAAAAAAAACCCTAAGACAGTGAAAGACATATAGAGCTTAGCAAGATAAGTAGTTGCACTGAGCAAGTTCATCTCCAAGGCTACAATCATTACCAACTCTTCTTCAAAGTACTAAAGGTTGGAAAGAATATAATATGGACTCTAGAGTGTAGGAAAAGGAGACTTATCAGAAATAATTGGGTGATAATTTAAAAGTTAAATTATACATCCTTGCTTTTATGTTTATAGAGCTACAATACGTCTATATGGACAGTGTTAGCAACATTATACTCCATTTGAAGTAGCTCTTTGGTGACCAACCCCAGGTTGATATTTACAGGGTCGCCAAAGTGTTTTCTCATGCTAGACTAGTAGAGGTCAATCTAGTGAGTCCTTATGCCCTCAAGATGATAGGACTAATCACGAGGCTTGAGACTATGGATATTTTTTTAAACAATAATTTAGAAAATAGTTTAATTCTCCAATCGTTGTCAGAGTCATTTGTATAGTTTATTGTGAACTTCAATATGTAAGGATTGACCCCTACTTATACTGATCTTTATAATAAGTTGAAGACAACACAAGAGAACATGACCAAAGAAGCCTATGCCTTCTTTGTTCAGGGTGCTTCATCTTCTGCTCTAACGTTTTTGGAAAGTCTGAAGGGTTATTTTTATATTAAGCGCAAGTGCACGCTATCGAAAACACATAATATAGAATGAATAGAGTGTCGATCCCACGAGGAATTTGTTGTATTTCTAACCAATTATTAAAATTTTATCTTTTCGCTTTTATCCAAAAGATTGATTATTTTGAAATTTTTGATAAAATTTTAAAATAAAAATTATCTACGTTATCAACTATAATTAACAATCAAATTTGACAACCGATCTGACAATATATGACGAAGATCTAGGATTATAGCTATCACTTAATATGATTTTCTAAACAATGGCGCTTCGATTATTATTCCCTCAATTTAATTGTTGGTCACAACTCTAATCTCACCACGAGCCTCTTCCGATGGTCAAGTGATTATACCAAGATCTATTAATTTTCTATATTCCTATGGTAATTAAATAAATCAAGATTCATTAAGCACTAGTTGTATTAACTATACATGTCATCTAGGTATATTCCTATCCTAAATCGAAACTCACAAATACCACTTTGTGATCATGTATCAAATTGTCATGGGCTTAACAATTAAATTTCTTTTTTAAGTTTATTTAATCATTATCAGTTCATTCAACATATGGCCAGTATATCAAAAGCATTAAGATCCAACAAATTGAACAAGAATTGAGTTCACAATAATTGTCTTCAACATATCAATCTATCATATTAAGATCAAGGCTATATCTTATAAATTAAACTTAAATCAACATGATAATAATATCAAGATCAACTACAAATATAAACATGATATAAACAGGTCAATTCGGATTAAACCAGTAAAGATTGAAGCAAAAGAAGTATAAGTTCAAGGATTGATCTAGAATTGACCCTCCAAAATGATCTTGATCTTGTGTAATCTCTCCACCAAATACTCTTTGATTGTTGTTTTAGTGTTCGATTATCAATTAAGGGTCATTTCTAGGTTAGGAAGGTGTTGGGGTTGAGAGAATTTTAGGTGTTTTCCGAAGAGGTCCGAAAACATTACTCCAGAGGGGAAAATATAATGTTTTTATAGTTGAACACCAACGCTACGACGTTACACCAAGAACGCGCTGGCGTTACCCCAACACCGGGGGGTTGAAATACAAGAACGGGGGGGCTTTAGTAGCACTGCGGCGTTTCACTGTAAACGTTGGGGCTTCGAGATCTAGATCCAAAATTTTGCCCCCAGCGTTGATGTCCTCCACGCAAGGGTGTTCTTCATTGATGCGTGAATTCTGAAGCGTTCATTAACAAATGTAGGGGCATTCTTTATTGATATAAGAATGTTGGGGCGTTGTGAAACTTAACACTGGGGCGTTCATCACCAGTTTTGTATTTTTTCATTTTGGTCCCCATTTTTCAATGACTTTCTTTTGCCTCCATAATTGTTCCCTATATCTTCCATTAGTTTCTATTCCCATCTCAGTATGATTAAAACCTATAAAATCAACAATCAAAGCATAAATAACTCTGAACTTACTTGAAAATAAATAATTATAAGATAAAATGGAGCCATAATATGTATCAAAATTATACTCATCAAATACCCCCAAACTTAAGTAATTGCTCGTCCTCGAGTAATGTGAGAAATTAACACAAAGTAGCATAATAAAGAAACACAAACTCAAAAATAAAATGGATAGAAATAACTATTGCTTGGATTGATTTAATGAATACATTATTGCTTAAAAAAAATTGCATCACTTTTTCCCAATTCTTTCAGAATTAATAATCAATCTAAATAATTCACAAGCACCGTAATTAAGCACTTTCATTCTTCCTAATAAGTGATCAATCGTGTGTGTGTGAAACAAGCAAGTATCAACTTATTTATATATAGATTTAGTTCAACTGCTCAAGATTGTAAAAAAAGATGTGTCTCAACATATTCTTAAGCATTAAACACTACCATAAGCTTGTTTTTCATACAACTCTCCACTAATGTAGAAATACATATGTTTAAAGATCTATTAGGTCTTTTATTACTTGTAATGTAGGGTTAGGATAAAGGTGAGTTATTTTGGATACAAATTTTGTTTAATTCACACATGACCACTAAGCCCTCTTGGCTACCACTTAAACTTTCTACACTTGGTTAATTCTCCCAAACTTATAATTTTTACCCAAATTCAACCATTTATTCCCTTTTTTTTCTTTTCAAATATTTTTTCTTTCAACTCCCTCAAACTTAAGGTAGCGCTTACTCGCCAAATTTCATTATTTTTCCTCCTTGAACAACCAAAACACAACAATCTTCAAAATATATTTTTGCTATGCTCAGTGTTTATGGTGTTAAGGTTATTTTGAGTACTTAAATTCAAAGTTTAGGGTTATAATGTGGTTATTCAATAAAATGGGCATTTTAGGCTCCAATGGGTGACTACGGATAAATACACATCAAAGGTAGGGTAGAAAGTCTCAAACGGTCCAAAGATGGCCTAATATTATTTCCCTATTCATATTTTTCCTAGGATTTCGCCTCGAGCCATAATCAAACAAGTTGTAGAGTATTTTTCTGTTCATCGAGACTATAGTGTACTACATGAGCATCTCTAAGCAAATATTCAATTAATATAACCTTTAATCAAGTGCTCAACAATTGGTGATCACAAACAAAGTTAAAATCTGTCTAAGTATTGGTGCATGAATTATTTAAGATATCTATTGTTTCCTATGAGAATTGAAATTTTTTTTTTACAATTACAGTTTTTTTTTTAGTAAACATAGTCTCAATCCAACAACATAAAACAATAAACAACAATGTATAATAAAAATTTTGAAATGAAATTAAGACCGCTTGCATTAAAAATAAGAACAGATAATGAATAGAGAATTTCAATAATTACTCGACTAAAATATTGCTTTTCTAATACAGGCTGACCTCAAAAACATAAAAATAACATAACATAAAAATCATAACATAAAAAATAGTAAAAACAATAAAATAAAGCAAAAATAAAAAGTTGAGATAAATATGGAAAGTGTTTGCTCTGCCCCCACAAATTATGTGGCATGGTCCCCATGGTAGCAGAAAGATAAAATAGAACACTTCCTTAGCCTGTGAAATCTGCTCAGTCATCTAGGTCCTCTGGCACAATGCCCTGGTCTGACTGGTCGGCTGTATCGGTTTGTGGTGGTAGCGACGGTGGTGCAGTAGTGGGCGATGGCATGTGACTAATGTCTCATCCCATGTGAAGGGCATAGAATTGCAACCACTGGGATGGCAATGTGCAAACTCTCAAAATTCCTGCCTAAACTCTGTAAGTCCCTATGCCTATGCAGCAACCTGTGATTCTAACCTAGCTAATCTGACTGCAGTAGGCATGCTCCGAGATGATGAAGCCTGTGGTGGGACAACTGCTGGTTGCACAAGTGGTGGATCAACTATCGGGGGCATATGTAGTGCTAGAGGTGCTGGTTGTCGCTGACTCTCAGCCATCTGCAGCTTCTGGATAGTGCTGTAGTCGATCGCACAAGCAGTATGGATGAGATCCTTGTAAGTTTCCGAATGGACTCCAGCACGATCACATAAGGCTGTGATCAAAGATAGAAGGCCTAAGCTGTTCTTGATAAGGCGTAAGCAAGCCAAGATCTCATCCTGAATTACTTTACCAACATTAATAGAACGCCTAGTCATAATACAGAAAAGCAATACTGACCTCGATCTTGTGACATCATTGACATGCATGATTGGCATCATACAAGAAGCAATGAATAGATACCAAGCCTTAGCATCATTGGTTAAAGCACTGGATCTGAAGGTTGATGGAGTACCATTCACCATCTTTCATTCTGTCCCTGGCTGGCAAAGTGTCTGAATGATCAACTCAAAATCTGGGTGCTGTGCCACTTCTGAATACTCGTCAACCACTTCAGCTAGTAACCCAAAAAAGTGAACTAATTGTGGCATAATCAAAGGCTACCAACTTTTCACGCACCAAGACTTGATGATTAATATGCTCGCTGCATTAGCATAAAATTCTTTCACCATTGAAATTACACCTGCATCAGGCTGCCTACAAAAATTTTCCCACCTATAATTGGCAATCATTTGTAAAATCAAAGGAAAATTATCCTCCTCTAAGTCAAAACCCTGCTCCGAAATGATGGTTTTGCAGCGAATAGATCCTGTGAATCTATTCCATGCTTATACTGAATTAAACAGAGTTGAGTCGTAAGACACATTTGTAGAAGAGCTGGTTCGGTGTCTCTTGGATGCCATGACAAAAAATAGCAAAAATTGGCCGAATCTGGTGAAAAATTAAATTTTTGGGTGTTGGATAATTTGGTTCAAATCTGATGTTTTAGGCTATGATTTTGTGTTTTGATTGTTGAAACAAGTTTGTGATGGTATAAGGTATTTTGTGCAAGAAATTGGCTGGGTAATGGCCGAATTGGGTTTTGGATTAGAGAGAGGAGTGTTTGTGAGGGAGAGTGAGTGAAAGGTCTTAACCGAAAGTTGGTTTTAAAGTATTTTTTTTCGTATAAACGCCGCGGCGTTCATCATTTTGAACCGAATGTGAGAGCGTTACATTTTTGACACACAAGGGTGTTCTCCCTTAACTTTTTAATTTCCCGCCCATTCAGAGATAATGCCATGGCGTTATCTATAATAAAGCAGGGGCGTTATTGTTAGATAACGCTTCCACGTTACTCGACCAAAACTCCAGTGGTGAATTTTTTTTTTTGTGTTTTTTTAACCAAAATTTTTCTTGGGTTGCTTCCCAAGCAGCGCCTGATTTTTATGCCTTTGGCTAGATATTCTCATTCAGTGTCAAGGTTGGATTAACTGAAGGGATGACTTTTGTCGATCAATTTCATCCCCCCAATAGTATTTCAATATTTGCCCATTTACCTTGAACAATCGCTTGGTCTCTTCATCCGAAATTTCAATGGCCACATAAGGAAATACCTTCGTGATTCTAAATGGGCCTGACCATCAAGATTTAAGTTTGCCAGGAAAAAATTTCAATCGAAAGTTATATAATAACACTTATTGGCCTAGTTTAAATTCTCGGTGTTCAATATTTTGATCATTCCATTTCTTTGTCTTCTCTTTATAAAGTTTGGCATTTTCATATGCTTGAAGTCAAAGCTCATCCAACTCATTGAGTTGAAGAATTCGCCTATCACCAGCAGCTTCCATATCGAAATTAAGGGTTTTGATGGCCTAATAAGCTTTATGCTCTAATTTCATTGGTAAATGACATATTTTCCCAAAGACAAGACAGTATGGGGACATTCCAATTGGAGCTTTAAAGGCCGTGTAATAGGCTCAAAGCGCTTCATCCAGTTGCATAGCCCAATCTTTCCTACTAGGCTTCACTGTCTTCTCAAGAATTCGCTTGACTTCTCTATTTGATACTTCTGCCTGCCTACTAGTTTGAGGATGATATGTAGTGACAACTTTGTGTCTTACTCCATACTTTTGTAGAAGAGCCAAAAAGTACTTGTTACAAAAGTGTGACCCTTCATCACTTATTATTGCTCTTGCAGTGCCATATCTAGTGAAGATGTTCTTTTTCAAGAACCTCAGCACTACCTTAGCATCATTGGTTGGAAATGCGATAGCTTTCACCCATTTTGACACGTAGTCAATAATCACAAGTATGTATTTATAATTGCCTACAGAAATAAACGATCCCATAATGCAATTACCCAAACATAAAAAAATTTCACTTCCAAAATATTTTGCAAAGGCATCTCTTGCCTTTTTGTTATATTCTCAGTCCTTTGGCAACAATCACACTGTAAAACAAATAGATGGGCATCTTTAAACATTGTTGGCCAATAAAAACCACATTGCAGCACCTTTTGCAGAGATTTTAATACTCACAAAATGTCCTCCATAATCTGAAGAGTGACAATGTTGCAGGATGCTTTTCATATCTTCTTTTGGAACACATCTTCTCAGCAATTGATCTGCACATTGTCTGAATAGGAAAGGTTCATCCCAATGTTAAAACTTGACATCTTGTAAGAGTTTTTTTCTTTGCTGAGGGGTTAGGTCAGAAGGTAAAATACCACTAACAAGGTAGTTAACAAAGTCAGCATACCGTGGTATTTCATGATGTTGAGCTGTAAAAAGTTGCTAATCTAGAAAGGATTCATTGATCAAGGTCCTGCTCTTGTCTCCTCCTTCCAATCTGGACAAATAGTCAGCAACTTGGTTCGCAGATCCCTTCTTATCTCTAATCTCCAAATCAAACTCTTGAAGTAGTAACATTCATTTGATTAATCTGGGTTTAGCATCCTTCTTGGCATTCAAGTATTTAATGATAGAGTGATATGTGAACATAATTACTTTGATTCCAATCAAATAGGATTTGACTTGTCGAAAGTAAATACCACAGCCAATAGCTTAGTCTCTGTGGTTGTGTAGTTGGTCTGTGCGCCATTTAAGGTCTTACTTGCATTAATAAATGGTGTGAAAGACCTTATCTTTCCTTTGTCCAAGCACTACACCAACAGTTATGTCACTAGCATCGCACATCATCTCAAATGGGAGACTCCAATCTGGTGCTATGATAATTGGTGCAGAAATAAGTTTCTTCTTCAAGGTTTCGAAGGCTTCATGATAGGCTTCATTAAAGTGAAACACCACATCCTTCTCTAACAAGTTGCAAAGGGGTTTGGAGATCTTAGAAAAGTCCTTAATGAACCTTTTATAAAATCCTGCATAACCAAGAAAACTCCAAACACCCTTTACATTAGTAGGTGGAGGCAATTTTTATATTGTTTCAATCTTAGCCTTATCAACTTCTATACCTTTTGAAGATATTTTATGGCCTAAGAAAATACCTTCCTTGACCATAAAATGACACTTCTCTCAATTTAGCACTAAGTTTGCCTCCTGACATCTTTTAAGCACAAATGCTAAATTGTTGAGGTATAAATCAAACGAATCCCCAAAAACTGAAAAATCATCCATGAATACTTCCAGGAAATGTTCCACAATATTTGAAAAAATTGCCATCATGCACCGCTGAAATGTGGCATGTGCATTGCATAAACTGAATGGCATTCTCTAAAATGCAAATGTACCATATGGACATGTAAATGTGATTTTCTCCCGGTCTTCTAGTGCGATTGCAATTTGATTGCAACCTGAGTATCCATCCAAGAAACAATAATACTAATGTCCAGCTAATCTGTCTAGAATCTGATCAATGATGTAGCTCGATTTTGAATAAGATTTGTTTGACTTTGGAGAAGTGTATCTGTTTGTTTCATATATTACATGAACATATCTTCCAAAGTCTGTTTCTTCTCATTCTGCTGTTGAATTGGTGGGGCATGCAATCTGGGTGGATTGACTAGTTTAGATGACCGCCCTTGGTTATTGCTCCAAGAGAAGTTCGGATGATTTCGCCACCCAGGATTATAGAAATTGAAGTTTGGATTGTTTTGATTTCTGTTAAAATTTCCAACATTATTCGCACTTTCAATGCAATACCCATTAGGGTGGTTATCACCACAAAAATCACAAGATATTGGTTGACTAGTTACTGAGTTGACTCCCAAAGCATCAACCTTTTTGGATATAAGGTTGATTTGGGCTGTTAAGGCAGTCAAGGCCTCAATTTTATGTACTCCAACTGTTTTTCTTGGATTTATTCTTTCTAAAGGCCACTGATAACTGTTGGATGCCATTTCTTTCAACAGGCCATAAGCTTCATCAGTGGACTTATTCATTAAAGCACCACCTGCTGTAGCATCCATAATTGTTCTTAAATGCCCCACAAGTCCATTGTAGAATATTTGCACAAGTAGCCACTTAGGAACTCTGTGGTGTAGGCATTTTCGAAGTATATCTTTAAATCTCTCCCATGGTTCATACAGTGACTCAGAATCAAATTGCACAGATGATGTAATATTATTGCACATCTTGGCTGTCTTTGTTGGTGGAAAGAATTTAGCAAGAAATTTTCTCACAAGTTCTTCCCATGTTGAAATTGATTGAGATAGCAATGACATTAACCAACTCTTTGCTTTATCCTTTAACGAAAAAGGGAATAATCACAATCTAATTGCATCATTGGATACTCCATTATATCTAAATGTATCACAAATTTCAAGAAAATTCATGATATGCTCATTTGGATCATCATGGGGTAACCCGCTGAATTGTGCTGGGTTTAATTTCAAATTTGTTTGCGTTGATCGTTAGTCACTTAATGCTAGAATGTATCCCATCAACTAACGGGACAGCATAATCTCTTAACGATCTTGGCTCTTCAGCCACAGGGTCAGGATTTGATCATTTATTATGTTCAATTGAGCTTGTTCTTGTCAAATTCTTCTTAGTGTTCTTTCTATTTCAGGATCAAAAATAGTAAATTCAACACTCCTAGATCTACCCATGTATAGTTGTGGCTATTAAGACAAACGAAAAATAAAGAAAAACAATAAGGCACAAAATAAAAATAAATTCAAGTAATAATAATAATAACATAAAAAAAAACTTAAATAGAAGTAAATAAATATAAAATAAACAACAATAATTTAAATAGCAATTTAATATAAATAGAATTAAAAACAACAATTTATAATAACATAAAAATAAAGATTTACAAAAATACAATATAATAAACAAAACAAAATAGAAATCAAATAAGAATTAATTAAAGCACATAAAATAAAATAAAAACAGAAAATGAAATTTGAATTAAAAGTAAGAAAGAGTGGTATTAGTATTGGCAAAAATAAACCTAATTCCCCGGCAATGGTGCCAAAAACTTGAAGGGTAAATCTATATTAAAGGCAAGTGCACGCTATTGGAAACACATAATATAGAATGAATAGGGTGTCGATCCCACGATGAATTTGTTGTATTTCTAACCAATTATTAAAATTTTATCTTCTCACTTTTTATCCAAAAGATTGATTATTTTAAATTGTTTGATAAAATTTTAAACTAAAAATTATCTACGTTATCAACTATAATTTACAATTAATTACAACTATCACTTAATATGATTTTTCAAACAATGGCACTTCGATTATTATTCCTTCAATTTAATTATTGGTCACAACTCTAATCTCACCACGAGCATCTTCTAATGGTTAAGTGATTATACTAAAATCTATTAATTTTCTATATTCCTATGGTAATTAAATAGATCAAGATTCATTAAGCACTAGTTGTATTAACTACACATGTGTTGACGTATTTTAAAGTGTATGCTTATGATTGTGTACATATTGAAAAACTAAACACATGTATCATATACACGAATTTGGCAGCGAAATTTATCATGTAATCAACATATACATATGTACTTCAATTCTTAATAACTTAAGAATACAGAAAATATACATTTGAAGACCTCCGATGAAGATTTCAAATTCGAATTTCTTTGCTCCAACTTTGAGCTCACCTTAAAGTGCACTTTTGTTCAATTCTAGTTCACAACAATTCGATGGGATTGTGAAGCTAGAATAGCAGCAGTATAATCTCCATCAACAACGTTTGTATTATTTGAAATAAAAATAAGAATAATTTATTTTTCTTTCTCCTTTGGTTTTTCTCATAAGTCTTTGTTCAATGAAAAACTCTCTCAAAACCAACTCTTCTTTTTCCTATCAATTCTTGCACGAAAATTCATTCACACACTTGTTAACACAAATGAAACTCAACCATTTTAGTGCTCTCAACACTTCACAAGTGCTGCACCAAAATTAGATTAAGAATCAAAACAATTTTTTGTGGTCATTTTAATGGTCTAATAAAATTAAACATTAATCATAAAATGGTGCTCCACTTAATTTAATTTATATTTCTCAAATTAGGTATGTCTTCTATTTAGGAATAAAATAACAAATAAATAAAATCATATTTTATTTATTTAAATAATATTTATTTAATTATTCAAAAACTATTTGGATAATTAATATTTGCCTTATTTGATTTTACTAACATGGTTAATGGGTGAATTCATAGTAAAATAATTTATGGAATAAAATTGTGCCACTTGTTAACATCTAATTAGTTAATAACTCTTATCAAAGAATTAAATGATATACTTAACATTTAAGTCTAAACAAGTGCACAACCCGAGGAACCCCAAAACATATTTTCGAATTGCTAGAATTTCTAGGATGGAACTGTTCAATCTATTATGCTGTCCCAGTACACAATGAGTACACTTCATATTGTGAGACTCTCTAGGTCCACGCCCGAATTGTCATATGGAACTCCTCTATACGTCCGTGAACGATGCCCCACACAAACGTTACAGATATTACAAAGCGGTGCGTTAAACCATACAAGTTGAGGTTATAACATATTCATATAATCCTTTCATCATTTATATCTGGGTAGAGCAGAGATATAGATCAACACTGTCAAATCTTCATATGCTCGACCAAAAGCTTATCTCTAGAATTGTATTTCAATAAATAATATTCCCAAATACTTTTGTAATATTATTTATCCCTAGGGTTAAACTCTTTTCCTGGGAATTATTGCTTATGGCCATAAAACTTTCTGAGATACAATCTTTAGAGCATTAGGATATAATACTCACCCAAATGGGCTGATGGATCCCATATCTATGCACACCGGACTCCATGAGCATCGGATTATACCCAGCGACACCTAGCGGTCAGACCATGAAAGATTTCTGACATGTGTGGAACCAAAGTATAGTGGATCATTCACAAGCCCACCGTGGCACTCAGGTCAAAGGATCACGAATACTACTCAACTCGAAAGACCCTCAATTGACGGCTTTATGGGATGTCTATTGGAGATCTTTTGTAAGTCTGTTCAATATTCAATCCTTACTGAATACTTGTATCTCTATACGAGCTTCCACTAAACTTATGGTTTGCTAAGACTAACCATCTGGACCATCCAGATATAGACATACACTAATCTATATATTTATTAAGGTATTCACTGACAAACTAGCATTAGTAAAGATAGATTAGGAACATAATATTTGAAAACATATTTGCATAATGACATTTTCTAGCACTATTTCTAACTCTTTTCAACTACGTCATTACTAATATATTCTTAGGTCTTTCTCCCCTTTCAAATAAGGCTCTAACACTTTAGATATCGTTGACTCTTAAAACTTGATAACTCTTATTAATGTCAACTCTTAGCATTTATAACTCTTAGCGTTGCTAATTCTTAGCACTGATCTAAATTCATTTAGACCAGATCTGAAGTCTTTTAGATCGTACAATATCTGAAACGTTACAAGCATCTTACCATATATAAAATATAATTAGTAATTTAATGAAATAATAATACTAGTATAAATATTAAACAAATATTCATACATAAAGGGATGACACGTAAGCACAAATCCCAATAACATGTCATCTAGATATATTCCTATCTTAGATCGAAACTCATAAATGTCACTTTATGATCACATATTAATTTGTCACGGGCTTAACAATAAAATTCATTTTCCAAGTTTATTTAATCATTACCAGTTCATTCAACATATGGCTAGTATATCAAAGGCATTAAGATACAACAAATTGAGCAAGAATTGAGTTCACAATAATCGTCTTCAATATATCAATCCATCATATTAAGATCAAGGCTATAATCCTAGAAATTAAACTTAGATCAACAGGATAATAATACAAGATCAACTACAAATATAAACATGATATAAACAGATCAATACGGATCAAACCAGTAAAGATTGAAGCAAATAAAATACAAGTTTAATGATTGACCTAGAATTGACCCTCCAAAATGATCTTGATTAGGTTGATCTTGTGTAATCTCTCCACTAAATATTGTTTGATTGATGTTTTAGTGTTCGATTATCAATTAAGGGTCATTTCTGGATTAGGAAGGTGTTGGGGTTGAGAATTTTAGGTGTTTTCCGAAGAGGTTTGGAAAAATTACTCCAGGGGGCAAAATGTAATGTTTTTATAGTTGAACACCAACGCTGGGGGGTTACACCAAGAACGCGCTGGCGTTACCCCAACGCCGAGGTGTTGAAATACAATAATGCAGGGGCATTAGTAGTGCTACTGTGTTTCGTTGTAAACGATTGGGCTTCGCGATCTAGATCCAAAATTTCGCTCCAGCGTTGATGTCCTCCACGCAAGGGTGTTCTTCATTGATTCGTGAATACTGGAGTGTTCATTAACGAATGCAAAGGCATTCTTCATTAATATAAGAACGTCGGGGCTCTGTGGAACTTAACGCTGGGGCGTTCATCACCAGTTTTGCATTTTTTTCATTTCGGTCCCCATTTTTCAGTGGCTTTCTTTTGCCTCCAAATTGTTCCCTATATCTTCTATTAGTTTCTATTCACATCTCAGTATGATTAAAACCTGAAAAATCAACAATCAAAGCATAAATCACTCTGAACTTACTTAAAAATGGACATTATTAAGATAAAATGGGGCCATAATATGTATCAAAACTATACTCATCAAAGTCTAAGCGGAAGAAGAAAGTGAAGTAGACAAATAAGATGGGTGATCAGAGGTAACAAATATCCAAGCCTCAACAAAAGAGCAAGGTAAAAGGAAAGTAGAATGGGCATTGGAAGTGTAATTGCCCAAAGTATCTTGCAACTGTAAAGAAGACTTTCGCAGGTATGTGCTTGACTATCATTGACATTTCTATGACACTTGATTCCTATTCTGGCTGGATATCAGATACCGTATGTCCTTATCACATCAACAATATGTTGCAGGGACTGGGGAGACTATGATGCTACAGGCTATAGAGGTGATGCTATGAGTAGGGAATGGTGATTTTCTGCAGGTCCAAGCTATTGGTGACAAGACCTGCCCCGAGAATCTCTATTGTAGATCTCAGCAGCCCTGCCAGCCACCCCGATGGAAGTTCCTATAATTTAACTGGATAAGTTAAAAAATTTCGCGAAGAGAACCCCTTTTTAGTTCTTGCTATTATTGAGAAAATTTTAGAATATACGTGAAAATAACTTATTAAATTTATTAAAAAAAAAAGGGCAGAGTTTCCCCTATTTTCTCAAAGTCCAATACAAAATGTAAAGAAATTGCACTTATATATCAAAAACTTATCAATACTACCAAATAGGACCTCTGGTCCTCTCCAAAATCAATCCAACTCAATTCAATAATTTCATTAAAATCACAAAACTAAAACACTCATAAAAAGTAAAAATGATTATCATAATATTGAACCCTCTTCGTGTTTGTCCAAAACATATGTATAAATACCATGCCTATAACTACTATGCAGAAAGTAAAAAAAGTGCTATTTAGCATTTAAGATTTCAAATAAAAGAATATTCAGCATAAATATTAAATTCTAAAAGACATGCAAAAATCATGCTTCTAAAACTGGTATAAAGCTATAAAACGGTTTCTAATATCATATGCCGATGAAATCTTGTCGAGCAAGTTTTATTTACATCTTCAAAAAATAATATCCAAAATCTATAAGACATAATAATTAGCATGTACATATAATTGCATAATATGTGATTGATAGATCGAAAACTATTAAAGCCCCTTGCTTGGCCATTTTTTCTAAATTGTACCAATGGTAATCCTAAAGCTCTATACTCATGCAGCAACTCAACTAGCACCGCACACATGAGTAGATCACGGGGCGCCTCAACTAGCAGCACCCATAGTGACATCTCAAGACATCTCACTGGCTATGTAACAAAATCCTACATCACCTACATATAGCTAGATAATATCCCGTACACATAAAGCAACTCACATTACTCGACAACCCAACTTTTCAGAGTTAGTGACACACCACCAATACTTGTCCATGTGTACGGAATATACAGGTTAGATTTAATGCCATCACCACCACTATAATCTGAGGGTAACAATGGCCTTTAAAAACAAATGTAGTAATTTTAAAGTTATTTTTTAAACCGAACATGTAAAAGCATATCTATGGATATATATCAAAATCATAAATCATTTTTATGCATTAAAAGCACATAAAACATACATTTCCATTATGCGAAAACAAAATAAACGAAAGTTAAAGAAAATGACAGATTTTCACTCACAACCGCTCCGAGCTCAATTTCGTTCCAAATTTTTGCTCCCGTTATCTGTCTCGGTTTTCTTCACCTACATGTTATAAATGACATTTAGAACTAATTCAAACACCAGAATCTCGTTTAACTACTAAATGCCCTAATCGGCATATAAAGCCCAGATAGATACTACTTTTTAATTTTCATTTACTAAGTCATTTAATCTAATCTAACTCACCACTTGACGTCCTGAAAATTTCTTAACACCCTATAACTTTGGTTGGACATAATTGCCCTTCACCTTACCAAAATGGACAATTATGTCTCATTTTCTTCATTTTTTATTTTTCTATCAACCATATACATTCAATATATATATACTACCATTTATACCCAACAACTCAACCCTAACTTCCCTAAAGTGGCAGAATTTCACCCTATGTTCCAACACATTTCTTTTCTCAATTTCTTGTTTCAATTGTATCAAAATCAAGCTAACTTCATTCTAATGTCCTAATTATAACCAATTGAAGTCTCTACATCAAAATCACCCAAAACCCTAATTCTTACCTTGCTAATTTCTTCAATTTGATGAGTCCTTCAAGCTCCACACTAGAATTCAACTCAATCTAAATCAGGAATACACACAAGAACATTAATTGAAGCAATCTTAAAAGTTCACATATCAACCTCACAAAACAATGCTTTTCTTACCTCTTTTTCTTGGATTTTCACAAATGGAGGCTTCAATTGAGCTTAAGAACTTATACTTGACCTTATTATAGCTTGATTAAGCATTAAAAAATATGAAAAAAAAAACTGAAATTTCACTGTAGCAGCACCACTCTTCTCTTGCACGAATTTTGCTTCTGTTTTGCTCTAAGTGTTATGCTTTAATCTCTTGAAATTTCTACACACTTATACTATATATATAGTGCTCCCTCAATTGGCCAATTTTCCCTCAACTTACTCTAAATTTCTAATTTGTCATTGGTTGGAAACTAAGTTTGTAATTAGTTCCTTTGTAACTATTTAGTTAGAATAGTCAAAGGAACTAACTAGAATTTTCAACTTGGCAATCTATAAAATTGTCTCTAATTGGTCCATTCTCTAATATATAGATTGTGTTTCTCAACAATGGCTTGTTCCATACATAACCCTTAAAATTTTCATACATAACCGTTTGGTTAAGGATGGTCAGATACCTGATCTAACTATAGAGCCTTATCGAGTTTATGAATCTTGTATCCAAGGGAAGATGACCAAATCTCTATTTGTAGGTGTCAGACACCAAGCCATTGATTTATTGGGACTGGTACACAGTGACGTATACGGTCTAATAAATCACACTACAATAGGTGAATTTCAATACTTTGTTACCTTTATTGATGATTTATCAAAATATACGTACGTGTTTCTTATAAAGCATAAATCAAAAACCTTTGAAAAGTTCAAAGAGTTTCGACTTGAAATAAAAAACAAATTGAAATGTATATCAAATGCCTTCGATTAGATCGAGGCGATAAGTACATATGCATTAAATTCTCAGATTATTTAAAGGAGAATGAGATTCTTGCTCAACATAGTCCTCCAGGTACTCTGCAGCACAATGATATTTTAGAGAGGAGAAATCAAACTTTATTGGATATGGTTCGATCAATAATTAGCTTTGCCAATCTCCTTGAATACCTGTGGGGTTATGCTCTAGAAATAGCTACTGATATTTTGAATAAAGTAACATCTAAAGTTGTTCCTACCACTCTACATAAGATGTTTTAGGGTAGGAATCGAGTCTTAAGTATCTTAAGATTTTCTGCTTATATAAAAGTTATGCTAGATAAACTTGCACCCAGGGGATACAAGTATAGTTTCATTGGGTATCCCAAGAATTCTATGAGATATCTATTTTATGATCTAGAGGAACGAAATGTGTTTATTACTCGTAATGCCACTTTTCTAGAGAAACAGGTTCTCATAGATCGTGGGGATTATAGAAAGATTAAACCTGATGAAGTCAATCTTGAATCAAATAAACGAAGGATGAAAACTCAAGTTCAAACGAGCAATATACCTTTGACACACCCTCTACGTAGGTCTAAGAGGATGTTCAAGCCACTTATTAGATATGGTCAGATGTCTGAAGATGCACTTGGAGTTTTCTTGATAGAAGAAAAGGATCCTTTGACTTATAGAGAGACGATGTTAGACATCGATTTGAGAAAATGGAAATAAACCATGAAATCTGAAATTGACTAGATGCATCAAAATCAAGTTTTGGACTTGGTTGAGCTTCTCGAAGAAATAGTTTCTATTGGGTGTAAAAATAGATTTACAAGAGGAAGTAGGGGCTAGATGAAAAGGTAGAGACTTTCAAGGCCCGACTGGTCGCAAAAGGTTATTCTCAGCGATCTGGGATCGATTTTGAGGAAACGTTTGCACTAGTAGCGATGCTAAAGTCAATTAGGATTTTTTTGGCACTTGCAGTATGTTATGACTTTGAGATTTAGGAGATAGATATAAAGATGACATTCCTAAATGGATACCCCGAGGAAGAGATATTCATAGAATAACTTGAAGATTTTATGTTCAGCCAAACTTCTAGTCTAGTGTATAGGCTGAAGAAGTCCATTTATGAACTTAAGCAAGCTTCCCGAAGCTGAAATCATTACTTTAATGAGGTAATTAGAATATTTGATTTCATAAAAAATGAAGAGGAAGTATGTGTGCATAAAAAAGTCAGTGCATAATGGTCTTCTTAGTGCTTAATGGTTTTCTTAGTGCTCTATATTGATGACATACTGATCTTTGGGAATGATTTTGGTATGTTACAGTCGGTCAATAGTTATTGAGTAAGAAATTCTCCATAAAGGATTTAGAAGAGCCTTCTTATATACTGGTTATACAGCTTTATAAAGATAGAGCTAGGAAGCTCATAGGACTCTCTCAATCATCGTACATCGATACTGTCCTGGAAAGGTACAACTTTACTAATTGTAGGACAGTTAACGTACCTTTTAGACATGGTGTTTATCTTTCAAGGAGAATGTCTCCTCAGATAGAAGATGAAAGAGTTAAAATGTCTAACATATCATATGCATTAGCTGTTGAAAGCTTGATGTATGCTATGATGTACACAAGACCTGGAACCACTATTATTGTAAGTGTTATAAGTCTATACTAGTATAATCCATGCAATAACCGTTGGATAGTAGTAAAACATATCCTGAAATACCTTAAGGGTACAAAGGATATGTTTCTCATTTATAGAGATACTGACTTAAATGTGATAGGATACATGGATTCAAACTTCTAGTCTGACCTCAATGATAAAAAGTCTACATATGTGTATGTGTTTACTTTCAATGGTGCCTCAGTGAGTTGAAAAAGCACTAAGTAAAGGTTTACAGCTGATTCCACTAGAGAGGTAGAATATATAGCTACATCAGAAGTAGTACAAGAAGCATTGTGGATTTGCAAGCTTTTTGTCAAGCTCAGAATTGTTCTAAGTTCATCGACAACAATAGGGCCATAGCACAAGCTAAAAATCCAAGAGCACACCATAAGTCTAAACATATGGAGCGAAAGTTCCACATAATTAGAGAGATCCTTACTAGATGAGATGTAATTATTTATAGAATAGATTTTATAAATAATGTAGCGGACCCATTTACTAAGGCCTTAACTATTAAGGTTGTGCCTACGTGCCATCCCAATTTTGTATAAATATTTGATATCTATATAGAGTATATTTTGTTATATCGCTAATTATTTCTTATTAATATGGTTTAATACTTGTTACGCTACAGACTTTGTATTATCTGAAAGAGTTCAAATATGGTCTAAAGGAATTTAGACTGATGCTAAGAGTTAGTAAATATTCCAAGAGTTGGAACATTGTCTATAACAGGATAAAGACCTTAGAATATACTTATAATGATATAGTTGTAAGAATTGCAATGAGTTACTAGGATGTGTCATTATGCAAGCATGTTCTCAAATATATTGTTCTTGATCTATTTCTACTAACGTATGTCTGTTAGTAGATCCCATTAATTCACATAGATCAATGTATGTCTAATCTGTAGGGTACAGTTGTCGAAAATCAAGTGTGTGACATACGAATATATACGTAATTTTAAAAATTACTACACGCAGCGGAAACATGTTAACATATACATCTAATTTAACAAATTTAACCACATATATCACATATATGTTCAAGTATAACTATTATAAAACAACTTATACATGATGAAAAATTGTATTACTTAAAATAAAATGTAAATAACACTTACCTAATAAAGGTAGCTTTACAAATTCTTCAATTCCTTCAACAATCCAATTGAAGAGCTCACCTTGAAGTAAATTGTTGAACAATTCTAGTCCATAACGGTTTGATGGGATTATAGAGCTAGAATGGTAGCTTAGTTTTACAATTTCTAGCACATGCATTCAAACTCTTTGAACACAAATTATTTAATTCTTAAATGAAAATGGTAAACATTTACATACAACTCTTGTATAAATGATGAAAATAATTTTCATAGATTAATTAATTTTAACACAACTCTTGTCTATAATTACTAATCTCTTTCTCCATTTTCATTTATTCATTTTGATCCATTCATGAGAGAAGAAGATGAAGATAAGTTCCTTTTGCTTTTGCTTTTAACACTTGAAAAAAAATACAAAACCAAAACTCTCTCACTTACCTTGAAATTGCTTAACCGTATCTTCTCCTCCAAAATGAATGAATCAATCAATTGTTAGCTAAAGTTTTGTTTTTTTTATTCAACACTTTTTGATAAAATAAAAACAAGTGCTCCACCAACTTAATTGTTGGTCTCCCACTTAGGATTAATTTATTAAGCACTATAATAATGGCCACCTAAACAAATCATTGCCTAACAAATATAATTATTTTAATCATATTAGGTAAATAAATGGCCAACGTCTACACCCCTCATTATATTAAAATACAATGGCCATGATTAATATTTTATCATATTATCTAATAATATAATAATAATATCTAATTTAATTATTCAAAACAATTTTGAATAATTACTTTTTACCTTATTAGTTTTTACTACCAATGTTAAATGGTAAAACTAAGGTAAAATCAAATCATGAACCAAATTGTGCCACTTATCAACATCCTATTAATTAACAACTCTTGTTAATTAATTCAATGATGTGCTTAACAATTAAGTCTTGACAAATGCACATCCCAAGGGATCCCGAAACAATTATTCTATTTTGCTGTAATTTATTGGATCGAATTATTAAATTCAGTCCGGTACCTTAGTGCGCAACGAGTACACTTCATATTGTGAGACCTCTAAGTCCACACCTGATTTTTCATATGGAGCTCCTCCATACATTCGTGAACGATGCCCCACACACCATTACAAGTATTACAAATAGCGCGTTAAACCATGCCAGTTGTGGTTATTGCATATTTGTATAATCTCTCTATCATATATATCCTAGAAGAGCAGAGATGTAGATCATCACCGTCAAATCTCTATTTGCTAAACCATCAACTTATCTCCAGATTTTTATTTCTTTAAACAATATTCACAAACATTTTTGTGATATTGTTTATCCATTCGGAATATATTTTTCGATGTTTATGCTTGTGGCCACAAGACTTTCTGAAATACAATCTTGGAGCATTAGGATATACAACCCACTCATATGAGCTGATAGATCCTATATCTATGCACACCGGACTCCATGAACATCGTACCATACCCAGCAACACACAGCGGTCAGACTATGAAAGATTGCTAACATGTGTAGAACCAAAGTATGGTGGATCACTCACAAGCCCACCGTGGTGCTTAGGTCAAAGGACCACAAATACTACTCAACTCGGAAGACCTTCCGTTGATGGATTTTATGAGATGTCAATTGGAGGTCTTTGTGAGTCTGTTCAATACCCAGTCCTTACTGAATACCTGTATATCTATACAAGCTTCTACTAAACTCATAGTTTGCTAAGACTAGCCATCTACCATCCAAATATAGACATACACTAATCTATATTAATAGGTTCCACCGATAGACCCGCACCGATGAAATTAGATTATGAACATCATGTTTGAGAACCTACTTGCATAATGACATTTCTTAGCACCATCTGCAACTCTTTGCAGCTATGTCATTATTAATACATTCTCAGGTCATTGTCACATTTCAGATAAGGCTCTAACTGTTTAGATTTCGCTAACTCTATTAATCTGCTAACTCTTAGCACCACTAACCTTTAGTACTAGGATTATAACCCACTCATATGAGCTGATGGATCTCATATCTACGCATACTGGACTCCATGAGCATCAGACCATACCCAACGACACACAGCAATCAAACCATGAAAGGTCTCTAACATATGTAGAATCAAAGTATGGTGGATCACTCACAAGCCTACCATGGCGCTTAGGTCAAAGGACCACAAATACTACTCAACTCAGAAGACCTTTCATCGACGGCATTATGAGATGTCTATTGGAGGTCTTTGTAAGTCTGTTCAATATCTAGTCCTCACTGAATACCTGTATGTATATACGAGCTTTCACTAAGCTCATAGTTTGCTAAGACTAACCATCTGAACCATCTAGATATAGACATACACTTTATATTAATGGGTTTTACTGATAGACCCGCAACGATGAAATTAGATCAGGAACATCATATTTGAGAATATACTTATATAATGATATTTCTTAGTACCATCTGCAACTCTTTGCAGCTATGTCGTTATTAATACATTCTCAGGTCGTTGTCCCATTTTAGACATAGCTCTAACTATTTAGATTTCGCTAACTCTTAGTACTTTTAACTATTAGCATTGCTAACTCTTAGTACTGATCTAAACTCTTTTAGACTATATTTGAACTCCTTCAGATCATACAATGTCTGAAACGTTACAAGCATCTTACTATTTATTATAAACAAGATTAACGATTTTATTAGAAATGATAATTGTATAAATACTATCATTAAATATTTATACATAATGTTATGACACGTAAGCACAAATCCCAACAACAGTTGGTCGTTCCTGGCTGACCAAGATCATGAAGATTATATAGGCATACGGGTATTCAGTTAGGATTGAGTACTGAATAGACCCATGAGGACCTTAATAGACATCCAATGTTGCCTTCAATGGCAAGTTCTCTCGAGTTGAGTAGTATACGTGGTTCTCTGACCTGATCACTACGGTGGGCTTGTGAGTGATCCACCATGCTTTGATTTCACGCATGTGAGAAACCTTTCATGGTCTGACCGTTGGGTGTCATTGGGTATGGTCTGATGCTCATGGAGTTCAGTGTGTACAGATATGAGATCCATTAACCGAAAAGGTGTTTCCACAGGGTTAAACAATATGGAAAAGGGTTTGCTTATATTGTTCAATGAGATACCATTCTAGATATAGGTTTATGGATGAGCACATTGGGATTTGACGGTGTTAATCTATGTCCCCACACATCCAAGATATATATGATGGAAGAACTATACGTATATGTTGTAACCTCAACTTGTATGGTTCAACGCGTTGATTTGTAACATTCGTGGCATGTGCATAAGGCATTGCTCACGGACTTATGGAATAGTTTTATTTTACGAATCGGACATGGACCTAGGGAGTCCCACGTAGGGGTGGGCAAAAAACCGAAAAACCGAACCGGACCCGAAAAACCGAACCGAATTGGTCGGTTCGGTTCGGTTTTTCTCTTGGTCGGTTCGGTTTTCGGTTTTTTATTTTAAAAACCGAAAAATTCGGTTCGGTTCTCGGTTCGGAAGGCCGAACCGAGAACCGAACCGAAAAAACCGAATTTAAAAAAAAATTAAAAAAACAAATTAAAAAAAATTAAAAAAAATTAAAAAAAATTAAAAAAAATTAAAAAAATTAAAAAACCGAACCGAACCGAACCGGTTCGGTTCGGTTCGGTTTTTACTTTTTCGGTTCGGTTTTCGGTTTTATTTTTCAAAAACCGACCGGCTCGGTTCGGTTTTTGGTTCACACTAAAAACCGAACCGAACCAGATTTGCCCACCCCTAGTCCCACGATATGGAGTGTACTCATTGTGCATTGAGGTAGAGTACTGGATTAAATTGTTTAATCCAGTAATATCCAACGATACCATAAGAATACGTGTGTGTCTGTATTTAAATGTTAAATACAATAATTTGTTAATAATTATTATTTATTAATTGTAAAATGACACATGGTACATTGTGGACCTTCGGTTGAGTTTATCCAAATGTGGGATTTGGTGGGACTCGCTAAGGGGTATACTTACTAACTATTTATGAGGGGCAAAATGAACATTTCACACTATGAGTATTTAATTGTTAAATTAATCATTATATCTCTATTAAAATATATTATTTTATAATATTATATTATTAATAATATAATATTTATAATGCATGATAGTTGTCATGCATTATATATATAAAATAGTATTATTTTTACCAATAATGGCTATTTTTATTAATATTAATTATAATATTTTTTTAATGAAAATGAGATATATTTGTGTGAAAGGAAATGGAAAAGATGATAGGCAATTGAGTGAAAAAGAAAATAAGTGTTATTTTCCCTTCTTGTTTCTGTTTGCTCTCAAAATTAGAGAAGCAATTGTTGCTTCTTTTCCTTGCTTAAATCGTAGGAAAGAAAGAGCAAACTAAATAAAACCAGCCATTTTAAGGCTTAAGGGTTAATCTCACATTGGATTAAGGAGCTGTTGTTCTAACTTGCCAAGCCCACCAATTTGGTAACTAAAACTCCCAACAAGTCAGACTCTAGGTAGACTCTAAAGGAATACGTGTAAAAAGTTGCATGTACTTCTCAATTTTACCATTTATATATTAATTTGATTAATATATGATTATGTGTTTATTGTATATTTTAAATATTTTGCTGCGCTAAATATGTATTAGATATGTATTTTTGTAATAAACACAGTTACACATGCATACAGGTGTACATAAATGATCCCAACATTAACTATAAAGGTGTTTGAGAATGGAGTCTATGGGTATTAGATATTACTATGGATGACATTAGAGCAAGTGGGATATTGTTAGGGTTATGCTTACGTGCCATCCCTGTTTTTATGAATATTTGATATTTATATGATGTGCATTTTAGTAAATCGCTAATTACTTTAAATTATATAGTACTATGCTTGTAACGGTATAGAAATTGTATGATCTAAATGAGTTCAGATCTAATATAAAGAAGTGTAGATCAGGGCTAAAAGTTAGCATGTTATAAGAATCAGTGAATTTTAAGGAGTTAGAATCTTGTCTGTAACAGGACAAAAACTTTAGAATATACTAATATTGATATTATTGCAGGGAGTTGCAATCAGGTGCTAGGTAATGTCATTATGCAAGTATGTTCTCAAATACACTGTTCATTATCTATTTTCACCAACACAAATCTTTTCGTGAATACCTCTTTATAAAGATTAGTATATGTCTATATTTGTAGGGTACAGATGGTCGTTCCTAGTTGATTATGAGCTTAGAGCTTCACAGGCATGTTGGTGTCCAATTAGGACTAGATACTAAACAGACTCATAAGGACCCCAATAGACATTTTATGAAGCCATTAATGGAAGGTCCTCTCGAGTTAAGTAGTATACGTGGTCCTCTGACCTGAGCACTACGGTGGGCTTGTAAGCAATCCACCATACTTTAGTTCCCGCATATTAGAGACCTTTCATAGTCTGACCACTGGGTGTTACTAGGTATGGTCATTGTTTATAAAGTCCGGTGTGCGTAGATATAGGATCCGTCATCTCTCATAGGGAGTTGTATATCCAAATGCTTCGAGATTGTATCTCAGAATTTAACACCTTCCTCACTCGCCTCTCATCGAGACACGAGATCAAGGGGTGCTACGATAGCATCGAATAGAAACAATGATAATGATTATTCAAACTTCAAAAAAATATTTTTGTTTTATAATCATTTACGGAGAAAAACTGACAGAGTTTCCCCTAAAAATTGAATTTTTTACACTACCTGTAACAAAAGAAACACTCCCAAATTTCAATATCCATTCTTAACCAACTTCCATATTTATTTTTCAGCAAATATTCACAACTCATATTGCAATCTAAATGTATCAAACATTCACCAAACTATTTTACATCCAGTATATTATCAAAATAGATATCATATATTATCATGGTTTTAAAGGAGACAATAATGAAGAAATACTTATATACATTCACATACACTTAATGTCTATAATATGATATACAACAGTTTATAGACAAATAAAATATCTACCAAAAATAATTATATATAGAGAGAGGATGTGAGCGACTCTAAGCAGCTACAGAAAGATTTACTCTTCAATCTTTAGTGATGGCAACTCTATTACCTGCGCATGGTAAATCCAACGCACTAAGCACAACAGCTTAGTGGGTGTACACAAAAGATGAAACAGTATAATAAAATTTTATTACCTTTTTGCAATAAACCATATATATATAAACAATGAAATTTTTAGTAATAACCATTTTTTGCCATATATCATAATAAATCAAAATTTATCAATTAATCAATTCATTAAACCAAAACATTATTCGATTTCTCATTTCAATTAATCAAAAAATATATATATATATACACAAATATCATATTTATAATTAATCCAAGTAGGCACCCAAAATAAATACTGACACGATACCATGGATTGGCTAATGGGCTAACAAATATCAGATAATGATCCGACATCGGCCACTCGGTGACTACCCACTGGATCCAGAACAGATCAGAATAGATAACAGATCGGATACACAAAGTAGTGTCATCGACCAAGCAAACGGCGCAGTACTGCTATAATACTATATTAGCATGCCAACTACCAATCCTCCCCTACCAATGTTCAAGTTTACTTAGGGCGTCTCAATAGTATTATTAATACATTATTTTCCTTTAAAAACTTTTTAACACAAATTTATTATTATTAAACTAAATTATTATACAAATTCACGTTTACTTAATTTTTCTGATTATTCATATTTAGACACAAATATTTTATTATTATTATAAATAGACCCAAAAATTTTCACTATTTACCTTTATGCCTAAAATTTCCAAAATTTTATACATAAGCCCAAATGTTCTAAAAATTTTCATATAGGTCTAGAATATTTAAAAAAATACCCAAATAAGTTCCAGATTTTTCAGATTTAACAATTCAGTCCAAAATTTTCCAAATTTCCACTTATAGGCCCATTTGTTCCAAAAATTTGCCATTAGGCTCCAATTTCTTCAACAAGTCATATATAAGTTCTAATTCCATACTAATTCACATAAAGACATAAAAATTTTAAATATTTACAAATTAGTCCAGAAGTTTTCAGAATTTTCCATATAAGTCCTATTTCCTCAAAATTCATATTTATGCCCAATTTTTCTTTTCTTTTCAATTTTGACCATCAATTAATATCCAATACTCAAAACATATTTAATACATTTAGAAACAATATAATTATCAATTCAATGCCATAGTTCAAAATACTCATCCATCATATTAATAAAATACATAAATATACACTAAATTTCCTAGGGTAAGAATTTAAGTTTCAAACTAAAGTGTACAGCAACCTTATAAGCTTAATTCCTCCACTTGACTCACATCTTCTCCTTCTCCTTCCTTTAGCTATCCTTGGCCAAGCTTTCACCTTCATTTACCAAAATACACAAATAATAAATAAAATTCTAATTTACCAAATTAAAAGCATAATTCACTAGTTCTACATGGCTACTTCATCTATTAACCCTTGAAACCCCAAATCCATATTCAATAGAATTTTCAGCATCAACTCACCTTGAATAACACCTTATACCTTAAAATTGATCCTTGAAACTTGATGAAGAGGGCTTTAATTAAGGATTTGGTGGCTTAATTTACTAATGGAAGTATTGAGAATTGTTGAATTTAAAGGGGGATAAAAGAAAAATGGAGATTAAATGCAAAAGGGAGGGGACGGCCAAGGGTTTTGAATTCTCTAATTTTTTCAATACTATTCCCCCTTTTATAGCCTTTATTTTTCTTTCCAAAAATACCCCCAACTAAACCCAAAATTACAAAAATAGCATTGGTTAGAAATGGTGGCATTTGATTGGTCCAAAAATTTCAAACACTATTCATAACTAAACTAAATAAAATATCTAGTTTAAATCTAACTAATTCTGGTAAATTCCATTTAACAATGTTGGTAAAATTCTATTGGTCCAAATGTTGGAAAAGTTTTTATAGCATAGGTTTTAATTCCATGCAAACACTTATATCATACTACACTTATTCAACCAATCAAATTCTTCCATTTCTTTTGACTAATAAATTCAATCAAAATAAATAAAAATTTTGGGGTATTACACAGAAAGTCTTATGGCCATAAGCAATAAACCTAAGAAATGAGTTTCCATAGGATCCAACTGTGAGTGATTTTAAACCTAGGACGCACGCATATGGGTTTGTGTCTATAATTCAAATATAGCATATGTATCACATAAATACATGCGCAGCGGATGAACGGAATATAAATTACTTAATGATAAACACAAAAGAACTTTTACATGTTTTCTCATAAATGTAAAATACATTAAGATTGAGAAATAATACCTTGTCAAGCCTTTGGTATTTGGTCAAACCGGAGTACCTGACTTGAAGCAACCTGTTCACAATTCTAATTCCTCAACACGGGGGGTTTAAGGAAGCTAGAATAGTAGTTTTTCTAGCAAAGGATTCAACTCTTGAATTCTTTATTTCTACCTTGAAGTATGGATGACCAAAATGGAAGAGAAAAATGGAGAGAATATATTTTTGCTCTCAACACTTGAGAGAATTTTCTAACACTTAGCCTTTCAAAATTCTCTCTACAATTTCCACTCATCTCTTGGCCTAATTTTCACTTAATCAATTGAGCAACATATTGCTCTTTCATTATTTTTATTATTTTCTTTCATTTTCTCACCTAATGGCATCCAATATCTAGGTCAATATTTGCCATTAGTGTTTTGTTTATTATTGTTTACAGCAAACCAAATGAAAACAAAATAAAATGAAAAATCATTTAAATGAACTTGGCCTTAATCTAGGCCAAATGAGAAAAACACTTTCTCATTATTAAGGAACATCTTAAGGCCTACCATTAACAAATGCCACCCATTTATACTTATCATATCATTTAATAAATATTAAACAAATAATTTAATTATATTAAATCATGGTAGAAACACATGCCAATTTAAATAAAAAATTAATTGTTTAATTTCAATTTAAATAATAATATCATATATTATTATTATTATTATATTCAATAAACATTTTAATGAATAAAATAATGATATTATTTGTCCAACGAATAAGGTTATTTTGGTAATTTCCAAATCAAACAATTATTGGCCCACAATGTGCCATGTATCAATATCCCATTGGTCAACAACTAATTGTTAACTAATTGATGTACTTAACTCTTAGGTCTTGACACGTGCACGACAGAAGGGAAACCGAAGTAAATGTCTGGCCTGCTGAAATTTTATGGATTGAACTATTTAATCCGGTATGCTGCCCCAATGCACAACGAGTACACTTTATATTCCTGGACTCTCTAGGTCCACTCCCGATTTGTCAAACAGAATTATTCTATGAGTCCGAGATCGATGCCCCACGCACACATCACGAATATTACAAATCTGTGTAGTAGACCATACAAGTTGAGGTCATAGCGCATACATATAATCCTTCTGCCAATCATATCCTGGAAGAGCAGAGATATAGACCACTACCGTCAAATCCCTATGTGAGCTTCCGTGAACTTATATTTGGACACGTATCTTAATAAATAATATATGCAAACACTTTTGTAATATTGTTTAACCCCGTGGGAAACTCTTTCTTGGGTTTGTTGCTTATGGCCATAAGACTTTCTAAGATACAGTCTCTAAGCATCTGGATATAAATCTCTCATCTATGTAAGCTGACAGATCTCATATCTGTACATACCGAACTCCATAAGCATCAGACCATACCTAGGGACACCCAGCGGTTACACCATGAAAGGTTTGTGACATATGTGGAATCAAAGTATAATGGATCACTTACAAGCCCACTGTGGTACTCAGGTCAAAGGACCACGTATACTACTCAACCCGAGAGGACCTTCCATTGAAGGCAAGATAGGATATCTATTAGGGTCCTCATAAGTCTATTCAGTACTCAATCCTAACTGAATACCCGTATGCTTATACAATCTCCAAGATCTTGGTCAGCTAGGAACGACCAACTGTACCCTACAGATATAGACATATACTGATCTATGTGAATTAATGGGATCTACTAACAGACATGTGTTAGTAAAAATATATCAGGAATAATATATTTGAGAATATGCTTGCATAATGACACATTCTAGCAACCCATTGCAACTCTTGCAACTATATCATTATAAGCATATTCTAAAGTCTTTGTCCTGTTACAAACAATGTTCTAAGTCTTGGAATATTTGCTAACTCTTAGCATCAGTCTAAACTCCTTTAGACCGTATCTGAACTCTTTCAAACAATACAAAGTCTGTAGTGTAACAAGCATTAAACCATGTTATTAAGAAATCATTAGCGAGATAACAAAATATACTGATATAGATATCAAATATTTATACAAAAATGGGATGGCACGTAGGTACAATCCTAACAGTTAAGGCATTAGTAAGTAAGTCCGCTACATTATTACAGAATCTATTCTATAAATAATTACATCTCATCTAGCAATAATCTCTCTAATTATGTGGAACTTCCGCTCTATATGCTTAGACTTGTAGTGTGCTCTTGGCTTTCTGGCTTATGCTATAGCCCTATTGTTGTTGATGAACTTAGACCATTTAGGTATTGTATACACTGGTCTATGTAAAAGGATTCCACCGTCAGATCTGTATCGATGAATTAAGATTAGAAACATATAATTTAAGAATAGACTTGCATAATAACGTTTTTTTAGCCCCTATTGCAACTCTTGCAACTATGTTATTAGTATTCTCAAGTCTTGCTACTGTCACAGATAAGATTCTAATACTTAGACTTCACTGATTAATATAACATGCTAACTCTTTATCATTTATAGTTTTCAGTAATGTTAACTCTTATCATTGATCTAAACTTCTTTAAACCAAATCTGAACCCTTTGAGATCATATAATGTTTGTAGTGTCACAAGCATTGAACCATTTAATAATAGTAATTAGTGATTTAACAAATAATGAACTGAATAAATATTATAAAATAAAATACTCATACAATAATGGGATGGCACATGAGCACAAATCCCAACACCAATAATATAGCAAAGAGTTTGCATATATTGTTCAGTGTGATACAAGTTTTGAGATAGGTTTATGGATGAGCTTATAGGAATTTGATGATGCTAATCTATGTCCCCGTATATCCAAGATATAGATGACGAAAGGATTATACGTATGTGCTATGACCTCAGCTTGTATGGTCCAACGTGCTAATTTGTAATATCCATGAGATGTGCATGGGACATTATTCATGGACTCATGGAGTAGTTATATTTGATGAATTGAGCATGGACCTACGGAGTCTCGCAATATAGAGTGTACTCATTGTGCACTAAGGCAGCGTACTAGATTAAATTGTTTAGTCCAGCAATATCTAGCATGACCACATGATGTGCACATGTCTGTATTTAAGTGTTAAATACATTAATTAGTTAACAATTGTTGTCTAATAATTATACATTGGTAGGTGGCGCATTATGGGCCATTGGTTAAGTTTACCCAAGTGTGTGGTATATTGGACCCACTAAGGGGTATACTTGGTAACCATGTAACAAAAAAATGGTAAAATAGTAATTTTAGACATTGATTATTTAATCGTTAAATAATCAAAATATCTTATAATTATATAATATAATATTATTTGATATAATATTAATATATATATACTTGGTGGCCAAGTATATATATAATAGTATTATTTAATATTAATATATGTATACTTAATGGCTAAGTATATATATATATATTTAATGATATTATATTATATATTAGTGTATGTGTGTGAAAAAGTGAGAGGGAAAGGATGGAAAAATGAAATGTTTTTGTTGTTGGAAAAAGAAGGTGGCCTGCTAAAGTGAAGAGAAATTAAGGGATTTGATCCTTTGAAAATTAATTTCAAGTGTTGAAATTAATTTTATCACTTATCTCTATTATTGGCTACCAATTACAACAATATAAGTGTTTGATTTATTGATCAAGTGTTTATCAATGGTAAATCAAATTACTTAGGGTTTAAAGTGTTAAACCCAATGCTAAAAAAAAAGCTACTATTCTACACAGTCAAGCCCATCTAGTTGATTTCTACAACTGCCAATGAGTCATACTCTAGGCATGTTGGGATTTATGCTTATGTGCTATCCCATTATTTATAAATATATAATTATAGTATTTATACAATTATCATTCTAATAAAATCGTTAATATTATTTATTATTAAATGGTAAGATGCTTGTAACATTTTAGACATGTATGATCTGAAGGAATTTAGATCTTGTCTAAAGGAGTTTAGACCAGTGCTAAAGTTAGCAACGCTAATAGTTATAAGCACTAAGAGTTAGTGGTACTAAGAGTTAGTAAGTTTATAGGAGTTAGCTAAATCTAAAGAGTTAGAGCATTGTCTGAAATAGAACAATGACCTGAGAATATATTAGTAATGACATAGCTGCAAAAGAGTTGCAGATAGTGTTAGGAAATGTCATTCTACAAGTATGTTCTCAAACATAATATTTCTGATCTAATTTCATCGATGCGGGTCTATCAGTGGAACCCATTAATATAGATTAGTTTATGTCTATATGTGGATGGTTCAGATGGTTAATCTTAGCAAACTATAAGCTTAGTAGGAAGCTCGTATAGAGATGTAGGTATTTAGTAAGGACTGAATATTGAACAGACTCACGAGGATCTCTAATAGAAATCTCATGAAGCCATAAATGGAAGGTCTTTCGAGTTGAGTAGTATTGTGACCCTTTGACCTAAGCGCCACGGTGGGCTTGTAAGTGATCCATCATGCTTTGGTTTCACATATGTAAAAAACCTTTCATGGTCTGACCGCTAGGTGTCGCCGGATATGGTCCGAGGCTCATGGAGTCTAGTGTGCGTAGATATGGGATCCATCAGCTCATGAGTAGGTTGTATATCCTGATGCTCCGATATTATATTTCAGAAAGTCTTGTGGCCACAAGTATAAACCTCAGAAAATATATTTCGAAGAAATAAATAATAACACAAAAGTGTTTGTAGATATTGTTTAATGAAATATAAATCTAGAGATAAGTTCATGTTTGAGCAAAATAGAGATTTGATAGTGATGATCTATATCTCTGCTCTTCAAGGATATAATTGATGAAAGGATTATACGAATATGCAATAACCTCAACTTGCATGGTCTAACACGTTGATTTGTAATATCTGTAATGTATAGGTGGGACATCGTTCACGGACGTATGGAGGAGCTCTATATGATAAATCAGGTGTGGACCTAGAGAGTCTCACAATATAAAGTGTACTCATTGTGCATTGGGGTAGCGGATTGGATTGAATAATTCAATCCATTAAATGTTAGCAAAATAGGATAATCATTTCGGGATCCCTCGAGATGTACATTTGTTAAGACTTAATTGTTAAGTATATCATTGAATTAAGGGTTGTTAATTAATGGGATGTTAACAAGTGGCACAATTTGGTCCATGATTTGATTTTACCTTAATTTTACCATTTAACCACCGTAGTAAAATGAGTAAGGTAAAAAGTAATTATTCAAAATTATTTTGAATAATTAAATTTTATATTATTAGAAAATAATAAAATAAGTTTATCATGGCATTGTATTTTAATACAATGAGGGGCCTAGATGTTGGTCATTTATTTACCAATTATAATTATAGTAATTATATTTATTAGGTAAAGATTAATTTAGGTAGCCATTATTCCAGTGCTTGGTTAAATTAATCATAAGTGGGGACCAACAATAAAATTGGTGGAGCACTTATTTTTTTTTTAATCAAAGGGTTGAATAAACAAAAATGATTTTGGCTAACATTTGAATTGATTCATTCAATTATTGGGAGAGAAGTCGGCAAGGGTAAAGGAAAAAGAGGTAAGAGAGAATTTTGAGTTTTATTCTTTCAAGTGTTGGAAAATAAACAAACTTCTCTTCATCTCATTCTCTAATGAATGACTAAAATGAACAAAATGAAAATGAAGAAGACGATAATTATTTTAGAAAAGAGTTGTTCAAAATAATTATCATGTGAAAATTGTTTCTAAGAATTATACAAGAGTTGTATGTAAAATCTTTACCATCTCTATTTAAGAAACAAAATTGTATTCAAAAGAGTTTGAATACATATTGTTGAAAATTATAAAATTAAGTTACCATTCTAGCTCCTTAATCCCACCAAAAGTTATGGACTAGAATTGTTCCACATATACTTCAAGGTGAGCTCTTCACATGGATTGTTGGAGGATTTGAATAATTTGTAAAGGTACCTTCATTAGGTAAGTGTTTTACATAATATTTTAATACAATTGTTCATCGTGTTTATAAATGTATAATTGTTATACTTATTCATATGTGTGATATATATGTTTAATTGTTAAATTTGGTGTATTTGTTAACATGTTTTCGCTACATATAATATAATTTGTGAAATTATATACACACTTATATGTCACACACTCGATTCCCAATAAGGTGGACTTCAATTTCTTTTGTGGAAAGTAACTTTTATGTTTATTGTTTGTTTTATAATTTTCGTTGCATGTAAATATGTATGAGATGCATATTATTTTAGCAATAAACATAAATACACATATATACACCGTAGCTTAATCAATCCAATAGATACCAAGGCAGCCTCTTAAAAATCTCACAGTTTTAAGCTCATTTGGCCCTTTGTCATCTATAGGCAGATCGTATCATCTCTTATGCCAATTGAAAAAGGATAAGGAGCTAAGTACGCTATTGTAGCAGTGGACTATACAACTAAGTGTGCAGAGGCTAAATCCCTTATCTCAATCACTGAGAGGAAGACTACTGAGTTCATATAGTAAGCTATATAATCTATCACTTTAGTCTACCTTACGCTATAGTGACAGATAACAAGACTTAGTTTGGCAAGTAAAGGTTCAAATCATTTTGCTAGACTAAAGCGACGTGAAAGGGACGTTGCGGCGGTGTCATTTAGCACTGCTGGGCTAGGCTGTCCAGGCTCCAACATCGCAGGAATGATAAAGAGCACCACACTACTAGGGTTCCCAAGCTCCAACACCACAGTGCTCACCGCACAACGCCACATCGTTGAAGTTTCAAGGCCCCAATGCTACAATGCTGAAGGCTTAGTGCAACAACGCTGGAGGCATTAAAAGCTCAGGGCCACAGCGCCAAGTTGAAGACCCTAGCACTGCACCACAGTAAAGTTTGGTAATGCAACACTAGAGGCTGGGCCTCTAACACCGAAAACCTAAGAAAGCTATAATTACGCTAGTTACTCTAATTATTTATTGTTTAAAAAATATTCATTGTTTATTTTATGCAATTTATAAGTTGTTATAATTATTGCATTATAAATTGTGGCCCAATTGCTTGTGCTGAAAACCATATTACTAGCCATACTAGTGGGGTTAGTTATGCTTGCACAAAATAAATGTGTGATTTAGAATCACGTCCTCATGAGATGCAAACAAGTATAAAAATATGTCTTAATCAAATTGAAAAGTGTTTCATTATGAGATAATATTACACATTGATCTATCTTGTCGATACGGTGTTAGACGGGTCATATTGGTCTTTCACAAAATAAATGTGTGATTTAGAATCTCGTCCTCATGAGATGCGAACAAGTATAAAAATATGTCTTAATCAAATTGAAAAGTGTTTCATTATGAGATAATATTACACATTGATCTATCTTGTCGATACGGTGTTAGACGGGTCATATTGGTCTTTCCCAATATTGCTAAAGTGTAAGGGATTTAATCAGTGTGATTTAAACTATGCCGGTTAAACATGAGATGAGGTAAATATATCCAAAAGTATATCCTTAAATCACTAAAGTGTATATAGGTAGTATCGGTAGCATATTTTTTATAATTTACAAGTTAATTTGGAATACACTTATCCTAGATCGTTAAAGTGTACGAATAAGGTGTATTTAGGATCAGTGGTAAGAGTTGGATGAGATGCAATTGACAAGATTTATCTACCTTTCGGGTTTTACTAAGGCCAAGATTGCTAGAGTAAAATACCAATGAGGTCTACTTCCTGCTGTATAGTTTAAAAACTTTAAACTGTTGTTTTCCCCTTTCGGGTCTTTAGATTAAAAAGTGTATAAAAGTTATACCCATGATTTAAAGTATTATGATTAACAATTAAAAATGTTTCCCTAAATATCTCTTAGGTATCTTATAAAGATAAGATCAATATGAGCAATCCAGTAGTATACTTGATCTAGGCACACCAATTATACGATATCAAAAAATATTTTAACTCGTCAATGAATCTGAGAATAGTTCTAGATCTAGAAAAAATTAGATATATAATTGATCAGAAGATATAATGAGGTGTTTCTCATAATATCTATTTTAAAGAGGTGAAAATTTATAAGAATTTGATTAAGAATGTTTTGAGAGGTAAATCATATATCCTAGCCTCAATTATTTGACATATCCATGTTAGAGTGAGTATGTGATGGTGTGAGAGTATATGTAATTTCAAAATTTTACAATATGTAGCGGAAGTATATTAACAAAATATACTCAATTAATACAATTAAACACATATATCATATATATGCATATATATAACCAATATACAAAATTGTAAATGATGAACATTTACCTAATGAAGATAGCTTTACAAATCTTTTAATCTTTTAATTTTCCAATTGAAGAGCTCACCTTGATTATATTCTTGAATAATTCTAGTACATAACGGTCCGGTAGGATTATGAAACTAGAATAGTAGCTTTGATTAGAATTTTCAGCAAATAAATAAATTTCATTTGTTTATTATTTTAACATTTGACAATATTTTATTCAAGTGTTCTTCCCATTACAAATGATGGCCGTCCACCATAATCATGAAATGAAAAATAATTTCATTCAATGGCAAATATTCAATATTGAATTGGCCTAGGTCCCTCTTTCAATTAAGTCGCAACTTTTTTTAATTTGAATGGCCAACATATGGTCAATTGCCATAAATGCTTATGCCCCATTTATTATTATATTATCTAATAACATTTAATTTAATTATTCAGAATAATTTTGAATAATTACTTTTACCTTAATTATTTTTACTAGTAAGGTTAATTAGTAAATTCAATGTAAAAATAATTCATGGACCAAATTATGCCACTTTTCAACATCCTATTGGTTAACAACTCTTGTTAATTAATTAAATGATGCACTTAACATATAAATATTGACAAATGCACATCTTGAGGGATCTTTAAATAAAAATTCAATTTGTTGGAATTTCTAGGACCAAATAATTCAATTCAATTTGCTACCCTAGTGCGCAACGGGTACACGTCACATTTTGAGCCCCTCCATACATCATGAACAATGCCCCCTGTGCCCTCCAACACACACACACGTAACAAATATTAAAAAATAGTGCATTAGACTATACAAGTTGAGGTTATAACATATTTATATAATCATTTTTTCCTTTATACCCTAAAGGAGCAAAGACATAGTTTATCATCTTCAAATCTCTATTTGCTTAACTGTGAACTTATCTCTAAATTTGTATCCCTAAAAATAATATTCGCAAATATTTTTGCAATATTGTTTATCTCTATAGAAAATATTTTTCAGGGTTCATGCTGGGGCCACAAGCTTTCTGAAATACAATTTCGGAGCATCAGGATATATAATCCACTCATATAAGCTGATGAATCCTATATCTATGCACACCGAACTCCATGAGCATCAGACTATACCCAGCGACACCTACCAATCAAACCATAAAAGGTTTCTAACATATATAGAACAAAAGTATGGTGGATCACTTAGAAGCACACCATAGCACTCAAGTTAAAGGACTAGGAATACTACTAAACTCAAGAAGACCTTCCATTAACGACTTTATGAGATGTCTATTGGAGGTCTTCGTGAGTTTGTTCAGTACGAGTCCTTATTGAATATCTTTATCTTTATCTTTATACGAGCTTTCACTAAGCTCATGATTTGCTGTGACTAACCATCTGAACCATCCAGATATAAACATACATTGATCTATTTAAATGAGTTTCATTGATAGATTCACATCGATAAAATTAAATTAGGATGGTGTTGAAGAACATATTTGCATAATGACATTTCTTAGCACCATTTGTAACTATTTACAACTATATTATTACTAATATATTCCCATGTCTTTGTCCTATTTCAGATAAGGCTCTAAACTCCTTAGATTTCACTTACTCTTATAATATGCTAACTCTTAGCACTGCTAACTCTTATCGCTTATTACTCTTAGCGTTAGTAACTCTTAGCACTAATCTAAACTCTTTTAGACCATATCTGAACTCCTTCAAATCATACAATGTCTAAAACATTGCAAGCATCTTATTATTTGATAATTAATAATATTAATAATTTTATTAGAAATAATGATTATATAAATATGGAGAAGTTCTGAAAAGATGAATGCAATGTCTAAAAAGTATATTAATTGTCTTGTAGTTATTAAAATTATACCTTTTAAAACTTAGTCTATGTATAAGATTGGGAGAGTTCTATCAGCTTTCTAGCTCATCTCTATAAAGTTTTAGACCTAGTATTTAAGAAGCTTCTCCCAAATATTTTATGGAGAAGTTCTTACTCAAATTACTCTTAACTTACTGACTTGCAACATAACAATTTCATTTTTGACAATGAGTATGTCATCTATATAGAGAATTAGAATGAAAATTTATGCTCTCATTGCCCTTTCTGAACACACACGTTTTCTCTTTATTCTTAATAAAATTAAACTCTCTAATTACCTCATCAAAATAAATATTTTAGCATGCTACTATAGCTAAAAAAATTCAAATTAACTTTAGCATGGGTATTGGTGAAAAAAGTTTACTCATAATCGATCCTAGATTGCTGAGTGTAACTTTTTGCACCAATTGGGCTTTTAAGGTTTCTACCTCCTATTAGGCCCACACTTCCTATGTGTAAACTCATTTACAACCAATAGAAACAATTCTTATGGGAAGCACAACCAATTCCTAGACTTGATTGTCATGCTTAGAGTCAATTTCAGATTTCATGGCATTTTATCATTTTCCCAAAACGATGTTTAACATCGCTTTCTATAAGTTATAGGATCCAATTCTTTAACTAAGAAAATACCAAGCTTTTATACATCAAACATAACTAACTCGATTGTCAATTCATTTTCATCTTGATTGACTTTATGAAGTTTAATCTTTCTACAATCTCCACGACCTATGAGAAACTATTTCTCTTCGAAAGTGGCATTACAAGCAACGAATACATTTTATTCCTCTAGATTATAGAACTCATATCCCATATATATTGCTTAGGATACCCAATGGACCAATATTTATACCACTCGGGTGCAAATATATCATATTGCATAATTTTTATGTAAGTAAGACAATCCCAATTCTTAATATACTTAAGATTCGGTTTCTTTTCTGTCCATATCTCTTATGTAGTAGAAGAAACAACTTACGATGGAACTTTGTTCAATAAGTGAGTAAAAATTTTTAAAGCATAACCTCATAGATATTTTTGAAGATTGGTGAAGCTCAACATTGATCGAACCAGATCTAATAAAGTCCAATTTTTCCACTTCAAAATACTTTTGTGTTGAGGAGTACTTGAAAAACTATATTTAGCTAGAATCTCATTCTCATTTAAATCATTTGTAAATTTACTGCTCGTATATAAACAGTCTCTATCTAATCAAAAGAATTTAATAATACATAGTGGTTTGTTTCTCTACTTCTAGTCAGAATTGTTTAAATACTTTAAAAATATTTTTGACTTGTGTTTCCCTAAAACACATGTTCGTATTGTGACAAATCACGATAAAGACAGTGAAGAGTCAAAGTCCACTAATGGCAATATAATTCATTGAATCATATACATCATTATATGCTAGTTCTAATAAATCAGTGGCCCGGTGTCTAACATGTAATACCCCCAAATTTTATTTATTTTGATTGAATTTATTAGTCAAAAGAAATGGAAGAATTTGATTGGTTGAAAAAGTGTAGTATGGTATAAGTGTTTGCATGGAATTAAAACCTATACTATTAAAACTTTTCCAAGATTTGGACCAATAGAATTTTTCCAACATTGTTAATGAGAATTTACTAGAATTAGTTAGATTTAAACTAGATTTTTTATTTAGTTTAGTTATGAATAGTTTTTGAAATTTTTGGACCAATCAAATGCCACCATTTCTAACCAATGGCATTTTTTTTAATTTTGGGTTTAGTTGGGGGTATTTTTGGAAAGACAAATGAAGGCTATAAAAGGGGGAATAGTATTGAAAAATTAGAGAATTCAAAACCCTTTGGCCGCCCACCCCCCCTTTGCATTTTCTCTCCATTTTTCTTTTATCCCCCTTTAAATTCAACAATTATCTATACTTCCATTAGTAAATTAAGCCTCCAAACCCTTAATTAAACCCCTCTTCATCAAGTTTCAAGGATCAATTTCAAGGTATAAGGTGCTATTCAAGGTGAGTTGATGCTAAAAATTCTATTGAATATGGATTTGGGATTTTAAGGGTTAATAGATGAAGTAGCCATGTAGAATTAGTGAATTATGCTTTTAATTTGGTAAATTAGAATTTTATTCATTATTTGTGTATTTTGGCAAATGAAGGTGAAAGCTTGGCCAAGGATAGCCAAGGGAAGGAGAAGGAGAAGATGTGAGTCAAGTGGAGGAATTAAGCTTATAAGGTTGGTGTACACTTTAGTTTGAAAATTAAATTCTTACTTTAGGAAATTTAGTGTATATTTATGTGTTTTAATAATATGATGGATGAGTATGTTGAACTGTGGCATTGAATTGATAATTATATTGTTTCTAAATGTATTAAATATGTTTTGAGTATTGGATATTAATTGGTGGTCAAAATTGAAAAGAAAAGAAAAATTGGGCATAAATATGAATTTTGAGAAAATAGGACTTATATGAAAATTTCTGAAAATGTATGGACTAATTTGTAAACATCTAAAAATTTTATGTATTTATGTGAATTATTATGAAATTAGAACTTATATATGACTTGTTGAAGAAATTGGGGCCTAATGGCAAATTTTTGGAACAAATGGGCCTATAAGTGAAAAATTGGAAAATTTTGGGCTGAATTGTTAAATCTGAAAATTTTGGAACTTATTTGGGTATTTTTTAAATATTCTGGACCTATATAAATATTTTTGGAACATTTGGGCTTATATATAAAATTTTGGAAATTTTAGGCATAAAGGTGAATAGTAAAAAATTTTGGGCCTATTTGTAATAATAAAAAAATATTTGTGTCTAAATATGAATAATCAGAAAAATTGAGTAAACGTGAATTTGTATAATAATTTAGTTTAATAATAATAAATTTGTGTTAAAAAGTTTTTAAAGGAAAATAATGTATTAATAATACTATTGAGACGCCCTAAGTAAACTTGAACATTGATAGGGGAAGATTGGTAGTTGGCATGCCAATAGGGTATTATAGCAGTACTGAGCCGTTTGCTTGTCTGATGACACTACTATGTGTATCTGATCTGTTATCTATTCTGATCTATTCTAGATCCGGTGAGTAGTCACCGAGGGGCCGATGTTGGATCATTATCTAATATTTGTTAGCCCATTAGCCAATCCATGGTATCGTGTCAGTGTTTATTTTGGGCGCCTACTTGGATTAATTATAAATATGATATTTGTATATATATATATATATATTTTGATTAATTGAAATGAGAAATTGAATAATATTTTGGTTTAATGAACTGATTAATTGATAAATTTTGATTTATTATGATATATGGAAAAAATTGGTTATTATTAAAAATTTCATTGTTTATATATATGGTTTATTTGCAAAAAGGTAATAAAATTTTATTATATTGTTTCAACTTTTGTGTACACCCACTAAGTTATTGTGCTTAGCGCATTAGATTTACCATGCGTAGGTAGTAGAGTTGCCATCACTAAAGATTGAAGAGTAAATCTTTCTGCTACCGCTCAAAGTCGCTCACATCCTCTATATATATAATTATTTTTGGTAGATATTTTGTTTGTCTATAAACTGTTATATATTATATTATGGACATTAAGTGTATGTTCATGTATATATGTATTTCTTCAGAATTGTCTCCTTTAAAACCATTATGATATATGATATTATTTTGATAATATGCTAGATGTGAAATAGTTTGGTGAAGGGTTGATGCATTTAGATTGCAATATGAGTTGTGAATATTTGCTAAAAAAATGAAAGTTGGTTGAGAATGGATATTGAAATTTGGGAGTGTTTTCTTTTGTTACAGGTAGTGTAAAAATCCAATTTTTAGGGGAGACTTTGTCAGTTTTTCTTCGTAAATGTTTATAAAATAAAAGTATTTTTAAAGTTTAAATAATAATTATTATTGTTTGTGTTTGATGCTATCGTAGCACCCCTTGATCTCGTGTCTCGATGAGAGGTTAGTAAGGAGGGTGTTACATAACATCTACATAAGAATTTGGTCATCTTCCCTTGAATACCATATTCATAAACTGGATAAGGTTTTATAGTTAGATCAAGTATTTGACCATCCTTAATCAGACGGGATAGTCGTCTCACACCTATATGATATAATCACTTATGACATAATTTATTATTATTCAATATTCTCGGACTTAATTTATTATTATTCAATATTCTCGGACTACTATTTGTTCTGTTCATCTAGACTTTTTAATATATGTTTGTTGTGTTTGAGATCTAATGGCCATTCATTAACTGATAATCAGTTAGAAAACATTATCTTTATCATATAAACATGAGGAATTATTCCTTATGTATTTATGATAACCCTCTCTCTCTAATACAGGGAGTGATATCTTTCGTTTAATAATATTTGGTACAAAATAGTAATTATACAACATAATGCTTTTGCTAGAATGGAGAAGTAACTTAAAAATCCTAATAACTATTACGTCCAGGAAATCTCAATTTCCTATGCGAAGTTGTACTTCTACTTTCATAGCTTCTTAGTATTACTCAAATCATGCAACACCTTGCAAATATAAGAAGGAAATGCGGTATCTCATGCCCCTGTACTCTTTAGTATCATATGTATATGAAATATCAATTATTGGTAAACAGATATTTATGAGATCTATATTTTCTAAATTAAGGTTCCTGAAACAGTAACATTTACTAATTTAACCTCACTATAATGGAAATATTTTTCATTGTGATTATTCTCTATATGTGGTTTGGATATATCAAATAAATTTTAGATGGAGCATAATAATACTTATACATCTAATGTGCACATGCTTCCGTTAACCTGTTTTAGGGTGTGATGAACACATGAAAATGCATGTTGTTAAAAGATTCAATCACCATTTAATGTCACTAATTTTAGTATTTTCTGTATTTTTAGCTTGAAATAAAGTGTTCTCCTTAAATTGTGATTAATGAATGTTATTTGGACAGGTTTAGGTAAATTGGACATAACTCTCAATGTAGAAATCGAAATGAAGAAATTCTTGAACCTGGTGCAATATGACTCAATCTTACACAAATTTGAAGAATAGTGAAAAAGCCAAATCCAACATGTTATGGGCCAAAAATTGAGATACAACAGAATCGGACTACAACTCTTACCCAGCTTGACCCAACTCACGTATTTGGACCGTATCTCCCAAAATACGTACTCAATTGGTATAATTATTGAAGCTGTGAATTTATAACTTAACTATCAACAACTCGTATGTTTATGGTAAAGTCCAAATCAGCCGTTATCATGGACCAAATCGCATTGCAAGTGGGTAAAATGGTTGTTGGCCGAATTCTGATGTATCTTTGGAATTTCGCTCATATCTCATTGGATACTCATCCAATTTGCATGAAATCAGTGCCTATGGAAAGAAGAGTCAAAATACTACAACTTTCATGTCGGATATAAAAGCTGAATTGATCATTTACATTATCAAAAACGTGCTGCAAATGGATATACGAGTTATTGGCTTAAAATTATTGAAGATTGATGTCATCCATGACATATGTCCATTCATTGCCTATATAAGGAGACACTTAGGAGGTTTTTAATAATAGATAATTCTCTCTTCTTTTATTCTCATTAACATGTATTGTAATTTAGGCTAGACTTCCTAGCAAGGCTAAGAGATGAACTTTTATGTTTAGTAAATCTACTTCCATGCTTTAATTCGGTGTCAAGAGCTATAAATGTTGTAAGTTTGATTTTGATTAAACTCTTATCTATTTTATCTTCTATAATCCAGAGGTTATAATTCTCATGTCTCATATATGTTCAGTCATGCTTTTCTTATGTGATTCATGTTGATTTATAATTGTTACTGGTTACATTGTTTTATATGTTAATCTTTTACTGCAGTATTGTCAATTTGATATATTGTCGATCTTGGATAACATGTAAGGGCAATAAATGTTTGATCTTCAAGTTAATCTTTTACTGCAATATTGTCAAAATGATAAATTGTCGATCTTAGATAACTTGTATAAATAACATGATGTGTGTTAATGCTTGTAAAGAGTTTAACTAAATCAAATACATGTGTTATCAAATGTGCTATATATTACATACCTTCCGATTGATTGTTTGGGATGTGAAACTTTCAGTTGAGTTATAAATATCAAATCAAAGTATACAGTAGATTTATAAAGCAGAATTGTGATTCTCAAAGCCTTGCTTAAATCATCATAAGACATTTTCCTCAATTCATAGACAATTCTATCTCATCCGTTTAAATCAATTAACCCTTTGCTACTGCTTTAATATTTTACTTCACTAACTTATTTTGCCAAGAGCTTCCTCGTAGGATCGACACCTCAATCTATACTGCGATAGCCGCGTTATATTTTGAGCGTAAACAGGGTGTATGTTTGTGATTGTATACATATTGAAAAAATTATACACATGTATCATATGCACGAATTTCATAGCGGAATTAAGCATGTAATCCACTTATACACATGTACCTTAAATCATTAACAATTTAAGATTATAAAAACATATGTTTGATGACCTTCAGTGAAGATTTCAATTCTGGATTTTTCCTAGCTCCAACTTTGAGTTCATCTTAAAGTGCATTATTGTTCAATTCTAGTTCACTTGGGATTGTGAAGTTAAAATAGCAGCAATTGAATTTCTAGCAAGAAGGTATTGTTTCTTCAAAGAAAAATAAGAAGAATTTATTTTTCTCTCTATAGTTTTTCTCACAATTCTTTGTTTAAAGAAAACTCTCCAAAAACTAAACTCTCTTCAATGCACTCTCTCCTTACATGAATTTTTGCTTGACCCTTATTAATCAAAATCAATTCGTACCATTTTTAGTGCTTTAACCACTTCATAAGTGCTCTACAAAAAATAGGTTAAGTTGCCAACAACCAAAACTAATTTTTTGTGGTCATTTTTAGTGGTGTAATAAAATTGACCACTAATTCTACAAAATGGTGCTCCACTTAATTTAATTTATTTTTCTCAAATTAGGTATGTCTTCCACTTAGAAATAAAATAAAAAATAAATAAATTTATTTTTTATTTATTTAAATAATATTTATTTAATTATTTAAAAACTATTTGAATAACTAATATTTACTTTATTTGATTTTACTAACATAGTTAATTGGTGAATTCATGGTGAAATAATTTATAGAATAAAAGTTTGCCACTTGTTAACATCTAATTAGTTAACAACTCTTGTCAACTAATTAAGTGATGTATTTAACATTTAAATCTAGACAATTGCACAACCCGAGGAATCATAAAATATATTTTCAATTTGCTGAAATTTTTAGGATGAAACTGTTCAATCCATAATGCTACCCCAGTACACAATGAGTACACTTCATATTATGGGACTCTCTTGGTCCATTCTCGAATTGTCATATGGAACTCCTCTATACTTTCGTGAGTGATGCCTCATACATACGTTACAGATATTACAAAGTGACGTGTTAAACCATACAAGTTAAGGTTATAACATATTCGTATAATCCCTCCATCATTTATATTCGGGTAGAGTGGAGATATAGATCAACACTGTCAAATCTTCATATGCCCGATCGAAAGCTTATCTCTAGAATTGTATTTCAATAAATAATATTTTCAAACACATTTGTGATATTATTTATCCCTAAGGTTAAACCATTTTCTCGGGAATTATTGCTTATGGCCATAAGACTTTTTGAAATACAACCTTAGAGCATTAGGATACATTACTCACCCAAATGAGCTGACGGATCCTATGTCTATGCACATTGAACTCTATAAGCATTGGACCATATCCAGCGACACCTAGTGGTTAAACTATGAAAGGTTTCTGACATGTGTGAAACAAAAGTATGGTAGATCACTCACAAGCTTACTGTGGCACTTAGGTCAAAAGACCATGAATACTACTCAACTCAAAACACCTTCCATTGATGACTTTATAAGATGTCTATTGGGAGTCTTTGTGAGTCTATTCAGTATTCAATCCTTACTGAATACCTGTATCTCTATATGAGCTTCCACTAAACTCATGATCTGTTAAGACTAACCATCTGGATCATACATATATAGACATACGCCGATCTATATATTTATTAAGGTATTCACTAACAAACCAGCATCAGTGAAGATAGATTAGGAACATAATATTTGAGAACATATTTGTATAATGACATTTTCTAGCATTATTTGCAACTAAGTCATTACTAATATCTTCTTAAGTCTTTATCCCATTTTAGATAAGGCTCTAACTCTTTAGATATCGCTGACTCTTATAACATAATAACTCTTATCAGTACAAACTCTTAGTATTTATAACTCTCATCATTACTAATTCTTAGCACTGATCTAAATTTATTTAGACTAGATCTAAACTCTTTCAGATCATACAATGTCTAAAATATTACAAGCATCTTACCATATATAAAATATAATTAGCAATTTAATGAAATGATAATACTAGTATAAATATTAAACAAATATTCATACATAAAGGAATGACACATAAGCACAAATTCTTACAGCTTCTACTGAAGATCATTAGATATCGAGGCCAAGATATATGATTTGACTCTCAATTCATTTTTAATCCTTTTATGATAAACTTTCGTCTTTTCTCAAGAGACATTATTAGAAACACCTCTTATATTATCTTCTGATCAATGATATATCTTAGTTTTTCCTAATATACAACAATTCTTGGATTTATAAGCAAGTTTAAATATTTATTAGTACCTTATAGTTTGTGCACCTAGATCAAGTATACTAATAAGTTGCTTATAGTCATCTTATCTCTACAAGATACTAACCTTATCACTATAAGATAAAATATGAGATGTTTAGCGAAATATTTATAATCGTTAATAAATTACGCTTTAGATCATGGGTATAACTTTCATACATTTTTTTAATCTAAAGATGCTCTCTCACTGGTTTACATAGTCCCCTAAATATCTCGAAGGGAAAAACGACAATTTAAACTGTACAGCAGGAAGTGAATCCCATTGGCATTTTACTCTATTTGCACACTTCAACAATTTTGGCCTTAGTAAAACCCAAAAGGTAGACAACTTTTGTCAATTGCATCTCATACAACTCTTACTACTAATCTTAAATATACCTTACCCGCACATTTTAGCAATTTAGGGTAAGTGTATTTCATATTAACTTGTAAATTATCAAAATATATATTATTAGTATTACTCTCACGCTATAGCAATATTGGGCAATACGATCGCATATATTTACCTCATCTCATATTTGACCGGCATAGCCTAAATCACGCCAATCAATCTGTCATGTTGTAGCAATATTGAGAAAGATCAAAGTGATATGTCTAATATTGTATTGACAAGACAGATCATTTGTATAATATTATCTCATTATAAATAATATTCAATTCGATTAAGAGAGATTTTAAATGCATCCGCATATCATGAGGATGATTATTTTGATCATTCGTTTTTTTTTTACACAAGCACAACTAACCCTTATCTGTAAGGCTCCCATTGTGGTTATTAACATAAATGAATGATCATTTCATGTTAAGACAATTGTAGATAAGTATATAGCAATTGAGGGAGTCACAATATGAAGGAAAAAAAACAAAAAAAAAAAAAGAAAACAATTCCAGAAATAGTACTAAATGCCACAGTGTTTGGAAAGTGAACGCCGTGGCATTCTTGAATTAATGCTTGGGTGCAGCGACATCCAGCAAACTTTTGTCTAGCGGCGCGATGTTTGATATTGAAATAGTGTCTCGAACACTTCGAACATTATTTTCTCACCCCGTAACATGTTCATTACCATGTTTAAACATCACACATCACCATGTTCAATTTTCAAACATCATCAAGTTGTTCAAATATGTAACATCACCATGTTAAAATATTCTACCACAATAAGCATCACATACTCAATCTAGCATGCTCTAATATCATTTGTTGGAGTAAATATGTGATGGTGTAAGTTATATGTAATTTCAAAAATGTACAATATGCAACGAAAGCATATTAACAAAATATACTTAATTAATATAATTAAATACATATATCACATATATGCATATGTATAACCAATATACAAAATTGTAAATGATGAACACGTACTTAATAAAGGTAGCTTTACAAATCTTCAAGTTTTCTAATTTTTCAAGTGAAGAGCTCACCTAGAAGTGTATTCTTGAATGGTCTGGTGGGATTATGAAGCTAGAATAGTAGCTTTGATTAGAATTTACTGTAAAATATTGTGTTTAAACTCTTTGAACACTAATATTTATTTCCAAGAAAATATAAATGGTGAATGTGTTCGTGCAACTCTTGCATAACACTTGGAAACAATTTCCAATAAAATTATTTTGAACAACTCTTGTTCAAAATTAATTTTCCTTCTCCATTATCTTTGATACATAGTTCGGCCATCCATAAGAGAAGATGAGGATGAAGTTTCTTTTGTTTTCTCAACACTTGAAAAATCAAGACAAAACTCTCTCTCACAAGATTTCTCATATTCCAAATGTACCAAGTCTTTAAAAATGAATGAAAACCATTATCCCATTGAAGTGGTTGATATACTTTATTGCAATAATTTGCTCAAGTACTCCACTTTTTCAATTAGTGATCGACCCTTACCATGTGAGTATATTTCATCAATCAAATGAATCAAATTCATTTGTTTATTATTTCAACATTTGACAATATTTATTCAAGTGTACTTTCCATTATAAATGATCTCCGACCACTATAATCATGAAATTAAAAATAATTTCATTGAATGGCAAACATTCGTTATTGAATTGGCCTAGGTCCCTTCTTCAATTAATTTGTAACTTATTTAATTTGAATGGCTAACATATGGTCCATTGCCATAAATGTCTATACCCTATTTATTATTATATTATCTAATAACAGGTAAAAGTAATTATTCAAAATAATTTTGAATAATTACTTTTACCTTATTTATTTTTACTAGTAAGGTTAATAGTAAATTCAAGGTAAAAACAATTCACGAACCAAATTGTGCGCTTGTCAACATCTCATTGGTTAACAACTCTTGTTAACTAATTAAGTGATGTATTTAACACTTAACTCTTGAAAAATGCACATCTTGAGGGATCCTTAAATAAAATTCGATTTGCTGGAATTTCTGGGATTGAATTATTCAATCTAGTCCGCTACCCAAGTGCGTAACAAGTACACTTCATATTTTGAGACTTTGTAGGTCCATGCTCGGCTTGTCATGTGAAGCTCCTTTATACATCATGAACGATGTTCCACACACACGTTACGAATATTACAAAGCAGTGCATTAGACCATACAAGTTAAGGTTATAGCATATCTGTATAATTATTCCGTCATTTATATCCTAGAAGAGCAGAGCATCGATCATCACTGTCAAATCTCTATTTGCTCAACCGTGAACTTATCTCCATATATATATCTCCAAAAATAATATCCACAAACACTTTTGTGATATTGTTTATCCCTACAAAAAATATTTTTAAGGTTATGCTTGTGGCCACAAGCTTTTTGAAATACAATATCGGAGTATCAGAATATACAACTCACTCATATAAGCTGATAGATCCCATATCTATGCACACCAAACTCCATGAGCATTGGACCATACCCAGTGACACCCAGTGTTTAGACCATGAAAGGTTTCTGACATGTGAGGAACCAAAGTATGGTGGATCAATCACAAGCCCATCATGACGCTCAAGTTAAAGGACCATGAATACTACTCAACTTGAGATGACCTTTCATTGACGGCTTCATGAGATGTCTATTGGAGGTCTTCGTGAGTCTGTTCAGTATCTAGTCCTCACTGTATACCTGTATCTTTATAGAAGCTTCCACTAAGCTCATAGTTTGCTAAGACTAACCATCTAAACCATCCAGGTATAGGCATATGTTGATCTATTTAAATGAGTTTCATCGATAGACCCACATCGATAAAATTAGATCAGAAACATAATTTTTGAGAACATATTTGTATAATGATATTTCTTAACACCATTTAACTATTTACAACTACATTATTACTAATATATTTTTAGATCTTTATCCCATTTCAGAAAAGACTCTAACTCTTTAGATTTCGCTAACTCTTATAACCTGCTAACTCTTATCACTTATTACTCTTAGTGTTGCTTACTCTTATCACTGATCTAAACTCCTTTAGATCAGATCTGAACTCCTTCAGATCATATAATGTCTGTTACGTTACAAGCATCATACCATTTAATAATTAATAATATCAATAAATTTTATTAGAAATGATGATTATATAAATACTTAATTAAATATTCATATATAATGGGATGAGACGTAAGCACAAATCTCAACATTTCAAATCACATATTGAGAATAGTCATAATGAAAGATGTAAGTGTCTTCAAGATATCTTACTTTAGAAAAGATAGACCCTTTAGATATATGCTTACCAATCATAGAAATTTCAATAGCATATAATGTTAAGAAGTGCAAGGATATAAGATAAAGTCCATCCTTCTCATATCTGTAAAGCATTACATGATTTTAGGAATACTAAGAAGCTATGAAAGGAGAAGTATAGCTTTGCGTAGGAGATAGAGTTTTTCTAAATGTGATAACTATTAGGACTTTTAAGTCACTTCTCCATTCTAACAGAAGCCTTATTGGTCGAATGTAAGGATGGCTATTTATAGCCATAGTTGCCTCACATTTGACCAATAAGGCTTATATTAGTGTCCAACACTAAAATAAGCATGACAAGGCATATACATAACACTTCATGCTTATAATTACTTGTTGTCCAGCAAGTAACTTGTAGGCTTAACAATAATAAAAGAAGTGGCAAGGTGTGTGGTTTGTTGGCCAATTACAATCAAAATGAATGGCCTTCTTCATGTTAAAGAATTAGTGCACATTACTCGAGCATGTCATGCTTGAAAAATGGCATGACTAATCATGCTCTAAATTCAACAAATACTATATCCTGCTAATAAGGTCGAATATGGCTTTAATTAAATGCCACCATTAGTTAATCAATTTATTGCGCCAAGTTATATAATGGTCCATTGATATTACGCCATATGTCATACCAATACAAATTAATGGCATAACATATGGCATCTAATTGAAAGGGTAAAGTGGCAAGTTCCACTTGCCAAGATCCTAGGCTAAACACTTAAACCTTTATCATCTACCTGAGAGACCCTAAAATAATTTTATTTTTTTGAGAACTTTCTAGATTGAACTATTAAATTCGATGCGTTACCCCAGTGCACAATGAGTACACTTCATATAGTGAGAATCCTTAGGTTCACACCCGTTTTGTGTTACAGAACTCTTCCATAAGTCCATAAACGATGCCTCACACACACATTCTAGAAATAACAAAACAGCATGTTGAACCATACAAGTTGAGCTTAAGATATATTCATATAATCCCTCCGTCATTTATAATCTAGAAGAAAGGAGACATAGACCATCACCATCAACTCTCCATTTACTCAACTCTAGAACTTATCTCCAGATTCGTATTCCCATAAACAATATCCGTAAACACTTCTGCGATATTGGTTTTCTTACGAGAAACACTTTTCTTAGGTTTATTACTTATTGATGTGCCTTGATTTATAACAAAATTAAATTGTGAAGTTGATGGAGAATAGAACTAAATAGATACCTTGATAAGTCGTATGGACGCCACAAGGATCAATTTAGGGTTTTGACGCCACACTCTTGGTGATCAAAGAGTGATAAGTCAGCAACTATCTTCAAGAGTTGAAAAAACTTGAGAAGACAATTTTGAGAGAGAAAAGTCTATTTTCGTGCATCCAAATCCAAAATGAGGCAACTGCCTCTACAAGACTTTTACATGCCTTATATAGGCTTACAAAATGAGGTGAAACCCTAATGTTACCTAATAAGCTTAAAAAGGCCCAAAATAAGCCCAATATGACTTAACAATTTAAAACAAAACTAAACAAGTTCAAAATAGCCCAAATACATAAAAGTAGTAACATAAGAAGTAAATAAAGCCCAATAGCATGAAAAGAAAGCCCTTAGCTGCTTCTTAAAGCCCAACGTCACCAAACGTCTCTAAATCACGTCCCAATCTCAAATTAAAGACAAATAAATACATTTAGCTCGTTTTCATTCAGATCGCAAGCTTCTAATCCCATAGAAGCTTCAATAGCTCCAATTTGACTACTTATGGCCCTTTGAAGCTGTTTAGTCTTAGCCCTTGTTATTGGACCATCTGAAATCTCCTTTACGCTCAGCTCGCCTTCTTGAGTTGATTTAGAACCTTCATGATGCACATCATCACCCCCGGGCAGAGAATGATTTGCCCTCAAATCAGAATCTTCTAAATCTTCCAAATAAGGAGATAAGTCCTTCACATTAAAAGTGGCTGAAACATTGTAATCACCAGGAAGGTCAACTTTGTAAGCATTACTATTTACCTTCTCTATAATACGAAAAGGTCCATCAACTCTTGGCATCAGCTTGGACTTCCGCTTGCTAGGAAATCTTCCCTTGCTAAGATGAATCCAAACAAGATCACTAGGTTCAAAGCTAATCATTTTTCGTCCTTTATTAGCATTCTTAACATACCTAGCTATTTTCTCCTCAATATGAATTCGAACCTGCTCATGAAGCTTCTTCATCAATTCTGCTTTCTTAACACCATCCATAGATGTCCTCTCATTAATTGGAATAGGAACAAGGTCAATAGGAACAAATGGATTAAATCCATACACAATCTCAAATGGTGAAAATTTTGTAGCCCCATGCACACTACGGTTATATGCAAACTCTACAATAGGCAAACAAGTATCCCAACTCTTTAAGTTCTTGTTTATAACATCCCGTAATAAAGAAGATAGAGTACGGTTCACTACTTCAGTTTGCCCATCAGTTTGTGGATGACAAGCAGTACTGAAAAGCAACTTTGTTCCAAGCTTCTTCCAAAGAGTCTTCCAAAAATAGCTTAAGAACTTTGTATCACGATCAGAGACAATGCTTTTAGGGATTCCATGCAAACGTACAATTTCCCTAAAAAAACAAATCAGCAATATGAATAGCATCATCAGTTTTATTACAAGGAATAAAGTGTGACATTTTGGAGAACCGATCAACCACAACCATCACTGAATCCTTCCCACGCTGTGTTCTAGGTAATCCAAGCACAAAATCCATACTAATATCCATCCATGGTTGCTCTGGGATAGGTAAAGGCATATATAGTCCATATGCATTCTCTTTACCCTTAGCTTTCTTGCAATTTACACATCTTTCAACAACTTTATGAACATCCCGCAGTATATTAGGCCAAAAGAAGTGCTCTTTCAGTAGCTCATAAGTTTTCTTCTCCCCAAAATGACCACTAAGACCACCCCATGAGCCTCACGCACAAGCAACTCACGTAAGGATCCTGAAGGTATACACATTCTGCCCAACTTGAACAAGTAACCATCATGCACAAAGAACCCATCACAAGCTCCTTTAGCACATTTAGACATCATATTAGCAAAGTATGAATCACTGGTATATTGTTCTTTCACCTGTTCAAAACCCAAAAGCCTTGCATTTAACATAGAAATCAATGCATACCTCTTAGAAAGAGCATCAGCAATGACGTTAGTTTGCCCCTTCTTGTATTTTATGACATATGGAAATGGCTCCATGAACTCTACCCATTTGGCATGTCTTTTATTCAGCTTGTTCTGCCCTTTAAGATACTTTAATGATTCATGGTCAGTATGAATAACGAACTCTTTAGATAATAAATAATGCTGCCATACCTCGAGAGCCCGAATCAATGCATAAAACTCCTTGTCATAAATAGAGTAGTTTAACCGTGCCCCATTCAGCTTCTCACTAAAGAAAGCAATTGGCCTCTTTTCTTGCATCAACACAGCCCCAATACCGACCCCTGAAGCATCACACTCTATTTCAAAAGTTTTAGCAAAATCGGGAAGTGCTAAAACTGGAGCAGAACATAATTGTTCTTTTATCAGTTCAAATGACTTCTGTGCATTCTCATTCCACCTAAACTCATTTCCCTTTTTCAAACACTCTATCATAGGCGCAACAATAGAACTAAAGTCTTTAATAAATCGCCTATAGAAAGAGGCTAAACCATGAAAACTTCTCACATCCGCAACACTAGTAGGTTTAGGCCAATCACGAATTGCCTTAACCTTCTCCTCATCAACCTTAATTCCGCTACCAGAAACAACATACCCCAAAAAGATAACACTATCTTGGCAGAAATAGCACTTCTTGATGTTTCTATACAACTTAGCATCATGCAAGATCTCAAATACAGCCATAAGATGCTTCACATGATCATCTAAAGTTTTACTATAGATCAAGATATCATCAAAATAGACCACAACAAATAGCCCGATAAACTTCCTCAAAACATGGTTCATAAGTCTCATAAATGTACTAGGTGCATTAGAAAGCCCAAATGGCATCACCGTCCACTCATACAATCCATGCTTAGTTTTAAAGGCTGTTTTCCATTCATCACCTTCTTTCATCCTAATTTGGTGATATCCACTCATTAAATCAACTTTAGAAAAATAAACAGCACCATGCAATTCATCAAGCATATCATCAAGTCTAGGAATAGGGAATCGATACTTAACCGTTATCTTGTTGATAGCCCGACTGTCCACACACATTCTCATGGTACCATCCTTCTTTGGAACAAGCAAAGTAGGCACTGAACAAGGACTAAGTGACTCACGCACATAGCCCCTCTCTAAGAGCTCACCAACTTGCCTTTTGATCTCCTTTGCTTCCTCCAGATTACATCTATATGCTGGTCTATTTGGAAGTGAAGCTCCAGGCACCAAATCAATTTGATGCTCTATCCCTCGAATAGGTGGTAATCCCAATGGTAGCTCTTCTGGAAATACATCTTTGAACTCTTCAAGCAACTCCACAACCTGCCTTGGCAAATCCAAACCCTCCACTTGCAATAAAGGCTTTGCCCAAGTCATGAAAACAACCCCCACAGAAGCTAGTGCTTGCTCAACATCTCCCTTTTTGGCTAACATTAACCCTTTACCAGATTCCATCATCTTCCTTTGATTCTGCAACTGATCTTTTCTAACTTGTTGAGAACTCAATGGCATCAAATTCACTTTCTTCCCATTCAGCACAAATGAATAAGTGTTCCTTCTCCCATTATAAGTCACATCATTATCAAATTGCCATAGGCATCCTAATAACACATGACTAGCTGTCATCGGAACCACATCACATAAAACCTCATCATGAAAGGTTTTAATGGAGAATGGCACCCGAACCTGTCTTGTAACTTGAATCTCTCCCTTGTCATTAAGCCAATGTAATTTGTATGGTTTTGGATGTGGAACAGTAGTTAATCCCAGGTTCTCCACTAAAGTAATGGATGCAACATTGGTGCAACTACCATTATCAATGATCATGGCACAAACCTTATCTCGGATTTGACATCTTGTATAAAAAGATGTTTTCGCGCTGTTCCAAACCAATATCAACTTCAGCACTCAAAATCCTTTGAATAACTAATAAATTTCCCTCCATTGGCTCAAGATTCTCTTCTTGTTCAGTCACTTCGACTTTAGATTCCTCTTCCATCTCAGCTTCATCTTCACTTACAAGCTCTTCATACTTCCCTTGTAAAACCATCACCCTCTTATTTTGACATTCAGAAGCAATATGCCCATTTCCCAAGCACTTGAAACACTTGATGTCTCGCGATCTCCTGGAAAATTGAGGTTCAAATACCTTCTCCTTTCCTTTCAATAAACCTGAACTAACACTTCCTTTACTGAACTCTACTTTCTCGTCACGTTTAGGTGTGTTCCATGTTCGCGAAGGTGAAGAAACAGCCTTTGTATTACTTATTGTAGTTGACCTCATATGGATACCCCCTCTTTTCTGCTGTCTTTCTACTTTAGTTGCAAGCTTTATGACATCCTCAAGAAATATGAAGGGCTGTAACTCAACAACATTAGCTATGTCCCTCTTCAATCCATCAAGGAATCTAGCTATTGTTTGCTCTTGAGGTTCATTCAAATCACAGCGAATCAGCAACAGCTCAAATTCTTTCACATACTCCTCCACACTCAAGGAACCTTGCCGCAAAGTCTGGAGTTTGATGTATAATTCTTGTTTATAGTAATCCGGAACAAATCTCTTCTTCATTAATCTTTTCATAAGTGGCCAGCTTGTAACTTCTTCTTCGTCATCCCTTCTTCGCTGAGCTTTTAAGTTTTCCCACAACAAAAGTGCGTAATCGGTAAACTCAAGTGCTGCTACCTTACACTTCTTTGCCTTAGGATACTCATGCCAATCAAACACCCTTTCTACCTTCTGAACCCATTCAAGATACTCCTCATGAGAACTAGTACCTCTAAATGGTGGTATATTAAGTTTGATACCACTAGTAGGGTCATTTTGCTGCCTCCTTATCCTACCCCTATCTTCAGCCTCATCATCCCTATTTGGCTCATCTCCAGCATCCTCTAGGTCATTTCGAGGTACCCTATGCCCTACCCGCCTTTGTTGGGGTTGCAAAGTGTTTCTTTGCATCATTTCTATAATTGCAGCAAGTTGTCCACGAATTTCAGTAATCTCACCTCGAAATTCATCATGAGCTCGTTGTAAGCCCACGAGTTGAGCTTGTTCTAAACTCAATCCCTTTGGTACTCTACTTGCATCATCGTTAGCCATTATTAACAAAAACCCCAAACAAGTATGAACAATTGAACAACACAACCAGTAGCTAAAACACTCTTCTCAAACTGAATTTTTCACCAATTCAGTAAATACAATCAAATAGCAACAATTTACTCAAATTCAAAATTTCCAGGTTCAAGAACAATTTAATTCAACCAACCCATCTCCAGTTCACAAACTACTAAGAATTAATTTTAATGCTTCAGAGTTGCAATTCAACTCCTCAAATATTAGAGACCCAAACTGATAATAACCCCACCAAATTATATAACACAAAAAATAGCAAGACACCTTCAATAGCTAAAACTTCAGTTTGCACACTAAAATCCTGTGCTCTGATACCAGATGATGTGCCTTGATTTATAACAAAATTAAATTGTGAAGTTGATGGAGGATAGAACTAAATAGATACCTTGATAAGTCGTATGGACGCCACAAGGATCAATTTAGGGTTTTGACGCCACACTCTTGGTGATCAAAGAGTGATAAGTCAGCAACTATCTTCAAGAGTTGAAAAAACTTGAGAAGACAATTTTGAGAGAGAAAAGTCTATTTTCGTGCATCCAAATCCAAAATGAGGCAACTGCCTCTACAAGATTTTTACATGCCTTATATAGGCTTACAAAATGAGGTGAAACCCTAATGTTACCTAATAAGCTTAAAAAGGCCTAAAATAAGCCCAATATGACTTAACAATTTAAAACAAAACTAAACAAGTTCAAAATAGCCCAAATACATAAAAATAGTAACATAAGAAGTAAATAAAGCCCAATAGCATGAAAAGAAAGCCCTTAGCTGCTTCTTAAAGCCCAACGTCACCAAACGTCTCTAAATCACGTCCCAATCTCAAATTGAAGACAAATAAATACATTTAGCTCGTTTCCATTCAGATCGCAAGCTTCTAATCCCATAGAAGCTTTAATAGCTCCAATTTGACTACTTATGGCCCTTTGAAGCTGTTTAGCCTTAGCCCTTGTTATTGGACCATCTGAAATCTCCTTCACGCTCAGCTCGCCTTCTTGAGTTGATTTAGAACCTTCATGATGCACATCACTTATGGTCATAAGATTTTCTAGAACATAATCTTGAAGCATTTAGATAGACAAACTCACCCATATGTGTTGACATATCCTGTATTTACATATATCGAACTCCTTGAGCATCAAACGATACATAGTAACACCCAACAGTCAGACAATGAAAGGTCTCTGACATGTGTGAAACTAAGTATAATGGATCACTTACAAGCCCACTATGGTGCTCAGGTCCAAGGACCACGAATACTACTCAACTGGAAATGATCCTCCATTAATGGCTTTATAGGATATCTTTCAAAGATCCTAATTGAGCCTGTTCAATACCTAGTCCTCACTGAACACCTATATGTCTGTACGAGCTTCCACTAAGCTTATAGTCTACTAAGACTAACTATCTAGACCATCTAGATATAGACTTATACCAATCTATGTTAAATAGGATTTTCACCAATAGACCTGCATCAGTGAATAGATCATGAATATAAAGTTCGAGAACATACTTGCACAATGATATTTCTTATCACTATTTACAACAATTTGCAACTATATCATTGCTAATATACCCTTTAACTCTTTAGATTTTGTTGACTCTTATAACATACTAATTCTTAGCAGTGCTAACTCTTAACAATTATAACTCTCAGCATTGCTAACTTTTAGCCCTAATCTAAACTCCTTTAGACCAAATCTGAACTCTTTTAAATCATACAATGTCTGAAACATTACAAGCATCTTACCATATATATTTTATATTAAAGATTTTATTCGAAAATCTTATTATATAAATATTAAACAATTAATATTAATACAATATTAGAATGGCATGTAAGCACCATTTTCAACAACTCCTACTTACTTTAGTGTCATTCACAATAATATCTAATATCTATCATCTCTATTTGTTTCTCAAACACTTTAAGAGTTAAGGCTTTAGTAAGTGGGTCTGTTACTTTATCCATAGAATGTATCCTAGATACTATTACATCTCTAATAGCCAAGAACATTCTAATTATGTGGTATACATAGTCCACATGATCAGAATTTTTGTGAGTCTTATGGCTTCTTGGCTTGAACAATTACCTTGTTATTATTGCATTTAGTGGGATAGAATCCACTAACCTTGGAATTATTTTAATCTCTGCAACTAACTTATATATCCACATAAGTTGTTTTGCAGGTTTCTCAAGCCACAACATATTTTGCCCTCCAAGGTAAAATTAGCTGTGGATATTTATATTGCACTCTTAACTAACTACGGTTCCAATAAGAAGACATATATAACCAAATGTAGATTTTTAATTATCCGGACTAGACTGAAAGTCCAAATCTGTGTATCTTCTCATATGTAAGTAGCTTTCTTTATGATTCAAAAATTTATCCTCTATACCTTTCAGGTATTTCAGATATGTTTCACGGCTAATTAATGGTCATTACCCGGATCAGACTAATACTGACTCATAACACTTACAGTCATCCAGATCTAGGTCATGTACATAAAATGGCATACATCAAGCTATCTCTAGCTGATGTACATAGTATGTTAGACATTCTAACCTTTCATCTTTTTATCAAGGATATTTCCTCCTAGAAAGATAAATGTCTTGTCTAAAAAATACATAATTGTCTGACAGTTATTAAAGTTATACCTTTCCAAAACATAGTCTATGTACGAAGATTGGGACAATCTTATCAACTTTCTAACTCTATATCTATAACGCTTTATAGCTAGTATATAGGAAGTTTGTCCCAAAACTTTTATAGAGAAGTTCTTATTCAGATAACTCTTATCCGACTGACTTACAATATACAAACATTATTTCCAACATTGAGTATGTTATCTACATTAAGAACTCAAAAGATAATTATACTTCCACTGCCCTTTCTAAACACATACGCCATTTTTTTCGTTCTTGATGAAACCAGACTTTCTAATTTCTTTGTTGAAGCACAGATTGCAGCCTCAGAAAAACTGCTAAAATTTAAATTGAAGCATGAGTAGTGGTGAAAAGGTTTCCTCATAAACTGATCCCAGATCTCTAAGTATGACCTTTTATCATTAATCGGGCTTTGAAGGTTTCTACCTTCATATTGGGCCCACACTTCCACTGCATAAACTTATTTACAACAAATAGGAATAATTCTCATTGGAAGCACAGCCAAGTCCTAGACTTGATTGTCATGCATAGAGTCAATTTTTAATTTCATGACATCTTGCCATTGTTCCAAATTAATGTCTAACATCGTTTCTTATATAGGTTATAGGATGATTTTTTTCAACTAAGAAAAGTCCAATGGCACCTTCAAGTATTAAACATATGTAATAGGTGACCCTCGATATCCCTTTTAACCCACGAAGAAAGTATGTTAAAGGTATCTCACTTAATTGAGCTTAAAGTTCCATTATCGATTCATATACTTCTTGATTGACTTCAACAATTTTAATCTATCTACAATCCTTATGATCTATGAGAAATTCTATCTCTAGAAAAGTGGCGTTATAAGAAACGAACATGTTTCATTTCTCTGGATCATAAAACTAGTATCCTATAAGATCCTGGGGATACATAAGCAACTGAAACTTGTACCGCTTGGGTGCGATTTTTGTCTTATTGCATAACTCTTATACAATAAGGATAACCCCAAATCTTAACATACTTAAGAGTTGGTTTCCTTCTAGTCCATATCTTATATGGAACAAAAGAAATGGCTTTCGATGGAACTCTATTCAATAAGTGAAAAGTAGTTTCTAGAGCACAATTCCATAGATATTCTGGAAGATTGGTGAAACTCAATATCGATCAATTCATATATAATAAAAATTGATTCCTCCTCTCCAAATCACCTTTGTATTGAGGAGTACCTAAAGGACTATATTAAGCAAGAAATATGTTATCCTTTAAATAATTCATGAATTTACTGCTCATGTATAAACTGTCTTAATTTGATCAAAGGTATTACATAAAAGTTTATTTCCCTACTTCTAGTCGGAACTCTTTGAATACTTCAAAATTTTCTAACTTGTGTTTTCCAAAAACACATATCTGTATCTTGATAAATCACGATAAAGATAATGAAGTATCAAAATTCATCCAATGGCAGTATGATTCATTAGATGACATATATCAATATGTATAAGTTCCAATAAATCAGCAGGCTAGTATCCAATACCTAAATAAGTATTTGGTCATTTTTCCTTAAATCCAGGATCCATAAACTAGCTAAGGTTTCATAGTCAAATCAAGTATCCGCTTATCCTTAAGCAGACGAGATAGTCGTCTCACGACTACATGACTTAATCCTATGTCCCACAATTTATTATTATTCAAACTTCTTGAACTACTAATTTTTTAGTCCATCTAGACATTTCCTGTTTTCTTTAAGATATAATAGTTATTCATTAACTAACACTCAGTTACCAAAAAACATCATTATCATATATATACACAAGAAACTATTCCTAATGTATTCATGATAACCCTTTCTATCTAATACAGTGAGTGATATGATTTCCTAATAATGTATGGCACAAAATAGAAATTATACAACATTATACTTCTACTAGAATAGAGAAGTGACTAAAAAGTCCTAATAACAACCATGTCTAGGAAACCTTCATTTCTTACACGAAGCTGTACTTCTCCTTTCATAGCTTTCTAGCATTCTTCAAATCATACAACACTTTATAGATATGAGAAACTTCACAATAGTATTATATGCTAATGAAATGTCTATGATCGATAAATAGATATCTAAGGGGTCTATCTTTCTTAAAGTAAGGTTTATTTGAATGGTAATGTTTACTATATCAAACCTCACCACAATAGAAACATTTGCAATTATGACTATTCTCTTATCTCTGGTTTGGATATAATTTTTTAAACAGAGTATAATATGTTGGGATTTGTGCTTATGTGTCATCCCAAAATATATAAATATTTAATGATAGTATTTATATAATTATCATTTCTAATAAAATCGTTAATATTATTTATGTGTGCGTAGAAATGGGATCCATCAGCTCATATGAGTGGGTTGTATATCCTTATGGTCTGAGATTGTATTTTAAAAAGTCTTGTGGCCACAAGCATAAACCTCAAAAAATATATTCTGAAGGAATAAACAATATCACAAAAGTGTTTGTGGATATCGTTTCATGAAATATAAATCTGGAGATAAGTTCATGGTTGAGCAAAATAGAGAATTGACAGTGATGATCTATATCTCTGCTCTTCAATGATATAATTGATAGAGGGATTATATGAATATGCAATAACCTCAACTTGCATAGTCTAACACGTTGATTTGTAATAATCGTAATATGTGTGTGGGACATCGTTCACAGACGTATAGAGGAGATCCATATGACAAATCAGGTGTGGACCTAGAGAGTCTCACAATATGAAGTGTACTCGTTGCGCACTAAGGTAGCGGATTGGATTGAATTATTCGATCAAATAAATTTCAGCAAAATAGAATAATTATTTAGGGATCCATCGGGTTGTACATTTGTTAAGACTTAATTGTTAAGTAAATCACTCAATTAATTAACAACCCTTGTTAATTAATAGAATATTGACAAGTGTCAAAATTTGTTCAATGATTTGATTTTACCTTTTTACCATTTAACCATGGTAGTAAAAATTAATAAGATAAAAAGTAATTATTCAAAATTATTTTGAATAATTAAATTATATATTATTAGATAATATTATAATATATATAGATCATGGCATTGTATTTTAATACAATGAGGGGCCTATTTTGAATAATTAAATTATATATTATTAGATAATATTATAATATATATAGATCATGGCATTGTATTTTAATACAATGAGGGGCCTAAATGTTGGTCATTTATTTACCCATTATAATTAAAGTAATTATATTTATTAGATAAAAATTCATTTAGGTGGCCATTAATCTAGTGCTTGGTTTAATTAATTCTAAGTTGGAGACCAACAATAAAATTGGTGGAACACTTGTTTTTGTTTAATCAAAGTGTTGAATAAATAAAATTGATTTTGGAAAAACAATTGATTCATTCATTCAATTCTTAGAGAAGAATTTGGCAAGGGTAAAGCAAAAGGAGTAAGAGAGAATTTTGAGTTTTATTCTTTCAAGTGTTGGAAAATAAAAAAATTTCGCTTCATCTCCTTCTCTAATGGATGGCTAAAATGAACAAAATAAAAATGGAGAAGAAGATAATTATTTTAGAAAAGAGTTGTTCAAAATAATTATCATATGAAAATTGTTTCTAAGAATTATACAAGAGTTGTATGTTAAATATTTACCATCTCCATTTAAGAACCAAAATTATATTCAAAAGAGTTTGAATACATGTTGCTGAAAATTCTAAAACTAAGCTACCATTATAGCTCCTTAATCTACCAAAAGTTATGGACTAGAATTATTCAACATATACTTCAAGGTGAGCTCTTCACATGGATTGTTGGAGAACTTGAAGAATTTGTAAAGCTACCTTCATTAGGTAAGTGTTTTACATAATGTTTTAATACAATTGTTTATCATGTTTATAAATGTATAATTGTTATACTTATTCATATATGTGATATATGTGTTTATTTGTTAAATTGAGTGTATTTGTCAACATGCTTCCGCTACATATAATAATTTTTAAAATTATGTATACACTCATATGTCACACGCTCGATTCCCAACATAATATTACTAGCATATGTTATGTACATATGCCCCTACTAAGAATCATTAGACATGCAGGTCATGATATATGATTTGACTCTCAAATTATCATTTTCTAATAAATTGTAACTTCTTTCGAACAGATATTATTAGAAACACCACTTTAGTATCTTCTGATCAATAATAAATCTAAAATTTTCTAAATTTAGAACACTTCTCATATTCTTTGGAAGTCAAATATTTTTTGGTACCCTATAATTATTGTGCCAAAATTAATTATACTAATGGATTGCTCATATTGATCTTATCTCTATAAGATACCTAGTAGATGTTGAGCAGAACATTTCTAATTGTTAATTAATAATACTTTAAATCTTAGGGATAACTTTTATACATTTTTTAATCTAAAGACACCCTCCTACTACTTTACATAATTCTCTAAATCTTTCAAAGGAGAAAATAACAATTTAAACTTTTTTAAACTGTACAACAGAAATTGAATCCCATTAAAATTTTACTCTAGCCTTATGCTTTAGCAATATTGGCATTTGTAAATCCAAAAGGTAGATAACTTTTGTCAATTAAAAATTAACTCTTATAACTGATCCTAAATACACCTTATCTTCATACTTTAGCAATATTGGATAAGTGTATTCTAAATTAACTTGTCAATGATCAAATATATATTACTGATACTACCCTCACGCTTTAGCAATATTGGACAATATGTTCACATATATTTTCTCATCTCATGTTTAACCGGCATAGTCCAAATCACACCAACCAAATTCGTCACCCTTTAGCAATATTGGAAAAAGATCGAAATGACTTAGCTAACACTGTATTGATAAGACGGATCATCATGTAACATTATCTTATAATGAAACACTTTGAATTTGATTTAGAGAGATTTTATACTTTTGTTTGCATGTCATGAGGACGTGATTCCGAATCACACATTTGTTTTGTCCAAGCATTACTGACCTTCATCAATAGGGCTCCCATTGTGGTTTTCAGTACAAACAAATGGAGCATAGTTTATAATTCAACAATAAATATTTTTAAATAATTTAAAAATAACAATCAAAATAATTTATTGCAATTACAACTTTTCTTAGGTTCCTCGTACTAGGATACTAAAGGCACAGCCTCTCATGTCGTAGTTTCAATCATTGCAGTGCTACAATGCTAGGGTCTTCACCTTGGCGCCATGATGCTGAGCTTTTGGCGCTGTGGCAATGAGTCACCAACCAACGTTGTGGCATTAGAGATTATGTCTCCAACGCTGTGGAGCCATGCCGCAAGCACTACGACGCTGGCCTATTGGTGTTGTAGTACTTGAGATTTTGTTTTCCAGTGCTGTGACACTGAAGCCTAAACAATCCCAACACCGCGGCACAAAATGACATTGCCACAATATCCCTTTCAGCTGTAACCCCAGGACATTGTATTTACGCTATGGACACTCCGATTATATACAAATAGTACACAATCATGTGCTCTAATACAAATTTGAAAGAACAGTATATGTAGGGTGAGCGTATATATTTTAATTTTAATTTACATACTTTATATGCATTAATAAGTGCAACAGAATATTAATTAACATCTCATTACACTAATGAGATAATAAGAAGCTCACCTTTAAAGCGTGCTTTGAAAGTAATTATAAGCATGAAGTGGCATATAGCATATGCTTTGTCATGCTTATTTTAGTGTTGGAAACTAATTTGAGCCTTATTGGCCGAATGTGAAGCAACTATGGCTATAAATAGCCATCCTCGCTTCAATAATTTTGCAAGTGAAATGTGAGTTAAATAGCAAATCATATAAAGAGTTTCAAGAGATATTTGAAACAATTATTGTTTCAAATTGTAGCCAAGATAACAAGGCAATTGTTATAGCATAAAGGATCCCACCCAGTCCTCGACTAAAATTAAAGTATAGGGTCATACATTTTTTTTTTAATTGAGTCCCTTTTTATGTTATTTTGTACTATATAATTCCTTTGTTTGTGGGATCATTTTCTTACGAGAGGTAACAAAAAGAGTTGCAGATGAATTTTTAACTATGCCTAGATCACAAATAAATGAAAATTTTATTGATAAGACCTTTTAATTGTAGCCAATATCTTATTACAAATAATTCGAACAACTTCAGGAGAAACAGAGGCATTTAACTATTACAGAGTTGGTATGATTTGATTATCTTGTTATTTAACGCTTTTAGCCTTAGGAGAAAGAAAGATGATTTCGGAATAGAAAAGACGGAAAAAAAATTATTAAAAAAATCTATGCTTGTTGAAGATGAATTTTATAGATAAAACAATTCCTTCTGTCTTATATCCTTGATTAATGCAGCCTTGAATGCTTTAATTATCAATTCTAGTATTAAGCGAAAGGTTACACCTATGGGTTCTGTATTGCAAGTCAACCCTACTACACTAGTACCAATAAGTAGCATAGAGGAAGAGGCGCTATGCCTAGGAATCAACATTAAAATTTTGTTAGAAATTGCCCTTTTTCCTTATTGAGATATGGACTAAGAGGAATGGTTAAAAGTAACTTGTTGGCTTAACAATAACAAAACAAAGTGGCAAGATGTGTGGTTTGTTGGCCAATTACAAGAAAAATGAATGGCCTTCTTCATTTTAAAGAATTAATGCACATTACTCAGCCATGTCATGCTTGAAAAATGGCATGACTAATCATGCTCTAAATTCAACAAATGCCACCTCCTACTTATAAGGCCGAATATGGCTTTAATTAAATGCCACCATTAGCTAATCAATTTATTTCGCCAAATTATATATTAACACTTAATAAATTAATGGCCCATTGATATTATGCCATATGTCATGCCATTACAAATTAATGGCATGACATACGGTACCCAATATAAAGAGTAAAGTGACAAGTCCCACTTAACACTTAAACCTTATCATCTCCTTTAGAGAACTTGAAATAATTTTATTTTTTTGAGACTTTTAAGATTGAACTTTTAAATCCGGTGCGCTACCCTAATGCACAAAGAGTACACTTCATATAGTGAGACTTTTTAGGTTCATGGTCATTTTATCTTATGGAACTCTTCCGTAAGTCCATAAACAATGCCTTACACACACATTATGAAAATAACAAAACAACGTGTTAAACCGTATAAGTTGAGATTAATACATATTCGTATAATCTCCCCATCATTTATGTCCTGGAAGAGTGGAGACATAGTTCATCACCGTCAAGTCTCCATATGCTCAACTTTAAAACTTATCTCCAGATTTGTTTTCCGATAAACAATATCCAAAAATACTTTTGTGATATTGTTTTTCTCACAGGAAACAATTTTCTTGGGTTTCTTACTTATGGCTATAAGATTTTCTAGAATATAATCTTAGTGCATCTGGATATACAACTCACCCATATAAGTTGACGAATCCTATATCTATATATACGAAACGCCTAGCGGTTAGACCATGAAAGGTTTATAACATGTGTAGAATTTAAGTATGATGAATCACTCATAAGCCTACTGTGGTGCTTAAGTCTAGACCACAAATACTACTCAACTTGAAAGGATCCTCTATTAATAGCTTTATAGGATGTTTATTGGAGATCCTAATTGAGGATTTTCAGTACCCAATCCTCACTAAATTAGACTATCCAGATATAGACATACATTGATCTATGTTAAATAAGATTTTCACCGATAGACCTGTATCAATAAAAATAGATCAGAAACATAACTTTCGATATCATACTTGCACAATGATATTTTTTAGCACTATTTGTAACTCTTTACAACTATATAATTACTAATATACCCTTAGGTCTTTGTCCAATTTCAAATGAGGTTCTAACTCTTTAGATTTCGCTGACTCTTATAACCTGGTAACTCTTAGCATTTCTAACTCTTAGCCCTTATCTAAACTCCTTTAGACCAGATTTGAACTCATTCAGATCATACAATGTCTAAAATATTACAGCATCTTACCATATATATTTAATATTAACTATTTTATTCAAAATATTATTGTATAAATATTCAATTATTATTATTCATACAATATTAGAATAGCACGTAAGCACCATTTTTAACAAAAATTAGGTCATATAGACGTAAGCCAATTATCCCGTCTGGTTAAGGATATGCAGTACTTGATCTGACTATGAAACTTTGGCTAGTTTATGAATCCTAAATTTAAGAGAAAATGACCTAATACTTATGTAGGTATTTGATACAAACCTATTAGTTTATTAGAACATGTGCATAATTATATATATGATCCATTGAATCATACTGCCACTAGGTAAATTTTGATACTTCATTTTCTTTATCATGATTTGTTATTATACAGACATGTTTCTGGGAAACACAAGTCGAAAACTTTTAAAGAGTTCAAAAAATTATGACTAGAAGGAGAGAAACAAACCCTTGTGTATATTCAATGCCTTCAATAAAATTAAGGCGATTTTTACATGAGCAATAAATTCACAAATTATTTAAAGGAGAATGGAATTCTCGCTCAATATCTTCCTCTAGGTACTCCTCAATGCAAAGGTGATTTAGAGAGGAAGAATTAGACTTTATTAGAATAATCGGTAATTTTGAGCTTCCTTAATCTTTTAGAATATCTTTGGGATGTGCTCTAGTAACTATTGATCACTTATTGAATCAAGTTCTATCAAAAGTTATTCCTTCTATTTTGTATGAGATATAGACTGGTAGAAAATCGAGTCTTAATTATGTTTAGATTTTTTGTTATCCTGATTGCATAATAGTTATGCGACAAGATAAACTTGCACCTAAAAGGTACAAGTGACAATTCAGAGAGTATCCCAAGCATTTTATGGGATACCAGTTTTATGATCCAGAAGAAGTGAAATATGTTTGTTTCTTATTACACCAAATTTCTCTAGAAAGATTTTCTCATGGATCATGGGAATTGTAGAAAGATTGAACTTGATGAAGTTAATCAAGATGTATATGAACCGACGATGGAGCCTAAGAGTCAATTTAGTAAAATACCTTAACACACTCTCTTTATAAGTCGAAAAGGATATCGAGGGTTACAGTATATTAGGTATACTTGATGCATGTATGTGCTCTTAGTGTTTTCTTATTTGAAGAAAATGATCCTTTGACTTATAGAGAGATATAGTTGGTCATCGATTCGAAAAAATGGCAAGATGCTATAAAATTCAAAATTGATTCTATGTATGAGAATTAAATCTAGAATTTAGTTGTGCTTTCGATATGTATTATTCCTATTCATTGTAAATGAGTTTATTTCGTGGGCTCAATATGAAGATAGAGACCTTCAAAGCTTGATTGAAGATAAAAGGTTACACTCAGAAATCTGGGATTGGTGATGAGGAAACGTTTTTCACCAATAACCATGCTTAAGTCAATTCAAATTTTTTTGGCTATTACAGCATATTAAGATTTTAAGGTCTAGTTTATAGATGTAATATTGGTGTTTCAAAATGTATATCTTGACTAAGAGATAGGCATAGAATAGCCTGAAGGTTTTGTATTCAGCTTAACTTCTAATCTAATGTGCAAACTGAAGAAGTTCATGTGGAATCTTCGTTTTAACAAGGAAATTAGAAAGTTAGATTTTATTAAGAACAAAAAGAAAGTGTGTGTGTTCAAAAAAGACAGTGGACGCATAATTTTCTTTCTAGTTTTCTATATTGATGACATAGTTTTGTCAAAAATGACATTGGTATGTTGTAAGTCAGTTGAATAAAAGTTATCTAAGCAAAATCTTCTCCATGAATAATTTGAGAAAAGTTTCTTATATATTAGCTATACCATGTTATAAAGATAAAATTAGGAGACAGATAAGTCTATCCCAAACCTCGTACATAGACTATGTTCTTGAAAGGTACAACTTCAATAATTGTGAGACAATTGATATATATTTTAAACATGGCATTAATTTTTCTAGGAAGAGGTATCCTCGACAAGAATATGAATGGATTAGAATGTCTAATGTCCCATATGCATCATATATTGGTAGCTTGATGTATGCCATGTTATGTACGAGACTCAAATCTGGATGGCTGTAAGTGTTACGAGCTGGTATCAGTCTGATCTATGTAGCGACCATTAAATGACTGTGAAACATATTTGAAATACATGAGAGGTATAGAGGATGAGTTTCTAAATTATGGAGTAAGTTACTTACATATGAGAGGATACACAAACTTGGACTTCCAATCTAGTCCGATTGATAGAAAGTCTACATCTGGCTTTGTATTTCTTTTTGAAGGTACTATAATTAGTTGTAAGTGCAATTTAGATCTCCACAACCGATTCTAGCTTGGAGGCAAAATATGTTGCAGCTTGAAAAGCCTATAAAAGAAGTTCTATGGATATACAAATTAGTTGCAAAGCTTAGAATAGTTCTAAGTTTAGTGGATCCTATCCCACTATAATGCAGCAATAACAAATCAATTACTTAAGCTAAGAAGCCATAAGACGCACTAGAATTCTGATCACGTGGACTTTGAATATCAAATAATTAGAAAGTTCTTAGCTATTAGGGAAGTAATAGTATCGAGGATCCTTGGATAAAGTAACGGACCCAATCAGACTGTAACTTTCAATGTGTTTGAGAAACATATGGAAATGATAGGTATTAGATATCATTGTGAATGGAACTAGAGCAAGTGAGAGTTATTGAAAATGGTACTTATGTGCATTCCAATATTATATGAATATTAATTGTTTAATATTTATACAATAAGTATTTCGAATAAAATTGTTAATATTTAATATTAATAATATGACAAGATGCTTGTAACTTTTCAAACACTATAAAATCTGAAGGAGTTTAGATTTGGTTCAAATAAGTTTGGAACAATGATAAAAGTTAGCTATGCTAAGAGGTATAATTATTAAGGGTTAACACTACTAAGAGTTAGCAGAAGAGTCATCGAAATCTAAAGAGTTAAAGTCTTGTCTGAAATGGGACAAAGATCTAGGGATATATTAGCAATGACATAGTTGCAAGGAGTTAAGAATAGTGCTAGAAAATGTCATTGTGCAAATATGTTCTCAAATTTTATATTTTTGATCTTTTGCATTGATGAGGGTCTGTCGGTGTAAATCGTATTTAATATAGATCAGAGTATGTCCATATTTGGATGGTCCAGATTGTTAGTCTTAACAGACCATGAGTTTAGTGAAAGCTTGTATAGACATACGAGTATTCAGCGAGGACTGGGTATTGAACATATCAATTAAGACCTCCAATAGACTTCCATAAAGCCGTCATTTAAAGGTCCTCTCAAGTTGAGTAGTATTTGTAGTCTTTTGACCTAAGCACCACGGTTGGCTGTAAGTGATCTACCATACTTACGTTCTACAAATGTTAGAGAATTTTTATGATCTGACCACTGGGTATGGTCCGATACTCATGGAGTTTGGTATATGTAGATACGGGATCTGTGCTCATATGAGTGATTTGTATATCCTGATGCTCTAAAATTGTATTTCAGATAGTCTTATGGCTATAAGCAATAAACCTAAGAAAGAGTTTCCTGTGGGATTAAATAATACCGCAAAAGTGTTTGTAGATATTGTTTATTGAAATATGAATCTAGAGATAAGTTAGGGTTGAGCATATAGAGACTTAACGGTGATGATCTATATGTCTGCTCTTCCAGAATATAAATGACGGAGGGATTATACAAATATGTAATAACCTCAACTTGTATGGTTCACCATGCCGTATTGTTATTTCAATAACGTCTGTATGGGGCATTATTTATAAACTTACGGAAGAGTTTCATAAGAGAATTAGGTATGAACTTAAGGAGTCGTACTATATGAAGTGTACTACTTAAGTATTGGGGTATCGCTCTGGATCGAATGGTTCGATCTAAAAAGTTCTCAAAAAGTAAGAATTATTTTAGGGTCTCTCAAAAAGTTGATAGAACTTAAGTGTTAGGCCCAGGATATTAACAAGTGGTAAGTTGGACTTACCACTACATTCCCTAATTTATTGCCACATGTCATGCCATTAATGACATGACATATGGCAAGTGAATGGCAATTGATTTCTACCAATTGAAAGGCCAAAATTTTGCATTCTTCATGACAATAAAACACATAAATCGCCATCTATTCTCATAAAACCATAAAATATCAAAATAAAAACATGAAAAAATATATGATAATTTTGCCCTTATCAATTATCCCTTGCTCTATTAAAAATCATGACCTTGGAAAAGCTCTACGCAATCTAGGAGTGAGTATTAATCTCATGCCCTTCTCTGTCTATAACAAGTTAAAATTGAGTTAAGCAAGGCATATCAACATCACACTCTTACTTGTTGATCAATCTCTTACCTACCCAAAAGAAGTTATAGAGAATGTACTAGTCAAGGTAGACAAGTTCATCTTCCTTGTTGATTTCATCATCTTGAATATAGAAAAAGACTTTTCCTTAGAAGACCTTTCTTTAGAAGACCTTTCCTAGCTATTAGATGAACTGTCATTAATGTTCAAATAAGGGAGTTTACCATGAGGGTACAAGATGATATTGTCACTTTCAAAGTATTCAAGGAGATTATGTTGCCATTTGAGAATGAAGACTATTGCAGTATTAATGTGGTGCACCCAAAAATTGAACAGCTCAAAGACATGGAGATATAAGATCCTCACATCCAAAAGAAGACGTTGAAGTATAGAAGAAAAAGAAAGAAGAAGAATGAGCAACAGTGTGATGAAAGGATCAAGGAGGAGGGCACAAGAGAATCATTTCCCTGGTCTAAGATTAAAGTCTTTCCAGATAAGCACGAAGAGAATAAGAAAAGTCAGCAAGATCACATACATGGATGCTTCCACTATCACCTTTAATCCACCATAAGAATGGAAGAAGCCACAAATAATTTTTATTTTAGATTTGCTTTAGTTACTTTAGTTTCTTTTCTTATAGGAATAAAATAAGTCAAGCATTTGAAGAAGCAGCATAAGCATTTGCAAGCATTGGGAGCAAAGAAAACTACAGTCATATCCAATAAAGATAATAACGATGCATTACTTTAACTTTATTTACCAGGGACAAATCTTATACTCAATTTTTATTTTGTAACATTGGGGACAGTATCTAATTTAAGTTTTGGTGTGAGAAAAACTTGTGTTTATTTTGCTACATGACTTGATTGGTTGTCTTATAGGTTTAGAAGATGATCTTTAGTCTATGATAAAAAAAATAGAATATTGGCTGAATTTATTTTCGTAAGTCTCTAGGAAATAATAAATACTTGAGATAACTCTTATATCATGAATCTTGGATTGAGTGTGACTTTATTTTTTATCATTTACTCTTGAGCACATTGAGATAAGTATGTATCAATTGAATTTTTTTTGCTTAAAGATACTTTATACTTAAGTAGTACACCATAGTCTTGAAGACCAACTCTTTGAAACTTGCTTGATTACTACTTGAAATGAAATCCTAGGAAGCAATGAATAAAGAAATAACATTAGACTATCTTTGGACCGTTTGAGCTCTTTCTAACCTACCATAGATGTAAAGTTATCCCTCGTTAACTTTTGAGCCTAAATACCCATTATTTCTATTTAACCACATTACAAACCTTAAGACTTTAAACTTAATTATTCTAAAATAACCTATAACACTATAAACCTAGAGTTTACTTAGAAATATTCTTCAAAGGAAAAAGGTTGTGAGAAAAGGGTACTAAAGTGGAAAGTCTTAAGTTTGAAGGTATTTGATAAGGGCATAAATGTACTATTATATTTATCTTTAAACTTAAGTTTTGCTCCAAATTATGAATATTTGGCTATTTATTTGTGTTTTTAACCATAAATAGGTGTATGACATAAAATGTGAAGATTCAAGACAAATCGAAGGCAAAACGGATGTGAAATAACAAAGTTATATGAGAAAACATCGGCTGGGCAACTCGGCTTGGGCTCCGTGGCGTCCTAGGCATAAGGTTGAGAGTTGTGGTGCTCAACACCAGTGCTATGATGCCCAGTAAATTTCCCCACCAAATGCATTTTCAGGTCTGATTGTCACGACGCTGGTGCAACAACTAAAATACCTCCTTAACTCTCCTAATTTGACTTGGCTTCGAAAGCCTTCGACCTTCGACCCTAGGGTTTTTTAAACCTATAAAAACACTCTTTTTGAGCCAAAACACAAACTTTATCAAACAAAAAACTTAAGGAAATAATTCAAAACATAAATCAAGAGATCAAAGCCAAGAATTGAAGATGTAAGATCAAGATTCAAGCTTTAACTTAAGATAGAGAGAAATTCAAACCAAGGCGTTTTCTTAATTAGTTTCTCTTATCTTTTCTTATCATTATGTTCTTGTTTTTGCTATTCTTCATGGATTATTTTGGTACACTTGAGTTTGTGATGAAATAAACTTCTTTGATCTAGGGTTAAACTCTTGAACCTAGTATGTAGTTGAATTTTGTTAATTCTTAGTTTATGAACTTAATGTTGGAGTTGATGCTTACGTGTCATTTTAATATTGTATGAATATTAATTGTTAATATTAATACTGTTGGGATTTGTGCTTGTTAGGGTCGGTGCTTACTTGTCATCCCTGAATGTACATATACTTGTGTATTTATACAAGTGTATATTCTCATTAAATCGTTAATACCAATTTATATGGTATTATGCATGTAACGTTACAGACATTGTAAATCTGAAAGAGTTTGGATCAGATCTAAAGGAGTTTAGATAAGGTTCATAGTAAGCCATGTTGAGAGATATAATTGTTAAATGTTGTCATAGCTATGTGTTAGCTAGTTATAATACTCAGCAGATTCAACAGTTGGAGCCTTGTCTGTAATGGGACATAGATCTGAGAATATTCTAATAACTGCATAGTTGCAAGAGTTGCAATCAGGTGCCAGAAAAATGCAAGTTGCGCAAGTATGTTCTCAAATAATTGTCCCTAATCTATTTCTGTCGATGCGGGTTTATCGGTGGATACCTTTATATATAGATCAGCATATGTCGTACCTATAGTGTATAGATGGTTGTTTGTAGCCGACTGTGAGCTTGGAGCTCGTATTGACATATGGGTATCCAGTTAGGACTAGAATGAGACAGACTCACGAGGGCCTCCGATAGACATTTAATGTAAACCGTCAACGAAAAGTCCTCTCGAGTTGAGTAGTATACGTGGTCCTTTGATTGAGTGCCATGGTGGGCTTGTAAGTGATCCACCATACTTTGGTTCCACGCATGTCACAGACCTTTCATGGTGTGACCACTGGGTGTCGCTGGGTATGGTCCGATGCTTGTATAGTCCAGTGCGTACAGATATGGGATCTGTCAGCTCCCATATAGAGTTTGATATCCAAATGCTTCGAGACTGTATCTCAGAAAGTCTTGTGACCACAAGCAATCATCCCAAGAAAGAGTTCCGCCAGGGTGGAACAATATGGCAAAGGAGTTTATGCATATTGTTCAGTGAGATACAAGTCTGGAGATAGGACATGGATAAGCATTTGAGGATTTGACGGTGATAATCTATATTCCCGCGCATCCAGGATATCATGACGGAAGGACTATACGTATGCGTTGTAACATCAACCTGCTTGGTTCAATGCACTGATTTGTATATCCGTGACGTGTGCGTGGGGCATTGCTCACGGACTCATGGAATAGTTCCATTTGATGAATCGAGTATAGGATCTAGGGAGACCCGTGATATGGATTGTACTCATTGTGCACTGGGGCAGCGTGCCAGATTAAAGTGTTTAATCTAGCAATATTCAGTAATACCACAGAAATGCGTACGTGTCTGTATTTAAGTGTTAAATACAACAATTAGTCAATAATTATTATTTACTAATTGTATAATTGATACAAACGACACTGCACAGCCTATACACATACAAGAGAAAGAACTCGCACGTGGGCTTGGAAAAGCACAGGTCCATCAATCACATGATACATTAAGTTTGCCAAATGGGCCAATCACAAAACTTAAAGCCAAGCAATTTAAAAAAGCATTAAATGGGCTGATTCAACAAGTTTGTGGGAGGGCAAACACATGGAGGCCTAGCATAAGCCCAAATACATTTCAAATAAATCCAAATCAGATTCAAGGAAACCTAATCACTTTGATTAAGGCAGAATTTCTGGAAATTTGAATTTTCAAGGAAACCTAATCCCTTTGATTTAGGCATATTTTCTGAAAATTTGAATATTCAAGGAAATCATGTTTTCTGAAAATTTGAATATTCAAGGAAACTTAATCCCTTTGATTTAGGCATGTTTTCTGGAAATTTGATTAAGTTTAAATTTTGTAATTTCAATTGTTGTATTAGTTGTAAGTTTGAAATTTGTATTTGAAAGTTGTAACTTGACATCTCTTATGGTCTCTATAAATAACATGGGGATTGAGAGTGGGAGGACAGATTTCAGAAAATAATATTTGAGAGTTTTTGTGTTCTTCTTTCATTCTTGAAAGGACTTGAACTTATCAAGCTTGTTCTTGTGGTGTTCAAACAACCGGACTTATCATCTAGATTCTTGAAGTATCCTTGGGGTTTCTTGGTGTGGCGTCCTATATCCATCCATAGTCTTGGTTCTTGGTTTGCTAACTCAAGGGTCAAGACTTGTCAAACCTGCGTCTTGAAGATCTCGAGTTCAATTCCATATTGTAGTGCTGGGTTTTATCACATTGTTGGCAAGGTTCATATCAATAATGACACGTGGCACATTGTGGACCTTCGATTGAGTTTACCTAAGTGTGGGTTTGGTGGGACCCACTAGGGGATAAAGTTGGTAACTATACATGAGAGGCAAAATGGTTATTTCACACTTTGATTATTTAATTGTTAAATAATCAAACTATCTTTCTTATTATATAATATAATATATTTTATATTATTTTATTTTATTATATAATATATTATAATATTTTATTATTATATTATATAATATTTTATTATTAGATATTATATATATATTAATATTATATTTGGGTGCCAAATAGTTGGCACCCATTACTCATTTTATATTATTATTTTATTATATATATATATACATGAGAGAGATGAGAAAAAGCCAGAATGTGTGTGTTTTTGGCCAAATTTGGCCGAGAGAAGAGTGAAGAGAAATGGAGAAGAAAAGAAGAAGAAGAAAAAAAAAAATGAAATTGTTTCATTTTTTTCTATGCTTCCAATTGAAGCAATGGTGGATTGCTTCAAATTCTCCATTTCTTATCCTTTTGGAGAAAATGATAAAAACACACATTGACCATTTTGGGGTTTAAGAGTTAAACCCAGTGCTGCGTATAGGGCTGCTGTTCTAACTCACCAAGCCCACCGTGTTGGTGACTAGAACTGCCCGCGAGTTGGTCTCCACGTGGACTCCGAGAAAATACGTGTATAACGTTACACGTTTTGGTGAGTTCTCTAACCTATTAATATATTAATGTGATTAATATATATTATTTATTGTGTTTATTACAAAATTTATAAGTTTCCGCTGCATTAGACAATAGACACAATTGCACATGCATACACCCATATACGTATATTAGATGCCTCCGCCACTAACAGTGCTTACGTGCCATGCCATTATGTATAAATATATAGTGATAATATTTATACAATTGTCATTTCTATTAAAATTGTTAATGTTATTTATAATTAAAATGGTTAGATGCTTGTAACATTTCAAACATTGTATGATCTGAAGGAGTTCAGATTTGGTCTAAAAGAGTTTAGATCAGTGCTAAGAGTTAGCAACACTAATATTTATAAATACTAAGAGTTAGTAGTGCTAAAAGTTAGTGATGTTAATAGTTAGCATGTTCATATAGTTAGCAAAATCTAAAGAGTTAGAGTCTTGTCTAAAATAGGACAATGACCCGAGAATATATTAGTAATGACATTACTGCAAGGAGTTGCAGATGGTGCTAGAAAATATCATTATGCAAGTATGTTCTCAAACACAATGTTCATGATCTAATTTCATCGATGCAGGTCTATCGGTGGAACTCATTAATATAAATTAGTGTATGTCTATATCTGGATAGTCCAGATGGTTAGTCTTAGCAAACCATGAGCTTAGTAGGAAGCTCGTATAGAGATGCAGGTATTCAGTAAGGACTGGATATTGAACAGACTCACGAAGACATCCAATAAACATCTCATAAAGCCGTCAATGGAAGGTCTTTCGAGTTGAGTAGAATTTGTGGTCCTTTGACCTGAGCGCCACGATGGGCTTGTAAGTGATCCACCATGCTTTGGTTCTATACATGTCAGAAACCTTTCATGGTCTGACTGCTGGGTGTCGCTGGGTATGGTTCGATGCTCATAGAGTCCGGTGTGCATAGATATAGGATCTATCAGCTCATATGAGTAGGTTGTATATCCTGATGCTCCGAGATTGTATTTCAGAAAGTCTTATGCCACAAGCATAAACCTCGAAAAACATATTCCGGAGGAATAAACAATATCACAAAAGTGTTTGTGGATATTATTTAATGAAATATAAATCTGGAGATAAGTTTATGGTTGAGCAAATAGAGATTTGACGGTGATGATCTATATCTCTGCTCTTCAATGATATAAATTGATGGAAGGATTATATGAATATGCAATAACCTTAACTTGCATGGTCTAACACACTAATTTGTAATATTCATAATGTGTGTGTGGGGCATCGTTCACGGACGTATGGAGGAGCTCCATATGACAAATTAGGTGTGGACCTAGAGAGTCTCACAATATGAAGTGTACTCGTTGCGCACTGGAGTAGCGGATTGGATTGAATTAATTCAATCCAATAAATTTCAGCAAAATGAGATAATTGTTTCGGGATCCCTCAGGATGTACATTTGTCAAGACTTAATTGTTAAGTATATTATTTAATTAGTTAACAAAAGTTGTTAACCAATAGGATGGTGACAAATGGCAAGATCTAAGCCCATGATATATTAATAAAATAATACAAAAATAGTTTTTGATTTATTTTATTATATTAATTAAATAATGTAAAAATGTTTTTTTGAATTATTTTATAATATTATTATATACATTTAATCCACTAAACATTATTATATAAATTGGATGTATTAATATTTGTTTAAATGAATTTAAAAATTGCCATTATGAATGGTGGAGGCTTTTTGCATTATATATATATTAATGTAGGCCATTAAATGAATCCGTATTCATTTCGATTCATGGAAGTTGGCCGGCCATTTCTTGGCTAATGGAGGGAGCACTTCCTTTAATATTGTTATTGTTTTAAGCATTAAGGAAGTGGAGGGACCTAGGCTTTTTAATTATGAAATTAAGTGGAGCATTATGGATTTGATTATCATTTTGCTACTACCACCAAAAACAAAGAAAACGAGAATTGAATTCATTCTTGTAAGGTAGAATAAATGTCTCGGCCATGTGAGAAGAAAGGAGGGAGAGAGAAATAATATGTCTTGTTTTTCTTTGAAGGAGTTGAATGATAAGTGTGTGAAATTTTTTTCTGGTTTTATTCATCTTATACAATTGAATAACTTAGCAATGACAAAGAGAATTGATTGTTGTTGTGTTAGTAAAGTGTTACTAACAAGAACAAAACAAAACTTCATCTTCTTCTCCTTTTATGGATGACTAAATGATATTCATATTTATGAAACAAGTATATGTATTCAAAGAGTTTGAATACAAGTTGCTAAAAAATTCTAAAGCTACCATTCTAGCTCCATAATCCCACCAAACCGTTATGGACTAGAATTGTTCAACAATACACTTCAAGGTGAGCTCTTCACATGAATTGGTGAAAGACTTGAAGATTTTGTAAAGCTACCTTCATTAGGTAAGTATTTTACATCATGTTATAATATAATTATTCATCATGTTTATAATTGTATAATTGTTATTCTTACATATATATGTGATATATATGTTGAATTGTTAAAAGGGTGTATATGCAACATGCTTTCGCTACGTATAATTAATTTTGAAATTATGTATACACTCGTATATCACACAATCAATATCCATCAAATACAATATACATTTTAAATATAATCGTTAATATTATAATAAATGGTATAATGCTTGTCACACTATAGATATTGTATGATCTGAAGGAGTTCAGATCTGACCTAAAAGAGTTTAGACCATGGCTAAAAGTTAGGAACACTGAGACTTGTAAATGCTAAGAGTTAGCAAGTTATGAGAGTTAGCAATATCTAAAGAGTTAAAGCCTTATCTGTAACGGAACAAAGACCTGATACTAGTAATGACATAGTTGCAAAGAGTTGCAATAAGTGCTAGGAAATGTCATTATACAAATATGTTCTCAAATACTATGTTCCTGATCTACTTTCATTGGTACGGGTCTATCGGTGAATCTTTTTTATATAGATCAGTGTATGTTATATCTGTATGGTATAGATGGTTGTTCTTAGCTGACCGTGAGTTTACCGGAAGCTCATATAAGCATACAAGTATTCAGTAAGGACTGAGTACTGGACAGACTCATGAGAGCCCCAATAGACTTCCTATGAACTATCAATGGTAAGTCTTCTCGAGTTGAGTAGTATTCGCGATCCTTTGACCTCAGCACCACGGTGGGCTTGTGAGTGATCCACCATGCTTTGATTCCACGTATGTCAAAGCCATTTCATAATTTACTCGCTATGTGCCAATGGGTATGGTCCAATGCTTATAGAGTCCGATGTGTGTAGATATGGGATTCGTCAACTCACATAAGTGAGTTGTATATCTTGATGCTCCAAGATTGTATTTCAGAAAGTCTTGTGATCACAAGTATAAACCCGAGAAAAAAGTTTTCCGTAGGGTTGAATAATATTATACAAAAGTGTTTGCGTATATTATTTATTGAGATACAAATCGGGAGATAGGTTCACGGATGAGCACGTGGAGATTTGACAATGGTGATTTATATCTCCGCTTATCCAGGATATAGGTGACGAAAGGATTATACGAATATGTTATGACCTTAGCTTGTATGATCTAACGCTCTGATTTGTAATATCCATGACGGGTGTGTGGAGCATCGATCACGGACTTATGGAACAGTACCATTTAACAAATCGGGCGTGTACCAAAGGAGTCCCACAATATAAAGTATACTTATTGTGCACTAGGGCAGCGTATCAGATTAAATAGTTCAATCCAATAAATTCCAACAAACCGGGATATTTGTTTCAGTTTCCTTCAGGGATATACACGTGTCAAGACTTAAAAGTTAAGTACATTAATTGGTTAACAATAGTTTTTGACCAATGGGGTGATGACACGTGGCACATTGTAGGCCATTTATTGTTTGACTTTGTAATTACCAAAATAACCTTACTTGTGAGACAACCAAAGTCATTAATTTATTAAAAAATATTTTGAATAAATAATATATTAATAATTGTTATTAATATTAATTATTAAGTCAAACAATTGTTATAAAAAGATGTATGGTATTTGAGACAAAATAGAGGCAATGTGTTTGATAAAGAGATAGAAATGAATTAAAAAATAAAATTGTTTCATTTTTTTCATCTCATGAAATTCGGCAATTCCTATTTGCTAACAATACAAAATTATTTTGTATTGAAAAGTCAACAAATGTTATTTGAATAAAATTAAACATGTGAAGATGGCCTAAGCATATTTGAATGTTGTAAATTATTTACAATTAAATAATGTAAAAGTGTTTACATTATTTAAACATGAAGACATCATATGGTGGGGCATAATGTCTTTAACTAATGAAGGAAAAATAAACAAAAATTGAAAAGTGTATCATTTTACCAAATGAATGTCAGCCATGAATTGTTGATACAGCAAAATTGTTTTGCTGATTCTAACAAGTCAACATATCATAAAATAGTTTATATTTTATTTGGTAAAGACTTGAAAACATCAAACATGGCTTAAGGCAATTGTTGCCATACATAGTGGGCTAACTTTTGACTATAAAATGAAATAATTATTTTTTCATTTTTGATGGATGAGTCATTTGGCCATTTGGAGAAAGGTGAGGAAGAGAACAATTTTTCAAGTGTTGGAGAATTGTTCAACTTCTCCATGGATGGTGAATTTTCCCAAAACAAAGAGAAAGAATGAAGAGACGAAATGGGTAAGCAAGAGTTGGTTTTCCATCTCTATCTTCTTTATTTTCTCAAGCATAGTTGGCCAAGTAACAAGAAAATGGAGAAAGAAAATTTGTTTTGGGTAAGTGTTGTTCAAAAACACTTTTTATCAGAAATTGTTTCAAAAATTTGTGCAAGTGTTGCATGAATCAAAATATCATATTCCATTCTTTTGTGAAGAAAAATTGTTAAAGTGCTTAACCATAATTCAAAGCTTAAAGAGTTTAAGTTATGGTTAAGAGTTAACTAAGGTGATTAAGAGTTAATCACCATAGTGTTTTAAGATTTAATCACCATGGTGTTTAAGAGTTAAACACCATTGCTGAAAATTGATGCTGTTATTCTAGCGATCCAAGCTTACCCCAGTTGGATCCTAGAATTGCCAATAAGTACGCTTCGTGGTGGACTCCGATTCAGTAATTTTCAAATGCTTGACAGGTGATTTTTGGTCCTTTATTTCATTACGATATGAAACTTAAATTTTAAATGTGTTTGTTACACTAGAAAATAGAGATTTCCACTTCCGTTGCGCTAATTTATGTATGAGATACGTAAACAATAGTGTAGTAAACACGTACTATATGCATGCCCCCTAGTAAATCACCACACTTTCACTTAATACATACAATTGATTCATTCTATCTTTAGTTAACTACTTTCATTATATCTGATCAATATCTTGAATGATTGAGGAACCATAATGAACTTAACGAATGAATTCATGTGTTTAGCCTATAGTTTTGTGAGTGATTTTAAACCTAGGGTGCATGCATGTGGATTTGTGTCTATCATTCAAATATAGTATACGTATCACATACATACATACGCAGCGGATGAGCGGAATATAAATTACTCAATGATAAACACAAATAAACTTTACATGTTATCTCATAAATGTAAAATACATCAAAATTGAGAAATAGTACCTCATCAAGCCTTTGGTATTTGGTCGAACCAAAGTACCTGCCTTTGAAGCAACCCGTTCACAATTTTAGTTCTTCAACACAATGGGCTTGGGGAAGCTAGAATAGCAGCTTTTCCAACAAAGGATTCAACTTTTGAATCCTTGTTTCTACCTTGTAGTATGGGTGACACAAAAAATGGAAGAGGAAAAATGGAAGAGTTGTGTTTTTGTGCTCTTAACACTTGAGAGAATTTTCTAACACTTAGTAAAATTCACTTCTCACACTTCCCTTAACCCCTTGCATGAATTTTTGATAATTAATTGAGCAATTAATTACTCTTTTATTTGTTTATTATTTTTTATCATTTTCTCACCTAATGGCATCCATTATGTTTGCCATTAGTGTTTTATTTATTATTATATTTTATTTTCTCACCTAATGGCATCCATTATGTTTTCCATTAGTTTTTGTTTATTATTATTTACAATAAATCAAATGAAAATAAAATAAAATGAAAAATCATTTAAATGAACTTGGCCTTAACTTAGGCCAAATGAGAAAACACTTTCTCATTATTACAAAATATCTTAAGGCCTACCATTAACAAATGCCACCCATCTATACTTATCTTATCATTTAATTAAATTGGCATGGTAGAAACACGTGCCAATTTAAATAAAAAATTAATTGTTTGATTTTAATTTAAATAATAATATCATATATTATTATTATTATTTTATTCAATAAACATTTAAATGAATAAAATAGTGATATTATTTGTCCAACAAATAAGGTCATTTTGCTAATTTCTAAATCAGATAATAATTGGCCCACATGTGCCATATGTTAACATCTCATTGGTCAACAACTAATTGTTAACTAATGATGTACTTAACTCTTAAGTTTTGACACATGCACGATCGGAGGGAAACCAAAGTAAATGTGTAGTCTGCTGAAATTTTCTAGATCGAACTATTCAATCCGATACGTTGCCCCACTCTCGATTTGTCAAACAGAACTATTCTGTGAGTCCGAGATCGATGCCCCATGCACACGACACGGATATTATAAATCAGTGCAGTAGACTATATAAGTTAAGGTCATAGTGCATACATATAATTCTTCTACCAATCATATCCTGGAAGAGTAGGGATATAGATCACTACCATTAAATCCCTATATGCTCATCCGTGAACTTATCTCCAGACATGTATCTTAATAAATAATATATGCAAATACTTTTATAATATTGTTTAACCCTATAGGAACTTCTTTTCCAAGGTTTGTTACTTATGGCCATAAGACTTTCTAAGATAAAGTCTTTTAGCATCTAGATATATATATAACTCATCCATGTGAGTTGACGGATTCCATACCTGTACACATCGAACTCCATAAGCATCGAACCATACCCAGCGACACCCAACGGTCACACCGTGAAAGTTCTGTGACATGCATGGAATCAAAGTATGATGGATCACTTACAAGCCCACCATGGTACTCAGGTCAAAGGACTACGTATACTACTCAACTCGAGAGGACCTTCCATTGATGGCTTCATGGGATGTCTATTGGGATCCTCGTTAAGTCTGTTCAGTATTCAGTCCTCACTGAACACCTGTATGCTATACGAACTTCCATTTATCCCATGGTCAGCTAAGAATAACCATCTAGGTATAGTATACACTGGTCTATGTAAAATAATTCCACCATCAGGCCTGTATCGGTGAATTAAGACCAGAAACATATAATTTAATAATAGACTTGCATAATAACATTTCTTAGCCTCTATTGCAACTCTTGCAACTATGTTATTACTAATGTATTCTCTGGTCTTTGTACCATCATAGACAAGATTCTAACACTCAGACTTCATTGATTAATATAACATGCTAACCCTTTAGCATTTATAGTTTTCAGTGATGTTAACTCTTAGCATTGATTTAAACTTCTTTAAACTAAATTTGAACCCTTTCAAGTCATATAATATCTGTAGCATCACAAGCATTCAACCATTTAATAATAATAATTAGCAATTTAACAAATAATGAACTGGATAAATATTATAAAATAAAATATTCATATAGCAATGGGATGGCACATGAGCACAAATCCCAACAAGTTTGATGCATGATCATAGGGTAACAATTATGAGTTCCATATAGAATAGACATTTACTTAGATGGCATATATGGTATGATTTAGACCTGGTCTTAATTAATTACATTCTCATATGATATTAGAATGCGTAATATAGTCATTCGACCATCGACAAAGGCTTGTGATGAGATTAGAATCTAGGTCAATCAATTCATATTAAGTAATTAACTAAGAAATTGATGAATCTAATAAAATATTAGAGGATAAGTCGAAACCCTAGATTGCTTTTAATTAATAAATTCAACACTTTGTTTGCTTTTGATTTATCATAGGTTTAATTTGATAGTATTAGGTGTTGGGATTTGTGCTTACGTGCCATCCCATTTTGTATGAATATTTAATATTTATGCAATTGACATTTCTTTTAATTACTAATAATATTTATTGAAATTGTAAGATACTTGAAACATTTTAGATATTGTATGATCTAAAAGAGTTTAGATCTAATCTAAAAGAGTTTAGATCAGTGCTAATATTTAGCAATATCTAAAGAGTTAGAGCCTTGTTTGAAATGGGACAAAGACCTTAGAATATATTAGTAATGATATAGTTGCAAAGGGTTGTAAATAGTACTAGAAAATGTCATTATGCAAGTATGTTCTAAAATACTAAGTTCCTGGTCTATTTTACTGACGCGGGTCTATCAGTGAAACCCTAATATAGATTAGTGTATAGATATTTGGATGGTCCAGATAGTTAATCTTAGCAGACTATAAGCTTAGTGGAAGCTTGTATAGGCATACAGGTATTCAGTAAGGACTGAATACTGAACAGACTCATGAGAACCTCCAATAGACATCCTATGAAGCCATCAATAGAAGGTTTTCTCGAGTTGAGTAGTATTCGTGATCCTTGGACTTGAGCGCCATGGTGGGCTTGTGAGTTCGGTGTGCGTAGACATAGACAGCTATGTGTTGCTAGGTATAGTCCGATGCTCATGGAGTTTGGTGTGCGTAGATACGGAATTCGTCAGCTCACATAGGTGAGTTATATATCTAGACGCTTTGAGATTGTATCTTAGAAAGTCTTATGACCATAAGCAGTATGCCCAAGGAAAGAGTTTTTCGCAGAGTTAAACAATATTATAAAAGTGTTTGCATATATTGTTCATCGAGATATGAATCTGAAGATAAGTTCACGGATGAGCAAATAGAGATTTAACGGTAAGAATCTATATCTCTGCTCTTCTAGGATATAGATGACAAAAGGATTATACGGATATGGTTAACCTCAGTTTGTATGGTTCAACGCGTCATTCTGTAATATTCGCAACATGTATGTGGGACATCGTTTACGGACTTGTAAAAATGTTCCGTAAGACAAACGAGCTTAAACTTAGGGAGTCTCACAATATGAAGTGTACTCGTTGAGCACTGGGGTAGCAAGCCGGGTCGAACGGTTCGATCCGGGAAATTTTTGAAAGTAGGATTCGTTTTAAAGACCTCTTTGTAAATTGAAAAAACATAGTTTGCAAATGTTGCAAATAGGTCCCTCTTTTGTTGGAAAAGGTACTCTTGACACATGTCATTAAACCATTGGCTCTTGTAATTAATTGGACAATATTTTATTTAAATAAACACATGATATTTATTATACTATTTTATTAGACATGAGTGGGACACTTGTCATTAATAGACATGAGATGTTTATTATATTATTTTTCATGTGACATGTATTGGACACTTGTCTTAATGAATTAATTAAATAATTAAAGTGTATTTTCTTGTCTTGCATTGATAAGATAAAAATGTATTTAATATATTATTTAAAATAGTGCTTGGGCCATTAAGAAAACATTTATCTTGGTTTGAATTATTTATTTAAAAAATATTTGCATTGAAATAGTTTTAATATTTATTAATGTAGTCAAACAAGAAAAATGTTTCATTTTGTTAATTTTGAAGAGACAAAATAAATATTGTTTTTTCATGTGACAAGAAAACTTTTAATAAAATAAATATTGTTTTGTTATTTATTAATTCATTTAAAATGTCATTGTCCAATTAAAATTAAGTTAAGGCTTTTGGTTAATTCTTTTATGAAAAAGAAAGGTAAAAACATGTGTATTTTCACTTAAGTGAAAGATGGCATAATGGTTATGTAGTGAGTAGAGTGAAATTCGGCCAAGTGAATTCTTTTACTCTTTGGAAGGCTTTCAAACACAACAAATACTTCTTCATCTTTTTCTCAAGTTAGACTTGGTAGGAAAAAAAAAAGGCAAAAAGAGTTTTTGTTACAAGAGTAAAAAAGAGAGTTTATTTTCCTTAAAGAGTTTAAGTACTAGAACAAAAATCCTACACTAATTTTAAGCTACCATTCTAGCTTCTTTAATCCCACCAAGAGTTAAAGACTAGAATTGTTTAAGGATTAACTTCGAGGTGAGCTCAGAAATTTTTTTTTCATCATCGAATCGTCAGCAAAGGTATGTTTGAATTACCCTAATATTTAGTTCAGTTTACATTGATGTGTTTATCATGTTATGAAATTTGATTTCTTATTCCGCCAATAATATTTGTATGTATGACATGCTTATATTAAAATGATGAATACATTACACATAAAATCACCCTAGTATACTACAGGCCCAACAATTGGTATCAGAGCATGTTTGTGTGTTTTTGGGTGATTAATGTGAAAGTTGTGATATATTTAAAATGATGATGTTATTTATATATTTTACAACTTGTTAATGTTTTATTTAAAACATTTGTGATATATTTGACATGTTGATGTTATTTATATATTTTGCAACTTGTTAATGTTCATTTTAGAACATTTGTGATATGTTTGACATGTTGATGTTGTTTATATATTTTACAACTTGTTAATGTTCATTTTAGAACATTGGTGATATATTTAACATGCTGATGTTATTTATATATTTTACAACTTGTTCATGTTTTATTTAAAACATTTGTGATATATTTGACATGATGATATTATTTATATTTTTACAACTTGTTAATGTTTTATTTGGAACATTGGTGATATATTTAACATGTTGATGTTATTTATATATTTTACAACTTGTTAATATTTTATTTAAAACATTTGTGATATATTTGACATGTTGATGTTATTTATTTATTTTACAACTTGTTAATGTTCAGTTTAGAACATTTGTGATATATTTGACATGTTGATGCTATTTATATATTTTACAACTTGTTAATGTTCATTTTAGAACATTTGTGATATGTTTGACATGATGATCTTATTTATATATTTTACAACTTGTTAATGTTTAATTTATAACATAGATGATGTTTAATTTAAACATATTATTTTTAATGATGTTCATGAACATGTTGATGTTTTGGAATAAATATATTATGTTTGGATATTTTGTCTATGTGATAAATTTGAGCACCAAGATGAGAAATATTAATTTGCAGAATTCATGTATATTGTTGGTGCATTTGGCTCCCAAAGGGTGGTGCCGCGACGCCCCTCCATTTTTCTTATAGGTGTTGTTTAAATTTTTTTCTTTTCATGTTTTGACTTGTTTAAATATACATATTATTTGTCATAACATGAAATGATCATTGATTTACGTTGATAACTACAATGGGAGCCCTACTAGTGGGGGTTAGTTGTGCATGTGTAAAATTAATTATATGATCTAAATTTTATATCCTTATGAGATGCGAATGTATTTTGAAATCTCTCTTAATCAGATTGAATTATATCACATTATGAGATAATGTTGTAATGATCTGTCTTGTCAATACGGTGTTAGCTGGGTTATATCGGTCTTTCCCAAGATCGCTACAATGTGCGGGTTTTGGTCGGTATAATTTAGACTATGTCGGTTAAACATAAGATGAGACAAATATATGTGAAAGTATTTCCTTAGATCGCTATAGTGTGCGGGTAATACCGGTAGCATATATTTGATCATTAACAAGTTAATCTGGAATACACTTACCCTAGATCGCTACAGCATGCTGATAAGATGTATTTAAAATCACGAGTAAGAGCTGCATGAGATGTAATTGACAAGAGTTGTCTACCTGTTGGGTTTACAAGGGCCTAGATCGCTACAGTGTGTGGTCTGAGTAAAATACCAATGAGGTCTACTTCCCACTGTATAGTTTAAATCAATTTAAATTATAGTTATCCCATTTTGAGAGATTAAAAGGATTATGTAAAACAGTAGGAGGGCGTTTTAAATTAAAAACTGTATATACATTATACCCATGATTTAAAATATTATATTAGCGATTTAATATCTTAAATATCCGCTGACATCTTTTAATTTTGTCTTATAAAGATTAAATGGCTTATAGGAACCCTTTGATCCGTATTCTTGATGCACACCAATTCAAGGGTGTAGAAAACTATTCTGACTAGCTAATAAATCTCAGAATAATTCTAGATTCTGAAACGCTTGGGTATGTAATTGATCAGCACTTACCCCGAGGCATTTCTGATGATGCTTCTCCAGAGGAAAAGGAGACATATCAGAAATAGTTGGATGATAATTTGAAAGTCAAATCTTACATTCTAGCATTGATGTCTACAGAGTTGCAAAGAGAGCATGTCCACATGGATGATGCTAGCAGTATAATGCTCCATCTGAATGAGCTTTTTGGCTACAGACCTCAGATTGATATATACAGAGTTGGCAAAGCTCTCTTTTAGGATAGACTCTCAGAGGGTAGTTCTGTTAGTCATCATGTCCTCAAGATTATTAGATACATCGAGAGGTTGGAGACTATAGATATGGTACTGAGCAATACATTGAGGAATAGTTTGATTCTCTAATCGCTTCCAAGGTCATTTGCATAGTTCATCATAAACTTTAAGATGCAAAAATTGATCCCTGCTTATGCTGATCAGCATAACATGCTTAAGACATCACAGGAGGACATGAATAAAAGGGGAATGACCCTTTACATTCAAGATACTTCATATTCTATCCAAAAGGCTTCTGAAAAGTCCAAAGGAAAGAAGACTCCCACAGATATATGCTTACCCATTATTGACATTTCTTTAGCATTTAATGCTAGTACAGGGTAGTACTAGTAATAGTTCAGGAACTTTAAATGATACAGAACTTTGACATATGAGATTAGGTCACATAGGCGTAAGACGTCTAATCTGTCTGGTTAAGGATGGTCAGATATCTGATCTGACCATACAATCTTACCCAGTTTGTGAATCTTATATTCAAAGAAAAATGACTAAATCTCCATTTACTGGTATTGGACACCGTGCCACTGATTTATTGGAATTAGTGCATATTGATGTATTAGGTCCAATGAATCAAGCTATAATGGGTGGTTTTCAATACTTTGTAACATTTATCGATGATTTGTCATGATATAGGTACGTGTTTCTTATGAAGCACAAGTCAGAAACCTTTGTAAAGTTCAAAGCGTTCAAACTTGAAGTAGAGAAACAAATCGGCATATACGTCAAATGCCTTCGATCAAATCGAGGAGGCGAGTACATGAGCAGTGAGTTTTCTTATTATTTAAAGAAGAATGAAATTCTCGCTCAGTATAGTCCTCCGGGTACTCCGCAACACAATGGTGTTTCGAAAAGGAGGAATCGAACTTTATTAGATATGGTTCGATTGATGATGAGCTTCATCGATCTTTCGAAATATCTATAGGGATATGCTCTTAATACTGTTGCTTATATATTGAATAGGGTTCCATCTAAAGTTATTCCAACCACTCTGTATAAGATGCTGAAAGGAAAGAAACCAAGTCTTAAATATTTTAAGATTTGGGGTTGTCCTGCTTACGTAAAAGTTATGCAATAAGATAAACTTGCACCCAAGGGGTACAAGTACCGATTCATTGGTTATCCCAAGAATTCAATGGGATACCAATTCTATGATCTAGAGGAACGAAACGTGTTTTCTTTTCGACATACCACTTTCTTTGAAAAAGAGTTTCTCATGGATCGTGGAGATTGTAGAAAGATTGAGCTTAATGAAGCCAATCAAAATCAGAATGAACTAGAGATGGAACCTCAAGTTTAATTCAACAGAATACCTTTAACATACCCTCCATGTAGGTCAGAGAAGATGTCCAAACCATCTGTCAGGTATGGTCAGATGCCTGAAGGTGCACTTAGAGTTTTCTTAGTTAAAGAAAATGATCATTTAACCTATAAAGAGGCCATGTTGGACATCGACTCGGGAAAATGGCAAGAAGCGATGAAATTCGAAATTGACTCAATACATCAAAATCAAGTATGGGACTTGGTTGAGCTTTCCGAAGGAATAGTTCCTATTGGTTGTAAATAGATTTACAAGCGGAAGCGTGGCCTAGTTGAAAGGTAGAGATTTTCAAAGCCTGACTGGTTGCAAAAGGTTAAGCTCAATGATCTGGGATCAATTATGAGGAAACCTTTGCACCAGTAACGATGTTAAAGTCAATGCAAATTTGATTGGTGATTGCTACATATTATGACTTTGAAATATGACAGATGTATGTAAAAATGGCATTCCTAAATGGATATCTCGAGCAAGAGATATACATGGCTTGAAGGTTTTGCATCCAGCCTAACTGCTGGTCTAGTATGCAAACTGAACAAGTCCATTTATGGACTTAAATAATCATCCCGAAGTTGGAATCTTTGTTTTGATGAAGTAATCAGAGGGTTTGGTTTCATCAAAAATGAAGAGGAACCTTGTGTGTAAAAAAAGGTTAGTGGGAGCATGATAGTTTTCTTAGTTCTCTATGTGAATGACATATGTTATTTGTATTACCCTTACGTTATAGCAATATTGGGTAATACAATCGCATATATTTGCCTCATCTTATGTTTAACCGGCATAACCTGAATCACCCCGACCAATCCCTTACACTGTAGCAATATTGGAATTGATCGAAATGACTCGCCTAATACCGTATTGACAAGACGGATCATTGTATAATATTATCTTATAATATAATACTATTCAATCTGATTAAGAGAGATTGTTAATTTAATTATTATTTTATTAATTAACATTATTTCAATTAACAATAATAATAATAAATTTTCGTATCTCATATGAACCTAATTCATAATTAGTAAATTTATTTACGTAAGCACAACTAACCCCACCAATAAGGCTCCCATTGTGATTAACAACGTAAACAAATCATTTGTAATTTTAATACAATAATATAACAATTATAATTGTATTAAATATTCTTTATTTGCAAAAATTGCAAATAGAAGTATGATGTTTGAAATGATCATTGTTAAAAATTGAAGGTTCTAGCATTATACAATATAATGCTAAAAAATATATTTTTTTTTTGTCGAGCGCTGAGGCATTTAAGTCAGAACCTCTGCACTGCAGCACCGAGATTTGGGCGCCACGACGCTGGACACTGTAACAGTGTTCCAACCCTTCGGACACTGTTTTCTGCCCTTAAATTTTACTATTTCTCTTGGGTATCATTTCCAAACATCATCATGCTTTAATTCTAAACACTAACATGTTCAATAATACAACAATATGTTCATCATCATGCTTAAACATCAAACATCACCATGTTCAAATTTGAACATCATAAAGTTGTTTAAATATACAACATCACCATATAAACATATTCAACAACAAGAATTATCACATACTCAATTTAGCATGCTCTGATACCATTTATTGGAAACGAGTGTGTGATATATGAGTGTATACGTAATTTCAAAAATTAATTATACGCAACAGAAGCATGTTATATATACACCCAATTTAGTAATTAACCATATATATCACATATATGAACAAGTATAACTATTATATAAAATATATCTATGATGAACAATATTGTATTATAACATAATATAAGACACTTACCTAATGAAGGTAGCTTTACAAAATCTTCAAGTCTTTCACCAATCCATGTGAAGAGCTCACCTTGAAGTGTATGTTGAACAATTCTAGTCAATAACAGTTTGATGGGATTATGGAGTTAGAATGGTAGCTTTAGAATTTTCAACAACTTGTATTCGACCTCTTTGAATACATATACTTGTTTCATAAATATGAATATGATTTAGCCATCCATGGAAGAGGAGAGGAAGATGAAGTTTTATTTTGTTCTTGTTAATAACACCTTACTAACACAACAAGAATTGTTTTTTTTACTATTGTCATTTGCAATTTTTTTCTAAGCATGTAGAAATCTGAAAAATTACAAAATAACTTCACCTTGTATTCTTTCAACTCCTTGAAAGGAAAAATGAGACCAAAAATATATATCCCTCTCTCTCCCTCCATCTAGCTTGGCCGAATTCTTCTTCTTACAAGAATGAACAAATTCTATTTTTCTCTTCATTTGTTTTGTTTTAATTTTTTACCATAAAAAATTCAATTGCTTTCACCACTTTCATAATGGATGGAACATTCATTTAATTGCTTATATTAATACATGTAATATAAAGAAATCCTCCACCATTCATAATGGCCAAGTATTAAATCCTTTTAAAAAAAATTAATGCACTAAATTATATAATAATCTTTAGTGCATTAAAAGTATATAATAAATAAATCAAAAACTACTTTTGATTATTTAATTAATATAATAAAATAAATCAAAAAATATTTTTGTATTATTTTATTAATATATCATGAAACAAAATGAAGGCCCTAGATCTTGCCATTTGTCACCATCCTATTAGTTAACAACTTTTGTTAATAATATGATCAAATAAATCAAAAACTATTTTTGTATTATTTAATAAATATATCATGAAACAAAATGAAGGGCTTAGATCTTGCCATTTGTCACCATCCTATTAATTAACAACCCTTGTTAATTAATTAAGTGATATGCTTAACAATTAAGTCTTGACAAATGTGCATCTCAAGGGATTCCGAAACAATTATTCTCTTTTGCTGAAATTTAAAATGCTCTCTCCATTAGCCAAGAAATGGCCGACCAACTTCTATGAATCAAAATGAATAATGATTCATTTAATGGCCTACATTAATATATATAATGCAAAAAGCCTCCACCATTCATAATGGCAATTTTTAAATTCATTTAAACAAATATTAATACATCTAAATTATATAATAATGTTTAGTGGATTAAATGTATATAATAATATTATAAAATAATTCAAAAATCATTTTTACATTATTTAATTAATATAATAAAATAAATCAAAAACTATTTTTGTATTATTTTATTAATATATCATGATACAAAATGAAGGGCTTAGATCTTGTTATTTGTCACCATCCTATTGGTTAACAACTTTTATTAACTAATTAAATGATGTACTTAACAATTAAGTCTTGACAAATGCATATCCCAAGGGATCCCGAAACAATTATCTTATTTTGTTGAAATTTATTAGATTGAATTAATTCAATCCAATTCGCTACTCCAGTGCGCAACGAGTACACTTCATATTGTGAGACTCTCTAGGTCCATACCTAATTTGTCATATGAACCTCCTCCATACGTCCGTGAATAATGCCCTACACATACGTTACGGATATTACAAATTAGCGTGTTAGACCATGCAAGTTGAGGTTATTGCATATTCATATAATCCTTCCATCATTTATATCCTTGAAGAGCAGAGATATAGATCATCACCGTCAAATCTCTATTTGCTCAACCATGAACTTATCTCCAGATTTATATTTCATTAAACAATAATCACAAACACTTTTGTGATATTGTTTATTTATTTGGAATATATTTTTTGAGGTTTATGCTTGCGGCCACAAGACTCTGAAATACAATCTCGGAGTATCAAGATATACAGCCCACTTATATGAGCTAATGGATCCCATATCTACGCACACTGGACTCCATGAGCATCGAATCATACCCAGTGACACCCAGCGGTCAGACCATGAAAGGTTTCTGACATGTGTAGAACCAAAGCATGGTGGATCACTCACAAGCCCACCATGGTGCTCAGGTCAAAGGACCACAAATACTACTCAACTCGGAAGGCCTTCCATTGACGGCTTTATGAGATGTCTATTGGATGTCTTCGTGAGTCTGTTCAATATCTAGTCCTTACTAAATACCTGTATCTCTATACGAGCTTAATACTAACCTCATGGTTTGCTAAGACTAATCATCTGGACCATCCAGATATAGACATACACTAATCTATATTAATGGATTCTACCGATAGACCCGCATCGATGCAATTAGATCAGGAATATTATTTTTGAAAACATACTTGCATAATGACATTTGCTAGCACCATCTGCAACTCCTTGCAGCTATGTTATTACCAATATATTCTCGGGTCATTGTCCCATTTTAGACAAGATTCTAACTCTTTAGATTTCGCTAACTATATGAACATGCTAACTCTTAGCATCACTAACTCTTAGCACTACTAACTCTTAGTATTTATAACTATTAGCGTTGCTAACTCTGAGCACTGATCTAAACTCTTTTAGACCAGATCTAAACTCCTTCAGATCATACAATGTCTGAAACGTTACAAGCATCTTACCATTTTAATTATAAATGATATTAACGGTTTTATTAGAAATGATAATTGTATAAATACTATCACTATATATTTATACATAATGGGATGGCACGTAAGCACAAATTCCAACAAATTCAACCAAAACACAACTCAAGCACACAATCCCAAAAGTGGTCGAATTCACCATCTTCCACCCAACATATTTATGTTCTCAATTTCTTGTTCCAATGGCAATCAATTCATGCCATTTTGATTCTAATGCCCTAATAACTTTCAATTAGAAGAATTTTTGCATAATTCAAAAATCACTTCTCAAATTAGGGTTTCTTACATTCTTTTCTTAGGTTCTCACTAGTGCAAGCTTCAATTGATCTTAGGAACACGTATTTGGCTTGATTTTAGCTTGATAATGCATGAAAGATCATAGAATAGCTTTGAATTTTACTATTGCAGCTCTCACCCCTCATGGCCAAATTTCTCCTTCTTTATGCTCAAATGATATGTTTTTCATTTCATCCAAATTTTTACACACTTCTTTCTTTTATAGTGCTCTTCCAAAAGTTCAATTTGCCCCTCAATAAATTCTAAATTAAAAAAATGTCATTAGTTAGAAATGGAAGTATTTAATTGGTTCCTTTCTAACCATTTAGTTAGAAAAGTCAAGGGAACTAAACTAGGCTTCCAACTTAGCAATCCATTAACTTGTCTCTAATTGGTCCATATTCTAACACATGGAGTATGTTTCTTAACAAATGCTTTTTCCATGCATAACACTTAGATGGAATCCATGTGTTAAATTGAAATTTCCTTTTCTAAGCCAATAGAAAAAATTTCTAAAAATATTTCATGACCGTCCGACTCCCCAATCGACTGTGAAATTACCAATTTAGGTCTAATACCTCTTACACGCACCATAAAAAATATTTCTAATAGGGTTGAAATTAGATAATCCTACGGTTTCTTTATTACTTTATACCAAAATCTAGTTATCTACACTATTAATTGCAGCCGGGTTTTACATGTACTGCATGTTTCAGCTGGTTTTTATAGTTATTTATTGTTGCATCTGCACTTTTTTATATTTTTTCATTGTTTTTTGCACTTTCTACTACTGTACATCATGTTCTATAATATTTTCTGCACTTTTCTGCTTTTTTTACACTATTTTCTTCATCTTTTACTACATAATTCTTCCTTTTCTGCATTATTGGACTGTAAATTTTTACCACCTCTTAGAGAGACAGATTTGCACTGCTCTTTGTCACCTCTTGGATTGACTTCGGTATTGCTTGGTGAGGTCTTTTAAGGTCGGTTATTTAAGACTGCAGCAAGTTACCCCATTTCAGTCTCTAAAGTCTTCAAGGATGCAAAATGGCAGCATTAGACTTCATATATTTCATGAACATATCCTCTAAAGCTGATTTCTTTTCTTGTGGGGGATGAAATCCATGAAGATTTGTTGGTTTAGAAGGTTGTCTTGGTTGTTACTCCAAGAGAAGTTAGGATGATTTCTCTACCCCATATTGTAATAGTTTGAATGTGAATTATTCTGCTGCCTATTATAATTCCCCATATAACTCACTGACTTCAGGCATTGCCCATTTATGTAGTTGTCACCACAAAAGTCATAAGTCACGTTCTGAGTCCTGATGGCATTCATGGCATCATACTTTTTTTGATAACATATTTATTTGCATAGCCAATGCATGGAATGTATCTATGTCATGAACTCTAATAATCTTCTTCAGTGGTTACCTTTCAGCAGGCCATTGGTAACTATTTAAAGCCATCTCCTCCAGCAATCATATGCATCATCTATATACTCATTTATTAAAGCCCCTCCAGCAGTGACATCTAAAATAGTCCTTAAATGACCTACTATTTTATTGTAGAACATTTAGACTAATAGTCATTTAGGAACCTCATGATGAGGACACTTCCTTAATATGTCCTTGAAATTCTCCCCTGCCTCATATAATGACTCGCCATTAATCTAAACAAATGATGTGATGTCATTCCACATCTTTGCTATCTTTTCTTGTGGAAAAAAATGTGCTATAAACTTTGGCGCTAAGTTATACCATGTCAATTTAAATTCGGATGGTAATAGCATCAACCAACTCTTGGCTTTATCCCTCAATGAGAAGGAAAATAGTTTAAGTATAATGGCATTGTCTCTATTGTACTTGAATGTATCGCAAATCTCCAAGAAATTCACGATATGCATGTTTGGATCATTATTAGGAGCACTGCTGAATTGTACAGAATACTTAAGCATCTGAATAGTATTCGGCTTGATCTCAAAGTTATTTGCATTAATAATAGGTCTCTGATACTAGATTGAATTCCCTCTTGTAGGAATAGCATAATTTCTTAAAGTTCTTTGCTTAATTATTGATGTTTTCTTTAATATTTCTGTGTTGATGTTGTTCACACTGAATTCTTCACAAAGTTCTTTCAATCTCGGGGTCAAAAGAAATAAAATCTTGACTTTGAATTCTTCACATGAACTGTCAAAATTCAAAACAATTAAAAGTAAATAATACTGAAAAAGAAAATCTAAAATAAAAGCAAGACAGTTTGGATTTAGTATTGATATAAGAATAGATAGAAATAAACCCCTAGAAATAGGGCCAAAAACTTGATGTGCTAATTAATAGCTAAGAATAAGTGTACGCTATCATATCAAGTAAAATAAAGAATGCAATCCAAGTATCATTCCCACAAAGACTTATTTAATCTATTTCTTTAAATCAAATACTAAAATTAATCTTACTTAACTTTTATCCAAACAAATCTAAAGATGACTTTTATCTAATTCTATCAAATTAAACCAAATCTTAATAAAAAAAAAAAAGCAAGCACAAGTTTTTATTCCACCAATTAAATGAAATCCAGGGTTTTGATTTATCCCCTAATATTTCATTAAACTTATTAATCTCTTTGTTAATTTCTTAATTACAAACTGTTGGCTAGCCTCTAATCTCGTTATAAGCCTCCATCGATGGTCAAATAACTATATTACACCCTAACAACTACCTGTATGTCTATGGTAAACTGAATAGAATGTAATTCATTAAGAACAAATTTAATCATGCCATACATGCCATCTATGTGTCTATCATACATAGAACTCATAATTGTCACCCTATGATCATGTATCAAACTATCCTAGGCTAAACATATAAATATATTTGCTAAATATAATTAAAGTATTAAACACAAGATAAAATGAATCAATTTAATCTATTAAGTACATAAACTAAGAGAGTCAACAAAATCCAACTACATATTAGGTTCAAAAGCCTAACCCCAGATAAAAGAAGTTTAGTTCATCATGAATCTAAGAGTATTAAGGTAATTAATTAAAGACATCGTAAACAAGATCATAATGATAAGATAAGATAAGATAAAAATACTAAACAAGAACATGCCCTGGATTGCTTCACTCTCTCTTGAGTGATGCGCAAGTCTTAATCTTCAATCTCAAATTCTTTGTTTTGATCTCTTATTTTTATTATCGATTTTGGTTTGCGCTAGTTTGCCTTTGATATTCTCTACTTTTGGCTGTGAAAAACGTGCTTTTATAGGTCTTCATAATCCTAAGGATGTAGGGCTTCGATTCTAAGTCGTATTAGGACTTTTAAAATAAGGTTTCTTTTGTCGTACGAGTGCCACGGTGCTGGGTAGTGGGTACCGCGATGCTTAAACCTAGAAAAGGTCAAGATATGAGACTCGTTAGGCACCATGGCAATGCATGACAGGCACCGCGACACTTAGCTCTCTAACTTAGATACTGCAGCACTCACCTAAATTGGCCAGTTCCTTCAATTTTTGTTAATTTTCTGTAGTATCTTTACACCTTAGGTTGCAAACCTATACTCGATTAAAAAAATCAAATAAATAGCCAAAATATTCATGATTTATAGGAAAATCTAAGTATTAATATATATCAAAACCCTTTCAGCTGGTGGCGCCTAGGCACCAAATCTTGTGTTTTGTGGTGCCTAATCGCCACTTTTTGGCAGCTAGACTGGGGCACTGTAACATTTCATTATAGGAAATATATTGTTCATAGTTACTATAGCAATCCACTTTAGCATATTTGATATTTTTGCCTTGTTTTCTTTGAATTTTCATGCCAAATAACTCCATTAGCTTGAAATCAATAAAATAGCATTAATACATATAAAAGCCATATATTCACATTCAAAATGAGTAATTATCTAATTAAGAGGGGTATAACATCATATATATATAATGCGCTTATCAATGAGTATCGAACCATACCTAACAATGCCTAAAGGTCATACCATAAAAAGTCTTTGACATATATGAAATCTAAGTAATGCGATATTTCTATATCTTAAAATTAAGTGCAAGTATATGCTATCGCAACAAATAATAAAGGGACTTATAAAGTCGAATGTTGAACCCACAGGGATAATTTTTATTCTCTACCAAGTACTAAAATTATATCTTTCTTGTAATTATTAAGAAAAATCAAATCTTAATTTTGCAATTAATTTAAAGAAAATATAAGTGTAGAAAATAAATGTCATAACTCAAATAAAATAAGAAAATAGCAATATAGAGAAAGTTTAGGGTTAATTACTATCCTTCAATATATTTTTTAAAGATTAATATTTTTAATATTTATACCCCTCAATTCTTATTGGTCAAGACACAAATGTATTGACAAACCTCTCCTAAAATCATGCAAGTATATCATAATTTACCAAATACTTATATTCCTATGGTACTTGTAATAAATTAAGATTCATTAAGAACAAGTCTTATTGATCATACATGCCAATTAGGTATATTCATATCCTATTCGAAACTTGCATATGCAATATTGAATGTTACTCTACAATCATGCATCAAATTATCTAGGTCTTAAATACAATGATGCCTCTTTCGAGTTTATCAAAGTATTACCAATTCAATCATAATATTGATCATATATTATGAAGCATTAAGAACAAATAATTTAAACAATAAAGAATTGAGTTCAAATAAATATTAAAAAGATCCAACAATTAAGCTCACAAATTGAGTTCAAGTAATAAACTCTAGGAAATAAATTTAGCTCATGGTAACAAGAGAATTGTGGCTAAAAAATAAAATAAAATAAACATGATATAACTAAAAGCAAACCAATATAGACGTCGCAGTTGGTTGATACGCCTAAGATTCGCCAATAATCTTTTGCTTCCTTGAATTCCCCTTACTTCTCTTTTTAAAATTGCTCTTCTTTTATGTGTTGTGGCTCTAAGAGCCCTAAGTGGTGTGTCCCTTGAGCTCTGAAATAAGAGGCTTTTATATAGGGATGGATTGGAGTCTTGAAGTTGTATTTCTTTTAGGTTTAGGAAAAATTACACTGTTCATCGCTAGGGTGAAAGTATTGTAGCAAGGATATTGTTCACTAGGTACTGTTCTTTGCCTACTGTTCACTTGGCACTACAGCGAGATGTCTTAGCACTTTGGCGTTGGAATTATCACTAAGGAAAAATAATATTCACCGCTTTAGCGATGTTTTGCCTTGTTTTTCTTAGATTTCCATCCATAATTTGTGAGATCCAATTCCTATGAACATCGTAGATATCTTGATTTTGAAGTATCGCGATAAAAATACTATAGGGATAATTGATTTTGACCCTACTGTAAATATTTTTGTGTGTGATACGTGTGAATAATATTTCAACGTGGTTATATTAACCCATTAGTGTGGTAATACGGGACCCGCATGAGTGATCGGTAGAACAAGTTAAATGACAGTAGAGTAAAATTGCATATTTATTATTTTATTAATTTATTAACCTAACCATGGTTAAACAATAACCAAGGTAGAGTTAAAAGTTAACTATGGTTAGTATAAATTAATTAACATTTATCCAATTTTAATAATATAATAATAATAGATATTATGAATATTTTATACTATTATTATTATATTATTTTAAATGAGATAAGTGTTATTAAAGTGGCTAATGGTGATTGGTTATGGAAAAGTAAAAATGGGGTAATTTTATTATGTTAATTGGTTAGAAAAGAAAAAAAAAAGTGTTTAGAATAAAGGATGAGTGCACGTGAGAAATGGGAGAGGGAGATAAGTGTTAGCAAAGAAGGGAGAAAAGAAAGAAAAATGACAGAGGAAGAGAAGTGGCCGAAAGAAGGAAGGAAAGAAAGAAAGAAAATGGAAGAAAGAAAGAAAAGGAAAAGAAAGAAAAGAAGGAGAAAAAGAGAGAGGTAAGAAAAAATATTTATTTTGGCATTTATTTCATGTTTTTGGATGTATATATATGTATATAGATATATATGTATATACATCTCTATGTGTGTATACATGTATTTATGTATGTATAAGTGTAGATATACATATATATGTATTAATGAGTAGAAATACATGTGTATCTTTGTATGTATTTATGCATGTATACGTATATATGTGTGAATATATGTATAGATTTATGTAAACATGCAAGTATGGTGCTATGTATATATGAATATATTTATGTTGTGTATATGTATATTGTATAAGTAAATATGTATGTGGGTGAATGTGTAGAATTAGGATTTTGGGTGATTTGAATGTAGAGACTTCAATTGGTTGTAATTAGGGCATGAGAATGAAATTGTCTTGATTTTGATGTAATTGGAATAAGAAATTGAGAAAAGAAATGTGTTGAAACATAGGGTGAAATTCTGCCACTTCAAAGAAGTTAGGGATTGATTAGTGTTTTGATTGAGTTGTTGTGTGTAAATGGTGCCTTATGTATGTTGAATGTATATGGTTGATAGAAAAATCAAAAATGAAGAAAATAGGACATAATTGTCCATTTTGGAAAGGTGAAGGGCAATTATGTCCAACCAAGTTATAAGGTGTTTAATAATTTTCAGGGCGCCAGGTGGTGAGTTAGATTAAATTAAATGACTCCGTAAATAAAAATCGAGAAGTAGTATGCATTCGGGTTTTGTATGCCAATTAGGGGCGTTTAGTAGTTAAATGAGATTCTAGCATTTGATTTGGTTTTAAATGTCATTTATGGCGCGTAGGTGAAGAAAATCGAGAGCGGTAACGGGAGCAGAAATCGGGAGCGAAATTGAGCGCGAAGATTGTATAGGTCTCGATACGCAAGTTGCTGATTCTCCTATTGCTGAATAATGGGCCAAATCTAAATATCATTTTTGTATATATAAATGTGCTAAATAGCACCGTTTGCTTTTTGCATAGTAATTGTTGGCATATATATTTGTATGTATGTTTTGAATCAACAAGAAGAGATTTTGATATTATGATGATTGTTTTTACTTTTTATAAGTATGCTCATTTTGTGATTTAAATGAAACTATTGAGTTATGTTGGATTTGATTTGGAAAGGATCGGAGGTCCGAATTGGTAGTATTGAGAAGTGTTTAAAATAGAAGTGAAATTTCTTTGCAGTTTTTATATGAATTTTCTGAAAAATAGGAGAAACTCTGCCCAGTTTTTTAAAAGGGGTTCACCTCGCAGAAATTTCTCAACTTACCTAGTTATATTTTTAAAAACTTTCATCGAGGTGCCCGGTAGGGCCGGTGGGACCTACAGTAGAGGGTCTCGGGGTGAGTCATGTCATAATTACTCCATTGACTCCAAACTTATAAAATTACAATAAAACATATAAAAAGCCTAATATTCTTATTAAAATGAGCAATTACTCAAGTTAAATGAGTGAAAATAATAGATATAATTTACGCTTATCACTAAGTATAGTGGATCACTTATAAAATCACTATGGCACTCAGGTCTAAGGACCATAAATACTACTTAACTTGAGAAAACTATCAATTGACGACTTTATGAAATGTCTATTGGATGTCTTCATAAGTTCGTTCAATTTTTAGTCATTACTTAACACACGCATCCCTATTTGAGCTTTAACTAAGCTCACAATTTGCTAAGATTAACTGTTTGAACAATCTTGATACAGATATACTCTAGTCTTAAACCTACAACCAAGAACCATTTTCGAGAATATACTGCAAATTGACATTTCCTATTTCACTATAATAAATATTCTTGAGTCTTTATCTCAATTCAAATAAGGTTTAACCTCTTAGAAATACTAACTCTTAATTTTGATCTAAACTACTTTAGATCTATAATGTATGAAAAGGAAAAAGATTAATACCATATTATAAATACCAAATTATGAAAATGTGTATTATATAAATATTAACAAAAATTTATACAAAAAATAGAATCATATGTGAGAACCAACTTTAACAATTAAGCCACTGTATGTCCGCTCAAAATTGTTGAGACTCTCAAGCAACTACGCAACATCCCCCCATCAAGTAGATTATCTCACTTTTGCTAGAAGTCCTCGAATCCTCTGAGCACTCTCACTACCTACTTCTCAAGCTAAGCTACTGCCAACAACCAAGCCCTCACTGAAATGACTAAACTTATGGCCAAATATGTTTTTGAATCGTTAACAGAAGACATAGTTTTAATATCTAAACAATATAAAGGGCGCAACTTCATCAAAAATCTACCTTGATGAACAACCAAGGAAAACACTCAAGTCAATGACTCAAGACGAGCACTCAAATTTTGATAGATATCGATGTGTGTTTTCTAAACACAAAATTAAGCGCAAATATATGCTATCGTAAAAAGTAATAAAGGGATTCTTAAAGTCAGATACTGAACCTACATGAATAATATCTGCTTCTTTCCAAGTAATAAAATTATGTCTTTCTAGTAATTATTCAAAAAAATCAAAATTTAAGTATGAATATGAAAAATATAAATCAAGATCACAACGTCAAGAATTTAAGAAAATAACTATATGGAGAAAACCTAGGATTAATATTATTCCTCAATATGCTTTTTAATGATTAATCTTCTAATATTTAAATCCCTTAGCTCTTGTTATTGATCAAGACACGAATATATTCATAAGCCTTTCCCAAGTTCATGTAAGTATATCTTAATTTACCAAATATCTACATTCTTATGGTTTTTGTAATAAATTAATATTCATTAAGAACAAGTCATATTGATCATACATGCCAATTAAGTATATTTCTACCCTAATTCAAAACTTGTATATGTAACTTATATATGTTACTCTACAATTATGCATCTAATTATCTAGGTCTAAATACAATGATGCATCTCTCGAGTTTATTAAAGTACTACCAAAACAATCATTATATTGGTCAGATATAATGAAGCATTAAGAACAAATAATTTGAATAAAAAAGAAATAAGTTTATTAAATATTAGAAAGATATGGCAATTAGGCACACATATTGAGTTTAGGTATTAACCATAGAAAGAAAATTGGTTTATGGCTACAAGAGAATTGAGGCAAAAATATAAAGAAGACATGATACAATCAATAGCAAACCAATATGGACGTCGAATTGCTCTTGATTGACTTGCCTAAGAAACTCTTGCTGCCATACAATGCCTTGAATTTCTCTTTATAGTTGCTCCAATTGCTCTCTAATGTTTATGTTGTGTATTTCTTGAGTGTCTTGTGTGTTCTCTAAAGGCTGGGAATAAATGACCTTTTATGGGGTTTGATTTGAGCTTGTAATCCTTAATTCTTATTGATTCAGGAATGCGTGATCGCTGGGGCAAAAATCTTTCATCAATGGGGCAATATACCTTAATAATGTGATTGCTAGAGCGGCAACACAGTTTCGCTGGGCTACTGGCCTGTTGTTGGGGTGATAACTTAATAGTGCCAGGGCAAAACTTTGTGACTATCCCAAGTCTTATTTTGGTCTTTCCTATTTAATTGTTGGACTTGCTACTGGAGCAAAAACCAGCATACTGTTAGAGTGAAAATTGTTGGCGGAGGATCTAGTACATGTGGATGTATGCATGTGCTATTGTGTCTATTGCCTAAATACATATCAAATACATATTTAAGTCTGACGAAAGCATGAAACTTACAATAAACACAATAAATAAAATATATTAATCGTATTAATATATTTATAAGATAGAGAACTCACCTCAACGTGTAACGTTATACACGTATTTTCTCAGAGTCCGCATGAAGACCAACTCATGTGCAGTTCTAGTCACTAACTCGGTGGGCTTGGTGAGCTAGAACAGCTGCCCGATACGCAGCACTGGGTTTAACTCTTAAACCCCAAAATGATCGGTGTGTGTTTTTATCCTTTTTTTCAAAATGATAAGAAATAGAGAATTTGAAGCAATTCACAATTGCTCTAATTAGAAGCATAGAGAAACAATTTCATTTCCACCCCCCAACCCCTTTAATTTTTTTTCTCTTCTTCTCTTTTTCCTCTCTATTTCTTCTTTTTCTTTCTCGGCCAAATGGCCACCCATTTTCACACACCACCCTAATCTCTCTCTCTCTCTCTTTATATATATATATATATAATATAATAAGAAAGATATTTTAATTATTTAACTATTAAATAATCAAAGTGAGAAATGATTATTTTGCCCCGCATAAAATAGTTACCAAGTTTACCCCTTAGTAGGTCCCACCAAATCCCACACTTGGGTAAACTGAACTGAGGGTCCACAATACGCCACGTGTCATAATATAATTAGTAAATAATAATTATTGATTAATTGTTATATTTAACACTTAAATACAGACACACACGTATTCTCGTGGTAGTGCTGAATATTGCTAGATTAAACAATTTAATCTGGCACGTTACCCCAGTGCACAACGAGTATACTCCATATCGTAAGACTCCCTAAGTTCTACGCCCGATTCGTCAAATGGAACTATTCCATGAGTTCGTGAGCAATGTCCCATACACATGTCACGGATATATCAGCATGTTGAACCATGCAAGTTGAGATTACAACACATATGTATAGTCCTTCTGTCATGATATCTTAGATGTGCGGGGATATAGATTATCATCGTCAAATTCCCTAGTGCTCATCCATGTCTTATCTTTAGACTCGTATTTGACTGAACAATATACGCAAACTCCTTTGCCATATTGTTCTACCCTGGCGGAACTCTTTCCAGGGATGATTGCTTGTGGCCACAAGACTTTCTGAGATATAGTCTCGAAGTATTTGGATATCTAACTCTATATGGGAGTTGACAGATCCCATATCTGTACACACTAGACTCTATAAGCATCGGACCATACCAGTGACACCCAACAGTCACACCATGAAAGGTCTGTGACATGCGTGAAACCAAAGTATGGTGGATCACTTACAAGCCCATTGTGGCACTAAGGTCAAAGGACCTACGTATACTACTCAACTCGAGAGGAACCTCCGTTGACGACTTACATTGGATGTCTATCGGAGGCCTTTGTGAGTCTGTCTCATATCCAGTCCTAACTAGATACCCATATGTCAACACGAGCTCTAAGCTCACAGTCAGTTAGGAACGATCATCTATACCCTATAGGTACGACATATGCTGATATATATATATATAAAGGTATCCATCGATAGACCCGCATCGACAGAAATAGATTAGGGACAATTATTCGAGAATATACTTATGCAACTAGCATTTTCTGGCACCCGATTGCAACTTTTGCAACTATGCAGTTACTAGTATATTCTCAGGTCTATGTCCCATTACAGATAAGGTTCCAACTCTTGGATCTGCTGAGTATTATAACTAGTTAACACTTACCTGTGCTAACATTTAGCAATTATATGTCTCAGTATGGCTAACTATGAGCCCTTATCTAAACTCTTTTAGATTTGATCTAAACTCTTTCAGATCTACAATGTCTGTAATGTTACATTGCATAATACCATATATATGGGTATTAGCGATTTAATGAAAATGTACACTTATATAAATACACAAGTATATGTACATTCAAGGATAGCACATAAGCACTGACCCTAACAAAAATCACCAATTTTGAATATTTTTTTATTAAGTCCCTGGTTGTTTGCTTATTTTGCATCCTTGCTCTAGTTTTTCATCTTTTTTATTCCAAACCCTATAAAAAAAATAATAATACTCATAAATAGCCATTTATTCTTATAAATAACAAAATATCAAAATAAAATTGGATAAAATAAATGAAAAATATGCCTTTATTAAATTCCCTCAAATTTAAACACTTGCTTATCCTCAAACAATAAAGAATACTTAGAGAGAAAAATAAAAGGGTTTACTTGACTCAATATTAAACAAAGATTCAAAAAGAAAACATAACATACTAAGTTAGTAAAATGATAAAAATTATTGTCTCAAAGGCTGTTGAAATGGCCCAAATCTTAAAGTAGATAAATAACTATTAACAAATGTTAATTATCTATATTTAGTCCCTTATTCTTCCTCATAAACAATCACCATGTGTAGGTGTGAGTAAGTAGCAAGTAATGGCTAAAACTATACCTTGATTTACTTTATACTTGAGTTTGTACAGAAAAGATAATTTCTCGACATTTGATTTGTATAATGACACTTTCATAGATTTGTCATTGCTACTACTCTTTACTAATATAGAGAATCACATGTCTAGGGATATATATATATATATATTTACGGTAGGCTTAAAAAGGCTCAATCCATCCAAATATGGCCTAATGTCATTTCTCTATTTATGTGTTTTGAGGATTTCACCTCAAGTAGTAATCAAAGACAAGTTCTAGAGTGTCAGTCTTCGAAACTTGAGTGTACTATTCATGCTCATAAAGTGCTAAAAAAAGTAGTGATTATAAATAAGGTTGAACTTGTTTTTAAACTTAGATAACAAAAAATTATCTCTAGTATCTATCATTTCCTAGGAATTTGTAAAAATAAATTTAACCATGTATTCTATTTTTTTATCATAGACTAATGATCATCTTAACAACCTAACAATCAACTAAAAAAATTTACCTACAAGAACAAGACAACCAATCAATTTATACAACAAAACAAACACAAGAAAATGTCCTCCCTCACCCACAACTTAAATTAGACATTGCCTCCAATGTCGTAAATAAAGAATTGAGAGTAAAAACCTTTCCTGGTAATTGAAGTGTAAGTAATGCAGCGTTGTATTTTGATAAATGTGACTGCGGTTTTCTTTGGTCTCAAAACTTGCAATTGCTTGTGCCACTTCTTTGAATATTTGTTTTGCTGTTTTGTTCCTAAAAAGAAAAAATATAAAGTAACTAAAACTGAATTTAAGCAACATAAAAATAAAAATCACTTGGGTTGCCTCCCAATAAGTGCTTGATTTAGTGTTATCGCTTGATGGGGTTTTCTCTCGTTCTTATGGTGGATCAAAGGTGCTGGTGAAAGCATCGTTGGTTATGATCTTGCTAGTACTCCTTTCTTTCAGCTTCCATATCCTTGCAATTAATCATAGGGCAATAGCTCTAAGCTTTATTCTCCTTAAGCTTCTTTGAAAAGACTTTAATCTTAGACCGAAGAAGTGACTCTTTGTGCCTTTCTCTATGATCTTTTTATCATACTGCTGCTCCTTCTTCTTTCTTTTTCTTCTATGCTTCAATGTCTTTTTCAGATATGAGGATCCAATGTCTCTTTGTCTTTAAGCTACTTGGCATTTGGGTATACCATATTAATGTTCAAACATTTTTCACTTTCAGATGGCAACTTGATCTCCTTAAAAACTTTGAATATGATAGTGTCATCTTGCACCCTCATGGTCAACTCTCATTTTTGCACATCAATGACCGTTCATCCTATAGCTAGAAAGGGTCTTCCAAAGATAATAAGAATCTTCTTGTCTTCTTCCATATCTAAAACAATGAAATCGGCAGGGAAGATGAACTTATTCACTTTCACTGGAATGTCTTCTATGATTCCTTTGGGGTAGGTACGGGATCAATCCTCCAGTTGGAGTGTGACATTGGTTAGTCTTAGTCATAATTTATTGTAGATAGTAGCATGAGGTTGATGCTTGCTCTTAGATCACAAAGTGCTTTCCTAAAGTCATAGTTCCCAATTTTACAAGGTATGGTGAAGCACCTAAGATCTTTGAGTTTTGGAGATAGCTTTTGTTGAAGGATGACGCTACACTCCATTATTAGTGCCACAGTCTTGAAGTCATTTATTTTTCTCTTTCTTGACAGAATGTCCTTTATGAATTTCACGTAGCTCAACATTTTCTCCAGTGTATCTGTAAAAGGAAGATTAATATGTAATTTCTTAAAAATTTTAAAGAATTTTGAAAATTTCTTATCTAGCTTCTTCTTTTGCGGCCTCTAAGGAAATGGTAAAGGTGGAATGAATGTAATATCCAATCCCTATTAGTAGTATTGGCGCCTTAATTTTGGTATAGAGCAATAAAGACACCGTAGGGTTACTCGATTTTAACCCTATTAGAAATATTTCTTTTATGGTGCGCATGAGAGATATTAGACTTAATTTGATAATTTCACACTCGATTGGAGTGTCGAACGACCCTAGAATATTTTTGGAATTTTTCTCTATTGGCTTAGAAAAGGAAATTTTAATTTACTACATGAATTTTCATTTAAGGGTTATGTGTGGAACAAACCTTTGTTGAGAAACAAAATTCATATATTAGAGAATGGACCAATTAGAAACAATCTCATAGATTGCTAAGTTAGAAATTCTAGTTAGTTCTTTAGACTATTCTAACTAGATAGTTACAAAGGAACCAATTGCATACTTAGTTTCCAACCAATGGTAATTTAGAGTAAGTTGAGGGGAAAATTGGTCAATTGATGGAGCACTATATATATATGTAGAAGTGTGTAGCTTTTTCAAGAGTGATCAAAAGCAAACATTTAGAGCAAAAGAGAGCAAAATTCGTGCAAGTGTTGGAGGGGCTGCTATAGTGAAATTTCAGTTTTGTTTTCATGATTTTTCATGCCTAATCAAGCTAAAATAAGGTTACATACCAATTCCTAAACTCAATTAAAGCCTCCATTAGTGGAAATTCAAGAAAACGAGGTAAGAAATGCATTGTTTTGTGAGATTTATAAGTGATCTTTTAATATTACTTTAGTTGATGTTCTTATGTGTATTCTTGGTTTAGATTGAGTTGAATTCTAGTGTGGAGCTTGAAAGAGTCATCAATTTGAAGAAATTGGCAAGGTAAGAATTAGGGTTTAGGTGATTTGAATGTAAAGACTTCAATTGGTTGTAATTAGGGCATTAGAATGAAATTGGCTTGATTTTGATGTAATTGAAACAAGAAATTGAGAAAAGAAATGTGTTGGAACCTAGGTGAAATTCTGCCACTTAAGGGAAGTTAAGGATTGAGTGGTGTTTTGATTGAGTTGTTGTGTGTAAATGGTGCCTTATGTATATTGAATGTATATGGTTGATGAAAAAATCAAAAATGAAAAAAATGGAACATAATTGTCCATTTTGGAAGGGTGAAGGGCAACTATGTCCAACCAAGTTATAAGGCGTTTAATAATTTTCAGGGCGCCGGATGGTGAGTTAGATTAGATTAAATGACTCCGTAAATGAAAATCAAAAAGTAGTATGCATCCGGGCTTTGTATGCCAATTAGGGCGTTTAGTAGTTAAATGAGATTCTAGTATTCGATTTGGTTCTAAATGTCATTTATGGAGCATAGGTGAAGAAAACAGAGAGCGGTAACGGGAGCAGAAATCCGGAGCAAAATTGAGCGCAGAGCGGTTATGAGTAAAAATTTGCCATTTCTTTTATCTTTCATTTATTATGTTTTCGCATAATAAAAATGTATGTTTTATGAGCTTTCAATGCATAAACATGATTTATGATCTTAATATATATCCATAGATATGCTTTTACATGATTGGGTTAAGAAATAATTTTAAATTACTGCATCCGTTTTAAAGGCCATTGGTACCCTCAGATTATAGTGGTGGTGATTGTATTAGACCTAGTTGGTATATCCCGTGCACATGCGCAGGTCATGAGGGGTATGTCACTAACTCTGAGAAGTCGAGATGTCGAGTCATGTGAGTCGCTCTATATGTACGGGGTATTATCTCGCTATATGTATGTGATATAGGATTCCGCTGCATAGCCAGTGAGATGTCTTGAGATGTCACTGTGGGTGCTGCTAGTTGAGGTGCCCCGTGACCTACTCACGTGTGCGGTGCTAGTTGAGTCGCTGCGTGAGTATAGAGCTTTAGGGTTACCATTGGTACAGTTTGGAAAGAAAAAGGCCCAGCGAGGACTTTACTAGTTTTCGATCTACCGATAGCATTTATGCATTTATATGCACATGGCAGTTATTGTGTTGTACAGATTTTGGATGTTGTTTTCCAAAGATTTAGATAAAATTCACTCTACAAGATTTCATCAGCATATGATATTAGAAACTGTTTTACAACTTTACATCAGTTTTAAAAGCATGATTTATGCATGTACTTTAGAATTTACTATCTATGCATAATGTTATTTTATTTGAAATCTTAAATGCACTCACTGAGCTCCTTTACCTCATTCGTTTTGTGTTTTATGTTTTTTAAACCCTCTTCTCAGGTGTAGGTCTGGGTACGCAAGTTGCTGATTCTCCTATTACTGAGTAGTGGGCCAAATCTGAAGATCATTTTTGTATATATAAATGTACTAAATAGCACCCTTTGCTTTCTACATACTAGTTATAGACATGTATATTTGCATGTATGTTTTGAACCAACAAGAAGAGATTTCGATATTATGATGATCGTTTTTACTTTTTATAAGTATGCTCATTTTGTGATTTAAATGAAATTATTGAGTTGTGTTGGATTTGATTTAGAAAGGACCGGATGTCCGAATTGGTAGTATTGAGAAGTGTTTGAAATAGAAGTGAAATTTCTTTGTAGGTTTTATATGGATTGTCCGAAAAACAGGGGAAACTCTGCCCGTTTTTCTTTTAAAAATTAAGATGTCATTTTCATGTATATTACAAGATTTTCTCAGTAATAGCAAGAACTAAATAGGAGTTTGCCTCGCGGAATTTCTCAACTTACCTAGTTAAATTCTGAGGAATTTTCGTTGAGGTGCTCGGCAAGGCCGCGGAGACCTACAGTAGAGGGTCTCAGGGCAAGTCTTGTCAACGAATGACTGTGTAAGCTGATTCTGTGCGTTGCTTGATGTATGCTTTAATAGTTAAGCATAAGCTCACGCTATCATATCAAGTAATACAGAAATTAAGTCTGGATATATGCCCATAGGGACTATTCGATCTATTTCTATCAACCAATTACTAAAATTATATCTACTTTACTTTTATCCAAAAAACTATAATCTATAATTTAACTAATTAACCTAAAACTTAACTTAGATAGCAGATAAACAAAATGTTAAACTCACAAATTGATATTAATCTAGGGTATAAACTCATCCTCTAATATTTCATTGAACTCATCAATATCTTTGTTAATTCCTTAATACCAATTGTTGGCTTAGACACTAATCTTATCACAAGCCTCTGAGATCAATGGACAATTGACTATATTACGCATTCTAACAATCACCTATATGCCTATCGTAATTAGATTAGAATATAATTCATTAAGATTAATTCTAAATTATGCCATACATGCTAACTACGTATATGTCTATCCTATATAAAACTCATAGTTGTTACTCTATGATCCTACATCAAACTAAACACATAAATCCATCCATCGAGTTTATTATGGCTCCTTAAACATTCAAAATATTGGTTAGGTATCATGTAAGCATTAAGATCAATATAGAATGAATCAATTATATGTATTAAGATTATAAACTAAGAATCTATAAAATTCAACTACATACTAGGTTCACATAGTCTAACCCTAGATCAACAAATTTAGCTCATCATAAAACCAATATCAAACCAATCCATAAAGAATGAACAAGAACATAATAATAAAGAAATATAAGAAAAATTATTCAAGAAGATGCCTTGATGTGCTTCTCTCTCTTCCTTGGCTTAAATTTCAATCTTGAACTTGAATCTTGATTTCTTGGCTTTGATCTCTTAATTTTGTTTGTAAATTGTTTCTTTTCATTTTCACCTTTCTAAAGTCTGTCGTTTGGCTCTTAAAAGTGTGCTTTTATAGGTATGAGAAACCCTAGGGGCGAGGGCATTAGAATCCAAGTTGAAATAGCACTAAAAAGAGGGTTATTTTCACTTATCGCGTTGGCACTGCAGAGCCAAGACCTAGAACTTGATTCTGGTGGGTTGCCAGCCACGCACTGCAGCACCCAAGGTTCTGGTCTAAGCATTGTGGTGCCCAACCTTAGGCGCCACAGCGTCTAGCCCTGGGTTCCTACGATGGCGTAATTTGAGCGCATCTCGCTTGTTTCTAATTCCATTCACCTCCTGTTGGTTCCTATTCATCATATTTTCTCTCGTGCACCTATTTATGATAAAAAGGCATAATTAAATAGTCAAATATCCATAAATTGGAGCAAAATACTAAAGTTGTAGACTAAATATACTAGTGCATTTACGCTTCTATCAAATATCCCTAAACTTGAGAACTCAATACTTAAGAAAATACATAATCATAATGTCTCGGCACATTTTAATAGCACTATCATAAGCTTGCTGTTCATATTACTCTCTATTAATGTAGAAATACACATATTTAGAGATCTATTTAGAACTTTATTTAACTTGTAACGTAAAGCTAAGGTCAATGTAAGATATAAAGATATATATGAAGCGCAGCTCACACCATGAACTCTTTACCTAGAAACCTCTTGATTTCTTTCTTCTTGATTATTTATCTCCTCCCCCAAAGTTATTTTTTTTCCCATCTCTTTTTTTTTTATTCACTTTTGCATATAATTTCTTCTTTTTTTTAAGCTATGGGCATTTATGCATTTAAACACTTTCTTTTGTCTCTTTTTTTTATGTACCCCCAAACTTTGATTGATATACACCTTCAAGACTTATTATTTTTTATTGCATTACCCTTTTTCATACATACAACTTTTTTTTTTCCTTTTAAGAATATTGCTAAGTAAAATCAAGGTTTAAGGTGCTATTAGTAGATTTTAGGATAAATGAGTAAACATTCTTATAGCTTGTAATGTGGTTAAACAGAAATAATGGGTTATTAAGGCTCAAATGGGGTGAATAGGGATAAATATACATATAAGGTAAGTAATAAAAGGCTTAATTGGTCCACAGATGGTCTAATATCTTTTTCGTATTCATATGATTCCTAGGATTTTGCCTTAAGTAGTAATCAAGCAATTTCTAGAGTGTTGGTCTTTGAGACTGTGGTGTACTACTTAAGCATAAAGTATTTCTAAACAAAAGAAATTAAACTAATACAAGCTCAATTCGATGTGCTCAAGAATAAGTGATCAAAAATAAGCTTGAACTCCATTTAAGATTCATGATATAAGAAGTATCTCAATCATCTATCATTTCCTAAGGACTTGTGAAAATAAATTCAGCCAATATTCTAATTATCCTGGACTAATGATCATTTTCTTAACCAAACTTAACAACTAAAACAAATTACCCTACAAGACAACCAATCAAAGCATGGAGCAAAATAAATATAGGAAAGTATGTTTCCCACCCCCAAACTTAAATTAGACATTGTCCTCAATGTATAAAAATAAATTTAAAAGTAAGAGAAACTCCCCTAGTATATGAAGTTGAAGCATCGCAATAATATGTTCTATTGATGTGACTGCGGTACGCTTGTATTTGCTCATGCTACTTCTTTGAATGCTCCTCTTGATGTTTTATTCCTGCAAATAAAAGAAACTAACATAAATAAAACTGAGACTAAACAAAAATGAAAATAAAATTACTTAGGTTGCCTCCCAATAAGTGTTAATTTAATGCCATCAGCTTAGCGGGGCTTATTCTACTCTTATAGAGGATCAAAATTGATGGTAGAATCATCTTTGTATGTGAGCTTGCTAGGATTCCACTCTTTTGGCTTCCACATTCTTGCAATTAAACATTGGGCAGTAACTTGTTCCTCTTTCTCCTCATGCTTCTCCGAAAAGATTTGAATCTTAAACTAGTGAAATGGTTCTTTTGAGCCATTCTCTTTGATTCTCTTATTGTACTACTACTACTCCTTCTTCTTCTTTATTCTCTTTCTATGTTTTAATGCCTTTTTTTTATGTGAGAATTCAACATCTCCATGTCTTTTAGTTCCTTAGCGTTTAGGTGTATAACATTAATGCTACTACAGTCTTCATTCTCAAATGTCAACTTGATTTCTTTGAAGACTTTGAATATTGTAGTGTCATCTTGTACTCTCATGGTCATCTCCATTTTTTAAAGTCAATAACCATATGTTATGTGGCTAAAAAGGGTCTTCCAAGGATGATAGAAATCTCTTTGTCTTCTTCCATGTCTAGAACAATAAAATTTGTAGGGAATATGAACTTATCCACCTTTACTAGTACGTCTTCTATAATTCCTTTCGGGTAGGTAAGAGAGTGATCAGCAAGTTAAAGTGTAATATTGATCAATTTTACTTCTCTCATGCCTAACTTGTTGTAGATGGAGAGGGGCATGAGATCGATACTAGCTCTTAGATCTCATAGAGCTTTACCAAGTTCATGATTATCATTAGAGCACAATATGGTTAATCTCATGGGATCTTTGAGCTAGAGGTAGCTTCTTCTGAAGAATGGTGCTACGCTCCTGATTCAGTGCTACGGTCTCATAATCCTCTAGTCTCATCTTCTTTGAAAAGATACTCTTCGTGAACTTGACATAGCTAGCCATTTATTCAAGTGCATTTGCAAAAGGGAGATTAATATGTAATTTCTTAAAAATATCAAGAAATTTAGATAATTGCTTATCTAATCTCTTATTTTACAGCCTTTGTGGGAATGGTGAAGGAGGTGTGAATTGCTAATACTACACATTAATACTAGTATTCTCTACTGTATTTGAACTTTTCTACACTCAATAATTTTTTTGCACTAATATACCAACTCTGCACTATCTTTTACTAAATTTTCTGCACTATTCTAAGTTTCTACACTTGGTTCTGAACTGATATTGCACTTGTCTATACTCTAGAATTTTTTTGCACTAATATACCAACTCTGCACTATACTAAATTTTATGCACTATTCTAAGTTTCTCTATCCACTGCTGCACTTGGTTTTGTTTCAGCACTTATATTTCACCTCCGTAGCCTTTAAGGGAAAAGAATAGGTGGTAGATATGACTACACATTTTCTTGTTGTTCAACCTTCTCATTTTTCTTAATCTTTGGAAGTGGCGTTGATGATGTATTCTCTTATAATATCTTATCACTCCTCAAGTTGATGGCCTGACGTTGTCTATTTTTTCTCTTGGATTTGTCTCGATGTCACTTGGTAGAGTGCCTCGAGGTCGCTTGTTGAGAGATGCAATAAGTTGTCTTATTTGAACTTCTAAGTTCTTTAAGGTTGTCGAATGGTTCTGTAGGATGGCGTCATTAGAGTTCATGTAGTGTATAAGCATGTCTTCCAATGCTAGCTTCTTTTCTTGCGGTGGCTGAAATCCTAAGGGATTCATTGGCGTTAATGGCTCCTCTTGGTTGTTACGCCAAGAGAAGTTTAAATGATCTCTCTACCCCGAATTATAGAAGTTAGATTATGGGTTAGGTTACTATCAATTAAAATTGCCTACATAATTTACCTACTTTATGCATCGTCCATTCATGTGATTATCACCATAAAAGTCGCATGTCACTTGCTGGGGTTTGATGATGTTCAATGCATCAATCTTCTTAGATAAAATATTAATTTGCACTACCAATGCATTGAATATGTCAATATACCTTGGTGACTCTCCTTGGTGTAACCCTTTTTGCTAGCCATTGATAACTATTTGACGTCATTTCTTCTAGTAGATCATAAGCTATTCATTATAATTCCTTCAGCAGTGGATGGAGGTTCCCCCAATATGGATACAAAGATTAGTTTCTAAATATAAATCTTCTACAATTGACTAAATAGGCAAACAAGAACCATTGTAGATGTGGCAGTAGATGGTACGTTGTTGTCAAAAATCACAGAAGAAGCCTAAGTTTGTTGGAGGAAATGGTATGCTATAATTACCATTGGCCTAATGAGAGGTCCATTGAGGAAGACCACCTTAGTGTATGAAGTCGACCCTATTGTTGCACTTTCAGCTCAAGTTTTAGCTTTGGCCAATCAAATTTCTGCATTAAATACTAAAGAGGCTTCAACAAGTAAAGATCCAATAAAATTTGCAAATATGTCTTCCACCGATGAAGGGAATGATCCGAAACAAATCTAATATGTCAATAACCAAAAATTTAACTACCAAAGTAATAACTTGCAAAGCATTATCATTCCAAGCTCCGAAATTATGAGGACTTCTCTTATGGTAATTCAAGAAATGCTTTGTAATCTCTACTAGGATTTAATCAACAAGTGGCCAAGAAGAAGCCTTCTTTTGAAGACCTTTTGGACGTTTTCATCATTGAGATAAGGAGAGTTTTAACAAGGATAAGCCCTGTCTTGATAATATTGAGACTTGCACCTATATGAATGCTACATTAAAGTCACTAGAGGTGCAAGTTGGCCAACTTGCCCATGCATTCAAAGATTAATCTTCTGGAAAGTTCCCGAATGACAAGAGGCTACCCCAAATGAGCAATGTAAAGCCATCACTCTTAGGAGTGGTCAAAAAGTTGAAGCCCTGAAGAAAATTATGATTGAGGGCAATGAGAAATAAGTTGTTATAGAAACATCTAAGGTGAATCATAAACTCAACTCCATCTCTTTCCTGGACAACCTTCTTATCAGTACCCCACTATTGTTATATCCTAAACGCTTTTACAAAAAAAAAAAGATAGATGCTCAATTTTCTAAATTTTTTGAAGTCTTTAAGAAGATTCATATAAACATCCTTTTTGTGGAAGCTTTGGAGTAAATTTCAAATTATGTGAAGTTCATAAAAGATGTGATGTCAAAGAAGATGAGTTTAGAGGATTATGAAACTGTGAAACTAATGGAGAAGTGTAATACAATCCTTCAACATAAGTTGCCTCAAAAGTTGAAGGATCTAAGTAGTTTTATTATCCATTGCACTATTAAGGAATCCACTTTTGAAAAGGCACTATGTGATCTTGGAATTAGTATTAATATAATGCCTTTATCCATCTTCCAGAAGTTGGGCTTAGTGAGGCAGCCCGATGGGTACAAGGACGAACCTCTAAAGGCCTATAAGGCCTCCATGAGATAAGGGTGGGGGTTCGATTCTTTAGGGGCGTAGGTTGCCTGTGGATTCTGTGTGTGGTGCACCAGTAGGCACTGAGGTGTCAGCCACTAGTTGGACCAAGGTGTTGGTGGGCTCTACCACAATCTTACAAAGGCTTACTACAATTTCTTTGCAAATGGCAGATAAATCTATAACTTATCTATAGAGAATTATTGAAGATGTATTAATCAAGGTGGATAAGTTCATTCTTCCGATGGACTTTATTATTCTAGACATAGAGGAAGATAAAGATGTTCCTATTATTCTTGGGTGGCCATTTCTAACTACTGGAATGGTTCTCATTGACATGAAAAATGGAGAGTTAAAAATAAGGGTACAAGATGAGGCGATCACATTCAGGGTTTTTAAGAAGATAAAATTTCCAAATAACTATGAAAAATGTTTGAAAATTGACAATATACATCCAGATAAAGGAACATAGTCCTCAAATGTAAATGGGATAGCTCATGAAAAAGTGAAGATGCACCAAACAAGGAAAAAGATGAGGCATAGCAAAATCATAATGGAAAAACAATCAAATACCAACCACCAAGGTTCATTCTTCTGGCCAAGATTAAAACTCTTTTCGAGCAAGCTCAAAACAAGAAAGTTTGAGTCATTCCTTGATGATGATCATCTTATAAAGCTTCAGAAATTGAGGAAAGAGACTGAAAAGAAAATGAAATACACACCAAAGTACAAAAATGAAGGAATGTTCCATGGCAAAATGCCTCCAAAGTTTAGTTTAATCCTTCATGAATCTGGAAAATATCAAGTCGAAAATATTAAATCAAGCGCTTTTTAGGAGGCAACCCAAGTGAATTTCAAATTTTAATTTTAATTTTAGTTTTTAATTTTTTTTTCTTGTAGTGTGTTAAGTTAATAAGTCAAACCTCGTAAGTGTTAAGTCAATAAGTCAAACCTCGTAAAGCATGAAAAAAGAATCGGAAGCAAAGCGACCAAGATGCGGCCAAAGAGAGTTCACAAGCCAAAGCAATCTCAAGTGTGGCAGCAACTTAGGTTTATGACCCCAATCCTTTGGGGCTGCAACCCCAACACCTGGAAAATGACCTATCAAAACCCAGGTTATGGCTTTGCGGCTCCACTCATTATAAGTCGTGACACCACTTGTTTCCCTCTTTCAAATGATTCCCCTACTTCCTCTTAAGCCACTTTAAACACCCCCTCACTTCCCTCAATCATCTTTACACCCTTTGAATGCAAAATTATCACAAAATTTTACCTCAAACATCATAGCTCATCAAACTTCAAGTTTTGGGAAACATCACTCAAGGGCTTTGGGTACCAACTCAAATAACAACGTCGGCCTCATGATTCGAGCATTGCCACACTAAAGCATTATCTATAAGGGAAGTTTCTTTTACTCACTCTTATTTTTGTCATTGTGAACAATGTCAACTTTAAGTTTAGGAAAGAGAAACACTATTCAGTGTTCATTTTCCATGCTTGATCATGCTAACTCCTTACAATTGTTGTTTGTAGTTGTTTGGTTTTGCATGCATTTTTTTTTTCATTTTAGATATTGGTTGTGGGTTGGTTGAATGATTAATAGTCAATGATATAAAATAGAAATATGATTTCAAATGCTACCTTCTTTTGAAAACAATAAATGTTGTGATTGTTTGCTTGGTAATTTAAGATAAGTTTGGCTTCATTTTATGACCACTTGATCTTTTGAACACATAGTTATGTCATTTGGTTTTTATGCTTACTTAAAAGAAATTTATGCATATCAAGAATAATTAGGGCCTCAAAAACATGCTAGAACTTGTTTGAGCGTTACTCAAAGCAAAAGCCTAGGGCATACATGATGCAATATTTCTATATCTTAAAATTAAGTGCAAGTATACATTATCATATGCAAGTAATAAAGAGACTAAATAAGTCGAATGTCAGACCCACAAGGATAATTTCTTCTTTTTAACCAATTACTAAAATGATATCTTCCTAATAATTATTCAGATAAATAAAAATCTAAGAATGAATGTAGAAAATATAAAAGCAAAACACAATGCAAAGAGATTTAGGTGATAGTAATATAGAAAAAACCTAGGATTAATACTATCCCTCAATATGCTTTCTAATGATTAATCTTCTAATATTTAACTCCCTTAGTCTTTGTTATTGATCAAGACACTAATGTATTCACAAGCCGCTTCCAAGGTCATGCAAGTATACCTTAATTTACCAAATACCTATATTCATATGGTACTTGTAATAAATTAAGATTCATTAAGATTAGGTCTTGTTGATCATACATGCCAATTAGGTATATTCCTATCCTAAATTGAAACTTGCATATGCAACATTGAATGTTACTCTACAATTATACATCAAATTACCTAGGTCTAAATATTATGATTCCTCTTCCGAGTTTATCAATAATATTACCAACTCATTCACCATATATTGGCCAGATATATTGAAGCATTAAGATCAAGTAATTTAAATATCAAAGAACTAAATTTATTAAATATAAAAAAGATATGACAATTAAGCACACATATTGAGTTCAAGTATTAACTCTAGAAAATAAGTTTAGCTCATGGCTACAAGAGAACAGAAGTAAAAATAATAATAAATCATGATACAATCAATAGCAAACTGATATAGACGTCGAATTACTCTTAATTGCGCTGCCTAAGGTACTCTTGATGCCGAAGAACGCCTTGAATCTCTCTCTAAAGTTGCTTCAATTAAACTCCTATTGCTCTCCAAGACTCGTGCACTGTATTCTTGGTGTTCTTGAATTGCTCTAGATTTGTCTTAGATGATTCTTGAATGCTGGAAACGAGTGACTTTTTATAGGGATTGATATGAGCTTGAAAATCTTAATTCTTGTCGGATTAGGACTCGCGCTACCGCTGGGGCACTTTGCAGTTGTCGCTGGGGCACCGTTGGAGCTGTGAGATGATGGCGCTGGGGCTCTGGCCTATCGCTAGCGCGATGAAGGTCTAGCGCTGAGGTGCCAAATGCGACTTAACCAGGTCGTTTTTCTTATTTCGATCACTATTCCAGCGCTGGGGCTATAATCCTCGTGGCACTAGAGCGATGGACACATACTTTGAAAACTTTGCATTTTAGTCCCTATTTCGCTCCTTTTGCATTCTTTCTTTAAATTTTATTCAAGTCCCTATAAATAACAATAATGCACATAAATAGCCATCTATTTTCATAAAACAATAAAATATCAAAATAAAAACATGAGAAAATATATGACAAATTTGCCCTTATCAATACATAATCTAGGATATGATTTTAGGCCATCTTTGGACTGATTGAACCTTTCAAGCCAACTTTTAAATATTTTTACCTGTAGTTACTTTCGTTGAGCCTAATAAATATTTTTCTTTATTAACCACATACACATGAACCGGCTCCATAGTTATGGTTCTTGATGTTGGCAAGAATGTGAGAGATAGTTAGTTTGCGTTGAAGGTGCTAAAGTCGAAGTGTGTGAATCTAAAAGTGCTTAAGTTGGGACAGTTTCATGGACTTTGTTTGGCAATCGGTAGGCAACTTGATGGGGTTGCTTTGTGTGGAGGGCTGGAGTCTCTATTGATAAAGAACTGTGGGGACTTGAGTGATATGGGTTTGTTAGCGATTGGGAGAGGGTGTTGCAGGTTGGCTAAGTTTGAAGGTGTGGGGTGCAAGAATATTACATATAGAGGGTTGAGGACAATGGCTTCTTAACGCAAGGATAGTCTTGTTGAGGTTAAGATTTCGCGTTGTAAGCAGCTCGGTGCTTTGTCATCTTGCATAACTATAGAGCCGGTTCGTCATCGTATCCAAAAGCTGCATATTGATTGCATATGGGATGTATTTGAAGCGACTGACGGTTCAGATTCAAGTGACCACACTTTTGACCTCGATGAATTGAATGATGAGGAAGATGAGTTGGGCTTCAGGAAGAAATGCAAGATTTCTATGATTGAAAAGTGTTGCTCCATGCAGATTAACGAAAATGGATGCTTGTCCAAGACTTGGGAGAGGTTGAAATACCTTTCTATGGATTGAAGTTGGTCAGCTTTTGACGCTATTGCCTATGGTTGGTCTTGACTATTGTCCCGAATTGGAGGAGATTCATATAAAGATGGAAGGTGATAGCTGAGGCCTCAACAAACCGCCAGAGCAAGCCTTCGGATTGAGCTGCCTCGCACTATCCTAAGCTTTCAAAATTGCAGTTGGATTTCAGTGAGACACTTGGCTATGCAACGCAGGGATAGTCTTGTTGAAGTTAAGATTCGTGTTGTAAGCAGCTCGGTGCTTTGTCATCTTGCATTGCTATGGAGCCGGTTCATCATCGTATCCAAAATGCATATATTGCATATATGATGGATTTGAAGCGACTGACGGTTCAGATTCAAGTGACCACACTTTTGACCTCAATGAATTGAATGATGAGGAAGATGAGTTGGGCTTCAGAAAGAAACGCAAGATTTCTATGATTAAAAAGAGTTGCTCCATGCATATTAACAAAAATGGATGCTTGTCCAAGACTTGGGAGAGGTTGAAATACCTCTCTGTGGATTGAAGTTAGTCATATTTTGAACCTATTGCCTATGGTTGGTCTTGACTATTGTCCCGAATTGGAGGAGATTCGTATAAAGATGGAAGGTGATAGCCGGTGCCTCAACCCTCAGATTGAGCTGCCTCGCGCTATCCCAAACTTTCAAATTTGCAGTTGGATTTCAATGAGACACTTGGCTATGCTCTAACTGCGCCTGGTGCGGAATTAGATTTGACAATTTGGGATAGATTTTTCTTCAATGGGATTGGGAATTTGAGACTGTACGAGCTCAAGTACTAGCTGGCATTCGACATGGATGTTAACCAAAGGAGTCTCGCGCTTTCAGCATGTGGATTGAATCGCTCAGTGTCTTACACTGAGAAGCTCTTCGTCCATGGCACTGCACATGAACATTTCATGTTCTTTACTTCCTAATGTCAGAGATGTACAGCTCAGAGAAGAATACTATCCTGTACCGGGCAATGTGTCTACTGCAGAGTTGAGAATGGACTCCTGCTGTCGTTTCGAAGAAGCATGAAATAGGAGACGCATCTCTGATTGAATCAAGTAAGTAGTCAATGCTCGTCGTCGACAAAAGTAACTATGAAATGCTCAAGAGTTGGAACGGAGGCATTTAATAATTTTTGAAAAATGAGTCTAGCGCTCCTGCCCACAAGTTACATATCTCAGTCGGTAAATTTCACAACCATATCCACCTAAGTTCGAATAACAGAAAAGGATAAAATTTGGTCTGCCTCCCCATTAAACCTTTTATTAAAAAAAAAAGTTACATATCTCATTTTATAGTTTCTTTTTTCTTTTACCCAAATGTAGTGTTTGAATCTGCAAATTTTGACAATAATAGAAACGAATCCATCAAATGTTTTCTCCAGAATCGAATCTACTTGATATGACTGCCCAAAATGATGAGGTATTATTATCAAAAACTGAAAAATTGAACATTCTATTGCTTTTACAATTATTGGAAAAATCATGCCGGTTTACAACCTAAGAAGCCAAGAATACATGTAATGACTCTACCATGTTTTTCTATACACAAGATAAGAACATATCAGCAAAGTGAATACTCGCAATCCAGCAAGCGGGAAAGTATCTCTTCACAGCTTGGCCTATCTTGCGGTTCTGCCCAGCAGTCTGCAGTCAAGGAAATATAAAGGCATTAGTTGATATCTCTTCTTCCTTTAACTAATTTATTTATTTTGTCTTTTTGGTCGAATTAATTCATATAAAGGCTTAACAAGGAAAGAAAGTTTCAATTTATCTCATCAAGAAAGTGCACTCAACCAGCAATTAGCCTGCCCAGAGGACCTTCAGGAATTTCCAAGCGAGTGCCTTCATTTGCAACAGCATAAACAACCTGGACCGAAAGAAAGAATTGAGGTCACCGATTTAGCAAGTTATATTTAATAATAACCAAAAGATAAGTAATTAACTTCATAGACTTGTCATCATACCCTCTCCGGTAGTACACCCTCCCATGGTCTATTTAAAGTGCAGAGTTCCCACATTATGACCCCAAAGCTAAAAATATCACATTTTTCTGTAAAGGGTTCATTACGTATAAGTTCAGGGGCCATCCATTCTGGAGTTCCAGCGGATGAAGTGTCTCTCATGCTCGAGTCCGTCATTCTTGATAGCCCAAAATCACATATCTTAATGGTCCAGTGCTTATTCACTAGACAGTTTGCACTCTTTAAGTCGCGATGGACTATCTTCATCCGGTGTATGCACATCAATCCCCTTAGAGAAAGTTCTAGTCAGTATACAGTAGAAAAATCTCGTGATTTTTAATTCAACTTCAATGTCAAAAAATCTAATGATATCATGACCCAGTTCTCTTTACTAGATATGAATGTGTAAATTGCAGCCTAGAAATGGAAAAAGGAAAAGGAAATCAGATCTGAACACAGATTATTTACTTGCCACCCAATCCAAACAAGAATATGACTTCCAAGTAGAAAATTGAAAAAAAAAAAGGTATATTATTGTAAGCATGTAAAAACATTCAATTCACAAACATATCCGCAGCTACACAAAAAAGGGAAAGATCAGAGGCCATTTTACTGAAATTACTCAAAGAGTAACATCAACATAAAACAAGTTTAATTCCAGTTTCTAAGATATCAGTTGATGAAGCTGCAGATTTGATTTGACCAAAATACAATGTAAATAGCAGGACTTCTCACACTCATTTAAATAGCACAACATTTTAAGAACATCCCTACGCTTCAGCTTTGCTTGTCTAGGTCTACTTCTTGGTAAAGATCTTTTAAATTCTGCATCTGGTTTGGGTTTCAATAATTGAGATTGTTTCAATTTTGATGGACATGAGTTGTGTGATAGAGACTTCGACTATGGTAGCAAGATTTTAAAGATCTTTAAAATCTTGCTACCACAGTCGAAGTCTCTATCACACAACTCATGTCCATCAAAATTGAAACAATCTCAATTATTGAAACCAAAACCATACGCTATGGAAATCATTAACTTTCAAACATAGTTCCTGAAAGTTGTAGTTATGTGTATCGCAGTGAGATTTTGATTGTTTTTCTTTTAAAATAGATGATCCACATTCTTCCATAAACCAATTGCATCCTTAAGCACAAAAGCAGAGGAAGTAAAAATGAACTCCCCATGTTATGAACAGGCTGAGCATACCTGCATATATCACGCAGCATTTTAAGTCTTCTCCTCCAGCTAAGCTTCTTTTTCTGACCACTCAAATGGATCAAATAATATAAGGACCCCATCTCCATATATTCGGTAACCATTGACAAGCGTGGAGGCTTTGTGCATGCACCCAAAAATAATATAACTGCACAACCAGCATTGATCCACTCACCAACAAATGAAAGCCAAAAACAAACAACAGCTCAAGTCTCCCTATTGGGAGTAATATACAGAAAATGAAATCAACCAAGCAGCATAATTAGCAGATGCGTAGTGTGTAGCAGTGTAGATACATAGAATACTAGTTCGGTATTGGTATCCGGATCACATGTGCAAGTGGTAACATAGAATGTTTGAGCGGTAACAAAGACTTGAACATATAGCATAATCACTAATAACATTGAAAGACAACATTGATGGATGTAGACCAATAATATTGAATGAAAAGTAGTAGAATTTTTTTGTTTTTCATTTCGTATCAAAATTTTCCCAGAGCAAAATTTTAATGATAGTAAATACTAATAAAACTTTTTCATTTCCTATAATAAAAAAAAAGGAGAAAAAGTAGTAACATGAGACATTGGAAAGTAACATATAGCATTCATTCCTATAAATGTTTAATGTGCACAATCCACCATGTTCTACCGTTGTAAGTTACTAATAGACATGCAGCTTGAAAACAATAACAGCTAGTCTTATTGCAATTTGTGTTGTATGTTACATGTTTCACATTACCATTATTATGTCTGATATTTGGTTGGCTTCAAATGTGCTTAAATTAGGCCTGTATTTGGTTCGATTCAGTTTGATTTTTTTTTTTTCAGTTTTTCTAATTTTTTTTTTAAAATTCTGTTTTTCGGTTTGGCTCTCGGTTCAGAAGGCCGAAACCAAAAACCGAACCGAATTTTCAGTTTTTTAAATTATAAAATCAAAAACTAAACCGACCAGGGGAAAACCCGAACCGAACCAGCTGGTTTGGTGCAGTTTTTCGAGTCCAGTTCGGTTCACCGATTTTTTGCCCACCCCTAATTTTGGTACCAATACCAACCAGTATCATAGCAATTTGCATAAATATATATAAGTATAAACAAGAAATAAACATTATATTCAATAATTCTTGACAATTTAAAACATTTATAACTTTTTATTGAAAAAAGAAAAAAGAACATTTATAACTTAAAAAATGGCAGGAGTGTACCATTGGGATGCCGAAGACGGCTGCAAGTAGAGACATACGCACACACAAAACAATAACAAGGATAAAGTTAGAAAAATATAGGCAAGATAAAAATTAAAATAATCAACATATGGGCAAGAGTATACCATAGAATGGATATCTCATTGCAAAAGTCTTCCATGTTTTCTGCAGTTAGATCTTGCTCCAAGAAAACCTTGATTGCAACATCTGTACCATTCCATATGCCACGAAAAACTTCTCCGAAAAAACCTACAAAGGATGGATACAACAAAAGTATTATGATTGCAAAAAACCTTTTGACATTGATCAAGGACTATTTTCACAAAATATTAAGGGCCGTTTCTTTTTCTTTTTGTCTCAAGTCTAAGTATGACTATCCCTCAATCATTCAGAATTTTTTTCTTGTTTGGTTTTTTTGACTTAACACCTAAGAATTTTTTTTTTTTGGCTCACTTTTTTTCTAAATGCAAAAAGACATACATAAATCATCTCAAAATTGCATAAATCCTCTTTTATGGGTTATCAGACATTACCTTACCTTATTAATTATATTTTTTAGGATAATTATGTCAAAATATTATTTTAAGATCTTCTTACAAGAAAAATAAAGACTTGGCACTTGTTTCAAATATGAGAAAAAGAAAAACAAACACATTGTTCATATTTATATATTCAAATCTATTTGTATTTCAGTCATATCTGATGGGTTGGCATTTGCACCTGATAACTGCCTCTCTTATAGATAATTCAACTTTGGTGCCATAAATGCTGGCCAATGGGCTAAAGCAAGCACCTACTCGAAGTTGAAATAGACGATGATTTGAGTGAGGGATTAGCTAGCAAATAATCTAGGTGGGTGGGATTCTCTCAACAAGAGCACTAGTGTAAGGGATCGACTTTTGTAGTCAAAACCAGCTTCCCTTATAGATATTGTCCGCTTTGGTGCCTTAGAAGCAATAGCCTCACAGTTTCAAAACACGTCTATAGGGGGTAGGTGTAATCTCTCCTTATAAAACCAAATACTCCTACCTTATTGGCAATGGGGTTGGTGCACTTTCAATATTAATTTACATTTTAAATTTTGCACCTAAAAGAAAAGCTACATAAATTAAGCAGTATTAGAGGCCCAAAAAGTTTTATAGCAAATAGCACAACAAAGAGTGATAATAAGTAGTGCTTACCAATTCCAACACGAGTCCCAACAGTTAACTCAGAAAAATCAATATTCCATTCCTCATAAGGTAATAAAGGTTTATCCTGGAACATGTGAGATTCCAAAACTTTGTTCCATGTTGAGACCATTTCAGCATTTCCCATGTAGCCAGAAGGTCCACCTCTCTCAGAAGTATGACTCCTATATTCATGGGGAGACGAGGGTAGAGATATTGCCTTCTGAGAGTCCATTGGGTCAAGGGAATGATTATATAACACAGACCTTCCACCAGATACTTCATCATGAGCACTGAGATGGAAATTCAATGCCTACAATAGTGCAAAAGTTATTAGTTATCATCAAGAATATATATATTATCAATCCAATTCATTAATCAAAATTATTTACTAGTTTCAAGATCTTTTACAATCAAAATTTAATGAGATTAAAAAATGATGTGAAACATAATAGTTCAACGCAATAGCAAATCCAATCACAAAGACCACCACGCTCTCTCAATCACTTGAGACTACAATCTCAAGGTAAGAATAAGAAAATTACATTTCTTTTAACTTATCATACCAATTGCTTTATCCCCTTAAGGGAATATCAAAAGCTACACTTGATTTTTAAAGTTTGTAAGAATTACAAGCTATAGAATAATTTTGAAAAAATTAATACAGAAGAGAATAAGATATTTCAAATTCCCAAACAAATTTGGCATCAAGAAAGAGAAAAACCTAGTATATTCTTGTCAAAAAGAAATCGCAAGTGGACAGCAGATTTGGTATGAGTACTGGTTCGATATAAAATCCATGGATACACGTTACAGGTATCTGCATACCCGCAAATATTACTATTTTAATTTTTTTTTCAATTCTTTTACTAGTCCTAATTGCATTTTAGTACTTATTTTCTTTTTTAAGGTTACACACTTAAACTTCTTCTACTCTACAACCGTATTCTTCACTATAGTAAATTTTAGATTTCTTTACTTTCATCTTCTTCTCAAACTTCCAAGTCAAACAGTGCGAGTTTATTCTTTGTTTACTTGGTGAATTTTTATTCTTTATTTTTTTTAAAGCAAATCATAAAAAAATTTCTTTTTAGAAGAACAAAATTCTTGAAAAATTAAACATCAACTTATATTCTTCTACAAATAAAAGTATGTCTGATTCACGATCCAACCATCTCATAATTTCTCATCCTAATAAAAAAAAACAACCCACCCCCACACTCATTTGTAGGAAATGAACCTGATGATATTAACTATTTATTATGTAAAATGATTGATTATTTTTATAATGTTATCATTAATTTTTAATATTGTTTTATTGAATAGATGGAGATTGGTAACAATTTATTATTTTCAACAAGTGATGAAAGCTCTATGCTAGTAATGCAAATGAATTTCTAACAATAGAAGTTGAGATAGATTCAAACTAAAAACAAATGACACTTCAAGAAATTATAAATAATACGGATAAAATTGTTATATTTTGATTGATAATATTTTTAAATTAATGATAAGATTATAAACTTATAATTGTCATATTTTATAAATTTTCATTTAAATTAAGATTATTATTTTATTTAAAACCCAATTAAAATCCACGGGTAAGCCGTTACGGGTTTGCTAACGAGTACAAACCCACTAGAGCAGATCTAATAATGAAACTCCAAACCCGCAACGAGTTTGGGAAAGATTTAGTATTTTATTTTTTAAGCGGATAAGGATACAGGTTTAGGGGTATTCATCCCAAACCAAGTCCACTGCCATCCCTAATGATGTTCCTTTTTTGTATAGATGACTTCCTTTTTAAGGTTATCTCAACTCATATATTGTACTCTTCTTTTCAATGGAATATATAATAGAAAGACATCTTCTTTTACATGGTATTAAAGTCATTGTGCTCTCTTTGATTCATAGTTTTTCCAGCAAAGTCGCCTAATCTTTTCCGGCCACTGTGTTTTCTTTCATTTCCAGTGGTCGTGTCCTCAATTTTGAGATCACCAGTAGCTCGCTAGCGAAAACCCAAGAGGACAGACGTCGAAACCCTACTGCATACGCTCCATGTGCCGCCCACCAGAATTTGACCTTTTTTTCGAGCGCACGTAGACTCTCACCGCCGATGCCGCTGCCTTCAGACAACGCCGATGATCCCTTCTACAGCAGCCCGACCGTCATCACTCTGCACGCGCCTCTATGAGCCGCTCCTCTCAGACCAACGTTTTTCAATCTCCATCTCAGGCTCGTATGAATCCTCACCGCCAGCACCAATCACTTCAGACGACACCGATGATCATAGAACCACCCACCATGATGTCACTCACCGTCGCTAGGCACCTTCCCCGACGCTGAAAAACTGCCACTGTGTCGCTGAAAAACCACTCCTGGTTGTCAATTGTTTTCTCCTTCCTCCTTCTCTTCGATTTGTGAGCCAATATGACTATTGAGAGCTTTAAAACAAATTCGATCTTTGCCTTCAATTCAATCCTGGTTATTTCTGCTCAAAAACTGATTAGTAATTATACTTATTGGGTCACATCTATTGAATATGGTGTACGGTACACGGCTTAGAGGACAATTTAACTACCAGGGTTACAGATGTAAAAGATAAAGATACAACTGAGTGATAAAAGGTTGATGTCTTATTATGTAATCAATTATGGCAAACCATCGATCCTCAATTATATGCCATTTATAAGGTCTACCAAACATGTTTTGATATTTGGAATCAAGCTAAGTTATTATATACTAGTGATATTCAAAGGTTGTACTCTGTAGTCTCAAGTCTGGTTAATTTGAAACAATAGGGTATAGAGATGTCAGAATTCCTTGACAAGATGGTCTCACTTAAAGCTGAATTTAATTCACTTCTGCCATGCGGTAAAATTATCGTTGAAGATCTTGCCCAAAGGGACATTCTTTATAGTTCTAACTCTAGCAACAATTAGCCTTGAGCTCTCATCAGTTCGTGATCAAATTCTTGCTAGTGCTATTGTTCCCTCCATGGATGATGTCTTTGCCAGCTGCTTCGTGTATCTGCTCCAGGTTATCAAACTGGACCCTCCACGACTGATTCAAATTCCTCAACCCTAGACTGATTCAAATTCCTCAACCCTAGCATCTCAGTCACAACCTTCTTTCAAGGGAGAGCAAGCTGATCATGTAAAAAATGTTACAAGTTACATAAATGACCCCCTCAGGTTGCTAACCTCGCTCAATCTGATCACTCTGACACCACAGATAAGCAACCTCCATCCATTATTCTCACTGGTGTCGACTATGAGGAATACCTTGAATATACCAAACGGCTAAGCAGTCTACCTAGTCCATTGCCTCTATTGCACATATTAGTAATTCGGTCCGCCTATCTTACTGAGTCCTCCTCTCTAGGACATTGGGTCCTTGATTCTAGTGTTCTAACCACATTTTTGGTAACCTTCAATTAGTTTCTCATACTTCTACATCTAGGTCATTATCATCTATCACCTTAGCTAATGTTTCCAAACTGCTAAAGAAGTTAGTCGAGCACATCCTCTTCCTTCCTTACCTTTAGAATCTATTCTTTATATACCGTGTTGTCCTTTTAATCTTATATCTATCAGTAAACTCACTCATTCTTTAAACTATGCTATCACCTTTGTTGATAACTCAGTTGTTATACAAAACCGCAGTACGGGGTAGATGATTGGCACAAGAGGTGAGTCACAGAGACTATCAGCTCGGTCTTCCGCAACCGTCTATCGCATGCACTACTACTGAATCTCCAACATTTTATCATAATCATTTGGAACATCTGAGTTGGTCAAAACTTCAAATAATGATTCCAGATCTTTCTAGGTTATCGTCTTTAAATTATAAGTCATGTCAACTTGGAAAACACTCTCGTGGGTTGCTTCCCAAGCATGTCAACAAACGGGTTGCATCCCCCTTTTAAATTAATTCATTTTGATATTTGGGCTCCTAGAAGAATTCCTTCTGTTTTAGGGTTTTAAGTATTTTGCTACATTTATTGATGATTATTTGCGTTGCACTTGATTATTTTTAATGAAAGATTGATCTAAACTATACTCCATCTTTGAATTTTTTGTGCAGAAATTAAGACAATTCTCTACTACTCTTCGTACATTGTATAGTGGTAATGCACGTGAATATTTTTCTGCTCCCTTTACTAAATTCATGACTTCCCGAGGAATTTTACATCAATCATCTTATGCCTACACTCCACAACAAAATGGGGTTGCCAAGTGTAAAAACAGGCATCTCATCAAAACTGCTCGCACCTTACTTATCCACAATCACATTCCTCTTCGATTTTGGGCCGACGCCGTCCTTACTGCGTGTTTTTTGATCAAACGTATACCCTCTTTAGTCTTACAGAACAAAGTCCTTCAACTTATTTTACATCCTGATAAGCCATTGTATTCTATCTCACCTCAGGTCTTTGGCTGCACGTGCTTTGTTCATGTCTTCTCTCTTGGTCGGGACAAGTTATCCGCTCAGTCCATCAAGTGTATCCTCCTAAGTTACTCTCATCTTCAGAAAGGGTATAGATGTTATTCTCCTGACACACGTCGATATTTTATGTTTGCTGATGTCACATTTTTCGAGTCTTCCCCTTTCTTTTCTTCCTCTCGTTCAGAAACACAGATAGTCACAGAGGTTCTTCTAATTTCTTATATTGCTCCTTCTCCTACATCACCCTCAGAGCCAGTATCTGCCATTCCAGTCGTGATAGTCTTGTTCCTCCTGTTCACTCTACAAGTAGTGCCATTAATATTGTTCTTGACGTAGATCTTGCAGGTGATGCCATTAATACTGTTCCTGTTGACTCATTACCTGCTCCTGATTCCTCTCCGACTGCGGTATTGCCTCTTGATGACCAATTTCCCATTGCTATTCGTAAAGGTATACAATCCACTCACAACCCTCATCCTATATACAATTTTCTTTATCTACTTTAAACACTTCATGAGGCTCTTTCACATCCTACCTGGCATCAAGCAATGGTTGAGGAAATAGTTGCTTTGCATGTTAATGCTACATGGGAATTAGTTTGATTGCCGCCAGGACACTCCACGTTTGGTTGTCGATGGGTGTACACTATCAAGGTAGGACCCAATGGTCAGGTGGACAGATTAAAAGTTCAGTTGGTTACAAAAGGGTACACTCAGACTTATGGGCAGGATTATTACGAGGCTCTCTCTCCTGTAGCTAAAATGTCATATGATTGGTTGTTCTTGTCAATGGCCGCTATTCGTCAATGGCCTTTACACCAACTTGATATCAAAAATATTTTTCTTCATGGTGAGCTTCAGAAAGAAATATATATGGAGCAACCACCTAGGTTTGGTATGTAAACTTCGTCGCTCCTTATATAATTTGAAACAATCTCCTCATGCTTGGTTTGGCCGTTTCAGTATTGTTATCCAGGAGTTTGACATAATTTCAAATTAGTCAGATCATTCTATTTTCTATCGACATACACCACAGGGCCAATGCATATATATCTAATAGTCTACGTTGATGATATTGTCATTACAAGAGATGATCAGGACGGAATTAAACAACTAAAGAATCACTTATTCTGTCATTTTCAGACTAAAGATTTGGAATTGCTCAAATATTTTCTTTGTATAGAGGTTGCTCAATCTAAGTCTGGGATTGTTATCAGAAAATATGCGTTTGATATTCTAGAGGAAAAATGAATGTTACACTACATGCCTATAGATTCTCCCATTGATCCTAATACTAAACTTCTACCTGAACAAGAGAAGCCGCTTACAGATCCTGGGAGATATCGAAGGCTAGTTGGTAAACTTAATTATCTCACTATCACACGGCTTGATATTTCCTTTTCGGTCAGTGTTCTTAGTCAATTTCTACAGTCTCTATGTGATAGTCATTAGAATGCAATTATCCGAATCTTACAATATATCAAGGATGCGCCAGGCAAAGCTTTGTTGTATGAGAATAAGGATCACACACAGATTGTTGTATACTCGAATGCAGATTGGGCAGGATCTCCATCAGATAGATGATCTATTACCGAGTATTGTGTTCTTGTTAGGGGTAATCTTGTATCAGAGAAAAGTAAGAAACAAGACATTGTTGCCAGGTCAAGTGCAGAAGCAGAATATCGCACCATGGCTTTACCAACATATAAGCTTATATGGTGGAAACAATTGATCCAAGAATTGAAGTTTGCAGACATTTCATAGATAAAGTTATTGTGTGATAATCAAACTGCATTTCATATTTCATCCAATCCGGTGTTTTATGAAAGGACTAAGCATATAGAAGTTGATTGTCACTTTATTTGAAAGAAGATTTTGTCTGACTGTATCTCCGCTAATCATGTTAACTCAAATAACCAGTTAACAGATATCCTTACTAAATCTCTCAGGGATCTTCAAATTAATTTTATTTATAACAAGCTTGGCATATATAATTTATATGCTCCAACTTAAAAGGGAGTGTTGAAATGTATATGGTAGGTGTATATATACGGTAGGCATAGAATAGAAAAGTATTGATAATGTTCCTTTTTTGTACAGATGACTTCCTTTCTAGAGCTATCTTAACTCCTAAATATTGTACTTTTCTTATCAATGGAATATATAATAGAAATACATCTTTTACAGGGAGTAAAGGTTAGAGAGCTTTTTTAATGTGTTGAATTATCTAAAATGCCCTTATTTTATTTTAAAAAATTTACTTCAATGCTCTTATGAGATAACCTAAAAAAACATGTCTATTAAAATAATTACACAATGTTTCCTAAAAGTTATGAATAATAATCAAATGACTAATTTTTTTTCTTAAAAGCTCTACTTAAAAAGTCATATCAACCAAACCCCAAGTAGTGTGTCACGGATATCTAAAATTGCAATAAAATATCAACAAAATTAGTGGAACAGGGAGGAAATATCTGAGGATCTGCATGAAAAGGCTTAACATAGTGATTTCTAATGCAGGAATTTTAGATATGTAGTCGATATTGATATACTATTCCACAACAATTCTACTGAAAAACAGCTACCGCACCAACTTAACTGATGCAAATGTCAAAGTAAACACTTCTACTAGAGAATAAAATAAATTACATTTGTGTACATCATGCCCTGTTCAAGTCAATAGTTTATGCACAACAAAAGAATACGTGATATTTCAGATTCATGCCAAAGACAAACAAGGAAAGTAAAATTGGGTCCTTTTACAAGAATGAGAAAAGCATACATTTGTTGGATGACCTGGAGCATTGTCGTTTGAAGAATGGGTGAGGGACCTATCTTCTTCCCTTTCTCTCAAAAGACGATTTTGCTTCAATGTTTCATTCATTGCTCGCACAGCCCTGAAACAATTAGCAACGTCCTGAGTCAATGCTACTCATTCACCTACTGTTAATAAACCATTTTAGTGTTCTTAGACCGGGATTGAACCATCTAGTTGAACACATCAGAAACCCAATCTACCAACTTACTGTTTATTTCAACATTTGACCAAAGACTGTAAACAAAGGCAAACCAACAACCATGCATCAACATGAAAAAATATAATACTGCAAGAAAACCCAGATTACTACTACAAACCATTTTGTTAAAGCCACTCAATTGTTTATAAATAAGCAGATACTAAGATAAACTTTAAATTTTAAATATGTACATAGACTATTTTCAGCGGCAATGAGGGATATTAGACAAAGGACAATAAAGCATGGGACAGTAAGGTCTTGGGTTTTCTTAGACAAAGGAAAAGGGAGGTAAAACAGATTGAAAACAAGTAAGGTTGAGAAGGCAGGATGTTTAGCCACCAAGTGTACCAAGCTTGCTTAAGCAAAACAAATGTGTAAAATGATTTCTTTTTGGAATACACGAGGCTCAAATTGTAGCCAATCATTTGCTTTCACATGAACTCAAAGCTATAAACCTGCAACAAATTTTCTTTACATGATTTTCATGAAAAAGATAAAAAGTAGGATTATTTGCTGTCTTAAAGTCCTTGACTCAACTACAAGTTGCAACCTTATTTTCTGTGATTGTAGCCCTAGAGGATAGCTCTCTTTTGTTCCAGGGTCTATATTTCCTCCATCCGTCCTGGGATGTCATCTGATTTCTCTTTAGAGAATGCATTAACCTCGATTCCTATCTATCTCGAAATCCCAAATCAATAAAAAATAATCATAAAATTAGAAAATGTATATACTGACAGTAGTACAGCAAACACTAAAAAGAGAAACTTTTAAGTAAAAATTTTCATGTTATCAAAACAAATCACCATTGGTAGGGTTACAATAAATTATTCAAAACAAGTAGTCAGTTTATTTCCATGGAAAATGAAGAAAAGTCTAATTAACTAGAACCATAGAAAGAGAGGCGAATAAAATTATAATATTGCAGAAACAAATATAACTATAAAGTTATAATAAACAACCTTACGATATCATCACCAATCTCAGGAGTAATGCTAATGCTTCTTCTTCTTATTCTACGAGCCTCTGATGTTGATGCACCCTCTGACCTGTAAATATAATAGTTTGAATGGAAAAAGAAGATTTCAGTTGACAAATATAATTCTAAAATTTACCCAAACTATGATCTTGCTACTATATGTAATTCAAACAAAACACCAAAATGATTTTAAGAATCAGATTTGCTGCTTTACAGCCAACAAAATCACATGTACCTCCGCATACAGATACACACTAAACAAAAATGTTTTACACTTTCTTTTTTAGTACATCATTCTATGAACAATTTCGTCAAGCATACCTGTTTAGAGCAATAATACACAACTCAACTATCAAACAAGAAAATGTACATCTTGCTAGGAGTCATGCCAACTAAAAGGTTAAAAGAGGTGTTTAAAAAAAAGACTAAATGTTTGTTCTAAAATAGAAATTTAGAAACATAACATAGATATATAGTATATAAGATGTCTTGCACTGGCAGGCAGAGCTACTAATAGAATTTAAGCCCAAAAATAGCATTTAAGGTCTATTTGTTGCTACCTTACATGCAAGGTATGTGGATCAAACACAATTGCAGCCACAAACACAGACATAACTTGTTATATTTTAATTAATATAACTGGGTGATTCAAACACGAGACGATTTAGTAAGTTAAGTAACCACCTAACTCAAAAGCACAAGCTTATTTTAAGCTACACAAACAACTTTCAAGTAAGATAAAGGTTCCAAGTTGGATCTCATACGAAGGATAAAGTTCCTGCATTTATAAGGTTAAAATTATACAATCAAAATGTCCAAGTCATAGCTGATATAAACTCTAGAAAATGGCGATTTATTGGGAGCCTTAAAACCATCCATAAACTCCAGAAGGGTTACCTAGAGTAGATAGAAGATAAACTAAGAGATGACATAACGCTGATGGAATTGTTTCATGGAGGTACAAGATCACTTGACGCATTAGAATAACAGCAGTCAGCAGGAAGCTGGGAATCAATTTTGCAAACCAGCACAGATCCTAGAAGCCGAAACCTTAAACAGACATTGAACAGATGGAGAATACTTGAAATAGAGAAGCCAAATCCTATCATTTCCATCAGAAGATAAATGGGGTTATGAAATTATATCTTTTCTGCTCCTAATGAAAGTCAGAGTTGTTTGAGGCATGGACACATAAGGAGATATCTCCCAGTGGACTAAATGTGCCATAGTAGAAGGTGAGGTGTATAGTGGAAAATTCCTGCTGAAATTAGAATGTCTTTGTGTTGGATTACTATAAATGCCAACCCTTGATTTTAACTTTCTAATATATGAACTAGATAACACCCACTCACAATTTTAATACTTTGGCTGAGAGACTTTCAACCAACATGTCTCCATTTCCACTGGAAAAAAGAGAATTCAATCCAGCACCTCTCTGGAGGAACATGACCATAGAATCAACCATAAATTTTGAAATTTAAGCACAAAAAAAGAGAAAAAATGTTAGTTTGTTTCCTATACTGCAAGCACATGAAAAACACCAAATACTGAACCATGTTAAGTTTTGAAACAAAAATTCTAGTCTTTTGTTCAAGCAAATAGAAATATAGGATCAAAATAGGGAGAACCTTGATGTGGATACATCATCACCATATTCTCCAAGTGAAATTCTGTCTCCACTTAGCATGGATCGCCCACGTGCTCGAAATGAAGGATGCTCTGGACTGCAAACCAAAACAATTTTAAAACAATGAGAAAGAATTTGTTAAAGTTTCCCAGTGATTTGAAAATAATTTTTGGAACAAAAACTACAGAAAACTTGATATAAACTTATGACACGTGAAATGACGTAGAGACCAAATCAGTGCATTTTTGTGTGCACAAGTAATTGTCTGTGTCTGTGTATGATTGAGGGAAATATAGAAATCAAATAATCACTTATTGTCACAATAGCAAAGAAAAGTGCTCAAATATTTATGTCTACTACTTTTAGGATTACAGATAATTTGGCATATAGTGCTGGACAATTCCTAACGTGCTTCTCTGTGGTTTTAATGTGTAATGTCTAACTTTGACCTGGATTTGTTGCGGAAAGTTTCTTATGCATTGATATTAATAAGAACATAAAAATAAAATTATAAGAGATTCCTAGAACACAATAAAAGTTGATAAACGAAAATTTGTGGCTCACTAAGAGCTTAAAAAGGCTCAACTTCTATGATTCAAATTATTTGACTTTAACCTGAATATGGCATTGAGAATCACTGCACAACTAGAAACTCTCTTGATAAGTAATAATCCTTAGCTGAGTAAAAAGAAATTTAAATCCTCAAGCACCAGAAACTGCAGGAAATCTTTGCATCTGCACCTAACATAAGTAATACATTGCGAAAAACCTTTTTTTCTTCCTGTTTGGGCAGGGATTTTGATTCTCTAAGAGATTATAGAAAGTTCAAAATTTCAGGAAAACAAGATTTAATTACTGTAAATAAGTAATCCCGATTAAGGAATTAGAGGAAACCTTGAACTAGCAGTCCGCTGTTCTGCAATGACCTTTCTCCGGCTACGTCGCCAAAATGTATTTGCGATGTTGGGTTCACTATGTGAGAAACTGAGGGAGTGAAAAAGAAATTCAAATATGAAAAAGATAAGAAACAAGAAAGCCCTTAGAATAACATGCAGAACTAGACCAAAGAAAGGCCACCATTACCTCAATTTCCTGTCAAGAGAGGCTCCAGGCCGCAACATCAGATTACGCAATGAAGGACCCGATATATTTGGAGACACTTCTAATTTTCGATGGAACTGGAGGCTTTCATCTTTTTCAGTACTGTGGCAAAACGGAAAAGAATAATGATAAAATAACCGAGTCTAAACAGCTTCTTTTACTAAAGATATCACTGTCAACATAGGTTTAAAATATAGTTATATACAGTTTTAAAATGAGAGTCAAACATCATCTACTGACCTGTCAGGATCCACTCTCTCTGAAAATCCATATAGAGGACTGTTCGGCTCTAGTGGTGAATCACAGGAGTCATTTTCTGCAGAATCACTCTCCCCTGCAGCTGAGATATGGGCCATAAAAATTGCCTTGGTTGACCGGGGTATTAGCTGCCCAGGAAAGCGCATAAGATCGACCAGTAGTTCCACAGAATTCAACAAAACTGTCACAGACATATGTTTATACGAGTCCATACATTCTACAGTCCCATCACTTGGTAAACCCTGAAAATGTTAACAAAATAGGCATGGCACTTCAACAGTTAGATTATGATTATGCGGAATCAAAAAGTTCAATAAAGTATCCTTTTCAACTCATCCTCATGTAAGAATCACTTTCAAGTGAAGAGATGGAATAGTTCAACCCAATAATGAAGTTAAAACTCACCACCATAAGCCTACTTTCTAGACCCACGGTATCTGCCAAAACTTTAAACAAAATAGCTCGAGGACGGCAAGAACCATGCTTTATTTGCCCCAGCAATTGGACACCCCGGGTCTCAAACATGTGAGTGGTTTCCTCCAGTGCAGCTTTTGCTGGACTTTCTACATTTGGCCGCCTATAAAAATCAGATACCTATTCAGAAAACACCAGGAATTAAAGAAAATTTTAGTCATACATAAAAGGAAACATTTAAGGAGATCAAAAGAAATGCTAGTAGAAGATGTTTATCCTGTCCATGCAGGGCAAGAATCTGTAAAGGAAAAAACACAAAAAGTTGCTATTCTTACATTGTGACTCAAGTTTCTATAGCAGTTCTAACACTGAAGTCTTAGGTTTTTTTCTCAAGTTGAGCACAAGAAAAATCAGATGAACAAGGTTTCCATGGTTGTAACCAGATTTGGATCTTAGAACTTAACAATCCTAGCCATAGACACCAGTAGGCCCACCCTTTTTATGTTCATTTTTCTCCTAATAATTATCCCATAGTCTTAATATCTTTGATAATCCTTTCTTTCTTTCTTTCTCCATTGACCAAGCAAAGATTGCCTGTATTGGTTGGACAACAAAACATCATTGGATTGAATAACTTCAAGGATATCAGTAGTAAACCAGAAATAATTTCCAACCTTTAATTAGTGTATAGATATGCGTATTGAAAATTTGATATCTAAGGACACATGCATGCAGCACGACCTAAGTGTGCATATTTGCCAATAGAAGAAAAATGGAGTATTTTAAATAGGAAAACAATATTATCTAGCATGGCCCTGGCATCTAAAAACTATAAAGAGACGCAAAGCCAGAAACTTAATAGTAGAAATTTCTTTCTAATGACTTCTTTTATCCTTTCCGATTCCTCCCTTTCAACATAAAATTCACTCTATCACCTTGTATCAAAACATATTTATTTGTCTTAGCATTCTTCTTGTTCTAGGAACATCCTCTCTTTCTTATGCACTAGAAATGAACTTACTGCTAGCATTTTATTTCAGTCAAGTATTTTTGAATAGTTGAATGATGACCTTGTCTATCACCGCAAACAGAACAAGATTAAAAGGGGATAGTAGCGAATGATAAATCTATGGAATATATGAGATGGATAGCTTCTAATGGAATTCCTCTTAATCCTTAATCTTCCAATACATAACTGGTAAAGTAAGAGAATATCTTCTATCTAATTTTAGTAAACTTCTTAATTCAAGAAAAAGTTGACAATATTTTCCCATTATGTATAAATAATGAGAAATAGTAAAACTAATATGGTTTAAATAAAAATACACTAACACTAGTGCAGAACTCGGGGTCAAGGCACAATGTTAAAAACAAAATGCTGCAATAAAATAACCATACACACAGTAACAATTCTCAAACTATTATTACCAATCCGGCAATCTTTTTAATCATAGCAGCTGGATTCGAGTTCAATCCTTTCACCAATGCCACAATCAACTGCTTCAGCATGGATAGCTTTTTATCTTTCTTTGAATCTACAAAAATGATATCTGCTTTGAAACCCTCTCCTCCAAGTGCATGAAACTCATCTACAGTAGGAATACTATCAAAAAGCTCCTTCAGCCTTTTATCCTGTCACAGTTACAAAGTATCAAATTGAATTATGATTATGAGAAACTAAGACATGGAAATATAAGAAACTTTTGTTTGTGTTTGGGCTTGATATTAATGGAAGTAAAACCATATAACATTTTGATCAGGGAACAGATTCCATTAAGAAAGATGTTGATCAGCTTTAAAGACACAACATGTGAGGCATATAAATGAGACTTTGTAAAACAGAAATAAAAATAATAGGTAGCAACCAGACAAAGTTTAATAAGGCCAACTCCTATGTTTAGAATGGGAAATAGCCAGGGATATGTTTCTCAGACAGGAGCAAAAATAGTAGTGGGTTCTTCTGAAATGAAGTTTCATTCTTTAAAAGAGCCAGGGATGATGTCATAAAAAACTTAACCCACCCATGCACTAACGAGCATTGCCATATGCTTTTGAACAATTTAATGGTGTTAACTTCTTTTGCTTCAAAAGTCGGTTGTTTTCTGTGTAAGCTTGCAAACCAATCAGGACATCATTTTCCTATGCAGAGACTGATTGAATAAGCTTCAAAACAAAATTTATTCATCTATGCAAGCAAAAACATTCAGGAAGCAACTCAAAGGCCACTTTGTCATGTTCAGCTTATAAAATAAAATTGAATCCAAAACCTTTAGCTCATAGTTAACTTAAAGGCCACCTCAATTTAAGCCAGGAATACAGACTTACAAATGTTATATCCTCAAGAAGGCTGAAAAATGACAAGTTTCTAATATAAGCTCTTGGTTCTCCAACATAAAGAGGAACCTATTGGCCAAACATGAGCATTATTTCAGCCTTGACTCAAACATTGATAAATAATGTACCTGAAGCTCCCTCTGTACAAAAAGAATAACCAGTAAATGAACTATACAGCAGGGAAAAAGAGGAACAATCTTTTTTTCTTGAACTATGAACACCAATTTGTTTCACAAGCGTAAACCCTCTCAAATCCATTATGCAATAATCTTCGCACTAACTTTTTGCAGTATTTGCTAAAATTTAAATCAAACTCCTTTTTCCTGTTCAAACTCCACTCCAACTCCATCAGCGCTTAATAAAATTATCTCAAAAAACATGTACTATTAATTCTGAGATTCCAAGAAAAAACTAAATCATTTGAGGAACATGGCTTCCCACTATAACCATAGGATGCCATATCAAGCACCTAACACAATGGTTATGTTGCCTTTAGAGAATTGCAACCAAATGAATGCAGCATCATAGAGAACACAGAGAATTTTTCAACCAGATTCAATCATTCCATTAGCTTCACTAGCAAAAGCTAACAGTCCTATTAATTCTTGCAAGAAGTACTTAAAAAGAAGCAATCATGCTGGCACAGCAGAGAAACACTGCATATTCAGAAATTTGACTCAGGCTTCCCTGCCAATGAAAAACTTCAAGGACCAATATATATTTATGATGCATGGCCAAAGAGAAATGATATTAAGTACTTAGAACCACCAAGATTGCTGTTTAAAATATTTCACTTGTGTCCATTCATCTGCTGCATTTTAAATCCTTTACTATTTGCTCAGAATGTGTTGCCATAGCCGGACGTTCTAAATCCTTGATTACAACAATAATTGATGTTGTCAGACATTTACATATGCGCTATAACAGGAAACAGCTAAGCACTCAATACCCATAGATGCAACCCTGACTTGCCCTCTCTCCAATCATTTAGCATCAATGACACCTGACATCCTATAAATACCAACCTCCTTCAAACAAAGTTCATAACCTACATTGAGATAGGATCTTGTCTTTCACAAAGTTAAGCAGTTTCCACACTAGTTCCAAACAAAGCAAGCACCGTTAACTTCAAAATCAGAACTCTGAAGCTTGTTCCTATACTTTACATATAATAACAATATAATAACCATAAAGTATGACTGGATTTCAGATCTGAGAACTGAGTGGATTTTTGTTCTAGAATACTTGACATTGTCCAACTTCACATTTCTCCAGATAAACAAGAAATAAATATCCATATCTTTATTTGTAGCTGTCAGAATTTCTACAAGGCTTTGGGAAGGAAAGAGAGACGTTAGGAAACATGTATTGGCATTAATTTGTGAAAATTGAAAGGAAAGAAACAAAATGGATTGCAACAGATATGGAGAGACTAGCACTCAGATCCTTCTCCCATAAAAGAAAGAGAACCAACATATATACCCAAAAAAATATCTCAAAGCAATTAGGCATAAAAGTGAAAACAAATATCTTTAAGGACCCATATAATCACTTAAAACATTCAGGTTCCAGTAAACATCATGCTGCAGCTAAATTAAGTGGCAACTATAGCTATGGTTATTTATCAATGTTCACAACATAACTTTCAAATCTCACCGGAATGACAGAATAGAAACCATTTGGAATTGGTTCAGAGAGCATTCCAGTGCTCCAGAGAATTTGTGATGCTGTCTGAGATGACAACCCATCTTGCTCAAAATTTCTTGGTGATTCTGTGTAACTTAAAGTCTCTTCTTGAGACCCCAAAGAAACAGATCCAAATTTTTCTATGAAATCTTGAGTCCACCATGTAGCATTAGAAGGCACATGTTCCACTGACCCTGCATCATCTCGCGTTTCCTCCATGTCCTTAAGTATATGGCCTCTAAAACCATTTCGTCCCAAATTCTCACCCCATAAAAGAAACTTTCAATTTGAATATGTTTCTTAGACAACAAAACAGTTGATTACAAACTCCTTGCCTTCTGTTTTCTTTAAGCTGGAGGTCATCTGACCTGTAAAACAAAGACCATATAGTCAGACTTAGATTCTGAATCAAAGCAAATGTACTCCTACAACATATCCAATACCTTTATACTGACAGCAAGATGTAAACAATTAGAAATAGCAGAATGCACAAATTACTAACTGTAAAGTAAAAGACATTGCATTAACACATTTGTACAAAAGATATCTCTTGTTAAGTAAAAATTGTATTCCATGAGAAAATCATGTCAAGAACAACATTAGAGTTCAAACAAGGAGGTTAGGGATTCAACCCTTTTGACCAACTACTTGAGATATTATCCCACGAGTTTCTTGACTTGCAAAGTTGGATCTGGCAATAGTCCGTACTCTAGAACTAAGTAAACCTAGAAAAACTCAGTGATCTCTGGGTATCTTAAAGGAAAGGGGAAGGAAAAAAAAAAACCATTTCCATGTTCCTTATGAAACCTAACTCATAGATTAAGGAGAAAAAAGGCAATAATGATTTTTAAGATATCTGAATTCCAGATTAATTAACTTGGCTCAAATACAGTAATTGGTTCCTCCACCTAATAACTTTCTTGGTTGGAATTCTTTAACAACATCTTCAACTATCATTTTCAGAAATTATGATTATTATACCACAACCTAAGCACAATGGTTGATTAAATAAATCCAATTTGGATTAAATCAAGATATTTGGGACAAAAACATACTCAATTAAACCAAAAGCCTAGTTATACTATTCTCAACTTCAGTCAGAGAAAATGGCCTTCACAATTTTAATTCCACTAATCATTCTCAAACTTCTGCAAAAGATCTTGATATGGTGACATTTAATCGAGACTCCAATTCTGATCAATCCAAATACTGAATGAAATCATCTGACAATCTTTGCTCAAATCAAGATCTTTAAGAAAAGATAACGTACACATTCTTGAATTCCACCTTAATAATCTCATCTTCTACCAAAAATCTTCAAAATTAGCTTACACTAAAATCAAAACTCAAAACCCCAATCAATCCAAACATCAAACGACAATCACTCTACACGTTGCAACAAATCAAAATCCTTAAAACAGAAAACATAGGTACTGAGAAGACCTAATTAAACAATCTTGACCACAGCCACTAGAAATCACCAATACATTCTTGAATTTGACTCTATCAGCCTCGCCTTTCGCTCAAAATCTTAATAAATTAGCTTCCACTTGCACCAATCAAATATAGCTCTTCGTAACAAGAAATCAACGAAGAAAGATGAGTTTTGACTGAAAATAAATCAAAGAGATGGAGAAAGATCAATAACATTTGAATAAATTAAAATAAGGATTACCACCAGCAGATCCGAGCATTTGAATCCGCAACCAATAGCATTTGAATCTCAACTCTTCCTTGTATTAAATAGCCTCATCTCTCTACATACACTTCTAGAGAGAGAAATAATTATATTAAACACAATAATTAATTAATTAAGAAGGAGTAAAGAATGAGAAAGATAAATATAGAGAAGTTGATAAATAAAAGAAAATGCTGCTTGTTTATATTTAAGAGAGAGGGAGAGGGAGAGGGAGAGGGAGGGGGAGGAGGGACGAGAACGAGATGTAGAAGAGAGAGGGAGAGGGAGAGGAATTTGATTTTTGAGTTTTAATGGAAAATGTTCTTATTTTGGTTTCATTTAACTTTTGATCTTATTTCAAAAAAAAAAAAACTAACGATCGATCGACGAGGAAAGCGATGGTTTTTTTTTTTTTTTTACACACTTTGCTTTCGTTTCGTTTTTGTTTGATATTTGTATTCGAATTAGATTCTTTTTTTAATTTAATTTTTTTCTATTTCATCTAAGGTTCGATTTTTTTTATAAATAAAATTTAAATTAGTTTTTTTAATAAAAAAATTAAATCGATTTTTTTTATTTGATTTTTTTATTCGGTTTATTTTTTGTCTTTTTATTTTTTTAATTTTAAATTATAAATTTTTTTAATTTTTAGTTTGATATTTTTAAATTTTTCTAATTTTTTAAAATAAAACTGAATTAAATTAAATCAAATCAAATTAAATTAACCGATTCAATTTTTAATTTTTTAATTTTTTTTTCTCACCTTTAATTTTATTTAAATTTTTTTTAAACATATTTTATCTAAGTTTATAACAAATTTTTTATATGTATTAAATATTAATAATTATTTTTTATTTTTTATAATTATTAAATTTTTTATTTTTTGAGAAATTAATAATTTTTATTATTTATTTTAATAATTTACAATCACAGTTTTATAAAATAAATTAAGTAAAATTTTAGATGAGAGAATTAGTTTAGAAAGAGGTGGTGAGTCACGTGCAAAGAGGGATCTGGGGACCTCTCTCCGACAGCCAGCTAGCGTTGGGGGGTGGCTCACCAACATCCATACCTTCGTCCGCGTGATTCACATTTCACAACTCCCCTCCTTTTCTTTTTCTTTTTGTTTATGTTTATATATTTTATTTATTTATATATTTACTCCATCATTTATAAATTATAATGCACTCTGTTTATACCAAATAGATGTGTAAAATTGGATTGATGATCAGCACATCATAATCAATTTATCTTCCCGTTTACACAAGATTTGATATAGTTCATTTAATTATGTTAATTTTTTTAATATATAAAAAATAATAATTTAATAAATTATGTAATTTATTACATAATAACTTTTTAAACACACATAATAATATTTTATAATATATTTTAAACTATACATAAATTATAAAAAAATTATAAATTTATTTAATAACAACACGTGATATTATTCCTCATTATATGATAAATTATGTAATCTATTAAATCAATTATATATATATATATAGTATCAAAAACATATTTGCATAAATGTATTCATTCATATGAATAGTGCTTTTTCTATTAATGATGTAGGTCTAACTAAATTTACATTAATAAAATAACATAATTAAAAATATATTTACATACAGAGACAAAAAATATTCTTTTATTGAACAATATAATTTAAATATATGAATTTAACTGTACATCGGTGGTGGCAAAAGAAAATCCAATGGCTCCATCAAGATCTTAAGCCAATTCAATATTAGGAGTATAATCTTAAAGTATAATTATTTATATTTAAATACTATTAAAATTAATAATAGAGATTATTTATTTTTATAATTTTAATTATTTATATTTAAATATTATAAAATTTCTTAACTATTATATAATACCTTCAATTTAGTAAATAATAATTATATACAAGAGAAATAAGTTTAAAGTATAATAATTTAAACTATTCATTAATTTGAATAAAGATAAAAACTTTGTTTAATAAATTATAAGTGTAATCAAATTTTATGTTGTATCTAATAATTTCATCCGAATCATTCGTAGAAATTTGAGACACTTTGTTTAATGTTGACTATATAAAATTGTACCATGATAAAATTTATTTTCTATTAATCTCTATTAATAAAGAGTATATATTATCATAAATAGATCAATCTTAATCCTAAGTGATTAATGAACTCTTATTCATGAGCATGAGGGTTCAGCCTAGTTGGCTGAGCACCTCCAAGTCTCACATCCCCACCTGGGTTCGAATCCCCCCTCCCCCCAGGTGGTGCGGAAAAAAGAATATATGTTGTAATCCCCCCTTCAAAAAAAAAAATGAACTCTTATTCATTAAGTTACATTTATTAATCTACAAAAAAAATTTGTAAAATAGTTTAAATCAATTACTAAGTATTTTATAAATGTCACAAAATGAATAATTGTGAACATTTTTCATAGAAATAGAATTTACTCATTCTGAGAAGAAGTTAAATAAGTTATTCTCTTGATAATTGATTATGATCTTGAACATAATAAATTCAGTAATCTTTAAGAGTTAAAAAAATAATTAATTTGTGATTTTCACAAATTAAATATTTAAAAGTGGATCAATGATAAAAATGTAATTAGAGATATTAACGAACATTCAATCTAACTCTAATTATGAACACTTACAAATGATTAATCTGTATAAAATAATTATTGAATGAACAAGGACAATTTTCTATTTTATAATTTATTTATAAAATTAAGAGTTCAATTTCATATTTTTAGTGAAGCAGTATAAAATTAATAAATAAAATTATATTGATTAAAGAGTTTTAATGAAATGATTTAATTTATTAGAATTTACTTTTGTAGGTCTGTCATATCCACATATTAGCTCTATAAATACAAAAATGGACTACGAATTAATTGCTAGATATAAAATATTATTTGAAGCAAGTTTAATTTAATTAAACCCCAGAGACCCAATTAATTACTTCTCTCAATTAGCCTATTCTATAATAGTTATGAAAATAGATAAATAATAATTATTTAATTAGATTATTTGTATTATAATTTATCAAATAAATATATAGATGAATAATAATTATTTAATTAGATTATTTGTATTATTATTATTTATTAGATAAATATATAAATTATTTAATTAGATTATTTGTATTATTATTTATTAGATAAATATATGAATAAATAATAAATATTCAACTAGATTATCTATATTGTTTATCAGATAAATTTATGGATAATATGATTATCCATTGATTATTTAGATTGGGATAATGTAATTATCCAAATTAAATATTTTTTCAAATAACTTGAAAATGAGCATAAATATTATTTATTATATTATCTAATTAATAAAAATAATATTAAATAATATTTTTATCCTTATCTTATTTAGGTTTGAGGTGTATACATTAGATGTATAATAGAGTAATATGGCAATAGATTCAAATTATAATATATATGCAAATTATTTTTTTTATACCATATTTTATATATAGAACTAAACGAACTTGATATATAAAGTACCATCCATTCAAAAGCAAAGTATCATTCGTACTTATGTGAGATATATAATTGTGGAAAAATCGTCCTTTTTAATCGAGACTGGGAAATCAAATTATTGAGATTTAAAACTTGAAAAAATATTTCATTTGCTTTGCATATCTTATCAATTCAGAAGCCGCATTACAGTTTGTGGATGTGTGTGTTATACACTAAAAAAAAAAAGTCAGAAGTCACGTTGAAATGTGAGCCAAAAATTGCATTGTTTCTTATAAAATTTTCATAAATGATTCAATTTTTTAAATTAAAATATAGAAATTAATCTTTTATAGTTAAAAAATTTTAAATTAGATAATTATATTCTTAAATTTTATTATTTCTCCCCCACTTAAAAAAAACTTCTCTCTCTCACCCAACGCACACACTTTATCTATAAAACTCCCTCAACTAAAAGTTGGTTAAATTAACGTTTTAAAAATTGGCATTATGTAGATAAAATTTTATTCATTTTATTTGTTACTTAGAAATTAAAACCAATGAAGTCAAAATTTGATATGTATTTTAAATTTTAGATAAAATTATTTTTTTTATTAAAAATTGGTGAGAATTATTAGAATAAAAGTGAATAGGTGAAGTATATTTAAAAAATATGTTGAAAAAGTATTAAAAAATAGTGAAAATTCAGTCTAAACTGGCATAAAATATTTATCCAAATATAAACAGTGGCCAACTATTATTTACATTTACGCTTTACACATTTCACACCAACCCATGCATTGGCGCTCCACGTGGCACCCATACATGCACACTGGTGCATACGCAAGGCATCCCACGCATGCATTCTGTATGGCACATGGAGCACTTGCGCAAGTGCTCATTGTACACACCACACCTACGGGTCATATTTTTAAAATTTTAAATATTTTAATTTTAAATATTATTTATTATTACTTATTAATTTAATAAATAAATACAAAATTAAAATTCCAGTAAATTATACAAATTGAGGTTATAGCGCATACGTATAATCCTTCCGCTAAACATATCCTAAAAGAGTAGGGATATATAGATCATTACAATTAAATCTCTATGTGCTCATCCGTGAACTTATCTCAAACACATATCTTAATAAACAATATATGCAAACACTTTTACAATATTGTTTAACTCCGTAGGAAACTCTTTTTCTGGGTTTATTGATTATGGTCATAAGATTTTCTAAGATACAGTCTCTGAGCATCCGAATAAATAATTCATCCATGTGAGTTGGCGGATTTCATATCTGTACACACTGGACTCCATAAGCATCAGATCATACAAGCGACATCCAGCAGTCACACCATGAAAGGTCTATGACATGCGTAGAACCAAAGTATGATGGATCACTTACAAGCCTACCGTGGTACTCAGGTCAAAGGACTACGTATACTACTTAACTTTAGAGGACCTTCCATTGACAACTCCATAGGATGTCTATTGGGGTCCTATTGATTCTGTTCAGTATTCAGTCCTCATTAAACATCTGTATGCTATACGAACTTCTAGTAAACCCATGGTTAGCTAAGAACAACCATCTAGACCATCTAGGTATAGTATACTCTGGTTTATGTAAAAGGATTCCACTGTGAGACCTACATCGGTGAATTAAGACCAGGAATATATAATTTGAGAATAGACTTATATAATAATATTTCTTAGTACCTATTGCAACTCTTGCAACTATGTTATTACTAATGTATTCTCAGGTCTTTATATCGTCACAGAGAAGATTCTAACATTTAGACTTCGCTGATTAATATAACATACTAACTCTTTAGCATTTATAGTTTTCAGTGATTTTAACTCTTAACATTGATCTAAACTTCTTTAGACTAAATCTGAACCCTTTTAGATCATACAATGTCTATAGTGTCACACGCATTGAACCATTTAATAATAGTAATTAGCGATTTAACAAATAATAAACTGGATAAATATTATAAAATAAAATTTTCATACAACAGTGGGTCCACTACATTATTTATAGAGTCAACTCTACAAATTATTACATCTCTTATAACCAAGATTTATTTAATTATGTGGTATTTTCTCTCTACATGCTTAGATCTCTGGTGCACTCTTGGTTCTTTTGCTTATGTAATGGCTCCGTTGTTGTCATGGATAAAGGGATATGATCCATTGAGCTTGGGATAATCCCGAGCTCAGCGACAAACTTGCGTATCCACACTGCTTCTTTTGCTACCTCAGAGGCTACAATGTATTCCGTTTTAGTTGTTGAATCAGCTGTGGATCCCTATTTGGTGCTCTTCTAACTCACTGTAGCACCGTTGAGGATAAATACATATCCAGATATAGACTTTCTATCATCTGGATCAGACTGAAAGTCTGAATCTATGTATCCCCTAACTTGCAAATTACTTTCTTCATAAATGAAAATCTTATCCTTTATACCCTTAAGGTATTTAAAGACATGTTTGATTACCATCCAATGGCTGTCACCTGAATCAGATTGATATTGGCTAGTAACACTTACAGCTATGCTGATGTCAGGTCTCGTGCACATCATATCATACATCAGGCTGTCTACAGCTGATGCATATGACATCTTAGATATTCTAACTCTTTCATCTTTCGTCTGAGGAGACATTCTCATCGAAAGATGAATGCCATGTCTAAAAGGTACATTATCTGTCTTACAGTTAGTAAAATTGTACCTTTCAATGACAATATTGATGTATGATGATTGGGAGAGTCATATCAACTTCCTAGTTCTATCTCTATAAAGCTTTATACCTAGTATATAAGAAGCCTCTCCCAAGTTCTTCATAGAGAAGTTTTTATTTAGATAACACTTGATTGATTGTAACATATCGATATCATTTATAATGATCAATATGTCATCCATGTAGAGAATTAAGAAAACAATCATGCTCTCATTGACCTTTTTATACACATATAGTTCCTCATCGATTTTAATAAAATCAGATCCTTTGATCACCTCACAAAACAAAGGTTCCAACTCTGGGAAGCCTGCTTAAGCTCATAAATGGACTTCTTCAGTTTGCACACTAAACCTGTGGATTGACTGGATGCAAAACCTTCAGGCTGTTGTTTCATGTATATCCCTTCCTCGAGATATCCATTCAGGAATGCCATCTTTATATCCATCTACCATATATCATAGTTATAATATGCAGCTATAGCCAATAAAATTCGTATTGACTTCAGCATCGTTACTGGTGTAAAGGTTTCCTCATAATCAATCCCAGATCATTAAGAATAATCTTTTATAACCAGTCAGGCTTTAAAGGACTCTACCTTCTCATCGGGCCCACTATTTCGCTTGTAAATCCATTTACAACCGATAGAAACTATTCCTTTATGAAGTTCAACCAAGTCCCAGACTTAATTGTGATGAATTAAGTCAATTTTGAATTTCATGGCTTCTTGCCACTTTCCCGAGTCGATGTCTAACATAGCATCCTTATAGGTTAAATGATCATTTTCTTTCACTAAGAAAACTCCAAGTGCACCTTTAGGCATCTAATCATACTTAGTAAGTGGCTTGAACATCCTTTCAGACCTACGTAGAGGGTGTGTTAAATGTATTCTGCTAAATTGATTTTAAAGTTCTATATCGGGTTCATGTTCGCTTTGATTGGTTTTATCAAGCACAATCTTTCTATAACCTCCACGATCCATGAGAAACTCTTTTTCCAAGGAAAGTGGCATATCGAGAAACAAACACATTTCGCTCTTCGAGATCCTAGAATTAGTATCCCATTGAATTCTTGGGATACCCAATGAATCGATACTTGTACCTTCCGGGTGCAAGTTTATCCTGTTGCGTAACTTTTACGTAAGCAGGACAGCCCTAAATCTTAAAGTATTTAAGACTTGGTTTCTTTCTATTCAACTTCTCATATAGAGTGGTTGGAACAGTTTTAGATGAAACTCTGTTCAATATATGGACAACAGTTTCCAGAGCATAACCCTAAAGATATTTAGGTAGATCGGTGAAGCTCATCATCGATCGGACCATATCCAATAAAGTCTGATTCCTCATCTCCAACACACTATTGTGTTGCGAAGTTCCTACAGGACTATATTGAGCTAAAATCTCATTCTCCTTTAAATAATCAGAGAATTCACTACTCATGACTCACTGCCTCGATTTGATCGAAGGCATTTGACATACATCCCGGTTTGTTTCTTTACCTCAAATCTGAACTCTTTGAACTTTTCAAAGGTTTCTGACTTGTGTTTCATAAGAAGCATATACCCGTATCATGACAAATCATTGATAAAGGTAACAAAGTATTGAAATCCACCCATTGCAACGTAATTCATTGGATCACATACATCACTATGTACTAGTTTCAATAAATCAATGACACGATGTCCAACACCAGTGAATGGAGATTTAGTTATTTTCCCTTGAATACAAAATTCACAAACTGGGTAAGGTTCTATGGTCAAATTAAGTATCTGACCATCCTTAACCAGACGGGTTAGATGTCTCACACCTATATGACCCAATCTCATGTGCCACAATTCAATATCCTTTAAAGCTTGTGCACTATTACTAGTGCTACCCTGTACATTCATGACATTTCTCGTTGTATCCAAAACATAATACCCATTAATTAACTGATACTCAGCTAATAAAACATCAAACATATCACATAAATATAAATATAAAGAACGGTTCGTAATATACATATGATATCCTTCACTGTCAAGTATAAGAAGAGAGATAATTTGTCTGATCATAGCAGGCACAAAATAACAGTTATGAAGTACAACAATTTTATTACAATGGAGAATCAAATCATAATGTCCTATAGCCTTAACCCATAGGAGATCACCATTTTATACTCGAAGCTGTACCTCTCCTAGCTATAGCAATCTAACTTCCTTCAGACCCTGCAACATATTATAGATATAAGAAGGATTTACAGTATCTAATACTCAACCAATATTAGCATCAAATACTAAAGAAATGTCAATAACAAGAAAGATAATACCTAAGGGAGTCTTCTTCACAATGGTAAGGTATTTAGGGTAATTACGTTTCCAGTGCCTATCCTCACCATAATGAAAGCATTTTCCTTTTGCTTTTAGTTTCTCCAATGGCTTGGATATCTATCGCTACTGGGGACCCATCTTGGGTATGTGCCTCACCTTTCTTTTCTTCTTCCCTTTGGACTTTCAAGAAGCCCTCGAGGTCAAAGATGAAGCACCATGAATAAGGAGGGATGAGCCTCCTTTATACATGTCCGCATCCGCCGTCTTCAGCATATTATAAAGATCGGCATAAGTAGGGGTCATTCCTTGCATATTGAAATTCATGATGAACTATACAAATGACCCAGGCAGCGACTGGAGAATTAAATTGTTCCCTAGGTTTTTGCTCAAAGAGATGTCCATGGACTCAAGCCTCTCGATTAATCTTATCATCTTGAGAACATGAGGACTTATTGGATTGCCCTTAGGGAGCTTTGCCTGAAACAATGCTTTGGTGACCTTATAGTTCTCAACTTAGGGTCGGTCACCAAAGAGCTCCATGAGATGGAGCATAATGCTGCTGGAGTTGTCCATAAGGACATGCTCCCTTTACAGCTCAGTAGACATTAAGGCGAGGATGTACGATTTAACTTTTAAATCGTCATCTAACCATTTCTGATATGTCACATTTTCTTCCTTGGTGGCATCCTCAAAAACACCTCTGGGCATCTTTTGGTCAATAACATATTCCAGTCTTTCTGAATCTAGAACAATTCTAAGATTCATATACCAGTCAAAGAAATTCTCAGCACTTTTGAGTTGGTGTGCATCTAGTACACGCACTAAGGGATTTGAAGATGTCATCCTAGCTTACACAAGTCAAATAAAATAATATTAGGAGATGTTAGCAAAAATTATTATTAAATTGCTAATAATACATTTTAAATCATGGGTATAACATTTATATATATTTTTAATTTAAAATGCCTTCTCACTATTTTACATAATCCTTCTACTCTCAAAATAGGATAATGACAGTTTAAACTATTTTAAATTATACAGCGAAAAGTGGACACCATTGGCATTTTACTCAGGTCGCACATTGTAGCAATCTAGGCCTTTGTAAACCTAACAAGTAGACAACTCATGTTAATTGCATCTTATGAAACTCCTACTCTTGATCCTAAATACACCTTATCCGCACACTGTAGCGATCTAGGATAAGTGTATGCTAGATTAACTTATTAATTATCAAATATATGCTACCGGTACTGCCCGCACACTGTAGTGATCTAAGGTAATACTTTCGCATATATTTGCCTCATCTCGTATTTAATTGGTATAGTCTAAATCATACCAACTAAATCCTTCACACTGTAGTGATCTTGAAAAAATCTGATATAATACAACTAACACTGTAATGACAAGACCGATCAATGATAAAACATTATCTCATAAAAAGTATTATTATTCAATCTAATTAAGAGAGTTTTTTTACTCTTTTTTTTAGTATCACAAAGACTTAACCACCATCTTATGAGGAGGTAATTCTCAATTAATCATTAATTTCTATGAAAGCACAACTAACCCCTAACAGTAGGGCTCTCATTATTTTAACCAACACAAAAAATTATTCAGGTTTATAATACAACCTAATAACTCTTATTATTGTATCTCATAAACCCCCACATGATTAAAATAATATTTTAAATAATTTAAAACATAATTAGAGTTAGTGTCATCGACCCCACGGTGCTGGGCCTGCTGTATGGCATCACCGGGGGGGATAGCCCCCTGTGCTGTGGGGCTTAACAGCCAGCGTTGCGGCGCTGGAGGTCACACCTCCAGCACTGTAGCGCTATGTGTCTGGCACTGCAGCGCCAGGGCCTGAAGGCCCCTCAGTGCTACAGCGCTCAATGACTGGCACTACGGTGCGAATTCCAGAATAATGCTTAAGCGCTGATTCTCTTAAATTTGGGGCGGCAAGCATCTGGCGTTAGGGCCTGGAAGCCCTAGCACTGCTGCGCCAGTTACCGAGCATTGAGGCATTAGAACAAAAATTTTTAGCTAATGCTGCGGCGCTGGAGGTCACACCTCCAGCACTGTAGCGCCATGTGTCTGGCACTGCAGCGCCAGGGCCTGAAGGCCCCTCAGTGCTACAGCGCTCAATGACTGGCACTGCGGTACGAATTCCAGAATAATACTTAAGCGCTGATTCTCTTAAATTTGGGGCGCCAAGCACCTGGCGCTAGGGCTGAAAGCCCCAGCACTGCTGCACCAGTTACCCAGCGTTGAGGCATTAGAATAAAAATTTTCAGCGCCTCGGCGCTCCGGTGCTCTCACCTTCAGTATACCCATTTCAACTACTTGAAATGCACCTTTTGAGCACCGGAACATCACCAACAACAAATTTACACTCAAAACACCCAATATTAACTCAAAATAGCTTTGATACTATTTTTGTGAGTAATTTTAAACCTAGGGTGCATACTGTTAGGGTTGTGCCTACGTGCCATCCTAGTTTTGTATGAATATTTGATATCTATACAGAATATATTTTGTTATATTGCTAATTATCTTTTAATTATATAGTTTAATGCTTGTTACGCTACAGACTTTGTTTTTTTTGAAGGAGTTCGGATACGGTCTAAAGGAGTTTAGACCGGTGCTAAAAGTTAGCAAATATTTCGAGAGTTTGAGCATTGTCTGTAACAGAACAAAAACTTCAGAATATGCCAATAATGATATAGTTGTAAGAGTTGTAATAGGTTGCTAGGATATGTCATTATGCAAGCATGTTCTCAAATACATAGTTCCTGATCTATTTTTACTAACGCAGGTCTGTTAGTAGATCATATTAATTTATATAGATTAGTGTATGTTTATATCTATAAGGTATAGTTGGTTGTTCCTAGCTGACCAGGATCTTAGAGATTGTATAGGCATACAGGTATTCAGTTAGGACTGAGTACTGAACTGACTCATGAGAACCCCAATAGACATCATATGTTACCGTCAATGGAAGGTCCTATCGAGTTGAGTAGTATATGTGGTCCTCTGACCTGAACACCCTGATGGACTTGTGAGTGATCCACCATGCTTTGATTTCACGTATGTCAGAGACCTTTTATGGTCTGACCGCTGGGTGTCGGTGGGTATGGTCCGATGCTTATGGAGTCTGGTGTGCAGATATGGGATCCATCAGCTCTTATAAGGAGTGATATATCTAGATGCTCCAAGATAGTATCTCAGAAAAGTCTTATAGCCGTAAGCAGTTAACCCTGATAGTATCTATGCAGGGACATAGATATATCACTTTCATAAGGAGTGATATATCTAGGTTTCCATGGGTTAAACAATATGGCAAAGAGTTTTGCTCATATTGTTCAATTGAGATACCATTCTGGAGATACGTTATGGATGAGGATATGAGAATTTGACGGTGCGGATCTATGTCTCTACACATCCAAGATATATATAATGGAAGGACTATACATATGCGTTTTAACCTCAACTTGTATGGTTTAACGCGTCGATTTGTATATTCATGACGTGTGCGTGGGGCATGACTCATAGGCTTATAGAATAGTTTCATTTGACGAATCAGACGTGGACCTAGAGAGTCCCGCAATATGGAGTGTACGCATTGTACACTGGGGCAGAGTACTGGATTAAATTGTTTAATCCAGTAATATCTAACATAACCACAAAAATGCGTGCATGTGTGTATTTAAGCGTTAAATATAATAATTAGTTAATAATTATTATTCACTAATTGTAAAGTGATACGTGACGCATTATGGGCCCTCAATTGAGTTTACCTAAATGTGGGGTTTGGTAGGACCCGTTAAGGAGTATACTTGGTAATTATTCATGAAAGATAAAATAGTCATTTCACACTTTGATTATTTAAATATTAAATAATCAAATATCTCTAATAAAATATATTATTATATAATATTTTATTTATAATAATATAATATATATATAATGGATGATAGTTGTCATGCATTATATATATTTAATATTATTTTTTCTTTATTTATTTTTTTTAGTTACCAATAAAGCATGTTATATATATATATATATATTATATTTTAATATTAATTTTTTTTATTAATTAGATATATATATATGTGTGTATGAATTTGTGAAACGGAAAGAGATGAAATCAATTGAAACAAAAGAAAAGAAAAGAAAGTGAAAATAAAGTGTTATTTTCATTTTGGCTATTTTCATTGCATGCTCTTGAAATTAGGAGAAGCAATTGTTGTTTCTATTTCATTTTTCCTTTACCGTGAGAGAACAAGAGCAACCTTTTGAATCGGCAATTTGGATTAAGAGTTAATCCTACATTGGGTATAAGAGCTGCTGTTTTAGATTATCAAGCCCACCAAAGTTGATAACTAGAACTGACAACGAGTACACCTCCAGGCGGACTCTGAAATTAAACGTGTAAAACGTTACACGTGTTGGTAATTTCTCAATTTTATCATTTATATATTAATTTGATTAATATATGATTAATGTGTTAATTATATGTTTTAAATTCCGTTGCGTTAAAATATGTATTGGATGCATATTTTTCCAATTAACACACTACCACATGCATACACCTGAACACAATAGATCCCCTACACATGCATATGGGTTTGTGTCTATCATTCAAAAAAAAAACTTTACATGTTATCTTTTAAATATAAAATACTTCAAGATTGAGAAATAGTACATTGTCAAGCCTTTGGTATATTGTCGAACTAGAGTACCCGCCCTGAAGCAACCCATTCACAATTCTAGTTTCTCAACACGGTGGGCTTGAGGAAGTTAGAATAGTAGCTTTTTCAGCAAAGGATTCAACTCTTGAATCCTTATTTCTACCTTATCGTATGAGTGACCAAAAATGGAAGAAAAAATGAAAGAGGTGTTTTGCTCTCAACACTTGAGAGACTTTTCTAACACTTTGCCTTTCAAGATTCTCTCTACCATTTTCACTAATCCCTTGGCCTAATTTTTACTTAATCAATTGACAACATATTACTCTTTCATTTGTTTATTATTTGCTTTTATTTTCTCGCCTAATGGCATCCATTATGTTTGCCATTAGTGTTTTGTTTATTATTATTTATAATAAACCAAATAAAAACAAAACAAAATAGAAAATCATTTAAATGAACTTTGTCTTAATCTAGGCCAAATGAGAAAACAATTTCTCATTATTAAGAAACATCTTAAGGCCTACCATTAACAAATGCCACCCATTTATACTTATTATATTATTTAATTAATATTAAACAAATAATTTAATCATATTAAATCATGGTAGAAACACATGCCAATTTAAATAAAAATTTAATTATTTGATTTCAATTTAAATAATAATATCATATATTATTTTTATTATTATTTTAGTCAATAAACATTTTAATGAATTAAATAATGATATTATTTGTCCAACAAATAAGGTCATTTTGGTAATTTTTAAATCAAACAATAATTGGCCCACATGTGCCATGTGTCAACATCTCATTGGTCAACAGCTAATTGTTAACTTATTGATGTACTTAACTCTTAAGTCTTGACATGTTCACGACCAAAGGGAAACCGAAATAAATGTCCAGTCTACTGGAATTTTTTGGATCGAACTATTCAATCCAGTACGCTGCCCCAGTGCACAACTAGTACACTTTATACTGCGGGACTTTCTAGGTCTACTCTCAATTTGTCAAACAGAACTACTCTGTGAGTCCGAGATCAATGCCCCACGCATAGGTCACGGATATTACAAATCAGTACAATAGACCATACAAGTTGAGATCATAGCGCATACGTATAATCCTTCAGCCAATTATATCCTAAAAGCACAGGAATATAGATCATTACCCGTTAAATCCCTATGTGCTCATCCTTGAACTTATCTTGAGACACGTATCTTAATAAACAATATATGCAAACACTTTTATAATATTGTTTAACCCTGTAGGAAACCCTTTTCCTGGGTTTATTGCTTATGGGCATAAGATTTTTTAAGATACAGTCTCTGAATATTCGGATATATAACTCATCCATGTGAGCTGACGGATTTTATATCTGTACATACCGGACTCCATAAGCATCGGATCATACCCAGTGACACCCAGTGGTCACACCATGAAAGGTTCACGACATATGTGAAACCAAAGTATGATGGATCACTTACAAGCCCACCGTGGTACTCAGGTCAAAGGACCACGTATACTATTTAACTCGAGAGGACCTTCTATTAACCACTTTATGGGATGTCTATTAGGGGTCCTCGTTGAGTCTGTTTAGTATTCAGTCCTCACTGAACACCTGTATGCTATACGAACTTTCAGTAAGCCCATGGTTAGCTAAGAATAACCATCTAAACCATCTAGGTATAATATACACTGGTCTATGTATAAGGCGTCCATCGTTAGACCTGCATTTGTTAATTAAGTTCGAGAATATATAATTTGAGAATAGATTTACATAATAACATTTCTTGAAACCTATTGTAATTCTTACAACTATGTTATTACTAATGTATTCTCAGGTTTTTATACCGTCATAGACAAGATTCTCACACTCAGACTTTACTGATTAATATAACCTGCTAATTTTTTCACATTTATAGTTTTCAGTGATGTTAACTCTTAGCATTGATCTAAACTTCTTTAAACCAAATTTGAACCCTTTTAGATCATATAATGTCTGTAGCGTTACAAGCATTGAACTATTTAATAATAGTAACTAGCAATTTAACAAATAATGAACTAGATAAATATTATAAAATAAAATATTTATACAACAATGGGATGACACGTAAGTACAAATCCAAACACATAGATCAACACCATCAAATCCCCCAGGTGCTCATCTCTAAACCTATCTCCAGAATGGTATCTCATTGAACAATATAAGCAAACTATTTTTCATATTGTTTAACCATGTGGAAACACCTTTCTGGGTTAGCTAAATATATTACTCCCTATGACAGCTGGTGGATCCCATATCTGCACACCAAACTCCATGAACATCGGACAATACCTAGCGTCACCCAGCGATCAGACCATGAAAAGTCTCTGACATGCGTGGAACTAATGCGTGGTGGATCACTCACAAGTCCATCGGGGTGTTCAGGTCAGAGGATCACGTATACTACTCAGCTCGAGAGGACCTTCTATAGACAGCAATATAGGATGTCTATTGGGGTTCTCATAAGTCTGTTCAGTACTCAGTCCTAACTGAATACCCGTATGCCTATACACTCTCTAAGATCTTTGTCAGCTAGGAACGACCAACTGTACCCTAACATTATAGATATACATTGATCTATGTGAATTAATGGGATCTACCAACAAACCTACGTTAGTAGAAATAGATCAGGAATAATATATTTGAGAAGATGCTTGTATAATGACACATCCTAGCAACCCATTGCAACTCTTGCAACTATATCATTATAAGCATATTCAGAGTTCTTTGTCCCGTTACAGACAATATTCCAACTCTTGGGATATTTGCTATCTCTTAGTACCGGTCTAAACTCCTTTAGACTGTATCTAAACTCCGTTAGATAATACAAAGTCTATAGCGTAATAAGCATTAAACCATATTATTAAGAAATAATTAGCGATATAACAAAATATACTCTGTATAGATATAAAATATTTATACAAAATTGGGATGGCATGTAGGCACAACCCTAACAATCTCCCACTTGCCGTAGTGCCAATCACAATGGTATCTAATACCCATAGACTCCACGTGTTTCTCAATCACCTTAGGAGTTAAGGCTTTGGTAAGTGGGCCCACTAGATTATATACATAATTTATTCTACAAATAATTACATCTCCTATGGCCAATATCTCTATAATGATGTGGTATTTCCGCTCCACATACTTAGACTTCTGGTGCGCTTTTAGTTCCTTTTACTTGTGCTATAGCCCTGTTGTTGTCACAAAATAATGGATGGCATCTGATGAACTTAGAACTATTCCAAGCTCTACGACAAACTTCTGAATCCAAACAGCTTTCTTTGTAGCTTTAGAAGTTGTAATGTACTTTGCCTTTGTGGTGGAGTCGGTTGTGAACCTTTGCTTGGTGCTCTTATAGCTCACTGTGCCTTCATTGAGAGTAAACATATATCTAAATATAGACTTTCTATCATCTAGATCAGATTGAAAGTTTGAATCCGTGATCCTCTCCCTTAAATATCATTTTCTCTATAAATAAGAAATTTATTTAAGGTATTTCAGGATATGTTTGACTGCCATCCAATGGTTATCATTTGGATCAGATTGATACCAGCTTGTAACACTTACAGCCATACTGATGTCAAGTTTCGTGCATATCATAGCATACATTAGGCTGCTAATAGCTGATGCATATAGTATGTTAGATATTCTAACTCTTTCATCTTTCGTCTGAGGAGACATTCTCCTAGAAAGATGAAGACCACGTCCAAAAGGTATATTAACTATCTTATAGTTGGTAAAACTGTATCTTTCTAAGATGCTATCGATGTACGATGACTGGAAGAGTCCTATCAGCTTCCTAGCTCTATCTCTATAAAGCTTTATGCCTAGTATATAAGAAGCATCTCCTAAGTCTTTCATGGAGAAATTTTTACTCAGATAGCTTTTCGTGGATTACAACATACCAATATCATTCCCAATGATCAATATGTCATCCACATAGAGAACTAAGAAGACCATCATGCTCCCATTGACCCTTTTATATATACAAGCTTTTTCCTCATTTTTTATGAAACTAGACTTTTTGATTATCTCATCAAAACGATGATTCTAGCTCCAAGAGGCTTGTTTAAGTCAATAAATGGACTTCTTCAGCTTGCACTCTAGACCAAAAGTTTAGCTGGATGTAAAACGTTTAGGCTATTCCATGAATATCTTTTCCTCGAGGTATCCATTCAAGAATGCCGTCTTTACATCCATCTACCAAATCTCAAAGTCATAGTATAACAAATGCCAACAAAATCCTAATTAACTTTAGCATCACAACCAGTGCAAAGGTTTCCTCAGATCGCTAAGTATAACCTTTTGCCACCAATTATGCCTTGAAGGTCTCTACCTTTTCGTCAGGCCCTCGCTTATGTTCGTAAATCCATTTACAACCAATAGGAATAATTTCTTTGAGAAGTGAAACCAAGTCCCAGACTTGATTCTAATGCATAGAGTCAATTTTGGATTTCATGGCTTCTTGCCACTTACCTGAGTCGATGTCTAACATTACCTCCATATAAGTTAAAGGATCGTTTCCTTCTAACAAGAAAACCCCAAGTACATCTTCAAGCATCTGACCATACTTAACAGGTGCCCTGGACATTCTTTCAGACCTACGTAGAAGGTGTGTTAAAGGTACAGTGCTCACTTGAACTTGAGTATCCATTTGCAATTCATTAGGTTCATGATTGACTTCATCAAGTATAATCTTTCTACAATCTCCACAATCCTCTAGAAACTATTTCTCAAGGAAAGTGGCATTCTGAGCAATGAACCCATTTCGTTCCTCTAAATCATAGAATTAGTATCCCATTGAATTCTTGGGATACCCAATGAACCTGTACTTGTACCCCCCGGGTGCAAGTTTATCCTGTTGCACAACTGATGCGATATTTCTATATCTTATAATTAAGCGTAAGTATACGCTATCATAACAAGTAATAAAGGGACTCAATAAGTCGGATGTCGAACCCACAAAGGTAATTTCTACGTTTTAACCAAGTACTAACATTATGTCTTTATATTAATTATTTAGAAAAATAAAAATCTAAGAATGACTGTAGAAAATATAAAAGCAATAACATAATGCAAAGAGAATTAGGTGATAGCAATATAGAGAAAACTTAAGATTAATACTATCCCTCAATATGCTTTTTAATGATTAATCTCTAATATTTAACTCCTTTAGTCTTTGTTATTGATCAAGACACTAATGTATTCACAAGCCTCTTCCAAGGTCATGCAAGTATACCTTAGTTTATCAAATACCTATATTCCTATGGTACTTGAAATAAATTAAGATTTATTAAGATTAGGTCTTATTGATCATACATATCAATTGAGTATATTCTTATCCTAAGTTAAAACTTACATATGTAATATTGAATGTTACTCTACAATCATGCATCAAATTACCTAGGTCTAAATATTATGATTCATCTTCCGAGTTTATCAACAATATTACCAATTCATTTACTATATATTGGCAAGATATATTAAAGCATTAAAAACAAGTATTTTGACTATCAAATAACTAAGTTTATTAAATATTAAAAAGATATGACAATTAAGTACACATATTGAGTTCAAGTATTAACCCAAGAAAATAAATTTAGTTTATGGCTACAAGAGAATAGCAATAAAAATAATAATACATCATGATACAATCAATAGCAAACCGATATAGACGTCGAATTTGTCTTGATTGCACTGCCTAAGATAATCTTGATGTCAAAGAACTCCTTGAATCTCTCTTTAAGGTTACTTCAATTAAACTCTTATTGCTCTCTAACTCTTGTGCTTTGTATTCTTGGTGTTCCTGAATTGTTCTAGGGTTCTTTAGAGTGATTTTTAAAGTCTGGGGATGAGTGGCCTTTTATAGGGATTGATATGAGCTTTAAAATCTTAATTCTCGTAGGCCAATGCCTCGCACTACTACTAGAGCGCTGGGCTGCTGTCGCTGGGGCACTGCGTGTAAAAGGCCTCACCGCTAGAGCGGCAAAATGTTGGCGCTAGGGTGCTGGCCTGTCACTGGTGCAATGAATGTCTGGCGCTGGGGCACCAATCGCAACATAAACAGGTCATTCTTTCTGATTTTCTTATTTTGATCACTGGTCAATCGCTGGGGCAAAAATCCTTGTGGCGTTGGAGCGACAGATCCATACTTCAAAAAGTTTGTATTTTAGTCCCAATTTTTGTTTCTATTGCTCTCTAACATTTGTGCTCTGTATTCTTGGTGTTTTTGAATTGCTCTAGGGTTCTCTAGGGTGATTTTTAAAGCCTGGGGACAAGTGACCTTTATTAAGGATTAATATAAACTTTAAAATATTAATTTTTGTCAGACTAGGACTCGCACTACCATTGGAGCGCTGGGCTGCTGTCACCGGGACAGTGCGTGTAAATGGCCTCACCGCTAGAGCGGCGGAATGTTGGCACTGGGGCGCTGGCCTGTTACTGGCGCGATGAAGGTCTGGCACTGAGCGGCAGTTGCAACTTAAACAGGTCATCTTTTCTGATTTTCTTATTTTAATCATTGTTCTAGCATTGGGGCGAAAATCCTTATGGCTTTGAATCGATAGATCCAGAATTTAAAAAGGTTACAATTTAGTGCCTGTTTTTGCTCCTATTGCTCTCTAACACTTGTGCTCTGTATTCTTGGTGTTCTTGAATTGCTCTAGGGTTCTCTAAGGTGATTTTTAAAGTTTGGGGACGAGTGACCTTTTATAGGGATTGATATGAGCTTTAAAATCTCAATTCTCATTAGATTAAGACTCGTACTACCGCTAGAGCACTAGGCTTCTGTCACTGGGGCACTGCGTGTAAAAGGCCTCACCGTTAGAGCGGTGGAATGTTGGCACTAGGGTGCTGGCCAGTCACTGTTATGATAAAGGTCTGGCGCTAGGGCATCAGTCCCAACTTAAACATGTCATCCTTTTTTATCTTCTTATTTCGATCACTGTTCTAGCGCTGGGGTGAAAATTCTTGTGGCGTTGGAGCGACAGATCCATACTTTGAAACTTTTAAATTTTAGTCCCTGTTTTTGCTCCTATTGCTCTCTAACACTTATGCTCTGTATTCTTGGTGTTTTATAATTGCTCTAGGGTTCTCTAGGGTGATTTTTAAAGTCTAGGGATGAGTGGGATTTTATAGGGATTGATATGAGCTTTAAAATCTCTATTCTCGTCAGAATAGGACTCGCAGTACCATTAGAGCGCTGGGCTGCTATCGCTGGGGCGCTGTGTGAAAAAGGCCTCATCGCTAGAGCGGCGGAATTTTGGCGCGGGGGCACTGGCCTGTCACAGGTGCTGGGGCGCCAGTCATAAGTTAAACATGTCCTCTTTTTTTATTTTCTTATTTCGATCACTGTTCTAGCGCTGGGGCGTAAATCCTTGTGGCGCTGGAGCGACAGATCAATACTTCGAAAAGTTTATATTTTAGTCCCGATTTTTTCTACTATTGCTCTCTAACACTTGTGCTCTGTATTCTTGGTGTTCATGAATTGCTCTAGGGTTCTCTAGAGTGATTTTTAAATCGTGGGGATGAGTGGCCTTTTATAAGGATTGATATGAGCTTTAAATTCTCATTTCTCATCAGACTCGCACTATTGCTGGAGCACTGGACTGCTGTCGCTGGGACGCTGCGTGTAAAAGGTTTCACCGCTAAAGCTGCGGAATGTTGGCGCTGGAGCGCGGGCCTGTAACTAGCGCAATGATGGTTTGGCGTTGGGGCGCTAGTCGCAATTTAAACAGGTCATCTTTTTTAATTTTCTTATTTTGATCACTGTTCCAGCGCTGGGGAGAAAATTCTTGTGGCGCTGAAGCGACAAATCAATACTTTAAAATTTTTATATTTCAGTCCCTATTTTTGCTCCTATTACTCTCTAACACTTGTGCTCTATATTCTTGGTGTTCTGTAAATGCTCTACGGTTCTCTAGGGTGATTTTTAAAGTCTGGGAACGAGTGGTCTTTTATAGGGATTGATATGATCTTTAAAATCTTAATTTTCGTCGGACTAGGACTCGTACTACTACCGAAGCGCTGGGACATACCGCCAGAGAGGCGGACTGTTGGCACTGGGGCGCTGGCTTGTTACTGGCACAATGAAGGTCTGGTGCTGAGTGCCAGTCGCAACTTAAACAGGTCATCTTTTTTTTATTTTTTTATTTCGATCATTGTTTCAGCGTTGGGGCCAAAATCATTGTGGCTCTGGAGCGACAAATCATTACTTTAAAAATTTTGCATTTCAGTCCCTATTTTTGCTCCTATTGCTCTCTAACTTTTGTGCTCTATATTCTTGGTGTTCTGTAAATGCTCTACGGTTCTCTAGGGTGATTTTTAAAGTCTGGGAATGTGTGACCTTTATAGGGATTGATATGAGCTTTAAAATCTCAATTCTCGTCGGATTAGGACAGCACTATCGCTGAAGCACTGGCCTGCTGTCACTAGGGCGCTGTGTGTAAAAGGCCTCACCGTTAGAGCAGCGAAATTTTGGCGGGCGCTGGCTTGTCATTGACGCGATGAAGGTCTGGCGTTGGGGTGCCAGTTACAACTTAAACAGGTCGTCTTTTTTGATTTTCTAATTTCGATCACTGTTCCAGCACTGGTGTAAAAATCCTTGTGCCGCTGGAGCAACAGATTTGTACTTTGAAATGTTTGTATTTTAGTCGCTATTTTTGCTATTATTGCTCTCTAACACTTGTGCTCTGTATTCTTGGTGTTCTTGAGTTGCTCTAGGGTTCTCTAAGGTGAGTTTTAAAGTTTGGGGACGAGTGGCCTTTTTAGGCATTTATATGAGCTATAAAATCTCAATTCTCGTCGGACTAGGTCTCGCACTACCTCTGGAGCGTTGGGCTACTATCGCTGGGACACTGCGTGTAAAAGGCCTCATCGCTAGAGCAGCAGAATGTTGGCGCTGGGGCGCTGGCCTGTCACTGGTGCGATGAAGGTCTGGTGTTGGGGTGCCAGTCGCAACACAAACAGGTCATCTTTTTTGATTTTCTTATTTTGATCATTATTCCAGCACTAGTGCAAAATTCCTTATGACGCTAGAGTGACAGATTCATACTTTGAAAATTTTGCATTTTAGTCCCTATTTTTGCTCCTATTACTCTTTAACACTTATGCTCTGTATTCTTGGTGTTCTTGAATTTCTCTAAGGTTCTCTAGAGTGATTTATAAAGTTTGGGGATGAGTGACTTTTTATAGGGATTGATACGAGCATTAAAATCTCAATTCTCGTCGGACTAGGACCGCACTACCACTGGAGCATTGGGCTGTTGTCACTGGGGTGCTGTATGTAACAGGCCTCACCCTTAGAGCAGCAAAATGTTGGCGCTGGGGCTCTGGCCTATCACTGACGCGATGAAGGCCTGGCGCTGGAGCGCCAGTCGCTACTTAAACAGGTCGTCTTTTCTGATTTTCTTATTTTGATCACTGTTCCAGCGCTAGCGCAAAACTCCTTATGCCTCTGGGGCGACAGATCTGTACTTTGAAAAGTTTGTATTTTAGTCCTTATTTTTGCTCTTACTGCTCTCTAACACTTGTGCTCTGTATTTTTGGTGTTCTGTAATTCCTCTTGGGTTCTTTGAGGTGATTTTTAAAGTCTAGGGACGAGTGGCCTTTAATAAGGATTGATAAGAGCTTTAAAATCTAAATTCTCGTCGAACTAAGACTTGCACTACTGCTGGAGCGCTGGGTTGCTGTCGTTGGGTGCTGCGTGTAAAAGGCCTCGCCGCTAGAGCGGTGGAATGTTGGCACTGGTATGATGAAAGTCTGGTGTTGGGGTGCCAGTCGTTACTTAAACAGGTCATCTTTTCTGATTTTTTTATTTCGATCAATATTCCAAAACTGGGGCAAATATCCTTATGATGCTAAAGCGACAGATCAATACTTTGAAAACTTGCATTTTAGTCCTTATTTTTGCTCTTATTGCTCTCTAACACTTATGCTCTGTATTTTTGGTGTTCATGAATTGTTCTAGGGTTCTCTAAGGTTATTTTTAAAGTCTGGGGACGAGTGGCCTTTTATAGGGATTGATAAGAGCATTAAAATCTTAATTCTTGTCAGACTAGGGCTCGCCCTACTGCTGAAGCGCTAGGCTGTTGTCACTGGGGCGCTGCGTGTAAAAAGCCTCATCGTTAGAGCAGTGGAATGTTGGCGCTGGGGTACTGACCTGTCACTGACACGATGAAGGTTTGGCGCTGGGGCGTTGACCTGTCACTGACGTGATGAAGGTTTGGCGTTGGGGCGCCAGTCACAACTTAAACAGGTCATCTTTTCTGATTTTGTTATTTCGATCACTTTTCCAGTGCTGGCACAAAAATCCTTGTGCCTTTGGAGCGACTGGTCTATACTTTGAAAATTTTGCATTTTAGTTCCTATTTTTGCTCCTATTGCTCTCTAACACTTATGCTCTGTATTCTTAGTGTTCTGTAATTCCTCTAGGGTGATTTTTAAAGTCTAGGGACAAGTGGCCTTTTATAGGGATTGATAAAAGCTTTAAAATCTAAATTCTCGTCGGACTAGGACTCGTACTATCGCTGGAGCGCTAGGTTGCTGTCGTTGGGACGCTGCGTGTAAAAGGCCTCGCCGTTATAGTGGCAGAATGTTATCGCTAGGGCGTTGGCCTGTCATTGGCGTGATGAAGGTTTGGCACTGGGGCGCAAGTCGCAACTTAAATAGGTTATCTTTTCTGATTTTCTTATTTCTATCACTGTTCCAACGCTAGAGCGAAAATATTTGTGGCACTGGAGCAACAGATCCATACTTTGAAAATTTTACATTTGCGTCCATGTTTTTACTCCTATTGCTCTCTAACACTTGTACTCTTTATTCTTGGTGTTCTGTAATTGCTTTAGGGTTCTATAGGGTGATTTTTAAAGTCTGAGAACGAATGGTCTCTTATAGGGATTGATATGAGGCTTAAAATCACAATTCTCGTTGGATTAGGACTCGCAATACCGCCAGAGTGCTGGGCTGCTATTGTTGGGATGCTACGTGTAAAAAGGCCTTACTGCTGGAGCTGTGGAATGTTGGTGCTGGGGCACTGGCCTGTCACTAGCGCGATGAAGGTCTGGTGCTGGGGCGCCAGTCTCAACTTAAACAAGTTGTCTTTTCTAATTTTTTTTATTTCGATCACTGTTCCAGTGCTGGGGAGAAAATCCTTATGGCGCTAGAGCGACAGATCCATACTTTGAAAAGTTTGCATTTTAGTCCATATTTTTGCTCCGATTACTCTCTAACACTTATGCTCTGTATGTTTTGTGTTCTTGAATTGCTCTAGGGTTCTCTAGGGTGATTTTTAAAGTCTGGGGATGAATGGCCTTTTATAGGGATTGATAAGAGATTTAAAATCTCAATTCTCGTCGGACTAGAACTCGCACTACCATCGGAGCACTGGGCTGCTATTCGCTAGGATGCTACGTGTAAAAGGCCTCATTGCTGGAGCAGTGGAATGTTGGCACTGGGGCGCTGGCCTGTGACTGGCGCGATGAAGGTCTGGTACTAGGTTGCCAGTTGCAACTTAAACAGGTCGTCTTTTCTGATTTTCTTATTTCGATCACTGTTCCAGCGCTTGGGAGAAAATCCTTGGGACGCTGAAGCGACAGATGCATACTTTACAAAAGTTTGCATTTTAGTCCCTATTTTTGCTCTTGTTGCTCTCAAACACTAATGCTCTGTATTCTTGGTGTTCTTGAATTGATGTAGGGTTCTCTAGGGTGATTTTGAAAGTCTGGGGATGAGTGACCTTTTATAGGAATTGATAAGAGCTTTAAAATCTCAATTCTCGTCGGATTAGGACTCGCACTACCGTTGGAGCACTGGGCTACTATCACTGGGGCGCTGCGTGTAAAAGGCCTCACCGTTAGAGCAGCAGAATGTTGGCGCTGGGGCGCTGGCCTGTCACTAACGCGAAGAAGGTTTGGCATTAAGGTGCTAGTCGCAACTTAAACAGGTCGTCTTTTCTGATTTTCTTATTTCGATCACTGTTCTAGCGCTTGGGAGAAAATCCTTGGGGCGCTGAAGCGACATATGCATACTTTAAAAAGTTTGCATTTTAGTCCCTTTTTTTGCTCCGGTTGCTCTCTAACACTAATGCTCTATATTTTTGGTGTTCTTTAATTGATCTAGGGTTCTCTCTGGTGATTTTTAAAGTCTGGGGACGAATGACTTTTTATAGGGATTGATAAGAGCTTTAAAATCTCAATTCTCGTCAGATTAGGACTTGCACTACCGTTGGAGAGCTGGGCTGCTGTCATTGGGGCGCTGCGTGTAAAAAGCCTCACCGTTAGAGCAACGGAATGTTGGCGCTGGGGCGCTGGCCTGTCACTGACATGATAAGGTCTGGCGTTGGGGCGCCAGTCACAACTTAAACAAGTCGTCTGTTCTGATGTTCTTATTTCGATCACTGTTCTAGCGCTGGTGCAAAAATCCTTGTGCCGCTGGAGCAACAGATCTGTACTTTGAAAATTTTGCATTTTAGTCCCTATTTTTGCTCTTATTGCTCTCTAACACTTATGCTCTGTATTCTTGGTGTTCTATAATTGCTCTAGGGTTCTCTAGGGTGATTTTTAAAGTCTAGGGACGAGTGACCTTTTATAGAGATTGATAAGAGCTTTAAAATTTAAATTCTCGTCGGACTAGAACTCGCGCTACCGCTGAAGCACTGGGCTGCTGTCGTTGAGGGGCTGCTTATAAAAGGCCTCACCTTTAGAGCGACGAAATGTTAGCGCTGGGGCACTGGCCTGTCACTGGTGCTATGAAGGTCTGGTACTGGGGCACTAGTCACAACTTAAACAGGTTGTCTTGCTGTGCTGGAGCGACAGATCCATACTTTGAAAAGTTTGTATTTTAGTCCATATTTTTGCTCCTATTGCTCTCTAACACTCGTGCTCTGTATTCTTTGTGTTCTTGAATTGCTCTAAGGTTCTCTAGGGTGAGTTTTTAAAGTATTGGGGTGAGTGGCCTTTTATAGGGATTGATATGAGCTTTAAAATCTCAATTCTCGTCGGACTAGGACTTGCACTACCGCTGGATCACTTCAAACACCTTTTCTACCTCATGAACCCACTCTAAATACTCCTTAAGAGAACTAGTACCTCTAAATGGTGGTATATTAAGTTTGATATCACTAGTAGGGTTGTTGTACTGCTTTATCAGCCTACCCCTATCTTCAGCCTCATCATCCTCATTTGGCTTATCGCAAGCATCCCCAAGGTCATTTTGAGGTACCCTACACCCTACCTGCCTTTGTTGGGGTTGCAAAGTATTTATTTGCATCATTTTTATAATTACAGCTAGTTATCCACAAATTTTAGTCATCTCACCCCGAAATTCATCATGAGCTCGTTGTAAGCCCATGAGTTGAGCTTGTTTTAAACTTAGTTCCCTTAGTACTCTATTTGCATCCTCTGCAACTATTATTAACAAAAACCTCAAACAAGTATAAACAACACAAACAACAACTAAAACATACTTCTCAAACTGAATTTTCACCAATTCAACAAATTAATATCAGACAACAATAAATGACTCAAATTTACAATTTTTAGGTTCAAGAATAACCCAACTCAACCAAATGATCTTCAGTCCACAAACTACTAAAAATTAACTTTAATGCTTCAGAGTTACAATTCAAAAACTACTAACCTCAAATATTGGAGACCCAATCCATTGAATAACCCCCACTAATTATTAGACAAAAATAGCAAAGGTCCTTCAATGGCTGACCCTTCAATTCACACACTAAAATCCTATGCTATGATACCAAGATGATCTTCCTTGATCTTCAAAATAGATTATTCAAAATTAAGAAAAAAAATTGATTTCAAGATGAGAGTGGTGTCTAGTTTATATTGGTCATTATTTTAAGTGTTTAGGCTGAATGTAGGAAATAAATGGTAAATAAGATGAAGGATAGAACTAAAAAGAAACTTGATAAGTCAGATGGATGCCATAAAGATCAATTTAGGGTTTTAACGCCACACTCTTGGTGATCCAAGAGTGATAAGTCAATAATTGTCGTCACAAGCTAAAAAACTTGATAAGACAATTTTGAGAGAGAAGAAGTTCTTCTTTCACGTTCATAAAATTGAAGAGAGGCAGAGATGCCTCTATAAGATGTTTAAGATGCCTTATATAGGCTTACAAGATGAGAAAAAATCCTAATCTTACCTAAGTAACTTAAAAAGTCCAAAATAACTCAAATAAGCCCAATCTCACTTAACAACTTTGAGTTGATTTAGAACCATCATGATGCACATTAGCCATTTACTGCCTAGGCACAATAAACTTATCGCACTAGGGCAAAGGGCGATATTGCCCTGCGCATCACCCTTTATCGCTCTATACATTGCCCTAGTGCAATAAGTTTATCGCGCTTGGGCGATTTTCCCTAATTTTGGGTCGCGCGTGTAGTGCATGACCCTAATTATATTTTTTAATATTTTTATAAGAAATTATTTTATTTTTCCTTTTTAAAATGGTAATTATTTTAATTGATTATTTAATATATATTTTCATTTGTTAGTATATATTAATTAGCAATTTATAATTCAAAAATATTAAATTATTTGTTAATAATTGACTATGAATAGTGATTGATATTAATTATTAAATGTTTAATTTTATTTTTTATTTGTTTCTAAATATAAAATTATTTAATTTATATTTAATTTTTTATGTTATTGTTATTATGTTGAATGGTAATTATACTTTAAAATTAATTAATATTTTTTTACAAGAATAATATAGTTTTAAAAAATTAAGAAATTGCCATCTGAGAACATTTTCCTACAACAATTTCATATAATTCAAAGACATGAGCACTGGATGTTATAAAAGAGAAGTTGGCGAAATTTTAAAAAGAAATATTTCGAGTCATTTGTATAGGTTATTTCTTGGATATGTATAGAATAAATTTTTAGACATTTTGGTTCATCATTAATACTCCATGAAGTGAATTCTCGTGATCTTGATGATGAATTATAATACCTTATGAACAATAAGCACATACGTTTTAGATGGCAAGAGTTTGTGTTGGTATCCGACTTGAAATTAGAAGAATATCCGCCATTAAAGTACTTGTCCAAAAAACTAAGTCATTGTTTATAGATAGAATACTTACCAAAAATGTATTATTGGAGGAGTATGATGAGTTATTTTCATAGCATGATTTCAAGAAAATGAATGATTAAGATGCAATAAAATTATCTTGATGTATTTCATCCATCATGCATTGTTGGGATGTAGAGAAAGAAGTTGGCTAGATGGATTTTTACTCCAAATATTGGATAATTTAAAAAAAAATAATAAATATCTATGGGGTAATATTTTATGGAATGCCACTTGTAATTCTTTAAAAAGAGCATTGGAGAGAAAGCCGAAAAGATACAATGTTTCAAAAGCAAACGATCCAAAAGACGAGGGAGAAAAATATAATTTACAAGGATTTTCTTATATTTTCAGGTATGTAATTAATTTGACATTAATTATTCTTAAATTTTTATTTTTTATCATCTATTTTTTCTTAATTTTAATTATAGGTATAAATCTATGGAGCAGTCTCATTGTCTAAGATTGTATATGCTCAAGGAACTCCACTTATGATTCCTCACTTACTAAAGTAGAGGTCTTAAAAAAATGTAACACAAACTAATCTATAAAAAAATATCTTTAATCAGAATATTGTAAGTTATTTCGATAAACATTAAAGTCTTTGAACAATAATAAAATAATAACAATAATTGTTTAAGATTTCAATAGCTCATTTAGTTGGTTACTTGTTATATAGATATTGAATGTGAAACAACAATTATCTCTAGAAGACTATATGATGCAAGCATATTTTGTTCAGGCATTAATCTAGTTTGGGGGGTCAGTCAGAAGTTATGATGGACACCCTGATGAGGAGAATATGGACATTGACGTGAATGAGTATGGGAATGACCCTATAATGGAATTTGGTATCCATAATCGAGATGTACTCAAGGCATATGGAGATCAAGTACATTATTCCTCCATAAATCGGCTTGGTTCTCCTTTGGTCTATAACGTCTATTGACATTTATGAATTTATTTTTTTATCATTTCAATAATAATTCGACTCTTGACTTGACAATGATTATTACATAAACAGTCCAACTGACATATATGCTCCTTATAAATTTTTCGCACGATAAAATATTTACGGGCATCTATGGATACAATACGAACTCGCCACTTGCACCTTTCATCATCATATTTTTCCTCTAACTAATCTTTAGCGGACCTATTTATTTTGAAGCTCTAATTATCCTTCAATGAAATTTAATTGAGAGCGTCGTATATTGCACTCTTGCTAGAAAATAACTTGCCAATGAAAACTTTTCTCATTCCTAAGTACGATACCTCATCTAATAGATTGAAATTAGAAGGTCGTATTAAAGGGAGAAACTAAAATGGGTTCTGTGATTCAACAATGTTGACTTGCTTATCCAATGGTGTTAGAAATAAATCATAAACTCCTTCTTCATTATCATATGAAAAATGGCCTTTATTGCCCTCTTTTATATCATTTAACCTATCTATATCTCCATTATCATCTGCATTACCATCATCATAAGTATTCTCATCTATCTAGTTGTTATAATGAGCATGAGTTGGGTCATTATTGTATTTCGCTAGAGAAAATTGGTAGTTACATGAAACACAATAATTGGTATTGTTGAGGATGTGCTACTAATATAGTTACTACCACTTGCGAATATAAAGTAATTATGACAAGTTTTTTGGTTCTCTACAGGAACTTCTACAATCTCAATCTAATTACTAATAAGGTGTCTAAGATCCACATTAATAAATAACAATACCAAACTTCTTTTATTAATCTTCAGAAAACTGCACATCTTGATCATTTCGAATTGTCAATAGTTATTCATTTCCATTATGGTAACTGAAATTCTCGTAGTAACACTATACTGATCAAAATTAATTCTAATTCTACAACACATAATGTTATAAAGCTGTTGATAAGTCACATTCGTAGAAATCGTCATAGTGATGATTTGGTACCCAACATATCTCTTTTGATCATTACTAAGACTCTCCCACCTTCTACCAAAACATATTAAAAGTGGCTTAATTTTTAGATTCCTATATTAAAAAAATTATAAAATATCAAAAATAATAATTTAGTTTAGTGGCATAATAAGTATTGCACCAAGGCACAATAAGCTTCTTATTGCACCAATTGCTAGCAAGATAACAGGCTATTTGTGCAGCGAAATGTTTGCTAGTTTTTCTAAATTTTTGGTTTACTTTGTTTCATAAGCAATAATTAATCACATTATACAATGCATTCGTTTTATACACAATATTTGTTTACAAAAATAAATTTTGATCTAAATATATATTTTTAATCAATTTTAATTAATACAAAATGACATAAAAAGAAAATACAATATAAAATAAAACATATCAATTTTATCTTTTTTATACAAATGTGATATATTATTATTGAATTATTGAATTTACGAAATTTCAAGTGTGTGTGTTTTATTTTAAAAGAATATTATAAAGTTTATACTTAGAATTTAGAACAGTGGGATTCATATATAAGACAAGAGTATTTTTTTCTTTATTAAATCTTTGACTAAAATTTTTCACTATTGACCAAGTTTTGATGGAAATCATTTTCTTACCATAGATAAAATTTTTAAACTTTAATAACAAAAAACATAGAACTTTTTTTATTTTGCCCTTATTTGTATAATTTACAAAATTATATATTTTTATTTATTATAAATAATTAATCTAATAAACATATTTAACCAAAAATTTATTTTTATAAAAAATAATCAAAATTAATTATTTACAAAAAAAATTATAAAATAATTATAATTTTTTTAAGAAAAATAAATTAATTGATGCGCGCACATTAGCCAAAATAATTGTTTTTTAAAAAATAAAGTACTAATTTATTTTTTTAATTAATTATTTTAATTTTTTAATTAAAATCTCTTTTTAATTATTTTTCAATTAATTTATAACCAAAAAAAGAAAAAAGCAAAAAGCAAAAAACAAAAATTAAAAAAGAAGAAGCAGCACATATGTGCTTCTTCTTTCTTTTTTTTATTAATAAAAAGTATAATTATTATAATAAAAAATAAAAATTATAATTATAATAATATTTAAAATAATTTAAAAAATAAATATTATTTTAACTAAAAATTAAGTAAAGTAAATAAAAAATTAAAAAAATTAGCTACGTGGCGCTCTTTCAGAAGATGACAAACTCTTCTCAACAACACTTTATATTTAATATTTTTCAGAACTACCATGTTCATATTTTGATATCTTATGTATCTCTCAAAACCATCACTAGAACTCTCTCATCTTTCTCCAAAGCATATAATGATCGCAATTTGCGCTATAATAATATCAACAACACCTAAAAAAAAAGACAACACCAAAAATAATTATTAGCTTAGTATAATTATATATATAAGAGATATTATCATTAATACCCTTAAGGTATGACTTAATTACAATAATACCCATAGGCTTAAAAAATCGACGTTTGTGCCTAATTTTTTGTTGGCACAAATACCCAAACTTATTATTTTGTCGTTAAAATTTACAGAGCCAAGAGTAATCACGTCTTTTTACCTTTAAACATTTAAAATTAAAAAATATATAATATTATAAAATTTTAAAAAAGTAATTAGCCGACTACATTGGCGGCTAAATGGCAGCCAGTCCAGGCAGCTATTTTGGCCTCCTAGTTTCAGCGGCCAAAATGGCCACTTGGTTCAGTGGCCAAATTGTTGTCGACTGCCTGTTCCGGCAACAATTTGGTTGCCAAAATGGTCGCCAGTCCAGTGGCCACTAGTTGCCTGAACTAGGCAGCCATTTGGCCTATAAACTTTGTTTTTTAATTTTTTAGTTTTTAAAACTTTTTTTTTAATTTTTTAGTTTTTAAAACTTTTTTTAAAAACATTTTATTATTTTTCTAATTTATTTTTAAAGAATTTTAAAATTTTTATTTTATACATATTTTTATTAATTAATTTTATATTTTATCATTTTTTTACTTTTTTTAAAATTTTATTATTTTTCTAATTTATTTTTAGAGATTTTTTAATATTTTTATTTTTTAAATATTTTTAAATATTTTATTCTATTTAAAAGTCAAACATTAAAATTTGCATAAGTTAACTTTGTGAAGAGGTAAAACGGTCATTTAACACTAATTAATAAGGAATTTATTAAACTTAACAAAATATTCCTAACGTTTGAGCATTCATGCCCATTTTGGTAAAATATTTGGTACAAACGTCAATTTTTTAAACTTGTTAGTATTGTTATAATTAAATCATACCTCAAGGGTATTGATGATAATATCCTTATATAATAATTAAAAATAATACAAAAAATTGAATATAAATATAGAAAAATATAAAGTAAAAAATTAATAAAAAAATAAAATTTAATATAAATAAAGGAAAAAATATTGATTTTCTAAAAAATAATTAAAAATGCCATGTGGAACAAGTTGATGCACGCCCTGATGCATGCACTTGTTTGGTAGCCCGCCAGAATGCGCTTTGTTGCGCACCCAAGCATGTTGATGTGCACGTCAGATTAGCGCATGCAATCACACGTTGATGTAAGGAACACGCTTCGGCGCGTGCATTTGCCCTAAATCTACCATTTTTCATCATTTTATTATTGTTTTTGATTTTTTGCACATATTTTCAACCTTATTTAACATTCTTAATGTCTTAACATTAAATTTACACATTTTAACTCTACATTTACAAACGAACAACAAAAACACAACAACAAATAAAAAACTCTCCAATTGTTTTAGTATACAATGGGTTATTTTACTTTTATTCTTCAAAATATCATGTGTTTCAAGTCGATTTATAAATTGTGTTCAAATTTAATAGTAAATTTAGAAAAATTTTAAATATCCAAGAGAAGACGAATAATGTATTTGTAATAAAGTTATAATAAATAATAAATTTAATAAAATAAATAATAAAATATTAAATTTTTTAATAAAAATTTTAATAATTAATTAAAAATTTTGCCACATGACAGGTTGGGATGACACCACTGGCACCATGTTTAATTTGCATGAGATATTCAATTGAAGTGTATTTTACAAAATGAGTATAATATTTACTTTTTAATTAATAAAGTATAAAATTTTTAATTGGAGTTAAAATAAAATTCATCCCTTTTTTTGGTCAAAATAAAATTTTTTCCACATACCAATCATCTTTGCCGAAACAAAGTGATCATTTTATGATTTGACTAGCATTCTTGTCCTTTTATTTAAAAAAAAAAACACAACTGAAAAGATTCTCTTTAAGAAAAAAATATATCACAAAATACAAAAGCAAATTAACGAACTCAAGTTCAATGAATTGAAGATGGGATTTACAAGAAACTGACTATATGTAACTCTTCTTATTACCAGGATGAATATAGGAGCAAGCCGTTCCTGAGACAACAGAAATTAGGGAGTAAAGTAAGCATAGATCAACCTGCACACAACTGAAAATAAAGAATGGAGGGAAGAGTTATAAACTTACCTCAGAGAAATGCAAAAGTCCAGGCTGTAGATGGGAGGTTTTAACATTAATTTCCCACTTGTGATCAACAGGGGCCATCTTTGAAGTCTGATTTCTAGTTGCATGATTGTGCATACCAACAACAGTAGGCAAAGTACGCTTCAGCCAAGAGTCTGATGGAGATTTTGGCAGAGGAAGGGAAAGAGGGAATTGCAAATAGTTGCCAACAGATTCTTCTTCACTACTTAATGCCATCTGTTGTCGGCTTCTTGAGTCAGTCTTTCCATCGCCGACCATTTTTGAGCTAGTTGATAAAATAGAATTCAGGATGAGACTACACAAACTTTCTTGATTATTCAATTTCTTATGCAGTTGGCTTTCGAGATCAACCTTCCCACCCCATCCATTTTTGTGCCTGCCACTTTAATTGTATTGTTACTGAGATCTTGATCCTCCGTTGAACTACTCTTTGGATCACTTTGCAGGCCATAAGTGGATCTGTCAGGAGAGTATAGAAAATTGGAATCAACAGTCTCCAGACTTTTAGATCGCGCTATCGCTTTTTCAACCATGACATTCAAAGACTTGATATCCTGATTTGAAGTATCTATTGAATCGGTTACTTCCATTTTCCCACCTTTTACAGGGGCATCAAGATTATCTCCTCGGAGATCACTAAGCCTCTTCATATCTGAGGAACTGGAATTCAAATTTGGAGATTTCACCTTATGTACAGAATCTATGTACAAAGTCTTTCAACAGGATTACCCAAGCCTGATTTGCATTTAGCGCTCTCATTCGCCAATAGTTCCCGAAAATTGGTGCTGGCATTTCTCTGTGGATCAGAACCATGCACCGTGAAATTCTTAGCTTTTTCTGGAATCTTACCGGATGAACTAACATATGAACTTCTAGCCTGAGCACTATGGACCAAATCAATTGGTTCCCAAGCCTGTAGTCGCATCACAGGCACAGGATTTAGAAGGAAAAATGAATTTTTCAAGCAAAATCGAGGAAATAGCCACAAACTGTAGCTGATGAGTTTTCAGGTCCACCATAATCATCTTCATCATCACTTTCCTCACACTTCTCATTTTGGAGGTGATGTAAATTGTTTGTACTATATTATTTAGGTGGATTTTGCTTATCCATATTGACAACCCTCCTCATATTTCTTGGCTGCTCTTGTGCTATAGGTAGCTTCCTATTTGTATGTTGAGGTGCTTTTGAAGCCATTGCCTTTGTTGTAGGCGAAAATCGACCTATAAATATGTATAATATGTGTTTATTGTATTAATTTAATCTTTCGTTGTGCACATATATGTATGAGATATGTATATTTTTTGTATGATGAACACATCCCACATGTAAACACTCTAGAATAATTAACACCCAACAATTGGTATCAGAGCAATTTTGTGTTGTTATTGGTGTTTTTTAGTGTTGGCTAAGTGTTGACTATGTTGTAGGACAAGTTCTGCGGCTGTTGGAGTGCATTTCAAGTGTTGAAAATGCAAACCAGTTAAAAACTGCACTTGGAACGCCGCAGTGCTCATGTCAAGCGCTGCAGCGTTCATATGAACGCTGGGTGTACGAATGCTGCGGCGTTCACACTAAAAAAAAAAACTTTCCGCATGTGGGGTGTTTAAAAGATATAATAATAATAGTTATTAGTTTACATGATAAACCAAGAAAATAATATTTTTATTTTATTTAGTTTTTGTAACTACAATGAAAGCCCTATTGGTGGGGGTTAGTTGTGCTTGTACAGAAATGAATATTTGATTGAGAATAACCTTCTCGTGTGATAAGAGCATGGGATGAGAGCTTGTATTTAAAATCTCTTTTAATCAGATTGAAATTTATTATATTATGTGATAATATTTTAATTGGTCCGTCTTGTCAATACGGGGTAAGACGGGTCAATATAGTCTTTCTCAATATTGCTTTAGGAATTTGGTTGGTGTGAATTGGTCTAATGTCGGTAAAACATGAGATGAGTCAAATATATGCGAACATATTATCCAATATTGCTTTAGCGTGAGGATAATGTCAGTAACATATATTTGACTATTGACGAGGTAATCTGAAATACACTTATTCAATATTGCTTTAGCGTGAAGATAAAGTGTATTTAGGATCAGTAGTAAAAGTTGTATGAGATACAATTAACAAGAGTTGTCTACCTATTGGGTTTACAAATGCCAATATTGCTTTAGTGTGAGGTTAGAGTAAAATGCCAATGGGTCTACTTTTCGTTGTATAGTTTAAATTTTTTTAAATTGTCGTTATCCTGTTTGAGAGATTAAAGGGATTAAGTAAAATAGTGAGAGGGCTTTTTAGATTAAAAAATATATAATAGTTATACCCATGATCTGAAGCGTTATTAATTAACAACTAGAAATGTTCTGCTATACATCTCCTAAATTGTCTTATAGAGATAAGATATTTGTCTTATAGAGATAAGATACTTGTCTTATAGAGATAAGATGAGTACGAACAATCCGTTAGTAATCTTGATAAATACCCAATAACTATAGGGTACTGAATAAAATATTTAAGACTTGCTTATGAATCTAAGAATAATTCTAGATTCAATAATATTTGATATTTCTAAACCACAGATAGAGAAAAGTCATAATGGAAAGTGTTTCCACCGTGATAAGGTTTGAAATAGTAAATATTACTATTTATAGCACCTTGACTTAAGAAAGATTGACTCATTAGATATTTGTTTTACCAAACATTAACATTTCATTAGCATTTGATGTTAATTATGCAAGGGTATGAGATACCGCTTGTCATTCTCATATCTGCAAGATGTTGCATAATTTGAGGAATGCTTGATTACTAAGAAATGAGAAGTTCAGCTTCACGTAGGTAATGGAGATTTCTTACACGTGGTAGCCGTTAAGACTTCAAAGTTACTTCTTATTTTTGGTAACAACATTAATATTGTATAATTGCTATTTCGTGCCAAACATTATTTGGTGAATCATATCACTTCCTGTAGATGACAGAAAGGGTTATCATAAAAATATTAAAAATAGTTCCTTATGATAATGATGATGTTTTACTAACTGAATGTCAGTTAATGAATGGCCATTATATTTTATATACAACAAGAAATGTCATAAGTGTATAGGTGAACAGAATAAATAGTAGTTCAGCAACTTTAAATAATAATGAATAGTGGTATATATAAGATTAGGTTAAGTAGTCGTGAGACTACTATTCTGTCTAGTTAAGCATGGTCAGATATTTGATTTGACTATAGAACATTGACTAGTTTATGAATTCTGAATTCAAGAAAAAATGACCAAATCTTTATATATAGGTGTAAGACGCCTAGCCACTGATTTATTGGATCTGGTACATATATATGTATTTAATCCATTAAATTTTACTGCTATAGGTGATTTCGATACTTCACTGTCTTTATAGTGATTGTCACCATATGGACATGTGTTTCTAGGAAACGCAGGTTAGAAAATTTTGAAGTGTTCAAAATTTTTTGACTGTAAATGTAAAGAAACAAACCCTTATGTATATTAAATGCTTTCGATTAGATTGAAGTAATTTATACATAAATAGTAGATTCACAAATTATTTAAACGAGAATATGATTCTCATTCAGCATAGTCCTCTAGATACTCCTGAACATAAATATGTTTAGAAAATGAGGAATCAGACTTTATTAGATACAGTCTGATTGATATTGAAAATTACTGATCTTCTACAATATCTATGGGATTATACTTTAAAAACTACTACTCATTTATTGAAAATAATTTCATCAAAAATCGTTCCTTCTACTTTATATGAGATATAAACTAAAAGAAAAATGAGTCTGAAGTATGTTAAGGCTTGGTGTTGTCCTCCTTGCATAAAAGTTATGCAACAGGATAAACGTGTATCCAATGGTACAAGTAACAGTTCATTTTGTATCCCAAGTGTATAATGGGATACCAATTCTATAATTCAAATGAATGAAATATGTTTGTTTCTCATGATGTCACATTCTTAGAGAAAAATTTTCTCATGGATTACGGAGATTATAGAAAGATTAAACTTGATGAAGTCAATATAGATGAACCATTGATGGAGTTTTAATTTCAATTAAGTGAAATACCTTTAACACACCATGTTCATAATTCGAAAAGGATATCAATGCCATCATTTAGATATGTTTGATACCTGAAGGTGCCCTTGGTGTTTTCTTAGTTGAAGAAAAAAATCCTTTAACTTATAGAGAGACGATGTTTGACATTGTTTAGGAAAAATGACAAGATACCATAAAATTTGAAATTGACTCTACACATGACAATCAAGTCTGGGACTTAGTTGTGTTTCCTATAGAAACTATTTCTATTAGCAGTAAATCAATTTACACAATGAAAGTGTAGGCCCTATCTAAAGGAATAGTCCTTCATGGCCTGACTGATGTTGAAAGGTTACACTCAGAGATCTAGGATTAGAAATGAGGAAACCTTTTTCATCAGTAACCATACGCAAGTCAATTTGAATTTTATTGGCTATTGTCGCATATTATAATTTGAGGACTGGCTAATGGATGTAAAGACGGTGTTCTGGGATGTATATCTCGAGTAAGAGATATGCATAGAATTATTGATGTATTTTAGGGTGTATGCATGTGATTGTGTACATATTGAAAAATTAAAATTATGCATCATATACATGAATTTGGCAGCGAAATTTATCAAGTAATCAATATATACACATGTAGTTCAATTCTTAACAATTTAAGAATACAGAAACATACATTTGAAGACCTCCGATAAAGATTTTCAATTCCGGATATCCTTACTCCAAGTTTGAGCTCACTTTGAAGTGCATTCTTGTCCAATTCTAGTTCACAACAATCCGATGGGATTGTGAAGCTCGAATAGCAGCAGTATGATCTCCAATAACAAGGTTTTGATTCTAGAAAGAAAAATATAAAAGATTTATTTTTCTTTCTCTTTTGGTTTTTCTCACAAGTCTTTGTACTTTGAAAAACTCTCTCAAAACCAACTCTTCTTTTTCCTCTTAACCCTTACACGAATTTTCATTTACTCTCATGTTAACACAATTGAAACTCAACTATTTTAGTGGTTACAACAACTTCACAAGTACTCCACCAAAATTAGATTAAGTGGCCAACTACCAAAACCATTTTTGGTGGCCATTTTAATGGTCTAATAAAATTAACCATTAATTACAAAATGGTGCTCCACTAAATTTAGTTTATGTTTCTCAAATTAGGCATGTCTTCCATTTAGGAATAAAATAATAAATAAATAAAATCATATTTTATTTATTCAAATAACATTTATTTAATTATTCAAAAACTATTTGAATAATTAATATTTACCTTATTTGATTTTACTAACATGGTAAATGGTTAAATTCATGGTAAAACAATTCATACAATAAAATTGTGCCACTTGTTAATATCTAATTAGTTAACAACTCTTGTCAACTAATTAAATAAAATACTTAACATTTAAGTTTAAACAAGTGCACAACCCGAGGAACCCCGAAACATATTTTTGATTTGCTGGAATTTCTAGGATGGAACTGTTCAATCTATTATGTTGCCCCAGTGCACAACGAGTACACTTCATATTGTGAGACTCTCTAAGTCCACACCCGAATTGTCATATAGAACTCCTTCATACGTCCGTGAATGATGCCCCACACACATGTTACGGATATTACAAAGCGGCGCGTTAGACCATACAAGTTGAGGTTATAACATATTCATATAATCCCTCCATCATTTATATCCGAGTGGAGCAGAGATATAGATCAACACCGTCAAATCTCCATATGCCCGACTGAAAACTTATCTCTTGAATTGTATTTCAATAAATAATATTCTCAAACAATTTTGTAATATTTTTTATCCCTAGGGTTAAACTCTTTTCCCGAAAATTATTTCTTATGGCCATATGACTTTTTGAAATACAATTTATAGAGTATTAGGATATAATACTCACCCAAATGAGCTGATGGATCCCATATCTATGTACACCGGACTCTATGAGCATTGGACCATACTCAGCGACACCCAGCGGTCAGACCATGAAAGGTTTCTGACATGTGTGAAACTAAAGTATGGTGGATCACTCACAAGCCCACCGTGGCACTCAGGTCAAAGGACTACGAATACTACTCAACTCGAAAGATCCTCCATTGACGGCTTTATGGGATGTCTATTAGAGATCTTTGTGAGTCTATTCAGTAATCAGTTCTTACTGAATACCTGTATCTCTATACGAGCTTTAACTAAACTCATGGTTTGCTAAGACTAACCATCTGGACCATCCAGATATAGACATACACCAATCTATATATTTGTTAAGGTATTCACTGACAGACCTGCATCAGTGAAGATAGATTAGGAACATAATATTTGAGAACATATTTGCATAATGACATTTCCTAGCACTATTTGTAACTCTTTGTAATTATGTCATTACTAATACATTCTTAGGTCTTTGTCCTATTTCAGACAAGGCTCTAACTCTTTAGATATCGCTGACTCTTATAACCTAGTAACTCTTATCAGTGCCAACTCTTAGTACTGATCTAAACTCATTTAGACCAGATCTGAACTCTTTTAGATCATACAATGTCTGAAACGTTACAAGCATCTTACCATATATAAATATAATTAGCGATTTATTGAAATAATAACACTAGTATAAATATGAAACAAATATTCATACATAATGGGATGGCACGTAAGCACAAATCCCAACAAGAATAACTTGATGTTTTTGCATCCAAGCCTAACTTTTAATATATTGTGCAAACTGAAGAAGTCCATCTATAAACTTAAGCAGTTTTTCCGAAGCTTGAATATTTGTTTATATGATGAAATCAGAAAGTCTAATTTTATCAAGAATGAAGAGGAAACGTATGTGTTCAGAAAGGGCAGTGGGACTATGATTATCTTTTTAAGTTCTCTAAAGTGGAAAATATACTCAATGTCGAAAACGATGTTGGTATATTGCAAGTAAATTAGATAAGTGTTATTTGTGTAAAGAACTGCTTCATAAAAGATATGAGAGAGACTTTATGTATACTAGGTATAAAGCTTTATGAAGATATGGCTAGTAAGCTTAATAGTACTCTCTCAATCTATGTACATAGACTAAGTCCATGAAAAGGTACAACTTGATTGACTGTGAGACAGTTAAAGTCCCTTTTAGACATGACATTCATCTTTCTCAGAAGAAGTGTCCTCGGGAAGAAGATGAGAGAGTTAGAATGTCTAACGTCTCAGATACATTAGCTAGAAATAGATTAAATGCATACCATCTTATGTACAAAATCTGATTTGGATGGTTATATGTGTTACAAGCTGGTATTTGTTTAATCCAGATCATACTATGAAATGGTTATGAAACATATCTGAAATACCTGAGAGGTATAAAGGATAATTTTATATAATATGGAGAAATGTTTCTTATAATTGAAGGGATGCACATATTCAAACTTTCGTCTGATCTGGATGGTTGTCTCACAAGTAAGGTCATTTTGGTAATTTTAAAGTCAAACAATAAATGGCCTACAATATTTCATGTGTCATCATTCCAGTAGTCAACAACTATTGTTAATCAATTAATGTACTTAACTCTTGAGCCTTGACGGGTGCATATCCTGAGAGATCCCAAAATAAATATCCCGGTTTACTAAAATTTACTGGATTAAATCATTCAACTCAATACGCTGCCCCAGTGTACAATGAGTACACTTCATATTATGGGACTTCCTAGATCCATGCTCGATTTATCAAATGGAATTTTTTCATGAGTCCATAATCAATGCTCTACGCACATGTCACAGATATTACAAATCAGTGCATTAGACCATACAAGCTGATGTCATAACATATTTGTATAATTTTTTTGCCACTTATATCTTAGATGAGCAGAGATATACATGCTTATCTATGAACCTATCTCTCGATTTGTATCTCGATAAACAATATACGCAAACACCTTTGTGATATTGTTCAACCCTACAAAAAAATATTTTCTCGGGTTTATGCTTATGGCTACAAGTCTTTTTGAAATACAATTTTAGAGCATCAGGATATATAACTCACTTATGTGAGCTGATGGATCCCATATCTACACTCACCGGACTTCATGAGCATCGGATCATACCCAGCAACACGTAGCGGTCAGACTATGAAAGGTTTTTGACATACATGGAACCAAAGCATGGTGAATCACTCACAAGTCCACCATGACGCTTATGTCAAAGGATCACGAATACTACTCAACTCGAGAGGACTCACCATTGATGGCTTCATATGATGTATATTAGGATCCTCACGAGTCTGCTCAGTACTCAGTCCTTATTAAATACATATATGCTTATATGAGCTTCTGGTAAGCTCACCGTCAGTTAAGAACAACCATCTATACCATGCAGATATAACATACACTAATCTATATAAAAGGAATTCACCGATAGACCCGCACCGATGAAAATGGATCAGGAATATTATTTTTGAAAATATACTTGTATAATGACATTTCCTAGCACCTATTGCAACTCTTTACAACTATGCCATTACTGGTATGCCCTCAGGTCTTTGTCCCATTACAAATAAGGCTCTAACTCCTTAGATTTTACTAATTATTATAATCTGCTAACTTTTAGTAGCGCTAACTCTTAGCATTTATAACTTTCAGTATTGCTAACTTTTAGTCTTGGTCTAAACTCTTTTAAGCTAGATCTGACTCTTTCAGATCATACAATGTCTATAGCATAACAGGCATGATACCATATATTAAGATCAGATCTAAATCACACCATACATGCCATCTAGGTATATGTCTATCCTATATAGAACTTGTAATTGATACACACATGAATCCCTTTGTTAATTTCATCATAGTTTCTCAATCATTCAAAATTAACCAGATATTATGAAAGCATTAAACTTAGATAGAATGAATCAATTATAATGTATTAAGTTCATAAACTAAAAACTAACAAAATCCAACTACATACTAGGTTCAAAAAGTCTAACCTTAGATAAAACAAATTTAGCTTATCACAAACTCAAGAGTACCAAACCAATCAATGTATAATAGCAAGAACAAGAACATAATGATAAGAAAAGAGAAGAAAAACTGATCAAGAAGATGCATTGAGTTGCTTCTTTCTCAATCTTGAGTTAATGCTTGATTCTTGAACTTGAATCTTGATTTCTTGGCTTCGATCTCTCAATTTATGTTGTGAATTATTTCTCTAAGTTTTACCTCTCTAAATGTTACTCAAATGCCGCGATGTTGGGGACTTAGCATCGTGGTACCTAAGTATCTACCTTAGGCTCTGCGATGCCAACCCTAGGTTCAGGCGCTCTCGTATTTTGAGTGCAAATTCTTTCTTTCTCGTCCGATTTACCTCTTGTTTATTCTTAAACGTCACATTTTCTGTTGTGCACCTATTTATGATTAAAAAAACACAATTAAATAGCCAAAATTTCATGAAATAGAGTAAATCTCCCGTTTAGAGTACTAAATATACTAGTGCCTTTACACCCCTATCAAATACTCTTAAATTTAAGACTTTACTCATCCTCGAGCAAAATAAAAGTAAATAATCACAACTTATTATTGAATTTAAATTAACATAAAACTAAAAATAAGCCTTGGTTAATTTAGATTATTATATTTCAAGTCTCAAAAGCTATCAAATGGTACAAGTCTTTTTAGAACGTAATAGACAACTTTTAATAATTCATTCTACCATTCATTAAGTCCTTTATTCTCCTCTATAAATGATCACTTGTGTGTGTGTGCAATAGGAAAATAATTAGTTAAATGAAACTTAGATTTACTTAATAACTTAATAAAGCACATAAAGATATGTCTCAGAATATTTTTAATAATAACACTATCACAAGCTTGCTTTTCATACTACTCTCCACTAAGGCTAGGGTTAAGGTGAGATATAAAAATAATTATGAAGTACAAATCATATCATGAACACTTAAAATTATAAAGAAACCTCTTGATCATTCTCTTCTTGATTTATCTCCTCCCCCAAACTTATAATTTTTTCATTTTTCTTAAGCTAGGGGTATTGCAAATTTAAGGCTCTTTTCTGTCATTTTTTTTCATATGTACCCCCAAACTTAGATTGTTAAGCACTTTCAAAACTTATTACTTTCTATTGCAGTACCATTTTCTCATACACCCACAACCTTATTTTCTTTTGAAGAATATTTCTAAGTAAACTCAAGATTTATAGTGTTACGGGTAATTTTAGGGTGAATAAGCTTAAAGTCTCTTAGCTTATAGTGTGGTTAAATAGAAAAATGGGTATTTAGGTTCAAAACATATAATTAGGGATAAATTTACATCTAAGGTAGGCTAGAAAATGCTAAATCGGTCTAAAGATGCTCCAATGTCATTTTTCTATTCACGTATTTTATAGGATTTCACCTCAAGTAATAATCAAGCAAGTTTTAGAGTATGGGTCTTCGAGACTGTGGTGTACTACTTAAACAAAAGTATCTCTAAGCAAAAAAATTAACTAATACATGTTTAATTCAAGGTGCTCAATAATAAGTGATAAAAAATAAAGTTGAACTCAATCCAAGATTCATGATATAAGAATTATTTCAAGCATCTATTATTTCTTATAGATTTGTGAAAATAAATTAAGCTAATATTCTATTTCTTATTATGGACTAATGATCATCTTCTTAACCAAAGCTATAAAAAAATTATATCACAAGACAACCAATCAAATCATGTAGCAAAATAAACACAAGTTATATGTTTATTTTGCTATATGATTTGATTTGTTGTCTTTATGGGATATGTGTTTTCCACCCCCAAAACTTAAATTAGACATGGTCCTCAATGTTGAAAAATAAACTTAAAAGTAATAAAAACTCCCCCAGTGAATGAAGTTGAAACATTACAGAGCTGTATTCTGATGAATGTAACTTCGGTTTTCTTTCCTCCTAACGCTTACAAATGTTCATACTACTTCCTTAAATGTTTGACTTGCTATTTTATTCCTAAAAAACAAAGAAACTAAATAAAATAAAAATTGAAACTAAAGGAAATATAAACAAAAATTACTTGGGTTACCTCTTAAGAAGCGCTTGATTTATCATTATCGGCTTAATGAGGCTCTTTCTACTCTTATGGCCGATCAAAGTTGATGGTAGAAGCATCATTGAATGTAAACTTGCTAGGCTTCCTCTCTTTAGGCTTCTATATCTTCTTAATTAAGTCAAGGACAGTAGCTTTTACCTCATTCTTTTTGGATAGACTTTAATCTTAGACCGAAAAAATAGTTTTTACTTGCCCTTCTCTTTGATCCTCTCATCCCACTACTACTCTCTCTTCTTTTTCCTTTTCTTTCTATGCCTTAAAGCTTTATTTTTTATGTGAGGATTCAATATATCCATGTCTTTGAACTCTTTGGCATTTGGGTGCACCACATCAATGCTACAACAGTCTTTACTTTCAGATGGCAACTTAATCTCCTTGAAGACTTTAAAAGTGACAGGGTCATCTTGCACTCTCATGGTCAACTCCTCTTTTTGAACATCTATAATTGTTTGTCATGTGGCTAAGAAGGGTCTTCCAATGATGATGAGGGATCTTCTGATCTTTTTCTATGTCTAGAATGATAAAATCATTTGAGAAGATGAATTTATCCACCTTTACTAGCACATCCTCTATGATTCCATTTGGATAGGCAAGAGAGCGATCAGCAAATTGAAGTATGACATTATTAGGCTTTGCTTCTTTTAAACTTAACTTGTTGACAATGTAAAGAGGCATGAGATTTATACTTGCTCAAAGATAACAAAGCGCTTTACCAATATTATCATTACCAATGGAGCATAGGATGGTAAAGTTTCAGGATCCTTGAATTTTAAAGCTAGCTTTTACTAGAGAATTGTGCTACACTCCTCTATCAATACTACTTTCTCACAATCTAGTAGTCGATTCTTCTTATATAATATCTCCTTCATAAACCTCTGATAAAGGCATATTTGTCATATATTTTTTCATGTTTTTATTTTGATATTTTATTATTTTATGAGAATAAATGGCTATTTGTGTGCATTATTGTTATTTATAGGGATTTGAATAAAATTTAAAGAAGGATTTTCGCCCCAGTGCCATAAGGATTTTTATCCGAGCACTAGAACCATGATCGAAATAAGAAAATAAAAAAATACCTGTTTAAGTCGTAGTCTAGCGCTTTAGCACCATCTCTCCACCACTCCAGCGATAGGCCAACGCTCCAATGCCAACATCGCATTGTTCTAGCAGTGAGGCAGTTTATACCTAGCGGTGAGGCCATTTATATCGTAAGCCTCATACGTAGACTTATTCATTATAGCTCATTCAGCAGCGGCATCTACAATATCCCTCAAATGACCTACTAGTCCATTGTAGAACATTTAGACTAATAGCTATTTAAAGACTCCATGGTGAGAACACTTCCTCAACATGTCTTTAAAGCACTCCCATGCCTCATACAATAACTCACCATCAATCTACGTGGATATAGATCCTGACGAAAATAACATCAACCAGCTCTTTGCCCTATCCCTCAAAGAAAAATAGAACAGTCTAAGTCAAATGGCATTATCTGAGACTCTATTATCATACTTAAAGGTGTCATAAAACTCTGAGAAATTTATGATATGCATGTTAGGATCGTCATTGAAGCTCCGTTAAACTATATAGACTTTTTCAAAATTTGAATTGTACTCAGCTTGATCTCAAAATTATCGGTGGTGATAGTTGGCCACCAAATACTAGTGTAATATCCAATCTCTATTAGTAGTATTGGCGCCTAGATTTTGGTATAGAGCAATAAAGACACCGTAGGATTACTCAATTTTAACCCTATTAGAAATATTTTTTTATGGTGCGCGTGAGAGATATTAGACCTAATTTGGTAATTTCACACTCGATCGGAGCGTTGGACGACCCTAGAATATTTTTTGGAATTTTTCTCTATTGGCTTGAAAAAGAAAATTCTAATTTACTACATGAATTTTCATTTAAGGGTTATGTATGGAACAAGCCTTTGTTGAGAAACATAATCCATATATTAGAGAATGGACCAATTAGAAGAAATCTCATGGATTGCCAAGTTGGAAATTCTAGTTAGTTCTTTGGACTATTCTAACTAGATAGTTACAAATGATCAATTACATACTTAGTTTCCAACTAATGGTAAATTAGTAATTTAGAGTAAGTTGAGGGGAAAAATGGTCAATTGATGGATAACTATTTATATGTTGAAAGTGTGTAGATTTTTCAAGAGAACAAAAAAAAAAAAACATTTAGAGCAAAAGAGAGTAAAATTTGTGCAAGAGTTGGAGGTGCTGCTACAATGAAATTTTCGTTTTTTTTCCATAATTTTACATGCTTAATCAAGCCAAAATAAGGTTACATACCAATTCCTAAGCTCAATTGAAGCCTCCATTAGTGAAAATTCAAGAAAAAGAGGTAAGAAAAGCATTGTTTTATGAGATTGATAAGTAAACTTTAAGGATTGCTTAAATTGATGTTCTTGTATGTATTCTTGGTTTAGATTAAGTTGAATTCTAGTGTGGAGCTTGAAGGAGTCATCAATTTGAAGAAATTGGCAAGGTAAGAATTAGAGTTTTGGGTGATTTGAATGCAGAGACTTCAATTGGTTGTAATTAAGGCATTAAAATGAAATTGGCTTGATTTTGATGTAATTGGAACAAGAAATTGAGAAAAGAAATGTGTTGGAACATAGGGTGAAATTCTGCCACTTTAGGGAAGTTAGGGATTGTGTGGTGTTTTTATTGAGTTGTTGTATGTAAATGGTGCCTTATATATGTTGAATGTATATGGTTGATGGAAAAACCAAAAATGAAGAAAATGGGACATAATTGTCCATTTTGGAAAGGTGAAGGGCAATTATGTCCAACCAAGTTATAAGGTATTTAATAATTTTCAGGGCGCCGGGTGGTGAGTTAGATTAGATTAAATGACTCCGTAAATAAAAATCAGAAAGTAGTATGCATTCGGGCTTTGTATGCCGATTAGGGCGTTTAGTAGTTAAATGAGATTCTAGCATTCGATTTGGTTCTAAATGTCATTTATGGCACGTAGGTGAATAAATCAAGAGCGGTAACGGGAGCAGAAATCCGAAGCGAAATTGAGCGCAGAGCGGTTGTGAGTGAAAATCTGTCTTTTCTGTTATCTTTCGTTTATTATGTTTCCGCATAATGAAAATGTATGTTTTATGAGCTTTCAATGCATAAACATGATTTATGATCTTAATATATATCCATAGATATGCATTTACATGTTCAGTTTAAGAAACAGTTTTAAAATTTCTGCATTCGTTTTAAAGGCCATTAGTACCCTCAGATTATAGTAGTGGTGATTATATTAGACCCGGTCGGTATATCCTATGCACATGGGTAGGTCATGGGGGTATGTCACTAACTCCAAAAAGTCGGGATGTCGAGTCATGTGAGTCGCTGTATATGTACGGGGTATTGTCTCGCTATATGTATGCGATGTAGGATTCCGCGGCATAGCCAGTGAGATGTCTTGAGATGTCACTGTGGGTGCTGCTAGTTAAGGTACCCCGTGATCTACTCACGTGTGCAGTGCTAATTGAGTCACTGCGTGAGTATAGAGTTTTAGGGTTACCATTGGTACAGCTTAGAAAGAAAATGGCTGAGCAAGGACTTTACTAGTTTTCGATTTACCCATAGCATTTATTCATTTATATGCATACGGCAGTTATTGTGTTATACAGATTTTGGATATTATTTTCCAAAGATGTAGATAAAGCCCGCTCGGCAAGATTTCATCAGCATATGATATTAGAAACTGTTTTACAGCTTTACATCAGTTTTAGAAGCATGATTTATGCATGTACTTAGAATTTACTATCTATGCATAATGTTATTTTATTTGAAATCTTAATTGCACTCACTGAGCTCCTTTAGCTCACGCGTTTTGTGTTTATGTTTTCTAAACTCCCTTCCTAGGTGCAGGTCTCGGTACGCAAGCTGCTGATTCTCCTATTGCCGAGTAGTGGGCAAAATCTGAAGATTAATTTTGTATATGTAAATGTGCTAATTAGCACCATTTGCTTTCTGCATAGAAGTGTTGGCATGTATATTTGTATGTATGTTTTGAATCAACAAGAAGAGATTTCGATATTATGATGATCGCTTTTACTTTTTATGAGTATGCTCACTTGTGATTTAAATGAAACTATTGAGTTATGTTGGATTTGGTTTGGAAAGGACCGGAGGTCCGAATTAGTAGTATTGAGAAGTGTTTGAAATAGAAGTGAAATTTCTTTGTAGGTTTTATATGGATTTTCTGAAAAATAAGGGAAACTCTGCCTGTTTTTCTTTTAAAAATTAAAATGTCATTTTTATGTATATTACAAGATTTTCTCAATAATAGCAAGAACTAAAAAAGGGTTCACCTCGCAAAATTTCTCAGTTGCCCAGTTCTATTTTGAGAAACTTTTATCGAGGTACCTGGCAAGGCTGCTGGGATCTACTGTAGAAGGTCTCGGGTCGGGTCCTGTCAACTAGATTGAACACCATTTATAGTAGAAAATGCATACTCTTTTAATGCTCTCTATGATATCATAGGCTCAAACACAGAGATGATGTTCAATCTAGTAATCGACAAAGTCTATGCCATGTTCTTTCAATCTCAGGATTAAAAGAAGTCAAATTAGATTTTTTTGCCATTTGCATGAACTGTCAAAGTAAAATAAAAGCAAAATCAAAGTAAAAAGAAGAAAATAAAACAAAAGAAAACAAAATAAAATCTAAATTAAAAGCAAATAGGTTAGTATTAGTATTGATCTAAGAATAGATAAAATAATCATTGGTAACAGCGCTAAAACTTGATGTATGCTATACTAGCTAAGTACAAGCGCACAGTATCGTATCAAGTAATATATGATTTAAGTCCTGATATCATTTCCATAGGGGACTATGTGATCTAATTAATTTAATCAAATGCTAAAATTATAACTACTTAACTTTTATTCAAAAAAATTAAAATCTAAAATTTAATTAATTAACCTAGTTTTATTAAATTAAACTAAACCTAGTTAATAAATAAACCTAGAGTTGAACTCTCAAATTAAGAATAATCTATGGTAATTAGATGAGAATGTAATTCATTAAGACTAAATCTAAATTACGTCATACATGTCATCTAAGTATATGTCTATCCTATATGGAACTCATAGTTATTACCCTATGATCATGCATCAAACTATCATAGGCTATATGAATCCCTTTGTCAAGTTCATCATAGTTTTTCAATCATTCAAAATATTGGTTAGATATAATGAAATCATTAAACTTATATAGAATGAATTAATTATAATGTATTAGTTCATAAACTAAGAATTAATAAAATTCAACTACATACTAAGTTCAAAAAGTCTAACCCTAGATAAAATAAATTTAGCTAATCACAAACTTAAGAGTACCAAACCAATCTATGTCTAATAGCAACAACAATAACATAATGATAAGAAAAGAGAAAAAACACTAATCAAGAAGATACCGTGAGTTGCTTCTCTCACAATCTTGAGTTGAACCTTGATTCTTGAACTTGAATCTTGATTTCTTGGCTTTGATCTCTTAATTTGTATTGCGAATTATTTCTCTAAGTTTTACCTCTCTAAAAGTCAGTGTTTTGGCTCTTAAAAGAGTGTTTTTTTATATCTATAAGAAACCCTAGGGTTAAGCTATTGGGATTTTTGCTCATGTGTCATCCCAATTTTATATGAATATTATTATTTCATATTTATGTAATAAATACATATTTCATAAAATCGCTAATTATTTTTTATTAAGATAAAATGTTTGTAACATTTCAAATATTGTATTGATTTGAAGGAGTTTAGATCCGGTCTAAAGGGCTAGATTTGAAGAAGTATAGTCCTAAGTTCCATGGATCTTATCCCATTATATTTTGACAACAACGGGGCCATTATACAGGTAAAAGAGCCAAGAGCACATCAAAGATCTAAACATGTAGAGAGAAAATACCACATTGTTAAAGAGATCTTGGCTCGATAAGATGTTGTATTTTATAGATTTAATTCTATAAATAATATAGCAGACCCACTCACTAAGGCCTTAACTCCAAAGGTGTTTGAAAAATACGTAGAGTCGTTAGCTATTAGATATCACTATAAATGGTACTAGAGCAAGTGTGAGTTGTTAGAATATTTGCTCATGTGCCATCCCAATTTTATATGAATATTGTCATTTCATATTTATATAATAGATAAATATTTCATTAAATCGCTAATTATTTTTTATTAAGGTAAGATTCTTGTAACATTTTGGATATTCTATTGATCTGAAAGAGTTTAGATCAGCTCTAAATAGTTAGAATCTTGTCTGAAATGGGATAAAGATCTGGGACTATATTTACAATGACATAGTTGCAACCGTTGTTAGAAAATATCATTGTGTAAATATATTCTCGAATTGTATGTTCTTGATCTATTTCCACTGATGTAAGGTCTATCAAGTGGAACCGATTAATATAGATCAATGTATGTCTATATTGGAATACTACAGATGGTTAATCTTAGTAAACCATGAGCTTAGTGGAAGCTTGTATATACATGTATTTAAAAATGACGAGATACTAAACAGATTCAATAAAACCTCAAATGGATATCTGATAAAATCGTCAATGGAGGGTCTTCTCAAGTTAAGTAGTATTCATGGTTCTTTGACCTTAGCACCATGGTGGGCTTGTGAGTGATCCACTATACTTAGTTTTCACACATGTTAGAGATCTTTTATGGTCTGATCGTTGGGTGTCGTTGAGTATGGTCTAATGCTTATGGAATTCGGTGTGTGTAGATATGGGATCCGTCAGCTCATATGAGTGTCAAATATCCAGATGCTCTAAGGTTGTATTCTAGGAAGTATTATGGCCATAATCGTTTAACTAGGGAAAGAGTTTTATGTGGTGTAAATAACATTGCAAAGAAATTTGCATATATTGTTTATTGGAATACAAATAAAAGAGATAAGTTTATGGTTGAGTAATAGGGGAGTTGACGGTGTTGATCTATGTCTCCGCACTTTTAGGATATTAATGATGGAGAGACTATACGAATATGGATTAACCTCAACTTTTATGGTTTAACTCGCCATTTTGTATTATCCATAAGGTGTATGTGTGTGGGATATCAATTATGGACTTACGAAAATGTTCCGTGAAACAAAATGAGTGTGAACCTAGGGAGTCTCACTATATGAAGTGTACTTGTTGTGCATATGGGTAGCGTAATGGATCGAGTGGTTCGATTTAGGAAGTTTTCAGAAAATATGAATATATTTCCGGATCTCTTGGGAGTAGTTAAGGTTTAAGTGTTAAACCTAAGATTGTGCCAAGTGAGACTTGACATTTTAATCTACTTAGAACATGCCTCAAATTTTGCCAATAATATATATGGGTATTAAATTGGGCATTGGTGGATAAAACTATCAAGTAACAAAATAATTGTTGTTTCATTATATTTGCAATTCCACCGTACATATATTATCAAATGAATATGTTCATTTGATTTATCAAAATTTAAGCCATATGTAATGTTTCTATTTGATAGAACAAAAGTTATTGCAATTTGTTGCATAACAATTGTATGAATAAAAAGGTAATGCAAATGTGTTGAATTGTCATTAGCTAAAATCAATTCATGCAAATCGGATTGAATTTGATTCAATCTTCTTGCATAAGCTGGCAACTATTTGAGAAGTATTTGCCACTAATTGACTATTCTATTTTCCAACCAAATTGATTCAGTAAAATGTTACCTAAGTAAGAATTTCTTCATGAAAGATTTTGGAGAGGCTTCCTATACTAGGTATAAAGCTTTATAGAGATAGAGTTAGGAGGCTGATAGGACTCTCCTAATCTTCGTACATTGATAGTGTCTTGGAAATATACAGGTTTAGTAACTGTAAGACAGTTAATATACCTTTTAGACATGGCATTCATCTTTCAAGAAAGATGATAGGGTTACAATGTCTAACATTCCTTATACATCAGCTGTTATAAGCTTGATATATGCTATGATGTGTACACCTGATATCAGTATGGCTATAAGTGTTACGATTTGGTACCAGTCTAATCTAGGTGACAGTCATTGGATGGCAGTCAAACATGTCCTTAAATACCTTAAGGGTGCAAAGGACAAGTTTCTCATATATGGAAAAAATGACTTACAAGTAAGAGGATACACTAATTCAGACTTTTAGTCTGATCCAGATGATAGAAAGTCTACATCTGAAAATGTGTTTATTCTCAATGGCACCGCCATAAGTTAGAAAAGTGTCAAGAATCCACAACTGATTCTACCATAGAGGCAGAATACATTATAGCTTTAGAAGCTGCAAAAGAAGCTGTTTGGATCAAGAAGTTTGTTGCTGAATATGGTATATTCCCAAGTTCCATGGATCCTATCCCATTATATTGCGATAACAACGGGGCCATTACACAGGCAAAAGAGCCAAGAGCATATCAAAGATATAAATATGTGGAGAGAAAACACCACATTGTTAAAGAGATCTTGGCTCGATGAGATGTTGTATTTTATAGATTTAATTCTGTAAATAATATAGCAGACCCACTTACTAAGGCCTTAACTCCAAAGGTGTTTGAAAAACACATAGAGTCGTTAGGTATTAGCTACCACTACAAATAGTACTAGAGCAAGTGTGAGTTGTTGGAATTTTTGCTCATGTGCCATCTCAATTTTATATGAATATTGTCATTTCATATTTATGTAATAAATAAATATTTCATTAAATCGTTAATTATTTTTTATTAAGGTAAGATGCTTGTAACATTTCGAATATTCTATTGATCTGAAAGAGTTTAGATTAGGTCTAAATAGTTAGAACCTTGTTTGAAATAGGACAAAAACCCGAGAATATATTTACAATGACATAGGTGCAAATAGTTGTAAGCGTCGCTAGAAACTATTATTGTATAAATATGTTCTCCAATTGTATGTTCCTGATCTATTTTCACTGATGTATGGTCTATCAAGTGGAACCGATTAATATAGATCAATATATGTCTATATTTAAATAGTACAGATGGTTAATCTTAACAAACTATGGGCTTAGTGGAAGCTTGTATAAATATACATGTATTTAAAAAGGACTGGATACTGAACAGACTCAATAAAGAGCTCCAATAGATATCCTAAAAAACCGTCAAAAGATGGTCTTCTCAAGTTGAGTAGTATTCATGGTTCTTTGACCTGAGCACCACGGTGGACTTGTGAGTAATCCATTATACTTAGGTTCCACACATGTCAAAAACCTTTCATGGTCTGACCGTTGGGTGTCGCTGAGTATGGTCCGATGCTTATAGAGTTTGATGTGTGTAGATATGAGATCTATCAACTCATATGGATGAGTCAAATATTTGGATGCTTTAAGGTTGTATTCTAGGAAGTCTTATGGCTATAAGCATTTAACCCGGGAAAGAGTTTTCTGTGGTGTAAATAATATCGCAAACGAATTTGCTTATATTGTTTATTGGAATACGAATCAAAAGAGATAAGTTTATGGTAGAGTAATAGGGGACTTGACGATGTTAATCTATTCTCCGCTCTTCTAAGATATTAAGGACAGATAGACTGTACGAATATGGATTAACCTCAATTTTTATGGTTTAACTCGTCATATTTTATTATCCATAAGGTGTGTATGAGTGTGGGACATTAGTTATGGACTTATGAAATCGTTCTGTGAGACAAAATGGGTGTGAACCTAGGGAGTCTAATTATATGAAGTGTACTCGTTGAGCATGTGGGTAGCGTACTAGATTAAATGGTTCGATCTGAAATTTTTTCAGAAAAGATGAATATATTTTAAGATCTCTCGGGGAGTAGATAAGGTTTAAGTGTTAAACCTAAAATTATGTTAAGTGGGACTTGACACTTTTATCTATCCATTGTATGTCTCAAATTGTACCAACAATTTATATGGGTACTAAATTGAGTATTATTAAATATAATTATCATTTAAATAAAATAATTATTGTTTTATTTAAATTATATTAATCCACCGTTTATTTATTTCAGGGCCTCTCAGAAAATAGTTAAAGTTTAAGTGTTAAACTTAAGATTGTGCCAAGTGAGACTTTACATTTTAATCTACTTAGTACATATCTCAAATTGTACCAATAATATACATAGGTATTAAATTGACTATTGATAAATAAAACTATCAAGTAATGAAATAATTATTGTTTCATTATATTTGCAATTCCACCGTACATATATTATCAAATGAATTTGTTCATTTGAATTATCAAAATTTAAGCCATGTGTAATATTTCCATTTGATAAAACAAAAGTAATTGCAATTTTTTTTTTTGCATAACAATTGGATGAATAAAAAGGTAATGCCAATGTGTTGAATTGTCATTAGCTAAAATCAATTCATACAAATTGGATTGAATTTGATTCAATCTTCTTGCATGAACTAGCAACTATTTGAGAAGTATTTGCCATTAATTGACTATTCGATTTGCCAACCAAATTGAATTTGTTACTCAGTAAATAAAAGCAGTTGCTGGCTTCATCTAATTGTCGAGTCATCAAAGACCACTTGTCAAATTGGTCTTCTTTTATTAACTTATTCAAAGGCAAAAGTTGCCTATATATAACTGATGTCCGAGAGTTTATTTGATGAATGAAAATAAAATTGTTTCAATTTCTTTAAAGGTTAAAAAGTTAACCTCAAGTTCTTTGAGAAACAAAAATTCATAGAAGCAAAGAGTTACTTCGGATATTCTAAAAAAGGAAGCTATTATTTTAGTTTGAGGAAGCCTACCACGTCCCGAACTAGAATTGTTCAAAGTATATTATGCGATATTACATATAAGACATGCAATATTTAATTTATTTAAAATGTACACATTCACCCATAGAATGGCGCACACGCACACTTCAAAACTAAATTGAAATAGGACTAAAAAAATAAAAGGTTTTATATGTCGCATAGGCGTCGCGGCGTGGAGACCTGAAATATGATAGGTGTGGGTGGCTGTTTAGGCATTGCATATTTTGAGTGCAACTTCTTCATTTCTCATTTGATTCGCTTCCCGTTTATTTTTAAATGTCACATTTTCTGTTATGCATCTATTTAAGATTAAAAAAAAGCATAATTAAATAATCAAATTTTTATGAATTAGAGTAAATCTCCCATTCAAAATACTAAATATACTAGTGCTTTTACGCCCCTATCAAGGTCCAATGAAAAAGATAGGAACCAAGAAAATGAAGGAATAAAGGAAGTATTAAATGAGTTAATTGAGTATATCTCAAATTCGTACTTTGTTTAAGACACTAATTTGCTCAAATTGAGTGTTCAAAATAATCAACACTTTATTAATGTTATTTAAATTTCTTTAAGTGATCTAAAGTAATTTACATGAAGAACAAAATAATGCATATAAATAATTTAAGAAAAAAGATCTAGCGCATATCAATTTAGGAAGAAATATCTAGTGCATATACTTTCCTTATTTCTTAAATCCTATTCAACCACATAAAGGGAAAGAATGGTGTACAACTTTCTCTATTTTATTGATTTTCTTATTTTATTTCTTAGATCCTTTATTTGTAAATAAGTCAGTCTGTTCACGCGATTTTACTAGATCCTTATAACAAGGATACATGAATATTTGTTTCTTTTACTTGTTATGTATTTTCTATTTTTGTAATCAATTTTTATTATGCTTAGGATTTGATTTATTTTCTTTTTATGCTCTTGATAAATTTGATTATGTAAGGCCCTAAACCCTAAAAGAAATTAAAAGTTTATAGCATTAATATTATTGAGGTTTTTATTTTAGTTCTTCAAAAAAAATTTCAAAACTTATTATGATTTCCTTTTGTGGTATTTATCTTTGTCTTATCACTCACAACATTTATTATCTTTTTTGAGTGTCTTTATTTTTCATATAAGGTTTTTCTTATCAAAAGATTAAAAGTTTAGACCTCAAATATGTAATCAATGTTATAATCGTCGCTAATTTTCTCTACGGAGAGATTACAGACCTGCTTCTTTTTCATATTTGAGGTCAAATTATTTATTTATTCTGCTGTTTTTTTTCGATCGATTGGTTTCTTCTTTGCCTCATAAAACATTAGGTAAATCTCTATTCTCTCAGATATGTTTTTCAAATTTTTTGAATTTTTTTCAGCTCGGTCATTTGATGATAAGATGAGATATGAATAGCATTATTTTTTCTTTTTTTATTTTGTGTCAGTTGTTTGGTTGTTTGGCTTTAGCCGTAAAGCTAAGCAAAATTTCTAGATGCTGGTAGTTTTTCTTTGAAAAAGGAAAAAAATTTGAAACTTTTTGTTTTTCTCTTTTATACCTTTTGGTATTCACGGCTGAGTTTTCATTGGCATTGATTTTTTATTTACAAAGAACTAAATTTTCTAACCATATGACTTGCTGAATACAAACCGATATAATTTTTTATTTATTTATAATTATTCTTATCCTTTTTCGTAGCGAAGTATATATAGCACTTAGTTTTATATTGCTGACCTTGTGACTTTTTGTACCCATACCAATATATTGTCATTCCTTAGGTTTTACTTATAAATACAATGGTATCCTTGTTCTTAGCACATTTGTTTTCTTTTTTGCCAGATTCTTGAAAATCCATCTATTTTAATCCATAAAAATAAGATATCAAACAAGAATGATGTTGAGCAAGCATTGAGACTAGTAGTTTATATAAGAGGATTTGTTTGCAGAAAGTGATGGTTTTAAGTTTACTTTTTATTAAAGGATGCTACCAGCTGCAAGGAGCAACAGTGTTTGATGTGCCATTAATGTCTGAGGAGTAATAAGAGTAGTGTTGTGGTTTGTTCCTACTGCTTAGAAAACATTATTGCCATGAATGTGTTGCCAAGTAGTAACTATATCTTGTAAACTTAGTTGGTTTATCAACTGAATTACCCATGAGTACAGTAGTTAAAGAATGATAATTCAACCATGACTTTAATTGGTTTATCAACTAAATATCTCACATGAGTACAGTGTTGTGGTTAATTTCAAGTTTCCATTAAGTAAAGAGTTAAAATAAAAAGCCTTGTTATATATATGATACACATAATAGAGGATCTGTTATTTTAGATGTTGATTTATGATAGTTTGCTAATCGATTGTACAACTCCTGATAGTGTTTTAGAAGAACTGAATTAGGTACCCAAGACAGGACATAGCAGTTGCATGTCCTTTTTCCAAACGCAATTTTAATTATAAAGTTTTGCTTAAGGAAGATTAGTTGTGTTGTGTAGCCAAAATGCATACTAACATGGTTTGTTCTATCCTTTCGATAGGCATTCAATTGACAAAGGATAATGTAACAATATCTTTACTAGAAGATGGTAATCAAGTATATTGGAATCATTTCAGGCTCTTTGATGTACATTACCACATGGTATCTTCATCCTATATATTTCATTTGGTAGGCTTAGGATTATAATCATTGGTAACATGCGGCTTATCAGTGGCAAAGGCACTTTTGGCTTTTGTTTATTTGGTTATTTTCTATTCATTATTCGTTTTAGGTAGCTTGCAATTATAATATATAATTAAATATGTTATGTTACATATCACCAAGACAAGTAGATTAGTTGATGTTTATGTTTAGATCTCTTTCAAATAAAAAGAAAGTCTAAAATACATTAAAATTAATTGAAAGAGTTTGATATATATATATATATATATATATAAAGGTGAATAATCTAAATATAAGAAAGGTATATCGGTTAATTTTCTATTTATTTATTTGGAATGGTTAGAAGCTTTACTAGTTTGACCCGATTAATATAATAACGACCATTAATTTTCTGATTTAACATTCATGAAACTGTTGGAAACTTTAAGATCTTGACTTGATTTTTATAAAAATAACACCTAAATAAGAAAAAGATATTGCCTAATGCCAATATCTTTGATCTTTCCACGACTTGTTTAACTTTTTTTTCCTAGGGATTTGAGAGTGCATTGCCAATGTCAAAGTCGTCAAGAGTGTAGGATGTTTCACGGGCTTCATGAGTAGACACACTACCAAACTCAAAACCAGAATAAGTTCATGGCCAAATCATCCTTGTAGAAAATCTCTTAAAAGTATTTTATTTTTGTTGAGAAAAACAGAGAGAAGAGGCCATAGAGCAATTGTTTTTAAAATTTCATTTTGTGGAAAAGGGAAAAAGAAAAAAGCAGTAGTAAAGAAAAATTCCATTTTATGGCAGCAATTAAGACTTCTCTAAGTTGGTGGGGATTTAAAAGTTTTCTCAATTGGTCTATTAAAGAAAATTCTTCTTCACAAAAAGTCTTTTAAGCAATTGTTGGCGGCTATTGACCATAGAGCAATGTTCATCCCAATATTGGGTTGTTTACATGTCTTGGCTACATTGCTTCTTTTTATTTTTATTTTTTGCTTACCACACATGTTTTGAATGAGATTTTCAAATCTCTGCTGTGAAATCTGTAACCATGCAAGCATGCAATTTGGAGTTGCAGAATCTAATTTCTTTGCTGCTTTTATGCTTGATAATGGTAGATTTCGTGATACATGATGACGTTTAAACATTTTGGATCTTATAATTGTTTGGCTATATAGTAGTTGTCAATGTGAAATGATAGAATACTATGATATTTTTGGTTGTTATATAAGCATGCTTTAGGCAATGTCAATTTAAGAGACTATGCAGGTAAGTTTGAAACTTATGTCCTTTCATATTTATTCTTTTAACAGGTACATTTCTACTTGTTATATAATCTTTTTGTTGGATCATCTAGTTTCTTGTATTGATTATTAACTTGATGTTTCCTCTGCTTTTTTTTTTTTATTTCTTTTTTTAAGCATCAGATTGAACATCTATATGAATGATTTTGAATTCACAAAAAATCAATCTTAAGTATAAATTGAACATTCAGAATTGTTACTTTCCTCTTTTTGTATCCCCAGGTGTTTACAAAAGAAGGATCCCATTGAGGGGTCTGCTTCAAAGGTAAGATTTTGAGCTCTTTTATTGCTGTTGGAATATGATCTTTCTTTCGTCGACTTTTAAGCTATTCCTCTTATTTGAAATTTGTAATCTTTATTTGTTGGAGATCTAGTATGTGTGGGTGTATACATGTGTAATAGTATTTATTATGTAAAATATATATTTTATATATATTTAGCACTGCAGAATAATTAAATCATACAATAAACATAATAAATAATATATTAATCATATTAATATATTTGAAGGGTTGATATATCACTTAAACGTGTAATATTTTACACGTATATCCTAAGAGTCCATCTAGAGACCAATTTATTGACACTCCTAGTCACCAACTCGGTGGATTTGATAAGTTAGAATAACAACTCCAAATTCAAAGCTAGAATTAACACTTAAACCCCTTAAAATTATTTTTCCCTTGATCAACTCTCTGATCGATAAAATAAATTCTTGTGTTATTGTAATTGATAGCCAATAAAATCTAGCATAAAAATTAATCTCTACACTTGATATTAACTCTTAAGTGAATCTATATCTCTTTAATTTTGCTTACCATTTGGCCGGATACCAATTTACTCAAAAAATAACATATTTACTTCTCAAAACAACAACACAAAATGAAAAACAATTCTCCACAAAATGCTTCTCACGGCTCACACACATTTCACATACATATATATATATCACAAATAATAAAATAATAATATTATATATTATAATATTAAACATGGCCACCTTGCCAATAAAATAATATTACTATATAAAATAATAATATAAAAAAATGGATAATAATTAAATGTCATCATATAATATAACAAAATTATAATATATTATAATATATAATAATGAGATTTTATTATTATTTAATAATTAAATAATCATTGTGTAAAATAATTATTTTTCTCCTCATAAATAGTTATTAAGTATACCTTTTAGCGGGTCTCACCAAATTCCACACTTTGTTAAGCTCAACCGAGGGTCTACAATGCGCCATGTGTTATTATACAAAATAACTAATTATTATTGACTAATTATTGTATTTAACGCTTAAATATAGATACGTACACATTCTTGTGGTAGTGTTGGATATTATTGGATTAAACAATTTAAACTGGCACGCTACCCCAATACTCAACGAGTACACTCCATATTGCGAACTCCCTACATCCACGTCCAATTTGTCAAATGGAATTATTCCATGAGTCCGTAAATATTGCCCTACGCACACGTCATGAAAATATAAATCAGCATGTCGACAATCCAAGATGAGTTCACAACGCATACGTATAGTCCTTCCGTCATGATATTCTAGATGTGTGGGGACATAGATTATCACTGTTAAATCCCCATGTGTTCATCCATATTATATCATCGGACTTGTATCTAATTGAATAATATGTGTAAACTCCTTTGCCATATTGTTACACCCTAGCAGAAACTCTTTTTCGGGATTAATGCTTATGGTCACAAGACTTTCTGAGATATAGTCTCGAAGCATCTGGATACTAACTCCCTATGCAAGTTAACGAATCTCATATCTATACATACCGAACTCTATAAGCATCGGATCATACCCAACGATCACATCATGAAAGGTCTATGACATACATGAAACTAAAGTATGGTAGATCACTTACAAGTCCATTGTGGCACTTAGGTCAAAGGACCACGTATACTACTCAACTCGAGAGAACCCTTCTTTGACGGCTTACATAGGGTGTCTATCGAAAGCCCTCATGAGTCTGTCCTATATCCAGTCCTAACTGGATACCCTATGTTAATATGAGCTCCAAACTCAAAGTCGACTAGGAACGACCATCTATACTCTATAGGTACGACATATGCTGATCTATATAAAGGTATCCACCGATAGACCCGCATCGGCAAAAATAGATCACGGATAATATTCGAGAATATACTTACGCAACTGACATTTTCTTGCACCTGGTTTTTACTTTTGCAACTATGCAGTTACTAGTATATTCCCGAGTCTATGTCTCATTATAGACAAGGCTCTAACTCTTAGATCTTCGCTAAGTATTATAACCAGTTAACAATTAGTTATGCTAATATTTAGCGTTTATATCTCGTAGTGTGACCAACTGTAGGCCCTTATCTAAACTCCTTTAGATCAGATTTGAACTCCTTCAGATTATACAATATCTGTAATGTTACATTATATAATACCATTTAAATTGGCATTAGCAATTTAATGGGAATGTATATTTGTATAAATAGTAAGTATATGTACATTTAGAGATGACACGTAAGCACCAACCTTAACACTGTTTTCATTCATGTCTTGTTGTAGGCACAATCTTTTTCTCCGCTCAGCATTGGTGCTTTCTAAGAAATTAGGGTGTGATTGATGTTATAATTATGGTGTTGTATATTGCTATAATATTTTGTTAATGGTGAAATTGACCATACAATTTTAGATAAGGGCCAACTGTGGGCCCTTTTGGCCTTTATCTAAACTCTTTTAGATCAGATATGAACTCTTTCAGATCATACAATGTTTGTAATGTTATATTGCATAATACTATTTAAATTGGCATTATCGATTTAATGAGAATGTATATTTGTATAAATAATAAGTATATGTACATTCAGAGATGACATATAAGCACTAACCCTAACACTATTTTCATTCATGTCTTGTTGTAGGCACAATCTTTTTCTCCGCTCAACATTGGTGCTTTCTAAGAAATTAGGGTGTGATTGATATTATAATTATGGTGTTGTATATTGCTATAATATTTGGTTAATGGTAAAATTGATGTTATAATTATGATGTTATTTATTGCTACAATATTTGAATAATGTTTGTGTATTTATGTTAATTTAATTGATTAAATAATCGATTTTCTTTAGATGTTAATGATTTAATGCAGTGTGTTTTAAATTTTTAATCCTTTTAATAATTTGAATATAATTTAAATTATTAAAATGTACAAAATTGATTTTTAAATAAATTTTTATAAAATTTTAATATTTTTATATTAAGTATCACCATATAGTAATAGATATCTATTACAAAATTGCGATAGATAATATATTTCAATGACATCAGCACTACAATATTTATCATATCACGTGCCAAATTATCATTCACGTAGTTGATACACATAAGACAAATATCATTAATTAACAATAGACATATTCTATAATAAAATATGTCACATTTTAATAATAAACATTTTTTATTACAAAAATTCATCAATTTTGTAATAAATTTTTCTACCACAAATTGTTGAGATGTTTTTAGTGATAGAAACATTCTATCACAAATTATTTGTGATAGTAAATTTCAATCACCAAATCTTTTATTTAGTAGTGCAAGTAAACTTGGAAATGATTCCCTTTACTGAACCCCATTCTCCAATCCGAATTAGTAATCGTGCCATTGATGTTAGGCGCATTGGGGAGACATCTAATATGAAATAAAAATGATATTCAGTTGCTGCAAATATAATAACCAGAGAAAAGAAAAAATTTCCAAACTTTCACACCAGCCAATATATTGTTTTTTTTTTAACTAATCACCGTCTACGCATAACAAACCATTTTCAGCCTACACCAATAAAAATGTAGAAACATTTTCAAGTTAAAGTGAAAGACACACATTAATAAAAGCACCCTGTGGCATAATTCCTAAGCCTTTACCATGTCAAACATTACATGGGACAATAATTCCAACAATATTTTCTTCCTGAGAAATGGCTCTTCTTCGGTCCAAAAAATTGCGAAGACAAGTCATACATCATATTTTCAATCATTTTCAGCGTGAATACTCCGCAATTCCCTTAACCACGGTCTTGCTACGGCACCCATGTGTTGACTCAAGCAACATTAAATGGCGGGCATGTAACCCTGATATCTCCATCGTATTATAAAACCTTGCCCTTGAGAGAAAGAAGCGAGGAAGTAACTCCTTTATGCAGTCCACATGTCTAATGGTTTTGTCATCCATATTTAACCGATAATACCAGTCATACAACATTATCCTCCATTCAGTAAATATTACATGACCAACCACCCAATGGGATCTCCCAAAATTTATTGGCATGTAAACTTGTTCCTTGACAACAACATATTCGAAGAAAACTGACGTTGCATCAGAGCACTTGACATATAAATTTCAGTTGTTTAAATGACCTCCCAAAATTAAATGGTGTATTTCCTCACCTAGATCACTCTAGTCAATGCACCCTTTATGTATTTAGAAACGATGTTCGAATTCCACTTCATTTACTAGGAATGCTTGTCATTTTGTTGTAGCTCAAAACATGCCTCTGCCATTGTTGCCTGCATGCACAAGACATATGATGTTGCTATGTTATAACCCACAAATGGAATTTGGTTCAGCGGAAGATGATCGTGGGAAAGCTTACCCAAAAATTAGCATCCACGTAACACTTGATGGGCATGTTGAGATATTGCCCCTTCAAATTTATGATGATCGTCAAGTACGCATTCATGTGCTGCAACAAAGAAAAAAATGCAAACAAAAAGGTTGCTCACCAATGCACATTTACATGTATAACATACTAACTTGAGTTGCATCCCATATTTACATCATCCTCTATCCATCCACCATGAAGAATTTTCCTGAACCACTTTGCCCCAACCTGCACAATCCATATGTTGGTGACCATCATCTATCCACAAACATTCGCAAGCCACTTAGAAAACCCAGCATATTTATTCATGTCATTGAATCCATGGGATTGTATTGTTAGAGATGGTATTTACAGGCCATTTTATTTTGTGTATAAATCTATTTCACTAAATTGTTAATATATTATACGTTAATAATTTTATTACTTTTTAGACATTGTAAATTTAAAAGAGTTTAGATTTGATTTAAATGTATTTAGATTAACACTAATAGTTATTAATTCTAAGAGTTAGAACCTTGTCAGGAATGAGACAATGACTCTAGAATATTTATTGTAATGACATAGTTGCAAAAAGTTACAAATAGTATTAAAAAATATAATTATACAATATATTTTAAAAAATATTGTTCCTGATCAATGTTTAACTAAACAAGAAGATTGTTAAACCTTCCAAATTAGTGTATGTTTATATCTGGATTGTCCAGACGATTAGTCTTAATAAATCATAAGCTTAGTAGAATCTTGTATAGACATGCAGGTATTCAGTGAATACTGGGTACTGAAAAGATTTTCGAGGACCTCTAATAGATATCTCATAAAGCCGTCAATTGATGGTCTTCTCAAGATGAGTAGTATTTATGGTCCGTTGACTTAAATGCCACAGTGGGCTTGTGAGTGATCCATTATGCTTTCATTCTATATATGTCAGAGACCTTTCATGGTTAGACCTCTGGGTGTCGTTACGCATGCTCTGATGGTGTGCATAGATATGGGATCCGTCAATTTATATGAATAAGTTGCATATCCCAATGCTCCAAGATTGTATTTAAAAAATTCTTATGGTCACAAATACTAACCCTAAAAAAGAGTTTTTTAGATATTGTTTATTGAAATATAGATCTGAAAATAAATTCATGGTTAAGCAAATAGAGATTTGACAGTGAAGTGTAAGGGCATACTTATCATATATTTTCTCATATTTTTATTTTGATATTTTACTATTTTATGAGAATAAATGACTATTTATATGCATTATTGTTATTTATAGGGACTTAAACGAAATACAAAATTTTTAAAATATGGACCTGTTGCCCCAGTGGCACAAGGATTTTCGCCCCAACTCTTGAATAGTGATCAAAATAAGAAAATAAAAAACACGATCTGTTTAAGCCGTAGTTCAGCACCCTAGCGCTAACTCACCACTGCGTTAGTGACATCCTAGAGCCCCAGTGCTAGCATCTCATTGTTCCAGCGGTGAGACATTTTACACGCAGCGACAGCAGCATAACGCTCCAACGGTAGTGCGATTCCTAATCTGACGAGAATTGAGGTTTTCAAGCTCATATCAATCCTTATAAAAGGCCACTCGTCTCCAACCTTTAGAAAGCATCCATGAACATCAAGAATACACAACACAAGTCTTGGAGAGCAATTAGAGCTTAATTGAAGCAGCCATAGAGAGAAATTCAAGGCGTTCTTCAGCATCAAGAGTTTCTTAGGCAGCGCAACCAAGAATAATTCGACGTTTATATCGGTTTGCTATTGATTGTATCATGATTTCTTATTATTTTTGCCATTGTTCTCTTGCAGCCTTGAACTAAATTTTCTTTCTAGGGTTAATACATGAACTCAATATGTACGCTTAATTGCTATATCTTTTTAATATTTAATAAATTTAGTTCTTTGTTATTCAAATTACTTATTCTTAATGCTTTGATATATCTAACCAATATATGGTGAATGAATTGGTAATATTTTTAACAAACTTAGAAGATGAATCATTATATTTAAACCTATGTAATTTGATGCATGATTGTAGAGTAACATTCAATGTTGCATATGCAAGTTTCAAATTAGGATAGGAACATACCTAATTGGCATGTATGATCAATAAGACTTAATCCTAATAAATCTTAATTTATTACAAGTACAATAGGAATATAGGTATTTGATAAATTAAGGTATACTTGCATGACCTTGGAAGAGGCTTGTGAATACATTAGTGTCTTGATCAATAACAAAAACTAAGAGAATTAAATATTGGAGAATTAATCATTAGAAAGCATATTAAGGGATAGTATTAACCTTAGGTTTTCTCTATATTGTTGTCTTTCAATCTCTTTACATGGTGCCTTTGCTTTTATAATTTTTAAATTCATTCTTAGTTTTTATTTTTCTGAATAATTACTAGAAAGGCATAATTTTAATACTTGGTTAAAAAGAAGAAATTATCCATGTGGATTTGACATCCGATTTTTTTGTCCCTTTATTACTCGCATACGATAGTGTATACTTGCACTCAATTATAAGATATAGAAATATCACATCATGAGGATCTATATCTTTACTCTTCCAGGATATATTTGACGGAGGAACTATACAAATATGGTTGATCTAAACTTATAAGGTTCAAAGCGCTGTTTTGTTGAATCTGTGATATGTGAGTGAGGCAATGTCCACAGACTTATGAAAATGTTCTATAAGATAAACGGGTGTGAATTTAGAGAATCTTATAATATAAAGAATACTCATTGAACATTAGGATAATAATAGGGTCATAGAGTTCGATCTAAGAAACTTATGGATAAGCAGAATTTTGTTTTAACACATTTTGGTAAAGACATGTGATAGAATTTGACATATATCAAAGTATTATTTTGCTTTATTAAGTGGCACTTGTAATAATTTATTTATTTTTATTATTTTAATCAAAACTTAATGGATAAGTTTTAAATAAAATAATGAAGCTTCACTGTTAAGCTTATTATAGATTAATGACAAGCGTCCTTAAGCTTATTTAATTAATAAATAAAACTTGTGGCAAAATTCAATTGTCTTTGTTTTTGGATAATGATGGTTGGCTATATGAAATAATAAAAGGCAAATGAGTTTGTATTTTTTCAATCTTTAGTTCGGCCATTTAAGAAGCAAAGAGAAGACAAAAGTTATTTTTGCTTTTATTAACTTACGGGATAAGTTTTGCTTTAGTCGTTATTCATTGACTTTTGGTTTTGAAAGAAAAAAATGGTTTTTTTTTCTTTCATTCAAGCAAGAAAAATCAAGAGCAACAAAAATATTTATGACCTTTTGAAAGAGTGATTGAGAAAGACCCAGAGAAATAACTTAAAGAGTTTAAGCCAAACAAAACAAATCCTGCATATAAAAGGCTACCATTTTAGAATCTTAAACCCATTGTAGTTAACGCTTTAGGGTAAGACTCTGTATTTTCAAACTGTCCTACCACATCGACGATATTTAAAGATATATTTTCTACTATTGTAATAGAATTAAATTCAAAGCATTTGGTTTTTGAAATGTGTTTTACGTTTTCGCTGCATGATATGTATGACACGCACATGCATTTCACTAACCACACACATACACTTTCACATTATACTTATAAGTATAATGCTGCATTGACACCATGGACTTTCATATTTTTTGAAACTTCATAGATCATATGGTGCGACCGAACTCATTTTTTGGGGGCTCATTTTTCGGGGACCTATTACCATGACCATCACATACCAATTTTTACCCTTCATCCATTAGGGAGACATTTACCCCTTATAGTTATTTATGACCAGTTCGCCAGCAGCAAAAGAGGAAACCTCCACTGTAAGACTCGTTTATGCAGTTTATAAGTAAGATAGATCAGCTATTACAAAATCAAGCAACATCTCTTGGAACCTTAGAGACAGAAATTGGAGAACTTGTTTCAGCCATAAACATCCGTCCACAAGGTGCTTTACCAAGCAACATTGAAGCCAATCTTAGAGCCAACAAGGAGTAGTGCAAGACATTTACTTTAAGAAGTGATAGGGAGGTGCAACCTCTAAAACAACAAGATGAACGGTCAGTAAATATAGACAAACCTGCTGAAGAAAAAGAAAAATAAGAAATTCCAACAGTAGAAGAAGGCAGCGTAGAAATTGCAGAAAAAGGAAAAGTAGTGCAACAACCTTAAGTGCAACCTTACACTCCACCTTCACAATTTTTACAAAGGCTGCAGGAAAGGAAACTAGATAAACAATTCTTTAAGTTTCTTGAAATTTTTAAACAATTGCACATTAACATACCATTTGCAAAAACACTCGAGCAGATACCAAATTACGTCAAATTTGTGAAAGATATACTCTTGAAGAAAAAGAAGATGGGTGATTTTGAGACAGTAGTATTAATTGAAGATGCATTGCCATTCTACAAAGGAGATTGCCTCTTAAGCTCAAGGATACTAGAAGTTTAACTATACCATGCACTATTGGGAATCAGCACCTTGAGAGAGCTTTATGTAATTTGGGAGCAAGTATCAACCCCATGCCACTATCAGTCTACAACAAGTTAGGTTTAAATAAACACTTGCAATTTATTTTAGAAAGTACTCCCAAATAAGGAAAGCTTAATGAAATTAGTAATATTATTTTTTATTTAAATTGGAAGTTTAAAAGAAAAAAGGAAAATTAATTATTGCATAAGTGATTTTCCTCTCTAAATTTTGAAAAAGGAAATTGTGAACTAGAATATTATATAAAAGGTGTTGCACCAATTGGAAGAGGGATGTGAAAAAGGGAGCAAAGAAACAAAATTGAGAAAGACATAAAGAAGAAAAGAAAAAGTTGCTTGGATCTTGGAATCTTTTAAATTTTTCATTCTTTTTATGGTTGGCTCTATTTTTTTTGTTGCTCTCAAATTAATTATGTCTTTCTAATTTTCTTATACTGAGGTTGAGTGACATATTCAAAATATAAGAGTTTATTCTCAAGTACAGGATTGTCAAAATAATAAATAACTCACAGCTAAGCCTACAAATGTGACACTTCATCTTATTGACCATTCACTTACTTATCCAAATGGGATAATTGAAGATGTACTAGTCTAAGTGGACAAGTTCATCTTCCCAAAAGAATTTGTAGTACTTCACATAGAGGAAGATAGAGACATCCTCATTATTTTAGGCCTACCATATTTAGCAGCTAGAAGAACGTTAATTGATGTTCAGAATTGTGAGTTAACTATGAGGGTCCAGGATGAAGAGGTGACTTTTAATGTGTTTAAGGCTATGTAGTTCCAAAGTTAAGTAGATGATTGTTTTGAGATTAATGTCATTGAGAGAGAGGTGTATGAAGTTTTAAGAATTAATGCCATTCAAGACCCTCTTGAAAATGCTATGATCAATAGAAACAATGTTGAGAGTCATGAAGCAATGAAGTATATAAAATAAATGAGTGCTTCATGCAGTTTTGGCCACATAAGAATTAAATTTGAGCCCTTAGACAAATTGGAAAAGACAAAGGTAAGATATAAGCCCTCAATAAAAGAGCCACCCGCACTCAAACTCACACCACTACTTAGTTATATGCTAATCTAAGTGACTCTTTAATACTACCTATTATTATTTCCACTGAGTTTGATGAGATTCAGAAAGAGAAATTGCTTAGAGTACTCGGCAATATAAGAGAGCATTAGGTTAGATTATGTAAGAATTTGTGCTCATGTGTCATCTTATTATTGTATGAATATTTTATTTTGTAATATTTATATAGTTCATTATTTATTAAATCACTAATTATTATTATTAAATGGTTCAATACTTGTGACGCTACAGATATTATATGATCTGAAGGAGTTTAGATTTGGTCTAAAGAAGTTTAGATCAATACTAAGAGTTAACATCACTGAAAACTATAAATGCTAAAGAGTTAGCATGTTATATTAATAAGTGAAGTCTAAGAGTTAGAATCTTGTATGTGATGCTGCCATACAATGAACCCACCACCACAGTGCCGACGACACTCACTATAATTATGTTTTAAATTGTTTAAAATATTATTTTAATCATGTGGGGGTTTATGAGATACAATGATAAGAGTTATTAGGTTGTATTATAAACCAGCATCAATTTTTTTTATGTTCGTAAATACAATAGGAGCCCTACTGGTGGGGGTTAGTTGTGTTTATATAGAAATTAATATTTGATTGAGAATTACCTCTTCATGAGATGGGGATTAAGTCTTTGCGAGATAGTGTTTTATTATTGATCCGTCTTGTCAATACAGTGTTAACTGTATTATATCAGTCTTTTCTAAGATCGTTACAGTGTAAGGAATTTGGTCGATATGATTTAGACTATACCGATTAAACATGAGATGAGACAAATATATACGAAAGTATTGTCTTAGATTGCTATAGTGTGTGGGCAGTACCGTAGCATATATTTGATAATTGACAAGTTAATCTGGAATACTCTTATCCTATATTGCTACAGTGTGCGAATAAGGTGTATTTAGGATCAAGAGTAGGAGTTGCTTGAGATGTAATTGACAAGAGTTGTCTACTTATTGGGTTTACAAAAGCCTAGATCACTACAATGTACCGCCTGAGTAAAATGCCAATGGAGTCCACTTTTCGCTGTATAGTTTAAATAGTTTGAACTGTCATTATCCCATTTTGAGATATTAGAGGGATTATGTAAAACAGTGAGAGGGTATTTTAAATTAAAAATATATAAGTGTTATACCCATGATTTAAGATATATTATTAGCGATTTAATAATAATTTCCACTAACCTCTCATAATATTATTTTATTTGACTTGTGTAAGCTAGGATGACATCTTCAAATCCCTTTGTGCATATACTGGATGCACACCAACTCAAAGGTGCCAAGAATTTCTTTGATTGGTATATGAATCTCAAAATTGTTTTAAATTCAGAAAGATTTGGATATGTTATTGACCAAAAGATGCCTAGAGGTGTTTCTGAGGATGCCACCGAGGAAGAAAATGTGACATATAAAAAATGGTTGGATAACAATTTAAAAGTTGAATCATACATCCTTGCCTCAATATCCACTAAGCTGCAGAAGGAACATGTCCGCATGGACAATGGCAGCAGTATTATGCTCAATCTCAAGGAGCTCTTTGGTGACCGACCCTAAGTTATTGGAATTTGTGCTCACGTGTCATCTCATTATTGTATGAATATTTTATTTTATAATATTTATACAATTCATTATTAATTAAATCGCTAATTACTATTATTAAATGGTTCAATACTTGTGACACTATAGACATTATATGATCTGAAAGGGTTCAGATTTAATCTAAAGAAGTTTAGATCAATGCTAAGAGTTAATATCACTGAAACTATAAATGCTAAAGAGTTAGCATGTTTTATTAATCGGTGAAGTCTAAGAGTTAGAATCTTGTCTGTGATGGTATAAAGACCTAAGAATACATTAGTAATAACATAGTTGCAAAAGTTACAATAGGTGCTAAGAAATGTTATTATGTAAGTTTATTCTCAAATTATATGTTTCTAGTCTTAATTCACCGATGCAGGTTTGTCAGTGGAATCCTTTTACATAGACCAGTGTATTATATATCTAGATGGTCTAGATGGTTGTTTTTAGCTGACCATGGGCTTATTGGAAGTTCGTATAGCATATAGGTGTTCAGTAAGGATTGAATACTGAATAGACTCAACGAGGATCCCAATAGACATCCCATGAAGCCGTCAATAGAAGGCCTTATCGAGTTGAGTAGTATACGTGGTCTTTTGACCTGAGTACCATGATGGGCTTATAAGTGATACATCATACTTTGGTTTCACGAATGTCACAGACCTTTTACAGTGTGATCGCTGGGTGTCGCTAGGTATGGTTCGATGCTTATAGAGTTCGGTGTTTATAGATATGAGATTCGTCAGCTCACACGGATGAGTTATATTTATTCGGATGCTCGAAAACTGTATTTTAGAAAGTCTTATGGCCATAAGCAACAAACCGAACAAAATGTTTTTCTACAGGGTTAAAAAACATTGTAAAAGTATTTGCATATATTGTTTGTTAAGATATGTGTTTGGAGATAAATTCACGGATGAGCACATATGGATTTGATGGTAGTGATCTATATCCTTGCTCTTCTAGGATATAATTGGCGGAAGGATTATACGTATGCGCTATGACCTCAACTTGTATGATCTATTGCACTGATTTGTAATATCCATGACATGTGTATGGGGCATCAATCTCGGACTCACAGAATAGTTCTGTTTGACAAATCGGGAGTGTTCCTAGAGAGTCTCGCAACATGAAGTATACTTATTGTGCACTAGGGCAGTGTACCGGATTGAATAATTTGATCCAAAAAATTCCAGTAGACCGAACATTTACTTCAATCTCCCTCCGATCGTGCATGTGTCAAGACTTAAGAGTTAAGTACATCAATTAGTTAACAATTAGTTGTTGACCAATGGGATGTGGACACATGGCACATTGTAAGTCAATTATTGTTTGACTTGGAAATTACTAAAATGACCTTATTTGTTGGACAAATAATATCATTATTTTATTCATTAAAATGTTTATTGAATAAAATAATAATAATATATGATATTATTATTTAAATTAAAATCAAACCATTCATTTGTTTAATATTAATTAAATGATATAATAAGAATAAATGGGTGACAATTGTAAATGGTAGGCCTTAACACGTTTCTTAATAATGAGAAAGTGTTTCTTATTCAGCCTAAATTTAGGCCAAGTTTAATTAAATAATTTTTTATTTTGTTTTATTTTCATTTGATTTATTGTAAACAATAATAAACAAAACACTAATGGCAAACATTGACCATAATAATGGATGACATTAGGTGAGAAAATGAAAGAAAAATAATAAACAAATGAAAGAGCAATATGTTGCACAATTGATTAAGGAAACTTCAATCATGACACTTAGAGGTAGAGAGAAGTGAATTTTGCTAAGTGTTAGAAACTTTTCTCAAGTGTTGAGAGCACAAAAACACATATCTTCCATTTTTCCTTCCATCTTTTGCCATCTATACTATAAGGTAGAAACAAAGTTTCAAGAGTTGAATCCTTTGCTGGAAGAGCTGCTATTCTAGCTTTCTTAAACCCACATTGTTGAGGAACTAGAATTGTGAACGATTTGCTTCAAGGCAGGTACTCTAGTTCGATAATATACCAAAGGCTTGACAATGTACTTTTTCTCAATCTTTAAGTATTTTACATTTATGAGATAATATGTAAAAGTTCAATTGTGTTTATCATTGAGTAATTTATATTCAACTCATCTATTGCACACGTATGTATATGATACATATGCTATATTTGAATGATAGACACAAACCAACATGCATGTACCCTAGGTTTAAAATCACTCTCATAATAGTATTAGAACAATTTTGAGTTGATATTGGGTGTTTTGAGTGTAAAATTGTTGGGTGATGTTTAGTTGCTCAAAATGTGCATTTCAAGTTATTGAAATGGGTATACCAAAGGTAAGAAGCACCGAAGTGCTGCCTGGACCATTTAGAATCACCAAAGTATTTCCTCAATAAGCCATTGAGATTTCGGATGAAGAGAATAAATAGTTTTTCAAAGTGAAAAGGGCAAAGGCTGAAACATTATTAGGGATGAGATAGATTGCCAAAAATCGTCTTTTGAGCTAACAGTTCCTTGAGTCTCAAGAAGCAAGAAGTCAAGTCGAGAATGTTAAATTAAACATTGCATAAGAGCAACCCACGGCGAATTTTTATTTTGGTTTTATCCATTTTATTTTAATTAACTTTTCTTTTGTTTTTAGTGTGTAAGAGCATGAGCAAAAAGAAGAATTAAGCCAATGCCCCAGTGTCAATTTGTTGGAGATGTTGCTTATGTGCCATTCTATTTTGAATGAATATTTATTTAATATTTATACAATGTATATTTCAACAAATCATTAACATTTATTATATGGTACTAAGCTTGTTAGTTTCAAACATTATAGATCTAAAGGAATTTAGATCTGATTATAGGTATATAGGTCACCACTAAGAGTTAATATTCTAAGAGTTAGAACTTTGTTTGAAATATGATAAAGACCCGAGAATATTATAGCAATAACATAGTTGCAAGGAGTTGTAAATGGTGTTAAAAAATGTCATTATGAAATATGTTCTCAAATATATCTTTCCTGATCTATGTGTACCGACACATGTCAATTAGTAAACTTTTCAGATTATTATATGTTTATATATGGATTGTCTAGATGGTTAGTCTTAGTAGACCACGAGCTTAATAAAAACTCATATAGGCATACAGATGTTCAATAAGGGTTAGGGACTGAACAAACTCACGAAAACCTCCAATAGACATCCCATAAAGTCGTCAATAGAAGTTTTTCTCTAGTTGAGTAGTATTTATGGTCCTTTGACCTGAGCGCTACAGTGGGCTTGTAAGTGATCTACCATACTTTGATTTTACACATATCAGAGACTTTCCATTGTCTGACCTCTAGGAGTCATTGGATATGGTCCGATGCTCATTAAGTTTGGTATGTGTGGATATGGGTTTTGACAGCTCATATGGGTGAGTTATATATCATAATGCTTCGAGATTATATTTCAAGAAAACTTATGGTCATAAGCTTTTGCCTTGGAAAAGAGTTTTCCTTAAGGTAAAAGAATATCACAAAAGTGTTTGCGAATATTTTTTATCGAAATACAAATCTGGAGATAAGTACATAGAGGATCAAGTTGAGATTTGATGGTTGAGATCTATGTCTCTGCTCTTTTGGGTTATAAGTTATAGAAGAACTATACGAATATATTTTAACCTCAACTTGTATAGTTTAATGCATTGATTTGTAATATCCGTAACATGTGTGTGGGAGAAGCCCACTTGTCATAGCTTATGGAAGATTTCTACAAGACAAATGAGTATAAATCTAGAGAATCTTACAATATAAAGTGTACTCGTTGAGCATTGGGGTAGCGTACTTGGTCGAAGAGTTAGATGAATTTTTTTTTTCAGAAAGCATGATTTATTTTAGGATCTCTCAAGAAGCACACTTGTCGTAGCGTAAGTGTTAAACTTATTATATTATTTAAGTTAACAATTGTGTTAACTAGGAAATGGATTCTTGCTGCCATTTTTTAAGTGTTGAAGAAATAATTCTTGCTGAAATCATGCTGCTGTTCTAGTGATTTAATGTCACTGATATCAATTCCTAGAATTGTTTGTAAAGAAACCCCAGGGTGAGACTCTGTAAAGAATTGAAGCTGCATCAATGGTCTTTAAAGGTATATATTTCTATTAGTGTAATAGAACTTAATTCAATGTGTGATTGTTCAAATAGTTTAACTATTTCACTGCATATGTGTTTGACACGCATTAATATTTCAACGATCACTTGCACATGCAAATACAATTCATTAACAAAACTGGCATCAAAGTATAATGTGTGTTGTATTTGGATTGATATGGACTATTGTATTGTTTTATACGCCCAAAAATAATGGATGCTGAATCTTCAAATGTTGAAACTATAGTACTAGGTCATTATTCGAATAAACGCTAGGGCTTTGCATATGTAGCATAGGGGCCTTTATGGATATTAATTTAACACGGGATATTAGTTATGCTTGCGAAACAAATATGTATTTGAGAATATTATCCTCATGAGGTGTATATAGTTTCAAAATCTCTCTTAATCAGATTAAAATGTATTTCATTTTGAGAAAATGTTATGCATGGTCCAACTTGTCAATATAGTGTTAGATAGATCACCTTAGTCTTTCCTAATATTGTTAAAGCATGAGAGATTAGTATGAGTGATTTGGACTATGTTAGTTATATATGAGATAAGGTAAATATAAGTGAATGTATTCTTTCATATTGTAAAGTGTAAAGGTGATATCAGTAACTTATATTTGACTATTGACAAGTTAATCTGGAATATACTTACCCAATATTGCTAATGCGTGAGGATAAGGTGTGTTTAACATAAGAGGTAAGAGTTACATAAAATGCAATTGATAAGAGTTGTCTACCTTTCGGGTTTATAAAGACCAATATTGTTAAAGTGTGAGGTTGGAATAAATGTTGATTGGGTTTACTTCTCACTAGATAGTTTAAAGTGTTAAACTTTCATTTTTTCATTAGAGAGATTAAAGGAAAAATGTAAAGCGGTAGGAGGACATCTTTAGATTGAAAATATATAAATAGTTATATCCATGATCTAAATCATTTTAACTACTTGAAAAGTTATGTTAACATTTTTTTTTTTATCTTTTGAAGATAAAATAGCGTTAAGCAACCCGTTGGTACATATACTTGATACACACCAACTGAAAGGTGTCAAGAATTATTTTGATTGGCTTATGAATTTGAGAATTGTTATAGATTCAGAAAAACTTGGATATATTATTGATCATAAGATATCCAAAAGTGTTTCTGATAAAGCTACTTTGGAAGAGCTTAAGATATATCAGAAATAGGTTGATGATAACTTGATGGTCAAATCATATATCCTAGCCTTAACGTTGATTGATCTTTTTATGAACATGTGCACATAGATAGTGCAAACATTATTATGTTCCATCTAAAGGAGTTGTTTGGTGACTGACTACAGCTTGAGCTATATCGAGTCACCAAGACATTGTTTTAGCCTAGACTAGTAGAAGGTAGTCCAGTGAATTTTCAAGTACTTAAGATTATTTCATACATTGAAAAAGTGGAGACTATAAACATATCTCTGAACAATAATTTGAGAAATATTTTGATTCTTCAATATCTATTGAGGTCTTTTCCACAATTCATCATGAACTTCAATATGCAAGGGTTGACTCATACATGTATTGAGCTACAAAATTTATTGAAGATAGCTCAGGAGGAAATGAGCAAAATGGGTACAACGCTTTATGTTCAAGGTGCTTCATATTTTACCTCAAAAGCTTATAAAAAGTCTAAGCACAAGAAGAATGAGAAGTAGACACTACTGTAAGTCCTTAGAGAAATGTCATATCCACTGAATTCTCATGTACTTAAGATGATTTTGTACATTTAGAAATTGGAGACTATGGATATATCTTGAATAATACTTTGAGAAATATTTTGATTCGTTAATATCTATCGGGGTCTTTTACATAATTCATCATGAACTTCAATATGCAAGGGTTGACTCCCACATATTTTAAGCTACAAAATTTGTTAAAGAGATCTCATGAGGAAATGAGCAAAGGCGTGCAACCCTTTAAGTTCAGGGTGCTTCATCTTTTTGTTAGGGTCGGTGCTTACGTGTCATCCCTGAATGTACATATACTTGTGTATTTATACAAGTGTACATTCTCATTAAATCACTAATACCAATCAATATAGTACCATGCAATATAACATTATAGACATTATAGATCTGAAGGAGTTCGGATTAGATCTAAAAACAATTTAGATAAGGGCTCATAGTTAGCCATGCTGAGACATATAATTGCTAAATATTAGTACAGCTAAGTGTTAGCTGGTTATAATACTCAGCATATCCAAAAGTTACAGCCTTGTCTATAATGGGACATAGACTTGATGGTTGTATATGTTATAAGCTAGTATCTATTTAATCCAGATCATGTCATGAAATGGTTGTGAAACATATCTGAAATACCTAAGAGGTATAGAGGATAAGTTTATATAATATGGAGAAATGTTTCTTACAATTGAAAGGACACACATATTCAGACTTTCATCTGATCTGGATGGTAGAAAGTCTACATCTAGTTATGTGTTTCTCTTTATCGGTACTAGAGCTAGTTAAAAGTGTGTTATTAAATGTCCATAACTAATTCTGCCTTTGAGGTAGAATATGTTACGGCTTGAGAAGCCTGCAAAGAAAGTATTATGGATATTCAAGTTAATTGCAGAGCTTTAAATAGTTCCAAGTTCAGTGGAACCTATCCCACTATATTGCAAAATAACGGTAATTGTTCAAGCCAAGAAGCCATAAGGCACACTAGTATTCTGATCATGTGAACTCTGAATATCACATAATTAGAAAGTTCTTGACTACAAGAGTTGTAATAAAATATAGGAATTAATCCTTGAATAACATAGCGAACCCACACATGCCTAAACTCTAATAGTGTTTGAGAAACACGTGGAGTGTATTGGTATGAGATACCAGTACGTATGGCACTGAAGCAAGTGGGAGTTTGTTGGAGCTGGTGCTTACGTGTCATTCCAATATTTATGAATATTAATTGTTAATATTTATACAATAAACATTTCGAATAAAAATTGTTAATATCATATTTATATGGTATAATGCTTGTAACATTACAGACACTGTATGATCTGAAAGAGTTCAGATCTGATCTAAAGAAGTTTAGATCAGAACTAATAGTGAGCAAAGCTGAGAGTTATAAATGCTAAGGGTTAGCATTGTTAAGAGTTATCAGTTTATAAGAGTCAGCAAGGTTTAAAGAGTTAGAACCTTATATATAATGGGACAAAGACCTGAGAGTATACTTGTAATGATATAGTTGCAAAGAGTTGAAATAGGTTCTAAGAAATATCATTATGTAAGTATGTCTCAAACATAATGTTCCTGATCTATATTCACCAACTCGGGTCTATCGGTGAATTCACTTTATATAGATTAATGTATGTCTATATCTAACTGGTTCAGATGATTATTCTTAACTGACCATGAGCTTAGAGCTTGTATAGGCATGCGGGTATCCAGTCAGGACTGGATACTGAACAGACTCACGAGGACCCTAATAGATATCCTATGAAACCGTCAAATGAACTCTCGAGTTAAGTAGTATTCGTGGTCCTTTGACTTGAGCGCTACGGTGGTCTTGTGAGTGATCCACTATGCTTTGGTTCCACATATGTCAAAGACCTTTCATGGTCTGACCACTATGTGTCGCTAGGTATGGTCTGATGCTTATAGAGCCCGGTGTGCGCAGATACGAGATCGATCAGCTTACGTAAGTAAGTTGTATATCCTATGGATGAGCAAATGGGGATTTGACGGTGCTGATCTATATCTCTGCACATCCAGGGTATAAATGATGGAAGGATTATACGTATACGTTGTGACCTCAACTTGTATGGTTTGACACGCTGATTTGAAATATTCGTAATGTGTGCATGGGGCATCGATTACGGATCCATAGAATAGTTCTATTTGACAAATCAGGTGTAGACCTAGAGAGTCCCAATATGAAATGTACTCTTTGAGCACTTGGGTAGTTTACCGTATTGAATGGTTCAATACAGTATAATTCAGCAAATTATTAAGGTTAAGTTAACTAAAGTATATGGTTAAATATTGGAACCTACTTTAGGTTAACTTGGTAACCTAGTAAGGATATAAATGTAATTTTACTTTATGATTATTTAATTGTTAAATAATTAAAATAAATATTTATTTATTTAATTATTAAATAAATAATTTAACTTAACTATGGTTAAAGGTTAAGTATAATAAGACACTCACAAAGTATGCATTTTTACAAGAAATATCACAAAGAAAACTCTTTCTTACACTTTATAAATTTTCTCTCACAAACAACTACAAAAGTTTCTTGCTTGATCACTTAGATCTATTGGGTTATTACAAAGATGTGTTTACAAGTCAATTGACAGTCTCTAAACTTTAGGACGTCCTAGGTTTACTCTAAACGTATGAGAGTTGTATTAGGGAGTCCTGAAATTAGTGGAAAATAAAATAAGGAACTCTCAATTACAGAAACACTTCTTGCGCCTACCGCTGCGGCGCTCAACGCTCAGCGCCGCAGTGCTGGTGCACCCACCTAGGCGCCGCAGCGCTGACCACTTAGCACCGCGATGCTCAGGTGCTTTCTGGGCGCTGCGGCGCCCACGCCCCCTTCGTCTTTTGCCTCCTTTCGCATTCATCTTCGATCCTTGCACACTCTACGCACTTGACTTGCTCTCTAAATTATATTCCGATAATTTTTAATTAATATTCTTACAAACCTCAATACAACATAGAACACTAGAACCCTGTAGCTCACATAAGGTAAGATTTATTAACTTTTGGGTTCCAAAATTAATTTTCTTTTGTCTAGAAACTGCTAGTTCCGTCAGCTACAAACAGAGGACAAAGAACACTATGGCATCGGTTTAGTGACTTCCACATAAATACAACTTGAGAAATCTAACTGATGAATGGATATCAACATCATTGATATTTCTCTAAAATTTAAAATGATCAACAATCTGAAGAACATAAAAATGTCAAATTAACAAAAAGGACAATCAAACAGATTCGAGGCCTTAATTAACCACTGAGTTAGAACCACTTACAAAATTAAACCCTGTCCTTCTCCCCAAAACTCTATCTATAATCTTTCTTTTTTTCCTTTTTGTCTTACGATTCTATATATTATCACATAACACCAATTAAATGGATTAATTTAATAAACAGCTATAAAAAAACTGCTTCATTGAAGCAAATATTATCAAAAGACTCCAATGTCTGCACCAAATTCCTTTTACAAGAATACACTATACAGGCGGTGAAGCTATATCCCAGAACCAAACAAATAATTTCCAGGAACAAAAACACCAAAAATCCGGATTACAGATCTCATTCACATTATCTTTCCACTAGTCAAAATATAAAAAAAAAAAATGTGCAAACCCACCAGTCAAACAACCCATTGAGTCAAGGAACCACGGCAAGAAACAAGTTAATAAAGAATGACGTACCTCTGAGAAATGGTCAATGCAAGACAACAACTTTGATCAGTTTCTTGAAAACGATTGAACAAAATGAGAGCTGCAGAAAAGAAAAAAAAAAAAGGTTTGCCCAGAGAATCAAACAGTTAATCGTACACAAAGAAAGTGGAAACCTTTAAAGGTTTCTACTTCTAGTACACAAAATAAAAGTTTGTTTCTGGAGCTGAGCTAAATGCTTTGCTTTAGCTTAGCCGCCCTTAATGTAAATAAATTCTGTATTATTATAGTTGTTTTTTTATCTTTGTACATCGGAGGAAGAAGGGTGAACCGTACTTAAAATTTAAAGAATGTACTGCAAACCTTAAATTACCGGATTGTTTTAAGTAAGTGCGGATTATTATTGTTGTTATTATTGAGAAATAAATGATTTATATACATTACTTACTTACTATTTAAAGGGTAATATATTTAAAAAAATAATTTGCACGTTTTAAATATTATTTTAAAATTTTATTTTAAATAATATATTAAAATTATTAAATAATAAATAATTTTAAAATTATATTATTTTATTATTTAAAAATTATTTAACATATTAATTTAAAATAAAAATTCTAAATTTACGCATAAAATATGCGGCAGTATTATTTAAATTCAGTTGTTTTTACGAACACTTGTTTTGGATCATACGAGGACATTTATTTAAAATTTAAACAGGAGTTGGGACCTCGAGGTAGAGGGTCAAGGTTGGGTATTATTAATCACATCACGCTACATCATTCAAGCGTGAAAATCTCGGTAAATATTGAAACGCCCATCAAGTTGCCTTGTCTGCCTCTTCTCAATTATTGCTAATATCTTATTTTAAAGTTGTACTTCGATAAAAGCTTTCAAAGTCTTTAGATTTTTCTCCTTTTTTAGTTTCTATTTGCTAATTTTAATTTACAGTTCCCTTTTATTATCATATTTTGTTCACTATGCCTTGCTATTTTCCAACATGTTACAGCAATAATTATAAATTATAATATCATATCATATAATTGGTTAAAGGGTAAAGCAATAGAAACTTAGAAAGTATATTTGAATGAATTTTATGATTCATAATTAATGTTGATTATGATTTGGTTCAGTTTAATTTTTTTAAAAGTCAAATTAAATTGAATAAATTTAATTTTTTTTAAATATAAATTGGATTGAAAAATTTTTTATTCTGAACCGGCTCGGTTCAATTTGACCTCCAAATGTTAGGCTAGACTTTAAAATTAATAAACTTTTAAAATTGAGTATTTAACCATTAAGATAACAAATTTAGTAAATTTTGACTTCTCAATATTTAAAGGGTCACTTTATGATTTTAGTAAACACGTCCTTTGTTATTATCTAAAATCTTTTTTTTTTTTTCACATAACTTGAATTAAGTCTATGATTGAAAGGTGTACCACTTTTATTTTGAGTGGTTGACAACTAATTAAACTCTCCCCAATATAAACGTTGATATCCCTCTATTATATCTTATACAATTTGAGCACTTAAAAAGTTCATAAATCAATTTAAAAAAAGTCAATAATTGAAGTCGTCCACTTGAATTAGAAACACCGTTGCACATTAGATTCCTATTGTTAAAAAATAATATTGTCGGCAAGGAGTTTCTGTTTTTCGTTCTCAAGGACAATAAAGAATATTAAGATAAATAAACACAAATTTTCATAAGCTTAAAGTCTATTAGTTAAATTTGTCACATCAATAAAACCTATACAATAAAAGAAAAAAATAAAATGTAAACAATTTAAATTATCTCTTACATAGTTATTTTTATATTATAACATATTTTTATATTATAACATATAGAAATAAAATAATATTAAGTACTAACCAATTATTTTCTTTGTAAAAAAGTATTAAAAAAAATACCTCGTAACATAAAAATTATAAAATTACTTTTTTAGCACGATTTAACTACAGACAAAAACAAATATATAAACATACTGTTACAATAAGAATAAACTCCATAATTTAGCAAGGATCTTCTTAATAGTCCATGCACAGACATTAACACTCATCTAATCAATTTATAAACCAACAACATATATAAAAATATTGTTGCAGCAAGAATAATAATATAAGCCAATAATATATTATTTTATTAGGAAAGTGTTAAGAATAATTACCTTTGTAATTGCTAATTATTAAGAATAATTAGCTTTGTAGTTAATTTTATTTTTTAACACACATCTAGTAAACTCATAAGTCAACAGTAACATTAACATTCATATAATAAACTCATAAACCAACATGTGTTTTGTTTTAATTTAACACTACATCCAAAAAAAAATTCTTTTTTGTTTTTAATAATCTAAACAAAGAAATGAACTAGTTAAATTACTTGAAGTCTTGAACTACAATAGTAAATAATATTAATTTTAAAGTAATTGAGATTTTAATTTTTAAGTTTAAACTTTAAACTCACAAAGAAAGGAAGAAGAAGACTAGAAGAGAGATGAATTACCAGTGATTAGTTGTAGTCGGTAGCGTTTCAATTTTCCCTTTCGATGGCCTAAGTTTCAACTTTTATGCTTATGTTGTGGGAATTAAAATTGTGAAATGTGAATGAGAGAGGAGAGGAGAGGCAAAGAGTGGGAGACGAGATTGTTGAATGAAAGTAAAATAAAAAAAAAGGATTTAGAAAATATGCTTAAGGGTTAGGGATAAATGTTTTATAAACTAATATTCCCTACAACCAATCTCATAATAAGTTTATTTTAAAATCAATATAATTACGTTATGTATCGATTTATGAAATAAATATTAAAATAATTAATTTAACCTTTAGTTCAATATTTTACTTTTATAATATAGAACCGAACCGAATTGAATCGAAAATTTTTAAAAATTAATACCAAAATGATTATACAAACATTTTTTTTAACATTTTATAACCAAACCAAACTGCTTAGTTTGATTCAATATTTTCAAAAATCATTTTTTTTCCCAACCCTATTCATAACACCTTGCATAAATACTTAAATTTAATTTATATGTGTAATTTTTAAATAATTGAACATACATGTATGGTATGATTAAAATTAAACCGTACATTAATTAGTTAAATCACGGGTTGGCTAATATGCATCACATCAAATAAATATAATAGTCGATCATATTTTTAATTTTTTTTTCTCATTGAAATATATTAAGGAATTAATACTTAAATACAAAAGAGAGAAGTATAAAAATTAAAGTACATTATGCTTAATTTCCTTAGCTACATAATTGATTGTGTTCTATAAATTTTGTTTTTTTACTTAATCCAGTAAATTAAGTGATAAAATCTCGATGTTTTTTATAACCACTTATAAATTGTACATATTTCTTCCCATATTTACTTTATAAGTCAATCACTAAGTTAGATTTATTGATTTTTTTATTTATAATGATTGGTAAAATTAAGGCAATTAGACATAATTATTAATTGAAGTACATGCCCTCCTGTGAAGCTTGTCAATACTTTGAATGTTCTTAATTGGAGAGAATAGATTTTTTGTACAACAAGGGAAATTATAAGAGAAATTTTTTGAGTTGACCAATTTTTATAGTGTTTAAGTTATTTTGAACGAATTAAAATAATTTAAATTATAATAATCAAATGTATTTTTTTATCATTTCATTTTTATATTTAAATTAAAAAAATAAAATTTCAAATAAACAAAAAATCACCGACACTCTTCTCTCCCTCTCTCCCCCTCTCCCATTTCAAGGTTAACAAAGAAATTTTTCACTCTATAATTTTGAAGATTGAAGTTATATTTAGTGCGGAGTTGAAAAAAATAAGAAAAAATTAGTAAGTATATTTTTTAAATTTAAATTTGTATGATTTTGAGTATTTTTGTACTTAATTATTAGAAATGTTTAAAAATGTGTAGATGTAGTATAAAAACTAAGTTGAAAATGTGTGTGAAATAAAAAATGTCCAAAAATGGTTGATTTTGGCCATCTTTTTGCCTAACATGCACCGGCGAGTGCATCTACGTACTTCTGGTGGCAGGTATGCGCCACCGCATTAGGCGCACTCCGTTAGGGGGCGCCACCGCATTAGGCGCACTCCGTTAGGGGCGCCTGCGTTGTGTGTGTCCAACGACGTGTGCCTAACGCCATTGGGCACGCACCACATGGCCGAACGCCGTCTGCCACATGGTAATTTTTTTGATTAATTTAAAAATATATGTTTTGGTTTATTTATAATTATTTAATTTAATAATTTTAAAAATTTTAATTATCATGTAAATATTGTTTATTGTTTTGTCAATATTAGGTTAGTTGTAATAAAAATCTTGATTTAATAGTTAGTTATATGTCGATTATTGTGAATATTATATGTCAATAAGTTTTTTAATTTTTTCAAGAAGGAGAATGTCTCAAAAAACTATGTAATTGTCAAAAACATTTTCTACCGAGCGAACGTACATACTTACTCGAAATTATAGGTTATACAAAATTTAAAAAAAATAAATTGACTTCGAGGCAAGTAGAAATATTTAGAACCACATGCTTTGGTTATTTTTTGGATGTCTCAAATATTTCATTCTTAGGTATTTTAGCACATGAGATTTTATTAAGACGTGTACATACCAAAAATTTATATGAAGAATTATGGTTCTATATAGGCAAAAGACGTATTAGATTCTCTCGTCAAGAATTTTATTTGATTATTGGTTTTAGAATGGGGGATTACCCTGTAGTAAGTGGGTTAGGTGATAGACTATGACATAAATATTTTTCGGATAAAAGTGAGTTGACTTACAGGGATTTAGATTCGTGGTTCGTGAGTGTCATATTTGATGATGATGTAGATGCAGTAAAAATGTGTCTATTTTATGTATTTCATAAATTGTTAATGTCACGTGATTGGAATAGAACCATACAATATTTTATACTTCGTCTTATAGATAATTTAGATGAGTTTAATGTTTATCATTGGGGCATAATTGTTGACGTATTTTAGGGTGTATGCATGTGATTGTGTACATATTGAAAAAATAAAATTATGCATCATATACATGAATTTGGCAGCGGAATTTATCAAGTAATCAATATATACACATGTAGTTCAATTCTTAACAATTTAAGAATACAGAAACATACCTTTGAAGACCTTCGATGAAGATTTCTAATTTCGGATATTCTTATTCCAAGTTTGAGCTCACCTTGAAGTGCACTCTTGTCCAATTCTAGTTCACAATAATACGGTGGGATTGTGAAGCTAGAATAACAGCAGTATGATCTCCAGCAACAAGGTTTTGATTCTAGAAAGAAAAATATAAAGGATTTTTTTTTTCTCCTTTGGTTTTTCTCACAAGTCTTTGTACTTTGAAAAACTCTCTCAAAAACCAACTCTTCTTTTTCCTTTCAACCCTTGCACGAATTTTCATTTACTCTTATGTTAACAAAATTGAAACTCAACTATTTTAGTGGTTACAACAACTTCACAAGTGCTCCACCAAAATTAGATTAAGTGGCCAACTACCAAAATTATTTTTGGTGGCCATTTTAATGGTCTAATAAAATTAACTATTAATTACAAAATGGTGCTCCACTAAATTTAGTTTATGTTTCTCAAATTAGGTATGTCTTCCATTTAGGAATAAAATAATAAATAAATAAAATTATATTTTATTTATTTAAATAATATTTATTTAATTATTCAAAAACTATTTGAATAATTAATATTTACCTTATTTGATTTTACAAACATGGTAAATGGTTGAATTCATAGTAAAATAATTCATACAATAAAATTGTGCCACTTGTTAATATCTAATTAGTTAACAACTCTTGTCAACTAATTAAATAATATACTTAACATTTAAGTTTAAACAAGTGCACAACCTGAGGAACCCCGAAACATATTTTCGGTTTGCTAGAATTTTTAGGATGGAATTATTCAATCCATTATGCTGCCCCAGTGCACAACGAGTACACTTCATATTGTGAGACTCTCTAGGTCCATGCCCGAATTGTCATATAGAACTCCTCCATACGTCCATGAACGATGCCCCACATATACGTTACAGATATTACAAAGCTGCGCGTTAGACTATACAAGTTGAGGTTATAACATATTCATATAATCCCTCCATCATTTATATCCGAGTAGAGCAGAGATATAGATCAACACCGTTAAATCTCCATATGCCCGACTGAAAGCTTATCTCTTGAATTGTATTTCAATAAATAATATTCCCAAACACTTTTGTAATATTATTTATCCCTAAGGTTAAACACTTTTCCTGAAAATTATTGCTTATAGCCATAAGACTTTCTGAAATACAATTTATAGAGTATTAGGATATAATATTCACCCAAATGAGCTGATGGATCCTATATCTATGCACACCGGACTCCATGAGCATCGGACCATACCCAACGACACCCAACAGTCAGACCATAAAAGGTTTCTGATATATGTGGAACCAAAGTATGGTGGATCACTCACAAGCCCACTGTGGCACTCAGGTCAAAGGACCACGAATACTACTCAACTCGAAAGATCCTCTATTGACGGCTTTATGAGATGTCTATTGGAGATCTTTGTGAGTCTGTTCAGTATTCAGTCCTTACTAAATACCTGTATCTCTATACGAGCTTCTACTAAACTCATGGTTTACTAAGACTAACCATCTGGACCATCCAGATATAGACATATACCAATCTATATATTTGTTAAGGTATTCACTGACAGACTTGCATCAGTGAAGATAGATCAGGAACATAATATTTGAGAACATATTTGCATAATGACATTTCCTAGCACTATTTGCAACTTTTTGTAATTATGTCATTACTAATACATTCTTAGGTCTTTGTTCCATTTTAGACAAGGCTCTAACTCTTTAAATATCGCTGACTCTTATAACCTGGTAACTCTTATCAGTGCCAACTCTTAGCATTTATAACTCTCACCGTTGCTAATTTTTAGCACTGATCTAAACTCATTTAGACCAGATCTGAACTCTTTCAGATCGTACAATGTCTGAAACGTTACAAGCATCTTACCATATATAAATATAATTACCGATTTATTGAAATAACAACACTAGTATAAATATTAAACAAATATTCATACATAATAGGATGGCACGTAAGCACAAATCCCAACAACTCCCACTTGCTTTAGTGCCATTCACGATGGTATCTAATGCCCATTGACTCCACATGTTTTTTAAATACTTTTAGAGTTAAGGCTTTGGTAAGTGGGTCCATTACATTATTTGTAGAATCTACTCTACAAACTATTACATCTCTTCTAGCCAAGATTTCTCTAATGACATGGTATTTTCTTTCCACATGCTTAGACTTTTGGTGAGCTCTCGGCTCTTTAGCTTGTGCAATGGCTCCGTTGTTGTCGTAAAACAATGGTATAGGATCCATTGCACTTGAAACTATTCCAAGTTCAGCGACAAATTTACGTATCCACACTGCTTCTTTTGCTGCTTCTGAGGCCGCAATATATTCTGCCTCTGTTGTGGAATCAGCTGTTGACGACTATTTGTTGCTCTTCCAACTAACTGCAGCACCGTTGAGAATGAACACATATCCAGATGTAGACTTTCTATCATCTAGATCAGACTGAAAGTCTCAATCTGTGTATCCTCTCACTTGTAAGTCACTTTCTCCATATATCATAAACTTGTCCTTAGTACCTTGAAGATATTTAAGGACATGTTTCACAGCCATCTAATGACCTTCGCCTGGATCAGACTGATATCGGCTTGTAACACTTACAGCCGTACTGATGTCAGGTCTTGTACACATCATGACATACATCAAGCTTCCTACAGCTGATGCATATGGTATGTTAGACATTCTAACATTTTTATCTTCACTGTGAGGACACATCTTCCTCGAAAGATGAATGCCATGTCTAAAAGGTATATTAACTGTCTTACAGTTACTAAAACTATACCTTTCTAAGACATTGTCTATGTACGACGATTGAGAGAATCCTATAAGCCTCCTAGCTCTATCTCTATAAAGCTTTATACCTAGTATATAGGAAGCCTCTCCCAAATCCTTCATGGAGAAATTCTTACTTAGGTAACTTTTGACTGATTGCAACATACCAATATCATTTCCAATAATGAGTATGTCATCCATATATAAAACCAAGAAGACTACCATGCTCCCACTGCTCTTTCTATACACACAAGATTCTTCTTCGTTCTTGATGAAACCAGACCCTCTGATTACTTCATCAAAGCGAAGATTCCAACTTCGGGAAGCTTGCTTAAGTCCATAAATAGACTTCTTCAACTTGCATACTAAACCAGAAGTTTGGCTAGATGTAAAACCTTCAGGTTGTTCCATATAGATTTCTTCTTCAAGATATCCATTTAAGAACGCCGTTTTTACATCCATTTGCCAAATTTCATAGTCATAATATGCAGCAATTGCTAGTAAAATTCGAATCGACTTAAGCATCGCTACTGGTGAGAAGGTTTCCTCATAATCGATCCCAGATCGTTGAGTATAACCTTTCGCCACCAGTCGGGCTTTGAAAGTCTCTGCTTTCCCATCGGCCCCACGCTTCCGCTTGTAAATCCATTTACATTTGATAGAAACAATTCCTTCATGAAGCTCAACCTAGTCCCAAACTTGATTTTGATACATTGAGTCAATCTCAGATTTCATGGCCTCTTACCATTTTCCCGAATCGATGTCCAACATCGCCTCTCTATAAGTTAAAGGATCATTTTCTTCAATCAAGAAAACACCAAGAGCACCTTCAGGTATTATACTATACCTTTCAGATGGCCTTGATATCCTTTCTGACCTACATGGAGGGTGTGTTAAAGGTATTCTGCTTGATTGAGCATGAGGTTCCATCGTTGGTTCATGTACATCCTAATTGAGTTCATCTAACTCAATCTTTCTACAATGTCCATGATCTAAGAGAAACTATTTCTCTAGAAAAGTGACATTTCGAGCAATGAACATATTTCGTTCCTCGAGATCATAGAACTGGTATCCCATTGAATTCTTAGGATACCCAATGAACCGATACTTGTATCCTTTAGGTGCAAGTTTATCATGTTGCGTAACTTTTACGTAAGCAGGACAACCCCAAATCTTAACATATTTAAGACTCAGTTTTCTTCTATTCCAACTTTCATAAGAAGTAGAAGAAACAACTTTCGATGGAACTTTGTTCAATATATGACAGCAGTTTCTAGAGCATAGCCCCATAGATATTCATGGAGATCAGTGAAGCTCATCATCGATCGAACCATATATAATAAAGTTCGATTTCTTCTCTCCGAAACACCATTGTGTTGTGGAGTACCTGGAGGACTATATTGAGCGAGAATCCCATTCTCCTTTAAATAATCTGAAAATTCATTGCTCATGTATTCACCGCCTCGATCTGATCGAAGGCATTTGATATACATTCCGGTTTGTTTCTCTACTTCGATTCGAAACTCTTTGAACTTTTCAAAAGTTTCTGACTTATGTTTTATAAGAAACACGTATCCAAATCGTGATAGATCATCGATAAAGATTACAAAGTATCGAAAGCCATCGAGTGCAATGTGATTCATTGGACCACATACATCACTATGTATAAGTTCCAATAAATCAGTGGCACGGTGTCCAACACCAATAAATGGAGCTTTGGTCATTTTCCCTTGAATACAAGATTTACAAATTGGATAAGGCTCTATAGTCAGATAAGGTATTTGACCATCCTTAATTAGACGGGTTAGGCGTCTCACACCTATGTGACCTAATCTCATATGCCATAATTCTGTATCATTTAAAGTCCCTGATTTATTATCAGTATTCACCTGTACATTCATGACATTTCCTACTGTATCCAATATATAATGCTCATTAATCAACTGACATTCAGCTAATAAAATATTATCCAAATCATACAAACATAAGGAACGGTTTTGTACAAACATATGATATCCTTCACTGTCCAACACAGGAATAGAAATAATTTGTCGGATAATGTTTGGCACATAATAACAATTAATCAACACAACAATTTTATTACATGGAAGAAGTAAATTAAATCATCCAATAGCCTCGACCTGTAGAAAATCTCCATTTCTAACACGAAGCTGTACTTCTCCAGGCTGTAACAGTCTAACTTCCTTCAGATCCTGCAACACATTATAGATATGAGAAGGACAAGCAGTATCTAATACCCAACCAGTATTAGCATCAAATTCTAAGAAAATGTCAATAATAGGCAAGTGCATACCTGATGGTGTCTTCTTAATTGTGGCAAGGTATTTTGGGCAGTTTTGCTTCCAATGCCCATCCTCGTTGCAATGGAAACATTTTCTTTTTGCTTTGTTCTTATGTTGGGGCTTGGACATGTGTTGCTTTTGAGGACCCATTCTAGGTGCATACATTACTTTCCGTTTATTCTTCCCTTTGGACTTCTTAAAAGTTTTCTGGGTAGATGATGAAGCACCCTGAACATAGAGGACCGTGCCCCCTTTGTTCATGTCCTCTTGAACTGTTCTTAACATGTTATGCAGATCAGCATAAGTAGGAGTCAATCCTTGCATATTGTAGTTCATAATGAACTATGCAAATGACCCTAGAAGTGACTGGAGAATCAAACTATTCCCCAATCCATTGCTTAGTAAGAGATCCATGGTTTCCAACCTCTCAATATATGATATCATCTTGAGGACATAAGGACTTACTGGGCTACCCTCGAGTAGTCTAGCTTGAAAGAGATATTTGGCAACCCTATATATATCAAATTATGGTTGGTTACCAAATAACTCTTTCAGATAGAGCATGATACTCCCAGTACTGTCCATGTGGACATGCTTCATTTGGAGCTCAGTAGACATAGACGCAAGGATGTACGATTTGACTTTCAACTCGTCATTCAACCATTTCCGATATGTCTCCTTTTCTTCTAGAGAAGCATCATCAGAAACAGCTTAAGGCAGGCACTGATCAATTACATATCCAAGCTTTTCAGAATCTAGAACTATTCTGAGATTTATAAGCCAGTCAGAATAATTTTCTGTACCTTTGAGTTGGTGTGCATCTATGATACAAACTAGTGGGTTGCTTGAAGCCATTTAATCTTGACAACACAAAAGAAAAGATGTTAGCGGAATATTTCAATTGCTAATAAATAACGTTTTAGATCATGGGTATAACAGTTATACATTTTTTAATCTAGAAAACGCCCTCCCACTATTTTGCATAATCCATTTAATCTCTCAAACGGGAAAACGATAGTTTTAGATTCTTTAAACTATATAGTGAGAAGTGGATCCTATTGGCATTTTACTCTGGCCTCACGCTGTAACAATATTGGCCTTTGTAAACCCAAAAAGTAGACAACTCTTGTCAATTGTATCTCATACAACTCTTTTGACTGATCCTAAATACACCTTATCCTCACGTTGTAGCAATATTGGATAAGTGTATTCCAGATTAACTTGTCAATCATCAAATATATGCTACTAGTATAGCCCTCACGCTGTAGCAATATTGGGCAATACGTTCATATATATTAGCCTCATCTTATGTTTAATCAGCATAGCTCAAATCACCCCGACCAATCCCTCACACTATAGCAATATTGGGAAAGACCAAAGTGAACCGCCTAATACCGTATTGACAAGACGGATCATTATATAATATTATCTCATAACACTATATTATTTAATATAATTTAGAGAGATTTTTATTTATTTATTATTTATAATATTTAATTATTATAATTATTATTACTATTAACAATTATAATAATTTTCGCATCTCATAGGAATCTAATTCATAATTAGAATATTTGTTTATGCAATTACAATTAACCCCCACCAATAGGGCTCTCATTGTAATTAATAAGCATAAACAAATATATATTACATTTAATACAATGATATAACAATTATAATTGTCATTAAATAAATCTCACATGCAAAATTTTTAAATTGGAGTGTAATATTAAGAATGATCAGCATTAAAAGTTGAATATTATAGCATTATACAATATAATGCTCCTAAAAAATATTTGTACTCTTTTTTTTTTTTTTGGTTTTCAACCTAATGCGTTCTGGATTTCTGACTTATGAACGCCCCGGCGTTCAACATATGAACGCTCCTGCGTTCATCAATAATAACACCCCGGTGTCAAACACATACACGCCCCTGCATTCAACACATAAACGCCTAGGCTTTCTGTATTTCCAATGCCATTATGTCAAGAACCGAAACGCCACAGCGTTATACAACCAACGCTTCTAGGTTACACTCTTAACGCTCATGCGTTAGGTACTTAAAGCAGTGGCGTTCATGTTACTACATGAACGCCCTAGCGTTAGGTTACTGACGCTGCGGTGTTCTTTGACAGAAACTGTGTTTCTACACTTTAAACACTTCAAAATGCAAATTTTATTATTTCCAGACATTCAAAACATTTCATATCACACTCCAACAACTCAGAAATGCAATCAACATGCTCTGATACCACTTGTTGATGTATTTTAAGGTGTATGCATGTGATTGTGTACATATTGAAAAAATAAAATTATGCATCATATACATGAATTTGGCAGCGAAATTTATCAAGTAATCAATATATACAAATGTAGTTCAATTATTAACAATTTAAGAATACAGAAACATACCTTTGAAAACCTCCGATGAAGATTTCCAATTCTGGATATTCTTACTCCAAGTTTGAGCTCACCTTGAAGTACACTCTTGTCCAATTCTAGTTCACAACAATCCAGTGGGATTGTGAAGTTAGAATAGCAGCAGTATGATCTCCAGCAACAAGGTTTTGATTCTAGAAAGAAAAATATAAAGGATTTTTTTTTCTCCTTTGGTTTTTCTCACAAGTCTTTGTACTTTGAAAAACTCTCTCAAAAACCAACTCTTCTTTTTCCTCTCAACCCTTGCACGAATTTTCATTTACTCTTATGTTAACACAATTGAAACTCAACTATTTTAGTGGTTACAACAACTTCACAAGTGCTCCACCAAAATTAGATTAAGTGGCCAACTACCAAAATTATTTTTGGTGGCCATTTTAATAGTCTAATAAAATTAACCATTAATTACAAAATGGTGGTCCACTAAATTTAGTTTATGTTTCTCAAATTAGGTATGTCTTCCATTTAGGAATAAAATAATAAATAAATAAAATCATATTTTATTTATTTAAATAACATTTATTTAATTATTCAAAAACTATTTGAATAATTAATATTTATCTTATTTAATTTTACTAACATGGTAAATGGTTGAATTCATGGTAAAATAATTCATACAATAAAATTGTGCCACTTGTTAATGTCTAATTAGTTAACAACTCTTATCAACTAATTAAATAATATACTTAACATTTAAGTTTAAACAAGTGCACAACCCGAGGAACCCCGAAACATATTTTCGGTTTGCTGGAATTTCTAGGATGGAATTGTTCAATCCATTATGCTGCCCCAGTGCACAACGAGTACACTTCATATTGTGAGACTCTTTAGGTCCATGCCCGAATTGTCATATAGAACTCCTCCATACGTCCGTGAACGATGCCCCACACATACGTTACAGATATTACAAAGCGGCGCGTTAGACCATACAAGTTGAGGTTATAACATATTCATATAATCCCTCCATCATTTATATCCGAGTAGAGCAGAGATATAGATCAACACCGTTAAATCTCCATATGCCCGACTGAAAACTTATCTCTTGAATTATATTTCAATAAATAATATTCCCAAACACTTTTGTAATATTATTTATCCCTAAGGCTAAACTCTTTTCCCGAAAATTATTGCTTATGGCCATAAGACTTTCTGAAATACAATCTATAGAGTATTAGGATATAATACTCACCCAAATGAGCTGATGGATCCTATATCTATGCACACCGGACTCCATGAGCATCGGACCATACCCAGCGACACCCAGCGGTCAGACCATAAAAGGTTTCTGACATGTGTGGAACCAAAGTATGGTGGATCACTCACAAGCCCACTGTGGCACTCAGGTCAAAGGACCACGAATACTACTAAACTCGAAAGATCTTCTATTGACGGCTTTATGGGATGTCTATTGGAGATCTTTGTGAGTCTGTTCAGTATTCAGTCCTTACTAAATACCTGTATCTCTATACGAGCTTCCACTAAACTCATAGTTTGCTAAGACTAACCGTCTGGACCATCCAGATATAGACATACACCAATCTATATATTTGTTAAGGTATTCACTGACAGACCTGCATCAGTGAAGATAGATTAGGAACATAATATTTGAGAACATATTTGCATAATGACATTTCCTAGCACTATTTGCAACTCTTTGTAATTATGTCATTACTAATACATTCTTAGGTCTTTGTCCCATTTCAGACAAGGCTCTAACTCTTTAGATATCGCTGACTCTTATAATCTGGTAACTCTTATCAGTGCCAACTCTTAGCATTTATAACTCTCACCATTGCTAATTCTTAGCACTGATCTAAACTCATTTAGACCAGATCTGAACTCTTTTAGATCGTACAATATCTGAAACGTTACAAGCATCTTACTATATATAAATATAATTAGCGATTTATTGAAATAATAACACTAGTATAAATATTAAACAAATATTCATACGTAATAGGATGGCACGTAAGCACAAATTCCAACAATAATTTCATGAACTATACTCTACAATAGTTTATACACGCCTCTAATTAAAAAGTTAGCGAAGGTAAAAAAAGTGAGCGCTCTAGATAAGGAATCATACAACTTTAACTCATTTAGTCACGTATTCTTGGTGAGTAATTCTTTTTTTTCGATTAATTATCATATTTGGATACAGAAAAATTTATTTTGTTGACATTGTAATTTTTGAATTTATTATCATCTCAGGTGTGGATCTACAAGGTGATCCCAAGGTGTGGGGAGCTGTTTACCGATAGGAATGGAGACTATTTTTTGCGTATTCTAAATTGGTCTGGTACGGACACCTCATTATACGAAAACGTCGTAGATGTCCTCTTCAATGATGTTGGGGTATGCTTTTATGTTCAACAAAAAAATAGATATAATTTTCTTATAATTTGTGTTATATTTTCTAATAATGATTAATAAATCTAAAATATTATAAAGGCTTTGGAGGTTCATAGGAAGTTGATACCCTGAAAACATGAGAAGAGTGCAGACTATCGCATAGCGGTAAACTTGTGCATTCCATCAAAAAAATAAGGAGGAAGTCTTAAGTTAGAGACATTTGATATCCTGGACACCCAATTCATCGATGATCTACAGCCTGACCACGAATTTTAAGCCCCGCCAGCAACTGAATTAATGGTATAATAATTTGATTTTTTTTTCTTGAATTATAATTACTTATGTTACTAATGAGTATTAGCTTGTGAAAATTAATTATAATAACTTATGTATAGTTTGAGTCCGACACGTCAACATTACAGTATCATATACTGGAGAAGATGGTGGATGATCTTGAAAAAAAGATATTTACCAGGATTGATAAGGTTAAATCAGAGCTTTCGGCTAAGATTGATAAGACTGATGAAAATATATTGCATCAGATATCTCTCTTGGTACAATAGTTTAAGCCAACCAAGATCTCTGAGGATGCAGGGCAGAGTATGGTACGTTTTAAACCTAAATTACATTAGGTACAAAGTTTAATAACTCAATACATTAACTGATATTGTTTGGTTTTGTAGAGTACCAAATACATGGCTTCTATAGCTGATAGCCCTGCAAGCGTAAAAATTATACCTGCTTCATTGGGTGAAAATATAAGCAGGTATGAGTATCTTTGTAAGAAAGTAGCAGCCCAAGTCAGTCCATATATCAATCCGTTAAAAAAGCCCGTGAAGAAGAAACTTGTGAAATTGTAAGTAGCACCTACAATTAACGTAAACAAGCAGCTGATTCCTATTGATTAAGTTAAATATGTTGAGCTTCTGGATTGGATAAAAAATAATTACCCAACATAATGGGTTCGTTTGGACGAACTCGATCCCAACTACACATGGTATAATGAGCTATTATAAGATTGGTTTGACAATTCGGTGAAGATTTGTTTTTACTTTTTTTTTATTTTGTAAGTGTTTAATTTTATTATACATATTCTTTGTTTTGTAGCACACAAATGAATATTTAAAGGTTTTATGTTTGCGTCAAAGAATATTTTCTGACATACTCATAGGATTGCACAATTGCAGATGCATATTTTTACGTGAGCTATTATGTTACCTGTTTATTGTGCATATAACATTATCATATCATTGTGTATATTAACTATTAACGAGTTTGAAGAGTATCTTTTATTTTTCTTTAGGAGTACATTCGACAAATGTGGCAAACTCCTTCACCGCCAATCCTTTAGATAGCGATGAATGGCTCAAAATGTTGTTGGCTTATGCACTCGAAACAAAGACCGAATTACTTGGTGCTAAACCGTAGACATTGGTCAATAAGGTATTTTTAAGAACAATAATGACTTTTTACTGTGCATGTAACAACATTAAGTTAAAAATAATACAATAATTACCTTTGTAGGTATATATCCCTCTGAATATCAATCAACAACATTGGATTGTAGCATAGCTCGACCTTGTTCGGTTTACAATTGTTCTTTATGATTCCAGCTTGAACGACCATTCAGACGAGTCCATCATGAAATTTATAGAGCCTTTATGTATTGTAATGCCTTTGTACCTTCAGAGGTGTAGATTTTATAGGTTGAGGGGCATACAAAGCACAAAATTGTTCCCTTGACCGGTGACTCGTATGCGGGAGAATGTGCCACAACAAGAGGTCAGGAGCAGGGACTGTGGCATCTTCGTTTGTATATATATTAAATATCTTATGGTAGGCCAGTTATTTAACCCATTCCCTGACATTGGCACCTTTTATAGATAAAAGATGGCCGTTGATTTATAGACCGCTGCTTCATAGATATTTAGTATTATAATTTTTTTATATGAATTAATTTAGGTGTATAATTGATATACTATAATTGATTGTGGCCGTTGATTTGGGTGTATGTGTGCGAAAATGAGATATAATTAGATAGAAATGTATTTTTTCAATATGGCAAGTTTGGAAACTTTCATATTATAGGAGAAACTCTGCCAAAATTTTGTGAAAATTATCAACATCAATACTAAAGACAAATGCATTAAAATAAGTAAAAATGTAATACAAAGTACAAGTGCATTATGAAATAAGTGCACAAAAGTGACGAAGTTTGACTCTCATACATAATTAAACCTCATGGTACAGCTCATATTTTTCCCATATTTTTCAGATCCCTTTGAAACAAAAAAAAATTAAATATTAGCCTTATATTATAGTGAAATTAAATATCAATATGGTAGATTTTATAAACGAATATACATCACCTGCTCTGTAAAGGTACGGGGTTTTGACGTTTGTCAGTTATGTCCATGTTGTCTACAACGACTACATATATTCTTTGATAGTTCCTCTCTTTGAGATAGAATCCGATTCATCCGACGTCTGCCTAACTGACGATGTGCTATTGGAGGCTGAATGTCTATATTTTTCAAATATTCGGGACTATCTAATCTGACACTTGACCAACCGGAAGTACTAGCTCGCTATAGGCATGGAATAAAGTCTCAGATGTGTAACAAGTCGAACAAAGACTCTCATGCGATAATCTGATGTATCTACATACGACGAGTGCATGGGAACAAAGCAGTTGTCGATAATCAAACTTCTGACAGCTATATGTTCTTTCACCAATGTTTACTATCCCGTTTATTCCACCATCCATAACTACAAATCGTAAATCATCAACAGGAGAAATTATCATTTGACTTACGTTATCGTTATGTTTAATGACTTTATAATGTGCCAAGTTTGTCAAACATTCGTCATATTTTGTGCTGCTAATTTTCCATGGTAAAATCATAATTGCGTTAGCTCTTGCATCCACTCCACCAAATTAGTCACCGGAAGCTTTCTTGCTTCTTTTACAACTGCATTAATGCTCTCAACGATATTAGTAGTCATAACGTCGTACCTTCTGAAAGCACCAGATGATCATGCCCATCTCACCATACCAACATCTTTCTCCATATACTTCGTTACATTGGGTCTTATTTATCGCACCTTGTTTTATTAGTATTGAAAATCAGGGACACAATAAGCTTTGGCAGCAATGAAATAGGCAGATAGGTATACCCATTTTTTAGACTTATCTGATGGTAACTTATATTTTGTCATTAAATTTAATTTCAAATGATAGATGCATAACTCATGATATACATGGGGAAACACACCCCGTATAGCCCTCTCAATACTAGCGTGTCGATCAGATATAAAGATAAGATTCTGATAATGGCAATAACTCCCTGCAGTTTAACCATAAACCACTCCTAAGAAGTATCATTTTATGAGTCAGCAATTCCCCAAGCCAATGGAAAAATCTGATTGTTTTCATCTTTACAAACGGCCACAAACATTGTACCAAGATAGAAAATTTTCAAAAATGTTTCGTCCACTGCAATCACCAGTCGGATTGATGAATTAAAACCTCTGATACAGGGTCTTAACGCCAAAAAATATACTTGAAGTGATTATCTGCTTCAGTTTTCAAATGAGTAACCGTACCTGGGTTTTTTTGTTGCAACATATAGCTGTATGTAGAAAGCAATCTGAACGAATCTTCTGGAGCACCTCTTATCAATCTTAATACACGTTTCCTAGTATGCCAAGATGTAGTATATGTTATCTGAACACCGAATTCTTTACGTATGTATGCGTGAATGTCTTTTGGCCTATAGTTTCTATTGATCGATGTAAACTTATTTTTTATTACTTTAGCACTAATTCGGATCTTGACTTGCTGGTGATCATCCCATAATTGACTTAAAACATAAGTGTGCTATATATCTACTTACCTTACAATAAAAAAATGTCACTCTTTTGCCGACACTGCCCGTAATCTCCACTTGCAACTGTCATCATTGCATTTCAACTCGAAACAATCTTTGGTGGATTTGTAAACTCTAAAGCTCCATTCTTTCTTCAGTGCAACCATACTTATATCTTCATGAATTTTATCTTTGTTGTTATGCAATTTTCCTATAAATATATCACCAATCCCAGTATAAGATATTTTGTTTTCAAATTATATTCAAGTCAAATGGTGGTATTTCAGGCTGAAATTGAAATGAGTTTTCTACCTTAACCCTTTCTTCTCTACTATAATCATTATTATCATCATCATCATTATCACACTCATCATCATCATCCTCATCATCATCATCATCACCAGCATCATCATTTCCATCCCTAGTCTCTCTATAATCATCATTATCGTCATTATTATCATCATTTCTACCATTATCATCAACCTCGTAACCATGGTTATCATTCTCATAACCTTTCTCATTTTTTTCTTATTACTTACATTATATCCAACATCTTGACTAATATCATACCTAAGATCGACGCTAACATCTCCATATATCTGACTATTATAATATGTGTAGCCTCATTATTCGTTGAACATCAGAGGAGAATAATGATATTCCTTTAGGAAATTTGGAATATGCACAGGAGTTGCCAAAGTGAATTGCTTAGCATAACCTTCTTTTTGCTCCATCGGTGCTTCTCCATTACTTTTAGGTCCTCGAGCATCTATTGTTACACAAAGAGGTATAACCATATTATTCTATAAGCTCAACCACAATATTACATCATCGTCATTTTCAAGTGCAATGGGTCTCAACTTTATAGTACTTGAAGGTGTTAGGGTTTATGCTTACGCGACATCCCTTTTTGTAGGAATATTTAATTTTATAATATTTATGCAATGAATATTTTATTAAATCGCTAATAACCTTTATTAAATGGTAATTAAGCTTGTAACATTATAGACCAGGGCTAAGAGTTAGCAATGCTGATAGTTATAAATGCTAAGAGTTAGCACTACTAAGAGTTAGCAGGTTTTAATAGTCAGTGAGATTTAAATAGTTAGAACCCTATCTATAATGTGACAAAGACCTGAGAATCTACTTATAATGACATAGTTGCAAAACGTTGCAATAGAAACTAAGAAATGTCATTATGTAAGTATATTCTCAAATAAAGAGTTCCTAATCTACGTTTACCAATGAGGGTTTATCGGTGAAATACAATAATATAGATTACTGTATGTCTATATCTGTATTATACAAATGATTATTCTTAGTTAACCATGAGCTTGGTTGAAGCTCATATAGACATACAGGTATTCAGTTAGGACTGGATATTGAACAGACTCACGAGAACCCCAATAGATACCCTATGAAACCGTTTAAGGAAGGTACTCTCAAGTTGAGTAGTATTTGTGGTCCTTCGACCTGAGCGCCACGGTGGGCTTATGGAAGATCCACCATACTTTGGTTCCACGTATGTTAGAGACCTTTCATGGTCTGACCGCTACGTGTCGTTGGGTATGGTTCGATGCTCATGGAGTTCGGTGTGCGTAGATATGGGATCCGCCAGCTCACATAGATGGGTTGTATATCTGATACTTTAAGATTGTATCTTATAAAGTCTTATGGCCGTAAGCAATCAACTTGGAAAAAGAGTTTCCTATAGGTTTGAATATTATAGTAAAAGTGTTTGCGTATATTATTTATTAAGATACGAATCTGGAGATAAAGTAACGGATAAAATTATCGAAATTTGATGATAATGATCTATATCTCGCTCATCCAAGATATAATGATGGATGGATTATACGAATATGTAGTAACCTCAACATGTATGGTCTAACGTGCTAATTTGTAATATCCGTAACGTGTGGGTAGGGCATCGATCACGGACTTATGGAATAGTTCCATTTGATGAATCAGGCGTGGACCTAGGGAGTCCCAATATGAAATGTACTCTTTGAGCACTTGGGCAGTGTACCGTATTGAATAGTTCAATACAGTAAAATTCAACAATTTACTAAGGTTAAGTTAACTAAAGTATATGGTTAAATGGTAGGACCCACTTTAGGTTAACTTGATAACCTAGTAAGGACATAAATGTAATTTTACTTAATGATTATTTAATTGTTAAATAATTTAAATAAATATTTATTTATTTAATTGTTAAATAAATAATTTAGTTTAACTATGGTTAAGAGTTAACTATTTGGTTAAGTTAAGTTAACCTTACTTAATGGTTAAGTAATAGTTAACCTAACCATGGTTAAGTTAGTTAACTATGGTTAAAATATTTAAATGTTCTTTTAATCTAACTAGAGTTAAGTGTTAACTATAGTTAAAATATTTAAATATTCATTTAACCTAACTAGAGTTAAGAGTTAACTATGATTAAGTTCAGTTAAATGCAAATTAAAATTAAGTGTAATAAATGAAATTAAATTCATTTATATAAATAAGACAAATGTAATTAAATTCATAAGTTTTGTTAAATTTTCTTTTTGCTAAAAACTTGGCCAACCATTATAAAGAGAGAAAAGAGAAATTATTTTTTGATTATTGGATTTAAGTTATTGAATTCATAATTTTTTTTTATAAGGCATTAAAACCAATTCAGCATAAGAGATTTTGATTAATTGATTAAGTGTTAATCAAAAGAAAAAATCAAGAACATAAGTTTAAGTTGTTAAACTTCTACTGGATCAAAGGCTGTCATTTTAGATAATCAAACCCACCATTGTTGAGTTTTAGAATTGATCAAAGATTAAATTTCAGTGGACTTTAACAATTTCTATCCAAAGGCTTTAAGGGTTATTTCTCAATTTCGTTTCTGTTAATTCCTTTAATATATAATGAATGTGTTTACTGCAATGTTTTAAGCTTCCGCTGCATGATTATATGTATGGGATATGTATTTTTGTTGTTAAACACAAAACCCACATGCAAACATCCTTGAATAATCAACTCCCAACAGAAGAAACTTCAAACTTTAGAGTTACTTTATAATGCACTTGATTAACTGCTAGAAGATGATAAATTCTTCTCAACAACGCTTTATATCTAATATTTTTTTAACTACCATGTGCATATTTTGATATCTGATGTATCTTTCTAAACCATCACTACAGCTCTCCCATCTTCCCTCAAAATATATAATGGTCAAAATTTGCGACATGATCAACGACACCTAAAAAAATACAACATAATTTTAATTTAATTATATATACAACTAAATTAAAAATAAAACTGGATATATAACTATTTATATATATATATAACCACGGTGGTGCACAATTATGCGTGCGCATGAGCGCCTTGTTGGGACTGATTCACGCACAAGGCGGCGGCCCAGCAACAGTTGCATGTGTAGCCACGCGCCCTCTCACGCACTGTCCGCGATAATCGAGTTTAATCATCTATTACATTTCTCATCTATTACACTCATTTTTAATATAAATATAAACATTACTACTAATTAAAAACAAATAAAATAAACTTACTAGTTTTTAACTTCAGCTATTCTTTAAATCTTCAAAATATTGTCGCATCTAAGAAATATCTTTAAAATTGGTAACAGATCTAAGATCTCTTCTAAGAGAAGTGGGTATGCGAGAGAGAAACTTTTAAAACGAGGAGTTTTTAAGAGAAGGATGATATTTTGTGAAGGGTAAAATAAGAAAAAATAGTATATTTAGTTTAATATATTACATGTTTAAATAAAATAAAATTAAAAAAATATAAAAAGCTTGGGGCGCATGCGTCGGGCGTGCCTTATGCATGCGCTCAAGTGTTTGATTTTTTAATTTTTATTTTAACTTGTTTTTAATTTTTTAAATTTATTTTTAATTCATTTATAAAAATAAAATATTATTTAATTAAATAATTTATATTATTTAATTACAATATAATTTTTTTCATTAATTTAATATAGGACGGAAAAATTTTATTTTCAATTTATTTTATTTACTATTTATTTTATTTTATTTTAAATAAATTTTTTTAAATTTATTTATTAAAAAAATTAAAGGTTGTTGTACATGCTTGCTGGGCGCACGCCTAAGTATGTGCTGAGAAAGTTTTTTTTTTTTTTTTAATTTTAAAATTTTACTTTTTTTACTTATTTTTAAATTTATTATTTTTAATTCATTTATAAAAAAATAAAAAGTTAATTAATTAAATAATTTATATTATTTAATTATAATATTATTTTTTTAAAACTATTATTATTATAAATAATATTTTTCATAATTAATTATTTAAAATTTTATGTTTTTAATTAATTTATAAAAAAGAAAATAAAAGAGTAAATAAGAAAAACAATTATTAAAATTATAATAAAAATAAAATAATCAACGTAGCATATATTTACTTAACAAAACTTAAAATATTGAACTTCAAAAATTTATAATCAACTTTAAAAAATTTTCAAACTATAATAGAAAAATGGCAGCTAGTTTCATTAATAAACAAAATCCATAGCAAATCTTTCAATTTGCATGATTGTATGTACATCTTGCATGCATGTGGGCTTTCTACTCGTACATATGGTGGCATCAATTTATTAATAATCGTCCTCACACTCAAAACTCAAAAGTCAATTCAAAATGATGCCATCATGCAGATTATTATTTTTACTGAGTGGCTATACAATATGCATAAATAACTACCCACAATATAAAACGGTAATAATGCAATGTGATCACATTGTAATCATGATTGTTCCTCGGCCTCGGATAATTTTTTTTTTTCTCTTTTATGATAATTTATTTCCTCGGTGAATTAATTGGACGCTGGTAATAACTATGCAGTACCATTTTATTGGAGAAAAATTTTATTGGTGAAAAAATTATTTTAATTAAAATTTTATATTAAATTATTAAAAAAAATAAAATTAAAGCGTACTTAAATTTATAAAGATGTAAAAAATTAAGGTTAATATTTTTCACGTTTAAATTTTTTTTTATGAGAGAAAATTATAGTCACTCACTGATAGGATGAGAATGAATAATACGTTAGGTTAAAGACTATGGACCTCAACCTAATATTTATAGTATTTTATTTTATTTTGATCAATTATAAAAATAAAATAAAATAATTAGATCTCTACACGTTAAAACTCATACCATGTGAGATGTCCTAAAAGTCTAATAACAAATAAACTTCATTTAATCACTTTTAATGGACAACAAATAGATAATCAATAATATATAATTAGTTAATATATATAAGTCCACTTTAATATAATACCCAACAATCTTTCACTTAGGTCACATATGTCACTTTATAATTTTATATTATCAAATAAATTTATGAGTTCAATATTTTTTATCTTAATAAAAGACATCTTTAAATAATTTGGTCCTTCTATTATACTAATATATGATCAAAGTGATTTTCATCCCTTTTGTAACTAGACCCATCAATTGTCACATATATCAATATAATTAATGACATAGATCAAGCATGAATGTGTAGCATGAAAATTTCATACAATATTAACCGGTCTTACTTTGTAGCTTAAAAGAGTTCAATAATATACTTTCAAAACTTTATGCACAATCGCAACTGAAAGACTAAAACTTTATTTCAGAGATTTCAATAAATAAATAAAGAACAATACTTTATTCTGATAAGAAAACATATCAACTATAATTGAATATAAAAAACAAACTCCCACTATAGAAATATATCATCGGGATGAACCACATCCATACGAGCTACATACTCATGAAACACTTTAGGTGGTACACCCTTGGTAAGCGCATCCGCAATCATGAAGTCTGTACTGATATGTTCAATAGACACTTAAAGACTCTTAACTCTCTCTTTAACAACAAGAAACTTAATGTCAATATACTTGGATTTTGACGACCTTCTGTTGTTCTTAAAATAAAACTCAGCGGCTTTATTATCATAATTTATTCTCAATGCCATCGACAATTTGCAACGCAGTGATAAAACTTCGCAGCCATATTGCTTAGTTTGATGCCTCATAGCAACCTACAAATTCTGCTTCAATGGTGGATGAAGCTATGAGCGACTATTTGACACTCTTCCATGACATAGCTATTTTAGCCAACATGAAGACATAGCCAGAAGTGGATCTTCTGCTATTGAGGCAACTAGTAAAATGGAAGTCTGAATACCAAGTGATCTCTAAATGATATAATTTCCAATATGTGAGCATGTAATCTTTTGTTCTCTTTAGATACCGTATACCCTTTTTAACGTCTCTCCAATGATCCATTCCTAGGTTACTTATATATCTATCAAGAAGTCTAACTACATACGTAATATCTGAACGCGTACAAACTTGAATATACGTAAGACTCCATACTATTGATGTATAAGGGATATTCTTCATCTCTTTCTTCTCAATCTCATTTCTTGGGCATTGAAGCAGACTAAATTTATCACCTTTAGCAATGGGTGTGTCTCATAATGCACAATTTTTCATATCATATCTATGAAGTACCTTATCGATATATGTCTTTTATGATGAGCCAAGTATGCCATGAGAACGATCTCGGTGAATCTATATGCCCAACACAAACGATGCATCCCTAAAATCTTTCATTTCAAAATTATTTGAAACAAAATCTCTTAGTTTCATGCAACAGGCCTATATCACTGCTTGCCAGTAAAATGTCATCCATACATAAGACAAGAAGAATAAACTTACTTTCACTGATCTTGTGATAAATGCATTCATCAACAATTTTTTTTTGTTAAACAAAAGAGGTAATCACTTGATCAAAATTTCGATATCTTTGACGAGATGCTTGCTTTAAACCATAAATCAACTTCTTTAATTTGCACACCAAATATTTTGAATCTTTGGATTCATAGTTCTCTGGTTGCAACATGTATATGGTTTCTTCAATAGCACAATTGAGAAACTCGGTCATTACGTTTATCAGATGTAGCTCTAAATCATAATGAACTACAAGTTCCATAATAATTCTAAAAGAGTCTTTCTATAAAATCAGAGAGAAAGTCTCTTCATAATCAATGCATTCCTTTTGAGTGAAACTTTTTTACAATTAGATGTGCCTTATATCTTACAACATTGCCTTCCAAATCCCGTTTGGTTTTAAAAATCCATTTATAACAATTTAGTTTCGCTCTTTTAGGCAAGATCCCATACTTCATTGTCTTGCATTGATTTTATCTCATATTTTATGGCATCTATCCATTTATGGGAGTTCACACTTTATTTGTCTCGACTGAAAGTTATTGGATCATCTTTCAGACTTATATCAAACTCGTGTTCTTGGAGATACACGACATAATCATCTGAAATCGTTGATCTCCTCTCCCTAGTGGATTTCTTTAATTGCACTTCCAATTGACTTTATTGTTGTTGCTCCTCTATATGAGTAAGAGCAAGTTCTTCAATATTAGCGGGAGATATCTCAAGAATGTCTTGATTATATGTATTTGTATCATGCATAATATGTTGGAGTTGGTGCTTATGTGCCATTCCAATACTGTATGAATATTGAATTATTTAATATTTATATAGTAAATATTTTGTATAATCGTTAATATAATATAAATACATGGTACAATACTTGTTACGTTATAGATATTGTATGACATAAAGGAGTTCAGATCTGGTCTAAAGGAGTTTAGACTAGAGCTAAGAATTAGTAGAGCTGAGAGTTATAAATACTAATAGTTAGCATTGCTAAGAGTTAGAAGGGTTATAAGAGCCAGCTAGATCTAAAAGATTAGATCCTTATCTGTAATGGGACAAAGATTTGAGAGTATACCAGTAATGACATGGTTGCAAGGAGTTGCAATAAATGGTAGGAGATGTCATTATGCAAGCATATTCTTAAACATTATGTTCTTGATCTGCTTCATCGATTCGAGTCTATCGATGGATCCATTTTATAAAGATTAGTGTTTACTATATCTATATGGTATATATGGTTGTTCTTAACTAACCACGGGCTTACCGAAAGCTCGTATATGCATATCAGTACTTAGTCATGACTGAATACTGAACAGGTCACGAGGATGCCAATAAAAATCTTATGAAGACGTCAATAGTGAGTCCTCTCGAGTTGAGTAGTATACGTGGTCTTTTGACCTGAGTGCCACGGTGGGTTTATAAATGATCCACCATATGTTAGTTCCACATATGTCACAGACTTTTCATGGTGTGTCTGTTGGGTGTCGCTGGGTATGGTCTGATTTTTATGGAGTTCGGTATATATAGATATGGGATTCATCAGCTCTTATAGAGGAATAGTATATCCAGATGCTCCGAGATTGTACTTTTGTAAATCTCGTGGCTACGAGTACTAACATGAAAAAAGTGTTTCCTAAAGGGTTGAACAAAATAGTAAAGGTGTTTGTATATATTGTTCTTGAAAATATAAATCTGAAAATAAATTCATGGATAAGTGTATAGAGATTTGACAGTGTATATCTATATCCTTGCTCATCTAGGATATAGTGGACATAATGATTATACGTATATGCTGTGACCTCAGCTTGTATGGTATAATGTGTTGATTTGTAATACCTGTGATCACAAACTTATGGAATAGTTTCATTTGACGAATCAAGCGTAGACCTAGGGAGTCCCGCAATATAAAGTGTACTCGTTGTACACTAAGGCAGCGCACTTGATTGAGTTGTTCAATCTAGTAATTTTCAACAGAACCGAGTATTTGTTTTAGGTACCCTTAGAGTGCGCGCGTGTCAGTACTTAAGTATTAAGTACAACAATTAGTTAATAATTATTGTTGACTAATTAAATAGTGACACGTAGCACATAGTAAGCTTTTAGTTAAATGACTCAAGTATTAGGTATAGTGGGACCCACGTTGGATCAATTAAAGGCTTAAGAGTTATTTTTCTAAATCGATTATTTAAGTGTTAAATAATCTAAATATTTGTTATCACTTAAGAGTTAAGTGATTAGTTAATTTGATTAGAGTTACTTGTTAGTGCATGATTAAATTAATAAAGAAAATTTTTATTGAGGACTTAATTGCTAAATAAAAAGATATTTTATTGAGCAATGATATAACTAAAGCAAATGTTGTTTAAAAGGGACATTAAATGAAACCTTGAAGACTTAAATGAAATTTTCCTTGTCAAAGACAAGTAATGGCGAGCCATACCCTCTTGTCTAAAGTTAAATTCTTTTAATAATAATATTTTAGACAAAAGGATTGATATTTCTCAATATTATATATATATATATATATTCATTTGATGAATATATATTGGTGAGAGTGGCCAGCCATGGGCGTGGTTTTAGTGCCTTTTGGAATTCATTTTGTATTTTTGAAACAAATAATGAAAGAGCTCAATGGTGGATTTTTAGCAACAAGGGAAGAAAGAAAATAAAAAAGGATTTTTCATTTTCCTTTGAAGCCATTTTGAAGGTAAGAAAAATTATTTTTATTTTAAGTTTTTAAGTGTTAAAAACAACAAGAACTTAGATAGCAAAGGTTGTTTTGTTATCCATCTTCTTCTCTTAAATAAATGGCCACCATTGTTGCATTTGAGTTAATTATGTTTTGATGAATTTAAGTGTTGAATACATCAAGAAAAAAAAATGAATATAGTCTAAGCGTTAGGCTATGGGGATTAAGAGTTAATCTCACAGTTTAAAAGTTAAATCGGGTGCTAAAAAATAAAAGCTACTATTCTAGCGACCCAAGCCCACCACGTTGGGTCTTAGAACTACCAACATGTCGACTTCATGCGGTACTCCAGTACAAATTCGTTCCAAAGGCTTGTTAGGTAATATTCTCAATCATTAGTATTAATTTGATTAATATGTTTTATATTTTGTTCATTAGCGTAATGAATAAAATTTATCGTGTTCATTTTTAGAAAATTAAATTTCTAGCTTCCGTTACCAATATTTATGTATGAGATACATAAATAGTGTATATATATATTATATTTGATGCGTATATTTTTTAAATAGATATATGTACCATATGTACACACCCAAGAAGTTTAGTTTGCTAATTGGGATAAATTGGTACCCCATACATAATGACGGTCACAAGTATCTAGTCATTATCAATTGCAATATTAGGAATAGTAACATATTCCTCTTCAAAGACAAGGTTCTTGAGTTTAGCACTCCCACTATATTCAACATCCTTAATGAATTTAGTATTCACTGTCTCGAAAAATGATCTACTTGAGGAATCGTAAAACTTGAAATCCCTCGATCTTTTTTATTATACAACAAAGTATCAACTTATTGTTATTGAGTCCAACTTCCTTTTATTAGGCCTGTGGCCTAGCCTGATTTGGACAACCCCAAACATGCAAATGCCTAATACTAGGCTTTTTTCCAGTCCAGAGCTTATATGGGATTTTAACTACTGCTTTATTTGGAACTTGATTAAGGATATACACTGCAGTCTTTAAGGGTTCACTCTAAAGAGATCTTGGTAAAGAAGAATGATTTATCATACTTCTAATCATATCCTTTAGGGTCCAATTTCGTCTCTCAGTTACACCATTTTGACTTGGAGTCACCGGTATGGTATATTAAGGAACGGTGCCACATTCTTATAAATATCTCACAAAAGAGCTTGGATGTTGTTCACTTGATTCGTCATATCTACCACAGAACTCACCACTACAGTTAGATTTAACGGCTTTAATTTTCTTGCAATGTTGATTTTCAACTTCAGCTTTAAAGGCCTTGAAAATGTCTAATGATTGAGACTTCTCATGAATCAAGTATAGATATCTATAACAAAAATAATTATCTATGAAAGTAATAAAATATTATTGATCATTCTAAGAAGCTATAGGAAATGGACTACAAATATCAGTTTGAATTAATTCTAAGACGTTTGAACTCCTGTTGGCACAAACTTTTCTAACATTTTCTTTTGTTTTCCTTTAATGCATTCGATAAATATTTTAAAATCACAAAAATCAAGAGAATTCAGAATTCCTTCTGACACAAGCCTCTGAATTCTTTATTTAAAAATGTGTCCTAAACGCTTATACTATATCATGTAAGAATTCTTATTAGTTAATTTGTGCTTTATACTATAATTACTTGTATGCAAGGTTTCATTAATTTGTGAGACATAAAGATCTAATTGATATAGATTATCAACTAAAGAACCAGTGCCAATAATATTTGGATTTTGAAAGAGATTAAACTTTTTATTTCCAAAAGAACAAGAGTAACCAAATTTGTCTGAACAAGAAATAGAAACCCAATTTCATCTAAATCATGGTACATAAAATGTCTCATGTAAATCTAAATAATAACCAGATTCTAGTTATAATCTAAAAAGTCTAATTGCCTCAATAAAAGTCTTGTTGCCATCACCCACATAGATGAATCTTTCAGCATTAGTTGGCGATCGACTCCTTAAACAACCCTACATAGTCACACTTATGTGAGTAGTTGCACCCGTATCTATCCACCAAGTATGACTTGGTACTAAAGTCAAATTAACTTATGAACAAACAAAGTTGAGAAGCTTACCCCTTTTGGCTAGCCATTTTGCATATTTAGAATAATCAATCTTCATATGTCCAACTGTTTTGGAAAAGTAACAGGTGATTTCATCATTCTATTTTTTTTTTTTGCACCTTAGGCTATAAAGTTTCAATGTCTGTAGCTCTTTTCTCTTTATTGTCCTCTTTCTTTTTCTTGTTGGCAACATTATTATTAGAAAAAAATTGCTAAATGAGCACTCTTTATCTTTTCTTGTTTCAATCTCTTTTCCTCTTACACATATTGAGTAATGAGCTCATTAAGAGTTTATTTCTTCTTTTAAGTGTTATAACCAATCTTAAAAATACTATATTGTGTAGAAAGAGAGATCAAGACCAAATGCACAAAAATGTCATCCAACAACTCTAACTTTAGTGCCCTTAATCTTGTAACAAGATTAGACATTTTTATAATGTACTCCTTTATATTTTCTTTGCCTTTATACCTCATTGAAATGCACTTAGACAAAATGGTGCTCGTTTCGACCTTTTGTTACTAGGGAATCAGTCTACTATTTGGCTCAGGAACGTTTTAGCATTTTTTTTCTTAAGCATTGTGCCCCTATTGGTATTCGAAATAGAATGTTTCATGATCATCAGACTCATGCAGTTATAATGCTTCCATTTTTCATAAAGTGTCTTTTATTCAATAGTATTGCCATCAGTAGAGGTGAGAGATTCTTCCATTCGGATTGCATAGTCTATATCCATACACCTAAGCACAATGCTAATTTGCTTCTTCAATTTTTTGAAATTAGTGCCGCTAAGCACTGAAATGTTGTTCACGTTGGCAGATATAGAAGAAAATTTATTGTATAGAAAATAATAAAAAACTCATAATTAATAACCATGCCATTTAATCATGCATACATAGACACACATGGCATAAGATATAATAAATTAGGCCATTATAAAATACTAAGTACAACATTGATATTTAGTCTTTGGACATAAAAAATAATTTGTAAATGGCACTATAAAAATTTGGTCAATAAATATTGATAGTCAATCCTGCCAATAATATATCTTTCTTTGGATCGATATATTATACGTAGGAAAAATGCCAAAGTTAGACTTACTGCCACATGTGTCTATTATCTGGCGTAAAAATAATCTTCCTTTAGACTTATTTAAGCTCAAAATGTAATGCGATTATCGCAGTATAGATTGAGGTGTCGATCCCACAAGGAAGCTTTCGACAAAATAGGTTGGTGAAGAAAAATATTAAAGCAGTAGCAAAGGAGAAAATTAATTAACTGGTTTAAGTGGATGAGATAGAATTGTCTATGAATTGAGAAAAATGTCTTATGATGATTTAAGCAAGGCTTCGAGAATCACAATTATGCTTTTATAAATCTACTATACACTTTGATTCAATGTTTATAACTCAATTGACAGTTTTACATCCTAAACAATCAATTGGAAGATATGTAGAATATATCACATTTGATAACACATGCATTTGATATGACTAAACTCTTTTGCAAATATTAACACAAATTATGTTCACTTATACAAGTTATCTAAGATCGATAACATATCATTTTGACAATATTGCAATAAAAGATCAACTTGAATATTAAACATTTATTGCCTTTACATGTTATTCAAGATCCACAATATATCGATTGACAATATTGCAGTAAAAGATTAACGTATAAAACAATGTAACCATAATAATTATAATTCAACAAGAATTACATAAAGAAAGCATGACTGAAAATATATGAAACATGAGAATTATAACATTTGGATTATAAAAAATAAAATAGATAAGAGTTTAAGCATAATTAAACTTACAAATATTTGTAGCTTTTAACAACAAATCAAAGCATAGAAGTAAATTTATTAAACACAAAAGTTCATCTCTTAGCCTGGCCAAGAACTCTAGCCTAGATTACAATACATGTTAATGAGAAAAAAATAAGAGAGAATTATCTAATGTTGGAAACGTCCTTAGACTGTCCTTATGTAGGCAATGAATGGAAATATATTAAGTGTGACATCAATCTTCAATAATTTAGGCCAACAACTCGTTCACCCATTTGCAGTGCCTTTTTGATAATGTAAATGACCAATGTAGCCTTTTTAGACGACATGAAAATTGTATGTCTCTTCTTTCCATAGCCACCAGGTTCATGCAAATTAGATGAGTATCCAATGAGATAAAAGCAAAATTTCAAAGATACATCAGATTTCGGCCAATAACTCTTTTACCCACTTGCAATACAATATGGTCTATGATAACGGCTGATATAGACTTTACCATCTACATAAGAGTTATTGATAATTAAGTCATTATTTTATAGCTTCAAGAATTATACCAATTGAGTTTCTTTTTTTGTGAGATATGGTTCAAATACGTGAGTTGGGTCAAGCTAAGCGAAAGTTGCAATCCAATTTTGTTGTATCCCAATTCTAGCCCATAAAATGTTGGATTTGACTTTTCAACTATTTTTGAAGTTTGTGTAAGATTGAGTCATGTTACTCTAAGTTTAAGAATTTCTTCATTTTGATTTTTACATTGAGAGTTACGTCCATTTTACCTAAACTTGTGCAAATAACATTAAGGAGAACACTTTATTTCAAGCTAAAAATACAAAAATGCTAAAATTAGTGACATTAAATGGTGACTGAGTTTTTAAAAAAATATGCATTTTCATGTATTCATCACAGCCCCAACCAGCTTATTGCTAGTCTCTAGCAATTTCAAGCATAAATAGAATATGCAAAACTACCTAAGTATTTCAAATAAAAAGTCAGTTTAAGATAACTATTGCTATTTTGGTTTTTTCAATTACAACTTCTAGAAATTGTGTGTGTGAATTAAGCCGTAACCATCTTACCACAAATCACAACAGATATAGCCTTAAGAATTTCTCTAAGTAAAAGCCTCAACTCTATATCCTCACAAGTGTATGACTGTTTAAATGGTTATGATTTTTCTCATGGAGTTGGAAAACACTTAAGCACTCAAGAAAAAGTCAATTTTAAAGACAAACATACAAACTAACATTGATCCAAAGATAGAAAAATTAATCGTTTAGAAATCAATCATTCTTGACATATACCAGCTTTAGGACTTCAATTGTCTTGTGAGAATAATACAAATATAGCTTGGTGAGAAAACTGATTTACAAGATATTTGCTTTCTAAAATTGAATGAAGACTTTATTAAATTGAATTGATTCATCTTTTTTTTAATATATATATTTCTTTTTTTTTTTCAATTTCTTTTAAAGAATATAAGGAAGCATTACAAAATAAAAAAACTTTTCTCACCAAAATATATTATACACAAATGCAACCAACTTATCGCTTAATTCAAATAATATCAATCTAAACAAAAATTAACCAATTCAAAGGATCAATGAAGGTTCATAGGTTGTTTTCTCAACCTTTTCACTTACTCACAAAAGATATGTGAGATTAGAAAAATATATACTTAAATATGAAAATTCTCTTAGCTATACAAATTGAATCATCCATCTTACCACAAGACTTAGTATTGTGCTCAAAAATATTTTGGAAGTCATTCTTTAGTAACCTAAATAGAAACAGTGACTTAACCTAAATAATTTTGAAATCATATCTAGGTAGAAAAGAAAATTTCTTTATACAAGAATTACCAAGACTACAAGCAATGAACAACAATATATGAAATATAAAACAAAACAACAAAAAGTTAGTTAAACTGCGTTTCAAAAGTTAGAAATAAAACTCCTTACTCTACCATTCTAATTTGACCTAGAATGCGTCTCAAGAGTTTAAGAAGGAACTCTTTACTCTGCCATTTTAATCAAATGTCGGACCACAATTAGTTTTTATTTTTTATATGAAATGCAAAATAAAACGTATGTCTACTATCCTCCATCACATTAGATGAAACATTGTCCTCAATGTTTAAATAGAAAGTGATAAAGTATAGGAGACATTACCTGAAATGCCAGTTATTCGAAAGAAATAAACCTGAGAGACACTTAAACAAATATAAACTAAAATGATGATGCTGATAAATAAATAAAACAAAGAAAAATTTACAAACGAAGTGTCAGATCCAATTTTTGCTTGTTAAGGCCCACTGACCAAGGTTCGTAAGTAACTGCCTGTAATTTATCAATCAATTCATCCGCATTGGTGGCAGAAACGAGGATCTATCGCGCCGAATGTGAAATAAAATTCTATTCGATAACTTGATCAAGAAAACAAAGTAAACAATCAAAATGGTTATTAACATTCAACAAACCTATTGGTTTTTTATGGATATTCAGCTGAGCCCAAGAGAAAATTTGAAAAAGTTCTTCTAAGGTACCAAAACCACCTGGTAAAGTAATAAAAGCGTCCACATTATAAAGCATTCTAGCTATACATTTATGCATGGATGAGACTCGTAATTCTTCCCCTATTGTTTTCCCAATCAGGTTTCCCATAGCTAGAGTTGTAGTAATAATACCTAAAACTTGACTTCCTCCTAAATGTACAGTTGTTGACATACACCCCATTAACCCAAGGCTACCCCCTCTATAAATCAAATGAATTTTTCTTGTAGCTAATACTTTTTGTAGATTGTTTGCTGCTTCTAAAAACACTTTATTTCTCTTAGGATTAGATCTATAAAATACACATATATTTCAGAATTGTTGAACTAAGGTTTCCTCCATATCTACACTCACATTTATCTCAATATATGAAAATGAAGAAAATAAGGTACTGTATTTATAGAGTACCAAATGATAATAATGATTGTGGCAACCCGATAGTTTGTTAGAAGAGATTTAAAAATAAAACACAAAAAGTTAAAGATAATGACCTACATGCATTATTTAACCAAAAGATTTGAATTTAGGACATTTATATGAGTAGCCTTACTATTCATAAAATAAAGTTTGAAATTAAAACACATGTATTTACAGGTAGTTGTGATTGTGGCTCACATCTTCCTCTGGTTTTACATCCAGTAACGGCTTAAATGCCTTCTATAGGTCGGGGATAGGCTTCCCATCCAATTTTCTTATAAATTGGCAAACAGGGTCTTTTAGAGTCAGATTCCCGAGACTATACCATTGATGTTTAATTTTGAATTTATTCCATAAATCAAGAAGTTCACATTGCACGAGCCCATAAGGATGCATCTTAAGAGTCAATAGGATACCATCCAAAGACTCCTTACTCAGTCCATCCTTAATGAACTGAATTTTGTGTTCTCAATTTCTAGATGCAAATCCTAAAGAACGACAACTCTGGTTACAATTCCATCGAGCACATTTATGACAGACTTGTAACCTCTTTGCTCGTCGCCTTTTAGCATAAGAGCTTCTTCCAAGACCAGGCATAAAAGAAATAAATTCATTTGCAGACTCACCAGATAATCGAACCTTGGCTTCGATTAACCAATGAATATCCACAGGGATATTACTCAACATCAATAGCCTTAGTCTTTCACATCGTGCTTTATAAATCTTAAGTAGAGCATTTTGAGGCAATGAAGGAAAATGTTTCTTAAGGTTGGTAAGAATGCGATCCATTTTGAAAGAAAGTGAAAAAGAAAAGAGTTGAATGCACAGTTTGAGGGACAGTTTTTAGGGAACTGAGAAACTGACTTTAATAGTCATGGAGTACCGCATCCGCCACTTGATCGAAAAATAAAATCACACTAAAGAAAAAAGAAAGAGAAGAAAATAAAGTAAAATAAAATGTTAAAGAAAATAAAAGGAAAAATAAAAAGTCAAAAGATAAAATATAGACAAAATATAAAATATGGTACAAATAGATTGAACCTGATTAAGCATGATAGACAGGATCCACAAGAGGGATCTCGTCTAAGTACATAGAGTGGTTTACCTTTTCCACATAGTTTTTCAGTCGCTGTTCATTCACTTTAAAAGTTTGCCCATTAGTAGGGTCCTCGATTTCAACAGCACCATTAGGAAAAACATGCCTTACCATAAATGGACCAGGCCATTGAGATCTCAACCTTTTAGGGTGTAAATGCAATCGAGAATCATAAAGATAGACCCATTGATTTGGTTCGAAGTGTTTCCTTGAGATCTGTTTATCATGAGCTGCTTTCATTTTAGCTTTGTAAATTCTGGAGTTGTCATATGCGTCATTTCATAGTTCTTCTATTTCTGACAATTGTAACTTTCTCTGGAGATTTGCAGCACTCAAATCAAAGTTAAGGGCTTTGATAGCCCAATAAGCTTTATGCTCTAGCTCAACAGGTAAGTAACATGCGTTCCCATAAACAAGTCGGTATGAAGACATTCCTAAGATGGTTTTGTATGCAGTGCGATATGCTCATAATGCATCAGAAAGGCGTAGAGACCAATCATTGCGATTCGAGTTAACCGTCTTTTTTAAAATCTATTTAACCTCTCTATTTGTTAGCTTGGCTTGGCTATTTGTCTGTGGATGGTATGCAGTAGAAACTTTATGAAGAACATCATACCTGCGCATCAAAGCTTCAAAAATGTGTTCCTTGGTCACTAATGATGACACGTGGCGTACTGTACCTAGATAACACATTTTCTTTTAAGAATTTACCACAGTTGTATTATCATTAGTATGACAAGCTTCAGCCTCCACCTATTTTGATACATAGTCAACAGGTAGAATTATGTAAAGGTAGCCAAAAGATGAGAGAAAAGGACCCATAAAATCGATACCCCAATAATCAAATATCTCAATAACAAGAATAGGGTTAAGAGGCATCATATATTTTTGAGATAAAGCACCTAACTTTTGACATCTTTCACAGGAACAAAAAAAATTATTAGTGTCTTTGAACAAAGTGGGCCAGTAAAGACCACATTGTAAAATTTTCACAGCTGTCTTCTTCATAACAAAATGACCACCACAAGCAGCACTATAGCAAAAATTTAAGACAATAGAAACTTCACTTTCTAGAATGCAATTCTCATAATTTGGTCAAGACAATATTTGAAAAGATATGGAACGTCCCAATAAAAATTACGTACCTAAATCAAGAATTTACGTTTATCTTGTGCATTCCAGTTAGATGGAAGTTCACCACAAACCAAATAATTTATGATATATGCATACCAAGGTATTTAGCTTATAGTAAAAAGATGTTCATTAGGAAAATCATCTTGAATGGGTGGTAAATCAGTGGAGTTAGTGAACTTAAAGCGGGATAGATGATCAGCAACAACATTTTCAACGCTTTTCTTGTCTTTGATGGTTAGATCAAATTCCTACAAAAGAAGAATCCACCTAATTAAATGGGCTTTAGCATCCTTCTTAGAAAAAAGGTACTTAAGGGCCGCGTGGTCAGTAAAAACAACAATAGGTGAACTAATCAAATAAGAATGGAATTTGTCTAAGGAAAAAATAACAGCTAGTAGTTCTTTTTCAGTAGTAGTGTAATTCATCTGAGCATCATTCAAAGTCCTATTAGCATAATAAACAACAAAAGGTTTTCCCTCCCTTCATTGCCCTAGAACTGCTCATACAACATAATTACTTGCATTACACAAAATTTCAAATGGGAGGTTCTAATCCAGTGATTATATTATAGGAGCAGTAGTGAGTTTGGCAAAAAGTGTTTGGAATACCTCCTCACACTCTTGTGTCCATGTAAATTCTACATCTTTTAACAAAAGGTTACATAATGGTCTAGATATGGCAAAAAATATTTGTTTAAACCTTCTGTAAAAGCCAGCGTGTCCAAGAAAAGATCAGACATCTTTTACCGTTTTGGGTGTAGGTAATTTAGAGATTAATTCAATTTTGGCCATGTCAACCGCTATCCCTCTTTCAGATACAATGTACCCCAAAATGATTCCTGAAGATACCATTGAATGACATTTCTCCCAATTTAACACAAGTCATTTTTCTTCACACCAACTCAAAACAGCTTTCAAGTTAAGTAGGCATAAATTAAAAGAATTACCAAAAATAGTCAAATCATCCATAAAAACCTCCATGCATTTTTCAACCGTATTAGAGAAAATACTCAACATACAACGCTAAAGAGTAGCTGGTGCATTACATAATCCAAATGACATTCTACAAAAAGCATAAGTACCAAAAAGGCATGTAAAAGTGGTTTTTTCTTGATCTTCTATAGCTATCTCAATCTGGCAATATCCTGAATACCCATCAAGAAAGCAATAAAAAGGATTTTCAGCTACACGTTCTAAAATTTGGTTGATAAAAGGCAATGAAAAGTAGTCTTTCTTAGTGGCTGTGTTTAATTTTCTATAATCAATGCACATTCGCCAACCACTTACTACCCTAGTTGAAATAGGTATCCTATTCTCATTTTCCACAACAATAACCCCAGATTTCTTAGGAACTACTTGAGTTGGACTTACCCATTGACTATCAGAAATTGGGTAGATTATACCCGCATCTAATAATTTCAAGACCGCTTTCTTCACTACTTCTTTCATTGTTGGGTTAAGTCTTCTTTGTGGGTCCCTACGAGGTTGGGCACCTTCCTCTAAATGAATTCTATAGGAGCATATCAATGGAGAAATACCTTTAATATTAGCTATGGTCTAACCTAGTGTAGACTTATGTTCTTTTAAAAATTTTAACAATTTTTTCACTTATTTAGCACTAAGTTAAGAAGAAATGATAATAGGAAAGGTATCACTTAGTCCCAAGAATGCGTGTTTCAAACCTTTGGGCAGTGAAGAAAGCTCAACTTACGGTGTCTTGAGGTTTTATGATTTTGGTCTCTCCCTCTCTTGTGGTAACTCTTCAAAGTATGGCTGCCAAAATCGAGTCCTTTTATCCTGTGAGTCAAAAATACTAAACACATCAGTTGTTACATTAGGATAATACAATTCTTCAAAATCAAAACTGAGATGGTTTTTCAAAGAATCAGAGCCAAGATATTATAAGCTTCCTCCGCTACAAGTGTGTCTATCATATATGAATGATAGCATTCGTCTTCTTCTCGTGGTTGTTTGCCAATATTGAAAATGTTCACCTCAAGAGTCATATTCCTAAAAGATAATTTTATTAGATAATTTCAACAATTAATAAGAGCGTTATGAGTGGCAAGAAAAGGTCTTCCTAAAATAAGAGGAATTTTTGACTCTATGTTAACAATAGAATGAGTATCTAAAACAAGAAAATTACTAGGGTAGTAAAATCTATCAATTTGCAACAAAATATCTTTTACTATTTTTCGTGGTTTCTTGATTGATCGGTCAGCTAATTGTAGAATTACAGATGTAGCCTAATTACAAGTAAATAACATAAAGCATTAAATTTACACTTGCTCCTAAGTCCAACAAAGCTTGACCAAAATCATGTGTCCTAATTTGGCTGGAGATTGTGGGACATCCTGGGTCTTTGTACTTGGGTGGTGTCTTTTGTTCAATCACTGCACTTACCTGTTCCGCTAAAAATGTAGTTTTCTTTACATGGTGTTTTCTTTTGATAGTGCATAGATCCTTGATCACTTTGCCATAAGTTGGAACCTACTTAATCAAATGCAACAAGGGAATATTAATCTTAACTTGTTTCAAATGCTCCAAAATCTTACCTTGAATATCTGAAAATTTCCTAATAGGTCAAAGAGATTGAGGAAAAGGCACTGGGATTAAAAACCTATTTTTGGACTCTTTTTCCACTGTGGCCTCTTTTTCAAGGGGGGCGTCTTTATGTGTTAGTTTCAGAAGTAGGCTCACTAATATTCTTACCACTTTGAATGGTAATGGCATTAACTTCTTTGAGGTTTTGTGCATCAGAAGTAGAAGCTTGTGCCATGAATTGTCCGTTTGGATTAGATTGAGATTGAGATGGAAACTTACCTCGCTCTTGTACAGTTAAGGCACTGGTCAGCTTTGTGATTTGACTCTTGATTTCTTTGTTTTCGTCTATCACCTGTACAAGAACTATTTCAAATTTTTGATTAGTCTTACTTTGTGCCTCCATAAATGCTTGTAATGTATCCTCTAAAGGACTCCTAGTTGGTCGTGTATTATATTGAGGTGTAACATAAGACTTGGGTGCTTGTTGTTATTGTTTCCAATTGCTATTGCCTTGTTGGTCAGATTTCCAACTAAAGTTTGGGTGGTTTCTCTAGCTAGGATTATAGGTTTTAGAGTAGAGTGAATAAGGCTTCCTGTACATTCCTAGGGCATTACATTATTCCTTATATATCCCTCTCATCTCACTATAAGTGGGGCAATCTTGAGCTAAGTGTTCCACTTCTTCACAGACAAACCAGACATCGTGTAACTCAACCTTAACAACTGTGTGGGTGACTCTTCTATCTTTGGTTTTCAAGGCTTCTAACTCCCAAATTAAGATATCTAATTGGGCTTTGAGGTTATCCTCTTCCCTAAGATGGAAAACTCTACTGGTTCGTGACCTATTTATGCTTTCAGTTATGCTAGGTCAGTCCATGTATGGGCTTTTTGGCTAAATCATTAAGAAATTCTATGACTTCTTTTGGATCTTTGTGAAGGAACTCCCAATTACACATCATCTCAACAAATTGACGCTCTCTAATTGTGAGTCCCTCATAAAAATAGCTAACCAAGAGCCAACTTTCATACCCATGGTGAGGGCACAGATTTTGTAAATCTTTAAACCTTTCCTATGCTTGATATAAAGTTTCACTGTCTTTTTGGGAAAAGGAAGAAATTTTTCTTTTCAGGTCATTAGTTTTGTGTTGTGAAAAGTATTTATTAAAAAATGCTTAGGTCATTTCTGCCTAAGTTCCTATAAACCTCGACCTCAAAGAGTATAGCCAACTCTTTACTTTGTCTTTTAACGAAAAATAAAAAAAAAATTAAGCCTAACAGTGTCTATGGCTTCATATTGGCTATGGAAGGTAGTAATTACCTCTTCGAATTCCCTAATATGTACATAAGGATTTTCACTATCTAGACCATGAAAAGTGGGCAGAAGTTGTATCATTCTAGGTTTAAAATCCGAATGGGGTGTGTTAGGTGGAAATATAATGCATGATGGTGTGGCTGTGCGAATAGGATGCAAGTAATCTTTTAGAGTCCTAACGAGGTTATCTTTGTGTTGGCTCATTGTGTTGGAATTACAAGATGAACTAGATGGTGAATTCTCTTCCCTTACAAATTGTGGTGATGGTTCTAGTTCTACTTCTCTCACGAATCTTCCTTGTTTGTCTTTAAGTCGATGCATACATCCTAACAATTGTTTTTTGTTTTTTACTCTTTTCTTTTATGAAATAAATGTTGAAGGAAAATTAAGAAGTGAAATAAAACACAACAAAAAATAGAAATGAGCTAGGTGGTAAGACCAATAATGAAATATAAATACAATAAATAAACAAAACATAATAAACTGTAAAGTTCGATAAAAAAATAACAATAAGTAAACAAAAGAAAAGAAAGTGCAATAAATAAAGAAAAATAAAATGCAAAGTACAATAAATAAATAAAAGGAAAAATAAAATAAAGTACAATAAATAAAAAAAGGTACAATAAGTAAATAAATAAAAAGTTAGGCGGTAGAACCGGCCATTAAAATAAAATAAAAATACAATATATTAATTAAAGAAAGTAAAGTACAATAATTAAATAAAAAATAAAAAAATGAATACAAAGAAGTACAATAAATAAATAAAAGAAAATAAAGTGCAATATAAAATAAAGTACCATAAATAAACTAATGTGCAATAAATAATTAAAAAAATTAAGTTAGGCGGTAAAACTAACTATTAAAATAATATAAAATATAATAAATTAACTAAAGAAAACAAAATATATTAGGTGGTAAAACCAACCATGAACAATAAAATGAGTTACAACAAAGGAAATAAAACTAAGATTTTACAAAGAAAAAGAAATGTACAAAGTTACCACTTTAGTATTGATAAACACAACTGACTTTCGCTTAGTGTGCCTCTCCGACAACGGCGCCAAATTTTGTTTTCGTTCAAAATATAATGCGGCTATCGCAGTATAAATTCCGGTGTCGATCCCACGAGGATGCTTTTGAAAAAATAGGTTGGTGAAGTAAAATATTAAAGTAGTAGCAAAGGAGAAAATTAATTAATTAGTTTAAGTGGATGAGATAGAATTGTCTATGAATTGAGAAAAATATTTTATGATGATTTAAGCAAGGCTTCGAGAATCACAATTATACTTTTATAAATCTACTCTAAACTTTGATAATATGTTTATAACTCAATTGATAGTTTTACATTCTAAACAATTAATCGGAAGATATGTAGAATATAACACATTTGATAACACATGCATTTGATATGACTAAACTCTTTTGCAAACATTAACACAAATCATATTCATTTATACAAGTTATCTAAGATCGACAACATATCATTTTGACAACATTGCAGTAAAAGATTAACATATAAAACAATGTAACCAATAACAATTATAATTCAACAAGAATCACATAAAAAGTATGATTGAAAATATATGAAACATGAGAATTATAACCTTTAGATTATAGAAAATAAAATAGATAAGAGTTTAAGCATAATCAAACTTATAAACATTTGTAGCTCTTGACAACGAATCAAAGCATAGAAGTAAATTTATTAAACACAAAAGTTCATCTCTTAGCCTTGTCAAGAACTCTAGCCTAGATTACAATACATGTTAATGAGAAGAAATAAGAGAAAATTTTCTAATGTTGAAAACATCTTAAGAGTGTCTTTATATAGGCAATGAGCAGAAATATGTTAAGTGTGACATCAATCTTCAATAATTTAGGCCAACAACTCGTTCACACACTTGTAGTACTTTTTTGATAATGTAAATGATCGATGTAGCCTTTTTGACCGACATTAAAGTTGTATCATTTTGTCTCTTCTTTCTATATCCACTAGGTTCATTCAAATTGGATGTGTATCCAATGCGATATAAGCAAAATTGTAAAGATACATCAGATTTTGACCAACAACCTTTTTACCCACTTGCAATATAATGTGGTATATGATAACGGCTAATATAGACTTTACCAATTATATAAGAGTTGTTGATAATTAAGTCAGTATTTCATATCTTTAAGAATTATAGCAATTGGGTACGTATTTTGTGAGATACGGTCCAAATACGTGAGTCAGGCAAGTTGAGCAGAAGTTGCAATCTAATTCTGTTGTATCCCAATTCTGTTGTATCCTAATTCTAGCCCATTAAATATTGGATTTGGCTTTTTAATTGTTCTTGAAATTTATGTAAGATTGAGTCATGTTATTCCAGGTTTAAAAATTTCTTCATTTTGATTTCTACATTGAGAGTTACGTCTATTTTACCTAAACCTGTGCAAATAACATTCATTAAATTATAATTTAAGGAGAACACTTTATTTCAAGCTAAAAACACAAAAATGCTAAAATTAGTGACATTAAAGGGTGACTGAGTCTCTTAAAAAATATGCATTTTCATGTGTTCATCAAAATCGATTAATTTTTGCAAAGATTTAAACACAATTATTTAGTTTCTTTAATAATATCCATATATTTCAAAATAAATAAATCTACATAAAAAATGTCACTTTGGTGGCATTTTATTTCAATTTTATTTATTTTGAAATACTAAATATTAGTTTGTAGAAAAATGGAGAGAAAGTAAAATGGTCAAAGTTAAAGTTAAAGTCAAACCCTAAATGGGTCCAGACCGAAGTAGTTGGGTCAATTTAAGCCTAACTTTTTTTAATTACCCAAACTCTAAATTTTATCTAATAGCCTAAAACTAAAATGGGCTCAGGTCCATGATAACTCACTTGATTTAGTCTATATGTTAGGTATAAAAGTTTAGGCCCGATAAAGTCTTTGTGGGCCTTGTGAAATTGACCTGATAAACTCTCAAAATCTGTGGACACTAACTACCTAATGTGCACTACAATTAAAAAGAAATCCCATCAAATTTGACAGTATCACTTTGAATTTGAACAAATGTTAACTTTTGTTCTTTCACTTTTTTCTAATTGAATCCGTAAAAAAAAAAATCAATATGTGATAATCTGTAATTTTTATTTAATCAGTGCATTGAAATATATGGAATTCAATAAATTCCACATGAGCATTCATCAATTCCGTATATATAATATATATACAGACAAATTTAATTTGGCATATATGTTGAGGTATATATATAATATATCAATGCAATCAATGCAACATACAAATATGCATTCAATTAATTGAATGTGTAATAATAATAAAAAAATAATGGTTGATTGCATGCCGCATGATGATCATGAAAGATATATATACTATATGTTTGAATTATGGCCTTTAGGAGTTATATTTTGAATTTGCATCATACAACTAAAAGTATATATACACAATCAATCCGTTTATGACAACACAAATATTGAAGATAGCCAAGACAAATTTATTCATCTAATCTAAGACTTATCGTTACCCTTTTTTAGAATTTCCAAAAACATAGAAAAAAAAAGAGTATATGTATATTTTATCTCTCAATGATTCAGCATGAGGTGGATATAATATCACTTGTTAGAGAAAAAACACCTTAGCCAAGATCTCATGTTAAATCATCAAGAAGAATAAAATTAGAAGCATATCTGAATCCATAGAGATGCAAACAATTGAGGTTGATGCCTTCCACGTCTACACCTTTTTCTTATAAAAGAAATCTGTTGTGACTCATTGATAGGATGTGAATGAATTAGTTAGGGTTTAGATTGAAGACCTCAACCTACTATTTATAGTATTTTATTTTGGCTCATCATGAAAATAAAATAAAATAATGAGGTTTCTATATATTAAAGCCCATACCATATGAGATGCCCTAAAAGCCCAATAACAAATAAAATTTATTTGATCAATTTTAATAGGCAACAAAATAGATAGCTAATAATGTAAATTAGTTTATATATGTCTTGTTGGGGATCTAATGTATATGGGTGTATGCATGTGCTATTGTGCCTATTGCCTAAATACGTATCAAATACGAATTTAAACGCGGCGAAAGCATAAAACATGCAATAAACATAATAAATAAATATATTAATGACATTAATATATTAATAAAGGTTAAGAACTCACCTCAACGTGTAACGTTACACACGTATTTTTTTTAGAGTCAACACGGAGATCAACTCGTGGGTAGTTCTAGTCACCAACACGGTGGGCTTGGTGAGCTAGAACAGTAACCCTATACGTAGCACTGGGTTTAACTCTTAAACCCAAAAATGGCCGGGTGTATTTTCATCCTTTTCTCTAAAAAGATAAGAAATGGAGAGTTTGAAGCAATTCATAATTACTCTAATTGGAAGCATAAAGAAAATGAAACAATTTCATTTTTTCCTCTTTTTTTTTTTTATTTCTTCTTCCTTTCTTTCTTTCTCCTTTTCTTTCTCTTCTCTTTCTCTTCCATTTCCATTTCTCTCTTCTCCGTTTCCCGTAACAACAAAAACACACCCATTTCAAATTTTCTCATCTCTCTCTCTTTATATATATCTAATATATATAATATAATAATATTATATATATTATATAATAATAATAATAATAATAATAATAAAATAATACTAATGGATGCCAACTATTTGGCACCCAAAATATAATATTATTATATATAATAAAATAAAATAAAATATAATAATATAATATATAATTTAATAAAATAATATAATATAATAATATATTATATAATAAAATAAGAGAGATATTTTGATTATTTAACTATTAAATAATTAAAGTATAAAATGACCATTTTGCCCCTTATAAATAGTTACTAAGTTTACCCCCTAATGGGTTCCACCAAATCCCACACTTGGGTAAACTCAACTAAGGGTTCACAATACGCCATGTGTCATAATATAATTAGTAAATAACAATTATTAACTAATTATTGAATTTAACACTTAAATACGGATACGCACGTATTCCCGTGGTATTGCTAAATATTGCTGGATTAAACAATTTAATTCGGCATACTGTCCCAGTGTACAATGAGTACACTCCATATCGCGAGACTCCCTAGGTCCTACACCCGATTCGTCAAATGAAACTATTCTATGAGTCTGTGAGCAATGCCCCATGCACACGTCACAAATAAATAAATTAGCGCGTTGAACCATGCAAGTTAAGGTTATAACGCATACGTATAGTCCTTCCGTCATGATATCCTAGATGTGCAGGGATATAGATTATCACTGTCAAATCTCCTAGTGCTCATCCATATCTTATCTCAAGACTTTTATCTCATTGAACAATATGCGTAAACTCTTTTACCATATTGTTTTGCGCATATTGTTCTACCCTGGCGGAACTCTTTCCCGAGATTGATACTTATGGCCACAAGATTTTTTGAGATACAGTCTCGAAGCATTTGGATATCTAACTCCTTATAGGAGCTGTCAGATCCCATATCTGTACACATCGGACTCCATAAGCATTGGACCATATCCAGCGACACCCAGCGGTCACACCATGAAATGTCTATGGCATGCGTAGAACCAAAGTATGGTGGATCACTTACAAGTCCACCATGGCACTCAGGTCACAACCACGTATACTACTCAACTTGAGAGGAGCATTCGTTGACGGCTTATATAGGATGTCTATCAGAGGCCCTCGTGAGTTAGTCCCATATCCAGTCCTAACTGAATACCCATATGTGAATACGAGGTCCAAGCTCACGATCGGCTAAGAACGACCATTTATACCCTATAGGTACGACATATGTTGATCTATATATAAAGGTATCCATCGACAGACCTGCATCGACAGAAATAGATCAGAGACAGTTATTCGAGAGCATACTTACACAACTGGCATGTCTTGACACCAGATTGCAACTCTTGTAACTATACAGTTACTGGTATATTCTCAAGTTTATATCACATTACAAACAAAGCTCTAACTCTTGGATCTGCTGAATATTATAACCAGCTAACACTTAACTGTGTTAACATTTAACATTTATATCTCTCAACGTGGCTATCTATGAGCCTTTATCTAAATTCTTTTAGATATGATCTGAACTCTTTCAGATCTACAATGTCTGCAACGTTACATTGCATGGTACCATATTAATGGGTATTACTGATTTAATAAAAAAATACACTTGTATAAATACATAAGTTATGTACATTCAGGGATGGCATGTAAACACCAACCTTAATAATATATAGGCCTACTTAATATAATATCTAACACCATCATCATTAACAAGACATGTATCATGATGCAATATCTTTGATTGATTGATTTACCTAACAAAGATTACAATGACTTTTTAATGGACCCTCAATGAAAGTAGGATTTACTTTTCAATATTTAAAAACCTTTACTGATTAAAATAATTAGAAACATTTTACTATCATCGCAATTGAACAATATGCGAGAGGTTTTCATTTTGCATGACTATCTAATAAAGATTTGATTTAAGATATAATGGTGTGCTCATTCATTATTATTCTCTTTATGTTACTGTTTGTGCTATAAATGTTTTAGGGATCTTAGGATTCATGTATGCTTAATGTCATGCTAGACGGATGTTTGCTCCGAATTCGAAAGAAATCAAGGCTTATGGATTTACCAAGTAAGCAAGGCCAAACTTGGCTGTCAGTAAGTAAGGTTTGCATATGGGCTATTAGTGAGCAAGGTTTATTGCTAAACATGAACTGTGGTATAGCATGCATATTGGAGAGCTTAGGTTCTTCTCAGAGAAGGACCAACAAAGCTCTAACAATAAGGTTACAGGGTTTTCAATAAGCAAGGATGCAGAGTCCTAGATTGAATGATAAAAACGAGAAAATAGATTAAAAAAACTAAAAAGCTTGTGTATTATGTGTATGAATAGTCGATGATGATTACATGAGAAATCAAGCGTATTTATAAGCTGTAAATCCTCATACAAAATCTAATTTTATAAGGAGAAGAATTCTAATATAACACAACTTCCTATTATGTACAAATTTCTAAATAAGTTACAACACACAATTGGGCCCGAAATTCTAAGATAGAAAAGTCCATTAGGCCCTATTTTGGGCCAATGTTAATAATGCCCCCACAAGCCGGTCAAAAAGATGATTTTGTCAAGGCTTTTAACTTAATAAAAGTTGACCTATTCACCGGAGACTAACTCAGATCCTCAAAATCACCCCAACTTTCTTCTTGGGTCACCCAGACTCACTTAAGTCTCCAAAGATCATCCCAACTAGCTTCTTGATCGCCCAAACTCTTTGAAGACCCTTAGAAGTTACCTCAGCTAGTTTTTTCAATCGCCTGAACTCTTTTAAAACTCTTAGAAGTCTTCCCAACTGGTTTCTTGTCCTCAAGCTTTTTCAAAATCTCCTAGGATCGATAGAAATTTATTTGCTTATACTAAGCCTTCTTAAATTGCCTGGCTATCACTTGGACACCTTTAATTGCCTGGTAGTTATTAATCACTGGGACTTAGTCTATGAATTATCTTCTGGTGATCTCTCAACTTAGTAAGAATCAGCTACATTCATTCTGAAACCGTATATAATTCCTTATACCAAGATCGCCTCAAGCATTTTAGAAGGTCAATATGACTTTAAAGATCACCTACCATCCATTTCAAAGGCAAGAAATCACCCTAAATATACAGACCTTGTCCTTTCGAGTTAAATGGTTCATCTGAGCCTCCTAACCCATTATGAAATCGCCCTAAATAAGATCTGCTACTGAACTATCCATCAAGATCTTTCAATGAAATTGATTGAGCTTATGAAATTTCTTTTAAATCGCCAAAGTTTTTACTTAGCAAAGATGTTTAATCTGGTTTCTCCATACTTAAAGTCTTCATGGGTTAACTTCACTGGAATCTTTTCCTCTTCTTTTAACCGTTACAATTTTTAGTAATCGTCATGTCATTAATTATTAACGGTCATTAATAATGGTTTGATCATTGCTTTATTAATAATTTAAAAAATATAAAAATTCGATCATTACTCCATCATTAAATGCTCAACTGTTGAAGAAGGACCCTTTATTTTTAATTACCCTTAGGCTACTATAAGAAAAGGACTCCATAATTTTACTTTTCACTTTTTACTCTCAAGCATTCTATTCTCTCATGCGTTTATCACTCTTCAACAGATGCTTTCACCTTTTGAGATAAATTATGATACTTTTGATTCTTTAACTCACTGTAAAGTAAAGAATGTGATTGAAGAGCTGAAGAGCTTAAAGGGAGAAATGGTCGACCTGCTAATGGATGATCGTCAGATGATCAAAGTCAACAAGAAGCTAAAGTCTATCTTTGATCATGCATGCTACGGGCAATAATGTTTCAATTGGCCTGAAAATTAGGATCAGTAAGTTCACTGCTTCTTTTACTTCAATAGCAAGAAGAACCAATCGGCCATTCAAGTGATCAAGGAGGTCGACCAAGAGGCTAAAGGAAAGGCTACCCTGGATCGCTTGAAGGCTCAATTGATGGCAGAAGTGAGGGAGCAAAGCAAGTAGGCCAAGGAGAAAATAAAAATGCTGGAGGTAGAACTGGCCTTTCTAAGGAAGGAGAAGACTAAGAGGGCCAAGTGTTCTTAAAGCCCGAGCGAGCAGATTCTAAGAAATCATCCAAGAAAGGCTGAGCTGAAGAAGAGCTTAAAGCTCAAGGACACCCTGGTTCCCAAAGTAGAGGCTGAAGTGAAGTAAATCAACTCTGAGGTGTTTGAATTTATTGGATAAAATATAATCAGCCAAGAAGCCCTTATGTATTCTTTTTAGAATTAATGGAAATATTTTTTTTTTGACTATTTGTCTCTTTATTTAATTATTGATGATTGTGTTGTGAAATCATCAACTATGAATTATCCATGTAATTTTTAGTTGATCGAATTAATCGACTATTTATTGAATAAGATGCATTTACAAAATGGGCTTAAAAAAACTTTAACTGATCTTAAAATGATCCTAAAGAATTAGCCTAACGAAATCGATTTAAAAATCCGTTAACTTAAGCTTTTCTAGAAAACTCCCTTGTCCACTCTTTCCCAGACTATCGGTCAATGGAGATTGATATACTTTCCCTTAATCGCCCTAGAATGGATGACTCCTTTTATATCACTCAGCAGATATGTCTCATTGCCAATGACTTTGGCTAGTTTGAATAGTCACTCCCAATTGGAACTAAATGTTTCTAATTCATACTCTTTGGATCCAACTGGGAGGACTATTTTCTATATGAGGTCACCCTGTCTGAATGACTTGAATCTGACCCTCTTGTTGTAAGCCATTTCCACTATCTTCTTCTGTAGTTCCAGTTGATTCAAAGCTTTAAAGTGATGATCGTCCAGTTGATCCATTTCATCTACCATAGCATCCTTATAATTGGGGAGCTTAACTCTTCCTAAAATTGCCTCTTTGTTGATAAAGCGATGTCCAAGTGGCTATCTTTAGGTTGACCCTGTTCTCCCAAAGCACTTCCCGAAGTTTCTTATTGTTGACGTATTTTAGGGTGTATGCATGTGGTTGTGTACATATTGAAAAAATAAAATTATGCATCATATACATAAATTTGGCAGCGGAATTTATCAAGTAATCAATATATACACATGTAGTTCAATTCTTAACAATTTAAAAATACAGAAAAATACCTTTGAAGACCTCCAATGAAGATTTCCAATTTCGGATATCCTTACTCCAAGTTTGAGCTCACCTTGAAGTGCACTCTTATCCAATTTTAGTTCACAACAATCCGGTGGGACTGTAAAGCTAGAATAGCATCGGTATAATCTCCAGCAACAATGTTTTGATTCTAGAAAGAAAAATATAAAGAATTTATTTTTCTTTCTCCTTTAGTTTTTCTCACAAGTCTTTGTACTTTGAAAAACTCTCTCAAAAACCAACTCTTCTTTTTCCTCTCAACCCTTGCACAAATTTTCATTTACTCTCATGTTAACACAATTGAAACTCAACTATTTTAGTGGTTACAACAACTTCACAAGTGCTCCACCAAAATTAGATTAAGTGGCCAATACCAAAACCATTTTTGGTGGCCATTTTAATGGTCTAATAAAATTAACCATTAATTACAAAATGGTGCTCCACTAAATTTAGTTTATATTTCCCAAATTAGATATGTCTTCCATTTAGGAATAAAATAATAAATAAATAAAATCATATTTTATTTATTTAAATAATATTTATTTAATTATTCAAAAACTATTTGAATAATTAATATTTACCTTATTTGATTTTACTAACATAGTAAATGGTTGAATTCATGGTAAAACAATTCATACAATAAAATTGTGCCACTTATTAATATCTAATTAGTTAACAACTCTTGTCAACTAATTAAATAATATACTTAACATTTAAGTTTAAACAAGTGCACAACCCGAGGAACCCTGAAACATATTTTCGGTTTGCTGGAATTTCTAGGATAGAACTGTTCAATCCATTATGCTGCCCTAGTGCACAACGAGTACACTTCATATTGTGAGACTCTCTAGGTCCATGCTCGAATTGTCATATAGAACTCCTCCATACGTTCGTGAACAATGCCCCACACACACGTTACGGATATTACAAAGCAGTGCGTTAGACCATACAAGTTGAGGTTATAACATATTCATATAATCCCTCCATCATTTATATCCGAGTAGAGTAGAGATATAGATCAACACCGTTAAATCTCCATATGCCCGACTAAAAGCTTATCTCTTGAATTGTATTTCAATAAATAATATTCCCAAACACTTTTGTAATATTATTTATCCCTAGGGTTAAACCCTTTTCCTGGGAATTATTGATTATGGCCATAAGACTTTCTGAAATACAATCTATAGAGTATTAGGATATAATACTCACCCAAATGAGCTGATGGATCTCATATCTATGCACACCGGACTCCATGAGCATCGGACCATACCCAGCGATACCTAGCGGTCAGACCATGAAAGGTTTCTGACATGTGTGGAACCAAAGTATGGTGGATCACTCACAAGCCCACCGTGGCACTCAGGTTAAAGGACCACGAATACTACTCAACTCAAACGATCCTCCATTGACTGCTTTATGGGATGTCTATTGGAGATCTTTGTAAGTCTGTTCAGTATTCAGTTCTTACTGAATACCTGTATCTCTATACGAGCTTCCACTAAACTCATGGTTTGCTAAGACTAACCATCTGGACCATCCAGATATAGACATACACCAATCTATATATTTGTTAAAGTATTCACTGACAGACCTGCATCAGTGAAGATAGATCAGGAACATAATATTTGAGAACATATTTGCATAATGACATTTTCTAGCACTATTTACAACTCTTTGCAATTATGTCATTACTAATACATTCTTAGGTCTTTGTCCCATTTTAGACAAGGCTCTAACTCTTTAGATATCGCTGACTCTTATAACTTGGTAACTCTTATCAGTGCCAACTTTTAGCATTTATAACTCTCACCGTTGCTAATTCTTAGCACTGATCTAAACGCATTTCGACCAGATCTGAACTCTTTCAGATCGTACAATGTTTGAAACATTACAAGCATCTTACCATATATAAATATAATTAGCGATTTATTGAAATAATAACACTAGTATAAATATGAAACAAATATTTATACATAATGGGATGGCACGTAAGCACAAATCCCAACACTTATGCCATGATTTAGGCTATCTTCAATCGCCTTTTTTAGTCTCTGGATGATCAGTTTGTTTGTTGATTCAACTTGCCTATTTGATTAAACGTAGTATGATTAGTCTCTGTACGAGTTTCATGTTGAATTCCTTAGCAAAGTTGGCCATTTCTTCTCCAGTGAAGACTGCTCCCTGATCAGTTATGATAAATTCAGAGAGACCATGTCTGTATATGATATTCTCTTTAATGAACTTTATAACCGATTGTTTACGCTCAAAATATAATGTGACTATCGCTGTATAGATTGAAGTGTCGATTCCACGAAGAAGCTTTTGGCAAAATAGGTTAGTGAAGTAAAAATATTAAAGTAGTAGCAAGGAGAAAATTAACTAATTGGTTTAAGTGGATGAGATAGAATTGTCTATGAATTAAGAAAAAAAGTCTTATGATGATTTAAGCAAGGCTTCGAGAATCACAATTATGCTTTATAAATCTACTCTACACTTTGATTCAATGTTTATAACTCAATCGAAAGTTTCACATCCCAAACAATCAATCAGAAGATATGTAAAATATAACACATTTAATAACACATGTATGTGATATGACTAAACTCTTTGCAAACATTAACATAAACCATGTTCATTTATACATGTTATCTAAGATCGATAATATATTATTTTGACAATAGTACAGTAAAAGATCAACTTGAATATCAAACAATTATTGTCTTTACATATTATCCAAGATCGATAATATATCGATTGACAATATTGCAGTAAAAGATTAACATGTAAAATAATATAACTAATAATAATTATAATTCAACAAGAATTATAACCTCTAGATTATAGAAAAATAGTAGATAAGAGTTTAGGCACAAACAAACTTACAAACATTTATAGCTATTGACAAAGAATCAAAGTATAGAAGTAAATTTATTACACATAAAAGTTAATCTCTTAGCCTTGCCAAGAACTCTAGCTTAGCTTACAATGCATGTTACAGAGAAGACAATATGAGAGAATTGTCAAGTCTTGAAAACATCCTAAGAGTGTTCTTATATAAGTAATGAATGGAAATATATTTAGTGTGACTTCAATCTTCAATAATTTAGGCCAACCACTCGTTCACCCAATTGCAGCACCTTTTTGATAATATAAATGACTGATATAGCCTTTTTGGAAAACATAAAAGTTGTAGCATTGTTTATCTTCTTTCCATATCCAGCAAGTTCATGCCATTTGGATGAGTATCCAATGATATATTGACAAAATGCCAAAGATATGTCATATTTTGACCAACAACCCTTATACTCATTTACAATACAATTTGGTCTATGATAACGGCTGATTTGTACTTTACCATCAACATAATAGTTGTTGATAATTGAGTTATTATTTTATAGATTCAAATATTATACTGATTAGGTACATATTTTGTGAAATATGGTCCAAATACGTGAGTTGGGTCAAGCTGAGCGAAAGTTGTAACCCAATTCTATTGTATCCCAATTTTTGGCCCATAACATGTTGGATTTGGCTTTTCAACTATTCTTCAAGTTTGTGTAAGATTGAGTCATGTTACTTCAAGTTCAAGAATTTCTTTATTTTGATTTCTACATTGAGAGTTACGTCTATTTTACTTAAACCTGTGCAAATAACATTTATTAATTACAATTTAAGGAGAACATTTTATTTCAAGCTAAAAATACAAAAAAGCTAAAATTAGTGACATTAAATGGTGACTGAAACTTTTAATAAATATGCATTTTCATGTGTTCATCATAGCCCCAACTAGCTCATTGCTAGTCTCTAGCAATTCAAGCATAAATAGAATATGCAAAACTACCTTAACATTTCAAACAAAAAGTCAGTTCAAGATCACTATTGCTAGTATGGTTTTTCAATTATAACTTTAAAACATTGTGTGTGTGAACTAAGCTATAACCATCTTACCACAAACCACAACAGATATAGCCTTGAGAATTTCTCCAAGTAAAAGTCTCAACTCTATATCATCACAAGTGTATGACTGTTTAAAAGGTTAAGATTTCTCTCATGGAGTTGGAAAACAGTTAAGCACTCAAGAAAAAGTCAATTTTAAGGACAGACATACAAACTAACATTGATCCAAAGATAGGAAAATCAATCATTCTTGACATGCACCAGCTTTAAGATTTCAATTGTCTTGTGAGAATAATACAAATACAGCTTGGTGAGAAAACTGCCTTATAAAATATTTGTATTCTAAAATTGAATGAAGACTTTATTAAAAGAGATGTAATAGTTCGTAGAGTAGACTCTATGAATAATGTAGCGGACCTACTTACTAAGGCCTTAACTCCAAAAACATTTGAAAGATATGTGGAGTCAATGGGTATTAGATACCATCGTGAATGGCACTAAAGCAAGTGGGAGTTGTTGGGATTTATGCTTACGTGCCATCCCTTTTGTGTATAAATATTTGCTTTATGTTTATACAATTATGATTTCAATATATCACTAATTATTTTATATACAAATATGGTAAGATGCTTGTAACGTTTTAGACATTGTATGATCTGAAAGAGTTCAGATCTGATCTAAAGGAGTTTAGATCAGAATTAAGAGTTAGTAACGCTAAAATATATAAATGCTAAAAGTTAGCACTGATAAGAGTTATCAGGTTATAAGAGTTAGCGAAATCTAAAGAGTTAGAGCCTTGTCTAAAATGGGACAAAGACTTAAGAATATATTAGTAATGACGTAGTTGCAATGAGTTGCAAATGGTGCTAGGAAATGTTGTTATGCAAATATGTTCTTAAACTTAATGTTCCTGATCTATCTTCACTAATGTGGGTCTGCTAGTGAAGACCTTAATATATATATAGATCAGTGTAGACATATCTGGATAATCCAAATGGTTAGTCTTAGCAGACCATGAGTTTAGTGGAAACTCGTATAGAGATACAAGTATTCAATAAGGACTGAATATTGAACAGACTCATAAAGATCTCTAATAGACATCCCATAAAGCCGTCAATGGAAGATCTTTCGAGTTGAGTAGTATTCGTGGTCCTTAGACCTGAGTGCCACGGTAGACTTGTGAGTGATCCACCATACTTTGGTTCCACACATGTCAGATACCTTTCAAGGTCTGACCGCTGGGTGTCACTGGGTATCGCTGGGTATGGTCCGATGTTCATGGAGTCAGGTGTGTATAGATATGGGATCCATCAACTCAATTATGTGAGTAAAATATCCTGAAACTCTAAGATTGTATTTTAGAAAGTCTTATGCCCATAAGCAGACATATCCGAGAATTAATTTTATCCTCGGGAAAATAATATCGTAAAAGTGTTTACGGATATTATTTATTGAAATACAAATCTAGAGATAAGTTTATGGTTGAGCACATGGAGACTTGACGGTGTTGATCTACATCTCCGCTCTTCTAGGATATGTATGATGGAAGGATTATACAAATATGCTATAACCTCAACTTGTATGGTCTAATGCGCCATTTTGTAATATCCGTAATATGTGTGTAGGACATTGTTCACGGACATGTGAAATAGTTTCATGTGACAAATCGAGCATGGACCTAGAGAGTCTCACAATATGAAGTATACTCGTTGTGCACCGGGGCAACGAATTGGATTGAACAATTAATCCAACAATTTTTAGCAAAGTGAAAAATGTTTCAAGGTTCCTTTTATTATTCACTTGTCAATAATTGAATGTAAAATACATTAATAGTTTACAAGAGTTGTTAACCAATAAGAAATTGACAAGTGACATAATCTTGCTCCATAAATAATTTACCATATATTTACCTATTTACCTTGCTTGGTAAATACATATAAGGTAAATGTAAATATTCAAAATAGTTTTGAATTATTAATATTTTATATATTAATCAAATTATTATTATTATTAATTGGAATAAGTGGCAAACACCATTTAGTAATGGAGAATGCACTTGTTATTAATAATGAGGAATGTTGGCCACTTAGTAATACTTAAATGATGCACTAAGGAAGTGGTAAAACCACTTAACATTGTTTAATTGCCATTTACTCTCTAGAAATTGATTCATATGGATGAATTAAATTGATGAGTGAAAAATATGATTGATTAATGTTTGTAATGAAAAATATGGCTAAATGGTGGTGGAGCACTAAGAGAAGTAATCATTCTTTGCACTAAACCAAAATTGAAAGAGTTCAATTTTCTGTAGAGAGAATGCAAGATTCGACAAGTGAGTAGAGAGAATTGAGAGCATTTTCCTAAGTGTTTTCAAAGGTTGAAAGAGTTGGCTAAGGTTAACAATTGTTCATGACAAAGGGTTGTAAGGAACAATACATAAAACACTTAATTCTTCTCATCTCTTGCTAGTAATAATTAATAAGGACAAATTATTTTAAGTGTTAAAACAATCCTTTGCTAGAAATTCAAGGCTGCCATTCTAGCTTCACAATCCCACCGAATTTAGTTGTGAACTAGAATTGTGCAAGGGAATACTTCAAGGTGAGCTCAACAAATTAAAGATTGAAGATCTTGAAGAATTGTAAAGCTACCTTCAAAACCGGGTAGGTTATTTATTTACAATTTATTTTATATCATGCATGTAAATATATATATGAGATATATATGTGCTTGAATAATCATACATGTGATTATATGCTTGAGTTTGTTACATAGTGTATAACATGTATAAATACTTTCGTTGCATATTTAATTTTTGAAATTATACGTATCTATACACATCAAACACCATATCACAACACAATAAACGTTCGTAAGCTATTTTTCCAACCTTTTCACTTACTTACAAAAGATATGTGAGATTAGAAAATATATATTTAAATATGGGAATTCTCTTGGCTATATAAATTGAATCATCCATCTTACCACAAGACTTAGTATTGTGCTAAAAAATATTTTAGAAGTCATTCTTTAGAAACCCAAATAGAAACAGTGACTCAATTTAAATAATTTTGAAATCATACCTAAGTGGAAAAGTAAATTCCTTTATACAAGAATTACTAAGACTATAAGCAATAAACAATAATGCATGAAAAATAACAACAAGTTAGTTCAAATGCATTTTAAAAGTTAGAAATAAAACTCTTTACTCTGTCATTCTTAATCTAATTTGACTTAAAATGCATCTCAAGAGTTTAAAAATGAACTCTTTACTCCACCATATTAATCAAATAGGTATGTTGGACCCATTATCTTTTAGTTTTATATTTTTTTGAATTTTGTTTTTGGAATGTAAAATACTACTTATGTCCACTATCCTCCCCTTGAACCAGATGAAATATTATCCTTAATGTTTAAATATAAAGAGATAAGGTATTAGAGACATTATGTGAACACAAGAAAACCTATGGGTTTTCGGTGGATATTCAGTTGAGTCCAAGAGGTAATTTAAAATTTTTTTTCCAAGATACCAAAATCACCTGGTAAAGCAATAAAAGCATCTGCATTATAAAGTATTCTAGCTATATGATAGGAGCATAAAAGCACTAGTGGGATTTGTACTTAACTTTTGTATTTTACTCTAAATCATAAGTATTTGACTATTTAATTGTGTTTTCTAACCATATATAGATAGGTAAAGGACAATTTGACGTATAAGAACAAACGGGAGGCAAATCGGATGTCAAACCAAGAAGTTACACTCAAAATACGAAAGTAGCGCAGTTGCAGGTGGCTGGGCGCCGCAGTGCCCAGATCAGCAAGTGAGCGCCGCGGCGCTCGTCGATGTCTTGAAAGACCTGTGCTCATGCCTAGCACCACTGTGCTCGTGTGGATGTTTAAATACCCTTCTCAACTCACCTAAGAAGATGGATTCAAAGCTCCTCGCGCCTAGGGTTTCTTTTAGCAACAAAAACACTATTTTGAGGCAAAAATAGAGAGATTTAGTAAGGAGAAAAATGCAAACAATGAATACACATTCAAACCAAGAGATCAAGGTGAAGTTCATTGAAGATTATAGATTGAAGAATCAACTCTTAGGCAATCAAGACAAGAGGAAGAAGAATAACTCAGGGCATCTCTTGTGTTATTTTCTTCCTTGGTTTTAAGAGATGATTTTGATCATGATATTTTTATACTTTTGCTTTGATAATCTTGTTTTGAACATGAGCTAAATAATTTTAATCCAGGGTTAGATGTCATTGAACCTAATATGTAATTGATTCTTTTAAACTCTTAGTTATGAACTTTTATCCCTTAATTGATTCGATCTATCTATGCTTAATGCTTTCATTATACTTGATCACTATTTTGATTGTTTAGGAACCATGATAACTTTGACAAAAGAAATCATGTGTTTAGCCTAAGGTAGATTGATACATGATCATAGGGATTAATATCTATGAGTTCAATCTAGGATAGACATATTCCTAAGTGGCATGTATGGTTTGATTAGACTTAATCTTAATGAGTTGTATCTTATTCAGATTACCATACATATAGGTAATTGTTAGGGTGTGATATTATCATTCGCCTGTCGACAGAAGCTTATGATGAAATCAGTGTCTAGCCAATCAATTAATAAAAAGGGAATAACTAAAGGGCTAAAGGGTTCAATGAACTACTAGGGGATACGTCGATACATTAGATTACCTATCAATTTAGTGAATTCTATCTTTAAGTATTTGTAATATTTTAATTAGGTTCAATTCGATAGCAATAATTTAGTTAGTTAAACTCCATCTTTGAAGCTAGCCTGGATAAAGGTAAAGTAGAGTAATTTTAGTATTCGATTAAAGAAAATAGAAGCAATAGTCTCTGTGGGATCGATAATCTGGACTTAGTCCTATATTACTTGATACAAAAAGCGTGCACTTGCACTAGGTCATTAAAATAGACATCAAGATTTTGGCGCCGTTGCCGGGGACTATTTTATCTAATCTTAGATTGATACTAATACCATACTATCTTAATTTTATTTCAGATTTATTTTATTGCATTATTATTATAGTTCTTTTTCCGTTCTAGTCACCATTTGTATTTTTTTTTTGATAGTTCATGCGAAGAGCCAAGAGTGAAAGTTTAACGTCTTTTAATCTTGAGATTGAAAGGACATTCCGGAGACTTCGTCAAGAACAACATCAAAATAAAAATATGGTAGAGAATCACGACAACATCGATAATCTAGTGTTTGAGCTATGAATTCGCAGAGATTGTTGAGGGATTATGCCGTTCCTACAACAGAAGGCATTCAGTCTAGTATTAGGCGCCCCACTATTAATGCAAACAACTTTGAAATCAAGCCAAGTACTATTCAAATGCTTAAAGAGTCTGTGCAATTTAGTAGAGCTCCCAATGATGATCCCAACATGTATATCGTGAACTTCTTGGAGATTTGCGATATATTCAAGTTCAATAGGGTTTCAGATGATGCCATTAGGTTTCGACTATTGCCTTTCTCATTGAAGGATAAGGCCAAGAGCTGGTTGATGTTATTACCATCAGGATCTATATCAACATGAGATGACCTAACACAGAAGTTCTTAGCAAATTTTTTCCTACCAACTAAGATAGTTAAGATGAGGAATGACATCACCTCATTTGTACAGATTGAAGGTAAATCATTATATGAGGCATGAGAATGATTCAAGGACATGTTGAGGAAGTGTCCCCATCATGGAGTTCCGAAATGGTTATTAATTCAGACGTTCTACAATGGGCTAGTGGGTCATTTAAGGACAATTATTGATGCTGCAGCTGGAGGAGCTCTGATGAATAAGTCCACAGATGAAGCATATGAGTTATTGGAAGAGATGGCATCCAATAGCTATCAATGGCCTGCTAAAAGAGTTACATCAAGAAAGGTTGCTGGAGTGCATGAGATTGATGCATTCAATTCATTGACTGCACAGATCAAAATTTAACCAAGAGGTTTGATTCTATAAATGCCATTAAGACCCAAAATGTGACTTGTGACTTCTATGGTGACAATCATATGAATGGGCAATGCATGGAGTCAGTAAACTATGTGGGGAACCATAATAGATAGTAGAATAATCCATATTCAAATTATTATAATCCGAGGTTGAGAAATCATCCAAATTTTTCTTGGGGTGACAACCAAGGCCAGCAACTTAAACCTAACCCACCAGGATTTCATCCCCCATAGGAAAAGAAAGCATTATTGGAAGAAATGTTTATGTAGTACATGAAGTCGAATGATGCTATTCTACAAAACCATTCTGCATCTTTGAAAACTCTAGAAACTCAAATAGGGCAACTTACTGTTGTACTAAATAATCAACCTCAAAGGACTTTACCAAGCAACACTGAAGCTAATCCAAAAAGAAGAGTAGAGCAATGTCAAGTCGTCAATTTACGAAGTGGTAAGATCTTACATAATGACATACTACCAACCCACTTCCATAGATGAAGAAAAATAAGAGGGTTGATCAACAAGAAAATGTGCAACCATATAGATCATGTATTGTTTTTCCTCAAAGGTTACAAAGGTGCAAAACAAGTGCTGAAACTGAAAAATTGCAGCAAGGAAATTCTGAAAGTGTAGAAAAGAAAGATGAACAGTATACAAGTGTAGAAAATGTGTAGAAATAGCCCTGACAGTCATTCACACCTTCTTCACTATTTCCACAGAGGCTGCAAAATAAGAGATTAGATAAGCAATTCTCTAAATTTCTTGATGTTCTTAAGAAATTACATGTTAATCTCCCTTTTGTAGATGCGCTTGAATAAATGCCTAATTACGTCAAGTTCATGAAGAACATCCTTGCCAAGAAGACAAAACTAGAGGATTATGAGACAGTGGCATTGACAGAAGAGTGTAGCGCTATTCTTCAGAAAAAACTACCTCCTAAGCTTAAAGATCCCGAGAGATTTACCATACCGTGCTCCATTGGCAATCATGATCTTGGTAGAGCCCTATGCGATCTAGGATCGAGCATTAATCTCATGCCCCTTTCCATCTACAACAAGGTAGGTTTGAGAGAAGCAAAACTGGTCAATATCACACTTCAACTTACTGATCGCTCTCTCGCCTACCCGAAGGGAATTATTGAAGACATGCTAATAAAGCTGCATAAATTCATCTTTCTCGCCGATTTTATTGTTCTAGACATGGAAGAAGATAAAGAGATCCCTATCATCCTTGGAATACCCTTTTAGGTATGGGATATACGATCATTGATGTTCAAAAAGTGGAGATGACCATGAGGATACAAGATGACACTGCAACATTTAAAGTCTTCAAGGAAATTAAGTTGTCAGCTGAAGGTGAAGACTGTTGTAACATTGATGTGGTGCACCTAAACACTAAAGAACTCAAAGACATAGAGATATTAAACCCTCACATTAAAATGAATGTGTTAACGCATAGAAGGAGAAGAAAGAAGAAGAAAGAAGAAGAAGAAGAAGCAGTTCGATGAGAGGATAGAAGAAAATGCCACAAGAAAAATACTTCATCGGTCTAAGATTCAAGTCTTTCCGAATAAGCACAAGAAAGAAGAACAAGTTGCTACCCAAGGTCTAAATGTAAGAATGTGGAAGCCAAATGAGCAGAAGCCCAGCAAGCTTACATACAAAGATGCTTCTACTATTAACGATTATCCTCCATAAAGAGTAGAAAGAGCCCCGTCAAGCTGACGACGTTAAATCAAACGCTTATTGGGAGGCAACCCAAGTAAAATTTTATTTTTATTAGCTTATTTTTAGTTTTAGTTATGTTAGTTTATTTTCTTTGTAGGAATAAATCAGCAATTCAAGCATTCAATGAAGCAGTATGAGCAAGTTCAAGCGTTGGAAGCAAAGAGAACCACATTCACATTTATCAGAACACAATAATGCACTGCTTCAATTTCAATTACCAGGGGAGTTTCTCTTACTTTTAAATTTATTTTTAAACATTGAGGACAATGTTTAATTTAAGTTTAGGGGTGGGAAACACACTTTCTTATGTTTATTTTGCTGCTTATATTAGTTGGTTGTTTTGTGGAGTAAATTTTTTTTTAGGTTGTTAAGTTTTGGTTGAGATGATTATCATTAGTGCATGATATAAAATATAATATTTGTTGAATTTATTTTCACAAGTCTTTAGGAAATAATAGATGCTTGAGATAACTCTTATATCATGATTCTTGGACTGAATTCAAGCTTATTTTTGATCACTTATTCTTGAGCACAATGAAAAAAAAAAGAGCTTGTATTAGTTGAATTTTTTGCTTATAGTTATTCATGCTTAAGTAGTACACCACAGTCTCAAGGATCAATACTCTAGAACTTGCTTGATTACTACTTGAAGCAAAATCCTAGAATTCACATGTTTAAGAAATAGCATTAGGCCATCTTTAGACCGTTTAAGCCTTTCAGAGCCTACCTTATATGTATATTTATCCCTAGTCACCTCATTTGAGCCTAATTACTCATTTTTTCTGTTTAACCACATTACAAGCCTAAAGACTTTGAGTTTACTTACCCTAAAATCTACCGGTAGCACCATAAACCTTGAGTTTACTTAAAAATATTCTTAAAATGAAGAAGGTTGTGGATGTATGAAAGAATGGTACTGCAATGAAAAGTAATAAGTCTTGAATATGCATATCATTCTAAGTTTGGGGGTACGTAACCAAAAAAAAGAAAAAAGAAAAAAGAAATGTTTAAATGCATAATAACCCCAGCTTAAGAAAAAGAAGAAATTCTTTGTAAAAGGGATTAAAAAGAAAAATGAGAATAGCATAGGTTTTGGGGAAGAGATGAATAATCAAAGAAGAGAAGGAATCAAGAGGTTTCTGAGTAAAGTCTAAGTGTTAATGGTGTGATTTACACTTTATATATATCTTTATAACCCACCTTTACCTTAGCCTTACATTACAAGCTAATAAAGTTCTAAATAGATCCCTAGACATGTGTATTTCTACATTAATGGAGATTAGTATAAAAAACAAGGTTATGGTAGTGTTACAATTGAAACTATGTCGAGATATCATATTTATGTACTTTCTTAAGTATCGAGTAAATCTATGTTCTAATTAGCTAATTACTTGCTTATTACACACACATAAGTGATCATTTACAAGGGAGAATGAAGTACTTGATCAATGATATGAGGGTTTTTGAAAGTTGTTTATTAATTTATAAAGAGCCTTGTGCTATTTTTTGCAGCTTTTGAGAAAACGATATTGATCATCTAATCAACCTGAGCTTGTTTTTAGTTTTTAATTTTTATTTTTAGAGTCATGAATAAATTGTGAATGTTTTTCTTCATTTTGCTCGAGGACGAGCAAAGTCTTAAGTTTGGGGGTATTTGATAGGGGCATAAAAGCACTAGCCGAATTTCTACTTAATTTTCTTATTTTGCTCCAAATCATAAGTATTTGACTATTTAATTTTGTTTTTTTAATCATAAACAGATTCATGATGGAAAATGTAACGCATAGGAATAAACGGGAGGCAAATCAGACGTCAAATGAATAAGTTACGCTCAAAATACGAAAGTAGTTCAGTTGCAGGTAGCTGGGCGCTGCGGCGCCCAGATTAGCAAGTGAGCGCCACGGCGCTCGTCGACGTCTTGACAGACCTGTGCTCATGTGCAGTGCCATAGCACCCATGCGGATGTTTAAATACCCTTCTCAACTCGCCTAAGAAGGGTAGATTCGAAGCTCCTGGTGCCTAGGGTTTCTCTTAGCAAAAAAAACACTATTTTGAGGCAAAAATAGAGAGATTTAGCAAGGAGAAAAATGCAAGCAACGAATACACATTCAAACTAGGAGATCAAGGTGAAGTTCATTGAAGATTAAAGAATGAAGAATCAACTCTTAGGCAATCAAGATAAGAGGAAGAAGAACAACTCAGGGCATCTCTTGTGTTATTTTCTTTCTTAGTTTTAAGAAATGATTTTGATCATGATATTTTTATACTTTTACTTTGATAATCTTGTTTTGAACATGCGCTAAATATTTTTGATCTAGGGTTAGACGTTATTGAACCTAAGATGTAATTGATTCTTTTAAACTCTTAGTTATAAACTTTTATCCCTTAATTGATTCGATCTATCTATGCTTAATGCTTTCATTATACTTGATCACTATTTTGATTGTTTAGGAACCATGATAACTTTGACAAAAGGAATCATATGTTTAGCCTATGGTAGATTGATATATGATCATAGGGTTATTTATGAGTTTCATCTAGGATAGACATATACCTAGGTGGCATATATGGTTTAATTAGACTTAATCTTAATGAGTTGCATCTTATTCGGATTACCATAGACATATAGGTAATTGTTAGGGTGTGATATTATTATTCGCCTGTCGACAGAAGCTTATGATGAAATCAATGTCTAGCCAATCAATTAATAAAAAGGGAATAACTAAAGGGCTAAAGGGTTCAATGAACTACTAGGGGATATGTCGATACATTAGATTACCTATCAATTTAGTGAATTCTATCTTTAAGTATTTGTAATATTTTAATTAGGTTCAATTCGATAGCAATAATTTAGTTAGTTAAACTCCATCTTTGAAGCTAGCCTGGATAAAGGTAAAGTAGAGTAATTTTAGTATTCGATTAAAGAAAATAGAAGTAATAGTCTCTGTGGGATCGATAATCTAGACTTAGTCCTATATTACTTGATACAAAAAGCGTGCACTTGCGCTAGGTCATTAAAATAGACATTACTATACGTTCATGCATGGATGAGACTCACAATTCTTCCCCTATTAATTTCCCAGACAGGTTTCCCACGGCTCAAGCTGTAAGAATAATACCTAAAACTTGACTTTCTCTTAAATGTGCAGCTATTGACACACACCTCATTAACCCAAAGGCTGCCTCTTCCATAAATCAAATGGATTTTTCTTGCAGCTAATACTTTTCTTAGATTGTTTACTGTCTCTGCAAACACTTTATTTTTCCTAGGACTAGATTCATAAAATACACATATTTCAGAATTATAAAACTGAGGTTTCCTTCTTATCTATTCTCACATTTATCTCAATATATCAAAATGAAGAAAATAAGGTGCTGTATTTATAGAGTACCAAATGATAACAACGAATTTTGTAACCTGACAGTTTGTTAGAAGAGATTTGAAAATAAAACACAAAAATTTAAAAATAATGACCCACATGCATTATTTAACCAAAAGATTTGAATTTAAGACATCTTTATGAATAGCCCTACTATTTATAAAATAAAATAAAAAAGTTTGAAATTAAAACACATGTATTTATAGGTAGTTGTGATTGTGACTCACATATTCCTCTAAATGAATTTTAAGGGAGCATATTAATGGAGAAATACCTTTAATATCAGCTATGGTCTAACCTAGTGCAGACCTATATTCTTTTAACAATGTTATCAATTTTTCTTCTTGTTCAGCACTAAGTTAAGAAGAAATGATGATAGGAAAGGTATCACTTGGTCCTGAGAATGCATGTTTCAAACTGTTGGGCAGTGGAGAAAGCTAAACTTATGGTGTTTTGAGGTTTGATGGTTTTGGTCTCTCCCTCTCTCGTGGAAAATCTTCAAAGCGTGGCTGTCAAAATCAAGTCCCTTTATCATGCGAGTTAAAAATACTAAACACATTAGTTGTTACATCAGAACAATATAATTCTTCAAAACCAAAATTGAGAAGGTTTTTCAAAGAATCAAAGCCATGATTTTTATAAGCTTCATCCGCTACAAGTGTGTCTATCATATATGAATGATAACATTCGTCTTCTTCTCATGGTTGTTTGTCAATATTGAAAATGTTCACCTTAAGAGTCATATTCCCAAAATATAATTTTATTAGACCATTTCTGCAATTAATAAGAGCGTTAGTAGTGGCAAGAAAAGGTCTCTCCAAAATAAGAGAAAATTTTGACTCCATGTTAACAATAGAATGAGTATCTAAAACAAGAAAATCAATAGGGTAGTAAAATTTATCAATTTGTAACAAAACATCTTTATACTATTCCCCGTAGGTTTTTGATTGATCGGTCAGCTAATTATAGGACTACAGATATAGGTTCAATCTTACCAAGTCCCAATTGCAAGTAAATAGAATAAGTCATTAAATTTACACTTGCTCCTAAGTCCAACAAAGCTTGACCAAACTCATGTGTCCCAATTTGGCAGAAGATGGTGGGATATCCTAGGTCTTTATACTTGGCTGGTGTCTTTTGTTCAATCATTGCACTTACCTGTTTTGCTAAAAATACAGTTTTCTTTACATGGTGTTTTATTTTGATAGTGCATAGATCCTTGATGACTTTGGCATAAGTTGGAACCTGCTTAATCAAATGCAACAAGGGAAGATTAATCTTAACTTGTTTCAAATGTTCTAAAATCTCACTTGAATTTTGAATTTTTTCCAACATGTCAAAGAGCTCGAGGAAAAGGCACTAGGATTGAAAATTTATTTTCGTGCCCTTTTTTTATTGTGGCCTCTTTTTCAAACGGAGGCATCTTTACTACTCGTAGATGTGTTATTTGGAGACGTAAGCTCACTCACAATCTTATCACTTCGAGTAGTAATGGCATTGACTTCTTTGAGATTTTGTGCATTAGAAGTAGAAGCATGTGCCATGAATTGTCCTTTTGGATTGGATTGAGGTTGAGATGGAAACTTACCTCGCTCTTGTATAGTTAAGACACTAGTCAGCGTAGTGATTTCACTCTTGATTTCTTTGTTTTCGTCTACCACCTGTGTAAGAATTATTTCAAAATTTTGATTAGTCTTAGTTTGTGCCTTCTGATGAACACATGAAAATACATATTTGTTAAGAGATTCAGTCACCATTTAATGTCACTAATTTTAGCATTTTCTGTATTTTTAGCTTGAAATAAAGTGTTCTCCTTAAATTGTGATTAATGAATGTTATTTGGACAGATTTAGGTAAAATAGACATAACTCTCAATGTAGAAATCGAAATGAAGAAATTCTTAAACCTGATGCAACATGACTCAATTTTACACAAATTTGAAGAATAGTGAAAAAGTCAAATCCAACATGTTATGGGCCTAAAATTGAGATACAATAGAATCGGGTTACAACTTCTGCCCAGCTTGACCCAACTCACATATTTAGACCGTATCTCACAAAATACATACTCGATTGGTATAATTCTTGAAGATGTAAAATTATGACCTAATTATTAACAACTTGTATGTTGATGGTAAAGTCTAAATCAGCCGTTATCATGGACCAAATCGCATTGCAAGTGGGTAAAATGGTTGTTGGCCGAAATCTGATGTATCTTTAGAATTTTGCTCATATCTCATTGGATACGCATCCAATTTGCATGAACGTAGTGCCTATAGAAAGAAGAGACAAAATGATACAACTTTTATGTCAACCATAGAGGTTACATTGGTCATTTACATTATCAACAACGTGCTGCAAGTGGATGAATGAGGTATTGGCCTAAAATTATTGAAGATTGATGTCACCCATGACATATTTCCATTCATTGCCTATATAACGAGACTCTTAGGACGTTTTCAATATTAGATAATTCTCTTTTCTTTTCTTCTCATTAACATGTATTGTAATTTAGGCTAGAGTTTTTGGCAAGACTAAGAGATGAACTTTTATGTGTAATAAATCCACTTCTATGCTTTGATTTGTTGTCAAGAGCTACAAATGTTGTAAGTTTGGTTTTGATTAAACTCTTGTCTATTTTATTTTCTATAATCCAGAGGTTATAATTCTCATGTCTCATATATGTTCAATCATGCTTTTCTTATATGATTCTTGTTGAATTATAATTGTTATTGGTTACATTGTTTTATATGTTCATCTTTTACTGCAATATTGTCAAATTGATATATTGTCGATCTTAGATAACATGTAAGGGCAATAAATGTTTGATATTCAAGTTGATCTTTTACTACAATATTGTCAAAATGATATATTGTCGATCTTTGATAACTTGTATAAATAAACATGATTTGTGTTAATATTTGCAAAAGAGTTTAGTCATATCAAATGTACTATATTTTACATATCTTCCGATTGATTATTTGGATGTAAAACTTTCAATTGAGTTATAAACACTGAATCAAAGTGTAGAGTAGATTTATAAAGCATAATTGTGATTGTCGAAGCCGTGTTTGAATTATCATAAGACATTTCCTTCAAATCATAGACAATTCTATCTCATCCACTTAAATCAATTAATTTTATCCTTTGCTACTGCTTTAATATTTTACTTTACCAACCTATTTTGCCAAAAGCTTCCACGTGGGATCGACACCTCAATCTATACTGCGATAGCCACGTTATATTTTGAGCGTAAACAAAATTTGGCGTCATTGCTGGGGAGGCACACTAAGCGAAAAGTCGGTTGCGATTATAAATACTAAAGTGGTAATTTTGTACATTTTTTTTCTTTGTAAAATATTAGTTTTATTTTCTTGTAATTCATTTTATTGTTCATGGTTGGTTCTACCACCTAATTTATTTTATTTTCTTTAATTAATTTGCTATAATTTCTATTGCTTTAATGGCTGATTTTACCGCCTAACTTCATTCACTTTCTTTTATTTATTTATTGTACTTTATTTCTTTAGTTAATTTGTTGTATTTGTGTGGCTGGTTCTACCGCCTAACTTAGTTTATTTATTTATTTTATTGTATTTTATTTATTTATTACACTTTTTTTTATTATACTTTATTTGCATTTTCTTTTACTTATTTATTGTACTTTATTTTCTTTAGTTAATATGTTGTATTTTCTTTTTATTTTAATGGCCGGTTCTACCGCCTAACCTTTTATTTATTTAATTATTGTACCTTTTTTTAATGCACTTTATTTTATTTTTTTTCTTTTATTTATTTGTTGTACTTTACATTTTATTTTTCTTTACTTATTGCATTTTCTTTTCTTTTATTTACTTATTGTATTTTCTTTTTATTATTTATTTATTGTACTTTTTTTATCATACTTTACAGTTTATTATCTTTTGTTCAGTTATTGTATTTATATTTCATGGTTGGTCTTACCACCTAACTCATTTCTATTTCTTGTTGTGTTTTATTCCACTTCTTAATTTTCTTTAAGCATTTCCTTCCTAAAAAAAAAAAAAAAAAAAAATTTAGGATGTATGCATCGACTTAGAGACAAACGAGGAAGATTTGTGAGAGAACTAGAACTAGAACCACCCCCACAATTTGTAAGTGAAGAGAATTCACCTTCTAGTTCATCTTGTAATTCTTACACAATGAGCCAACACGAAGAAAACCCCGTTAGAACTCTAAAAGATTACTTGCATCCTGCTCGCACAGCCACACCATCATGCATTATATTTCCACCTAACACACCACATTTGAATTTTAAACCTGGAATGATACAACTTCTGCCCACTTTTCATGGTCTAGATAGTGAAAATATTTATGTACATGTTAGGGAATTTGAAAAGGTAATTGCCACCTTCCATAGCTAACCTGAAGCCATGTACATGTTAGGCTTAAATTTTTCCCTTTTTCTTTGAAAGACAAAGCAAATAGTTGGCTATACTCTTTGAGGCCGAGGTCTATAGGAACTTGGGCAGAAATGACCTAAGTATTTTTCAATAAATACTTCCCCTCAACATAAAACTAATGGTCTGAAAAGACAAATTTCTTCATTCTCCCAAAAAGACAGTGAAACCTTATATCAAGCATGGAAAAGGTTTAATGAATTGCTAAATCTGTGCCCTCACCATAGGTATGAAAATTGGCGCTTAGTTAGTTATTTCTATGAGGGACTCACAATTAGAGAGTGCTAATTTGTTGACATGATGTATAATGGGGAGTTCCTTCACAAAGATCCTGAGGAAGCCATAGAATTCCTTAATGACTTAGCCAAAAAAGCCCATACATGCACTGGACCTAGCATTACTGAAATCACAAATAGTCACGACCCAATAGAGTTTTCCATCTTAGGGAAGAGGATAACCTCAAAGCCCAATTAGAGGTCTTAACTAGGGAGTTAGAGGCCTTGAAAACCAAAGATAGAAGGGTCACCCACACGGTTGCTAGAGTTGAGTCACACAATGTCTGTTTTGTCTGTGGAGGAGTGGAACACTTAGCTCAGGATTGCCCCACTATAGTGGGATGAGAGGGATATATGAGGAACAATGTAATGCCTTAGGGATGTACAAGAAGCCTTATTCACTCTACTCTGAAACATATAATCCTAACTGGAGAAACCACCCAAATTTCAGTTGGAAATCTGACTAATAAGCCAACAGCTAGTGGAAACAAGAACAACAAGCACCTAAGTATTATGTTGCACCTCAATATAATGCACGACCAATTAGGAGTTCTTTAGAGGATACATTACAAGCATTTATGGAGGCACAAAGTAAGACTAATAAACAATTTGAAACAATTCTTGCACAGGTGGTAGACGAAAACAAAGAAATCAAGAGTCAAATCACAAAGTTGATCAGTGCCTTAACTGTACAAGAGCGAGGTAAGTTTCCATCTCAACCTCAATCCAATCCGAAAGGACAATTCAAGGCACAAGCTTCTACTTTTAATGTTCAAAATCTCAAAGAAGTCAACGCCATTACTACTCGAATTGGTAAGATTGTAAGTGAACCTACTTCTAAAATTGACACATCTATGAGTAGTAAAGACGCCCCCCTTGAAAAAGAGGCCACAGTGGAAAAAGAGTCCGAAAATAAGTTTTCAATCCCAGTGCCTTTTCCTCAAGCTCTTTGACCGATTAGAAAAAATTCATAAATTCAAGGTGAGATTTTAGAACATTTGAAACAAGTTAAGATTAATCTTCCCTTGTTGCATTTGATTAAGCAGGTTCCAACTTATGCCAAAGTCATCAAGGATTTATGCACTATCAAAAGAAAACACCATGTGAAGAAAACTGCATTTTTGGCAAAACAGGTAAGTGCAGTGATTGAACAAAAGACACCACCCAAGTATAAAGACCCAGGATATCTCACAATCTCCTGCCAAATTAGGACACATGAGTTTGGTCAAGCTTTATTGGACTTAGGAGCAAGTGTAAATTTAATGCCTTATTCTATTTACTTGTAATTAAGACTTGGTGAGATTAAACCAACATCTATAGTCCTACAATTAGCTGACCGATCAATCAAGAAACCACGGGGAATAGTAGAAGATGTTTTGTTGCAAATTGATAAATTTTACTACTCTGTTGATTTTCTTATTTTAGATACTCATTCTATTGTTAACATGGAGTCAAAAATCCCTCTTATTTTGGGGAGACCTCTTCTAGCCACTGCTAACGCTCTTATTAATTATAGAAATGGTCTAATGAAATTATCTTTTGGGAATAGGACTCTTGAGGTGAACATTTTCAATATTGGTAAACAACCACGAGAAGAAGATGAGTGCTATCATTCATATATGACAGACACACTTGTAGTAGAGGAAGCTTATAAAAATCACGGCTATGATTCTTTGAAAAACCTTCTCAATTTTGATTTTGAAGAATTGTATTATCCTGATGTAACAACTAATGTGTTTAGTGTTTTTGACTCATAGGATAAAGGGACTCGATTTTGGCAGTCACGCTTTGAAGAGTTGCCACAAGAGAGGAAGAGACCAAAACCATCAAACCTCGAGACACCACAAGTTGAGCTTTCTCCACTGCCCAAAGGTTTGAAACACTAATTCTTGGGACTAGGTGATTCCTTTCCTATCATCATTTCTTCTGAACTTAGTGCTGAACAAGAGGAAAAATTGATAAAATTGTTAAAATAATATAAGTCTGCACTAGGTTGGACCATAGCTGATATTAAAGGTATTTCTCCATTGATATGCTCCCATAGAATTTATTTATAGGAAGGCGTCCAACCTCGTAGGGACTCACAAAGAAGACTTAACCCAACAATGAAAGAAGTAGTGAAGAAAGAGGTCTTGAAACTATTAGATGCGGGTATAATCTACCCAATTTCTGATAGTCAATGGGTAAGTCCAACGCAAGTAGTTCCTAAGAAATCTGGGGTTACTGTTGTTGAAAATGAGAATGGGATACCTGTTCCAACTAGGGTAGTAAGTGGTTGGAGAATGTGCATTGATTATAGAAAGTTAAATACAGCCACTATAAAAGACTATTTTTCATTGCCTTTTATCGACCAAATTTTAGAACGTGTAGCTGGACATCTTTTTTATTACTTTCTTGATGGATATTTAGGATATTACCAGATTGAGATAGCTATAGAAGATAAAGAAAAAACCACCTTTACATGCCCTTTTGGTACTTATGCTTTTCGTGGAATGCCATTTAGATTATGTAATGCACCAGTTACTTTTCAGCATTGTATGTTGAGTATTTTCTCTGATATGGTTGAAAAATGCATGGAAGTCTTTATGGATGATTTGACTGTTTTTGGTAATTCTTTTGATTTATGCCTACTTAACTTGAAATCTATTTTGAGTAGGTGTGAAGAAAAAGGACTTGTGCTAAATTGGGAGAAATGTCATTTCATGGTATCTTCAGGAATCATTTTAGGGCACATTGTATCTGAAAGAGGGATAGAGGTTGACAAGGCAACAATTGAATTAATCTCTAAATTATCTACACCCAAAATGGTAAAAGATGTCCGATTCTTTCTTGGACACGTTGGCTTTTACAGAAGATTTATACAAAATTTTTCTGCCATATTTAGACCATTGTGCAACCTTTTGTTAAAAGATGCAGAATTTACATGGACACAAGAGTGTGAGGAGGCATTCCGAATACTCATTGCCAAACTCACCACCGCTCCTATCATGCAATCACCAGATTGGAACCTCCCATTTGAAATTATGTGCGATGCAAGTAATTATACTATAGGAGCAGTTCTTGGGCAACATAGGGAAGGAAAACCCTTTGTTGTTTATTATGCTAATAGGACTTTGAATGATGCTCAAATGAATTACACTACTACTGAAAAAGAACTACTAGCTGTTGTTTTTGCCTTAGATAAATTTCGTTCTTATTTGATTGGTTCACCTATTGTTATTTTTACTGACCACGCAGCCCTTAAGTACCTTCTTTCGAAGAATGATGCTAAAGCCCGTTTAATTAGGTGGATTCTTCTTTTGCAGAAATTTGATCTAACCATCAAAGATAAGAAAGACGTTGACAATGTTGTTGCTGATCATCTATCCTGCCTTGAGTTCACTGACACCACTGATTTGCCACCCATTTGAGATGATTTTCCTAATGAACATCTTTTTGCTATAAGCCAAATACCTTGGTATGCACATATCGTAAATTATTTGGTTTGTGGTGAACTTCTATTTGACTGGAGTGCACAAGATAAGCGTAAGTTCTTGGTTGAGGTACGTAATTTTTATTAGAATGATCCATATCTTTTCAAATACTGTCCTGACCAAATCATGAGACGTTGCATTCTTGAAAGTGAAGTTTCTAGTGTCTTAAATTTTTGCCATAGTGCTGCTTGTGGTAACCATTTTTCTATGAAGAAGATAGCTGTGAAAATTTTACAGTGTGGTCTTTACTGGCCTACTTTGTTCAAAGACACTAATAATTTTTGTCGTTCCTGTGAAAGATGTCAAAAGTTAGGTGCTTTATCTCGAAGAAATATGATGCCTCTTAACCCTATTCTTGTTATCGAGATATTTGACTGTTGGGGTATCAATTTTATGGGTCCTTTTCCCTCATCTTTTGGTTACCTTTACATCATTTTAGCTGTTGACTATGTATCAAAATGGGTGGAGGCTATAGCTTGTCGTACTAATGATAATACAACTGTGGTAAAATTCTTAAAAGAAAATGTATTATCTAGGTACGGTATGCCACGTGTCATCATTAGTGACCAAGGAACACATTTTTATAATTGTTCTTTTGAAGCTTTGATGCACAGGTATGGTGTTCTTCACAAAGTTTCCACTGCATACCATCCACAGACAAACGGACAAGCCGAGCTAGCAAATAGAGAGGTTAAACAGATTTTGGAAAAGACGGTTAACCCGAATCGCAAATATTGGTCTCTATGCCTTTCTGATGCATTATGGGCATATTGCACTGCATACAAAACCATCTTAAAAATGTCTCCATACCGGCTTGTTTATGGGAAAGCTTGCCATTTACCTGTTGAGCTAGAGCATAAAGCTTATTGGGCTGTTAAAGCCTTTAACTTTGATTCGAATGCTGCAGGTCTCTAGAGAAAGTTACAATTATCAGAAATAGAAGAGCTACGAAATGACACATATGACAACTCTAGAATTTACAAAGCTAAAATAAAGTAGCTCATGATAAACAGATCTTAAGAAAACAGTTTGAGCCAAATCAACGGGTCTATCTTTATGATTCTCAATTGCATTTACACCCTGGAAAGTTGAGATCTCGATGGACTGGTCCATTTATGGTAAGACATATTTTTCCTAATAGTGCTGTTGAAATAGAAGACCCCACTGATGGACGGACTTTTAAAGTGAATGGACAGCGGCTAAAATGCTATATGAAAAAGGTAGACGACTCTATTTACCTAGGCGAGATCCCTCTTGTGGATCCTGTCTATCATGCTTGATCAGTGTGATTTTATTTCCCGGTCAAGTGGTGGATACGGTACTCCGTGACTATTAAAGTCGGTTTCTCAATTCCCTAAAAACTGTCCCTCAAACTGTACATTCATCTCTTTTATTTCTTTCAAAATGGATTACATTCTTGCCAACCTTAAAAATCATTTTTCTTCATTGCCTCAAAATGCTATACTTAAGATTTATAAAGTACGGTGTGAAAGACTAAGGCTATTGATGTTGGGTAATATCCCTGTTGATCTTCGTTGGTTAATTGAAGCGAAGGTTCGGTTATCTGGTGAGTTTGTAAATAATTTTATTCCTCATATGCCTGGTCTTAGAAGAAGCTCTTATGCCAAAAGGTGACGAGCAAAGAGGTTACAAGTCTATCATAAATGTGCTCGATGAAATTGTAACTGGAGTTATCGTTCTTTAGGATTTGCATCTAGAAATCGAGAAGACAAAATTCATTTCATTAAGGATGGACTGAGTAAGGAGTCTTTTTAGATGATATCCTATTGACTCTTGAGACGCATCTCTGTGGGCTCGTGCAACGTGAACTTCTCAATTTATGGAACAAATTCAAAAATGAACATCAACGGTATAGTCTCGAAAATCTGACTCTAAAAGACCCTGTTTGCCAATTTATAAGAAAATTGGATGGGAAGCCTATCCCCGACCTATAGAGGGCGTTTAAGTCGTTACTAGACGTAAAACTAGAGAAAGATGTGAGCCACAATCACAATTACTTATAAATACATGTGTTTTAATTTTAAACTTTATTTTATAAATAGTAGGGCTACTCATGTAGATGTCTTAAATTCAAATCTTTTTGTTCAATAATGCATGTGGATCATTACGTTTAAATTTTTGTGTTTTATTTTTAACTCTCTTTTGACAAACTATCGGGTTACCATAATTATTGTTATCATTTGGTGCTTTATAAATACAGCACCTGATTTTTTTTATTTTTATATATTGAGATAAAGGTGAGTGTAAATATGGAGGAAACCCTAGTTCAACAATTTCGAAACATATGTGTATTTTGTGGATCTAGTCTTGGGGAGAGTAAAGTGTTTGTAGAAGCAGCAAACAATCTAGGAAAAGCATTAGCTGCTAGAAAAATTCATTTGATTTATGGAGGGGGTAGCCTTGGGTTAATGGGGTATGTATTAACAGCTGCACATTTAGGAGGAAGTCAAGTTTTAGGTATTATTCCTACAGCTTTAGCCGTGGAAAACCTGACCGAAAAAATAATAGGGGAAGAATTACGAGTCTCATCCATGCATGAACTTATAGCTAGAATGCTTTGCAATGCAGACTCTTTTATTGCTTTACCAGGTGATTTTGGTACCTTGGAAGAAAATTTTCAAATTGTCTCTTGGGCTTAACTGAATATCCACCGAAAACCCATAGGTTTATTGAATTTTAATAACTATTTTGGTTGCTTACTTTGTTTTCTTGATCAAGTTGTGAAACAGAATTTTATTTCACATTCGGCACGATAGATCCTAGTTTCTGCTACTGAGGCGGATGAATTAATTAACAAATTACAGGCAGTTACCTACAAACCTGACCCAGCAATAACTCGGATCGATTGGTCAGTGGGCTTTAACAAGCGAAAATTAGATCTGACACTTCGTTTGTAAATTTTTCTTTGTTTTATTTATTTATCAGCATCATCATTTTAGTTTATATTTGCTTAAGTGTCTCTCAGGTTTGTTTCTTTCAAATAACTGGCGTTTCAGGTAATGTCTCATATACTTTATCTCTTTCTATTTAAACATTGAGGACAATGTTTCATCTGGTTTAGGGGAAGATAGTAGACACAAGTCATACTTTATTTTAAAAAAAAAAAATTTGTGGTCCGATATTTGATTTAAATGGCAAAGTAAAGAGTTTGTTCTTGAACTCTTGAGACGCATTATAGGTCAAGTTAGAATGGCAGAGTAAGGAGTTTTAGTTTTAACTTTTGAAACGCATTTTAACTAACTTTTTGTTGTTTTGTTTTAGGTTTCATGTATTGTTGTTTATTGCTTGTAGTCTTGGTAATTCTTGTATAAAGGAATTTACTTTTCTGCCTAGGTATGATTTCAAAATTGTTTAGGTTGAGTCACTATTTCTATTTAGGTTACTAAAGAATGACTTCTAAAATATTTTTGAGTACAATGTTAAGCCTTGTGGTAAGATGGATGATTCAATTTATATAGCCAAGAGAATTCTCATGTTTATGTATATATTTTTCTAATCTCACATATATTTCGTGAGTAAGTGGAAAGGTTGAGAAAATAGCTTATGAACCTTCATTGATCTTTTGAATTGGTTAATTTTTATTTAGATTGATATTATTTGAATTAAGGGATAAGTTGGTTGCATTTGTGTATAATATAATTTGGTGAGAAACCTTTATAATGCTTCTTTGTATTCTTAAAAAATACAAAAAAAAAGAAGCAAAATACCAAAAAATAAAATACCAAAAAAAATACAAAAAAAAAAAGAAGAGAAGAAGCAACTCAGTTTAATAAAGTCTTCATCCAATTTTAGAAGACAAATATTTTGTAAAGCAGTTTTCTCACAAAGTTATATTTGTATTATTCTCACAAGCCAATGGAAATTCTAAAGCTAGCGTATAATAGGAATAATTGATTTTTAAACAAATGATTTTCCTATCTTTGGATCAATGTTAGTTTATATGTCTGTCCTTAAAATTGACTTTTTCTTGAGTGCTTAACTGTTTTCCAACTCCATAAGAGAAGTCATAACCTTTTAAATAGTCATACACCTGTGAGGATATAAAGTTGAGGCTTTTACTTGGAGAAATTCTCAAGGCTATATCTATTGTGGTTTGTGGTCAGATGGTTATGGCTTAGTTCACACACACACAAATTTTGGAAGTTGTAATTGAAAAACCCATGATAGCAACAGTGATCTTGAACTGACGTTTTGTTTGAAATGCTTAGGTAGTTTTGCATATTCTATTTACGCTTGAATTGCTAGAGACTAGCAATAAGCTGGTTGGGGGCTGTGATGAACACATGAAAATACATATTTGTTAAGAGATTCAGTCACCATTTAATGTCACTAATTTTAGCATTTTCTGTATTTTTAGCTTGAAATAAAGTGTTCTCCTTAAATTGTGATTAATGAATGTTATTTGGACAGGTTTAGGTAAAATAGACATAACTCTCAATGTAGAAATCAAAATGAAGAAATTCTTGAACCTGGTGCAACATGACTCAATTTTACACAAATTTGAAGAATAGTGGAAAAGTCAAATCCAACATGTTTGGGCCTAAAATTGAGATACAATAGAATCGGGTTACAACTTCTGCCCAGCTTGACCCAACTCACATATTTAGACCGTATCTCACAAAATACATACTCGATTGGTATAATTCTTGAAGATGTAAAATTATGACTTAATTATTAACAACTTGTATGTTGATGGTAAAGTCTAAATCAGTCTTTATCATGGACCAAATCGCATTGCAAGTGGGTAAAATAGTTGTTGGCCGAAATCTGATGTATCTTTGGAATTTTGCTCATATCTCATTGGATACGCATCCAATTTGCATGAACGTAGTGCCTATAGAAAGAAGAGACAAAATGATACAACTTTTATGTCAACCATAGAGGTTACATTGGTCATTTACATTATCAACAACGTGCTGCAAGTGGATGAATGAGGTATTGGCCTAAATTTATTGAAGATTGATGTCACCCATGACATATTTCCATTCATTGCCTATATAACGAGACTCTTAGGACGTTTTCAATATTAGATAATTCTCTTTTCTTTTCTTCTCATTAACATGTATTGTAATTTAGGCTAGAGTTTTTGGCAAGACTAAGAGATGAACTGTTATGTGTAATAAATCCACTTCTATGCTTTGATTCGTTGTCAAGAGCTACAAATGTTGTAAGTTTGGTTTTGATTAAACTCTTATTTAGTTTATTTTCTATAATCCGGAGGTTATAATTCTCATGTCTCATATATGTTCAGTCATGCTTTTCTTATATGATTCTTGTTGAATTATAATTGTTATTGGTTACATTGTTTTATATGTTAATCTTTTACTGCAATATTGTCAAATTGATATATTGTCGATCTTAGATAACATGTAAGGGCAATAAACGTTTGATATTCAAGTTGATCTTTTACTGCAATATTGTCAAAATGATATATTGTCGATCTTAGATAACTTGTATAAATAAACATGATTTGTGTTAATATTTGCAAAAGCGTTTAGTCATATCAAATGTATGTGTTATCAAATGTGCTATATTTTACATATCTTTCGATTGATTGTTTTGATGTAAAACTGTCAATTGAGTTATAAACACTGAATCAAAGTGTAGAGTATATTTATAAAGTATAATTGTGATTCTCGAAGCCTTGTTTGAATTATTATAAGACATTTCCTTCAAATCATAGACAATTCTATCTCATCAACTTAAATCAATTAATTTTATCCTTTGCTACTACTTTAATATTTTACTTTACCAACCTATTTTGCCAAAAGCTTCCTCGTGGGATTGACACCTCAATCTATACTGTGATAGCCGCGTTATATTTTGAGCATAAATACCTCCATAAATTCTTGTAATGTATCCTCTAAAAGACTCATGGCCGGTTGTGCATTATATTGAGTTGCATCATAAGACTTGGGTGCATGTTGTTCTTGATTCAAATAGTTGTTGGCTTAATAGTTAGATATCCAACTAAAGTTTGGGTGGTTTCTCTAACTAGGATTATAGGTTTCTAAGTAGGGTGAATAAGGCTTCTTGTACATTCTTAGGGTATTACATTGTTTCTCATATATTCCTCTCATCTCATTATAAGTGGTGCAATCCTGAGCTAAGTGTTTTGCTCTTCCATAGACAAAACAAACATAATGTGACTCAACCCTAGCAACTATATGGGTGACCCTACTATCTTTGGTTTTCAAGGCCTCTACTTTCCTAGTTAAGACCTCTAACTGGGATTTAAGGATATCCTCTTTCCTAAGATGAAAAATGGCACTAGGCCGTGACCTTTTTGTGCTTACAGTAGCGCTAGGTCCAGTCTCTATATGGACTTTTTAGGCTAAGTCATTAAGGAATTCTATGGCTTCCTTAGGATTTTTGTGAAGAAACTCCTTATTACACATCATCTCAACAAATTGACGCTCTCTAACTATGAGTCCCTAAAAGAATTAACTAACTAAGTGCCAATTTTCATACCCATGGTGAGGGCACAGATTTAGCAACTCTTTAAACCTTTCCCAAGCTTGATACAAGGTTTCACTATCTTTTTGGGAGAATGAAGAAATTTATCTTTTCAGGCCATTAATTTTGTGTTGTGGGAAGTATTTATTGAAAAATACTTGAGTCATTGCTACCCAAGTTCATATAGACCTCAGCCTCAAAGAGTATAACTAACTCTTTGCTTTGTCTTTGAAAGAAAAAGGGAAACATTTAAGCCTAACAGTGTCTATAGCTTCAGGTTGACTATGGAAGGTGGCAATTACCTCTTCAAATTCCCTAACATGTACATAAGAATTTTCACTATCTAGACAATGAAAAATGGGCAGAAGTTGTATCATTTCAGGCTTAAATTTTGAATGTGGTGTGTTATTGGAAATATAATGCATTATGGTGTGGTTGTGCGAGTAGGATGGCAAGTAATGTTTTAGAGTCCTAACATGGCTATCCTCGTGTTGGCTCATTATGTTGGAATTACAAGATGAACTAAATGGTGAATTCTCTTCCCTTACAAATACATACATCCTTGGGGGGGCAGGTAACCTAAGTAATTGTGTGTTGAGACGCCGGTCGCTCTGAGGTATCATCTAGCTGGTGGACCAAAGAGTTGGTGGATCCCACACACTCTGACAGATAGTTCTAGACTATATAAACAAGAACATGGTAAGTGAATCAAAGGAATCTCCTCTATCGCTTTCTTTAATCGTGATGCCTCTTAGGCGAGACCATTGGCTTTTGAGTTGTTCAACCTGGTTGAATACTCGACCGAGGTAGATTAGAAGTATTGGATCAGATGTTTGGCTTTCTTATAGTATAGGACAAGCAGGTCGGCCTTGTAATTATATTCTCCAATTACTTGCTTGATAACTAATAGGGAATCGCCCCTGACTTCAACCTCCTTAAGCTTGTTTTATAGCAATAATAATTAATCATTGTTCTTTTAAAGTCAATCTATTTGCTCGTCTAGATAATTTTTTCCTTGTTCAATAATAAACCAACTAATTAACTCCTAATTCTGCAAGTACCTCTAAACTGATGATGAGGGCTTCATACTCGGCCTGATTGTTGGTATATGGAAAGTCCAATAAGAAAAACATCTTTGTCTTTAAACTTGAGCAGGATACCAAGACAACCCTTGCTTCAATAGCCTAATTTATCTTTGAATCATCGAACCATAGTTGCCAACTTGTGCTTAAGTTGTTGATTTTGAGATCAGGTGGTACTGTATGTGGCGTGGGATGGTTTACAAGAAAATCGACCAAAGCTTGTCCCTTGACAGCTTTTTGGGACATATTTCAAATTGAACTCTGATAATGCAATTGCCCATTTTCCTACCCAATTTCTCAAAAACGGCTTTGACAGAAGATATTTTATAATGTTTGTCTGGCCTATCACATGCACTGTTACAGCCAATAAGTAGTATTTCAATTTTATGCATAAGAAATATAAGGCTAAACACATTTTTTTAATTACAATGTATCTATTCTCAGCGTCATTTAGGACTCAACTGAGGTAATAAATGGCCTTTTCGACACTGTCATGTTCTGTTGCCAGCATGCTACAAATCGACTCTTTTACAAAAGTAATGTATAGAATCAGAGGCAGCTCGAGTTTAGGTGGCACCATGACTGGTGGACTTGTGAGGTATCTCTTTATTTTATCAAAGACCTTCTGGTGATTATCTATCTACTTGAAGTCTTCTTATTTTTTTAACTTGAGCAGAGGCGTCCATGTATAGAGTCGACAGGCAGAGTTTAAAATAAATCACCTTAAAAAATTTATTTTGCCAATCAACTATTGTAATTTTCTTGATTCTTGGTACAGATACGTTTATAATCGCCTTAGCCTTATTTTGGTCTATCTTTACCCCTCGCTGATGTACCAAGAAGCCAAGAAAGTGACTAGTTGAAACTCCAAATGTGCACTTCAACGAGTTCATCTTCAGTTGATATGTCTTATCCTTTACAAGCCTGTCTGTAGATCGGTTAGGTATTGATCTTCTGAATTCGATTTGATCACCATGTCATTAATAATATGTCGATTATATCATAGAATATAGCATTCATGGCACACTGATAGGTAACTTCAGCATTCTTAAGGCCGAATGGCATGACAACCCATTCATACGTTCTAATCGCCTTAGGACATTAGAATGTTGTTTTGCTGACATTAGTATTCTTGATGAATATTTGGTTGTAGCCTGAATATCCGTCAAAGAAACTATGAACTCGATGGCATGTAGCTAAGTCAGCCAGAATATTGGTAATCGGTATTGGGTATTCATCTTGTAGTGTCGCCAGGTTAAGATTACAAAAGTCTATGCAAAGTCTCAGCTTGCCATTTTTCTTGATCATCGAGACCACATTGGACAACTACTTTACATAATTTATCAACCTAATAAAACTTACTTGGAGGAGTCTTTTAATCTTGTCAGTGATTTTATCTTCAACTTCTCTTGACATCCTCCTTATATGTTGCTTATATGGATGAAATCCGTCCTTTATTAACAGGATATGCTTGACCAAATCTCTACTGATCCTAGGTATTTCTGTGTAATCCCATGCAAAATAATCTTTAAATTCCTTGAGAATCACCAATAGTTTGGACTCGTATGTCGAATCTAACCCTTCACTAATGAAAATTGGCTTGTGGTCACATGCAATCCCCAAATTAATCTCCTTGAGTTTGCTACAGAGGTTGTGGTTGTCTAGTTTTGCTAGGGTTGGTTTCAACTCTTGGCCGATTTGTGGGTCTTATTTTTTTCTTCATAGATGCACTCAGGCGGTGTGGCTGTATATCCTTGTCTATTCATTGAAAAAATAGACTAAAGGTCAGCCTGTCTTGACCGTAGTGAGGTGAGCAAGTTTTCCCTTAACTACTTAATAAACATCCACCACCACTGTTGGTCGCATCTTTAGTATACCGGCCAGTGTTGTTCCTTTTCAAGATTGTGATAGTCAGAGTGCGGTCATATAATGAGGTAGATGCCGCATGCTCTTCTTCTTCGAATGCCTTTAGATCGACATGAATTATTTTGACTAAGTTGTCCTGTTGCCATCTAAAGATCATATGATGCAAGTTGGATGGCAGACTTCTATTGGAATAAATCCAATCTTGCCCAAGCAAGATGTTATAGTCACTTAATACATTGACTATATAGAAAGGATCCTCTTTCTCAACATAGCCGATTTTGACTCTGAGGGAGACAAATTCATCAGTCTGGGTTTTGCGTCTAGCAAAGTTGGTCATAATTACCTTTGAAGGCTCCAAGTAGCTTTTGCTGATCCTTACTTACTCAATATTCTTAAAGTTAAGATATTGACTCTTGACTCACTATTGTGAGGATCCTTTTACAAGGCACCCCATTAAGGCTGGCCCTAACATAAAAAGGTTGGATGTGTTGGGTTATGTATTCTATTGGATGAGGTAGAGTTAGTGATGTTAGTTTGTCTGGCTCATCCTCCATGAGGCAGAACGCCCCAATAAAGGCCATCAATATCCCCATCTAGAGTTGATGGATGCCCTAGTTTAACTAACATGACTCCGGCAACATGACCATCATATTGATAGCATTTATTGGGGCATTCTCCCTCTTTTCCTTATGGCTGGGCTGATCACCCTAAGTTTCAGGATCAAACTAGTAGACTAGATTGCCCTGATTGTCCTGATCATTATTAGTTTCAAATGATTTCTCCTCAATCTTCCTGGTTAATAGTACCCAGGCTTTCCTATGGGAATTACAACCCTTGTTGGTCAGTCTAGATGGTCGTAGAGCCTTTGTTGCTCTACTTTTATAGAGCATTTTGTTGAGGCTATCGATTTTGGCAAATGTCTCTTCAGGCTCTTGACCATCGCCCTAAACTTGGATGGTATGTTTGAGGTACCTTTTCATTCTTCTCTTCTGTGTCTTGGTCGACTGGGGCTGTGGAGGAATGCATCTTTCTAGCCCATCAAACACACTTTATCTCGCCCTGTTAACTTTCCATTGGCCGATTATGTTGGCTCGAGGCCTGAAAGTCTTTATGGGCTGGTGTGGAGCTGGCTTTCCTTTTAGATCAACTTAGACCTTCTAGTAGGCGGTCTGACACTAAAGGCAGACCAAACAAGGTTTTTCAACAGTTGCATAGTCACTCAGAGTGCACTCTATTGTGACTACCTCTCTTTTCTAGTTGTCTCTAGAGTTGAGTCACTCACTATCCCTCACTTGGATCTTTATTCTCAGCTTATCTAGGGTCTAAACTCCTATTGATGACCTATCCCCCTAATAAATTCCTCTTTGTAGAGGGAATAACAATATTTACCTCTGTTTCTGAGAATGGGTCAATCTTTATGAGAGGGATCTTCCTTTTGAAACCCAAAAGAAGGTGGCCTTCGTCGATCAACCATTGAATTTCATTCCTGAACATAATATAATTATTTGTAGTATGTCACCAAGAGTTATGCCACTTGCAGTAGTCCTTACCTGCATGTTGGTCAACTGGAGGGATGGGGTCACATTCAGATAACTTCATTTATTTATCCTTTAAGAGCTAATCGAAGATCTGATTGACGTTCTGTAGATCGAATGAATACTAATTACCAATCTGATTGTTCTTACCAAACTTCTTCGCCTCCTTACTAGGGGTTACTTTCTTTAACATTGGGCACTCGTATGGCCTTCCATTCACTACCTCAGCTAGATATACTTCTTCATCAAAGTCTAACTCATCTGACTCACTTTTTGAATCGACTTAGACTATAGCAACCTCCAGCTGATTCTTATAATTTATTCCTTTAAAGGATGCCTATTTCTGATCTTTCTCCATAGAAGTCACTCGTAGCTGGCTGTCCAAGTGGCCAACTCATATAAATCTTTAAAGCGATAACCCTCAAAGTATACCCTTATAGTGAAGGACATACCTCTAACCACCATTAGGACTAAATCAACCTCTGAGATCTTTATCTGGCAACGCTTCTTAAGCTTCCTGAATCAGCCAATATATTTCGAGACCGATTCACCCAGCATCTGGGTGACCTCTGGAGTGACCTATAGAATTTGGCATGGAACTTATCCTCAATATGCTCCTAATTGGCGATCGACTCAAGTACCAAGTGGTATACCAAGTGAAAGCCATATTGGTTAAAGAATTGTTGAATAATCGCAACTTCTAAAAAAAAGACGAGCTAACCTCACCACATTGCACTATAAACCTGGAAATATGTTCAAATGTGGTGATATTTTCCTTACCTAAGAATAGAAAGAATTCCAGAATTTTATATCCCTTTGGAAAAGGGAAAAATATGTCGATACTATGATGGTATGGCTTTCTATAGGATGGGTACGTCATAGTCCTTAAGTCGACCCTCATGTTCTATAATGCTTTTACTAGTATGTTCTTATTTATCTCATGTCACCCCGAAACTGCTTATAGGTCTCACAGGCTTTATAACTTGAATTATATTAGGCAAGATTAAGTTTGGCAGACTTGCTCTTAGTTTTGGAGAATGGGTTGATGTAAACTCCCTAAATTAATCATTTTACTAGCCTGATCATAATTAAAAATCTGCCCTGGCTGGTTCTAGTGGACCTGTGAATTTGTAGACTCAACCCTCTCAGGTCACCTATGGATATTGACCAAACTATGCTATAGATATGTCTGGTTGTAATTTTTCCATCAATGAGGCTTCTGTAATTTAGGGTTCTAGCAACCCTGGAGTAGTGTTGTTGGATCAGTTTGATTCTGTCTCATTGACTCGAGGGTTTTTAGAATACTTCAACTTATATTTTGATTATCCTTTATCAGTGGTCAAAAAACTATGACCATCTAATTTATAAGCATTATGTTGAGTTGTTGATTCTCCTGAGTGATCTGAGCGACCAATCCTTACACATTAGCCGTAAAACACAACCTGGGTATAGAAGAGTACTACGGTGAATCTTTTCCAACTATTGGTTCAGTAGGTCCTTCTTGACATGGGCCAAACTCACTATGTCCTACTCAAATTTGACTGGACTCTGAGCTATGGTGGAGTAGCTGCAGATGATGCAATATTTCTATATCATAAATTAAGTGCAAATATACACTATTGTATACAAGTAATAAAGAGACTAAATAAGTCGGATGTCGAACCCATAGGGATAATTTCTTCTTTTTAACCAATTACTAAAAGTATATCTTCCTAATAATTATTCAGAAAGATAAAATCTAAGAATGAATGTAATAAATATAAAAGGAAAACACAATGCAAAGAGAATAGGGAGATAGCAACGTAGAGAAAACCTAGGATTAATATTATCCCTCAATATGTTTCTAATGATTAATCCTCTAATATTTAACTCACTTATTCTTTGTTATTGATCAAGACACTAATGTATTCACAAGCCTCTTCCAAGGTCATGCAAGTATACCTTAATTTACCAAATACCTATATTCCTATGGTACTTGTAATAAATTAAGATTCATTAAGATTATGTCTTATTGATCATACATGCCAATTAGGTATATTCCTATCCTAAATTGAAACTTGCATATGCAACATTGAATGTTACTTTATAATCATGCATCAAATTACCTAGGTCTAAATATTATGATTCCTCTTCCAAGTTTATCAAAATATTACCAATTCATTCACCATATATTGGCCAGATATATTGAAGCATTAAACACAAGTAATTTAAATAATAAAAGACTAAGTTTATTAAATATTAAAAAGATATGGCAATTTAAGCGCACATATTGAGTTCAAATATTAACCCTAGAAAATAAGTTAGCTCATGGCTACAAGAGAACAGCAGTAAAAATAATTATAAATCATGATACAATTATTAGCAAACCGATATAGACGTCGAATTGCTCATAATTGCGCTGCCTAGGAACTTTTGATGCCGAAGAACGTCTTGTATCTCTCTCTAAAGTTGCTTCAATTAAGCTCTTATTGCTTTCCAAGACTCGTGCTCTGTATTCATGGTGCTCTTGGGTCGTCTTGGATTCTTTTTTGAAGGCTGGGAACAAGTGGCTTTATATAGGGATTGATATGAGCTTGAAAATCTCAATTCTCGTCGGACTAGGACTCGCACTACCGCTGGCACGCTATGCATCTGTCGCTGAGGCGACGCGTGAAAAAGCTATTACCGCTGGAGCGGTGGGATCTTGGCGCTGGGGCACTGCATGAAAACGGTTTCACCGCTGGCGCGGTATGTTGATAGAGCTAGGGCGATAGAGCGTCGCTGGCGCGGTGACTCTTCGGCGCTGGGGCGCTAGACGCGACTTAAGTAGGTCGTTTTTCTTATTTCGATCACTATTTCAGCACTGGGGCGACAATACTTGTGGTGCGGGGGCGCTGGACTCATAATTTGAAAACTTTGCATATAAATAACAATAATGCACATAAATAGCCATCTATTCTCATAAAATCATAAAATATCAATAATAAAAACATGAGAAAATATATGACAAATTTGCCCTTATCAGCAGATGATCCAATGCCATTCTTTCATATTATGTTCTTTGCCATCTATTTAGTTGTTACTGGCTTACAAGAAATGTCATTTCACTGGGTGTGCAAAAAAGATGTTCGTGCTATAAATTTTTAAGGTATATTAGGTTTTGTGTATGCTCAGTGTCCTACTAGACAGATGTTCACCTTGGATTCAAAAGAAATTGAGACTTATGAATTTACCAAGTATGGCAAGACCAAACTTGGCTATCAACAAGCAGGGTTTACACCTGAGCTGTTAGCAAGCAAACTGTATCGCTAAACCTAGGTTGTGGTATAGTGAAGTGTCACAGAGCTAAGGTTCATTTGGGAGAAGAACGAGTGAAGCTCTAACAACAAGGCTACATGGTTTTTAACATACAAGGACGTGAAGTACTGGGCTGAATGTTAAAAACAAGAAAAATGATCAAAAGCTAAAAAGCTTGTGTATTATGTGTATAAATAATCGATGATGATTACCCTGAGAAATCAAGCCTATTTATAGGCTGTAAATCCCTATACAAAATCTAATTTTACAAGGAAAATTCTAATATAACACAACTTTCTATTATATACAAATTCTTAAATAAATTACAACATACAACTAGGTCCGAAATCCTAAGATGGAAAAGTTCATTAAGCACTTTTTTCAGCCGATGTCAATATTTACGAGATGATAGAGGTCGGTGGATTTTATCCCCTCACCTATAAATATGTTTATAGTTTTTTTTTTTGTGTAATTTATTCATTTTTAATACTTTCATAAATACTATAATACTTTTCAGAGGTTTTTTAGTATCCGAGTTATCCTTAGCTCTTATCTTTTATTATTCATTTACAATATATTATCAGCATAATTTTCAGGTAAGTTTACTTCTTAACTTTCATATTAAATTCTTCACTTATTTTATTTTATATTCTTAATTTTTATGTGTGTCATTTATATTCAATTATTATTTGTAATATATTTATTATATAATATAATTTTTATGAGTATGCGTTGTGGTTGCCATTTATTTGAATCTTTCACATCAGAAAACAACGATAATATTCTGCATCAGCTATCTCATATTTTATAATATTCAATACTATGTCTATTCTTTTAAATTAAATTATTCTAATTACAACCTAAAGCTTGTAAAACAAATCAATAAGTTAGAACCTGAATTTTTAATAATTAATTTCATTAATTTAGAACTTCATATTCTGTATTAGAACTTAAAGTTCTATATCATAAATTTTGAATTTGTTAATTTTAATTACTATCAATATATAGAAGGTTATGCCTCCTCATTACTATCAATCTATAGAAGGGTATGTCTCCTCATTATTATCAATACATAGAAGGTTATGCCTCATTATATCTACTAATACATGAAAGACTTTGCTGTCTAATTGTGGTTATTTTATGTATATGGAAGGTCATGCCTCCTAAACATTACTTTTGATATTTATGTTTTGCATTATGAATATATTGAATAATATTTATATTTCACCATACTAAATTTAATTCCCTTCTTTACATTCAAAACCCTTGAAAATCTCTCTTATAAATTTACAAATCTGTGCACTTGATGCCTCAAAAATATTACCTATTATAGGTATTGGATGCTAAAATATAGTTCTAAATCAATGGTTTAAAAAAGCCAATTGAAAAAGAAAATAATGTGTCCCTATAAGACAAGTCAAGAGCTATGATATTTCTCTGTCATCACCTACATGAGAGTGAACGATGTGCAAGTTGTAAAGTGACATTCGTAGGCTTGGCTTCCCCCAATCCTAGCTGGTTGTAGATAGATAAAGGCATCAAATTTATGTTAGCCCCTAGATCACATAAAGCTTTACCAAAATACCGGTTTCCAATTGTGCATGGAATGGTAAAACTTCATGGATCCTTGAGCTTTGGAGGCAATTTTTTCTGTAATATTGCACTGCATTCTTCTGTCAACGCTACAGTTTCATACTCGTCCAGCTTCTTTTTCCTTGAAAGAATGTCCTTCATGAATTTAACATAGCTAGGCATTTGCTCTAATGCATCTGCAAATGGTATGTTAATGTGCAGTTTCTTAAAAATTTCCAGAAACTTTGTAAACTGCTTATCTTTCTTTTGCTTCTGTAGTCGCTGAGGAAATGGTGGTGGTCTATAAGGCTGCACCTTCTCTTTCTGTATAACCTTTTCCTTTACTGCATTATCTTCTTGTTTTTCATTCCCCTTTTCAGAATTTTCTGCACTTTCAGCAATTGCAGAATTTTCTGCACTTTCTGCATTTTCTGTATCTGCAGAATTTTCTACATCTGCAGAATTTTCTGCATTTTCTGCATCTGCAGAATTTTCTGTATTTGCTGATGGTTTAGGTCTTCCCACAATGTTTTGTATTTCTTTACCGCTTCTCAATGTTACTGATTTGCATTGCTCTCTATCACCTTTTGGATTAACTTCCGTATTACTCGGTAACGACCCTTGAGGACGGTTGTTCATTGCAGAAGCTAATTGACCAACTTGGTTTTCTAAAGTGCGAAGAGATGCTGATTGGCTTTGCAAAAGTTGGTCAGTTTGCCTTATGTATTGAATTAACAATTCCTCAACACCAGGTTTCTTTTCATGCTGAAATTGTTGCTGCTGCTGCTGCATTTGAAATCTGGGTGGACTCATGGATTTTGAGGATTGCCCTTGGTTATTATCATTCCAAGAAAAATTTGGATGATTCCTCCACCCTGGATTGTAAAAATTCGAGTTGGGATTATGCTGCTGCTGATTGTAACTCCCTACATATTGTGTTGTCTCCATGCATAGACCATTTTGGTGATTATCTCCACAAAAATCACAAGTTGGTGGTTGGTTTTTTACTGCATTGACTCCAAATGTATCCATCTTCTTAGCCAACAAACTAACTTGTGCTGTCAAGGAAGTGAGTGCATCAATTTCATGCACACCAGCAACTTTTCTTGGATTCACTCTTTCTGATGGCCATTGGTAGCTGTTGAAGGCTATTTCTTCCAACAAGTCATATGCCACATCCGTGGACTTGCTCATTAACGCCCCTACAGCTGCTGCATCTACAATCATTCTTAAATGTCCCACCAATCCATTATAAAATGTTTGCACCAACAACCATTTGGGAACTCCATGATGTGGACACTTTCTCAGCATATCCTTAAATCTCTCCCATGATTCATACAATGATTCTGACTCATGTTGTACAAAAGAGGTAATATCATTACGCATCTTTGCAGTTTTGGCCGGTGGGAAGAACTTGGCTAAGAACTTTTGTGCCAAATTATCCCATGTTGTTATTGAACCGGATGGTGATGATATTAACCAACTTTTTGCTTTGTCCCTCAAGGAGAATGGAAACAACCTGAGTCTTATGGCATCATCTGACACGCCATTGTATTTGAATGTGTCACAAATTTCCAAGAAATTTGTGATATGCTCATTGGGATCATCATTCGGGAAGCCGCTGAACTGCACTGATTCTTTAAGCATTCGAATAGTCCCCGGCTTGATTTCAAAATTGTTAGCATTGATATTTGGCCTACGAATGCTCGAGTGTATGCCATTCACCCAAGGAACTGCATAGTCTCTTAAGGCTCTTGGCTCTGCACAAACATTCTGGTTTTGCTCTTCCATGCTAGTCACTTGGTTCTGGTCTCGTCGTAATCTTCTTAGTGTCCTCTCAATTTCAGGATCAAAGTATGCTAGATCAACGTTCTTGGAACGTCTCATACACACCTGAAATTTCTACAAACAAAAACAGAAATCTGAATTAACAGGAGAAAAGATTTGTATCAGTATTAAAATAAAAAAAATTTTCATTCCCCGGCAACGGCGCCAAAAACTTGTTGTGTGTTTTCTATAACACAAATTAGCGCAAGTGCACGTTGTCGCAACAAGTAATATATGATGAGAAAAGTGTCGATCCCACAGAGAATGATTTATCTTTTCTAGTTTAAGTACTGAAATGGTGTCTTTCTACTATTATCCAGAAAATGATTTAATGTATGATATTAAACTACTCAAGTAAAAGAACAACTTAATTATGCTAAGTGATAAACTAAATTACCAACAAGTTAAATTCAATATGAGAAATCCTAGGATTACAAACTATCCCCCATTATGCAAATAAATTCAGCAGAATCTCTTTGATGTTTATTAGTTCTCAACTTGATATATTGACCAAAACACTTAACACATCACAAGCCTCTTTTGTAGGTCAAGTGAATCTATTCCATCCAATCAAATATCTATATGTCTATGATAAATAAATTGAACAAAATTCATTAAGCACAAGTTTTATGAGCCATACATGCCTTATGAGTATATGTCTATCTCATATGAAACTCAAGTGTACTACACTATGATCATGCATCAATATACTTAAGACTAAATACCTAAATGCCTTTGTCAAGTTTATTTAAGCATTTCTAGATCAATTTAACCACTGGCCAAGTAATCAAATAGCATTAAGCACAAGCACAATGAATATATCAATATTCAAAAGCTGAATTAATACCATAAAAGAGAGAACTAAAATCAATCACATAATGAGTTCAAGGATGTAATCCTAGATGAACGAAATTAACTCATCATTAAACTACACAATCTTGAAGCTAATTCCATTAATACATGTAAACTAAACATCTTACAACAAGTAAAGAATCAAAGCAAAGAAGACATCCCTGTCAAATGCCTTTGTTGTTGAAGCTTGCTTCCCTCCTCTTTGATTTCTTCAAACTTAGAAGTTAGGTGTTTCTTTGTGTTTCCAGCTGCTGTCCCAGCTGGAGTCCTCTCCCAAAATGTAAGTTTTGAGCAAATAAATAGGTAAGAGCACGGAATTAGGGCGCATTTTGGGCTGCTTTTGGGTTTCCTGATTTTCAGGAACCTGTCACAATTTGTTGTCCAGGTCCCGGCGCCGCGGCGCTGCGATTTGGCGCTGCGGCGCTCACTTTTTGCAATCGGCGCCGCGGCGCTGAAATCCAGTGCTGCGGCGCTGCACTGTAGCAACAGTGTTACTGTAGCAGCAGTGCCTCCATTTGTATTTTTATCTCTAATGCTCCGATTTGCGTCCGTTTTCCAGTATTTTTGCTCCGATAATGATTAAACCTTTAAAGCAATACAACGATGCATAAATAGCCAAATTATTGAGATAAATTGAACAAATATCAAGTTAGGAAGATAAAATAGTTTATACAATTACGCCTTATCAATAAACACCAAGACAAATACAATGGTAAAAGAATAAATGTCCTAAGTATCATGAAAAATACTTGTTATTAATATGTGCACTATAAGGCATCTATCAATGCAGAGGAATAAAATATGGAGAAAAATCTTATTGATGACTCTATATATTAAAGAGCTTACATAAATAGATGTCTTTAATCTCTTTGAGGATAAAGAAGGGAACATCAATTATTAAGCTTTAAATTAATATTTTCATGTTATGTTTTTTTTGGTTATGAAATGTGACTTTTATCATCTTGGTAAATACCATAAACTTTTATATAGAGAATAACTTTTAAAGATAAATTGTCCACTTTGAAAAAGTTAGGATATTTATTTGGCTGACAGTGCAACTTATACATTATCCTTCAAGATAAGAAATATTGGAAGAAAAGTGATATCAGGTCCTATAAATCTGATTAAAGGCTCTGAAAAAATAATAATCTTGTTAACAAGTTGAACAAAGCTATATATAAGTGAAGCTTTATACAATAAGAACATAATGATAAGAAAATAGAAGAAAAACTAATCAAGAAGATGCATTGGGTTGCTTCTATCTCAATCTTGACTTGAAGTTGGAATCATGATCTTGAATCTTGATTTCTTGGCTTTGATATTTGATTTTGTGTTGTGAATTATTTCTCTAAGTTTTTACCTCTCTTAAGTCTGTGTTTTGGCTCTTAAAAGAGTGTTTTTATAGGTGTTAGAAACCCTAAGGGCGAGAGGATTTGAATCTAAGTCAAAATAAGAGAGTTTAGATAAGGTGTTATAGGTTGCATAGGCGTTGCAGCGCTGCCATAGCACCGAAGTTCTGACCTAGGCACTGTAGTGCTCAGCCGTGGGCGCTGCAGCGCCTAGCCCTAGGTTCAGGCGGTGGCATAAATTTGGCGTATCTCGCTCATTTCTAGTCCGATTCGCCTCTTATTTATTGCGCATCATCACATTTTTTGTCATACACCTATTTATAATTAAAAACACAATTAAATAGACAAATATTTATAATTTGGAGCAAAATACAAAGTTGTGATACTTATCATATTAGTGCTTTTATGCCCCTATCAAATACCCTCAAACTTAAGACTTTGTTTGTCCTCAAGCAAAATAAAGACAAACATTCATAACTTATTCTTGACTTCTAAATAAAACTAAAAAGTAAAAATAAGATTTGGTTGATTAAACGATCATCTTTATTGTCTCAAAGACTATTAAATGACAAAAGTTCTTTTTAGAACGCAATAAAGAACTTTTAATGATTCATTCTACCATTAATCCAGTCCTTCATTCTCCCCTATAAATGATCACTTGTGTGTGTGTTTAATAAGCATGTAATTAGTCAAATAAAACTTAAATTTACTAAATACTTAAGAAAGTATATAAATATGATGTCTCGGCATAATTTACTTTATAACACTACCATAAGCTTGCTGTTCATATTACTTTCCACTAATGTAGAAATACATATGTCTAGAAATCTATTTAGTACTTTAATTAGCTTGTAACGTTGGGCTTTGGTCAAGGTGGGATATAAAGATATATATGAAGCATAAATCACACTATTAACACTTGACTTTACTTAGAACTTCTTTATCCTTTCTTCTCATTGATTTATCCCCTCCCCTAAACTTATGGTTATATATTCCCATTTTTTTTTAATCACTTTTGTAAAGAATTTCTTCTTTTTTCTCAAGCTGGGGGTATTTGCATTTAAACCATTTTCTCTTTTTTTTTAATGTACTACCAAACTTAGATTAATATGCACCTTCAAGACTTTTTACTTTCCATTGCAGCATCCTTTTTCTTTATACATCCACAATATTTTTTATTTTAAGAATATTTCTAAGTAAACTCAAGGTTTATAGTGCTACCACTGTAGATTTTAGGATAAATAAATAAAAAGTCTTGCAACTTGTAATGTGTTTAAACAGAAAAAATGGATAATTAGGCTCAAACGGTATAACTAGGGATAAACATACAATATAAGGTAGGCTAGAAAATGCTCAAACGGTCCAAAGATAGTCTAATGTTAATTTTTTATTCATGTATTTCCTAGGATATCACTTGAAGTAGTAATCAAGCAAGTTCTAGAGTGTTGATCATTGAGATTGTGGTGTACTACTCAAGCAAAAGTATTTCTTAGCAAAAAATTCAACTAATACAAGCTTATTTCAATGTGCTCAAGAATAAGTGATAAAAGATAAGAATGAATTCAGTCAAAGATTTATGATATAATAGTTATCTCAAAGGTCTGTTATTTTCTAAACACTTGTGAAAATAAATTCAGCCTAGATTCTAATTCTTATCATGAACTAATGATTATTTTCTCAACCAAAACTTAACATTAAAAACAAATTCTACTCCAATCAATATAAGCAGCAAAATAAACACAAGAAATTGTGTTTTCCACCCTCAAAATTAAATTAGACATTATTTTCAATGTCAAAAAATAATCTTTGAAGTAAGAAAAAGTCCCTTGGTGACTGAAGTTGAAGCAATGCAATGTTGTTGCTTATTGATTGGACTGACTGAAGTTGAAGCAATGCAATGTTGTTGCTTATTGATTGGACTGACTGAAGTTGAAGCAATGCAATGTTGTTGCTTACTGATTGGACTGTGGTATTCCTTTGCTCTTAATCTTTGTAATTGCTCATACTACTTCCTTGACTCTTTGACTTGTTGATTTATTCATACAAAGAAAAGAAACTAACATAACTAAAACTAAAACTAAACAAATATAAAAATAAAAATTACTTGGGTTACCTCCCAAGAAGCGCTTGATTTAACGCCGTCAGTTTAGTAGGGCTCTTTCTACTCTTATAGAGGATCAAAGTTAATGGTGAAAATATACTTATATATGAGCTTGTTGGGCTTCCTCTCCTTTTGATTTCATATTTGTTCAATTAGACCTTGGGCAGTAACTTGTTCTTCTTTCTTGTGCTTCAACAGAAAGACTTGAATCTTAGACCGGTGAAGTGTTTCTCTTGTGCCCTTCTCTTTTATCCTCTCATCAAATTACTTCTTCTTTTTCTTATTCTTTCTTCTCTTCATATGCCTTAATGTTTTCTTTTTAATGTGTGAAGGTTTAATATCTCTATGTCTTTTAGCTCTTTAGTGTTTGGATGCACCACATCAATGTTACGGTAGTCTTCACCTTCAAATGGCAATTAGATTTCCTTGAAGACTTTATAAGTGACAACATCATCTTGTACCCTCATGGTCATCTCTTTTTTTAAACATCAATGACCGTATATCTTATGACTAAGAAGGGTCTTCCAAGGATGATAGGGTTCTCTTTATCTTCTTTCATATTTAGAATGATGAAATCTGTAGGAAAAAAGAATTTTTCCACCTTTACTAGCACGTCCTCTATAATTTATTTCGAGTAAGTTAGAGAGCAATCAGTAAGTTAAAGTGTGATATTGATTAAATTTTCTTTTCTCAGACCTAGCTTATTGAGATGGAGAGGGGCATGAGATTAATGCTTGCTCTTAGATCACATAAAGCTTTACCAATATCATGATTGCCAATGGAGCACAATATAATAAATCTCCTAGGATCTTTGAACTTGGGAGGTAACTTTTTCTAAAGAATAGAGCTACACTCCTCTGTCAATACTATGGTCTCATAATCCTCTAGTTTCGTCTTCTTTGAATGGATGCTCTTAATGAACATTTGTGCGAGCGTATATACAAAAGAGAGATTAATATGTATTTTTTTAAAAACTTCAAGAAATTTAGAGAATTGTTTATCTAATATCTTATTTTGTAGCCTTTGTGGGAATGGTAGAGAAGGTGTGAATGACTACAAGGGCTATTTCTATAAAATTCTTGAAGTATTTTCTACACTTGTATGCTACCCATATTTCTTTTTTGCATTTTTAGGATTGCCTTGCTGTAATTTTTCTGTTTCGGCACTTGTATTGCACCTCTATAGCCTTTAATAGGAATAAGTGGTTTATATAGTTGTAAATTTTCTTGTTGTGCTATATTCTCCTTCTCTTTTATACTTGATGATGGTGGTTTGGATGTGTTATCATGTAGGATCTTATCACTTTTCAAGTTGATGGCTTGGCATTGTTCTACACTTTCTCTTGGATTGGTCTCGATATCACTTGGCAGAGTGCCTGGGTCTTCTATTAATCACATCAGTAAGTTGTCCCATTTAGACTTCTAAGTTCTTCAATGATGCTGAATGATTCTGTAAGATGACATCATTGAACTTTATATATTTCATCAATATATCTTCCAAAGATTGCTTCTTCTCTTATGGTGGTTGGAACCCTAGGAGATTCATTGGTCTAGATTTATTACACCACAAGAATTTTGGATAATCTCTCCACCTTGAATTATAGGAATTTGATTGTGGGTTAGGTGGTTGATGATTGAAATTTCTCACATAATTCACTGCTTCCATGCACCGCTTATTCATATAGTTATCACTACAAAAGTCGCATGCCATTTGGTGGATTTTGACGACATTCTATGCATCAAAATTCTTGGATAATAAGTTAATTTGCGCTGTCAATGCATTGAATGCATCAATCTCATCTACACCGATGACTTTCTTGGGTATAACCTTCTCTACAAGCCATTGGTACTGTTTGATGCCATCTTATCCAATAGATTATAAGCCTTATCCGTGGACTTAGTCATAAAAGCTCCTCTAGTAGCGGCATCTACAATGGTCCTCAAAATGACCTACCAGTCCATTATAAAACATTTGGACTAATAGCCATTTAAGAACACCATGGTGAGAACATTTCCTCAATATGTCCTTGAAGTGCTCTTATGCCTTATACAATGACTCTGCATCAATCTGACTGAATGAGGTGATGTCAGTCCTCATCTTTGCTGTCTTTGCTAGTGGAAAAAACTTGGCTAAGAACTTCTGTGCTAAATCTTCCCACGTCGATATAGATCCTAATGGCAATGACATTAACCAACTCTTGGCTCTGTCCCTTAAAGAGAAAGGGAATAATATCAATCTGATGGCATCATCCGAGACTCTATTATACTTGAAGGTATCACAAATTTTTAAGAAATTTATGATATGCATGTGAGGATCATCATTTAGAGCTCTGCTGAACTATATAGTCTCTTTTAGTATCTGAATAATATTCGACTTGATCTTAAAATTATTAGTCTTGATGGTTAGTCGTTGAATACTCAATTGAACACTATTCATAATTAGGATAACATACTATTTCAAACCTCTCTGTGGTATCATGAGTTCAAACACTGGATTATTGATGAGATCGTTGTTTCCATCCATGTTGAAGAATCATTGGCGTGGTTCATATAGAAGTCTATGCAATGTTCTTTTGATCTCTGGATCAAAAGAAGTTAAATCAGCACTCTTCACTCTTCGCATGAACTGTTAAAGCAAAAAATAAAAAATCAAAGTAAAAATAAGAAGATGAAAACAAAAAAGAAATCTGAATTAAAAGCAAGTAGTTTAGTATTAGTATTGATCTAAGAATACAAAGAAATAGTTCATGGCAACAGCAACAAAAACTTAGTTAGTGCTATAGTAGCTAAACGCAAACGTATGCTATTGTATTAAGTAATATATGAGGGGTTAAGTGTTAATCCCCTGCTGGATTAAGGAACTATTGTTCTAGCTAGCCAAGCCTACCAAGTTGGTGACTAGAGCTGCCTATGAGTGAGACTTCGAGCGGATTCCCCATAGACACGTGTAAAACGTTACATATTCTGGTGATTTCTCAACTTTACTTTTGATATATTAATTTGATTAATATATGTTTTATATGTTTTAAATGTTTTAATGCGCCAAATACATATTTTATACAATGATCAAAGTTGCATGTGCATACACCCATGTATATTTGATCCCCAACAATACAGAACACGTGAACAGTGCATGAACAATAACTCGTGACATGGTGACTCTGAACAGTGATTTTGATACAGTAAAATTGCTTCAGCGATGAATAATGTTTCGCTGTAACAATTTAACGATTCCTAAAGTAAAAAAAATACAACTCCAAGACTTCAATAAATTCCTATATAAAGGCCACTCGTTTCAGACCTCAATAAACACACAACTTATGGCATTTAGAGCCATAACACATAGAAGAAGAGAAATTGTAGAGAGAGAAACAAGGGGAATTTAAGAGAATAAGAGATTGTTGGCAAATCTGTGGCGTATCAACTAACTGTAAATTGATGTTTATTTTGGTTTGCTTTTGGTTGTATCGTGTTTGTTTTAATTTTCAGTCATAATTCTCTTATTATCATGAGCTAAATTTATTTTCTAGGGTTATTACTTGAACTCAATATGTGTGCTTAATTGTTGGATCTTTTTAATATTTATTTGAATTCAATTCTTTGTTATTCAAATTATTTGTTCTTAATGTTTCATTATATCTAATCAATATTGTGATTGATTTTGTAATACTTGGATAACTCGAGAGAGACATCATTGTATTTAGACCTTAATAATTTGATACATGATTGTCGAGAAATTGATAAGTTCCAACTTAAGGTAGAGATATACCTAATTGGCATGTATGGTCAATAAGACTTGTTCTTAATTAATCTGAATTTATTACAACCATGGATATATAGGTATTTGGTAAATTGAGGTATATTTACTTGACTTTAAGAGAGGCTTGTGAATACCTTAGTGTCTTGGCCAATAATAAGAATTGAGGGATAGTAATATTAAAGAATTAATCTTTAAAAAATATATTAAAGGATAGTAATTAACCCTAAGCTTTCTCTATCTTACTATCTTCTTTGATTTATTTATGATTTGTCATTATTTTCTGCACTTTTATTTAGTTTATTTAATTATTTGCAAATTAAAGATTTGATTTTCTGGATAATTACTTGAAAGATACAATTTTAGTGCTTGGTAGAAAATAAAATTTATCCTTATGGGTTTGACATCTGACTTAAAAGTCCTTTTGTTACTTGTTATGATAGTGTATGTACTTGCTCTTAATTTTGTGCTTAAAAAATAAACATAACACGGATACATCAAAGGAAATAGAACTAAACATATTTCTTCAAAATTATTTTACACTTATAAGTTATAATAAAGTATGAAGGTTGATGTTAAATAGATATATTCTACCGAAAACTTTATAGACCTATGCACTGAAATATCTGCCAATGTCAACTTTTGATAAATTGGTTTACAAGATTGATATGTGTCAACTTAACAAACTGACAATCGTGCACTGTGAAACCTTAATCAGGGGGAGCACGTTCTTTTTGAAGAAGAATTACCTCAGTTATAAATGTGCACTGTATTCTTTTTTCTTCGACTAGTTTTTATCCAAAGAGGGGTGTTATGAGGCGGTGAGGCAGTAGGGGGCCGGTAGATTCCACCCCCCTCACCTATAAATGTGTATAGTCCCATTTGTAATTCATTCACTTCTAATACTTCTATAAATACTATAATACGTTCCAGAGGTTTCTTAGTATCTAAGTTATCCTTAGCCCTCACTTTTTATTATTCATTTACAAGACTTTAATTTTTTTTATTTAAGATGCCATCAAATAATAAAATAAAAGATAATATAAAATTAAATTATAATTATACGAGGAGTGACAATTTCTCTATGAAGACTCACTTTCGCTATGGCTCTAGTGGGTTTACTTAACTAAGCCATTACTTATGAGTCACTGGCTTATTTTTAAAATTTTAAGAGAATTAAATTATAAAAATACATATTTTTAGAGGATAAATCCATTAAAAAACATTATTGTTGAGTTTAAACTTTTTGTATTTTTATGAACCGTAGCCCCCTGAAACCCTACTGTAAGTTTATTCTTCCTAGGAAATTTTTTGTGCAATCCTTAAATAAAATTGTTTACCATACATATATGTTTTTAAAAATAAATAAATTATGTTAATAATAATAAAGAAAAAAAATTGAAACAAATATCAAAATTTTACTATATGATTCCATTTGTATGGTCAACCTAATCTTTTTTCTTAATAATTTTGTATTTTTCATTCAAGTGCCATAATTCTTTTTATAGTCTAGTTAGTATTGTGAGGGTTGATTTTTTGTAATCAAGACCCATTTCGCTTAAAGATATTGCGAACTGCGGTGCCATAGATGTTGTAATTTCATAATTTTCTAAACACATCTACAATGGTAAGACTCTCATTATAAAGCCACATACCTCCATTTTCCTAAGTAATGTGGGATTGGTTTACTTATAAATATAAATTAAAGAGAAAACACAAGAGCATCTGAAATGATTTATGCCAGTTTAGGCTTATTTTATAAATCTTAGTGTCCCTTTCTCTTCCTCTTAGATCTACAAGAGAAAAAGAAAACAAAAAGACCTTACATTAGTCATATTCTTGCCATGAGTTTCTAGCAATAACATCATAGAAACATTCCAAACACGGTGCGGTATTGCAACTCTAATTTTAGATTTAGCAAACTAAAAACATCAAAATTTCAAATTTATGCCTTTTAAGTTTTTTGCCTTCTAGTCTTTTTACAATTTATGTGGCAGTTAAAAAGTTAACTCCCTTCTTAAACTACAACGATTAAGGCAATTTATTTTCATAGTAATTTTATTATTTGAGTATCTATATTTTATATTAATAAATATATTTTAGTGTGCCATGTGTTTTAATAAACTTAGTTGTCATTTTAATTTTTGTTTTTCTTTGTATCGTGTCACTTAAATTTAAATCTGATGCAATTACTTTGCTAGTTTGTAGCCTTTTACAAAGTTGTTGATTTTATTTGATGACATTTTCATATTTTCTCACAAGGTATAATAAGTTCACTTAATGATTTGCTATTTGATAATAGTCAGTTGTGTGTGTCATAATTCTTTACAATTTACCTACTACAATCTTGATAAGAAAAAAACTAAATGTTAGAACAAAAAATAAATCGAAAGAGCATATATATAAGTGGTATACTTTATATGATAAGTGTACATGAAAATTTATATTGTGCTAATTAAGATTAAAAAAAATGATCCGATTTTGAAGAAAACTGTTATTTATAATCGAAAATATATCGTTTTCTTTTATATATAGTAGAACCTTATAAATTAATACTCTTGGGACTAAGAAAAATATAATAATTAAGCAAATATTAATTAATAATTTATTAATTTATAAAAATATCCCTTTATAAAAATACTGTATCTAATAATCTTCTATTGTTATTAATCGAATTAATTTGAATTTATTTTTCTTAATTATGTATATATATATTTTTGGGGTATGATTTTTGTTCAGAGGCTTAACCCAAACATTATGAGGAAAATTTGAGTGCTGAGTTAGGAAAGTCTGATTTTATTGGGCTTTCTGTCCCTAAGAGTCGGGTTAGAGCTCTGGTTTGGTTACGCTGAGATCGAGACTAAGTTGAGAGTAGGCTAAATACTGAGTTTGAGCTAGTTAACCTGAGGTGACTTGAGGAACACGAGAAATATGAGGTCAATGGCTGACATCGACGGGGTGACCATCGATGGCTCTCCAATGCTCAAGTTAGGTGATTGTGGAGTGAGGAATACTTTTTAGGTTTTATTTCCCATAGAGAGAGAGTGTAGATTTTTATAGAGAGAAGGAAGGGAGTTTTCTCTTACTAAACTTATAACCTTCAGTTCAAATCATCTCTTACCACATTCAAAATTACATATTAAACTTGAGCTTGAAGGGAGCTAGCTTTGAGATTTTTATTCAAGGGCGACATGTGATGAAATACAATTAGAGAACCATCTTTATCATAAAAGATATTTTTGAGAACTTGCTCAAGAGGGTAAGAAGGTAATTAGACCTTTCCTAATGTTTGGAGTACCAAGTACATTTGTGATTGGTCATTTTCTAAAGTGATAGGTTGAGTTGGTGAGCCTGGGAGCTTTGAGGGATTAGCTGACTTTGTCTATTGAGCTTAGCAGATTTAGCTAAACTTTTTCAACAACTTTAGATAGCTCTGTCTTTTGTGTCAATAGTGTCAGCAGTGTCAACAACAGATAGGACTCTAATGCATGCTAACGTAGTGGTTGGTCATTATTGTTTTAGGAATTTTCTCATTTGACCTTATCTTTAGGTCTAATGTTAGATGATGTGACATTTAAGTGCTTCTCTAATAGGTCCTACTAGTGATATGGTGAGGACCTAAGCTATGCTGACATGTACATTTGCTAGTAGGCTCATGATGATATAGAAAGTGTTCAGGTCACAAGTGACATGTCCTTTAACACCGGTACTGAGTGGAGACTTATGTCCTGACACGGGTTCCACTAAATTGACTTTTTGGGCCAAGTTATGAAAGTTCAAATATTAAAAATCGCATTCAATATGTCAAGGTAGCTTGTCTTGACATATATAAATTAGATTCATGAATTTTACTTGTTGAATATTATGGTTCTAATATAATATAGAGTTGGTCTCATACGGTCAAGGCAATAGTAACATTGAATAATGTTTTATTGTAATACAAGAATGTTACGTTAGAAATTCATTTTGCATTATGAAAATTTAGAGATGGGATTCAATTTGACATCAATATTTTTTTAAAAAAAATTAATAATACTAGATACGTATTTTTCAAAGTTCTCTTAAACATATCATATGTATATTAATTTATATAGTAAGTGGGTCCTATATGAAACTATAAGAATTTTTTACAATGTATTATTTATAAATTTATCAAACTATTAATTTAGAATGTTGGCTCTAAGTTAAGACCAACAAAAAATATTATCTAATTATGTGTTAACACAAAAATTTGGACAATTCCTAAGTCAATAAGTTAAATTTATTTTTTGTTCGGAATTATTTGGCTGATACTAACAAAGTAAAGATGAAGAGACACAAGGACACTAGATATATAGCAGTTCACAAAATATATAATAGTCAGCCTAATTCGGGCTTACGTCTATTGTATCGAGCTTGATGGGCTCATTTGTATACACTATTGAATAATTATTTTATATAGCAGTAGTACAAGACATCATGACTATTATAGAGAAGAAATAATGGGAAGAGAAGTGAAGAAAATCACGTAAAATTGTAATAGAAAGAAATTGGATGCCCCATCTTCATTGTTGAGCCACCCTTTTTTATAGGTGTTATAAGATTTATTGGTAGGGTTCTTTCGGGAAGATATCTAATTATTGAAATAATGTCATGATTTAAGAGATATGATTTCCTCATTAATTTCTTAATTTGATTGCATAATTTTAGATATATAATTCTCTCATTAATTGGGTGCCTAAAAAAAGATAAGGACCTCATTTTTTAGGATTAGGGTTGACCCCAAAATCTAGAGGGGAACATAGATCTCTCATTTTCAGTATTAACTTGTTTGATACTAAAAACCTTTCTTGTAGTTTGGGCTGAAAGATTTATCCTCAGATTTTGAGTTTGTCTTGGAGTGTTCAAATAGTGAAAGTCCACAATCCATTCTAACCTTGTGCATGATCAAGCTCAATTAATTTATTTTATGTGCTCAGGTCGATTTTTTCCTTAATTTCTTGGGAGCTTTTATTAGTGTTCAGCCAAGGCAAAATCTTAGGTGGGCTTTTTGGGTGGTTAACTAAGGGGGCTTTAGCTTATCAAACGAGCTTATTAAATAGTTGACCAAGGAGGCCTTTGGTGTCTATATGATTGACCACAGAGAAGGCCTGTGTGGCCTCGATAAAGGCTTACTTGGTCTCAATAAAGGCGTATATGGCCCCGATAAGGGGCTTATATAGCCTCGATGAGGTCTTACATGGCCTTGATGAGGGTTTACTATGGCATACGATGGCCTCTATGAAGGCTTACAATGGTCTTGATTACGGCTTATGTGGATTTGATGAGGTCTTACGTGGCCTCGAGGAAGGCTTAAGTGTTCGGACTCGGTGAGAGTTTAGGTAGTCAGGCTCGATGAAAGGTTAGGTGATTAGGCTCAATGAGAGCTTAGGTTATCGGGCTCAGTAAGAGCTTAGGTGGTTAGGTCAGTGACACCTTAGGTGCTTAGGCTCAGGGGGAGCTTAGGTGCTCGAGTTTGGTAAGAGTTTTAAATGTTTGGGCTTAGAGTGAGCTTAGGTGTTTGGGCTCAGGAGAGCTTAAGTGTTTAGGGAACGCTTAGGTGATCAACCTCGAAGCTGACTTACATGCTCAACCTCAAGATGGGCTTAGGTGCTCAACTTTAGATCCTCAATTCTTAACCTTGGTGTTTAGGTCTTCGGTCCTTGGTTGTGTAGAAGGTTATAATGAATTATACATACTGTAGAGGCTTATATGCAAAAGTTTAAAAATATCCTTATTTAGAAACAAATTTTTAAAACCATGAAGGGCTAATTGAGAAAATATAGATAGAGTCCTAGCTCCATCTATCTCTTATGCATCGCTGCTTCTCTTATAGATTATTGTTTGCAATTTTTGTTCGGCGTATGACAATTGCCCTATTGCTTTCACTGCTAAACTTTGTTTAGCTTCATTTTCTAAGGTCCCTGGTTTAATTCCTTTTTGCAGCACCATTTTTTCTCACCCGAAGAGATGTCATCTACCCTTGGTTTTACTTTTTCCTTTTTTTACTTCACCCAAAGAAAGGTATATTCCTTTTGCAATACCTTTTTTTAATCTCATCCGAGGAAAGAATTCCAACTAGTAAAAAATATCATACAATCCATCCATAGTTACATCCTTTTAATTGGTTCTTTTTTTTTTCTTTTTTTCTAGGAATCTTTCCTCACTCGAGCTCTTTCTTTATCTTAGGTTGGTAGTAGCTCTACTTTTTCCTTCTAACACAAATTTCTTTTAAAAAACTCAACTTTTTCTTCACCCGATTTTGGTAGCAACTTCACCTTTTTCTCTCTTTTTTATGGTGGCAAAACTGTTCTACCACATATTCAATTTAAAAGAAAATTTTAGGGAGTTAGCACTAAAATCATTTTAATCAAGATGCATAGATTTTATATCACACAAAGGAATTTGTATAAAATTAAGTCAAATTAAATATTACCATAAAAATTTAATGTTTATCAAAATCAATAACTTACCTTTGGATTGTTAATCTCTATGGTTAGTCTCAATGACCTTTTATGTCATTCTTCAAAGCAACGCCGAAAACTTTTGACTTGAAAAATTAGTTCATTTTCTATGGGCCATGGTTCAATTCTTTTTTGCGGCACTTTTTTTTATATTTTGTTTAGAAATATTTCTTCACCTGAAGTTGGTAACAACTCCCTTTTCTTCTAACACAAATATTTTTTAAGAACTTGACTTTTTCGTCACCCCAAGTTGGTAAGCGCTTCACTTTTTTCTCTTTTTGTTTGCTGGCAAAAATTATTCTATCACAATTCAATTTAAAAGAAAATTATAGGGAGTTAGCAACAAAATATTTTTAATAAAGATGAATGGATTTTGTATCATGCAATAGAATTTGTATAAAATTAAGCCAAATTAAAAATTAGCATAAAAGTTTGACGTTAATTAAAGTCAAGAACTTATCTTTGGATCGTTAACCTCGATGGTTAGTGTTTATGACTTTTTGTGTCATTCTTTAGAGACGGTGCCAAAAACTATAAACCAAAATTTCTTTGCCCGTAGAGGTTGAGGAAGAGCTATGAATGATGAGAGAAGAGAGGGGAGGAAATTACTAATAGAGATCCTAAATGAGTGCAGAGTATCAGAGGGGTAGGGATTTTTATGGTGTTAAGATAATAAGATCTTTGTTCTAATTTTTTGAAGAAAAAAGGTTTAGTCATGGTTTAAGCAATAAATCCCACTTTATAACCAATCGATGAGCTGGTCAGGGTTTAGTCATGCCGAGATGGAGCACACTCGGTCTTATATTGAGGATTTGAACCATGAGGTAGGAAATGAGAGAACGGTTGGGGGTCCCAAAGAAGGAGAAAGAGAAATTTAGGACAGAAAAATACCGAGGTCAAACACGAAGGTGCCTTCAAAGAAACAATTCGAGGATTGTAAGAACAAATATATAGCCTGCTCAAGAAGCATGAAAAACAAGATTTCCCTCCCCTAAGAAAGACCAAGAATAAGGGAGATCTCCCTTGATTGATGAGCTTAAAGGCCAGTAGGATTCTGGCTGCCTAGCCTCCCCACCTATAGAGGCATCATTGACCCAAACCATTACATGGTTCAAATCACAAATCTCCTTTCTATTATGGGTCTAAGGTAAGAACAGATGTGTCAACTATTTCAAATGAACTTGGAAGGACTGGTGCTATTCTGATATCGGGTTTTGAAACAATGAAGCCTTTCTTCTTATAATAAACTCACAAAAAAGTTCATACAATACTTGCGAGGGTCTTGTGAAGCAACAAATGATCCCTAACAATTGCAAAAAATCAAGTAATGGTGGATGATAAGTTTAAAGGAATTTATGAAGAGATTTCACAAAGAAGTAATCCAGCTTAGGGCTTTCAACTTACCCATCACCTTGGAATGTTAGAAAGCTTAAGAGAGCACCGATTTTGGTACTACCTTTATGAAAGCCCCATCCTTAGTTATGCGTTTGCTTATAATTAGGCACCTGAATATATAGCCATCGTAAAGAATGAGGAAGATGAGGAGGAAGTTAAGAAAGAGGCCTCAATTGATGTTATCCAAGAGCAGGCACGTCCTCAGGAGGCAAGAAAAGTAATGTCCTTGAGAAAACATTCCATAAGGAATAGACGGACGAACTCCACCATAATTAATAAAATACCTTCTAGTATATTGACCCCAAGAAATAAATCAGAAGGATAGAACGATGATGGAAAGCCAACCCTGAGTAATAAAGATTGAGAAGCTCATTCCCTTAACTACTTCTCAAGTAGTCATTTTGTAGGCTATCAAAGATCGAGGTATGCTTACTAAGCCTTGCGCCATGACATCGCCATTGAATCACTACAATCAGGCAAAGAAGTGTAATTTCCATCAGGATGTGGGATATGTTACAGAGAAATGTCATGAGTTAAGAAAGCAAGTGGATTAGCTAATAAAAAACGATTAGCTGGCAAAATTTTAAGCTAATCATCAATGTAAAGATTCTAATCAATATAGTAAAAAACTATTCTAAATACTCCATTGTAAGACATCAGGTGATATATAATATCTATACTGCTAAAAAGCAACAGATACAAGCCATATTGATCATGTTCACCAAAAAAGATGTTAAAGGGGTGAGTTACCCATATGATGATGCACTGGTGATCACAGTACAAATAGCTAATGCATAAGTAAACTGAGTATTTATTGATCCAAGAAGATCGATGGAAATCATCTTAAAAGAAGCTTTGGACGAGTTGAATATCAAAGATTTGAAGATATAGATGACTCATACCTCTCTATAAGGGGTTTGAGGTTAGCTATATCATGCCCTTTGAAGTGGTGAGTTTGTGCATGTCTCTGAAAGAGAGGCCATATGTTAAGACTGTCATGATAACTTTCATAGTGGTTGACCAACCTTTCTCTTACAAAGTCTTGCTAGTACAACCCTGTATGAGGAATACCAATGTAGCCTTATCTATCCATTACTTAAAATTGAAGTTTCTAACAGGAGAAGGAATAAAGGATAGTGACTAAGGTTTAGAAGACAGGGAGAAGCTATTATGCAATATTAATAAAAATGACTTATTGTATTTCCACTATAGACCTATGGAATGAGAGGGTTGAGTCTCCGAAGCTAGCAAAAGAATTGCTCTCGATGCTAGTAAAGTTAGGATCACTTAAGAAAGTAGTGAGGATTAGTTCCTAACTAGAACCCGAGGTCAAGGAAGGCTTGATTGCTTTAGTAAAAGAATTTTTAGATGTCTTCGTCTGGTCTCATGAAGACATGCTGGGAATAGATCCGTCATTTGTGTCTCTTATTTTGACAATCAACATCTCGTTCAGACCAGTCGAGCAAAAGAGGAGAATCTTTAACTAAGAAATGAACGAGGTAGTGGTGGCTAAGGTTGAATAATTATTGGCTGCATGATTCATATGAGAAGTCCACTATATCAAATGGCTAGCCAATGTTGTGATGGAGAAAAAAGCTAATGAAAAATAGAAGATGTACATTGACTTCACTGACTTAAAAGAGACCTGCTAGCAGGATATTTTCCATGCCTTTCTTAGTTTTATGGACACTTTTTCAAGGTGCAATCAGATTAGAAAGTTTCATTCTGACCAAGAGAAGACCTCGTATGTCACTTATTATGGCATTTATTGCTACAAAGTGATATCTTTACCTTAAAAACATCAAAATTATTTATCAAATGCTAGTGAACAAGTTTTTTAAACCTTTGATAGGAAAAAGTATACAAGTTTAATATTTGCAAAATTAACACACAAGAACTGTAATGCAAGTGTACGAGTCATAAACAAGTAATAAAGTGATGAGTGAGTATCATTCCCACGAGAATTGGTATTCTAAATTAATGCTAAGTACTATGTTGCTAACAACCTAACTTTTCTAGGGTCTTGATTTTACTTTACCTTTCTTATGTTCTTCATAATTAGTGATTAACAACTATTCTAGTGAATTCATTAATCAAGGGTTTAGAAATAATCTCTTTACCACTTTCAAGCGTCAAATTAGATCATATGCATACATAATTAAATTGATATCCCTATCTAATATGTTATCTAAACATGCATTATGCTATCCTTAAATGATTGCCTTAATTCTATTGGTCTCCAAACTTAATAAAATCAAAAGCTATGCTTTTCAATTCCAACACATAGGTTAAACTTTCCAAGCACATAACCCATAAGTCTAAATCACCAAATTAATTTTCCAATCTAATTAAAATCATAAAACTCAAAAATGCATAAATGAAAAACACAAAATATAGTCATTAATCAACTAAACACATCAAACATAGTACTTAGTAGAGTTATCTTAAGCTCTAGAATATGAAATTTAGCTATCTATAGTCAAATACATAAATACAATAGTCAAAGAGTTCATAAAAAAAAAATCTTGTTCAAACACAACACAAATTACAAAAATAAACTTGAAACTAAAGTAAATGAGATAGGATGAGAGTGATAAACTAGTTGGAGAAGCTTTTTGGGCCTTTAATCTTCAAGATTCCAAGCTCCAATGTGTTTTCTCTCACTATAAACTCTTAATTTTCTCTTAAATTTCATACTCTTTCCTTCGTGATAAATGAGGCTTTTAATCTTATTTTTATAGGCTTTAAAATTAGGGTATAAAGTATAAAAAAAATAGAATTGGGGTGCTGCAGCGTTTAGGCGCTAAGCCTTATGCCAAAAAATTCTTGATTTGTCATATAGGCACTACTTTTCAGCCTCTAGGCGCCCAAACCTGGGTTCTTTTGGTGTTTAGTGCCACTTTTTAATGCCCAAGTTTGAAGCATTATAGCAAATATACTGTTCACAGGCATTGTAGCATATTTGCTTTTTTGCTTTGTTTTGTTTAAATTTTTATTCCAAATAGCGCCATAAACTTGAAACCTACAAAACGATATTAAATATATAAAAGCCACATATTTATATTCAAATTGAACAATTATCAAATAAGAAGGGTAGAACATCATATATAAAATGCACTTATCAAACTCTTTCAAACTTAAATACTTGCTCATCTTCGAGTAAGAAAGCACACTCATAATTAAAAGCTAAAATTAAAAACAAACTATAAAAAGACACAAAACATTGGGTTGACAAATGATTGCCAAATTGTCTAGAAATTTCTCATGACTACCAATCTCAAAGAAAGTCTTAGCATCATAATAGTTCAACATGTTAATCTAGCACTTGTTCTACCCCACAAGTGACCTACTTGGTGAGTGTGTGTATAGTTATAATCATTAGTTATATGCACTCAAAATAGTTTACGCACATAACACAATAAAATAGTCTCTATGAGTTTTTACTTAATTAACACTTTATAGGCTTGTTTTTTTCATTAATCTCCACTAATATAGGCACACATATAATCAAGAATCAAATAGGACTTTAACTAGCTTGTATTGTATGGCTATGGTGAGGGTAGGATAAAATAGATTAATTTCAGCTCAACTCACACCATAAACATATATTTCTCTAAAGACTACTCAAACTGAACAATTGTTTCTACTTGATTTCCCCTCAAACGTATTTCTTCCATCCCTTTACTGTTTTGTTGTTCATCTTTTTCTTTTCTAAAACAAAGGTATAGTAAATTCAAACTCATGCTAAAGTTTTTATTAATTTTTTATTTTTTATTTTTTAATTTTTTTAAAATAGAAATAAGCCACTATAGCCCCAAGCTTAGGCTTATACAATATTAGAACAACCAAAATTCATAACCTAACCTATAACCCTTTTTATGATTTATTTTTTGACTTTCAATAATCCCATAGCTCACAAGACTCTTTAAAAAGAGTCTTATGCTCATGGTGTGACGAGTATTAAGAAAGATAAATAAAATAAAGGCTCAAGTATTGATGTAGTTAGCAAAGAAAAATGATTATTAGGCTCCAAAATGGTAATAAGGGGTAAATTTATACAATAGTTGGCTGAAGAGGCTTAATTGATCCAAAGATGGCATAAAATCATCTCTTAAATTATGTATGCCCTAGGATTTCGCCTTGAATAATGCTTAAACAAGTTCTAGTATATTTTGGAGACCTTAGGTATTCTTGTTATGTATAAACATAATCTAAGTAAGTATAAAAACTAAATAATCCTAACTAAGTGCTCAAATGATCAAGCCGTCACAAAATGAAGCTAAACTTATCTTAGATTACCAAGCAAACAATCATAACATTTATTATTTTTCAAAGAAAGTAGGATTTGAAATCATGTTTCTATTTCATATCATTTACTATAAATCATTCAACCAACCCACAAATAATGACGAAAGTTAAAAACAAATTGCATGCAAAACAAAACAACTAAAACATCAGTCATAACGAGTAAGCATGATTAAACACGGTAAATGAACACCGAATAGTATTTTCCTCCCCCAAACTTAAAGTTAACATTGTCTGCAATGGAAAAAGTAAGAGTGAGTGAAAAAGATGTCCCTCATAGATGATGGCTTAGTGCGATGGTCCTCAAATCGTAAGACTAAAGTTGTTAGTTGAGTTGGTGCTCAAAACTCTCATGTTGCTTCACTTTTTTTTTTAGCTCCCTTAGACTGCACCTTGTTGGCTCTACTTCTACTCCCTTTTTTTCATGGTTTATAAGGTGCCAACTTACTGTTTTAACATACTACAAGAAAAAAATAGGTTGCCTCCCAAAAGTGCTTAATTTAATGTCTTCAATTTGACGTCTTTCAAATTCAAGGAGGATCAAATCGTATGTTAAAAGCATTTTGCCCATGGAACACTCCTCTATTATAGTGCTCTGTGTGTACTTAATAGCCTTGTCAATCTTTTTCCTCGATTTCCAAAGCTCCATAAGATGATCATCAGGGAATGACCCCAACTTTTTGTTTTGAGCTTTCCAGGAAAGAGTTTTAACCTTGGTGAAAGAAGGACCCTCAATAGTCGATATTTGATTATTGTTCCATGATGATCTCTCTATGATTTATCTTTTTCTTTGTTCGATGCAACATTGCCTTTTCATGAACTTAAGGTTGAATGGCATCTATTTCCTTCTAAGACGAGGCATTTTGTTCTCCATCTGGATTCATGTTGTCAATCCTTAAGCATTCTTTGGATTCATTTAGCAACTTCAATTCCTTGAAGACCTTAAATGTTACCTTTTTATCTTGCACTCTCATCCCGATAGAAAAATATGGCCGATCAAAAATGATTAGAACCTCTCAGTCTTCCACCATATCAAGAACAACAAAATCTACCAGTATGATGAATTTGACCACTTTGATTAACACATCTCTAATAACACCACATAGATAAGTGAGAAATCTATTCACCATTTGCACACAAAAAATTATAATGGGCTTTACTTTACAAATATCCAACTTTCGAAAGATGGATAGAGGTATTAGGTTTATACTTGCTCCAATGTCATATAAGGCCTTTTCAAAAGTAGACTCCCTAATAGTGTAAGAAATCGTGAAATTACCCAGATCCTTCAACTTTTGAGGCAACTTCAGCTAAAGGATTGCACTATACTCCTTTGTTAGTTTCACGATCTCAAAATCCTCTAAACTTCTTTTCTTTGACATCACCTCTTTCATGAACGTCACATAATTTGGTATTTGCTCTAAAGCTTTCATAAAATGAATGTTTATATGAATCTTCTTAAAGACTTCAAGGAATTTAGAAAATTGGGCATCTAACTTCTTCGTGTAGAAGCATTGAGAATGTGGCAATGATGAGGTAATGATAGAAAGGTTGTCCGAAAAAGAAATTTACTTAAGCTTTGAATTCACCTTGGATAACTCCGCAATGACTTCTTCCTCTTTATCTTCAACCACTTTTTGTTCTATAACTTTTACTTCCTTACCACTTTTAAAGAGTGATAGATTTACATTGCTCTATTGGAGTAGCCTCTATGTCATTAGGTAACTTACCAGAAGATTAATCCTTGATTGCATTGACTAGTTGGCTAACTTGTACCTCTAGTGACTTTAATATTGTATTCATGTTATTGTCAATTTGGGTCTCATCTTTGTTGAATCTTTCTCTTGTCTCAACAATAAAAGTGCATAAAATGTCTTCTAATGAGGGTTTTTTCTCAACTATTAGCTGACTAAACATTGGTGAGATTGTAGAGCATTCTTTGTGTTACCATAAGAGAATTCCTTATGATTGCGAAGTCCCAGATGGTAATGAGTGGGTAAGTTATTACTCCAATAGTTGAAGTTTCGATTGTTGACTTATTGCACATATTCAGAATCACTTCCTTTACTGGTGTAAGACACATTTGCTACCATTGTCAGATCTTTGCTTGTTGAGGCCTCTTTAGTATTGAGTGTAGAAACTTGAGCTGAAAGTGCAACTATGGGTTCAACTTCACATGCTCTGGTGGCTTTCCTTATCATAAACCTCTCATTAGGCCATTGGTAGTTATTGCATGTCATTTCCTTGAACAAGACTTGAGCTTCATCTGTGGTTTTTGACAACAAAGTACCACCCATTGTAGCATCAACAATCGTCTTCGTTTGGTTATTTAGTTCATTTTAGAAAAGTTGAATTTGGAACCAATCTTGGTATCTATATTGGTTTCATAAAATGGCTTAAAGTCCAATTACAAAAATTGAGCTATCTCTCGTTGGAGTTAAGAAGTCATCAATGAAGGGAAGAATTTGGTGAGGAATCTTTGGGTAAGCTCTTCTCATATTGTAATGCTTTCAAGTTGCAAAGAATATAACCATCCCTCTGTCTTGTCCCTAAGAAAGAATAAGAACAAGCATAGGTGGATAGCATCTTTTGTGACTCCATTCATTTTGATGGTGTCATAAACCTCCAAAAGTATAGCAAGATGAACATTCAAGTCCTCGCTTGGCAAACCTCCATATTAGGTTTGTTGCACTGTATTGATAAGTGCTAGTTTTTATTCAAAATTATTGGCTTGAACTCCTTCATGCCAAATCCGTAAATAATTCTTATTAACTATAGTCCCATAATAATCCTTCAATGGCCATGGTTATTAGTTATTGTTGTTGTCTTCTTCGACTTCTATAGCGTGAATTGAATTTCTCCTTTCTCATAAACCTTTCAAGGTACATTTAATTTCCAAATTTAAAGGAAAAAGTTCCAAGATTTGAGCTTTTCTCATAAACCTTCAAAACAGCACAACAACCATAATTAAGTAAGAATAAAAGAAAAATAAATGCGTCAACTTAAAATCAAGTTGCGCATCCACAATATTAGCAAAAATTTAAAATTCACAAACCCTAACAACAATGTCAAATACTTACTCATGCAATTAATACACGAATTATAATTGTATATGCATGGGTCGTGAGCAAGTAATAAAGTGAAGAGTGAGTATCATTCCCACGAGAATTAGTGTTCTAAATTAATACTAAGTACTATGTTGCTAACAACCTAACTTTATCTAGGCTAATGTAAAGACTAAGTTGAATTATAAAATAAGAGATGCTTAAACTAACAATTAAACAAGTTCAAAGAGAGTTGAATTATGTGGCAAAAGGGTCTTAGGGTCTTGATTTCACTCTACCTTTTCTATAGTCTTCATAATAACGACTATTCTAGTAAATTCATTAATTAAGGGTTTAGAAATAATCTCATTACCTCTTTTAAGGGTCAAATGAGATCCTATGCATACACAATCAAGTTGATATCACTATCTAATTTGTTATCTATAAATGAACTAAGCTACCTTTAAATAATTACCTTAATTCTATTAGTCTCTCAACTCAATAAAATCAAAGGCTATGCTTTTTAATTCCAACACATTGGTTAAACTTTCCTAAGCACATAACCCATAAGTTTAAATCATCTAATCAATTTTTTAATCAAGTTAGAAGCATAAAACTCAAAAAAGTATATATGAAAAGTACATGATATAGTCATTAATCAACTAAACACATCAAAATATAGTACTTAGTAAAGTTAAATCAAGCCCTAGAATATGAAATTTTGGCTATCCATAGTTAAATACACAAATAAAATAGTCCAAGTGTTTATAAAAGTAACCATGTTCAACACAATATAAATTACAAAATTAAACTTGAAACTAAAGTAAATGAGATAGGATCAGAGTGATAAACTAGTTGGAGAAGCTTTTGGGGTCTTTAAGCTTCAAGATTCCAAGTTCCAATGTGTTTTCTCTCACTAAAAACTCTTAGTTTTCTTTTAAAATTTCATACTCTCTCCTTCATGATAAATGAAGCTTTTAATCTTCTTTTTATAGGCTTCAAAATAAGGGCAAAAAGTAAAAACAAACAGAAGTAGGGTGATGGCAGCTCCTAGAGGCCAAGCTTTTTGCCTAAGAATTCTTGATTTAGCGCTTAGGTGCCACTCTTCGGTACCTAGGCACCAAAACTTGGGTTCTTCTGGCAACCATGTGCATAGCACTGTGTAGCAAAAAATATTGTTCACTAGTACTATAGTAGGTTATTGTTCACTAGCATTGTAGTATATTTACTTTTTTGCCTTGTTTTGTTTGAATTTTCATTCCAAGTAGCTCCATTTACTTGAAACCTACAAAATAACATTAATACAAATAAAAAGCCACATATTCACATTTAAAATAAGCAATTATCAAATTAAGAGGGCTATTAAATTAAATATAAAATATGCTTATCAGTTTATGTGGATGACATAATTGTCAAGTCTATGAGATTGGATGACCATATAGGAGACTTGAGGGGTATATTCAAATTTTTAACAGACATAAAGCTGAACCAAGAAAAATGTGCCTTTAGGGTGGAATCAGGGAAGTGCTTAGGTTTCATGGTTAGTAAGAGGGGCATCAAAGCCAATCTTTATAAGGTATAAGCCATTATAGAGATGAAATCCCTATTAACCATCAACAACTAACAGGCAGGGTAGCAAGCCTTAGCAGATTCATCTATAAGGCAACTAAGAAGTGCCTTGAGTTCTTTTAGGCTATCAAGAGAAGGGAAAAGAATATATAGACTCCACAGTGTAAAGAGGTATTCCAGCAACTCAAAGCCATCTTTCCCAGCCTATCCATCTCGCTGTCTTATTAATTAGAGATCAGCTAAATATATACCTCAGGGTATTAGCTTAGGCAATTAGCTTGGTCTTGGTACAAAAGACAGCAGGGTTTTAAAGGCTAGTGTATTTCACTTGCAAATTCTTTACTAACCTAGAAAACCAATAACCACCAGCCGAAAAAAGTAACCCTAGCTCTAGTCATGTCAAGGCAAAAGTTGAGCCCTTACTTTAGGCTCACACTATAATGGTACTCACTAACTAATCCCTGATATATATCCTATATAAGCCCAACCTCTCAAGGCGACTAGTCAAATGAGCAATAGAACTCAATGAGTTTGATGTACAATATAGGCCAAGAACAACCATCAACGATTAGGCCCTTACAAATTTCGTGGCTAAATTTACTCTCGAGGAAGAGATGGTAGAGGCCTCATTGAGGGGGACATTCTATTGGGATTTGTGCTTACGTACCATCCATTTATGTATGAATATTTGTTTAATATTTATACTAGTATTTTTATTTCATTAAATGGCTAATTATATTTTATATATGGTAAGATGCGTGTAACGTTTTAGACATTGTATGATTTGAAAGAGTTTAGATCTTGTCTAAATGAGTTCAGATCAGTGCTAAGAATTAGCAACACTAAGATTTATAAATACTAAGAGTTGGCACTAATAAGAGTTATCGGGTTATAAGAGTCAACGTTATCTAAATAGTTAGAGCCTTGTCTGAAATAGGATAAAGACTTGAGAATATATTAGTAATGTCATAGTTGCAAAGAGTTACAAATAGTGCTAGAAAATGTCATTATGCAAATATGTTATCAAATATTATGTTCCTGATCTATCTTCACTGATACTGGTCAGTCAGTGAATACCTTAATAAATATATACATCAGTGTATGTCTATATTTGGATGATCCAGATGATTAGTCTTAGTAGACCATGAGTTTATGAAAGCTCGTATAAAGATACAAGTATTCAGTAAGGATTAAATATTGAACAGACTCACAAAAACTTCTAATAGACATCCCATAAAGCTATCAATGGATGGTCTTTCGAGTTGAGTAGTATTCATGGTCATTTGACATGAGTGCTATGGTAGGCTTATGAGTGATCTACCATACTTTAGTTTCACAAATGTTAGAAACCTTTCATGGTCTAACCGCTGTGTATAGTCCGATGCTCTTGGAGTCTGGTGTGCATACATATATGATCCATAAGCTCATTTGGGTGAGTTATCTTAATGCTCTAAGATTGTATTTCACCATAAGCAGTAATTCCTAGTAAAAGAGTTTAACCCTGAGGATAAATAATATCACAAATGTGTTTGGGAATATTATTTATTGAAATACTATTCTAGAGATAAGCTTTCAGTCGGGTATATAGAGATTTGACGGTGTTGATTGATATTTTTGCTCTATCTGGATATAAATGATGAAGGGATTAAACGAATATGTTATTACCTTAACTTATATGGTCTAACGTGCCGCTTTATAATATCCGTAACGTGTGTGTGGGGCATCGTTCACGAACGTATGGAGGATTTCTATATGACAACTCAGGCGTGGACCTAGAGAGTCTTACAATATAAAATGTACTCATTATGCACTAGGGCAGCATTAAGGATTGAACAGTTCCATCCAAGAAATTCCAGCAAACTGAAAATATATATCAGGGTTCTTCGGGTTGTGCACTTGTCTAGACTTAAATGCTAAGTACATCACTTAATTAGTTGACAAGAGTTGTTAACTAATTAGATGTTAACAAGTGGCACAATTTTATTCCATAAATTATTTCACCATGAATTCACCCATTAATCGTGTTAGTAAAATTGAATAAGGTAAGTATTAATTATTCAAATAGCTTTTGAATAATTAAATAAATATTATTTAAATCTATAAAATATTATTTTATTTATTTATTATTTTATTCCTAAGTAGAAGACATACCTAATTTGAGAAACATAAATTAAATTAAGTGGAGCACCATTTTATAGAATTAATGGTCAATTTTATTAGACCATTAAAAATGGCCACTAAAAATTATTTTTGGTTGTTGGCCACTTAACCTAATTTTGGTGGAGCACTTACGAAGTTGTTAGAGCACCAAAAATGGTGTAAATTCATTTTGATTAACAAGGGTGAAACAAAAATCGTGTAAGGTGAGAGGGCATTGAAAAGAGTTTGGTTTTTAGAGAGTTTTGTTTGAATAAAGAGTTGTGAGAAAAACTAAAGAGAAAGAAAAATAAATTCTTCATATTTTTCTTTCAAGAAAATAAACCTTGTTTCTAAAAATTCAATTGCTGCTATTCTAGGTTCACAATCCTACCGAATTATTGTGACTAGAATTGAACAATAGTGTACTTCAAGGTGAGCTCAAAGTTGGAGCTAGCAAAAATCCAGAATTGAAATCTTTACCGAAGGTCTTCAAATGTATGTTTCTATAATCTTAAGTTGTTAATAATTTAAGTTACATGTGTATATGTTGATTACATGCTTAATTCTGCTGTGAAATTCGTGTATATAATACATGTATTTAGTTTTTTCAACATGTTCACAATCACATGCATACACCTTAAAACACGTTAACAAGTGGTATCGAGCATGTTTATTATATTTCTGGGTTGTTAAAGTGTTATATGGAGTGTTTAGAATGCTTAAAAATAGTGAAATTGCATTTTGAAGTATTTAAAGTGTAAAAAAATAGTTTTTGTCAAAAAATGCCGCGGTGCTAGAAACGGAACGATGGGGCATTTATGTTAACGTATTTTAGGGTGTATGCATGTGATTGTGTAATAAGACTAACCATCTGGACCATCCAGATATAGACATACAACAATCTATATATTTGTTAAGGTATTCACTGACAGACCTGCATCAGTGAAGATAGATCAGGAACATAATATTTGAGAACATATTTGCATAATGACATTTCTTAGCACTATTTGCAACTCTTTGCAATTATGTCATTACTAATACATTCTTAGGTCTTTGTCCCATTTCAGATAAGGCTCTAACTCTTTAGATATCGCTAACTCTTATATCTTGGTAACTCTTATCAGTGCCAACTCTTAGCATTTATAACTCTTACTGTTGCTAATTCTTAGCACTGATCTAAACTCATTTAGACTAGTACAATGTCTGAAACGTTATAAGCATCTTACCATATATAAATATAATTAGCGATTTATTGAAATAATAACACTAGTATAAATATGAAACAAATATTCATACATAATGGGATGGCACGTAAGCACAAATCCCAACAGTTTATGTGTAAATATTAACACCGTGACGTTCACTAGTTAACGCATGAGAGTTAGTTGGTGAATGCTGGGGCGTTAGTTATATAATGCTAGGGCATTAAGGTTCTTAACATAGGAGCGTTAGAAGAGGAGAACGTCGGGGCATTTAAGTGTTGAACATATGGATGTTCATGTGTTAAACGCAGGGGTGTTCTTAATGATGAACGATGGGCGTTCAAGTATTGAACACTGGAACATTCATAAGTTAGAAACCTAGGCTACTTAAGGTTGAAGAAAAATAAAATATTCTAATTATAAATTAGATTCGTATGAATGTGAAAATTTATTACAATTATTAATGGTAATAATAATTAAAAAAATAAAATGAATCTCTCTAAATTAGATTAAATAATATTGTATTATGAGATATTATTATATAATGATCCGTCTTGTCAATACGGTATTAGACAGTTCACTTCGGTCTTTCCCACTATTGCTACAACATGATGGATTGGTCAAGATGATTCGGGCTATGCCGGTTAAAGATGAGAAGAGGTAAATATATGTGAACATATTGCCCAATATTGCTACAACATTAAGGTTATACTGGTAGCATATATTTAATGATTGAAAAGCTAACCTAGAATACACTTATCCAATATTGCTACAGCGTAAGAATAATGTGTATTTAGGATCAGTGGTAAGAGTTACATGAGATGCAATTGACAAGAGTTGTCTACCTTTTAGGTTTACAAAAGCCAATATTGCTACAGCGTGAGGCTAGAATAAAATGCCAATAGGATCCACTTCTCACTATATAGTTTAAAGAATCTAAAACTATTGTTTTTCCATTTGAGAGATTAAAAGGATTATGTAAAATAGTGGGAGAGCATTTTTAAATTAAAAAATTTATAATTGTTACACCTATAATCTAAAACGTTATTTATTAGTGATTAAAATATTCCGCTAACATCTTTTCTTTTGTCTTGTCAAGATTAAATGGCTTTAAGCAACCCACTAAGTCATATCCTTGATGCGCACCAATTCAAAGATGCAAAAAATTATGCTAACTGGCTTATGAATCTCAGAATAGATCTTGATTCTGAGAAGTTTGGGTATATAATTGATCAGTGCCTGCCCTAAGCTATTTCTAATGATGCTTCTTCGGAAGAAAATGAGATATATCAAAAATAGTTGGATGACAATTTGAAAGTCAAATCATACATCCTCGGCTCAATGTCTACGGAGCTCCAAAGAGAGCATGTCCACATGGACAATGCTGGGAGTATAATGCTCTACCTGAAATAGTTATTTGGTAACCGACCTCAAGTTGAAATATACAGGGTTGCCAAATCTCTTTTTCAAGCTAGACTATCTGAGGGTAGTCCAGTGAGTCTCCATGTCCTCAAGATCGTATCTCATATTGAGAGGTTGGAACCATAGATATCTCACTGAGTAATGCATTGGGAAATAGTTTGATTCTCCAGTCATTTTCAGTGTCTTTTGCACAATTCATTATAAACTTCAATATACAAGGATTGACATCTACTTATGTTGATTTGCATAACATGCTAAAAATAGCTCAAGATGACATGAACAAAGAGGGTACAAATCTATATATTCAGGTTGTTTCATCTTCTGTCCCAAAGAATTCTAGGAAGTTTAAAGGGAAGAATAAAAAAAAAGTAAAATATGCACCCAAAATGAATCCTCAAAAGTAACACATGTCCCAGCCCCAACATAAGAACAAAACAAAAGGAAAATGTTTCCATTGCAGCGAGGATGGGCATTAGAAGCAGAACTGCCCAAAATACTTTGTCACGATTAAAAAGCTCCCTTCAGGTATGCACTTACCTATCATTGACATTTCTTTAGCATTTGATGCTAATACTGGCTGGGTATTAGATACTACTTGTTATTTTTATATCTGCAATGTGTTGCAATGTCTGAAGAAAATTAGACTGTTACAACTTGGAGAAGTACAACTTCGTGTTAGAAATAGAGATTTCCTACAAGTAGAGGCTATTGGACGTGTTAATTTACTTCTTCCATGTAATAAATTTTTTGTATTGAATAATTGTTATTATGTGCCAAACATTATCCAGCAAATTATTTTCATTCCTGTATAAAACAGTGAAAGATATCATATGTATGTACATAACCATTCCTTATGTTTGTATAATTTGGATAATCTTTTATTAGTTGAATGTCAGTTAATTAATGGGCCATTATATTTTAGACATAGTAGGAAATGTCATAAATGTACAGGTGAATGTTGATAATAACTCAAGAACTTTAAATGATATGAAATTGTGGCATATGAGATTAGATCATATAGGTATGAGATGCCTAACTCGTCTAGTTAAGGATGGTCAAATACCTGATCTGACTATAGAGCTTTATCCAGTTTTTAAATCTTGTATTCAAGGGAAAATGACCAAAGCTCCATTTATTGGTGTTGGACACTGCGCCACTGATTTATTGGAACTTGTACATAGTGATGTATGTTGACCAATGGGTGGCTTTTGATACTTCATTATCTTTATCGATGATCTATCACGATTTGGATACATGTTTCTTATAAAACACAAGTCAAAAACTTTTAAAAATTTCAAAAAGTTTCGAATCGAAGTAGAAAAACAAACTAAACTTTATACCAAATGCCTTCGATCGAATCGAGACAGTGAATACATGAGTAGTGAATTTTTGGATTATTTAAAAGAGAATGAGATTCTCACTCAGTATAGTCCTTCAAGTACTCCATAACACAATGGTGTTTCAGAGATAAGGAACTGGACTTTATTAGATATGGTCCGATCGATGATGAGGTTCATTGATCTTCCTAAATATCTATAGGGTTATGCTCTAAAAACTGCTACTCATATATTGAACAACGTTCTATCGAAAGTTATTCCTTCTACTCCTTATAAGATATAGAATAGAAGGAAATCGAGTCTTAAATATATTAAGATTTGAGGTTGTCCTACTTATGTAAAAGTTACGCAAAAAGATAAACTTGCATCTAAAGAATACAAGTATCGATTCATTGGATATCCTAATAATTCAATGGGGTACCAGTTCTATGATCTTGAGGAACGAAATGTGTTTGTTGCTTGAAATGCCACTTTTCTAGAGAAACAGTTTCTTATGGATCGTGGAGATTATAGAAAGATTGAATTAGATGAACTCAATCAGGATATAAATAAACCAAGGGAGGGATAACACCTATGCCTTCACTTGGGATCACAAGCAAATAGTTGTGTTTCCAAACCAATGAGAGAACACTTTGTCAAAAGTGGAGGAGAAGGCATTGCTGTCTGTGGCTCTTAGAGAAGATGATTTTTTGGAGGAAATGAAAAGTGTTAAATCCTATGATATTCTAATAGTAAAGAGAGTGGAGCAACGCATACAAGCCATAACTAAGAAGGTTTAAGGTTTATTGGTAGAATTTGTTGATGTAATTGCAGAACCAACACAATTGCCTCTAATGTGAGATATTCAACATCGCATTAATTTTCACTTAGAGCTAGCTGTCCAAATCTTTCTCAATATCGTATAAGTCTAAAAGAGCATGAAATCTTGAAAGAGAATGTTGAGGAGCTATTACAAAAAGAACACATACGAGAGAGCGTTATTCCTTATGCTATACCCTGATAAGGGAAAATTTGCCATATATTTTCTCATATTTTTATTATTGATATCTTATGATTTTATGAGAATAGATGGCTATTTATGTGCTTTATTGTTATATATAGGGACTTGAACAAAATTTAGAGAAAGAATGCAAAAGGAGTGAAAACATGAACTAAAATGCAAAGTTTTCAAAGTATGTGTCCATCGCCACAGCGCTGAAATAGTGATCGAAATAAGAAAAAAGACCTGTTTAAGTCACATCTGGCTCCCCAGCGCCAGGCCTTCATTGCGCCAGCGACGGGACAGCGCCCCAGCTCCATCAATCCATCGCTCCAGCGGGGAAGCCTTTTTTACGCGTCGCCACAGCGACAACTACATAGTGCTCCAGCTGTAGCGCGAGTCCTAGTCCAACGAGAATTGAGATTTTCAAGCTCATATCAATCCCTATAAAAAGCCACTCGTTCCCAACCTTTAATAAGAATCCAAGAGCAACCTAGAGCAATTCAAGAACACCAAAAATACAGAGCACGAGTCTTTGAGGGTAATAGGAGTTTAATTGAAGCAACTTTAGGGAGAGATTCAAGGCGTTCTTCGACATCAAGAGTACCTTAGGCAGCGCAATCAAGAGCAATTCGACGTCTATATCGGTTTGCTATTAATTGTATCATGGTTTATTATTATTTTTACTGCTGTTCTCTTGTAGCCATTAGCTAAACTTATTTTCTAGGGTTAATACTTGAACTCAATATGTGTGCTTAATTGCCATATCTTTTGAATATTTAATAAACTTAGTTCTTTAATATTCAAATTACTTAATCTTAATGCTTCAATATATTTGGCCAATATATGGTGAATGAGTTGGTAATATTATCGATAAACTCGGAAGAGGAATCATAATATTTAGACCTGGGTAATTTGATGCATGATTGTAGAGTAACATTCAATGTTGCATATGCAAGTTTTAATTTAGGATAGGAATATACCTAATTGGCATGTATGATCAATAAGACCTAATCTTAATGAATCTTATTTTATTACAAGTACCATAGGAATATAGGTATTTGGTAAATTAAGGTATACTTGCATGACCTTGGAAGAGGCTTGTGAATACATTAGTGTCTTGATCAATAACAAAGACTAAGGGAGTTAAATATTAGAAGATTAATCATTAGTAAGCATATTGAGGGATAGTATTAATCCTAAGTTTTCTCTATATTGCTATCACTTAAATATCTTTGCATTATGTTTTTGCCTTTATATTTCCTACATTCATTCTTAGATTTTTATTTATCTGAATAATTATTAGGAAGTTATCATTTTAGTAATTGGTTAAAAAGAAGAAATTATCCCTGTGGGTTCGACATCCAACTTATTTAGTCTCTTTATTACTTGCATACGATAGTGTATACTTGCACTTAATTTTAAGATATAGATATATCGCATCATACCCGCCTTACTTACTTTAAAGAAGGATAGAAGTTGGAGAATGTGTGTGGACAACTGTGCTATCAATAAAATAACTATAAGGTACTGGTTTCCCCTCATTGGGTTTGATAACTTACTTGATCAATTGAGTTGTGCTAAAGCATTCACCAAGATAGATCTGCGGAGTGGATATCACTAAATCAGAATTCATTTGGAAGATGAATGAAAGATAGCTTTCAAGATAAATGATAGGCTATATGAGTTGCTCATTATGCCATTTGGGTTGTCAAATATGCCAAGTATGTTCATGCACCTTATGACTTAGGTACTCAAACTGTATATGTCCCACTTTATTATTATTTATTTTGATGATATTTTAATCTACAATAAGAATGTACAGGAGCACCTTTATCATATTAGGCAAGTTTTAGTTGTGTTAAGAAAGACTGAACTGTTTGTAAACCTAAAGAAATATGTATTTTTAACAAACAAACTAAGGTTCCTAGGATTTTTTGTAAGTAATAAGGGAATTTATATAGATGCAAAGAAGGTGAAAGATATTAAAGAATAGTCAAAACCAAAAATAATAATTGATTTAAAAAGTTTCCATGGCCTAGTAACTTTCTATTACATGTTTATCACAAATTTCAGCATTATTGTGGCACCCATTACCAATTGCTTAAAAAAAAGGCAAATTTTAGTATGAGGAGGCTACTGATCATAGCTTCAAATTAATCAAGGAAACATTTACTATAGTATTTATTCTATCTCTACTTGACTTTTCCAAAACTTTTTAAAATTAAATGTGATGCAAGTGGGATTGGAATAGGAGCTGTTATTTCTTAAGAAAAGAAGCCCATTGTATTCTTTGGTGAAAAGTTAAGTGAAGCAAGAGAGAAGTGGTTAACATATCAACAAGAACTCTATGTCATTTTTCGTGCTCTTAAAACTTGGGAGGCGTATCTTTTGCCTAAAGAGTTCATTGTCTAGTTCGACCACTAATCTCTCAAACACTTTTGTGGGTAGAAGCATATTTATCATATGTTGTCTAGGTCGGTAACTTATCTTGAATTATTCAATTGTTCATAAATTTGGAATCACTAATGGTGTAATAGATGCTTTAAGTCGTCGTGCTACTCTACTTATTACTATTTCTACTGAAGTTTCAGGTTCTAAACAACTCAATGAGCTATATGAGAATGATTAAGTTTTGGTGATGTTTGGATTAAATACCTAATGAAGCAACCTTGGGTGAATATTTGGTCCAAGATGGGTATTTTTTCAAGGGGGAGCAAATTGTGCATTCCAATAAGCTCATTATGCATTTTAGCAACTTAAGTGGCCATATGAGAAGAGACAAGACCATAGCTAATTTGGAGGAGTATTATTACTGGTCTTAATTTAAAAGAGGTGTTGGAATATTTGTGCAAAGGTGTCCAACATGTCAAACAAGCAAGAGACAGTCACAAAACACGGGATTATACATGCTTTTATCTATTCCTAATACACCTTGGGATGACATCTCTATGAATTTTGTACTTGGTTTACCAAGAACCTAGATAAGAAGTGATTCCGTATTTGTAGTGGTTAATTAATTTTTTAAAATATCACACTTCATTCCATATTAAAAGACAACAGATGCACATTATATAGTCAAGTTGTTCGTTTGGATGGTGTACCCATTTTCATCACTTCAGATAGGGACAGTAAATTTTTGGAAGCCTTTTGGTTAACTTTATGAAAAATATTTGGGACTACATTTAAGTTTTCTAGCACAATACATCCCCAAACTAATGAGCAAATAGAAGTGGTGAACCATTTTTTTAAAAAATCTGATTAGATGCAATATGGAAACAAGAATGGCCAATGGGACATCACTTTAGCACAAGCTGAGTTTGCTTATAATAACTCAGTCAACCTATTTAATTTCGTATAACTAGATTTGTTCCTCAACACTTGAGTACACTATCTTTCTAATGGCCGAATATCTTAAGCAAAGAGAACTTTTCTCTTTTTCTTTCTAATGATCAAAATTGATGCATATATTTTGTTCATCTCATAAACTCACTCTCAATTAACCAAATGTATATAAGTATTGTATAAAGAACAATTCTTCCTATATTGCTGAACCATAAACCAATTAAAAAAAATTTCTTCATCTCAAGAAGACAAAAGAATGGCCGAATTCCAAGCTAGCTAAAATGCTATCAATTTTTTTCATATCATGAACTACAACAACAAAACATTTTGGCTAAATCAATTTCTTCACATAAAAGTGCAAAAACTTGCCCCTTTTGTTTTTTGTTTTTCTTGAAATTGGCTGGATTTCATCATCTTGAAAATGGCTAGATTTCATTACTAGAAAAATGCAACAATTTTCTTCTTCTTCTTTTGTTATGGCCGAGAGAAAAAAGAAGTAGCCAAAATGTAAACATTTTTCATTTAAATAGGTTTTACTTTAGCAAATGGACATTTGTCCATTTACAAGGCAAGTGTCAATAAAATAAATATTTAATCATGCCATTTGTCATTCTTTAAGGCATGCTTTTTTCCATGTGTCATCTTTCGATTGATTAACAATTGTTAACCAATTAATTAATATATTTAACACTTAAAGCTTGATATGTGTGCTTCCCGATAGATCCTGAAACAAATCCTCTTTTTTGAATATTTTCCAGATTGTACTATTCTATCCGGTTCATTGCCCTAACGCTTAACGAGTATACTTTATATATTGAGACTCTATAGGTCACAGCATTTGTCTTACAGATCTCTTCTATAAGTCCGTGAATGATGCCCCACATACACGTTAAGGATTTTACAAAATGGCATATTAAACCATATAAGCGGAGATTAATGCATATTCATATAATCCCTCCATCACCTATATTCTAGAATAGTAAAGACATAGATCTCCACTATCAAATCTTTATATACTCGACTATGAATTTATCTCCAGATTTGTATTTGCATAAACAATATCATAGACACTTTTATGATATTGTTTAACCTTACGAAAAACTCTTTTTTGGAGTTTATGCTTATGGCCATAAGACTTTCTGAAATACAATCTCGGAGTATCAAAATATACAACTCACTTATATGAGCTGACATATCTCATCTCTATGCACACCAAACTCTACGAGCATTGAACCATACCCAGCGACACTCAACAGTCAAACTATGAAAGGTTTCTAACATGTGTGAACCAAAATATAATGAATCACTCACAAGTTTACTATGGTGCTCAAGTGAAAGAACCACGAATACTACTCAACTCGAAAAGATCTTCCATTGACGGCTTTATGGGATATCTATTAGAAGTCTACGTGAGTCTGTTCATTACCCAGTCCTCATTGAATACCCAAGCTTCACTAAGCTCATAGTCTGCTAAGATTAACCATCTAGACCATTTAGATATAGACATAAATTGATCTATATAAAAAGGTTTCACTGATAAACCTGCATCGGTAAAGTAGATTAGAAAGGAGGTATTCAAGAATATACTGCATAATGACATTTTTTAGCACTATTTACAACTCCTTGCAATTATGTCATTACTAATATATTCCCACATCTTTATCCCATTTCAGACAAGGCTCTAACTCTTAGATTTCACTAACTCTTATAACCTGATAACAATTAGCAGTGCTAACTCTTAGCACTTATAAATCTTAGCTTTGTTAACACTTAACATTGATCTAAACTCTTTTAGATCATACAATGTATAAAACATAACAAGCATCTCATCATTTATTATTTAATATTAACGATTTTATTCAAAATGATTATTGTATAAATATTAAATAATTAATATTCATACAATATTATAATGACACATAAGCACTACCTCCAACAAATAGATGGGCCAAATTAAGCGCACTTAGAAACATCCTGTCAACTGACCAATGTAACGGTTAGAGGATATTGGATTGTCCAATTTCATAATCAATATCAAGATTGATACATGTTACCAATAACCCATCACCTCAAACACTTAAGAGCAACAAAAATAGGGGATAGTAGGCACGTGATCTTATAGAAGATGCCCATATTTAATACAAAGATTGATTATATAAAACCTCTATAGGGTATGACCAAACAACTGGTGACAAACCTGAAAAATAGGAAATCTTGGAACTGACAACAGAAAAACCCAAGCAAATCACTCTAAAACTACCAGAGCAGCAAAATCGAGTAAGGAACTATAAATAGTTTCCAACTTTGTCTAGTCAAAACTAATTATTGAGGGACCTCAATTCCTCCCCAAGAAGTTAACCCAATACCAAGGCCCGAGTCTAGCCTAGATCCTATCCATGTGGACTTAAGACTAAAGGCATGCTTAGTCAAATTTAAAGGTAAAACCTTAGAGCTATCGAGGCCCAAATCTAACCCAAGCCTATTAGAGGGCCTAATGCCAAAGGCTCATTTACTCATACCAAGAAGCCTCCTCAGTATCTATATTTAAAACTTGAAGAGGTTACCATAACCTTCTAAGTAGGGCAAGCTCTTAAGAGCTTGAAAATGCATTAATGCCGAAATCCTATAACACAAGGGACCCTCTCTAATGACCGATTATAAATTAATCCTAGGTACTAGATAAGCCTTGGAACTCTTAAGATTGGAATCAATCCCATCATCTCAGATTTGCCACCAATTACGATGAAGATGAAGACCAAATTTCTCACCCAAAAATTGCGAGATAACATAATAAGGACTGGCTATAAAAAGGTAGTGTCACTAAGGCCTAAGATAATACAAAATTTTCACACCTATATAGTTTTAACTTGCTATTTCTACCCATTCATATTTCACTCCCACTAACTTAAGCATCGAAGGGTTCTTGTCAGAAAAAATTACCAACAAGACCTGATCTTGCCTTATCTTTTGTTGTAGGAGTGCCAAGATCGTCAAGCAAAACCTATCTAAGCACACCCTAGCAACGGAGGCCAATTTTGTTTTCCCTAAAAATAAATTCAAAATGCATTAGCTTAAAGAACTAGTTTTTTAAGTCAACATCAAAGTTATTAATTTGTTGAGGTTTTGCTATATAAAGAGAGAAGAAAATTATTACTTTACAAACTAGATATTGACCCATTTAATCTAACAATGCATATTTTCTTTTCCATGTCTAGCTAGCTACAAATTATGTGAGATAGATATAGTTCAATTTATTTTCTCAGATTTTTGGGGTAAATTCTTTTGCACAACATTTAAAAGCACTTTTTTTTCTTCTAAAAAATACTTTTTTCTTTTTATAGGTGAAATATTTTTAATTACCAAGAATAGCCTAAACTAAGAAAATTGATTAGCAAAGAGTCATAAAACCTTTTTAGTACTTTAATGAATCATAAAATCTAGAAAGCTACTAATCAAATAAAAGTTTTATATAGTTAAAGAGTTCCCTGCTCCATTAATTCCTCTCTTTCAATCAAAAAATTTACTAAAGAAAATCTCTAACACATTTTCTTATTAAGCATCGTCTTCAAAAGTCAAGCACACATTTTTTGTGTGGCAATATTCATTAAAATTATATGGAAAAAGACAAAAAAAAAATCATTTTATACAATACGTTTCATGTGCTATTTACTTTCATTGGATACACATGCATATCTCCTCAACTTTGCTAATTACTGTTCATATAATAAATTGGTAACTTGACCAGTCAATATATAGCTTATATTTTAGCATTTATTATACATCTATAAGTCAGAATACTTTTTAAATGATGGAAATAATAAAGAATAGCAACATACCCGGATATTGATGCGGAAGTTTGAAGCTAAACCAAACGGATTTGTGTCACAAAATTTCTTTTAGTCGGAAAACAATCACAAGTAGAACATTTTCTTAATTCACGTTGCAAAAACCTCTGTGTTAATTAGCCAAAACTTTATGCTCTCACATGCTTTATGGTTTCTAAATTTTCACAAATAACTCTTACTCATTACTCACAAAGAAACCATACTTATATAGTGATTTGGCTTGTGAAAGATGATGACTAATTAAGATTAAATTACGTATAAGTTGGATGAGTCATCCCACTTAATTAGTGAAACAAATTAGGTATGCTTCATTGGTGAAAGAGAAATCATCCCACCATGAGTGCTTTCTAATTTTTAAATATTATCTCCAATATCTCCCACTCACACATAATAGGATGACAATGTGTAACAGAATAATGAGAGTTTCTTAGACCATTAATCTTAAACACAGTACTCACACAAGAAAATGCAATGTGTGACCTATGAATAAATATCATAAAAGTATGAGCTAATAAAAAATCTCAATCATAACCATGTAGATGAGATTTATTAATTATTTTATCCATCTTCTATCCCAAAATTTAATTCCATTACATCAGTCTAAGCATACTCAATCCCTCAATAGTAGCTGTGCTTGACCTCATGCATTTTATGTATTCACAATTGTATTCATCTTCATAGAGATTATACAACTGGTCAACAGTTGAATACATTAGTCAGATGTAAGAAAATAAATCTTTCCATCCAACTCAAATTTTTTAGATCCAGATTAATTACTTTCCTAGTTATGTTCCATAAACATAATCTATCATAGTCATAGAAAACACACTAAAGTAGCCAACATCAATCATCACTTCAAAATATAGTGAATGGTAATAAGGATACTAGTTAAGGTTAAGATTTACCTCAAAAGAACTTACATAATGAGGAAGTAGGGATCTATTTACTCAATTTCTTTTAGTTGGTCACTAAAAGCACATGCAGTATGATTCACATGCCACAATGAATTTTCTTCTACAAAGCATATATCTTACAAGTTCACTGTACAGATCTTAGTTCAGTTGCTACTCTAGTGCTTAACCTGAGTTCCTGATAAGCTTACTTTTCATGAAGCACTAAATCAAAAAACTCACATCTAGCTTAATTAGGTTTCTATAATAGTGGGGAATGTCATGGTTGGCTTAATACTTACTAAAATGAACCTCATCTTGATAGTTAAGGTGACAATAAATGAATATTAGCTCCATAAGAATAAATTCTTTTCATTCTTTTCATTTAATGCCTCATTTCAGCTTATTTCACTAACAATTGAGGTGATCACTCTTGTAAGAAAGTCAATAAAAACTTGATGATATGTTTTCAAAAATATGTGTGTAATTATGCCAACAAAGAAAAGTTTATGAAACATAAAATATCCAATACAAAAAGAGTATTTCATTGAGTAAATTTTTATGCAGACCTAAAGCACGTGTATGTGAGATAAAAATATCTCTAGTCACGACTTTTGTAAATAGGTCTATTGTCATCAAATGTGTATATATGCATTAGATTGACACCTTTTTACGTGCCACAATATCTCTCATAAAATTGTACTTAGTCTCTATGTGTTTTGAATTGCTGTGATATTTGGCATCTTTTGTAAAGGATATGATGCTTGGCTATCACAATATAAAGTCATTGGTTAAGAGGTTACCATGACGATCTTGAGATCTTCTATAAATATTTTAAGCCAAAAAGCTTCTTGTACAGCAGCTAAACATGCCACATTTTCAGCATCCATTGTCAATAAAGCTGTACATGTTTGCTTTTTGCTATTTCAAGATATACAACCATAACTAAGCAAAAATACATATCCTGAGGTTAATTTTCTCTCATCAAGATCGCCTTCCTAATCGACGTCTATATAGCCAATTAATCGAAAATCATTTCCTTGATAGCAAAATGAGTAATCAGTAGTGCCTTTCAAGTATGCGAAAATACTATAAACTACTGTTTACGCTCAAAACGTAATACAGCTATTGCAATATAGATTGAGGTGTCGATCCCACGAGGAAGCTTTTAGAAAATATGTTGGTGAAGTAAAATATTAAAGCAGTAACAAAGAAGAAAATTAATTAAATGGTTTAAGTGGATGAGATAGAATTGTCTATAAATTGAGAAAAATGTCTTATGATGATTTAAACAAGGCTTCAAGAATGACAATTATGCTTTATAAATCTACCCTACACTTTAATTCAATGTTTATAACTCAATTGATAGTTTTTCATCTAAACAATCAATCGGAAGATATGTAAAATATAGCATATTTGATAACACATGTATTTGATATAACTAAACTCTTTGTAAACATTAACACAAATCATGTTCATTTATACAAGTTATCTAAGATCGACAATATATCATTTTGATAATATTACAGTAAAAGATCAACTTGAATAGAAAATATTTATTGTCTTTACATGTTATTCAAGATCGACAATATATCAATTGACAATATTGCAGTAAAAGATTAACATATAAAATAATGTAACCAATAACAATTATAATTCAACAAGAATCACATAAGAAACGCATGACTGAAAATATATGAGACATGAGAATGATAACCTCTGGATTATAGAAAATAAAATAGATAAGAGTTTGAGTAAAACTAAACTTAAAAATATTTGTAGCTCTTGACAATGAATCAAAGCATAGAAGTAGATTTATTACATATAAAAGTTCATCTCTTAGCCTTACCAAGAACTCTAGCCTAGATTACAATACATGTTAATGAGAATAAAATAAGAGAAAATTATCTAATGTTGAAAACGTCCTGAGAGTGTCCTTATATAGGCAATGAATGGAAATGTGACATTAATCTTCAATAATTTAGGCCAATAACTCGTTCACCCATTTGTAGCACGTTTTTGATAATGTACATCACCGATGTAGCCTATGTGTCCGACATGAAAGTTGTATAATTTTGTCTCATATTTCCATAGGCACTGGGTTCATGCAAATTGGATGAGTATCCAATGGGATATGAGCAAAATTCCAAAGATACATCAGATTTCGGCTAACAACCCTTTTACCCACTTGCAATGTAATTTGGTCTATTATAACGGCTGATTTAGACTTTACTATCAACATAAGAGTTGTTTATAATTAAGTCAGTATTTCAAAGATTCAAGAATTATATCAATTGTGTATGTATGTTGTGAGATACGGTCCAAATACGTGAGTTGGGTCAAGCTGAGCGGAAGTTATAGCCCAATTCTATTGTATCTCAATTTTTGGCCCATAACATGTTGGATTTGGATTTTTCATTGTTCTTCAAGTTTGTGTAAGATTGAGTCATGTGCTCCAGGTTTAGGAATTTCTTCATTTTGATTTCTACATTGAGAGTTATATCCATTTTACTTAAACTTGTGCAAATAACATTCATTAATCATAATTTAAGGAGAACACTTTATTTCAAACTAAAAATACAAGAAATGCTAAAATTAGTGACATTAAATGGTGACTGAATCTCCTTAAAAATATTCATTTTCATGTGTTCATTACAGCCCCCAACCAGCTCATTGCTAGTCTCTAGCAATTCAAGATTACTGTTGTTATTATCATTTTTTAATTATAACTTCCAAAAATTATGTGTGTGTGAACTAAGCCGTAACCATCTTACCACAAACCACAATAGATATAACCTTGAGAATTTCTCCAAGTAAAAAACTCAACTCCATATCCTCACAGGTGTATGACTGTTTAAAAGGTTAGAATTTCTCTTATAAAGTTGGAAAACAATTAAGCACTCAAGAAAAAGTCAATTTTAAGGACAGATATATAAACTAACATTGATCTAAAGTTAGGAAAATCAATTGTTTAGAAATTAATTATTCTTAACATGCTAATACCAATATAGCTTAGTGAGAAAATTGTCTTACAAAATTTTTTTTTTCTAAAATTGAATGAAGACTTTATTAAATTGAATTGATTCTTCTTTCTCTTTTTTTTGGTATTTTGCTTTCTTTTTTCTTTTAATTTTTTAAGAATACAAGGAAACATTACAAAATTTTCTCACCAAAATATTTTATACACAAATGCAACCAACTTATTCCTTAATTCAAATAATATCAATCTAAACAAAAATTAACTAATTTAAAGGATCAATGAAGGTTCATAAGTTATTTTCTCAACCTTTTCACTTACTCACAAATGATATGTGAGATTAAAAAAATATATACTTAAATATGAAAATTCTCTTGACTATATAAATTGAATTATCCGTCTTATCACAAGGCTTAGCATTGTGCTAAAAAATCTTTTAGAAGTCATTCTTTAGTAACCTAAATAGAAAAAATGACTCAACCTTAACAATTTTGAAATCATACCTGGCAGAAAAGTAAATTCTTTTATACAGGAATTACCAAGACTACAAGCAATAAACAACAATACATGAAATATAAAACAAAACAACAAAAAGTTAGTTAAAATGCGTTTCAAAAGTTAGAAATAAAACTTCTTACTCTGTCATTCTAATTTAACCTAGAATTTGTCTCAAGAGTTCAAGAGTGAACTCTTTAGTCTGGCATTTTAATCAAATGTATATATTAGCATCATCATTTTAGTTTACACCTTACTTTTTTTTTCTTTTCTTTTTTTGAACTTTTATTTTGAATGCAAAATACAATTTATGTCTGCTATCCTCACTCTAAACCAAATGAAACATTGTCCTCAATGTTAAAATAGAAAGAGATAAAATATAGAAAACATTACCTGAAACGTTAGTTATTCGAAAGAAACAAACTTGAGAAATACTTAAGCAAATATAAACTAAAATGATAATGCTGATAAATAATTAAAACAAAGAAAAACACATATATTTACAAGTAGTTGTGATTGTGGCTCACATCTTCCTTTGGTTTTATGTCTAGTAATGGCTTAAATGCCCTCTATGGGTCTAGGATAGGCTTCTTATCCAATTTGCTTATAAATTGGCAAACAGGGTCTTTTAGAGTCAGATTTTTGAAACTATACCGTTCATGTTCATTTTTGAATTTGTTCCATAAATTAAGAAGTTCACGTTGCACGAGCCCACAGGGATGTGTCTCAAGAGTCAATAGGATGTCATCCAAAGACTCCTTACTTAGTCTATCCTTAATGAACTGAATTTTGTCTTCTCAATTTCTAGATGCAGATCCTAAAGAATGACAACTCCAGTTACAATTCCATCGAGCACATTTATGACAGACTTATAACCTCTTTGCTCATCGCCTTTTGGCATAAGAGCTTCTTCCAATACCAGGCATAAAAGAAACAAAATCATTTACAGACTCACCAGATAATCAAACCTTGGCTTCAATTAACTAACAAAGATCCATAGGAATATTATTCAACATCAATAGCCTTAGTCTTTCACATCGTGCTTTGTAAATCTTAAGTAGAGCATTTTGAGGCAATGAAGGAAATTTTTTTTAAGGTTGGCAAGAATGCGATCCATTTTTGAAAGAAAGAAAACAAAAAGAGATGAATGCACAGTTTGAGGGACAGTTTTTAAGGAACTAAGAAAATGACTTTAATAATCAAGGAGTACCGTATCCGCCACTTGACCGGGAAATAAAATCACACTGAAGAAAAAAAAGTAAAATAAAATGTGAAAGAAAATAAAAGCAAAAATAAAAAGTCAAAAGATAAAATATAGACAAAATATAAAATATGGCATAGAAAGATTAAACCTGATTAAGCATGATAGACAAAATCCACAAGAGGGATCTCGTCTAGGTACATAGAGTGTTCTACCTTTTCCACATAGCTTTTCAGCTGCTATCCATTCACTTTGAAAGTTCGACCATCAGTGGGGTCTTCGATTTTGACAACATCATTAGGAAAAATGTACCTTACTATAAATGGACCAATCCATCGAGATTTCAACTTTTCATGGTGTAAATGCAATCAAGAATCATAAAGATAGACCCGTTGATTTGGCTCGAAGTATTTCCTTAAGATCTATTTGTCATGAGCTGTTTTCATTTTAGCTTCGTAAATTCTGAAGTTGTCATATGCGTCATTTCATAGCTCTACTATTTCTAACAATTGTAACTTTCTCTAGAGACCAGCATCACTCAAATTAAAGTTAAGGGCTTTGATGGCCCAGTAAGCTTTATGAGGTTTTCTAGAATAGAAATGTATTCCTTGGTCGCTAATGATGACACGTGGTGTCTCGAGATTTGATGGTTTTGGTTTCTCCCTTTCTTATGGTAACTCTTCAATGCATGGCTTCCAAATTCGAGTCCCTTTATCTTGTGAGTCAAAAATACTAAACACATCAGTTGTTTCATCAAGATAATACAACTCTTCAAAATCAAAATTGAGAAGGTTTTTCAAATAATTAGAGCCATGATTTTTACAAGCTTCCTCCACTACAAGTGTGTCTATCATATATGAATGATATCATTCATCTTCTTCTCATGGTTGTTTGCCAATATTGAAAATGTTTACCTCAAGAGTCGTATTCCCAAAAGATAATTTCATTAGACTATTTCAGCAATTAATAAGAGCGTTAGTAGTGATAAGAAAAGGTCTCTCTAAAATAATAGGGATTTTTGACTCTATGTTAACAATAGAATGAGTATCTAAAACAAGAAAATCAACAGGGTAGTAAAAGTTATTTGCACAAAACATCTTCTACTATTCCCTGTGGTTTCTTAATCGGTCAGCCAGTTGTAAGACTACAGATGTAGGTTTAATCTCACAAAGTCCCAATTGCAAGTAAATAGAATAAGGCATTAAATTTACACTTGCTCCTAAGTCCGACAAAGCTTGACCAAACTCATGTGTCCCAATTTGATAGGAGATTGTGGTACATCCTGAGTCTTTATACTTTGGTGGTGTCTTTTGTTCAATCACTGCATTTGCGTGTTCTGCCAAAAATACAGTTTTCTTTACATGGTGTTTTCTTTTGATAGTGCATAGATCTTTGATGACTTTGGCACAAGTTGGAACCTGCTTAATCAAATGCAGCAAGAGAAGATTAATCTTAACTTGTTTCAAATGTTCCAAAATCTCACCTTGAATTTTTGAATTTTTTCCAACCGATCGAAGAGCTTGAGGAAAAGGCACTGGGATTAAAAACTTATTTTCGGGCTCTTTTTCCACTGTGGCCTCTTTTTCAATGGGGTCGTCTTTACTGCTTATCAATGTGTTAGTTAAAAAAGTAGACTCATTCACAATCTTACCACTTCTAGTAGTAATGGCATTGACTTCTTTAAGATTTTGTTCATCAAAAGTAGAAGCTTGTGCTATGAATTGTCCTTTTAGATTAGATTGAGGTTAAGATGGAAACTTACCTCACTCTTGTATAGTTAAGGCACTGGTCAGCTTTGTGATTTGACTCTTGATTTCTTTATTTTTGTCTACCCCCTGTGCAAGAATTATTTTAAATGTTTTATTAGTCTTACTTTGTGCCTCCATAAATGCTTGTAATGTACCCTCTAAAGGACTCTTGACTGGTCGTGCATTATATTGAGGTATACCATAAGACTTGGTATCTTGTTGTTCATACTTCCAATTGTTGTTGGCTTGTTGGTCAGATTTTCAACTAAAGTTTAGGTGGTTTCTCCAGCTAGGATTATAGGTTTCAGAGTAGGGTGAATAAGGCTTCTTGTACATCCCTAGGGCATTACATTGTTCCTCATATATTCCTCACATCTAACTATAAATGGGGCAATCTTGAGCTAATTGCTCCACTCCTCCACAGATAAAACAAACATCATGTGACTCAACCTTAGCAACCGTGTGGGTGACCCTTCTATCTTTGGCTTTCAAGGCCTCTGACTCCCTAGTTAAGACCTCTAATTGGGCTTTAAGGTTATGTTCTTTCCTAAGATGGAAAACTCCACTGGTTCGTGACCTATTCGTGCTTTCAGTAATGCTAGGTCCAGTCCATGTATAGGCTTTTTCGGCTAAGTCATTAAGGCATTCTATAGCTTCCTCAGGATCTTTGTGAAGGAACTCCCCATTACACATCATATCAACAAATCAGTGCTCTCTAATTATGAGTCCCTCATAAAAATAGCTACCCAAGAGCCAATTTTTATACCTATGGTGAGAGCATAGATTTAGCAACTCTTTAAACCCTTCCCATGCTTGATATAAGGTTTCACTGTCTTTTTGGGAAAAGGAAGAAATTTGTCTTTTCAGGCCATTAGTTTTATGTTGTGGGAAGTATTTATTGAAAAATGCTTGGGTCATTTATGCCCAAGTTCCTATAGACCTCGGCCTCAAAGAGGTATAGCCAACTCTTTGCTTTGTCTTTCAAAGAAAAAGGGAAAAATTTAAGCCTAACAGTATCTATGGCTTCAGGTTGGCTATGGAAGGTGGCAATTACCTCTTCAAATTCTCTAACATGTATATAAGAATTTTCACTATCTAGACCATGAAAAGTGGGTAGAAGTTGTATCATTCCAGGTTTAAAATTCGAATGTAATGTGATAGGTGAAAATATAATACATGATAGTGTGGCTATGCGAGTAGGTGCAAGTAACTTTTAGAGTTCTAACGGGGTTATCTTCATATTGGCTCATTGTGTTGGAATTACAAGATGAACTAGATGGTGAATTCTCCTCCCTTACAGATTATGGTGACTGTTCTAGTTCTACTTCTTTCATGAATCTTCCTCGTTTGTCTCTAAGTCGATGCATATATCCTAACAATTTATTTATTAATTTTTTTTAATGAAGAAAATGCTTAAAGAAAATTAAGAAGTGAAAAACAACACAACAAGAAATAGAATTGAATTAGGTGGTAAGATCAATCATGAAATATAAATATAAAATATAATAAATGAACAACACATAATAAGTTGTAAAGTACGATAAAAAAAAATACAATAAATAAGTACAATAAGTAGATAAAAGAAAAAAAATGTGCAATAAATAAAGAAAAATAAAATACAAAGTGCAATAAATAAATAAAATAAAGTACAATAAAAAAGGTACAATAAGTAAATAAATAAAAAGTTAGGCGGTAGAACCGACCATTAAATAAAATAAAATTAAAATACAACATATTAACTAAAGAAACAAAAGAACAATAATAAAATAAAATAAAATAAAAGTACAATAATAAAGGGCAATAAATAAATAAAAGAAAACAAAGTACAATAAATAAATTAAAGTGCAATAAATAAATAAAGTGCAATAAATAAAAAATATAAACTAAGTTAGGCGGTAGAACCAACCATTAAAATACGACAAATTAACTTAAAAAAAGGTAAAGTGCAATAAAAAAATAAAAGAAAATAAAGTGCGAAGTACAATAAAAAAATTAAAAAAAAAACTAAGTTAGGCGGTAAAACCAACCATTAAAATAAATTAAAATACAACAAATTAACTTAAAAAAAGATAAAGTGCAATAAAAAAATAAAAGAAAATAAAGTACGAAGTACAATAAAAAAATAAACTAAGTTAGATGGTAAAACCAGCCATTAAAATAATATAAAATATAACAAATTAACTAAATAAAATAAAATAAATTAGGTGGTAGAACCAACCATGAATAATAAAATGAATTACAAAAAGGAAATAAAACTAAGATTATACAAAGAAAATAAAATGTACAAAGTTACCGCTTTAGTATTGATAAACGCAACCGACCTTCACTTAGTGTGCCTCTCCGGCAACGGCACCAAATTTGTTTTACGCTCAAAAGGAGATGTGGCTATCGCAATATATATTGAGGTGTCGATCTCACGAAGAAGCTTTTGGCAAAATAGGTTGGTGAAGTAAAATATTAAAGCAAGAGCGAAGAAGAAAATTAATTAATTGGTTCAAGTGGATAAGATAAAATTGTCTATGAATTGAGAAAAATATCTTATGATGATTTAAACAAGCCTTGAGAATGATAATTATGCTTTATAAATCTACTCTACACTTTGATTCAATGTTTATAACTCAATTGATAGTTTTACATCTAAACAATCAATCGGAAGATATGTAAAATATAGCACATTTGATAACACGTGTATTTGATATGACTAAACTCTTTGCAAACATTAACACAAATCATGTTCATTTATACAAGTTATCTAAGATCGAAAATATATCATTTTGACAATATTGCAGTAAAAGATCAACTTGAATATCAAACATTTATTGTCTTTACATGTTATCTAAGATCGACAATATATCAATTAACAATATTGTAGTAAAAGATTAAGATATAAAATAATATAACCAATAATAATTATAAGTCAACAAGAATCACATAACAAAAGCATGACTGAAAATATATGAGACATGAGAATTATAACCTCTGGATTATAGAAAATAAAATAGATACGAGTTTAAGCAAAATCAAACTTACAAACATTTGTAGCTCTTAACAATGAATCAAAGCATAGAAGTAGATTTATTACATATAAAAGTTCATCTCTTAGTCTTGCCAAGAATTCTAGCCTAGATTACAATACATGTTAATGAGAAGAAAATAAGAGAGAATTATCTAATGTTGAAAACGTCCTAAAAGTGTCCTTATATAGGTAATGAATGGAAATGTGACATCAATCTTCAATAATTTAAGCTAATAACTCATTCACCCTCTTGCACTATGAGGAATTGGTGGGAGTGATTCTGGTTATGCTAGTTAAACATGAGATAAGGCAAATATATGTAAGTACTATCCTAGATCGCTACAGTGTGCGGGTAGTATCGATAACATATATTTGATGATTGACAAGTTAATCTAAAATACAGTCATCCTAGATTGCTACAGTCTGCGGATAATGTGTATTTAGATCAGTAGTAAGAGTTGTATGAGATACAATTGACAAGAGTTGTCTATCTTTTAGGTTTACAAAGGCCTAGATCGCTGCAGTGTGCAGCTGGAGTAAAATGCTCATGGGGTATATTTTTCACAGTACAGTTTAAAAGATTAAACTATCGTTTTTCCTTTTGAGAGATTTAGGAAATTATGTAAAGCAGTGGGAGGGCGTATTTAGATTAAAAAATGTATAAAAGTTATATGCATGATCAAAAGCGTTATTTAATAACGATTGGAAATGTTCCGCTATACATCTCCAATTTATCTTATAGTGATAAGATAAATAACTTATAGAGAAAATAAATCTCTCTTAATTAGATTGAACTATATTACATTATAAGATAATATTTGACTTGATCTGTCTTGTTAATACGGTGTAAATGGGTCATATCGATCTTGTCCCAAGATCGCTATAGTGTGAGGAATTTGGTCGGTGTAATTGTCCAAGATCGCTACAGTGTGAGGGTAATATCGATAGCATATATTTAATTATTGATGAGTTAATCTGGAATATACTTACCCTAGATAGCTATAGTGTATGGATAAAGTGTATTCCGAATCAGCGATAAGAGTCGCATGAGATACAATTGATAAGAGTTATCTATCTGTTGGGTTGACAATGGCCAAGATCGCTACAGTGTGAGGGCTGTATAGTTTAAAAAGTTTAAACTATCATCTTATCATTTAAGAGATTATCAAGAGTAAAAGCCTGGATATGTTATTGATCAGAGATTGCCAAAATGTGTTTTTGATAGCGCCACCCTAGAAGACGTGATCCAAGAGAGTGCGACTCTCTTCGTTCAAAGTGCTTCATCTTTTACTCCGAAGGCTTCTGAGAAGTCTAAATGGAACAAAGAGTTGAGGTAGATACCCAAGATGAGTCCTTAGAGGTGACAAATATGCAAGCTTTAACAAAAGAGCAAAATAGGTGGAAAGTGTTTCCACTGTCGCGAGGTTAGGCATTGGAAGCGCAATTGCCCTAGATACCTTGCTACTGTAAGGAGGACTCCATCAGGTACGTGCTTGACAATTACAAAAATTTCTATGGCATTTGATACCAATTCTGGCTAAGTATTAGATATCGTATGTCCTTCTCACATTTGCAATACGTTGTAGGGATTGAGAGAGACCATAATTTTGTAACGGGAGAGGTAATGTTGAGAGTAGAAAATGAGGATTTCCTGTAGGTCTAAGCTGTTGAATAGTTTGACTTACTTCTCTCATGTAATAGAATAGTTTTATTGCATAATTTTTATTATATCCTTAACATCATTAGATAGCTTGTATCCCTTTCTGTAATCGACAGTGAAGGATATCATATGAATATTAGGAATCGTTCCTTATGTTTATATGATGTAAATGATATTTTATTAGGTGAGTGTCAATTAATAAATGGGCATTACGTTTTAGATACAACAAGAGATGTCATGAATGTGTAAGCTATTTCTATTAAGAAACGTAGATTGAAATCTTTAAATGATATAGAATTATAACATATAAGATTAGATCATATAGGCGTGAGACACCTGACCCGTCTAGAGGAGGAAATTTATATGCAACAGTCAGAAGATTATGTAACCAAAGGCTAAGAGCGCAAAGTTTGCAATCTCAAAATGTCTATATATGGACTGAAGCAATCCTTTAGACAATGGTATCTTAGGTTCCATGAAGCTATTATATCTTACGATTTCACAATAACCGAAGAAGACCATTATGTGTATGTTAAAAGGTTAGGAAATTTTGTTATGTTATCTTTATATGTGGACGATATTTCATTGGCTAGAAACAATAAAGATTTTGTCACCAGTATTAAAGAATTGTTATACTCTAATTTTGAGATGAAAGATATGGCAAAGCAGGCTACATCTTAGGAGTTAAGATCCATAGGGATAGTTCAAGAAGACTTCTAACTCTGTCATAAGAGCATTACATTGAAATATTCTTGAAAAGTTCAAAATGGCAGATTGTAAGCCTATGGAACTCTTATTATAAAATGACAAACTCTTAGCCTTGATATGTACCCTAAGAATTCTGAAGAATGAGATTTAATGGCACAAGTTCTATACTCTAGTGATGTAAGAGCCTCATGTACACTATGATGTGTACAAGGCCAGATATTTGTCATGCTGTAGGATTGGTAAGAGATATCAATCAAATCCTAGACTCAAATATTGGATTGTAGTTAATGAACACATGAAAATGTATATTTGTTAAGAGATTTAGTCACCATTTAATGTCACTAATTTTAGCATTTTCTTGTATTTTTAGCTTGAAATAAAGTGTTCTCCTTAAATTGTGATTAATGAATGTTATTTGCATAGGTTTAGGTAAACTGGACATAACTCTCAATGTAGAAATTGAAATGAAAAAATTCTTGAATCTGGAGAAACATGACTCAATCTTACACAAACTGGAAGAACAGTGGAAAAGTCAAGTCCACCATGTTATGGGCCAAAAATTGAGATACAATAGAATCGGACTACAACTTCCGCTCAGCTTGACCAACTCATGTATTTGGACCGTATCTCACACAATACGTGCCCAATTGGTATAATTCTTGAATATGTGAAATACTAACTTAATTATCAACAATGCTTATATTGATAGTAAAGATGAAATCAGTAGTTATCATAGACCAAATTGCATTGCAAGTGGGTAAAAAGGTTGTTAGCACAAATCTGATGTATCTTTGGAATTTTGCTCGTATCTCATTGGATACTCATCCAATTTGCATGAACCCGGTGCCTATGGAAAGAAGAGACAAAATGCTACAACTTTTATGTCGGACACAGAATACGTATTCATATACATATTTAAGCAGAGAAATTAAAACATACAATAAACACAATAAATACCATATTAATCAAATTAATATATTAAAGGGAGTTTGAGAATTTACCAAATGTGTAACCTTTTACACGTGTAATTGAGAGTTCACCTGGAAACCAATTCATTAGCAGTTCTAGTTACCAACTCAGTAGGCTTGGTAAGTTAGAATAGCAACCTCAAATCCAGTTCTAGGTTTAAATCTTAAACCCTATGAATTTATTTTTTCCTTGATCAACTCTTTGATTAATAAAACAAATTTTTGTGTTTTTGCAATTGGTAGTCAATATAAGAGACATGTGAGAAAATTAATTCCAACTCTTAAAAATCAATTTCTAAAACACAAAGTTTTCTTTCTCTCTTAATATATATTCGGCCACCATTCTAAAACACACCAACAAAGCAATTCCAGATTGCTTCATAAAGGCATTTCATGTTTCTAGCACTTGTTTCATATATATTAAAAATGAAATAAAACCAAAAGCCAAAACCATTCACAACCCCCACACACATACATATATATATATATATATCTCAAATATATATTAAAATAATAATATTATAATATTAAAAGTATTAAACTTGACCACCAAGTTTAATTAAATTATTATAATAATAAATAATAATATTATATGCATAAATGCTTTACAACTAAGCATTAACATATAATATTATTGTATAATAATATATAATAATGAGATACTTTGCTTATTTAATAATTAAATAATCAATGTATGAAATTATTATTTTGCCCCTCATGAATAGTTATCAAGTATACCCCTAGTAGGTCCGACCAACCCCCACACTTAAGTAAACTCAACCAAAGGCTCACAATGAACCACGTGTCATAATATAATTAGTAGACAATAATTGTTAATTAATTATTATATTTAACACTTAAATACAAACATGTGCACATTTTTGTGGTAGTGTTAAATATTACTGAATTGACAAATTCAATCTGGTACGTTGCCTCAGTGCACAAAGAGTACACTTTATATCGCAAAACTCTCCTAGTCCACAGCCGATTTGTCAAATAGAACTATTCTATAGGTTTGTGAACAATGCTCTACACAAACATCGCGGATATTACAAATCAGTACGTTAGACCATACAAGCTGAGGTCACAACGCATACATATAGTCCTTCCATCATCTATATCCTGGATGTTCAGGGACATAGATCAACACCGTCAAATTCTCATGTGCTCATCCATAAACTTATCTCTAAACTTGTATCTCACTGAACAGTTTTTGCAAACTCTTTGCCATACTGTTCGACCCTGTGGAAACTCTTTTCCCAGGCATATTGCTTATGGCTATAAAACGTTTCTGAGATACTATCTTGGAGCATATGGATATACTACTCCTTATGTGAACTGATGGATCCCATATCTACGTATACCAGACTCCATGAGTATCGGTCTATACCAAGTGACACCCAGTGGTCAGACTATAAAAGGTCTCTAATATGCGTGGAACCAAAGTATAATGGATTATTTAGAAGCCCACTACGGCGCTTAGGTCGGACGATTATATATACTACTCTACTTGAAAAGACCTTCTATTGATGGCAACATAGGATGTCTATGGGGGTCTTCATGAGTATGTTCAGTATCCAGTCTTGACTGAATACCCGTATGTCTATACAAGCTCCAAGATTATGGTCAATTAGGAACAACTATTTGTACCCTATAGATATAGACATAAACTAATCTATATGAAAAGGGATCCACTGACAGACCTACATCGGTTAAAATAGATCAGGAACAATATATTTAAGAACATACTTATATATTCTGATGTCTTTGTCCCATTACAGACAAGGCTCTAACTCCTTGGATTTTACTGATTATTATAACCTGCTAACTCTTAACAGGTATAAATCTCAGTGATGCTAACTCTTAGCCCTGATCTAAACTCATTTAGATTAAATCTGAACTCCTTCAGATCATACAATGTCTGTAGTGTTACAAATATAGAACCATATTATAAAAGGTATTAGCGAATGTATAAAAAGTACACTGTATAGATATCAAATATTTATACAAATCTGGGATGACATGTAAGCATAACCCTAATAACAATATAATGTGGATCATCCAATCATATAATTGAATGTCCTTGTCTACTTTTTGAATGCTAGGAAATTTATTTTCAAGAAATGTGACATCTCGTGCTTCAAGTTCAGTTATTGTTCTATCTTTACATTCACCAATGAACACACACCCTTTGGAGTGTTCAGGGTATCTTATAAAGATATATTTCTTCCCTTTTGAACCCAATTTTTCATGTTTATGTGATGGATTATGAACATATGCTACTGACCCCTATGGTCGCAAATCAGTCAGGTTAGGTTTCCTACCCGTCCATAGCTTATATGGTGTGAAACTAACTGATTTACTCGAAACTCGATTAAGTATATAGGCTGCAGTCAATAATGCATCTCCATAGTATAACAATATGAGATTTGCTTGAGCCATTATAGACCTAATCATTTTGAATAATCTTCTATTCCTTCTTTTCACTACACCATTTTGCTGTGAAGTCCCAGGAATAGTTAAATATCTCTCTATATCTTTCTCATCATATAGTTCCTTGAACTATTCAGAAAGATATTCACATCCTCGGTCATTTCTTAGAGCTTTAACTCTTTTGTCTAATTGATTCTCAACCAAATTTAAAAAGAATCTAAAGCAATCCAATGCTTCAGATTTATGAAAGATCAAGTAGACATAACCGAAATGCGAGAAGTCATCAATGAATGTGATAAATATGAGACTCTATTTCTAGTTTTCACACTCTTTGAACCACAGTTGTTTGAGTGGATTAATTACAAAGAATATTCAGCTATAGTTCCTTTGCCAAATGGTTTTCAAGTTATTTTTCTTGCTAAATAATTTTCACATATAGGAAAATTAATCTTAGCAAGTAAGCCCAATAAGCCCTATCTAGCTAATCTGTTCATTCTATCTTGTCATATATGTCCAACTTTAGTATGTCAAATATTAACATCCACGTCAGAAAATACATCATATAAAAAACAACTATTATTAATAATGGTGTCCAAAACCAAAAAACCATCCAACAAATTACCAATGTCAATTAAGTTTAAATTATATGAGATTTTGAAACCAACACTATGAAAATTTAGATTGTATCCCAATTTAAGAAGGGCTAAGATAGAAACTAAGTTTCGTTGAATTTCTGGATCATATGAGACATCATGGAGAAGAAGAGTTCAGCCACCATGCAACTCTAGTTTACAGGTGCCAATTCTTTTTGTTTTAACTCTAGAGTTATTCTCCATATATATCCATTAGTCGCTTGACTAATTCGACAATACTCTACAAAAACTCCATAATCTTTAGCTATGTAGTATGTTACTCCTGAATCTATAGTCCACAAAAGATGAGATTCAATCATAAATATAGAATTGATCACATAACTATAAAGCAAATGTGCATTTATAAGCTAAATTTCCAAGCTTGCCACAATTATAGCAACTCATATTAGTTTTTTTCTTTCTTTTTACCAGCCCACTTTCCTCTATGGTGCTTTTCGATAATAAACTTTCCTTATGCTGAAATAGATCACTTCTTATTGTGAAAGACTTTGTCTCTTCTTTCGTGCTTAAGCTCGAAGCTTTGCACATGCTGGAATCTGTCATATATAGTTAACCAGAAGTATTAGCAGCCTTCAGGCACTTTTCTTCTAGTTTAAGATGACTTCTTGTGTCATCAAAAGTTTTGATACTATCATTATGCATCATATTAACTCTCATATGCTCCCAACTATCAGAAAGAGATTGAATGACTGCTTGCACTTGTTGCTCATCAGTTAGTATATATCCAACATTCTTTAGCTCTCTAATCATATTCGACATCTTTCTTATATGCTGCCTCATTGCATGATTTTGGCGTTTTCTATAAGAGTCGAATTTAATAGCAAGCCTTCTAAGTTTGGTGGTGGAAGTACCTCTAAAATGTTCTTTTAAGGCAAGCCACATCCCTTAAGCCATCTCATACTTCGTATACTTACACAAGAGATCATCTTTTCACATTGCTAAGCAACGTAATGCGAGCATTGTTATTTTTGCTTTTTCATACTTGATAAGCTTTCTGATCTCTCTTATGTTGAGCATTATTTCCATAAGATGGCTCAGTTATAGCATTGAAAAATAGCCTCAAGAGTCTCTTACTCTTCAAGAACATACTATTTTTCTTTTACGGTGCCAAATATCGTAGTTATCACCATTCAGTTTTTCTCCTTTGTTTAATTCAGCCACAACTTTCTTTTAGTTTCCATTTCTATTCAATAGAAATAATTGTAGAAACATTAATAAGATGTTGGCATAATATCATTTACAGATATTTATTTATTTTGCCACAATCATAAAAAATAAAAAACACATGATAGCTGAACACAAGGATTAAAGTCGAAAAGTCGTTGATGCTTCTAATCATCATCCTTTTCAAGTATTAATTTATCATTGTTCAATTTTATTGCGCAAAATACTCGTTCCATTTATTTATTCCCTAAAAATTTTAACAAAATAAAACTCCCACTAGAAAAATATTATTTGATATACATGAACAATGTGCAAAATATGTATATATATATATATAAATCATAAATATCACATTTGTTTAATTAATCATGTTCATTAGCGTAAGTAATAAATGAACATAATATAAAAATAATACTTATAAAATATTTCTCTAAAAATTATTTATATATTGTCTATAACCCCTTTTATTCAATGTAATTCATTCCAAAAGAAAATTCTCTATTGTAATATTTATCAACATAAAATAAAATAATAGAAAAAATATTGTTATAAATTTAATTGAGCGAGTATTTATCATACTACATTTATTTTGCTCCCACTGGAGTGCAACACCCTCAAGCACATTCCATAAAATATTAAAAAGACTTTTTAGAAAATTTAAATTGTTAACAATATTTTATTTTGAATTTTGAATTATTTACATTAATATAATTAAATAAAATATATTACTAATTTTAAAAATACAAAATAAAAGTAAATAACATTTTGAGCTAGGCGCAGCAAATGGCCTTAAAATTAGAGTCCGCGATGGCTGCCTGTAAGCTCCACATGCCGAAATAAGGAGTGGAACATATGTTGCACAGTACAGCGCTTGTTCACTCATGATAGGTGGAGCGTGCAAGCCACGTGCCATCATATGACCATATTTCGACAATTATCTTACCGTTTGAAGACTCTAAATGATGTGCTAAATTTTGTGGTGTGCTCTATTTTTCAGTTTGAGATTGAAATGAAGTGCTCTGGTAAAGAGAGTAAGACTCGAATGAATACTGTTCATCATCTTCAACCTTAAAACCCTAAAATTCAATTTGTGAACCAGAACAAGAAATGGCTCGTTCTCTCTCAATTTATGTCCAAATTTGACAAATAATATACCATTGGAAACCTTGTTTCAAGATCTTTCAAATGGTACCAGCATCATAAATAATAAATCACTATAGCAAAAGTTATTATTATAACAAAATTTTGGGTCTTATACTTATGGTTTTGATTCTTTCGCTATACATGTTATTTCAAAGCAATCCAAAGCTCTAGAAATATATTATATATGTACTATAACTCATAAAACAAGAAACATAAGCTAATTATTAGCTAAAATGAATTATACTATTAATAAGCTCAATTTTGGTTTAAAATGAAAGAATAGCATATTTCAATTAATATAACCAAAACATAACACAAACTAACAAGCTCTGATACCAATGATGGAAATAACAAAGAATAGCTACATATCCGGATTGGTCAAAGAACAATCATAAGTGGAAATTTTCCTCAATTCATACAAGTTTCAATATAGAATAAAAATACACCTATATGGCATGTCTGATTAAAAGGACTTAAGTTTAATGAATCTTAATTTTATCGAGTTATCATAGGAATATAAATAATTGGTGAAAGATATATTCACTTGACCATCAGAAGAGACTAGTGAAGAAAATATATTGTTAATCTTATAATTTTCCTAATTATGATAAATTTAGTTTATTTGCATTCATAGTTTAGTATTATTTTAGTTTCACATGAATGTTGATTTTCTGGATAAAGATAAGAAGATTTAATTTTTAGTACTTGGTTGAGAATAAGCTAAGACCTTGTAGGTATGACATCCGTTCTTAAACACTATATTACTTGTTTACGATAGCGTGCACTTGCGATTAGTGATTACACAATAAACTGGTCTTGTTTGTATCTGTGATTTGATCAGGCTTCATCATTTCTTGTAGAATCTTTAGGTCTATTAGTGCATTTGCAACTAATGTATGATTGCCGAGAGCAAGTGCTATCATTGACGAGTAATATAATGATGAGAAACTTATCGACTCCACAAGGAATTTATATGTATTTCTAAACCAATTACTAAAATGGATCTTCTTGTCTTTATCTAGATAGTTGGATATTGAACTAGAAATTACAATTACTACTAACACTAAAATCCAATCTTAATAATAAAAAAATGCTATGAAATCAATGAATGGGAATATCTTGGATTATAACCATCCCTCAATATGTTCTCCTAATGATATTATCTTGACTGTTATTTCCTTAATGAATATTGGTCATAACATAAAACTCATCTCAAGCCTTTTTTTATGGTCAAGCAACTATACCTTGTCCATTACATGTATTCCTATAACATAATTTGTATTGACCATGCATACCATATAAGTATATTCTTATCATATATTGAAATTCACAACTACTATGCTATAATTATGCATCAATTTGTCGTAGGTTTACACTAAGATGCAATTTCCATGTTTATCTTAATGAATCAAAATCATTCAACAACTAGCTAGGTTAATTGAAAGCATTAAGAAAAAAAAAATTGAATAACAAAGTAAGTTCATAAAATTCAAGGATAGAAAGATTTAAATCCATATATTGAGTTCAAAACTATAATCCTAGACAAGAAAATTAGTTCAACATAATGAAAGAGTAATGACTAAATACAATAAAAATCACGATACAACCAATCCCATAACAAATAAATTAAAGATGGTGTGAATCATAATAAGCTCTTGATTTGGTTAAACCCTCTCTTTGTAGTCATCCACTATTTGATTGTATTGTTAAATATTCTCTCCAAATTAATTTTAATTGCTATTGGTTTTGTTTTTACATTACCAAGGTTGAATTTTTGGTTTTGAGATGACCTACCTTGAAGAGAAAATGAAGTTGAATCTTCCAAAAGCTACTGGAATAATAAAAAAGTGAACTTTTATGGTACTAGTGATAACTATAACGACGCGATGTTCTCTCTTAGAACATAAGAATGTTCTCTATTTTTTTCATGCAAATGCCATGACATTTAATCTATCAATGCTGGAGTATTTTTAGTTCTGCAGTAGTGCCACAAACTATGCGTGCATTGATTGCTCTAGATTTTGTGTTATAACATTCACAAAGCTTACGCTGCGACATCCACCTTTGCATGAACACAGGAATGTTGAAGTGGAGAGGGCTAGGGCATTCATCCTTTTTCATACATGTTGGGGCACTAGAGTAAGAACATTGAAGGCATTCTAATGAGGTACAATAGCTCATGATTAGCCAATAATATGAAGCACAATATGCAATGCAAGCCCATTCAAAAGTCAATCATACTAGTTATAACTTTGAGAGCTAATGATCCACTATAATAGTAACAAATGGTGGCAAGGAGAAGACTATATAGATAGCCATATTCTGTACCAATTAATGTTAATTCAGATGAAGAAGCTAAAGATGAGGTTAAGGTTAGGCTATGAGCAAGAGGAGTAACTATGGGTGCACAAAGAAGGCCTAATCATTTTGCCCTTCCAGTGGATGATTTTTGAAGAGGAAGAAATTAATGGTGAAATTGATGGTGAGTTTTTTCCAAAAGGGAAACAACACAAGTGTGATGAAACTTACAAGGTAAAAAGCTTATTTGCCTACTTTTAATTATATTGCTGATATAGAATAATTTTAGGATTAAAAGTATAAGGTAGAGAGTTTCTTTGAAATTATAAATGTAAGGCTAGAATGTATGGTACCTTTAGTGGCTTACAAACTGTGTGACGGTGTGGATGCTTAATGGCAACATCATAAAAAAGGTCAGATGTCAAGGGGACAACCACCTGTTCATCATTGGTGCCAAATGAAGGCACTTTTAAGAGGGCATATCTAAACAAACTATCTTTCAATAGTTCTAGAATTGCATTAAAGGAATCCACTTTGCTTCATCTTATACAAAAGAGTTCTTAAGGTTGCATGTTAGGTGCAACTTAACAGAAACAGAGGACCAGCAAGTGGCTAAATATGTATATTGTCTAAATAATGGTATTAAAGATAGCTTGGTCATGCAATAAATATAGTCAATTGATTAAGCTTAAAACTTGGCATTAAGGGCCAAGTAGATCATGAAGGCTGAGAGTTTTCCAAAAAGTCAGGCCTATTCATATATTAAGCCCAGTTCCAAGTTTTCTTCTACGAGACTTGATGGAAAACCTTTGGAATTCAAGGGAAAAGAAGCTAGTTCAAAGAAACTAGAAGGAAATGGAAAGAAAACTAGATGGTTAACAAGAAATTTGATGTTTTAAGTACAACTAGTTAGGGCATAAGTTTAGTGACTACCTTAGGCAAAAATTTGTTAATGTCACACATTTAAAAGAAAAGGAAGGAGACATAGAGGATGATGAACTCCAGAACAATGATTCAATTTTCATGTTGAGATAGCCAAAGAGGATGGTAAAAAGGTTGTGTGTTATAAAAAAATTGATGTTTAGACCTATACAACCAGAAGAGTCTCAACGAAAGAAGCTTTTTAAGGAAAATGCTTGATGGCCGACAAAATGTGCAAGCTTTTTATTGACTATTGTAGCTGTGAAAACTTAGTGTTTCAAATCTTGGTTGATTATCTCAAACTCCAAATATAGCCACATTTAACCCGTATAGCATTGCTTGGATAAAGAAACGGCCTAGCATGCAAATTACACAATAATACTATTTCTCATTGTCTTTAGGAAAAACTTACAAATCTAAAGTTCTTTGTTATATCGTGGTATGGATGCATTTTATGTGTTACAAAGGGGGATAACACATATACCTTTACTTAGGATCACAAGTGGATAGTTTCCATTTTAAACCAACGAGAGAATATTTTGCCAAAAATGGAGGAGAATGCATTGCTATTCGTGGCTCTTAAAGAGGATGTGTTTGTGGAGGACATGAAAAGTGCCAAAACTTGTATTATTCTAATAGTTAAGGGAGTAGAGTAACCCATACAACTCACACCAAATAAAGTTCAAAGCTTATTAATATAATTTGTTTATGCAATGGCAGAACCAACACAATTGCCTATAATATGAGATATTCAACACTGCATTGATTTTTTTCCTTGGAGTTAGCTTGCAAAATCTGCCCCATTCTCGCATAAATCCAAATGAGCATGAAATCGTGAAATAAAAAGTGGAGAAGTTGTTACAAAAGGGGCACATATGAAAGTGCATTAGTCCTTGTGCCGTATTTGCATTGTTTACCTAAAAGAAGGATGAGAGTTAGAAGATGTGTATGGATAGTCATGCTACAACAAAGTAACCATAAGGTATCATTTTTCCATCCAAAGGCTTTATGACTTTCTTGCTCAGTTGTTTAGTGCTAATGTATTCACCAAGATAGATTTATAAAGTGGATATCACCAAATCAAAATTTGTGTAGAAAATGAATGGAAGACAACTTTTAAGACAAATGATGGGCTATATGAGTAGAAGTCATGCCATTTAGGTTATCTAATGCGCTAAGTACATTCAAGCACATTATGACCTAAGTACTTAAACCTTTTATGTCTCACTTTGTTGTTTTCTTTTTTGATGATATTTTGGTCTATAGTAAGAATGTAGAGGAGCACATTAATCATATTAGGCAAATTTTAGCTGTGTTGAGAAAGAACAAGTTGTTTGTAAACTTGAAGAAATTTGTATTTTTAATAGATAAACTTGTGTTCCTAGGATTTGTTGTAAGTAGTTAGGGAATTCGTGTGGATGAAAAAAAGGTGAAAGCTATTAGAGAATGGTCATAACGAAAAACCATAATTGATGTAAGGATTTTTCATGGGCTATTGCATTCTTTAGTGAGAATTTATCAAAACTTTCAGCACTATTATGGCACCCATTACCAATTGTTTGAAGAAATATAGATTTTAATAGGGAGAGGTTGCTGATATAGCTTTGAATTGATCTAGAAAAATTTACTACAACACTTATTCTATCTATGCTTGACTTTGCCAAAACGTTTGAGATTAAATGTGATGCAAGTGGGATTAGTTTACGGGATGTTCTTCTCAAGAGAGGAAACCTATTGTACTCTTTAGTGAGAATTTAAGTGAAACAAGATAAAAGTGGTCAACGGGTCAATAAGAACTATATGTTGTGTTACGTGATCTCAAGACATAGGAGGTATATCTTTTTCCTTAAGAGTTTATTGTCTACTTTGACCATCAATCTCAAGACTTGCTCTCAGACACTTTTATGGGCAAATGCATATTAATGGTATGTTGTCTAGGTGGGTAACTTATCTTGAAATATTCAATTATGCTATTATTCATAAATTTAGAATTATTAACCGAATAGTATATGCTCTAAGTCATTGTGCCACTCTACTTGTTTCAATTTCTATTGAAGTTCCAAGTTTTGAACTACTAAAGGAGCTATATGAGAATGATGAAGATTTTGGTAATGTTTGGACTAAGTACATAATAAAGTAGCCCATAAGTGAATACTTGGTCTAAGATGGGTATTTTTTAAGGGAAACAAATTGTGCATTCTAGTGATCTCATTACACGACAAGTTGCTAACAGAATGTATTCTAGTGACTTGAGTGGCCACGTGGGAAGAGATAAGACCATAGCTGGTTTAGAGGAATGTTACTACTGACCTTATCTTAAAGAAGATGCTATAAAGTTTGTACAGAGGTGTTCAATTTGTCAAATAAGCAAGGGGCAGTCACAAAACACAGGATTATACATGCCTTTGTATATTTCTAATGCACCATGGGATGGCATCTTAATGGACTTTGTACTTGGTTTACCAAGAACCCAGAGGGGAAGTGATGTCGTATTTGTAGTGGTTGATTGATTTCTAAAACATCACACTTCATTTCATATTGAAGGACAATAAATGCACATTATGTAGCCAAAATGTTCTTTACAGAAATGTTCATTTTCATGGTGTACTCATTTCCATCACTTTCAATAAGAATTTTTGGTAGCCTTTTGGCTAACTTTGTGGACAAGGTTTGGGACTATATTGATGTTTTCTAGCATAGCATATCCCCAAACCGATTGGCAAATAGAAGTAGTGAATCGTTCTTTGGAAAATCTGATTATATGCATATATGGGAACAAAAGTGGCCTATGAGACTTTACTTTGGAACAAGTTGAGTTTGCTTACAATAATATAGTCAATTGTTCCACTAGAATGAGTCATTTCTTTATTGTTCATACTAGAAGTCCAAGGTATATTGTGGACCTAGTCAAACTTCCTTTTAATGTACGTTCTAATGCAACTACATTTGATTTAGCAAATACCTATTCAAAAGTATTCCAGGAGGTACATTAATCCTTGGAGGAGAATAACATTAAATACAAGGCAACTGTAGACAAGCATCGGAAGTATCAAGTGTTTAAGAAGAGTGATGGTTTATTTACAAAAAGAGAGGCTGCCTATGAAAGAGTTCATGGCAAGCTAAGGCATAAATGTTATGGATCTTTTAAACTTTTGAAAAAGATCAATGACAATGCTTATATGATAAACTTACCTAATGACATGGGTATATCAAAAACTTTTAATGTAAGAAATATCTCTATATATCATCTCGAACGCAACCTATATGATCACTTAAACATGAGTTCTTTCAAGGTGGAGGAGAATGATGGGGTATAGCAACCCATGGTTAGCCAACAATATGAAGACAAATTACAACACAAGCCCAATCTGAAGTCAATTATACTTAATAGAGTCAAAGAAACATTAAAGCTGGTCACTAAGCTATTATAGCTCTTTTTTAGTGCACATTTATTATGTTTTGATGTTTGTGTTATCTTAGAACTTTAATTTGGGTATTGATGTTTGTCTTGAAACTTTAATTTGGTTTTTTCTATTTATGAATGATTGTTTCAAGTATTTAAACTAGTTACATCTATAGTTTCAGTAGCTTTTGATGATTAATAAAAAAAGAATTCTCTACTAAGAGATCAATTCAAATTTTCCATTTTCTGAGCTATTTTTATTTCATCTTGTTGAACAATATCAACATCTCTCGTCTTTATGAACAAAATCATAAACCTATAAAGGCTTATCTTGCTGTCATGTTCATTACTTTTCTTCACTTCACTTCTAAATCTTCAGTTTTTGCCTTCAGTTTTTATGTTTTCACTCAAATTTCTTTAACTTTATCTTTACCACGATTAATCCTAAAAAAACAACACTTAAATGTGTAAATAACTTGAAATTAATAAAAAATGAGCAATTCTTAAGTTAGAATAAGAACAAAATTATTGGAGATAGTGCTTACGTGTCATTCCATTATACAGTAAATATTTCAATAATAATCGTTAAAACATAATTATATGATAAGAAGCTTGTAACATTTTTAGACATTGTAGATCTAAAGAAGTTTAGATCTGATCTAGAAGAGTTTGGGTCAATGCTAAAGCTAGCAATTCTAAAGAGTTGAACCTTGTATGAAATAAGGACAAAGACCTGATAATAATATAATAATGACGTAGTTACAAAGAGTTGCAAATGGTGCTAAGAAATGTCATTGCGCAATATGTTCTAAAAACATTGGTCATGATCTATGGTTATCGACACTGTTTGATCGATATTCCATATGGATTAGTGTATGTTTATATCTAAATTATTTAGATGGTTAGTCTTAGTAAACTATGAACTTAGTGAATCTCTGCATAAGTATGCAAGTATTTAGTAAAAACTGGGTACTGAACAGATCATGAGGACCTCTAATAGATATCCCATAAAGTCATCAATAGAGGGTTTTCCCAAGTTGAGTAGTATTCATGGTCCTTTGACTTGAGCGAGACTTGGGTATTTGAGTGATCCACCATACTTTTGTTCCATGCATGTCAGAGACCTTTCATGGTCTGACTGCTGGGTATAGTCCAATGCTCATAGAGTATGATGTGCATGTAGATATGGGATCTATCAGCCCATATGAGTGAGTTATATATTCTGATACTTCAAGATTGTATTTTTAGGAAGTCTTGTGACCGCAAGAATAAAACCCAAAAAAAGAGTTTTCCATAGGGTTAAACAATATTGCAAAGGCGCTTACGAATATTGTCTACAAAAATACAAATCTGGAGATAAGTTTATGGTTTAGTATAAAAAGATTTAACGGTGATAATCAATATCTCTGCTCTTCTAAGGATATAAGTGACAGAAGAATTATGCGGACATGGTTGACCTCCACTTGTGTGGTTCAACACACCATTCGGTAATATCTGTAACGTGTCTGGGGAAATCATTCATAGACTTATGCAAGTGTCCTTAAGACAAATAAGTGTGTGCCTAAAAGTCTCACAATTTAAAGTGAACTTTTTGAACACTAGGGTAGCGGTACAGATTTATACATGAAGGCTTCAAAAAACATGATACATTTAGGACCTATTTAGAAATTGGGAATCATACTTTGCAAATGTTGTAAATAGGTCCCTATTGCATAAAATAATAAATTGCACATATGGCATCCAAGCATGGCTATTTGTGTGACAAATGTCACATGCATAGAGTTGTATGTGACAAATGTCACCCAAGCAAAGTGTTTGCAGACATGGCATCACAAGGCTACATGTAAGACATATGACCACTTGAGAAGTCTTGCACTTTATAAAACAAATGGAAAGAGTTTTGTTTTGACAAAACTTCAATTATTGAATGCAAATTCGTGCAAAGAATTTGAGAGAAAATGTAAATTTTAAAATCTTGCATTATGTCCCTAAAACACATTTTTATGAATTTAATGCTTAAATCAATTCAATAGTTGAGTTGTTTGTTGATTGCTGTATGAAATACTAATTAAAGGCTACTATTCTAACTCCTCTAATCCCATTAAATATTGAAGTATGGAATTGTTCAAGAGAGGACTTCATTATGAGCTCAACAAACTTCCAAGTTCAATAATCTTTATCGAATTATCTACCAATGTATGTATTTGATTCTTATACTATTTTTTATTCAGTTGTAATGTGTATATATTAATAATAATATTTTTATTCCGCTGCGCAATGTATGTTGGACATTCATTTTGAAACTTTCAACATGTACACAATCACATGTATGCACCATTTAATGCAGTAACATATGGTATCAGAGCATGTTTTGTGTGTTTTGGGGTTGTTGGAGTGCTATATGAAATGTTGGGGATGCCAAGAAATTATGGGAGGTGCATTTTAAAGTGTTTGAAGTGCAAAAAATATCTTCATGTTAAAGGAATATCACGGTGCTGCGATTAGAACGCTGGGGCATTCTTCGCTTAACACTAGAGTGTTCAACATGGCTTCTGCATGTGGGAATAATAAGGCATTAAAGTGTTTAACATTAGGGCATTGGCAAGATAAAATGTTGGGGAATTTATATATTAGATGTTGGGGCATTCTCATGCAGAATACAAGGGCTTTCTTAGGTTGAACATCAGGGCGTTAAGGCAGTTAACACTGAGGCATTTATTATTAAATTACGAAAAATCTTTCTTAATCAGATTTAAATATATTTTATTAAGAGATAATGTTTATACACGGTCCATCTTTCCAATACGGTGTTAGATGGGTCATCTCAGTCTTTCCCAATATTTCAAAAGAGTGAGAGGTTAGTCGGTATGATCTGGACTATGTCGATTAAACATGAAATGAGACAAATATAAGCAAAATTATTATCCAATGTTGATAAAGCATGAAGGCAATATCGATTACTTATATTTGATCATTGGCAAGTTAAATCTGGAACACATTTACCCAATATTGCTAAAGCATAATGATAAAGTGTGTTTAGGATCAAAAGTAAGAGTTGCATGAGATGCAATTGACAAGAGTTGTCTATCTTTTGAGTTTTATAAAAGCTAATATTACTAAAGCGTGAAGCCTGAGTAGAATGCTATTTGAATTTACTTCTCATAGTAAAATTTACAATGTTTAAATTTTTGTTTTTATCATTTAAGAGATTATAAAAAATATGTAAAACAGTGGGAGGGCGTCTTTAGATCGAAAACATAAACTAGTTATATCCATGATCTAAAAACATTAATTTTAATGATTAAAAATATTCCGCTAATCATCTTCTGTCTTGTCTTATAAAGATAAGATAAGAAGAATACGAGTAATCCATTAGAGACACATATTAGTGTTGGGTTATGTTGTACAATTACTAGGGTGCTTGCATATGGGATGTGTTCATCATACAACAAACATACATATCTCATACATATATATGCACAGCGGAAGATTAAATACAATGAACACATAAAATACATATTTATTAAACTAAAAATCGAGATTGGGAAAATATTACCCATGAAGCCTTTGGATTAATTTGCTTGAAGTCCACCATGAAATGAATCTTTGATCAATTCTAGCAATCAACAAGGGTGGGTTTGATTGTTTAGAATAGCAGTATATTAATCCAGCATCTTTGTTTAACTCTTAAATATAATTCAAAGTTAAACTCTTTAACTTAATCAATTTTGTTTTTTCTTTTATTCAACTCTTGAATAAATAAAACAAATCTCCTTTTTAGTTATTACATTTAGTAACCATTAATTCAATTTGTTTTGCTGTTCTAACACTTAAAACACAAAACAAAGAATTCTAATTTCTCAAATTGAAATGGCTCCTAAAAATGCAAAACCTAAAAACTAAAAACTTATTGATTTTGAATTTCATTTCACTTTATATACTAATGCATAAATTCCAAACTAATTTGAATTTCATTTGCATTTTCTTTGGCTTAACCTAACCTTAATTAACATTTAACCTTAGTTAGATTATTTTAACTTAACCCTTAAGTTAATAAATATTTAATTATTCTAACCATAGTTAACTAACTTAACCATGGTTAGGTTAACCTTTACTTAACCATTAAGTAAAGTTAACTAACTTAACCTTATGGTTAACCTTTAACCATAGTTAAGTTAAATCATTTATTTAACAATTAAATAAATAAATATTTATTTTTATTATTTAACAATTAAATAATCATAAAGTGAAATTACTTTTATCCTTACTAGGTTACCAAGTTAACCAAAAGTGGGTCTCACTATTTAACCATATACTTTAGTTAACTTAACCTTAGTAAATTGTTGAATTATACTGTATTGAACAATTCAATACGGTTTGTTCAATACAGTACACTGCCCAAGTGCTCAAAGAGTACATTTCATATTGGGACTCTTTAGGTCCACACCCGATTTGTCAAATGGAACTATTCCATTAATCCGTAATCGATGCCCCACGCACACGTTACAAATATTACAAATCAGCGTGTCAGACCATACAAGTTGAGGTCATAACGTATACGTATAATCCCTCCATCATTTATACCAAGCATGTGCTGGGATATAGATCAGCACCGTCAAATCCCCATTTGCTCATCCATAAACTTATCTCCAGATTCGTATCTAGATAAACAATATACGCAAACACTTTTGCTATATTGTTTAACCCTGTGGGAAACTCTTTTCTCGGATTTATGCTTGTGGCCACAAGACTTTATGAAATACAATCTCGAAGCATCGGATATACAACTCACCTACGTAAGCTGACGGATCCTGTATCTACGCACACCGGACTCTATGAGCATTGGATCATACCTAGCAATACATAGCGGTCAGACCATGAAAGGTCTCTGACATATGTGGAACCAAAGCATGATTGATCACTCACAAGACTACCGTGGCTCTCAGGTCAAAGGACCACAAATACTACTCAACTCTAGAGGACCTTCCTTTGACGGTTTCATAGGATATCTATTGGGGTCTTCGTGAGTCTGTTCAGTATCTAGTCTTGACTGGATACCCGTATGCCTATACAAGCTCTAAGCTCATGGTCAGTTACGAACAACTATATGAACCAGTTAGATATAGACATACACTAATCTATATAAAGTGAATCACCGATAGACCCGCATTGGTGATCATAGATTAGAAACATTATCTTTGAGACCTACTTACATAATGATATTTCTTAATACCTATTGCAACTCTTTGCAACTATATCATTACAAGTATACTCTCAGGTCTTTGTCCCATTATAGACAAGGTTCTAACTCTTTAGACCTCGTTGACTCTTATAACCTGCTAACTCTTAACAGTGCTAACTCTTAGCATTTATAACTCTCATCTTTGCTAACTATTAGTTCTAGTCTAAACTCCTTTAGACCAGATCTGAACTCTTTCAGATCAAACAATGTCTGTAATGTTACAAGCATTATACCATATTAATAATTTTTATTCGAAATATTTATTGTATAAATATTAATAATTAATATTCATACAATATTGGAATGGCACGTGAGCACCAGCTCCAACAATTAGACACACACAAATTATAGGACACCAAATAATAATTATGACTGACTGTGAATTTAAGAATTGTTCTATATTCAGAATAACTTGAATATATCATTGATCAAAAAATTATAAGAGGTGTTTCTAATAATACTTCTTTTAAAGAGGTTTAAACTTGTCAAAAATAGATAAAGGATGATTTGAGAGTCAAATAATATATCTTGGCCTCAATATCTATTGATATTCAATGGGAGTATGTACACAAGAATTATGCAAGTAGTATCATGCTCCATCTGAAAGAATAGTTCGATATATCCAAATCCATAAGATAAGAAGAAATGTATAGGAAAGTCCTCCATTATAGTACAGTTGAACCATGTAAATGTTACTATCTAGAGTACCTCATTATAGATAATATAAACCCTATTAGGTCTCTGTTTACCAAACACTAACATTTCATCAGCATTTAATGCTAAAAATAGTTGTATATTAGATACAACATATTTATCTCATATCTATAATTTGTTGTATTATTTGAGCAATGCTAAAAAGTTGCAGAAAGGAGAAGTACATGTTCATGTATCAAACAAAGATTTCTAGAACGATGAAGTTGTTCAGACTTTTAGTCTCTTCTCTCTTCTTCGCTTGCAGAAATATTAAGTTGTATGTATTTTATTTCGTGCTAAACATTGTTAGATAGTTAATATCCCTACTTGTGTAATACACTGAATGTTATTATGTATATAAAAAGAATTGTTCCCTATATTTACATGATGTTAATAATGTATCTCAGTTGAAGGTCAGTTGATGAAAGGCTATTATAATTTAGATACAACAAGAAATGTCTTGAATATATTGGTGAATAAAACAAGTAATAAATTTGGTAACTTTAGATAGAAATTTGGCAAATGAGATTAAGTTATATAGGCATGAGGCGCTTAACCCGTCTTGTTTATGAAACTTGTATTCAAGGGAAGATGACCAAATCTCTTACTATTTGGTATTGACACTATGCCACTAATTTATTAGAATTAGTACATAGTGATGTATGTGGTCCAATAAATCACACTGCTATAGGTAGTTTTTCTTACTTTGTTGTCTTTATCGATGAATGTCACAATATGGATAAAGGTTTGATGAAATATTAGTCGAAAGTTTTTGAAATGTTCAAAGGGTTTCAACTTGAGGTAGAGAAACTAGCCGCTATATGTATTAAATGTATTTAATTAGATGGAAGTGGTGAATACATAAATAGTGAATTCGTGAATTATTTAAAGAAAATAAGATTCTTACTTACAATAGTTCTCTAGGTTCTTCTCAATATAAAGGTGTTTAAAAAATGAGGAATCATACTTTATTAGACATGGTCTGATTAATAATAAGCATCACCGATCTTTTAAAATATATATGGGGTTATGCTCTAGAAACTGTTGCTCACTTGTTGAATAGCGTTCCATAAAAAAATATTCCTAATACTTCGTATGAGATATGGATTGGTAGAAAATCGAGTCTTAAGTATGTTAACACTTGGGGTTATCTTATTTATGTAAGAGTTACCCAACATGATAAATTTATACCTAAAAGGGACAAGTACTAATTCAATGGATATCCTAAATACTTTAAGGGATATCAATTCTATGATCTAGAAAGATCAAAATGTTCATTTATTGAAATACTACTTTCATAGAGAAATAGTTTCTCATGGGTTTTGTGGATTATAGAAGGATTGAACTTGGTGAAGTTAATCCAAGAATCATAGAATTGACAATGGAATTTCATACTCAATCGAGTGAGATACTTAACACACCTTCCACATAAGTTAGAAATAATATCAAGGCTGTAAGGTATGTAAGATACTTGTACCCTTACAGTTTTCTTAGTTGAAGAAAAGGATCATATGACTTATTAAAAGATGATGTTAGACAATGATTTAGAAAATGGCATGAAGCTATAAAATCCAAAATTGACTCAATGCATGTTCATCAAGTCTAGGAATTAGTTGGGCTTCCCAAAGAAATAGTTCTTATTGGTTGTAAATAAGTTACAAGTGAAAGCGTAGGGCCCAATTAGAAGTAAAGACCTTCAAGGCCCGATTGGTGGTAAAAGGTTACACTCAGCGATCAGGGATCGTTTCTAAAGAAACTTTTTATTACTTACCATATTAAAGTCGATTAGAATTTTATTGGCTATTGCAGCATATTTTAATTTTTAAATCTGACAAATGGATGTAAAGACAATACATGTCTTGAGTAAGATATATACAGGGACAAGAATTCAATTTATTACATCCAGCCGAACTTCTAATCTAGAATACAAACTGAAAATGCCCATTTATAGACTTAAGCAGGCTTCCTAAAACTGAAATCTTAATTTTGATCAAGTAATCAAAAAGTTTGGTTTTATAAAAAATGAAGAAGAATCATGTATGCTAAGAAAGGGCAGTGAGAATATGATTATCTTTCTTATTCTTTATGTGGATAACATAGTCATTATTGAAAACAATATTGATGTGTAACAATCAGTTAAGAGTTGTAAGTAAGAACTTCTCTATGTAGGATTAGGGAAAGACTTCTTATATACTGGGTATAGAGCTTTATAGAGATAGAGCTGGAGTTAGGAAGCTGATAGGACTCTTCTAATCCTCGTACATAGAAAATGTTCTTGAAAGGCATGACCTAAACAACTGTAAGATGGTTAATATATCTTTTAAACATACCATTCATCTTATGTGTGCTAAGAAATGGTCGTGGGAGCATGATTGTCTTTCTTATTCTTTATATGGATGACATAGTCATTATCAGAAATGATATTGATATGTAACAATCAGTCAAAAGTTATAAGTAAAAACTTATGCGTGAAGAATTATATGTATACGCTATGACCTTAACGTGTATGGTCTACTGCACTGATTTATAATATCTGTGACGTGTGCTCGGGGTATCGATCTCTGACTCACAGAATAATTCTATTTGACAAATCAAAAGTTGACCTAGAGAGTCCACAATATGAAGTGTATTCGTTGTGCACTGGGGCACCGTTTCAGATTAAATAGTTCGATCCAAAAAACTCTAGCAAACTGGACATTTACTTCGGTTTTCCTCTGTTCATGCACGTGTCAAAACTTAAGAGTTAAGTACATCAATTAGTTAACAATTAGTTGTTGATCAATGGGATGTTGACATATGGCACATGTGGGCCAATTATTGTTTAATTTAAAAATTACCAAAATGACCTTATTTGTTGGACAAATAATATCATAATTTTATTCATTAAAATGTTTATTGAATAAGATAATAATAATAATAATAATATATGATATTAATATTTAAATTAAAATCAAACAATTAATTTTTTATTTAAATTGGCATGTATTTCTACCATGATTTAATATGATTAAATCATTTATTTAATATTAATTAAAAATAATGATAAGTATAAATGGGTAGCATTTGTTAATGGTAGTCCTTAAGATGTTTCTTAATTATGAGAAAGTGTTTTTCTCATTTGGCCTAGATTAATGCCAAGTTTATTTAAATAATTTTTTATTTTGTTTTGTTTTCATTTGGTTTATTGTAAACAATAATAAACAAAATACTAATGGAAAACATTGACCTAGATAATGGATGCCAGTAGGTAAGAAAATGAAAAAAAATAATAAACAAATACAAGAGCAATATCTTGCTCAATTGATTAAGTGCAAATTAGGCTAAAGAATTAGTGAGAATGGTAGAGAAAATTTTGAAAAGTTAAGTGTTAGAAAATTCTCTCAGTGTTGAAAGCAAAAACACATTCTCTCCATTTTCTCTTCCATTTTGGTCATCAATACTACAAGGTAGAAACAAGGATTCAATAGTTGAATCATTTGCTGGAAAAGCTACTATTCTAGCTTCCCCAAGCCCACCGTATTGAGGAACTAGAATTATGAACGGGTTGTTCAAGGCAGGTACTTCGGTTTGACTATATACCAAAGGCTTGACAAGGTAATATTTCTCAACCTTAAAGTATTTTACATTTATGAGATAACATCTAAAGTTTATTTGTGTTTATCATTATGAAATTTGTATTTCGCTCATCCGCTACGCATGTATATATGTGATACATATGCTATATTTGAATGATAGATATAAACCTACATGCATGCTCTCTATGTTTGAAATCACTCACAAATATATCTTTCAAACATGGAATTCGTCTTATGTGTGCTAAAAAATGGTAGTGGAAGCATGATATCTTTCTTATTCTTTACATGGATGACATAGTCATTATCAAAAATGATATTGATATATAACAATCACTCAAGAGTTATAAGTAAACTCTTCTCCGTGAAGGATTAGGGAAAGGCTTCTTATATACTCGGTATAAAGCTTTATAGAGAAAGAGCTGGAGTTAAGAAGCTGATAAGACTCTTCCAATCCTCGTATATAGAAAATGTTCTTAAAAGGCATGACCTAAACAAGTGTAAGATGGTTAATATATCTTTCAAACATACCATTCATCTTATGTGTGCTATGAAATGGCCATGGAGAGCATGATTGTCTTTCTTATACTTTACATGGATGACATAGTCTTTATTGGAAACAATTTTAACGTGTAATATTCAGTTAAGAGTTATAAGTAAGAACTTCTCTATGAAGGATTAGGGAAAAGCTTCTTATATACTAGGTATAAAGCTTTATAGAGATAGAGTTGGAGTTAAGAAGCTAATAGGTCTTTCCTAATCTTTGTGCATAGAAAATATTCTTAAAAGGCATAACCTACACAACTGTGAGATTGTTAATATATCTTTCAAATATTGCATTCGGTTTTCAATAAAAATATTTCCTTAGATAAAAGATAAAAGGGTTAGAGTGTCTAATATAGTAAATGCATCAGGTAAAGGTAGCTTGATGGTCGTTATATTATGTACGAAACCTAACATCAATATAGCTATAAGAGTTACAAGCTGGTATTAGTCTAATCTAGTTAACTACCTTTAGATGGTCATGAAATATATCCTAATATATCTTGGAGATACAAAGCATACGTTAATGATATATTGAAAATGTAACTTATAAATAAGAGGAAACATTAATTAATACTTGGAGTTTAATCTAGATGATGGAAAGTCTATATCCGGATATATGTTCTCTTAAATGGTGCCATAATTAGTTAATAGTGTGTTAAGCAAATGTCTATAGCTGATTCTGCCTTAAAGGAAGAATACCTTGCAATTTGAAAAGCAGTAAAGAAAGTAGTGAATACGCAAGATAGTCGTTGAACTCGGAGTATTTCTAAGTTTAGTGGATCTTATCCCACTACATTATGACACATAACGGGGTAATTGCTTGAGTATAGTAGACAATAACTTATGTACCAAAAATCTAATCATGCAGAAATCAAATGCCATATAATTAGAGAAATCTTGAGTAAAAGAGATGTAATAATGTCTAGAATAGATTCTAAAAACAATATAGCAGATCTGCGCATTAACCTTAACTCTTAGGGTGTTTGAGAAACACAAAGAGTCGATAGATATTAGATATCATCATGCATAGCACTAGAGCAAGTGAAAGTTGTTGGAGATGGTGCTTACGTGCCATTCCTTTATACAGTAAACATTTCAATAATAATCATTAACACATAATTATATGGTGAAAAGCTTGTAACATTTTTCAGACATTATAGATCTAAAGGAGTTTAGAGTTTAGGTCAATACTTTTAGATAGTAATTTTAGAGATTTAGAACCTCGTTTGAAATAGGGACGAAGACCCGAGAATAATATAGTAATGATGTAGTTGTACAGAATTACAAATGGTGCTAAAAATTGTCATTGCGCAATATGTTCTTAAAAATATCATTCTTGATCCATGGTTACCGACATGGATCGATCGATATTCCTTCTGGCTCAGTGTATGTCTATATCTGAATTGTTCATATGGTTAGTCTTAGCAGACCATGGCTTAGCAAAAGTCCATATAGGCGTACAGGTATTCAATAAGAATTGGAGAATGAACAGACTCACGAGCACCTCCAATAAGCATCCCATAAAGCCTTCAATTGAGGGTCTTCTAGAGTTGAGTAGTATTCATGATCCTTTGACTTAAGCAACATAGTGAGCTTGTGAGTGATCCACTATACTTTGATTCCACGTATGTCAAAGACCTTTCATGGTCTGACTGATGGTGTTGCTGGGTATGGCCCGATACTCAAAGAGTCCTGTGTGTGTAGATGTAGGATCTGTCAGCTCATACGGGTGAGTTATATATCTTGATGTTCTAACATTGTATTTCAAGAAGTCTTATGGTCATAAGCATAAAACCTGAAAAAAGAGTTTTTTATAGGGCTAAACAATATCACAAAGGTGTTGTGGATATTGTCTATGGAAATACAAATTTAGAGATAAGTTCATGGTTAAGTATAAAGAGATTTGATAGTGATAATCTATATCTCTGCTCTTCTAAAGATATAGGTGATGGAAGGATCATGCGGATATGGTTGACCTCAACTTGTGTGATTCAACGCACCGTTCTATAATATCTATAATGTGTGTCTAGGGAATCAATCACAGAATTGTGAAAGTGTCCTTAAGATAAATAGATGTGAACCTAGAAGTTTCACAATTTGAAGTGAACTCGTTAAGCACTAGGGTAGTGATACGAGTCGTACGGATCGATCCGGGAAGGTTTTGTAAAGCCTGATACGTTTTAGGACCTATTTAAAAAGTGGGAACCATACTTTGTAAATGTTACAAATAGATCCCTATTGCATGGAAAAACAAATTGCACTCATGGCATCCATTCATGGCCATTTATGTGACAAATATCAGCATGCATGGAGTTGCATATGACAAATGTCATCTATGCAAAGTGTTTGTATGGATGAATGACATTTGCCACTCATGCATAAAGCCTACATGGCATCACATGGCTACATGTAAGACATGTGGCCACTTGAGAAGTCTTTCACTTCATAAAATAAATGAAAAGAGTTTCATTTGGACAAGAATTCAATTATTGAATCCAAATTTATGCAAAGTATTTGAGAGAAAATGTAACTTTCAAAATCTTTGATTTAGGTCCCTAAAACACATTTTTATGCATTTGATGCATAAACTAAATAAAGAGTTGAGTTGTTTATTGATTGTTGTACGAAATACTAATAAAAGGCTATCATTCTAGCTATTCAAATCCCATCAAATATTGGAGTCTATAATTGTATTGATGTATTTTTGAGTGTATACATGTGATTATGTACATATTGAAAAAACTAAACACATGTATCATATACATAAATTTGGCAATGGAATTTATCATGTAATCAACATATACACATGTACTTCAATTCTTAACAACTTAAGAATACAGAAAATATACCTTTAAAGACCTCCGATGAAGATTTCAAATCCGAATTTCTTTCCTCCAACTTTAAGCTCACCTTGAAGTGCACTTGTGTTCAATTCTAGTTCACAATAATCCGTTGAGATTGTGAAGCTAGAATAGCAACAGTATAATCTCCAGCAACAAGGTTTGTATTACTTGAAAGAAAAATAAGAAGGATTTATTTTTCTTTCCACTTTGGTTTTTCTCACATAAGAAAGAGAGAACACATAAGAAAACACAACAACTAACTAACATGAAATTGAAAGACGATAAAAAAATTTAGAAATAAATAAAAGAGAACTAACATGGTCACGTTAATTTGTCAATTACTTAATTGTCTCAAAGCTTGTCTCACTTAATTTTAACTATTCAAATATTGATAAATAGCTCTCAAGTATTCACATGCACCACCATTAAGCACTTTCTTTGTCCCTTATAAGTGATCAACCATGTTTGTGTGTGAACTAAGCAAGTATTAGCTGAGAACATCATACAATTGGGTTTTTGCACAGTTCTCCACTAATGTAGAAATATATATGTTTAGGGATATATTAGGGCTTTTATTAGCTTGGATGATTTGGATAAGAATTCAATTTAACTCACACCATGAACACCAAATCCTCTTGGATACCACTTAAACTTTCTACACTTAATTTAAATTTCCCCCAACTTAAGAGTAATTTTTCAACTAAAATTGGCATTTACTCACCAAATTTTGTTGTTTTCCACCTATGCACCACCTAACTTAACACATTTCCACTATTTCTCACTATGCTCAGTGTTCTTGGTGTTAATGGTGTTTTGGATACTTAACTCAAGGTTTAGGCTTGTAATGTGGTTATTCCAAAAAAAAGGGTAATTCAAGCTCAAATGGGTTGACTAGGTATCAATATAAACTTTAGGGTAGGCTAGAAAAGCTCAAACAATCTAAAGATAGCCTAAGTTCATTTTTCTATTGATGTGATTCCTAGGATTTTGCCTCAAACTGTAATCAAATAAGTTATAGAGTGTTTGTTCATTGAGACTAGAGTATATTACTTGAGCATGCACCTCTCTAAGCAATAATTCAACCAACACAAGCTTAATTTAGATGCTAAAAACTTGGTGATCATAAAAAAGGTCAAATTCTATATATATATATATATATATTGGTGTCTAAATCATTTCGAGTATCTATCGTTTCCTACGAAATTGAAAAATAAGTTTTTTTAGTCAAATTTCTCATCACGGACTAGCAAGCATCTTAGCAACTCAACCTAACATAAGAGAAAGAGAAATATGTAATAGACAACACAAAGTTTTTCAGGAGAACAGTCCAAGTCATATTACTCTGCTTTTTTTTTATTACAGATAACTAAAACATAAAATAATAGACATTAAGACTAAAAACAATAAAATAAGCATAAAACAATGATAAAATACTACCTGAGCAAAATATAGAAAATATTTCCTGCCCCTAAATTAAAAATCTAGAATGGTCCCCACAGAAGAATAAATATAAATAAAATTGAAACACTTCCCTAATCCATGAAGTGTTGACTCAATCCTACAAGTCCTCCTCAGCTAACTAAGGTCTTTCTGTCTAGCTTTTGATCATCCTTTGGAGGTGGTGGCAGTCATGAAGTAGAGGTCGATGGAGTCATCATCGACATGAGGTGGCTGATGTCTACTCTCAAGTGAGTGGTGCATAACTACATCTGCTGGTACTGTAGCCTTTGAAATCTCAAAACTTCTATTAAAATCCTGTAAAATCCTGCCTATGTGTATCAAATTAGGTCTCTAATTGTGCCAGCCTAGCTTGATTTGTCATGCTCTTGAAAGACGAGTCTACTACTACTGGAGCTGAAGTTGAGGCTATTATTGAATCAATAATAGCATCAATGTGTATGCTAATGGTGCTGGCAGTTGTTGGCTCTTTATTATTTGCAGCTTTTAGATATTCTAAAATCGATTGCTTTAGCTGTATATATGAGGTTCTCATAAGCCTTCCAATGGACGTTGGCGTGGACACATAGGTAGTGATCAATAATAGCAAGCCTAAACTACTCATGGCTAAATGTGAGCAAGCCAAGCTTTCCTCCTAAATGATCCTTCCTATGTTGATCGAGTGGTTGGTCATAATGCAATAGAACAACACTGACCTTGGCTTGGGAATGTCACTAGTATACATGACTACCATTATCTGATCTACTATGAATATATATACCAAGCCTTAGCATCCTTGATTAGTTCACTCAACTTGAAGTTCATCAGGAGCCCATGTGTTATCTTCCACTCTGTCCCAGGCTAGCATAGGGTCTGAATAATAACTTTATAGTCCGAATCTTGTGCCACCTCAGAGTACTCATTAGGCACATTGGCTGGTAACCTAAAGAGTGAATTGATGGTGGCATAATCAAAAGTCACCATCCTCCCACGTACATTAACCTTGTAATCGATATGCCTCTTTGCGTTGGCATAAAACTCCTTCACCATTGGATTCACCACTGTGTCTGGTGAATCACATAAAGATTCCCACCGGCGATTTGTAATCATCTGAACAATGTTGGGGAAATTATCCTCATCAAAATTAAAGTTGCAATCCATGATGACAGATTTATAGAGGATATTATTAGTATAACGATCTGATGCATTCTATGAAAGAAAGCTCAAGGATTCATAAGAGGAGCTCTTCATAGTGTTGTTACAACTTCACCTGGGTGTTGTTTGCAAAATTAACACACACAAATATTAACTACAAGTGCAAGGGTCACGAGCAAGTAATAAAGTAATGATTAAGAGTATCGTTCCCACGAGGATTGATCTTTCAAATATACGCTACGTACTAGAGGTTTTAGCAACTGGATTTAATTGCAATAACTAAGGAAAATTAAACTAACAATCCAAATTAAGTGATTAACAAAGCAATAATTAAAAATAATAATTGATGAACACATGAAAATGCATATTTATTAAGAGATTCAGTCACCATTTAATGTCACTAATTTTAGCATTTTCTTCTATTTTAGCTTGAAATAAAGTATTCTCCTTAAATTGTGATTAATGAATGTTATTTGGACAGGTTTAGGTAAAATAAACATAACTCTCAATGTAGAAATCAAAATGAAGAAATTCTTTAACCTAGTGCAACATGACTCAATCTTACACAAATTTTAAGAATAGTAGAAAAGCCAAATCCAACATGTTATGGGCCAAAAATTGAGATACAACAGAATTGGGCTACAACTCCTGCCTAGCTTGATCCAACTCACGTATTTGAACCATATCGCATACAATGCGTACTCAATTGGTATAATTCTTGAAGCTATAAAATGTTGACTTAACTATCAACAACTCGTATGTTGATGGTAAAGTCCAAATCAGTCGTTATCATGGACCAAATCGCATTGCAAGTGGGTAAAATGGTTGTTGGCTAAATTCTGATGTATCCTTGGAATTTTGCTCATATCTCATTGGATACTCATCCAATGTGCATGAAATTGGTGCCCATGGAAAGAAGAGTCAAAATTATACAACTTTTATGTCGGCTTTAGAAGCTAAATCGGTCATTTATATTATAAAAAATGTACTGCAAGTGGATAAATGAGTTATTAGCTTAAAATTATTGAAGATTGATGTCATCCATGACATATGTCCATTCATTGCCTATATAAGGAGACTCTTAAGATGTTTTTAATATTAGATAATTCTCTCTTCTTTTCGTCTCATTAACATGTATTGTAATTTAGGCTAGAGTTCTTGGTAAGGCTAAGAGATGAACTTTTATGTGTAGTAAATCTACTTCTATGCTTTGATTCGTTGCAAAGAGCTACAAATATTTGTAAGTTTGATTTTGATTAAACTCTTATCTATTCTATTTTTTATAATCCAAAGATTATAATTCTCATTCTTATATAAGTTCAGTCATGCTTTTCTTATGTGATTCTTGGTGAACTATAATTGTTACTGGTGACATTGTTTTATATGTTAATCTTTTACTGCAGTATTGTCAAATTGATATATTGTCGATCTTGGATAACATATAAGGGTAATAAATGTTTAATATTCAAGTTGATCTTTTACTGCAATATTGTCAAAGTGATATATTGTCGATCTTAGATAACTTGTAAAAATGAACATGATGTATGTTAATGCTTGCAAAGAGTTTAATTACGTCAAATACATATGTTATCAAATGTGCTATATTTTCCTATCTTTCGATTGATTGTTTGGGATGTGAAACTTTCAATTGAGTTATAAGCATTGAATCAAAGTGTAGAGTAGATTTATAAAGCATAATTGTGATTCTTGAAGCCTTGTTTGAATTATCATAAGACATTTCCTTTAAATCATAGACTGCGATAGCCGCATTATATTTTGAGCGTAAACAAAAATTTGGCGTGTTGCCGGGGAAGCACACTAAGCGAAAGTCGGTTGCGATTATAAATACTAAAGTGGTAACTTTGTACATTTTCTTTTCTTTGTAAAATCTTAGTTTTATTTCCTTTGTTGTAATTTATTTATTATTCATGGTTGGTTCTACCACCTAATTTATTTTGTTTTCTTTAGTTAATTTGTTATATTTTATATTATCTTAATGACTGGTTTTACCGCCTAATTAGTTTATTTTTTTTCTATTTATCGCACTTTATTTTTTTATTTATTTATTGCACTTTTTTTTAATGGCTGGTTTTACCGCCTAACTTCGTTTACTTTCTTTTATTTATTTATTGTACTTTATTTCTTTAGTTAATTTGTTGTATTTTATTTTTGTGGTTGGTTCTACCGCCTAACTTTGTTTATTTATTTATTTTATTGTATTTTATTTATTTATTGCATTTTTTTATTGTACTTTATTTTTATTTTCTTTTACTTATTTATTGCACTTTATTTTCTTTAGTTAATAAGTTGTATTTTTTTTTATTTTAATGCCCGGTTCTACCGCCAAACCTTTTATTTATTTACTTATTGTACCTTTTTTAATTGCACTTTATTTTATTTTTTCTTTTATTTATTTGTTGTACTTTGCATTTTATTTTTCTTTATTTATTGCATTCTCTTTTCTTTTATTTACTTATTGTATTTTCTTTTTATTATTTATTTATTGTACTTTTTTTATCGTACTTTGCAGTTTATTATCTTTTGTTTAGTTATTGTATTTATATTTCATGGTTGGTCTTACCACCTAACTCATTTCTATTTCTTGTTTTGTTTATTCCACTTCTTAATTTTCCTTAAGCATTTCCTTCCTTAAAAAAAAAAAATATTGTTGTTAGGATGTATGCATCAACTTAGAGACAAACGAGGAAGATTTGTGAAAGAACTAGAACTAGAACCACCCCCACAATTTGTAAGTGAAGAGAATTCACTTTTTAGTTCATCTTGTAATTCTAACACAATGAGCCAACACGAAGAAAACTCCGTTAGAACTCTAAAAGATTACTTGCATCATACTCACACAGCCATACCATCATGCATTATATTTCCACCTAACACACCACATTCGAATTTTAAACCTAGAAAGATACAACGTCTTCCCACTTTTCATGGTCTAGATAGTGAAAATCCTTATGTACATGTTAGGGAATTTGAAGAGGTAATTGCCACCTTCCATAGCCAACCTGAAGCCATAGACATTGTTAGACTTAAATTTTTCCCTTTTTCCTTGAAAGACAAAGCAAAGAGTTGGCTATACTATTTGAGGCCGAGGTCTATATGAACTTCGGCAAAAATGACCCAAGCATTTTTCAATAAATACTTCCTACAATACAAAACCAATGGACTGAAAAGAAAAATTTCTTCCTTCTCCTAAAAAGATAGTGAAACCTTATATCAAGCATGGGAAAGGTTTAAAGAGTTGCTAAATCTATGCCCTCACCATGGGTATGAAAATTGGCGCTTGGTTAGTTATTTTTATGAGGGACTCACAATTAGAGAGCGCCAATTTGTTGAAATGATGTGTAATGGGGAGTTCCTTCATAAAGATCCTGAGGAAGCCATAGAATTCTTTAATGACTTAGCCGAAAAAGCCCATACATAGACTGGACCTAGCATTGCTGAGAGCACAAATAGGTCACGACCCAATGGAGTTTTCCATCTTAGGGAAGAGGATAACCTCAAAGCCCAATTAGAGGTCTTAACTAGGGAATTAGAAGCCTTAAAAACCAAAGATAGAAGGATCACCCACACGGTTGCTAGAGTTGAGTCACACGATGTCTCTTTTGTCTGTGGAGGAGCGGAACACTTAGCTCAGGATTGCCCCACTATAGTGAGATGAGAGGGATATATGAGGAACAATATAATGCCCTAGGGATGTATAAGAAGCCTTATTCACCCTACTGTGAAACATATAATCCTAACTAGAGAAACCACCCAAATTTCAGTTGGAAATCTGACCAACAAGCCAACAACCAGTGGAAACAAGAACAACAAGCACCCAAGTCTTATGTTGCACCTCAATATAATGCACGACCAACTAGAAGTTCTTTAGAGGATACATTACAAGCATTTATGGAGGCACAAAGTAAGACTAATAAAAAATTTGAAACAATTCTTGCATAGGTGGTAGACGAAAATAAAGAAATTAAGAGTCAAATCACAAAGTTGACCAGTGCCTGAACTGTACAAGAGCGAGGTAAGTTTTCATCTCAACCTCAATCCAATCCGAAAGGATAATTTAAGGCACAAGCTTCTACTTCTGATGTTCAAAATCTCAAAGAAATCAATGCCATTACTACTCGAAGTGGTAAGATTGTAAGTGAGTCTACTTTTGAAATTAACACATCTACGAGTAGTAAAGACGCCCCCCTTGAAAAAGAGGTCACAGTAGAAAAAGAGCCCGAAAATAAGTTTTCAATCCTAGTGCCTTTTCCTCAAGCTCTTCGACTGGTTGGAAAAAATACAGGAATTCAAGGTGAGATTTTAGAACATTTGAAACAAGTTAAAATTAATCTTCCCTTGTTGCATTTGATTAAGCAGGTTCCAACTTATGCCAAAGTCATCAAGGATTTATGCACTATCAAAAGAAAACACCATGTGAAGAAAACTGCATTTTTGGCAAAACAGGTAAGTGCAGTGATTGAACAAAAGACACCACCCAAGTATAAAGACCCAGGATGTCCCACAATCTCCTGCCAAATTGGGACACATGAGTTTGGTCAAGCTTTATTGGACTTAGGAGCAAGTGTAAATTTAATGCCTTATTCCATTTACTTGCAATTGGGACTTGGTGAGATTAAACCAACATCTGTAGTCCTACAATTAGCTGATCGATCAATCAAGAAATCACGGGGAATAGTAGAAGATGTTTTGTTGTAAATTGATAAATTTTACTACCCTGTTGATTTTCTTGTTTTAGATATTCATTCTATTGTTAACATGGAGTCAAAAATCCCTCTTATTTTGGGGAGACCTTTTCTAGCCACTGCTAACGCTCTTATTAATTGCAGAAATGGTCTAATGAAATTATTTTTTGGGAATATGACTCTTGAGGTGAACATTTTCAATATTGGCAAACAACCACGAGAAGAAGATGAGTGTTATCATTCATATATGATAGACACACTTGTAGCAGAGGAAGCTTATAAAAATCATGGCTATGATTCTTTGAAAAACCTTCTCAATTTTGATTTTGAAGAATTGTATTATCCTGATGTAAAAACTAATGTGTTAGTGTTTTTGACTCACAGGATAAAGGGACTCGATTTTGGCAGCCACGCTTTGAAGAGTTGCCACGAGAGAGGGAGAGACCAAAACCATCAAACCTCGAGACACCCCAAGTTGAGCTTTCTCCACTGCCCAAAGGTTTGAAACACTCATTCTTGGGACCAGGTGATACCTTTCCTATCATCATTTCTTCTGAACTTAGTGCTGAACAAGAGAAAAAATTGATAAAATTGTTAAAAGAACATAAGTCTGCACTAGGTTGGACCATAGCTAATATTAAAGGTATTTCTCCATTGATATGTGTTGGGAGTTGTACATTCATGGGTGTTTGCATGTGGGTTTTGTGTTTAATCACAATTTATACATATCTCATGTATATAATGAAGCAGCGGAAGCTTAAAGTATTGCAGTAAACACAATCACAATATATTAATCAGAAACGAAATTGAGAAATAACCCTTGAAGCCTTTGGTTGGAGATTGTTGAAGTCTACCAAAATGTTGTCTTTGATCAATTCTAGTAATCAACAATAGTGGGTGTGATTATCTAGAATGACAGCTTTTGATCCAGCACTTGTTTAACTACTTAAACTTGTGTTCTTGATTTTTTCTTTTGATTAACACTTAATCAATTAATCAAAAAACTATTTTGCTAAATTAGTTTTAAGCCTTAAAAGAAAATAATGAATTCAACTCTTGAATCCATTAATTAGAAGACAATTTCTCTTTTCTCTCTTTGTAAAATGGCTAACCTAATTTTGCAAAATCAAATTAACAAAAACCTTATGAATTTAATTTACATTTGTTTTATTTATACAAATGAATTTAATTTCATTTCATAACACTTAATTTCACTTAATTTCAATTTGAATTTAATCTAACCTAATCATAGTTAACTCTTAACTTTAGTTAGGTTAAACTAACATTAAAATATTCTAAATATAGTTAACACTTAACTCTAGTTAATTAAAAGAATATTTAATTATTTTAATCATAGTTAACTAACTTAACCATGGTTAGGTTAACTTTTACTTAACCATTAAGTATAGTTAATCTAACTTAACTAAATGGTTAACTCTTAACCTTAGTTAAACTTAATTTATTTATTCAACAATTAAATAAATAAATATTTATTTGAATTATTTAACGATTAAATAATTATCAAGTGAAATTACAATTATGTCCTTACTCGGTTACCAAGTTAACCTAAAGTGGGTCCCACCATCTGACTATATTCTTTAGTTAACGTAACCTTAGTAAATTGCTGGATTTTACTGTATTAAATTATTTAATACGGTACGTTGCCCAAGTGCTCAAAGAGTACATTTCATATTGGGACTCCCTAGGTCCACGCCCGATTCGTCAAATGAAACTATTTCACAAGTCCGTGAACGATGCCCCACGCACATGTTACGGATATTGCAAATCAGCGCGTCAGACCATACATGTTGAGGTTACTCCATATTCGTACAATCCTTCCATCATTATATCCAGGATGAACGGGATATAGATCATTACCGTCAAATCCCGATAATTTCATCCATCACTTTATTATCTTCAGATTCGTATCTTTATGAACAATTTACGCAAACACTTTTGCTATAATGTTCGAACTTGGAGGAAACTCCTTTCCCAAGTTGATTGCTTACGGCCATAAGACTTTACAAGATACAATCTCAAAGTTCGGATATACAACCCATCTATGTGAGCTGGCGGATCCCATATCTACGCACACCGAACTCCATGAGCATCGGACCATACCCAGCGACACGTAGCGGTCAGACCATGAAAGGTCTTTGATATACGTGGAACTAAAGTATGATGGATCTCCCACAAGTTCACCGTGGCGCTCAGGTCGAAGGACCACAAATACTACTCAACTCGAGAGGACCTTCCTTTGACGGTTTCATAGGATATCTATTGGGGTCCTCTTGAGTCTGTTCAGTATCCAGTCCTAACTGAATACTTGTATGTCTATATGAACTTCAACCAAGCTCATGGTTAACTAAGAATAACCATTTGTACAATACAGCTATAGACATACACTAATCTATGTGTTTCACCGATAGACCCTCATTGGTGAACGTAGATCAGGAACTCTTTATTTGAGAAGATACTTCCATAATGACATTTCTTAGTCTCTATTGCAACTCTTTGCAATTTTGTCATTACTAGTAGATTCTCAGGTCTTTGTTACATTATAGATTAGGTTCTAACTTTTTAGATCTCGCTAGGTATTATAACCTACTAACACTTAGCATTTATAACTATCAGCTTTGATAACTCTTAGCCATGGTTTAAACTTCTTTAAACAAGATATGAACTTATTCAGATCATATCATTTTTATAATGTTACAAGCTTAATTACCATTTAATAAAAGTTATCAGCGATTTAACAAAATATGCATTGTATAAATATTACAAACTAAATATTCATACAAACTGGGATGGCGCGTAAGCACATACCCTAACAATATGCTCCCATAGAATTCATTTAGAGGAAGGTGCCCAACCTCGTAGAGACCCACAAAGAAGACTTAACCCAATAATTAAAGAAGTAGTGAAGAAAGAGGTCTTGAAACTGTTAGATGCGGGTATAATCTACCCAATTTCTGATAGTCAATGGGTAAGTCCAACTCAAGTAGTTCCTAAGAAATCTGGGGTTACTGTTGTTGAAAATAAGAATGGGATACCTGTTCCAACTAGGGTAGTAAGTGGTTGGAGAATGTACATTGATTATAGAAAGTTAAACACAGCCACTAGGAAAGACTATTTTCCATTGCCTTTATCGACCAAATTTTAGAACGTGTAGGTGGACATCCTTTTTATTGCTTTCTTGATGGGTATTCAGGGTATTACCAGATTGAGATAGCTATAGAAGATCAAGAAAAAACCACTTTTACATGCCCTTTTGGTACTTATGCTTTTCGTAGAATACCATTTGGATTATGTAATGCACCAGCTACTTTTTAGCATTGTATGTTGAGTATTTTCTCTGATATGGTTGAAAAATGCATGGAAGTCTTTATGGATGATTTGACTATTTTTGGTAATTCTTTTGATTTATGCCTACTTAACTTGAAATCTGTTTTGAGTAGGTGTGAAGAAAAATGACTTGTGCTAAATTGGGAGAAATGTCATTTCATGGTATCTTCAGGAATCGTTTTGGGGCACATTGTATCTGAAAGAGTGATAGAGGTTGACAAGGCAAAAATTGAATTAATCTCTAAATTATCTACACCTAATACGGTAAAAGATGTCCGATCCTTTCTTGGACACGTTGGCTTTTACAGAAGGTTTATACAAATATTTTCTGCCATATCCAGACCATTGTGTAACCGTTTGCTAAAAGATGCAGAATTTACATGGACACAAGAATGTGAGGAGGCATTTCGAACACTCATTGCCAAACTCATTACCGCTCCTATCATGCAATCACCGGATTAGAACCTCCCATTTGAAATTATATGTGATGCAAGTATTTATACTGTAAGAGCAGTTCTTGGGCAATGTAGGGAGGGAAAACCCTTTGTTATTTATTATGCTAGTAAGACTTTGAATGATGCTCAAATAAATTACACTACTACTGAAAAAGAACTACTAGCTGTTATTTTTGCCTTAGATAAATTTCGTTCTTATTTGATTGGTTCACCTATTATTATTTTTACTGACCACGCAGCCCGTAAGTACCTTCTTTCTAAGAAGGATGCTAAAGCCTGTTTAATTAAGTAGATTCTTCTTTTGCAAGAATTTGATATAACCATCAAAGACAAGAAAGGCGTTGAAAATATTGTTGCTGATCATCTATCCCGCCTTGAGTTCACTGACTCCACTGATTTGTCACCCATTCGGGATGATTTTTTGATGAACATCTTTTTGCTATAAGCCAAATACCTTGGTATGCACGTATCATAAATTATTTGGTTTGTGGTGAACTTTCATCTGACTGGAGTGCATAAAATAAGCGTAAGTTCTTGGTTGAGGTACGTAATTTTTATTGGGATGATCCATATCTTTTCAAATACTGTCCTGACCAAATCATGAGACATTGCATTCCTAAAAGTGAAGTTTCTAGTGTCTTAAATGTTTGCCATAGTGCTGCTTGTGGTGGCCATTTTTCTATAAAGAAGACAGTTGTGAAAATTTTACAGTGTGGTCTTTACTGGCCCACTTTGTTCAAAGACACTAATAATTTTTGTCGTTGTGAAAGATGTCAAAAGTTAGGTGCTTTATCTCGAAGAAATATGATATCTCTTACCCTATTCTTATTATTGAGATATTTGACTGTTGGGGTATTGATTTTATGGGTCATTTTTTCTCATCTTTTGGCTACCTTTATATTATTTTAGCTGTTGACTATGTATCAAAATGGGTGGAGGCTGTAGCTTGTCGTACTAGTGATAATATAACTGTGGTAAAATTCTTAAAGGAAAATGTGTTATCTAGGTACGGTACGCTATGTGTCATCATTAGTGACCAAGGAACACATTTTTGTAATCGTTCTTTTGAAGCTTTGATGCGCAGGTATGGTGTTCTTCATAAATTTTCAACTGCATACCATCCACAGACAAATGGACAAGCTGAGCTAGCAAATAGAGAGGTTAAACAGATTTTAGAAAAGACGGTTAACCCGAATGGCAAAGATTGGTCTCTACACCTTTCTGATGCATTATGGGCATATCGCACTGCATATAAAACCATCTTAGGAATGTCCCCATACCGGCTTGTTTATAGGAAAGCTTTCCATTTACCTGTTGAGCTAGAGCATAAAGCTTACTGGGCTGTCAAAGCTCTTAACTTTGATTTGAATGCTGCAGGTCTCCAGAGAAAGTTACAATTGTCAGAAATAGAAGAGCTATGAAATGGTGCATATAACATCTCTAGAATTTACAAAGCTAAAATGAAAGTAGCTCATGATAAACAGATCTCAAGGAAACACTTTGAGCCAAATCAACGGGTCTATCTTTATGATTCTCGATTGCATTTACACCCTAAAAAGTTGAGATCTCGATGGACTGGTCCATTTATGGTAAGACATGTTTTTCCTAATGGTGCTGTTGAAATAGAGGACCCACTAATGGACAGACTTTCAAAGTGAATGGACAGCGGCTAAAAAGCTACGTGGAAAAGGTAGACGACTCTATGTACCTAGGCGAGATCCCTTTTGTGGATCCTGTCTATCATGATTGATCAGGTTCAATTTATCTGTACATATTTTATATTTTATCTATATTTTATTTTTTGACTTTTTATTTTTGCTTTTATTTTCTTGCACATTTTATTTTACTTTATTTTCTTCTTTTTATTTTTTCTTCAGTGTGATTTTATTTCCCAGTCAAGTGGCAGATACGGTACTCCGTGACTATTAAAGTCGGTTTCTCAGTTCCCTAAAAACTGTCCCTCAAACTGTACATTCATCTCTTTTCTTTCTTTCAAAATGGATCACATTCTTGCCAACCTTAAAAAAACATTTTCCTTCATTGCCTCAAAATGCTCTACTTAAGATTTACAAAGCACGGTGTGAAAGACTAAGGCTATTAATGTTGGGTAATATCCCTGTTGACCTTCGTTGGTTAATTGAAGCCAAGGTTCGGTTGTCTGGTAAGTTTGAAAATGATTTTGTTTCTCATATGCCTGATCTTGGAAGAAGCTCTTATGCCAAAAGGCGACGAGCAAAGAGGTTACAAGTCTGTTATAAATGTGCTCGATGGAATTGTAACCAAAGTTGTCATTCTTTAGGATTTGTATCTAGAAATCGAGAAGACAAAATTCATTTCATTAAGGATGGACTGAGTAAGGAGTCTTTTTGGATGATATCCTATTGACTCTTGAGACGCATCTCTGTGGGCTCGTGCAACGTGAACTTCTCGATTTATGGAACAAATTCAAAAATGAACATCAACGGTATAGTCTCAGGAATCTGACTCTAAAAGACCTTGTTTGCTAATTTATAAGAAAATTGGATGGGAAGCCTATCCCCGACCCATAGAGGGCATTTAAGCCATTACTGGACGTAAAATCAGAGGAAGATGTGAGCCACAATCACAACTACTTGTAAATACATGTGTTTTAATTTCAAACTTTATTTTATGAATAGTAGGGCTACTTATGTAGATGTCTTAAATTCAAATCTTTTTGATCAATAATGCATGCGGGTCATTATGTTTAAATTTTTGTGTTTTATTTTTAACTCTCTTTTGACAAACTGTCGGGTTACCATAATCATTGTTATCATTTAGTACTCTATAAATACAGCACCTCATTTTCTTCATCTTCATATATTGAGATAAAGGTGAGTGTAAATATGGAGGAAATCCAAGTTCGACAATTTTGAAATATATGTGTATTTTGTGGATCTAGTCCTGGGGAGAGTAAAGTGTTTGTAGAAGTAGCAAATAATCTAGGAAAAGCATTAGCTGCAAGAAAATATCATTTGATTTATGGAGGAGGTAGCCCTGGGCTAATGGGGTGTGTGTCAACAGCTGCACATTTAGGAGGAAGTCAAGTTTTAGGTATTATTCCTACAGTTTTGGCCATGGGAAACCTGACCGAGAAAACAATAAGGGAAGAATTACGAGTCTCATCCATGCATGAACGTATAGCTAGAATGCTTTACAATGTAGACACTTTTATTACTTTACCAGGTGGTTTTGATACCTTAGAAGAAATTTTTCAAATTATCTCTTGGGCCCAACTGAATATCCACTGAAAACTCATAGGTTTGTTGAATGCTAATAACTATTTTAATTGCTTACTTTGTTTTCTTGATCAAGCTGTGGAACAGAATTTTATTTCACATTTAGCGCGATAGATCCTGGTTTCTACTATTGAGGCAGATGAATTGATTAACAAATTACAAGCAGTTACCTACGAACTTGACCCAGCAATAACTCGGATCGATTGGTCAGTGGGCCTTAACAAGCAAAAATTGGATTTGACACTTTGTTTGTAAATTATTTTTTTTAATTTTTTTATCAGCATCATCATTTTAGTTTATATTTGCTTAAGTGTCTTTCAGGATTGTTTCTTTCAAATAACTGGCATTTCAGGTAATGTCTTCTATACTTTATCTCTTTCTATTTAAACATTGAGGACAATGTTTTATCAGGTTTGGGGGGGGGATAGTAGACACAAGTGGTACTATAAAAAAAATAAAATTGTGGTCCGATATTTGATTAAAATTGCAGAGTAAAGAGTTTATTCTTGAACTCTTGAGACGCAGTCTAGGTCAAGTTAGAATGGCAGAGTAAGGAGTTTTAGTTTTAACTTTTGAAACGCATTTTAACTAACTTTTTGTTGTTTTGTTTTATGTCTCATATAGTGTTGTTTATTATGTGTAGTCTTGGTAATTCTTGTATAAAGGAATTTGCTTTTCTGCCTAAGTATGATTTCAGAATTGTTTAGGTTGAGTCACTGTTTCTATCTAGGTTACTAAAGAATGACTTCCAAAATATTTTTGAGCATAATGCTAAGCCTTGTGGTAAGATGGATGATTCAATTTATATAGCCAGGAGAATTCCCATGTTTAAGTATATATTTTTCTAATCTCACATATATTTTGTGAGTAAATGGAAAGGTTGAGAAAACAGCTTATGAATCTTCATTGATCATTTGAATTGGTTAATTTTTGTTTAGAATGATATTATTTGAATTAAGGAATAAGTTGGTTGCATTTGTGTATAATATAATTTGGTGAGAAACCTTTTTAATGCTTCCTTGTATTCTTCAAAAATACAAAAAACAAATTTTAAAAAAAAGCACAATTCTAAAAAAACAAAAGAGCAAAAATACCAAAAAAAAAAAGAAGCAATTTAGTTTAATAAAGTCTTCATTCAATTTTAGAAGACAAATATTTTGTAAAACAGTTTTCTCACTAAGTTATAATTCTATTATTTTCATAAGCCAATTAAAGTTCTAAAGCTAGCGTATGATAGGAATAATTAATTTTGAAACAAATAATTTTTCTATCTTTGGATCAATGTTAGTTTATATGTCTGTCCTTAAAATTGACTTTTTCTTGCGTGCTTAACTATTTTCCAACTCCATAAGAGAAGTCCTAACCTTTTAAACAGTTATACACCTGTGAGAATATGGAGTTGAGGCTTTTACTTGGAGAAATTCTCAAGGCTATATCTATTGTGGTTTGTGGTTAGATGGTTATGGCTTAGTTCACACACACACAAATTTTGGAAGTTGTAATTGAAAAAATCATGATAGCAACAGTGATCTCGAACTGACGTTTTGTTTGAAATATTTAGGTAGTTTTGCATATTCTATTTACGCTTGAATTATTAGAGACTAGTAATAAACTGGTTGGGGGCTGTGATGAACACATGAAAATGCATATTTATTAAGAGATTCAGTCACCATTTAATGTCACTAATTTTAGCATTTTCTTCTATTTTAGCTTGATATAAAGTATTCTTCTTAAATTGTGATTAATGAATGTTATTTGGATAGGTTTAGGTAAAATGGACATAACTCTCAATGTAGAAATCAAAATGAAGAAATTTTTGAACCAGGTACAACATGACTCAATCTTACACAAATTTGAAGAATAGTGGAAAAGCCAAATCCAACATGTTATGGGCCAAAAATTGAGATACAACAGAATTGGGCTACAACTCCTGCCTAGCTTGACCCAACTCATGTATTTGAACCGTATCGCACACAATACGTACTTAATTGGTATAATTCTTGAAGCTACAAAATGCTAACTTAACTATCAACAACTTGTATGTTGATGGTAAAGTCCAAATCAGTCGTTATCATGGACCAAATCGCATTGCAAGTGGGTAAAATGGTTGTTGGCCGAATTTTGATGTATCCTTGGAATTTTACTCATATCTCATTGGATACTCATCCAATTTGCATGAAATTGGTGCCCATAGAAAGAAGAGTCATAATTCTACAACTTTCATGTCGGCTTTAGAAGCTAAATCTTTCATTTACATTATAAAAAATGTACTGCAAGTGGATAAATGAGTTATTAGCTTAAAATTATTGAAGATTGATGTCATCCATGACATATGTCCATTCATTGCCTATATAAGGAGACTCTTAGGACGTTTTTAATATTAGATAATTCGCTCTTCTTTTTGTCTCATTAACATGTATTGTAATTTAGGCTAGAGTTCTTGGTAAGGCTAAGAGATGAACTTTTATGTGTAGTAAATCTACTTCTATGCTTTGATTCGTTGCAAAGAGCTACAAATGTTTGTAAGTTTGGTTTTGATTAAAATCTTATCTATTCTATTTTTTATAATCCAAAGATTATAATTCTCATGTCTTATATAAGTTCAGTCATGCTTTTCTTATGTGATTCTTGGTGAACTATAATTGTTACTGGTGACATTGTTTTATATGTTAATCTTTTACTGCAGTATTGTCAAATTGATATATATTGTCGATCTTGGATAACATATAAGGGCAATAAATGTTTAATATTCAAGTTGATCTTTTACTGCAATATTGTCAAAGTGATATATTGTCGATCTTAGATAACTTGTAAAAATGAACATGATGTATGTTAATGCTTGCAAAGAGTTTAATTACGTCAAATACATATGTTATCAAATATGCTATATTTTCCTATCTTTCGATTGATTGTTTGGGATGTGAAACTTTCAATTGAGTTATAAGCATTGAATCAAAGTGTAGAGTAGATTTATAAAGCATAATTGTGATTCTTGAAGCCTTGTTTGAATTATCATAAGACATTTCCTTCAAATCATAGACAATCCTATCTCATCCACTTAAATCAATTAATTTTATCCTTTACTACTGCTTTAATATTTTACTTCATCAACCTATTTAGCCAAGAGCTTCCTCGTGGGATCGACACCTTAATCTGTACTGCGATAGCCGCGTTATATTTTGAGCGTAAACAATAACCTTATAAAATGGTGAATTTATGATAAAAGGGACCTTAAGGTCTTGATTTCACTCTATTATTTCTATGCTCTTCATATTTAGCAATTTCATTCAACTCATTAATTAAGGGGATTAAGAATAATCTCATTACCTCTTCCAAATGCCAAATGAGATACTACGCATACATATTCAGGTTGATATCCCTTTCTAACTTATCTATACATGCATTACGCAACCATTAAATTGATTACCTAAGGATTAATCTCATTAACTCTCCAGAGCATCAAATGAGATCCTAGGCATAATGTCATGCCTCAGGTGTTCTCATACATTTCCTTGATCAATTGTTGTGATCCCCATGCAATCACTGAGCAATCCTTTGTGATTACCCAAATGCTATTAGTCTTTTAACTAAATAACAACCTAAGGCTATGTTTCCCAAATTCGATAAACGGATCAATCTCTCTCCGAGCATTAATCCACAATCAACAACAACCAATTTATTTTCCAATCAATTGGAAGCATAAAGCATAAAGTAACATTCATGAACAAAATAATAAATTACTAAATCATCCAAACATAGTATCCAAAAAACTACATCAAACCCTAGAAATAAATATTTAGGCACACATCAATTTAACCATAACAAAAATTATCAAGAAATCCATTGATATAATGTTTAAATAATATTCATAACTATAAATTTTAAACAAAAGAGAAAGAGTAAAAGGAAAAGAGAAAACTAAATTTGGGGATGTCTCCAAGACTTCAATCCTTCAAATGTCTGCAATAATTCTCAAGAAGTTTTGGAGACATTCTTTCTCTTCTTCAAATTTGAGTTCAAGCCTTTCTCTCTTGTGTTTTTCATGCCTCCCCTTGATGATATGAAAAGTGATTCAAAGGTTCTAATTTATAGCCTTCAAATTATGGCAAAATGTCAAATTTAAATTGGGGCTGCAGCTTGGAAAGAGTGGGGCTATGGCCTCAACTTACTACCTAAATTGGGGCTACAGCATGGAATAGTGGCATCGTGGACATGTTCACGATTCATTTTCACTGTCCACTTTGAGCATTTTGGTCTAATTTTTATAAATTTGTGCCTTTTTCTCAGTTTTTTTATCCCAAATAGTTTTGTTAACTTGAAACGTACAAAATAACATTAATACACATAAAAATCCACATATTCTTATTCAAAATTAAGCAATTACTAAGTTTAAGAGTTAATAATAGATCTAAAATACACTCGTCAAACTCTTTCAAACTTAATAACTTGTTCGTCCTTAAGCAAGGAGATATGATTGAAAACTAAAATGAAAATAAACTCTGAGGTGGCATTAAACACCGAAGCAACAAATAATTAGCAAATTGTCTAAACAATTTCTCATAACTGAAAATCTCAAGGAAATTCTAAATTTTATAATAGTTCAACATGTTAATCCAATACTTATTCTACCCCACAAGTGACCTACTTTGTTCGTATATGTATAGCTAATATCATTAGTCACATGTGCTCGAATTAATTTATGCACACAAGTCAATAAATTGGTCTTTATGAGTTTCTATTTAATTAACACTCCATAGGCTTGTTTTTCATATTACTCTCCATAACTATATGGGCACATATAATTAAGGATCAAATAGGACTTTATCTAACTTATAATGGATAGCTATGGCGATATATTTGGGCTCAACTCACACTATAAATATACATTCTAGTAGAATGGCAACTTGATTTATACAATAATTATTTCTTTCACACTAAAAAGTTGGCCGAACCACTCAACCACGAAAATACAAATTCTTTGCACTTTTTCTCTCTTTTGGCCAAATGAACCACACACACTAAATACAAAACAATTTTCACACTTTTATAGTTTGACTTTAGTTTTATGCTAAGTGTCTATATTAAGCCATGCAAATGCCACTTGTCATTTATTTACTAGTTAACACAATTGTTAACTTAAATAATATAATAAGCTTAATACTTAAGTTGTGACAAGTGTGCTTCTTGGGAGATTTTAAAACAAATTTTACTTTCTAAAATTTTTCCTAATCGAACTCTATGACCTAGTCCGCTACCTTAATGCTCAATGAGTACACTTTATATCATATGACTCTCTAGGTTTACACCCATTTGTCTTATAGAACTCTTTTATAAGTCCATAAATAATGCCCCCTACACATAATATGGATAATAAAAATCAACGCGTTGAACCATACAAGTTGAGGTTAAAATATATTCGTATAGTCCTTCTTTCACTTATATCTTAGAATTGCAGAGACATAGATATTCACCATCAAATTCTTATTTGCTCGTCCATGAACGTATCTCCATATTTATCTTTCGATAAATAATATCTGCAAGCACTTTCACGATATTGTTCTACCTTATGAAAAACTTTTTTTTGAGGTAAATCTTGTAGCCACAAGACTTTCTGAAATACAATCTTAAAGCATCAAAATATACAACTTACTCATATAAGCTGACAGATCCTATATCTACACATACTAGATTTCATGACCATCGAACCCTACTCAACAAAACCCAAAGATCAAAGCCTGAAAATTCTCTAGTATGTTGGAATCAAAGCATAGTGGATCACTAACAACTCACCGTGGCACTCAAGTCAAACGACCATAAATACTACTAAACTTGTGAAGACCTCTATTAACAACTTTATGAGATGTCTATTAGAAGCCCTTGTGAGTCTGTTTAGTATGCAGTACTTACTATATACCTACATGTCTATACGAGCTTTCACTAAGTTCACAGTTTGCTAAAACTAACCGTTTGGACAATCTAGATATAGATATACACTGATCTAGAAGGTTTACTAATCGGCCTAGATCGGTACACATAGATTAGGAACAACATATTTGAGACCATATTGCATAATGTCATTTCATAGGACCATTTACAACTCCTTGCAACTATGTCATTACTATAATTTTTTCAGGTCATTGTCCCATTTCAAACAAGGTTATAACTCTTAGAATACTAGCTCTTAGTATTGACCTAAACACCTTTAGATCAAATCTAAACAATGTCTGAAAAGTAACAAGTTTTATACCATGTAATAAATGTTAACGATTTGTTAAAATGTATACTGTATAAATATCAAATAAATATTCATATAAAATGGAATAACATGTAAGCACAATCTCCCACTTGCTCTAGTGGTGTACATAATGATAGCTAATACCTACCGAGTCCAAGTGTTTCTCAAACACCTTAAGAGTTATGGCCTTAGTGAGTGGATGCACTACATAATCCCTAGAACCTATTCCATATTCTATTTCATCTCTTCTAGCTAATATCTCTTTAATTATATGGTATTTTCTTTCCATATGGTTAGATTTCTAGTATGCCCTTGGGTTGAGCAATTGCCTTATTGTTGTTGCAATATAGAGGGATATGATCCACTACACTTGGAACTACTCCTACCTTTGTAACAAATTTGCATATCAATATTGCTTTTCTTACAGCTTTCGAAGCCGTAATATATTATGCATCTGTGGTAGAATCAGTTGTGGATCCTGGTTAAGCACTATTGTAATTGACAATGAAACTATTGAGAAAAAATATATAACCATATATAAATTTTCTACCATTCAGATCAGACTCGAAGTTTGAATTTGTGTATCTTCTCACCTGTAAGTCACTTAACCAGATATAAAATTTGTGTATCTTTTCATGGAATCTAGCCATTTTCCCAAATCGATATCGAACACTGCCTCTCTATAAGTCAAAGGAACCATTTCTATAACTATAAAAATATTAAAGACAACTTCAGGCATATACCGTACCTAACAGGTGGCCTAAAGATCCTCTTTGACCTACGGGAAGGTTGTGTTAAAGGAATCTCACTCAGTTGAGCCTATAGTTAAATTATCGATTCCTCAACACCTTGGTTGACTTCATAAAGTTCAATCCTTATGATCTATCAAAAATTATTTCTCTAGGAACGTGGAATTACGAGTAACAAATACATATCTTTTCTTTGGATTATATAATGATATCTTATAAAATATTTAGGATATCTAATGAACCGATACTTATACCCATTAGGTGTAAGTTTATCCTGTTGCATAACCTTAATGTAAACAAGACAAACCCAAATCTTAACTTACTTAAGATTTGGTTTACTTTTAGTCCCTATTTCATACGAAGTAGTAGGAACAACCTTCAATGTAACTTTGTTAAACAAGTGAGCACTAGTTTATAGAACATAATCTTATTATTCATGAAATTATACACACGTGAATTGTAACCGTAAGTACATAGGTCATGATTAAGTAGTAAAGAGATAAGTGAGTATTTTTCCCACGAAGATTAGTTGGGTTTGTTATTCATCTTAGATGGTTCAACAACAACGTATTCATTATTGCCCTCAATAACCTTTTTCTCAAGAGCTTCAACTTTCTTACCACTCTTAAGGGTGATGGCATTGCAATGCTCTCTTGGGTTGGATTCCTTGTCACTTGGGAACTTGCCAGAAGATTGATATTTGATTGCATGGACAAGTTGGTCAACTTGCACTTCTAATGACTTCAGTGTAGCATTTATGTGAGTTCAATGTGTCTTAATATTATCAAGGCAAGCTTCATCGTTGTTGAACCTCTCTCTTGTCTCAACTTTGAAAGTGCCCAAAAGATCCTCTAAAGAGGATTTTTTCTTGGCCACTTGTTGATTAAATCTCGGCAGAGGTTGCAATGTATTTCTTGTATTACCATAAGAGAAGTTCTCATGATTTTAAAGTGATAAGCGTATTTTATATATGATATTATACCCCTCTTAATATGATAATTGCTCATTTTGAATGTGAATTTATGGCTTTTTATATATATTAATTTCATTTTGTAGGTTTCAAGTTAATGGAGCTATTTGGGATGAAAATTCAAAGAAAACAAGCAAAAAACCAAAAATGCTACAGTGCAATGAACAATGTTTGGCACCCTAGCGCCATAAAGTGGCGCTCATGCACTAAATCACCTAGGATTTGGCGTATTAGCGCTGAAAAGTGGCGCCCAGGCTCCAAAACGGGTAGTATGCTTGGCGCCCAGGTGCCACCACCTATTTTACTCTTATTTTTCTTGCCTTAATTCGAAACCTATAAATACTACTCTTTAGCCATTTTTCACACCATCAAAGGAGGCACGAAAATTAAAAAGTAGAAGAAGATTATAGCTCAAATTTGAAGAGACGAAATGATGTCTCCAAGGTTTCTTGAGCATCATTGAAGACATTTGAAGGATTAAAACCTTGGAGACATCCCTAAATTTGGATTTCTCTTTCTTTTCTTATTATTTCTCTTTTGTTTAAATTTTCAATTATGAACATTGTTTAAATAAGTTGTATCTATGGATTTCTAGATAATTTTAGTTATGGTTGGATTTGTATGTGATCAAACTTAAATTCTAAAGTTTGATGTAGTTTTATTTATATTATGTTTGGATGATTTATTATATTTTCATTGAATTCATTTGTGTTTCTCTATGCTTTTTGATTGAACGAAGCTAAGGGGCGAACGCAAAATGCTTTAAGGAACAACCAAGTACCATACGACAGTCTTTAAAAGTGAAAGAAGTAGGTATTCATAAGCAAGAGGTCCTGGGACAATAGCTCAAAATTACAATTTAGCTTTATCTGCCAGACCCTTAGTTTTCAGCAGCAAAAGGGAAAAAAGGCCTATCAAAGTCACTTTCCTAGGTTAAGGTAGGTTCAGTGCCGCAGGGTGAGAAGAATCGGTAGTTTTTAGACTAGCTCTAGCTTGCAAGCGTGAACCTAGCTTGTGTATCCTATGCTAAGCAAGTCTACACTGGTCTGGGAATTGGCAATAGGTCTTGGCTAAGGCATTGCTTTGGTTTACCTTGAATTTGGTTCGGTTGACATAACTGATCTTGGTGGGTTGGGCATTAAGAGTAGATTTCATAGGATTTGGTAATCTAGTTAGGGTTCTTGGAAGTCAAGTTGCTTCCAATTAATTGGAAAATGAATTAGTTGTTGTGGATTTATAGATTGATGCTTGGGAAAGCTTGACCCATTTATTGGATTTGGGAGAATTATAGCCCTAGGTTGTTATTGAGTTGGGAGACTAATAACACTTAGGTAATCACCATGGTTTTCTTAAAGATTGCATTTGGTGCAGTCCAAGTGTTTGATAAAATGTGTGAGAACACTTTGGGTGTGCCATTATGCCTAGGATTTCATTTGACACTCGAGAGAGGTAATGAAATTAATCCTTGGGTAATCAATTTAAGGGTTGCGTAATGTATATATATGTAAACAAGTTAGATAGGGATGTCAACTTGAATATGTATGCATAGTATCTCATTCGGCACTCGGGAGAGGGAATGAGATTAGTCTTAAGCCCTTGATTAATGAATTAAACGAAATGCTAGATAGGAAGAACATAGGAAGAATAGAATGAAATCAATGCTCTAGGATCCCATTTTTATATAATTCACTATATTGCAAGATTGTCATTTTGTTGTTAGATTATATGTTCTATGACTTGATGGAACTCTATTGAACAATATGTGTTGATGCTATTTTGTGATTAATGACTATTTGATGTTTATTCATTTATACTTTTTATGTGCTTAATGCTTCTAATTGCAATAGAAAATGGATTGGATGATTCATTTAGGTTATGTGCTTGGGAAAGTTTAATCTATATGTTGGTTGTAAAAAGTATAGCTTTGAGTTTGTTGAGTTGGGAGACTAATGAACTTAGGGTAATCGCATAAGGGTAGCTTAATGCGTGTATGTATAACAGATGAGATAGGGATATCAACGTAGTTGTATATGCATAGTATCTCATTCGCCACTTAGGAGAAGGAATGAGATTAATCATACACTATGGACTAATGAATGCATAAAATTGGTTGTTGCTCACTAATGACAATGACTATAGGAACAATAGAGGGAAACCAAGTCCCCAGAACCCCATTGCCATGGATCTCTCATGTCTTTAATTTACTAAGTTATTTAGTTTTAAGTTGCTTTTAATTCAATAATTCATCTTACCTTTTAGATTAGCCTAGATAAAGTTAGGTTGCCAACATCATAGTACTTAGCATTAATTTAGGACACAATCCTCGTGGGAATGATACTTACTCATCACTTTATTACTTGCTCACAACCCGTGCACTTGCGGTACAAATTTATGTATGTATAATTTTGCAAATATAAAGCCTATGATGATAATATGTAGGAAAGTTGTTACTCTGATAGTTGACATTTTGGTTGTTAACATATTTGACTTATTATAGATCACTCATTTCACCGGTGTAAGACACATTTGCTACCATCATTGAATCTTTGCTTGTTAAAGCCTTTCTAGTATTTAGTGTAGAAATGTGATTTGTCAAACTGAAACTTAAGCTGAAAATGCAACAATTAGATGAACTTCATGTATTTCGGTAGCCCTTCTCATAATGGAACTCTCATTAAGCCATTGGTAATTGTTGCACGCCATTTCCTCCAACAAAGTTTGGGCTTTTTCTATAGTTTTTGACAAAAACGTACCACCTGTAGCCGTATCTGCAATAGTTCTTATTTGCCAATTTATTCTATTATAGAATATTTATATTTGGACCCAATCTTGGTATCCATGTTGGAGGCACATTCGAATAAGGTCCTTGAACCATTCCTAAGCTTTATAGAAAGGCTCGAAATCCAATTACCTAAATATTTCTATCTCCTTACGAAGTTGTGAAGTCTTAGATGATGAAAAGAATTTTGTGAGGAATATTTGAGCAAGCTCTTCCTATGTTGTATTACTTCTTAATTATAAGGATTGAAGCCATCCCCTTGCCTTGTCCATAATAGAGAATAGGAACAAGCATAGGTGAATGGAATCCTCTGTGACTCCATTCATCTTAATAGTATCACAAACCTCCAAAAATATAGCAAGATGAACATTTGGATCCTTATTTGGCAATCTCCTATATTGATTTTGTTGCACTATATTGATAAGGGTCAGCTTCAATTCAAAGTCATTGCCTTGAACCACTTGGATCCCCGAATATTTCTCATTAACTACGAGCCTAAAATACTCACAATGCCTATGGTTATTAGTTGTTATTACCGTCATCCACCATAGCTCGAGCTTGATCTCCCTTTTCTCTCATAAGTCTCTGCAAAGTTCGCTCAACTTCTGGATCAAAGTGTAAAAGCTCTAAGATATTGGCTCTTCTCATAAACCTTCAACAACTATAATAAATTTATAACTCAAAAATAATAAAAGAAAAATAAAATGCCTAAAGTAAAATTAAGTTGCTTATCCACAATATTAGCACTAATTCAAATTTCACAATCCCTAGCAATGGTGCCAAAAACTTATTTGCGAAATTATACACATGCAAATTGTAACCGCAAGTGCACAAGTCATGATCAAGTAATAAAGTGATGAGTGATTATCGTTCCCACGATGTTTAAGCTTAAAATGTAATACGGCTGTCACAGTATAGATTGAGGTGTTGATCCCATAAGAAAGCTTTTGGCAAAATAGGTTGGTGAAGTAAAATATTAAAGCAGTAACAAATGAGAAAATTAATTAATTGGTTTAAGTGGATGAGATAGAATTGTCTATGAATTGAGAAAAATGTCTTATGATGATTTAAATAAGCTTCAAGAATCATAATTATGCTTTATAAATCTACTCTACACTTTGATTCAATGTTTATAACTCAATTGACAGTTTTACATCTAACAATCAATCAAAAGATATGTAAAATATAGCACATTTGATAACACGTGTATTTGATGTGATTAAACTCTTCACAAACATTAACACAAATCATGTTCATTTATACAAGTTATCTAAAATCGACAATATATCATTGTAATATCAAATCCCTATTAGTAGTATTGGTGTCTAGATTTCGGTATAGAACAAATAAGACACCGTAGGGTTACTCGATTTTAACCCTATTAGAAATATTTTCTTTATAGTGCACGTGAGAGATATTAGACCTAATTTGGTAATTTCACACTCGATCGGTGTGCCGGACGACCCTAGAATATTTTTAGAATTTTTCTCTATTGGCTTGGAAAAGAAAATTCTAATTTACTACATGAATTTCCATTTAAGGGTTATGTATGCAACAAGCCTTTGTTGAGAAACATAATCCATATATTAGAGAATGGACCAATTAGAAGAAATCTCATGGATTGCCAAGTTGGAAGTTCTAGTTAGTTCTTTGAACTATTCTAACTAAATAGTTACAAATGAACTAATTACATAATTAGTTTTTAACTAATGGCAAATTAGAAGTTTTAAGTAAGTTGAATGGCAAAATGGTAAATTGAGGGAGCACTATATATATGTTAGAAGTGTGTAGAAATTAGAAGAGAGATCAAAACCAACACTTAGCAAAAAAAAGAGAGAAATTCGAGCTTCAAAGGGGGGTGTTGCTACAGTGACTATTCAAGTTTTTTTTCATGATTTTTCATGTGTAATCAAGCCAAATTAAGGTTACAAACCAATCCCTAAGCTCAATTGAAGTCTCTATTAGTGGAAATTCAAGAAAAAGAGGTAAGAAAAGCATCTTTTATGAGTTTGATAAGTGAGAATTCAAGAATGTGTTAATTGATGTTCTTATGTGTATTCTTGGCTTAGATTGAGTTGAATTCTAGTTTGGAGCTTGAAGGAGTCATCAATTTGAAGAAATTGGCAAGGTGAGAATTAGGGTTTTTGGTGATTTTGTTGTAGAGATTTCAATTGATTGTAATTAGGGCTTTAGAATGAAATTGGCATGATTTTGTTGTAATTGGAACAAGAAATTGAGAAAAGGAATGTGTTGGAACCTAGGGTGAAATTCTGCCACTTTAGGGAAGTTAGGAATTGAGTGGTGTTTTGATTGAATTGTTGTGTGTAAGTGATGCATATTGTGAATTGAATGTATATGGTTGATGAAAAAACCCAAAAATGAAGAAAATGGGACATAATTGTCCATGTTGGAAAGGTGAAGGGCAAGTATGTCCAATCAAATTATAAGGTGTTCAATAATTTTCAGGGCGCCGGATGGTGAGTTAGTTTCGATTATGGCTCCGTAACTAAAATCCGAAAGTAGTTTACATCCAGGCTTTGTATGCCGATTAGGGCATTTAGTAGTTAAATGAGATTCTAGTGTTCGATTTGGTTCTAAATGTCATTTATGGTGCGTAGGTGAGGATAACCGAGAGCGTTAACGGGAGCAGGAATCGGGAACGAAATTGAGCGCGGAGCGGTTGTGAGTGGAAATTTGCCATTTCTTTTACTTTTCGGTTATTATGTTTTCGCACAATGACTATGTATGTTTTATGAGCTTTCGATGCATAAACATGACTTATGATCTTGATATATTCATAGACATGCTTTTACATGATCGATTTGTGAAACAGTTTTAAAATTTCTGCATTTGTTTTAAGGCCATTGGTACCCTCAGATTATAGTAGTGATGATTGTATTAGACCCGGACGGTATATCCCGTGCACATGGGCAGGTCTTGGGGGTGTGTCACTAACTTCGGAAAGTCGGGATGTCGAGTCATGTGAGTCGCTCAATGTGTACGGGATATTGTCTCGCTATATGCTTGCGATGCAGGATTCTGCTACGTAGCCAGTGAGATATCTTGAGATGTCACTGTAGGTGCTGCTAGTTGAGGTACCCCGTGACCTACTCACGTATGCGGTGCTAGTTGAGTCGTTGCGTGGGTATAGAGCTTTAGGGTTACCATTGGTACAGTTTAGAAAGAAAATGGCCGAGCGAGGATTTTACTCGTTATCGATTTACCGATAGCATTTATGCATTTATATGCACACAGCAGTTATTATGTTATACAGATTCTGAATATAGTTTTCCAAAGATGCAGATAAAACCTGCTCGGCAAGATTTCATTAGCATATGATATTAGAAACCGTTTTACAATTTTACATCCGTTTTAGAAGCATAATTTCTGCATGTACTTTAGAAATTGCTATCTTTGTATAATATTCTTGTAATTGAATTCTCATTTACACTCACTGAGCTCATTTAGCTCACTCGTTTTATGTTTTAAACCCCTTTCCCAGGTGCAGGTCTCGGAACGCAAGCTGCTGATTCTCCTATCGCCGAGTAGTGGCCGAATCCAAAGATAATTTTTGTACATGTAAATGTGCTAATAGCACTCTTTACTGTATGCATAATAGTTGTAGGCATGTATATTTGTAAGTATGTGTTGAATCAAGAAGAAGAGATTTCCAGTTTATGATGATCGTTTTTACTTTTTATGATTATGCCTATTTTGTGATTTACACGAAATAATTGAGTTGTGTTGGATTTGATTTGAAAAGGACTGGAGGTCCGAATTGGTAGAATTAAGATGTGTTGGAATTAGAAGTGAAATTTCTTTGCAGGTTTATATGGATTTTTCGAAAAACAGGGGAAACTCTGTCCGTTTGTTTTTAAAACTAAGATGTCGTTTTCATGTATATTACTAGATCTTCTTAGTCGTAACAAGAATGAAAAAGGGGTTTGCCTCGCGGAGTTTCTTAACTTACCTAGTTAAGTTCGGAGGAACTTCCGTCGGAGTGCCCGGCAGGGCTGCTGGGATCTATAGTAGAGGGTCTCGGGTCGGGTCTTGTCAATCATTTTGACAATATTGCAGTAAAAGATTAACATATAAAACAATATAATCAATAACAATTATAATTCAACAAGAATCACATAAGAAAAGCATGGCTGAACATATATGAGACATGAGAATTATAACCTCTGGATTATAGAAAATAAAATAGATAAGAGTTTAACAAAACCAAACTTACAAACATTTGTAGCTCTCGACAACGAATCAAAGCATAGAAGTAGATTTATCACATAAAAGTTCATCTCTTAGCCTTGCCAAGAACTCTAGCCTAGATTACAATACATGTTAATGAGAAGAAAATAAGAGAGAATTATCTAATGTTAAAAATGTATTAAGAGTGTCCTTATATAGGCAATGAATGGAAATATGTCATGTGTGACATCAATCTTCAATAATTTAGGCCACTAACTCGTTTACCCACTTGTAGCACCTTTTTGATAATGTAAATGACCGATATAGCTTTTATGGCCAACATAAAAGTTGTATTATTTTGTCTCTTCTTTCCATAGCACCAGATTCATACAAATTGGATGAGTATCCAATGAGATATGGTAAAATTTCAAAGATACATTAGATTTAGGCCAACAACCCTTTTACCCACTTGTAAGATAATTTGGTCCATGATAACGGTTGATTTAGACTTTATCATCAACATAAACGTTGTTGATAATTACGTCAGTATTTCACATCTTCAATAATTATACCAATTGGGTACATATTTTGTGAGATACGGTTCAAATATATGAGTTGGGTCAAGCTAAGCGGAAGTTATAGCCCAATTCTATTGTATCTCAAATTTTGGCCCATAACATGTTGAATTTGGCTTTTCAACTATTCTTCAAGTTTATGTAAGATTGAGTCATGTTGCTCTAGGTTCAATAATTTCGTCATTTCAATTTTTACATTGAGAGTTATGTTCATTTTGCTTAAACCTATGCAAATAACATTAATTAATCACAATTTAAAGAGAACACTTTATTTCAAGCTAAAAGTACAAAAATGCTAAAATTAGTGACATTAAATGTGACTGAATCTCTTAATAAATATGTATTTTTATGTGTTCATCACACAAGAATTGATATCCTTAATTAATGCTAAGTACTATAGTGTTGGCAACCTAACGTTATCCAAGCTAATCTAAAGGTTAAGTTGAATTATAAAATTAAAAATACTTGAAACTAAAATATTTAGTAAATTAAAAGGGCAAGAGTTCTATGGCAATCAGTTCTAGGGACTTGATTTCACTCTACCGTTCTTATATTCATTATCAGTAGTGAATAACAAATAATCTTGTGTATTCATTAATCAAGGGTTTAGAGTTAATCTCATTACCTCTCCTGAGTATCAAATAAGATCCTATGTATATACAACTAAGTTTATATCCCTATATAACTTGTTACATATACATATATTAAGCTACCCACAAGTAATTACCCTAAGTCTATTAGTTTCCCAACTTAATAAAGTCAAAGTTATGCTTTTTAAAGTTAACACGTGGGTTAAACCATTGGGATTTATGCTTACGTACTATCCCATTTTGTATGAATATTTTATTTTATAATATTTATATAGTAGGTTTTATTAAATTATTGATTTCTTTAATTAAATAGTACAATGCTTGTAAGGTTACAAATATTGTATGATTTGAAGGAGTTCAGAACTGGCCCCAAGGAGTTTAGACCAGTGCTAAAGGTTAGCAGCACTAAGAATTATAATTACTAATAGTTAGCACTACTAAGAGTTAGTACGTTACAATGTCAGCAAAATCTAAGAGTTAGGAATTTGTATGTAATGGGACATAGACCTAAGATTACATCAGTAAAAATACAGTTACAAGGAGTTACAATAGGTCCTAAGAAATGTTATTATGCATATGTATTCTCGATCACGATGTTTCTAGTCTAATTCATCGATGCAGGTCTGTCGGTGAAACCCTTTTATTATAGATCTGTGTATAAAAATATCTAGATGGTCTATATGGTTGTTCTTATCTAGCCATGGGCTTACCAAAAGCTCGTATAGCATATGGGTATCCAGTGAGAACTGAATACTGAACCGGTTCAACGGGGACTCTAATAGAAATCCCATGAAGCCATTAATGGTTGATCTTCACGAGTTAAGTAGCGTACGTGGTCATTTGACCTTAGTGTCACGGTGGGCTTGTGAGTGATCCATCATGCTTTAGTTCCATATATATCAGAGACCTTTCATGGTCTGACTGCTATATGTCGCTGGGTATGCGTGAGTGATTTTGATCCTAGGGTGCATACATGTGGGTTTGTGTATCTCATAAACACAAATAAGTTTTTACATGTATCTCATAAATGTAAACTACATAAAGATTGAGAATTTATTACCTTGACAAGCCTTTGATTTTTGGTCGAACTGGAGTACCCGCCTTGAAGCAACCCATTCACAATTTGAGTTCCTCAACAGGTGGGCTTAAGGAAGCTAGAAAAATAGCTTTCCGAGAAAATAATTCAACCCTTGAATCCTTGTTTCTACCTTGTAGTATAGGTGGCAAAAAATGGAAGGAAAATGAAAGAAATGTATTTTATGCTTTCAACACTTAGCAAAATTCTCACACTTCTCTCTCTAAAATGCCTTAACTGTATCTTACAACTCCATATGAGTTACTAATAGCTCTTAATAAGTTATTTTTTGGTTTTTCCCTCTCAATGGACAACACTTATCCCATTTTAATTGGATAATGGCCTCTATTATCTTGGTCAATGTTTGCCATTGGTGTTTTGTTTATAATTGTTTATAATAAATCAAATGAAAACAAAACAAAATGGAAAAGCATTTAAATGAACTTGGTTTAAATCTAGGCTAAATGAGAAACACTTTCTCATTATTAAGAAACATGTTAAGGCCGACTGATGCGATATTTCTATATCATAAATTAAGTGCAAGTATACACTATCGTATGCAAGTAATAAAGAGACTAAATAAGTCGGATGTCGAACCCACAGGGATAATTCTTTCTTTTTAACCAATTACTAAAATTATATCTTCCTAATAATTATTCAGAAAAATAAAAATCTAAGAATGAATGTTAGAAATATAAAAGTAAAAACACAATGCAATGAGATTTAAAGATATAGCAACGTAGAGAGAACCTAGGATTAATATTATCCCTCAATATGTTTCTAATGATTAACCCTCTAATATTTAACTCACTTAGTCTTTATTATTGATCAAGACACTAATGTATTCACAAGCCTCTTCCAAGGTCATGCAAGTATATCTTAAGTTACCAAATACCTATATTCCTATGGTACTTGTAATAAATTAAGATTCATTAAGATTAGGTCTTATTGATCATACATGCCAATTAGGTATATTCCTATCCTAAGTTGAAACTTGCATATGCAACATTGAATGTTACTCTACAATCATGCATCAAATTACCTAGGTCTAAATATTATGATTCCTCTTCCGAGTTTATCAATAATATTACCAATTCATTCACCATATATTGGCCAGATATATTGAAGCATTAAACACAAGTAATTTAAATAATAAATGACTAAGTTTATTAAATACTAAAAAGATATGGCAATTAAGCACACATATTGAGTTCAAATATTAACCCTAGAAAATAAATTAGCTCATGGCTACAAGAGAACAGCAGTAGAAATAATTATAAAACATGATACAATTATTAGCAAACCGATATAGACGTCGAATTGCTCTTAATTGCGCTGCCTAGAAACTCTTGATGCCGAAGAACGTCTTGTATTTCTCTCTAAAGATGCTTCAATTAAGCTCCTATTGCTCTCCAAGACTCGTGCTCTGTATTCTTGGTGCTCTTGGGTCGTCTTGGATTCTTCCTTGAAGGCTGGGAACGAGTGGCTTTATATAGGGATTGATATGAGCTTGAAAATCTCAATTCTCGTCGGACTAGGACTCGCACTACCGCTGGCGCGCTATGAATCTGTCGCTGGGGCGACGCGTGAAAAGGCCTTCACCGCTGGAGCGGTGGGATCTTGGCGCTGGGGCGCTGCATGAAAACGGCTTCACCGCTGGCGTGGTGACTCTTCGGCGCTGGGGCGCTAGACGCGACTTAAGCAGGTCGTTTTTCTTATTTCGATCACTATTTCAGCGCTGGGGCGAAAATTCTTGTGGCGCGGGGGCGCTGGACTCATACTTTGAAAACTTTACATTTTAGTCCCTGTTTTCGCTCCTTTTGCGTTCTTTCTTTAAATTTCGTTCAAGTCCCTATAAATAACAATAATGTATATAAATAGCCATCTATTCTCATAAAATCATAAAATATCAATAATAAAAATATGAGAAAATATATGACAAATTTGCCCTTATCAAATTCCCCCAAACTTAAATACTTGCTTGTCCTCAAGCAATAAAATAAACTAAGAGAAAAACAAAGGGTTATACTTGACTCATTTAACAAAACAAAACAAAATATACTAATACTAGTAAGATGATCAAAATTATTGTCTCAAAAGGCTGACGAAATGTACAAATCCATAAGGTAGATAAATAGCTATTAACAATTCTAATTTATCTCCATTTAGTCCCTCATTCTTCCTCATAAATAATCACCATGTGTGTGTGTGCAAGCAGCAAGCAAATAGCGAAAACTATACTTTGATTTACTTTATACTTTAGTTTGTACAGAAAAGATGATGTCTCGGCATTTTATTTGTATAATGACACTTCCATAAGCTTGTCTTTATTACCACTCTCCACTAATGTAGAAAATCACATGTCTAGGGATCTATTTAGGACTTTACTTAGCTTGTAATGTAAGGCTAAGGTCAGGGTGGGATAAAAGGATAAATATATGAAGTTCAATTCACACCATGAACACTTAGATTTTACCTAGAAATCTCTTGATCTTCTTTTCCTTGTATTATCTCTTCCCTCAAACTTATTGTGTTCCCCATCTTTCTTTTCAACCTTCTTTTTTTTTTCAAAGAATTTCTTCTTTTTCTTAAGCTGGGGGTATTTTTCTTTACTTTTTTTTTTTACTTTTTTTTTTTATGAAATACCCCCAAACTTAGATTGACAAATACCACTCAAACTTATTTTTCTTATATCACCACAACTTTTTTCTTTTCAAGAGTATTTCTAAGTAAATGCAAGGTTTATGGTGTTACGGGCAAATTTCTAGATAAGTAATCTTTAAGTCTTGGGCTTGTAATGTGGTTAAACCAATGAATGGGTAATTAGGCTCAAAATAGGGTACTAGGGATAAATATACATTAAAATGGTAGGCTAAAAAGGCTCAATCGGTCCAAAGATGGCCTAATGTCATTTCCCTATTCATGTGTTTTCTAGAATTTCGCCTCAAGTAGTAATTAAAGACAAGTTCTAGAGTATTGGTCTTCGAGACTGTGGTGTATTCTCTAAAATATAAGTATCTCTAAGTAATAGTCATAACTATTCATGCTTATAAGGTGCTCAAAAAATTGGTGATTATAACTAAGGTCGAACTTGTTCCTAAACTTGAATAATCAAAATTGTCTCAAGTATCTATCATTCCCTATGGATGTGTAAAAATAAATTCAACCATGTATTCTTTTTCTTATCATAGACTAATGATCATCTTATCAAAACCTAATAAAAATGAATTAACTAAGAAAAAATAAGTAACTAAAAAAAAAATTTAACCCACAAGAATGACCACCCAAATCATGCAGCAAAATGAACACAAGAAAGTGTTTCCTACCCCCAAACTTAATTTAGACATTGTCCTCAATGTCAAAAATTAAAGAAGTGAAATTAAGAGACTTCCCTGGTTAATTTTCGCTGCCGCGCTGACTCTCCGTCGCTGGGGCGATGTTCTGGCGCTGCCGCGGTAATCGTCTATCGCTGCAGCGCTGAAGGCTGATTTCTGCACAGTTACTGGAATTTGCGCTAGCGCGATGTTGCTTGTACCGCGGGGGCGGTGGTGTCTCAATTTTTTTGTCGCTGCCGCGCCATGTTATGCCGCTGGAGCGCTGAAATTCTTGTTTTTTTTTTTTTTTTTTTTTTTTTAAATGCTGAAAAAAAAAATGATAATAATAATAATAATATTTTCCTTGGGTTGCCTCCCAAGTAGCGCTTGATTTAACGTCATCGGCTTGACGGGGCTTCATATTCTCTTATGGTGGATCAAAGATGCTGGTGGAAGCATTTGTGTGAGTGATCTCGCTGGCTTTCTTCTTTTTAGGCTTCCATATTTTTGCAATTAAACCTCGGGCAGTATCTTTTGCTGCATTCTCCTTATGTCTCTCCGGAAAGACTTTAATCTTAGACCGGGGAGATGGTTCTTCCTTTTCTTTCTCTTTGCTTGCTTCGTCGCGATGCTGCTTTTTTTTTTCTTCTCTCTTGCCTTCCTATGCTTCAATGCTCTTTTTCGGATGTGAGGATCCAATGTCTCCATATCTTTAATTTTCTTAACGCTTGGATGCACCACATTAATGCAAAAACAGTCTTCATTTTCAGCTGGTAATTTGATCTCCTTGAAGACCTTAAAAGTGACTGTATCCTCTTGTATTCTCATGGTCAACTCCCCTTTTTGCACATCAATAATTGTTCTTCCAGTGGCTAGGAAGGGTCTTCCAAGGATGATTGGGATCTCCTTGTCTTCTTCCATATCCAAAACAATGAAATCGGCAGGGAAGATGAATTTATTGACCTTAACTAACACATCTTCAATTAATCCCTTAGGATAGGTGAGAGAACGATCTGCTAACTGAAGTGTGATATTTGTTGGTTTGGCTTCTTTCAGTCCCAACTTTTTATACACAGACAATGGCATAAGATTGATGCTAGCTCCCAGATCACAAAGTGCTTTCCCAAAATCATAATTCCCAATTGAGCATGGTATGGTGAAACTCCCAGGATCTTTGAGCTTTGGAGGTAGCTTCTTTAGAAGGATGGCGCTACACTCTTCTGTCAGGGCCACAGTCTCAAAGTCATCTATTTTTCTCTTCTTTGATAGGATTTCCTTCATAAATTTCACATAGCTCGGCATTTGCTCCAGTGCATCTGCAAAAGGAAGATTAATATGTAATTTCTTAAAAATATCAAGAAATTTAGAAAATTGCTTATCTAGTTTCTTCTTTTGCAGTCTCTGAGGAAATGGAGGTGGTGGAGTGAATGACTGCGTAGGTTGCTTCTGCGGATTGCTACTGGTATCTTCTGCTGCATTTTTACTTTTCTGTTCTTGTACTTGAATACCAAATTCTATACTTTTCTGTGTCTCAGCACTCTTCTCTTGGTTTCTGAGCTGCTGTAATCTCTGAGGAAATGGTATAGGTGGTCTATATGGTTGCACGTCATCTTGCTGGACCACTGGTTCTTTTTCCTTCTCTATCATTTCCGAAAGTTGTGGTTGAGGAGTGTTATCATGTAAGACTTTACCACTTCTTAGGGAGATGGCTTGGCACTGTTCTACGCTTCCTTTTGGATTGACTTCAGTGTTGCTTGGTAGAGTTCCTTGAGGGCGATTGTTTATTGCTGTTGCGAGCTGCCCTACTTTATTTTCCAAGGCTCTAAGTGAAGTTGCTTGACTTTGAAAGAGTGCATCTGTTTTCTTCATGTATTGCAGGAGCATGTCTTCAATGTCTGGTTTCTTCTCTTGCTGAATTTGTGGTTGGAAGCCAAGAGGAGCTTTAGAATGCTGTCCTTGATTATTGTTGCTCCATGAGAAGTTTGGGTGATTTCTCCATCCAGGATTGTAAAAATTAGAATTGGGATTGTTGCGGTTAAAGTCCCCTACATATTGAGCAGTCTCCATGCATTGTCCATTAGCATGATTGCTTCCACAGAAATCGCAAGTGATGGGCTGACTCTTGATAGCATTAACTCCCAAGTTGCTTAATTGTTTGGTCAAGAGATTGACTTGGGCAGATAATGTAGTCAAAGTGTCCACTTCGTGTAATCCAGCGATTTTTCTTGTGGTTGACCTTTCAGTGGGCCATTGATAGGCATTGGATGCCATCTCATCTAGTAGATCATAAGCTTCATCGGTGGATTTATTCATAAGTGCTCCTCCAGCTGCAGCATCTACTATTGTTCTGAATTGACCGGCTAATCCATTGTAGAATGTTTGTACAAGCAACCACTTTGGAACTCCATGATGAGGACATTTTCTTTGCATATCCTTGTATCTCTCCCATGCCTCATAAAGAGATTCTCCATCTAGTTGTAAGAATGATGTGATGTCGTTCCTCATCTTGGCAGTTTTAGCAGGTGGAAAGAATTTGGCGAGGAACTTTTGTGCAAGATCATCCCATGTAGCTATAGATCCGGATGGAAGTGATAACAGCCAGCTTTTTGCCTTGTCTCTCAAGGAAAAGGGAAACAACCTTAGTCGGATTGCATCATCGGACACCCCATTGTACTTGAATGTATCACATATCTCCAAGAAATTGATGATGTGCATGTTTGGATCGTCATTGGGCAGTCCACCAAATTGTATCGAATCCTTCAGCATTTGAATGGTGCTTGGCTTGATCTCGAAGTTGTTAGCTTGAACAGTTGGTCTTTGAATGCTTGAGTGGATTCCATTGACTAGGGGAACAGCATATTCCCTTAGTGGTCTTCCTTCATTGTTGGGCGTAATTGGTACTTGGTCTTCTATGGTGTTGACTTGATTTTGCTCTCTTCTAATTCTTCTTAAAGTTCTTTCAATTTCTGAATCAAAAGCAATCAAGTCCTCACTCTTCGATCTTCGCATGTACCTCGTAACAAAGAAAGTAAAACTAAATTAAAAAATAAAAATAAAAAAAATTCTGAAGTAAAAACTAGAAAGATTGGTATTAATATTGGTGAAAAAGTAGATAATTATCCCCGGCAACGGCGCCAAAAACTTGATGCGATATTTCTATATCATAAATTAAGTGCAAGTATACACTATCGTATGCAAGTAATAAAGAGACTAAATAAGTCGGATGTCGAACCCACAGGGATAATTCTTTCTTTTTAACCAATTACTAAAATTATATCTTCCTAATAATTATTCAGAAAAATAAAAATCTAAGAATGAATGTTAGAAATATAAAAGTAAAAACACAATGCAATGAGATTTAAAGATATAGCAACGTAGAGAGAACCTAGGATTAATATTATCCCTCAATATGTTTCTAATGATTAACCCTCTAATATTTAACTCACTTAGTCTTTATTATTGATCAAGACACTAATGTATTCACAAGCCTCTTCCAAGGTCATGCAAGTATATCTTAAGTTACCAAATACCTATATTCCTATGGTACTTGTAATAAATTAAGATTCATTAAGATTAGGTCTTATTGATCATACATGCCAATTAGGTATATTCCTATCCTAAGTTGAAACTTGCATATGCAACATTGAATGTTACTCTACAATCATGCATCAAATTACCTAGGTCTAAATATTATGATTCCTCTTCCGAGTTTATCAATAATATTACCAATTCATTCACCATATATTGGCCAGATATATTGAAGCATTAAACACAAGTAATTTAAATAATAAATGACTAAGTTTATTAAATACTAAAAAGATATGGCAATTAAGCACACATATTGAGTTCAAATATTAACCCTAGAAAATAAATTAGCTCATGGCTACAAGAGAACAGCAGTAGAAATAATTATAAAACATGATACAATTATTAGCAAACCGATATAGACGTCGAATTGCTCTTAATTGCGCTGCCTAGAAACTCTTGATGCCGAAGAACGTCTTGTATTTCTCTCTAAAGATGCTTCAATTAAGCTCCTATTGCTCTCCAAGACTCGTGCTCTGTATTCTTGGTGCTCTTGGGTCGTCTTGGATTCTTCCTTGAAGGCTGGGAACGAGTGGCTTTATATAGGGATTGATATGAGCTTGAAAATCTCAATTCTCGTCGGACTAGGACTCGCACTACCGCTGGCGCGCTATGAATCTGTCGCTGGGGCGACGCGTGAAAAGGCCTTCACCGCTGGAGCGGTGGGATCTTGGCGCTGGGGCGCTGCATGAAAACGGCTTCACCGCTGGCGCGGTGACTCTTCGGCGCTGGGGCGCTAGACGCGACTTAAGCAGGTCGTTTTTCTTATTTCGATCACTATTTCAGCGCTGGGGCGAAAATTCTTGTGGCGCGGGGGCGCTGGACTCATACTTTGAAAACTTTACATTTTAGTCCCTGTTTTCGCTCCTTTTGCGTTCTTTCTTTAAATTTCGTTCAAGTCCCTATAAATAACAATAATGTATATAAATAGCCATCTATTCTCATAAAATCATAAAATATCAATAATAAAAATATGAGAAAATATATGACAAATTTGCCCTTATCACCGACCATTTATAAGTGCCACCCATTTATATTCATTATATCATTTACTTAATATTAAACAAATAATTTAATTATATTAAATTATGGCAGAAACACATGCCAATTTAAATAAAAAAATTAATTGTATGATTTCAATTTAAATAATAATATCATATATTATTATTATTTTATTCAATAAACATTTTAATGAATAAAATAATGATATTATTTGTCCAACAAAAGGTTATTTTGGTAATTTCAAACAATAATTGGCCTATAATGTGCCATCTGTCAACATCTTATTGGTCAATAACTAATTGTTAACTAATTGATGTCCTTAACTCTTAAGTATTGACATGTGCATGACCGAAGTAAATGTCTGGTCTGCTGAAATATTTTGGATCGAACTATTGAATCTGGTACGCTGCCCCAGTGCACAACAAGTACACTTTATATTGCGGGACTCTTTAGGTTCATTCCTGATTTGTTAAACATAACTATTCTGTGAGTTCGAGATAGATGCCCCATGCACACATCATGGATATTACAAATGAGTGCAATAGACCATACAAGTTCAGTTCATAGCGGATACGTATAATCCTTCTGCCAATTATATCCTGGGAGAGCGGGGATATAGATCACTACCATCAAATTCCTATGTGCTCATCCGTGAACTTATCTCCAGACACGTATCTTAATAAACAATATATGCAAACACTTTTACAATATTGTTTAACCTTGTAGGAAACTCTTTTCCTGAGTTTGTTACTTATGGCCATAAAACTTTCTAAGATACAGTTTATGAGCATCCGAATATATATAACTCATCCATGTAAGTTGACGGATTTCATATCTGTACACACTGGACTCCATAAGAATCGAACCATACCCAGCGACTCCCAATAGTTACACCATGAAAGGTCTATGACATGTGTAGAACCAAAGTATGATGGATCACATACAATCCCACTATGGTAATCAGGTCAAAGGATCACGTATACTACTCAACTCGGGAAGACTTTCTATTGATGGCTTCTTGGGATGTCTATTGAAGTCCTTGTTAAGTCTACCCAGTATTTAGTCCTTACTGAACACCTGTATGCTATACGAACTTCTTGTAAGCCCATAGTTAGCCAAGAGTAACCATCTAGACCATCTAGGTATAGTATACATTGGTCTATATAAAACGATTCCATCGACCGACCTGCATCGGTGAATTAAGACTAGGAACACATAATTTGAGAATAAACTTACATAATAATATTTCTTAGCACCTATTGTAACTCTTACAATTATGTCATTCTTAGTGTACTCTCAAGTCTTTGTACGTTATAGACAAGGTTCTAACTTTTAGACTTCACTGATTTTTATAACATGCTAACTATTTAGCATTTATAGTTTTTTAGTGATGCTAACTCTTAGCATTGATCTAAACATTTTTAAACAAAATCTGAACTCCTTCAGATTATATAATGTTTGTACCATTACAAGCATTGAACCATTTAATAATCAAATTTAGCGATTTAATAAGTAATGTACTATATAAATGTTATAAAATAAAATATTCATACAACAATGGGATGGCACGTGAGCACAAATCCCAAAATATATGGTTTAATGCTCATGGAGTCCGGTGTGCGCAGATATGGGATCCGTCAGCTCACATGTGTGAGTTGTATATCTGAATGCTCCGAGGCTATATCTCAAAATGACTTATGGCCATAAGCAATAAACTCGGTAAAAGAGTTTTCTATAGGATTAAACAATATTGTAAAGGTGTTTGAGTATATTGTTTATCTAGATATGTGTCTAGAGATAAGTTCATAGATAAGCGTGTAGGGATTTGATGGTAATGATCTATATCTCTACTCTTTTAGGATATAAATGGCGGAAGGATTATACATATGCGCTATAACCTCAACTTGTATGGTCTATTGCGCTGATTTGTAATATCTGAAACGTGTGCTTGGAGCGTCAATTACAGACTCACGGAATAGTTTCATTTGAGAAATCGAGCATGGACCTAGAAAGTCCCCCAAGATAAAGTATACTCGTTGTGCACTAGGGCAACGTATCAGATTAAATAGTTCAATCCAATAAATTCCAGCAAACCAAATATTTACTTCAATATCCCTCGATATGTGTATATGTCAAGACTTAAGTGTTAAGTGCATCAATTAGTTAGCAATGGTTGTTGACCAATAGGATAATGAGACATGCCATATTGTAGGCCTTTTATTGTTTGACTTTAAAATTACCTAAATGACCTTGTTAAACAAGCAAGATTATTATTTTATTCATTAAATTATAGATTGAATAAAATAATAACAATAATATTTGATATTATTTAATTAAGTCAAACTATGATTTAAATAATTAAAGGCTAGGAATTGTTTTGTATAAATAATTCAAATATAACATGTGTTTAATTATTTAAAGAGTTTAATAATTGTAAAAACAATAAAGCATGGCATGAGAGGATGGTAAGACCAAAATGTGTATTACAAGAAAATAAAGGAATTATTTCTTCGATTTGTTTCCTTTCACATTTGGCGTCCACACTCCTCATTTATAAAAGCATGTGTCTCAAATTGATTTAATAATAATTAAATTAATACATATAAAATGCTAAGGCATGGGCTAGTCTTGATTTAGTGGCACCAAAATATCTATAAAAAGTAAATGAAGAAATTGTTTCTTCATTTTGGTTTACCTCTCTTGGCGATCACACACACACACACACACACACACTTAAGCATGTCTTTGCATTATTTAATTTGATTAAACAATGTCAAATAAGTGCAAATGATGTGGTGTTAAAAGCCATGCTTTGGTAGGCCACTTGTTGCTTGTGAGAAGAGAAAATGAGAAGTCTCTTATTCTCTGAGTGTTAGAAACAATCAAGTGTTGAATGCCAAAACAAACACTTCTCTTTGCTTTCTTTCTTTTGGCTAAACAAAAACAAGAATTAGTTTATAAAAGGTTCAAGAGTTGAGCTTTCAAAGCTAGTTCATTATTTCTTTAAAAGCTTAAGAAGTTAAGGTTTTAATTTAAGAGTTAAACTAAGGTTTCAATACTGAACTCCTTGTTGGAAGAGGCTGCCATTCCAGGTTACCTAAGCCCACCGAGTTGGGTACTAGAATTAAGCAGGAGTGCATTTCAAGGTGGGAATTCTGAATCAATCAAATACAAAAGGCTTGTAAGGTAATTTTCAACAAAACTTTGTTATTTCAATTATGAGATAATTTGAAAGACTTATTGTGTTTGTCATTTAGGAAATTAGATTTTCGGGTTTCTGTTGAACACAAATATGCATATGATGTATGTTTTTATAATGATGAACACAAACCCATATATATGCACCATAGGATAATCAACACTCATATAAACTTTCCTAAGCACTTAACCCACAGGTCTAAATCATATAATCAATTTTCCAATCAAAGTAGAAGCATTAAACCTATTAAAAGGATAAATGATAAACACAAAATAGACATCAATCACATAATTTATCAAAACATAGTACTAAGTAGAGCTACATCAAGCCCTTGAACATGTAATATAGCTATCTATAGTGAAATACTTAATTAAAATAATCCAAATGTTCATAAGAGTAATCATATTCAAACAAGACAAACTACAAATATAAACTTGAAATAAATATAAATGAAGTAGGGAGAAAGAGGGAACTAGGTAGAGAAGTCCTTAGAGGCCTTTAATCTTCAATGATCTCCCATAATCCAAGCTTTAAATATGATGCTCTCACTATAAACCCTAGTTTTCTCTTGCTATTTTGTACCCTCTCTTCTTAAATAAGGCCTTTGATCTTGTATTTATAGGTTTTCCCAAATATAACCCCTAGAAAATTAATGCAAAGAACCAAATAAGTAAAAGTGAAAATGTGGCACCGCGGTGCCACATATTTTTCCGAATTGGAGCCACGACCTCAATACTTGGTAGTGTTTTTCTTCAATTCTTTTGGGTTGGGACTTAGACTTCTTAGGCTGCAGCTTGGATGCTTTGTGAAATAACTTCTTTGCCATTTTTTCATCAAATTATGATCTTCTTTATACTCTAGTTGGTTAGAACTTACATAACAACAATGTATGCATAAGTGGCCATATTTTAATACTCAGAATGAGCAAATATTGAATTAAGAGGGCACTTTAATAATGTATGGAATGTACTTATCACCTATAGATATTCTGATTGAAAAAGCTCATCATCAATCGGATTATATCTAATAAAGTCTGATTCCTCATCTCTAAAATATCATTGTGTTTAGGAGTACTTGGAGGACTATATTGAGTAAGAATCTCATTCTCTTTCAAATAATTAATGAATTCACTACCCATGTAGTTGTCACTTTGATCTGATCGAAGGCATTTACCAAATATACCAGTTTATTTCTCTACTTCAGTTAAAATTCTTTGAACATTTCAAAAGTTTCCAACTAATGTTTCATCAGAAACATATATCCGTATGTGAAAAATCATCGATATAGATAACGAAGTATTGAAACCCAACCATGGTAGTGTAATTTATTGGACCACATATTATTGGTACCAAAAAGGTGCGTGCATGTGATTGTTTAATCATTAAACCATAAAATACATGTCATACATAGATTGAACAATAGAATTGAAATCTAATTTTCTATTCAACAATTACACATTGAATGTAAGTCTATCACATTAACAAAATCTAAAACTTACCTTTGAAGCTTTTTGGTGAAGAATTGAATTTTGGAGCTCACCTTGAAGCGAATTGGAGAATAATTCTAGCCCGTAATAGCCGATGGGATTGCAGGAGCTAGAATGGTAGGTATATAAATTTCTAGTAGATTGGATTGCTAACAGTTAACCGTTTGGTTGCCCTCAATTTGGCCAAAAATGGCTTTACTGTGTAAAATGCAACAATTGTAAACCTTAGTTTCAAATGACTAAAAAGCATGCATTTAACAAAAAATAACTTTCATTTGCTTTTGTTTTTCTTTTTGTATGTTGCCATGTGTCAAGCATAAGCCATGCCAACCATTTGCATAGGTGAGATTTTCACCTTTACTTTTCCATACATGTGTCATGTTTCATATATCATGGACATGCAAAATGCCGCTAGTCAAATTTCAATTGGTTAACAATAATTGTTAACTAATTAATTAATAGGTTTAATACATAAACCTTGAGATGTGTGCTTTCTAAGAGATTCGACCTAGTCCATTACCCCCAATGCTCAATGAGTACACTTTATATTATGACACTCTCTAGGTTCACACCCGTTCATCTTGCGGAACACTTTTATAAGTTCATGAACAATGACCCCATACATGTTACTAATATTACAAACTAGTGCGTTAAGCGATATATGTTAAGGTTAACCATATACATATAGTCCCTCCGTCATATATGTCCCGAAAGAGTAGAGACATAGATCATCATCGTTAAATATCCATATGTTTGACCATATATTTATTTTTATATTTGTATTTTCATAAACAATATTTGCAAACACTTTTGCAATATTGTTTAACCCTATAGAAAAATCATTTTCAGTGTTTATACGTGTGCCCCTAAAACTTCCTGAAATACTATCTCGGAGCATCGGACTATACCTAATGACACTTAAAGGTTAGACTATAAAAGGTATCTAATATGTGTGGAATCAAAATATGATGGATCACTCACAAGCCTACCATAACACTTTCACCAAGAATAATACTCAACTCAAGAAGACTTTCTATTGACGAATTTAAGGCATGTCTATTGGAGGCCCTCATGAGTTTGTTAAGTACTCAATCCTCACTGAATACATTCATACCTATACGAGATTCTATTAAGCTCATGGTCTGCTAAGACTAATCATGTGGAAAATTTAGACATAGACACATATTAATCAGAAAGGTATACTAATCGACCTGTGTTAGTAACCATAGATCAGGAATAATATCTTTGAGAACATACTGTATAATGACTTTTCTTAGTACCATTTGTAACTTATTGCAACTATGTCATTACTAATATATTCACATTTCATTGTCCCATTTCAAACAAGAATCTACCTCTTAGAATGCTAATTATTAGCACTAACATAAACTCTTTTAGATCAGATTTAAACTCTTTTAGATCTATAATGTCTGAAAAGTAACAAGCTTAGTACCATATAATAAATATTAATAATTTTATTAAAATGTCCATCGTATAAATTATAAAATTAGAATGGCACGTAAGCACTATTTTTAACACATACATTAGTATGTATTAGTTTCAATAAATCAATGGCCTAGTGTCTAACATCTACAAAAGGAGATTTTTTCATCTTCCCCCAATTCAAGATTCATAAATTAGATAAGGTTCTCTAGTAAGATCAGGTATTTGGTAATCCTTAACCAAATAGATTAGGCGTCTCACACTTATATGACCCAATCGTATGTGCCACAATTCATGTATTATTTAAAGTTTACGAATTCATTCTTCTATTCACATGTACATTCAAGACTTTTCTTGTTGTATCAAAAATATAATGGTCATTTATCAACTGACATTTAGTTAACAAAACATTATTAATATCATATAAATATATGGAACCATACCTAATATATATATATGATGATCTTTACTATCTCACATATGAAGGGATATAATTTATCTAATATTGTTTGGTACAAAATAATGGTTATATAACATTATAGACTTTTCAGAATAGAAAAATAACTCAATATTTCCAATAGCTTCGACTAGCAGGAAATCTCAATTTTTAATATAAAGCTATATTTCTCCAGGCTGTAGCAATATAACTTCTTTTAGAATTCTAACGTATTACAAATGTGAGAAGGCGGTATTAAATACCTAACCCATACTAGCATCAAATGCCAATGAAATATTAATGATATGTAAACACCTTAGGGGTTCTTCTTGATAGTGGTGAGGTACTTCAAATATTTTCCTTTTCCTTTGCCTTTGTTCTTCTCTTGTGGCTTGGATATCAAATGCCCCTAAGGACTTACAGGTGGTGTTTAGTTCTCCTCATTCTTGCGCATAGACTTTCTATAAGCTTTTTAAGGTAAAAGTGTTAGATTTAATATACGTATGGGTGCATACATGTGCAATTGTGTCTATTGCCTAAATATATATCATATACGAATGTAAATCTGACGGAAGCGTGAAATTTGCAATAAACACAATAAATAAAATATATTAATCGCATCAATATATTTATAGTGTAGAGAAATCACATCAACGTGTAACGTTATAAACGTAGTTTTGTTTTGGAGTCCGCATGGAGACCAACTCGTAGACAGTTCTAGTCACCAACCTGGTGGGCTTGGTGAGCTAGAACAGCAGCCTTATATGCAACACTAGGATTAACTCTTAAATCCCAAAATGACCAGGTGTGTTTTCATCCTTTTCTCCAAAATGATAAAAAATTGAGAGTTTGAAACAATCCACCATTGCTTCAATTGGAACCATAGGAAAAAATGAAACAATTTTATTTTTCCCTTTTTTTTTTCTTTCTTCTTCTTTCTCTTCATTTCATTTTTGCTCTCTCGGCCACCAAAACATAATTCACACACTTTCTCTCTCTCTCTTTATATATATATAATAAAATATTAATATAATATAAAATTAGTAATAGTGCCAACTATTTAGCACCCAAAATATAATATTTTATAATAAAATATTATATAATATAATATAATAACAGAGATATTTTAATTATTTAACAATTAAATAATTAAAGTGTGAAATGACCATTTTGCCCCTCATGAATAGTTACCAATTCTAGCCCCTAGTAGGTCCCACCAAATTTCACACTCGGGTAAACTCAATCGAGGGTCCACAACTCATTATATAATTAGTAAATAACAATTATTGATTAATTATTGTATTTAATACTTAAATACAGACACGCACGCATTCTCGTAGTAGTGTTGAATATTGCTGGATTAAACAATTTAATATAGCACGCTGCCCCATTACATAACGAGTACACTCCATATCGCGGGACTCCCTAGGTCTTACGCCCGATTTGTCAAATGGAATTATTCTATGAGTCCGTGAGCTATGCCCTACGCACACATCACAGATATACAAATTAACGCGTTGAACCATGCAAGTTAAGGTTACAACGTATACGTATAGTCATTTTGTCATGATATCCTAGATGTGCGGGGATATAGATTATCACCGTCAAAGTCTCTAGTGCTCATCCATATCTTATCTCCAAACTCGTATCTCACTAAGTAATATGCGCAAACTCTGATGCCATATTGTTTTATCTTGACGGAACTCCTTCCCGGGATTGATACTTGTGGCCATAAGATATTTTGAGATATATTCTCAAAACATCTGGATATCGAACTCCCTATACGAGCTGACGGATCCCATATCCGTACACATCAAACTTCATAAGCATTGGACCATACCTAGTAACACTCAACGGTCACACCATGAAAGGTTTGTGACATGCGTGGAACCAAAGTATGGCGGATCACTTATAAGCCCACTGTGGCACTCAAGTTAAAGGACCACGTATACTACTCAACGCGAGAGAACCCTCCATTGACGGCTTATATAGGATGTCTATCGGAGGCCCTTGTGAGTCTGTCCCATATCCAGTCTTAACTGGATACCCATAAGTCAATACGAGCTCCAAGCTCACAGTCGGCTAGGAATGACCATCTATACCATATAGGTACGACATATGCTGATCTTTATAAAAAGTATCCACCGACAGACCCACATCGGCAGAAATAGATCAGGGATAATTATTCGAGAACATACTTGCGCAACTTGCATTTCCTAGCACCCGATTGCAACTCTTGTAACTATGCAGTTACTAGTATATCCCCAAGTCTATGTCCCATTACAGATAAGGCTACAACTCTTGGATATGCTGAGTATTATAACCAGCTAACACTTAGCTGTGCTAATATTTAGCAATTATATGTCTCAGTATGGCTAACTATGACCCCTTATCTAAACTCCTTTAGATATTATTCGAACTTCTTTAGATCTACATTGTCTGTAATGTTACATTGCATGGTACTATATAGATTGGTATTAGCAATTTAATGGGAATGTACACTTGTATAAATACACAAGTATATGTACATTCAGGGATGACACGTAAGCACTGGCCCTAACAATCTCCCACTTGCTCTGGTGTCATTCTTGATGGCATCTCATACACATCGACTCTACGTGTTGCATAAACACTTTTAAGAATCATGGCCTTAGAAAGTGGGTTCGCTAAATTATTTATAGAACACTTCTATCAATAATCACATCTCATTCAGCCAAGATCCCTCTAGTTATGTGAGATTTCTCTCAACATAATTAGAGTATTGGTGTCTTCTTGGCACATTGGCTTGTACTATGGTCTTGGTTTATCACAAACCTATGTGATAGGATCCATCTGTCTTGGAATTTTTCCAAGGCCAACGATAAACCTATGAATCCTCATTGCCGCTTCCACTGCGTACTTATAGGTCTGCAATGAATCCCAATATGGTACAATTCCAACTCACTTAGTACTATAGAGAATGAACATATTCCCAGATGTAGACTCTCTATCATCTAGGTCAAACTAAAAGTCGGACTCCGTGCATCTTTTCATTTGTAAGTTGCTTTCTCCATTCTTTGAGAAACTTATCCTTTGTACCCTTGAGGTACCTTAGGATATGTTTATCTATCATTAAATGGCAGTCACCTAAATTAGACTGAACTCGACTTGTAACTCTTACAACCAAACTGATCTCAGGTCTTATACACATCACAGCATACATTAATCTCTAAAGAGATGATGTATCTGATGTGTCAGACACTCTAACTTTTCTCATATTCCATCTGAAGAGATACTATCCTCCAAAGATGAGCACCAGGTCCAAAAGATACATTGACTATCTCATAGTTAACTAACTGTACCCATTTAGACGCTATTGATATGAAATGATTTGAGAGAGTCCTATCAGGTTCCTAGCTCTATCTCTATAAAGCTTTATACCTAGTATAAAAGAAGCCTCTCACAAATCCTTTATAGAGAAATTCTTACAAGTTACTTCTGACCGATTATAATATACTGACATCATTCAGTATATCATCAACAAAGAGGATCAAGAAGAGTATTATGCTCCCATTGACCTTTCATGCATATTGGAGTAGAAGCCTGGCTAGACGTAAAACCTTCAGGCTATTCCATGAATATCTCTTATGTTGAGCGTGTATTATACTAGGGTGATTTTGTGTGTAATATGTTCATCATTTTAATATAAGCATGTCATACATACAAATATTGTTGGCAGAATAAGAAATCAAATTTCATAAGATGATAAACACATTAATGTAAACTGAATCAAAAACATTAGGGTAATTCAAACATACCTTTGGCGACGATTCAGTGATGAACAGAACTTTTTGGAGCTCACCTTGAAGTTAATCCTTGAACAATTCTAGTCTTCGGCTTTTGGTGGGATTAGAGAAGCTACAATGGTAGCTTAAAATTGGCGTAGGATTTTTGTTCTAGTACTTAAACTCTTTAAGCAAAACAAACTCTCTTTTTAACTCTTGTAACAAAACTTTTTTTGTCTTTTGTTTTTCCTACCAAGTCTAACTTGAGAGAAAAAGAAGAATAAGAGTTTGTTATGTTTGAAAGCCTTCCAAAAAGTGAAAGAATTCACTTGGCCGAATTTTACACTTCATTATCCATAACCCTTATGCAATTAATCACTTAAGTGAAAATACACATGTCATTTTCTTATCTTTTCATAAAAGAATTAACCAAAATGACTTTTCTTAATTTTAATTGGACAATGGCATTTTAAATGAATTAATAAATAACAAAACAATATTTATTTCATTAAAATAATGCTTGGCCAAATTTTGTTTCTTCAAAATTACAAAATGAAACATTTTTCTTGTTTGACTACATTTATTAATATTAAAAGTGTTTCAATGCAAATATTTTTAAATAAATAATTCAAACCAAGATAAATGTTCTCTTAAAGGCCCAAGTACTATTTAAAATAATATTTTAAAATACATTTTTACCTTATCAATGCAAGACAAGAAAACACACTTTAATTATTTAATTAATTCATTAAGACAAGTGTCCAACATATGTCACATGAAAAATAATATAATAAATATCTCATGTCTATTAATGACAAGTGTCCCACTCATGCCTAATAAAATAATATAATAAACATCATATGTTTATTTAAATAAAATAATGTCCAATTAATTATAAGAGCCAATGGTTTAATGACATGTGTCAAGAGTACCTTTTCCGACAAAAGAATGACTTATTTGCAACATTTGCAAACTATATTTTTCACTTTACAAAGAGGTCCTCAAAACAAATCCTACTACCAAATAATTCCCGGATTGCACCATTCGACCCGACTTAGTACCCCAGTGCTCAACAAGTACACTTCATATTGTGAGACTCCCTAGGTTCACGCTCGTTTGTCTTACGAAATGTTTCTGCAAGTCCGTGAACGATGTCCCACACACACGTTACGAATATTACAGAATGATGGGTTGAACCATACAAGCTGAGGTTAACCATATCCGTATAATCTTTCCGTCATCTATATCCTAGAATAACAGAGATATAGATTCTTACCGTCAAATCTCTATTTGCTCATCTGTGAACTTATCTCCAGATTCGTATCTCGATAAACAATATATGCAAACACTTTTACAATATTGTTTAACCCTGCAGAAAACTCTTTCCTTGGGCATACAGCTTATGGTCATAAGACTTTCTGAGATACAATCTTGGAGCATCTAGATATACAACTCACCTATATGAGTTGACGGATCCCATATCTATGCACACCGAACTCCATGAGCATCGGACTATACCTAGCGACACATAGCGGTTAGACCATGAAAGGTCTTTGACATATGTGGAACCAAAGTATAGTGGATCACTCACAAGTCCACTGTGGCGCTCAGGTCCAAGGATTACGAATACTACTCAACTCAAGAAGACATTTTATTGACGGCTTCATAGGATGCCCATTGAAGGTCCTCATGAGTCTGTTCAATATTCAGTCCTTACTGAATACCTGTATGCCTATACAAGCTTCCACTAAGCTTATAGTCTGCTAAGATTAACTATATGGACCATCCAGATATAGACATACACTAATCTGTATATATTAGGATTTCACTGATAGACCTGCATCAGTAAAATAGACCAGGAACTTAGTATTTTAGAACATACTTGCATAATGACATTTCCTAGCACTATTTACAACCCTTTGCAACTATATCATTACTAATATATTTCAAGATCTTTGTCCCATTTCAGACAAGGCTCTAACTCTTTAGATATTGCTAAATATTAGCACTGATCTAAACTCTTTTAAACCAGATCTAAACTCTTTTAGATCATGCAATATCTAAAATGTTCCAAGCATCTTACCATTTCAATAAATATAATTAGCAATTAAAATAAATGTCAATTGTATAAATATTAAAATTAAATATTCATACAAAATAGGATGGCACGTAAGCACAAATCCTAACAAACTCCCACTTGCTCTAGTGCCATCGTAATGGTATCTTATTCCCATTGACTCCACGTGTTTCTCAAACACTTTAGGAGTTAAGGCCTTAGTCAGTGGGTCCGCTACATTATTTACAAAGTCAACTCTACAAATTATTACATCTCTTCTAGCCAAGATCTCTCTAATTATGTGGTATTTTCTCTCCACATGTTTAGATCTCTAGTGTGCTATTGGCTCTTTAGCTTGTGCTATGGCTCCATTGTTGTCACAAAATAATGGGACAGGATTCATCGAACTTGGAATTATTCCGAGCTCGGTGACAAATTTGCGTATCTAGACTGTTTCTTTTGCTACTTCCGAGGCAGCAATATATTCCGCTTCTATAGTAGAATCAGCAATAGATCTTTGTTTGGCACTCTTCTAACTTACTGCAGCACCATTGAGAATGAATACATAACCAGATGTAGACTTTTTATCATCTGGATCAGACTGGAAGTTTGAATCTGTATATCTTCTCAGTTGTAAGTCACTTTCTCCATATATAAGTAACTTGTCCTTTGTACCCTTAAGGTATTTAAAGACATGCTTCACTGTCATCCAATGGCTATCACATGGACTAGATTGATATTGGCTCGTAACACTTATAGCCATATTGATATCAGGTCTCGTACACAACATGGCATACATCAAACTTCCAATAGCTGATGCATATGGGATGTTAGACATTCTAACTCTTTCATCTTCCATCTGGGGACACATCTTCCTCGAAAGATGAATGTCATATCCAAAAGGCACATTAGCTATCTTACAATTACTGAAGTTGTACTTTTCTAAGACACTGTCTATGTACGATGATTGGGAGAGTCCTATCAACTTTCTAGCCTTATCTCTATAAAGTTTTATACCTAGTATATAAGAAGCCTTTCCCAAATCTTTCATGGAGAAGTTCTTACTCAGATAAACTTTTACTGACTGTAACATACCTATCTCATTTCCAATGATCAGTATATTATCCACATAGAGAACTAAGAAAACTATCATGCTCCCACTAACCTTTTTGTACACACAAGGTTTCTCTTCATTTTTTATAAAACTAGACCCTCTGATTACTTCATCAAAACGAAGATTCCAACTTTGGGATGCTTGTTTAAGTTCATAAATGGACTTCTTTAGTTTGCATACTAGACCAACAGTTAGGCTAGATGCAAAACCTTCAGGTTGTTCTATGTATATCTCTTCCTCGAGATATCCATTTAGGAATGCCATTTTTACATCCATCTATCATATTTCAAAGTCATAATATGCAGCAATGGCCAATAAAATTCGTATTAACTTTAACATCACTACTGGTGTAAAGGTTTCCTCATAATCGATCCCAGATCATTAAGCATAACCTTTTGCAACTAGTCCGGCTTTGAAGGTCTCTACCTTTTCATCCGGCCTATGCTTTCGCTTGTAAATCCATTTACAACCAATAGGAACTATTCCTTTGGGAAGTCAATGATGAACACATGAAAATGTATGTTGTTAAGAGATTCAATCACCATTTAATGTCACTAATTTTAGTATTTTCTGTATTTTTAGCTTGAAATAAAGTGTTCTCCTTAAATTGTGATTAATAAATGTTATTTGGACAGGTTTAGGTAAAATGGACATAACTCTCAATGTAGAAATCGAAATGAATAAATTCTTGAACCTAATGTAACATGACTCAATCGTACACAAATTTGAAGAATAGTGGAAAAGTCAAATCCAACATGTTATGGGCCAAAAATTGAGATACAACAGAATTGGGCTACAACTCCTGCCTAGCTTGACCCAACTCATGTATTTGAACCGTATCGCACACAATACGTACTCAATTGGTATAATTCTTGAAGCTGTGAATTTTTGACTTAACTATCAACAACTCGTATGTTGATGGTAAAGTCCAAATTAGCCGTTATCATGGACCAAATCGCATTACAAGTGGGTAAAATGGTTATTGGCCGAATGCTGATGTATCTTTGGAATGTTGCTCATATCTCATTGGATACTCATCCAATTTGCATGAAATTGGTGCCTATGGAAAGAAGAGTCAAAATTATACAACTTTCATGTTAGCTGTAGAAGCTAAATCGGTCATTTACATTATCAAAAATATGCTGTAAGTGGATAAATGAGTTATTGGCTTAAAATTATTGAAGATTAATGTCATCCATGACATATATCCATTCATTGCCTATATAAGGAGACACTTAGGACATTTTTAAATAGATAATTCTCTCTTCTTTTCTTCTCATTAACATGTATTGTAATTTAAGCTAGAGTTCTTGGCAAGGCTAAGAGATGAACTTTTATGTGTAGTAATTCCACTTCTATGCTTTGATTCGTTGCAAAGAGCTACAAATGTTTGTAAGTTTGGTTTTGATTAAACTCTTATCTATTCTATTTTCTATAATCCAGAGATTATAATTCTCATGTGTCATATAAATTCAGTCATGCTTTTCTTATGTGATTCTTGGTGAACTATAATTATTACTGGTGACATTGTTTTATATGTTAATCTTTTACTGCAGTATTGTCAAATTGATATATTGTCGATCTTGGATAACATATAAGGGCAATAAATGTTTAATATTCAAGTTGATCTTTTACTGCAATATTGTCAAAGTGATATATTGTTGATCTTAGATAACTTGTATAAATTAACATGATGTATGTTAATGCTTGCAAAGAGTTTAATTACGTCAAATACATGTGTTATCAAATGTGCTATATTTTCCTATCTTCTGATTGATTGTTTGGGATGTGAAACTTTCAATTGAGTTATAAGCATTGAATCAAAGTATAGAGTAGATTTATAAAGTATAATTGTGATTCTCAAAGCCTTGTTTGAATTATCATAAGATATTTCCTTCAAATCATAGACAATCCTATCTCATCCACTTAAATCAATTAATTTTATCCTTTGCTACTACTTTAATATTTTATTTCATCAACCTATTTTGCCAAGAGCTTCCTCGTGGGATCGACACATCAATCTATACTGTGATAGTCACGTTATATTTTGAGCGTAAACATTCAACCAAGTCCCATACTTGATTTTTGATGTATTGAGTCAATTTTGAATTTCATGGCTTCTTGCCATTTTCCCAAGTCCATGTCCAACATAGCCTCTTTATAGGGTAAAGGATCATTTTCGTCAACTAAGAAAACTCTAAGTGCACCTTCAAGCATCTGACCATACCTGGCTAGTGGTTTGGACATCCTCTCTAACCTACGTGGAGGGTGTGTTAAAGATATTCTGTTGAATTGAACTTGAGGTTCCATCTTTGGTTCATTCTGGTTTTGATTGGCTTCATCAAGCTCAATCTTTCTACAATCTACATGACCATAAGAAACTCTTTTTCAAGGAAAGTGGCATGTCGAGAAACAAACACGTTTCGTTCCTCTAGATCATAGAATTGGTATCCTATTAAATTCTTGGGATACCCAATGAACCGGTACTTGTACCCCTTGGGTGCAAGTTTATCCTGTTGCGTAACCTTTACATAAGCAGGACGCCCCAAATCTTAAAATATTTAAGACTTGGTTTCTTTCCTTTTAGCATCTCATACAGAGTGGTTAGAATAACTTTGATGGAACCCTGTTCAATATATAAGTAGCAGTATCAAGAGTATATCCCCACAGATACTTCGAAAGATCGGTGAAGCTCATCATCGATCGAACCATATCCTATAAAGTTTGATTCCTCCTTTTTAAAATACCATTGTGTTGCGGAGTACCCGGAGGACTATACTAAGCGAGAATCCCATTCTCCTTTAAATAATCTGAAAAATCACTGCTCATGTATTCGCCTCCTCGATTTGATCGAAGGCATTTGACGTATATCCAGTTTGTTTCTCTACTTCAAGTTTGAACTCTTAGAACTTTTCAAAGGTTTTTGACTTATGATTTATAAGAAATATGTACCCGTATCATGACAAATCATCGATAAACGTTACAAAGTATTGAAAACCACCCATTGCAGCTTGACTTATTGAACCGCATACATCACTATGCACTAATTCCAATAAATCAGTGGCACGGTGTCCAACACTAGTAAATGGAGATTTAGTCATTTTTTCTTGAATGCAAGATTCACAAACTGGGTAAGATTGTATGGTCAGATCAAGTATCCAACCATATTTAACCAGACGGGTTAGACGTTTTACGCCTATATGACCTAATCTCATATGCTATAGTTCTGTATCATTTAAAGTTATCGAACTACTACTAGTGCTACCCTATACATTCATGAAATTTCCTGTTGTATCCAAAATATAATGCCCATCAATTAACTGACATTCAGCTAATATAACATCAACATATCACATAAATATAAGGAATGGTTCTTGATGTACACATGATATCCTTCACTGTCAAGTACAGGAAGAGAGATTATCTGTCTGATTCAAGAGGGTACAAAATAATAGTTATGCAATAGAACAATTCTATTATAAGGGAGAATTAAGTCAAAATGTCTAACAGCCTTGATTCGCAAGAGATAATTATTTCTTACTCGAAGCTGTACTTCTCCCAGCTACAACCATCTAATTTAGTTCAGACCCTGCAACACATTGCAGATGTGAGAAGGAGATACGGTATCTAATACCCAGCTTGTACTAGAATCAAATGCTAAAAAAATTTCAATAATGGGTAAGCATATACCTGTGGGAGTCTTCTTCATAGTCGCAAGGTATTTGGGACAGTTCCTTTTCCAATGCCCATCCTCGCTGCAGTGGAAACATTTTTCTTTTGCTTTTGGTTTCTCTTGTGGCTTAGATATCTGTCGCTTCTGAGGACCCATTGTTTGTGTGTATTTCATCTTCTTTTTCTTCTTTCCTTTCAACTTCCTAGAATCCCTTAAGGTAGGAGATGAAGTACGCCCGAACATAGAGGGTTGTGCCCTATTTGTACATATCCTCTTGTGCTGTCTTAAGCATGTTATGCAGATCAGCATAAGTAGGGGTCAATGCTTGCATGTTAAAGTTCATGATGAACTGTGCATATGACCTCGGAATTGATTAGAGAATCAAACAATTCCCTAACGTATTACTTAGTACCATATCTATAGTCTCTAACTTCTCAATGTATCCAATAATCTTAAGGACATGAGGACTAACAGGACTACCCTCCTGGAGTCTAGCCTGAAAGAGAGCTTTGGCAACTCTGTATATATATCGATCTGCGGTTTATCGCCAAAAAGCTCATTTAGATTGGCATTATAATGCTAGCATCATCCATGCAAACATGCTCCCTTTGCAACTCCGTAGACATCGAGGCTAGAATGCAAGATTTGACTTTCAAATCATCATCCAACCATTTTTAATATGTCTCTTTTTCCTCTTGAAAAGCATCATCAAAAATACCTCGGGGTAAGCGCTAATCAATTACATACCCAATCTTCTCATAATCTAGAACTATTCTAAGATTCATTAGCCAGTCAAAATAGTTTTTTGCACCCTTGAGTTGGTGTGTATCAAGAATGCGGATCAAAGGGTTATTAGAAGCCATTTAATCTTCACAAGATAACAAAAAAAAAATTATAAGATGTTAGCAGATATTTAAGACATTAAATTGCTAATACAGCGTTTTAAATCATGGGTATAATCTATATACAATTTTTAATTTAAAACGCCTTCCTACTGCTTTACATAATCCCTTTAATCTCTTAAAATGGGATAACGACAATTTAAACTGATTTAAACTATACAGTGGGAAGTAGACCCCATTAGCATTTTACTCATACCGCACGCTGTTTTTTATTATTTACAATTTTTATGTGCTAAAAGAAACAAAATTCAAAAACCTCAAAACGTTTGTGTACCTTAGTCCCGTACCATATTTTTAGGGGTTTCGGGCCCCAAAGTTGGTTATATTTATGCGAAGTGGTGGTAGATGGACTTAGAATCTCGAAACGAGTCAAACGATATATTATACTAATGATTCTAACACTGCACTTCCAGGACACCCCTGTCAGAGAATCGGCAGAATCTTTTGGAAACTATATCTCGAGCTACAAGTGTCAGAATAGCGCATATGATGTACCGTTACGATGCTATCGTAGTGCTCTACCTTCAACCTATCAGCCCCAATGTGATGCCCATAGATTGAGGCCAAATTTTGTATTTACGTACGGCCTTTCTTGCTAAAGTTTTCTTTTTACTATTTATTTGAGCCAAAATAAATAAAATTTGAGAATCTCAAAACGTTTGTGTACCTTAGCCCCGTACCATATTTTTGGGGGTTTCGTGACCCGAGAGTTGGATATTTTGGTTTGATGTAGCCATAAATAGACTTAGAATCTCAAAACGAGTCGAACAACATATTATACGTGTGATTCTAATACCGAACCTCCGGGACCCCTGATCAGAGAATTGGTAGAATCTTCAGAAAATCATATCTTGAGCTACAAGCGTCTGAATTGGTCATATAATGTATAGTTTCAAATCTATCAATGTGCTGTACCTTTAGCCTATTGACCTCAAATTAAAGCCAGTGGATCGAGCTAAAAATCTATTGTTTGGGCCCTCAAATCAGTCGCACAAGCTCGGCTAAGGCATTTTCTCCTGCTTCAAAAAATTTAATCATTTTTTATAGAATGCGTATTGATGTACAGCATTTTCCATTAAAAGTTTCTGATTGTTTACTATTATTCTACGCCAAAATAAAAAAAATTCAAGAACCTTAAGTTCATGTACCTTAGCCCCGTACCATATTTTTAGTGGTTTCGGCCCCCGAGAGTTTGATATTTTGGTTCAAAGTAACCTTAGATGGACTTAGAATCTTGAGACCTCTGGGACCCGCCTATTAAAGAATCGGTAAAATCTTTATAAAATGATATCTCGAGCTGCAGGTGTTTGAATTATGCATATGATGTACCGTTCTGAAGCTATCGGCATGCCCTACTTCAGCTTGTTGGTCTTAATATAAGGCCTATAGATCGAGACCAAAATCTATTGTTTGGGCCCTTAAATTGCTCGACAAGCTCAATTAAGGCATTTTTTTCTACTTTGGAGAATTTTATCTTTTTTGTAGAATGCGTATTAATATAAGACTTTCTTCGTTAAACTTTTTTAATTTTTTACTACTTTTCTTTGCCAAAATAAACAAAATTTGAGAACTTCAAAATGTTCAGGTACCTTCGCCCCATACCTCATTTTTGGTGGTTTCGAGTCCTAGAAGTTGGATATTTTGGTGCAAAGTGGTTGTAGATAGACTTAGAATCTTGAAACGAGTCAACCGGTATATTATACACGTGATTTAGACACCGGACCTTCGGAACCCCCTCTATTAAAGAATCGGTTGAATCTTTGTGAAACCATATCTCGAGCTTCAGGCATCCGAATTGCACATATGATGTACCGTTTTGAAGCTACCGATGCAACCTACCTTCAACCTGTTTGCCTATATGTAAAGCTTATGGATTAAGGCCATAATTCATCGTTTGTGCCCTTAAATTTCTCGTTCAAACTCAGCCAAGGCATTTTCACCTGCTACGGGAAATTTTATCTTTTTTTATAGAATGCGTTTGATGTACAAATTGTTTCGTTAAAATTTATTTTTTATTGACTATTTTTCTTCGCCAAAATAAACAAAAATCGAGAACGTCAAAACATTTATATATTTAGCCCTGTACCACATTTTAGTGGTTTCGGGCCTTAAGAGTTGGATATTTTGGTGCGAAGTAGCTGTAGATGTACTTAGAATCTCAAAACAAGTCAAACAACATTTATATGCATGATTTTGACATTAGACCTCCGAGACCCCCTAGTCGAAGAATCAGCAGAATCTTTAGAAAACCATATCTCGAACTACAGGCATTTGATTGAGCATATGGTGTAATGTTTCAAAGCTAAAGGCACACCCTACCTTCAGCCTATTGGCTTCAATGTGAGGCCTGCAGATCGAGGCTGAAATCCATCACTTGTAACTCAAATCTCTCGCTCAAGCTCAGCTAAGGCATTTTCTCCAACTTCGTGGAATTTTATCTTTTTTTTTTATATAGAATGCATATTGACGTACAACTTTTTTGTTAAAAGTTTTTGATTTCTTACTCTTTTTCTTAACCAAAATAAATGAAATTTGAGAACCTTGAAATGTTTGTTTACCTTAGACCCGTACCGCATTTTTGGTGGTTTTAGACTCCGAGAGTTGGATATTTTGGTGCGAAGTGACCATAGATGGACTTTGAATCTTGAAATAAGTCAAACGGCATATTATACACGTGATTTGACACCGGACCTCTAGGACCCACCTATCAAGGAATCGGTATAATCTTTGGGAAACCATATCTCAAGCTACATACATCTGAAGCGCGTATAAGATGTACCATTTCGATGCTATCAGCATGCCCTATTTTCAGATTGTTAGCCTCAATGTGAGGCTGGAGGATCGAGGCTAAAATCTATCATTTGGGACCTCAAATCACGTATATGATGTACAGTTTCGATGTACTCGCTCAGGGTTGGCCAAGGCATTTTCTCCTCCTTCAGAAAATTGCACCTTTCTTTTATAGAATACATATTGATGTACGACTTTTTTCGTTAAATATTTTTTATTTTTTATTATTTTTTTGGAGCAAAAAAATAAATTTTGAGAACCTCAAAAAGTTCATGTACCTTAGCCCTATGCCATATTTTTTGGCGTTCCAGGCACTGAGAGTTGCATATTTTTGTAGGAAGTGACCTTAGACGGACTTAGTACCTCGAGACAAATCAAACAGCATATTATACATGTGATTCTAACACCAGACCTCCGGGACCCCTATTGGAGAATCAGTCAAATCTTCGAGAAACCATATCTCGAGCTACAGGTGTTCAAATTGTGTATATGATGTACTGTTTTGAAGGTATTGGTGCACCCTACTTTTATACTATTGGCCCCAATGTATGGCCTACGGATCGAGGCCAAAATTTGTCATTTGGGCCCTCAAAATAGCTTACTCAAGCTTGGCTAAAGCATTTTCTCCTATTTCAAGAAAATTTATATTATTTTATAGAATTCGTATTGACGTAAGGACTTTTTTTGTTAAAGGTTTTTAATTTTTTACTACGTTTGTTTGCCAAAATAAAGAAATTTTGAGAACCTCAAAATGTTTAGGTAATATCTGATCCCTATTAGTAGTGTAGGTGCCAAGATTTAGGTATAAGTGATAAAGAAACCGTAGGGTTACCTGATTTTAACCCTAATAGAAATATTTTTTATGGTGCGCGTGAGAGGTATTAAACCTAAATTGATAATTTCACAGTCAATCGGAGTGTCGGATGGTCATGAAATATTTTTGGATTTTTTTTTTCTATTGGCTTGAAAAAAGAAATTTTAATTTAACATATAGATTTCCATGTAAGAGTTGTCCATAAAACAAGCATTTGTTAAGAAACACAATCAATATGTTAGAAAATGGACCAATTAAAGACAAGTTGATGGATTACCAAGTTGGAAGCCTAGTTGGTTCCTTTGACTATTCTAACTAAATAGTTAGAAAGGAACCAATTAAATACTTCCATTTTAACTAGTGGTAATTTAGAATTAGTTGAGGCATATATTGGACTTTTGGGAGAGCACTATATAAGGATGAAGTGTCTAGAAATTTGGCTAAGTTAAAAGCATAATATGTTAAAGAAAAATATGTGATTTTCGGCCATGAGAGGGAGATACTACTATAGTGAAATTGAATACTTTTTTTCATGTGTTTTCACGTTTGATCAAGTTAAAATCAAGGTAAATACAAGTTTCTAAGATCAACTAAAGCTTGCACTAGTGAAAACCTATGGAAAAGAGGTAAGAAAAACCTTATTTAGTGATAGTGGTTTATGATTTTTCAAGATCACTTCAATTAATGTCTTTTGTGTGAATTCTTGATTTAGATTGAGTTGAATTCAAGTTTGGAGCTCAAAGGAGATACCAAACTAAAGGAATTAGTAAGGTAAGAATTAAGATTTTGTGTGATCTTGTTGTAGGAACTTCAATTGAATGTTATTAGGGCATTAGAATTAAATTGGTATAATTTGAATGTCATTGGAACAAGAAATTGAGAAAAGAATTGTGTTGGGTGAGAAAGGGAATTCGAACACTTTAGGGATTTTAGGGTTTGAGTTGTGTATAAATGATTCCCTGTGTTAATTGGATGTATATGGGTGATAGAAAATTCAAAAATGAAGAAAAAGGGACATAATTGTCTATTCTTGGTAAGATGAAGGGTAATTATGTCCAACCAATTTTATAGGGTGTTAAAAAATTTTTAAGGTGTCGGATGGTGAATTAAACAAGATTGAATTACTTCGACAAATGAAAATTGAAAAGTGGAATTCATTAGGGCTTTGTAAGCTGATTAGGGCGCTTATTAGTTTAAGTGAAACTTTAGCAATTGTAAAAGTTTTAAATGTCATTTATGGCGTGTAGGTTAAGAAAACCGAGAGCGGTAAAAGAAGGAAATTTTTTGGAGAATAGTTGAGTTTGGAACGGTTGGTGAGTGAAAATCTGTAATGGTTTATCTTTTGTTTAATATGTTTCTGTATATTGAAATTGTATATATTATGTGATTTTTAATGAATAAGCATGATTTACAATTTTAGTATACAATTATAATTATGCATTTCCTTATTCAGTTTAAGAAATAGTTTTTAAAGTTATTAAATTAGTTTGAAAGTCCATTGGTACCCTCAGATTTATGATGTGGTGATAGTTTAAGACCCGGTCGGCATATCTCGGATGCATGAGCAAGTATTGGGGGGTAAGTCACTAACTCCGGGAAGTAGGGTTGTCGAGTCATGTAAGTCGTTCTATATGTACGAGGATTGTCTCGCTAAATGTAGGCAATATAAGATTCTGCTGCATAGCCAGTGAGATATCTTTAGATATCACAGTGGGTGTTGGTAGTTTAGACTCCCTATGATTTACTCACGTTGTATGGTGCTAGTTTAATCCCTGCATGAGTATAAAGCTTTAAAGTTACCATTAGTGCAGTTTAGAAAGAAAATGGCCAAGCGAATTTTTAATAGTTTTTGAGTTACTGAACACATATCATGTATTTATATGTGTACATTTTAGTTATTATGTTTACAGATTTTGGACATTGTTACAAATATTATTAATAAAACCTGCTCGGTAAGATTTTATCAGCATATGACTTTAGAAACTATTTTCCAATTCTATAATAGTTTTAGAAGCATGTTTTATGCAGTTTTCAGAATTTAATATTTATACAGAATTTATATTTTCACTGAAAATCTTAAATACACTCGTTGAGATCCTTTAGCTCACCCATTTTATGTTTTATGTTTTCTGAACTCCCCTTCAGGTGTGTAAGTTGCTAATTCTCCTACAGCAGATTAGTGGGCCAAGATTGGTCATTTTGTAAATGTAAATGTGCTAAGTAGCATTTTTTGACTTTTGCATAGTAGTTATAGACTTTGTGCATATTGTAAATATATTTCGAACAAACAAGAAATATTTCGGTAGTACAGTGACAGTTTTTACTTTTCATTAGTAAATTAATTTTATGATTGGAATGAAATTGTTGTATGGAGCTGGATTTGATTTTGGAAGGACCGGAGATCCTATTTGGAAGTTGAGACAAATATTTGAATAGAAGTGTGATGACAAGACCCGCCCCGAGACCCTCTACTGTACATCCCAGTAGCCCTGCAGGGCACCCTGATGGAAGTTATCCGAATTTAACTATGTAAGTGGAGAAATTTTGCAAGGCGAACCCCTTTTTAGTTCTTGCTATTGCTGAGAAAATCTTGGAATATACATGAAAACAACTTATTAAATTTTACAAAAAATAACGGGAAGAGCTTCCCGTGTTTTTCTGAAAATTCAATACAAAACCTGCAAAGAATTACACTTCTATTTCAATACAGCTTCTTAATATCTCCATATAGAACCTCCGATCCTTTTCAAAACCAAATCCATCTCAACTCAATAATTTCATTTTTGATCAAAAACTAGCATACTAGTAAAACATGAAACGATAATCACAATATCGAAATTTCTTATCATTTGTTCAAAACATATGTACAATAAAAAGAGTGCTACTTAGCACATTTACATTTACAAAAATGATCTTCAAATTTGAACCACTAATCAGCAGCTTGCGTACCGAGACCTGACCTGAAAAGAGGGTTTAAAAATCATAAAACACAAAATGAGTGAGCTAAAGGAGCTTAGTAAGTGCATTTAAGATTTCAACTAAAATAAATTTTTGCATAAATATTAAATTCTAAGGACATGCATAAATCATGTTTCTAAAATTTGTATAATGTAGTAAAATAGTTTCTAACATCATAACTTCTATTTCAATACAGCTTCTCAATATCTCCAAATAGAACCTCCGGTTCTTTTCAAAACCAAATCCATCTCAACTCAACAATTTCATTTTTGTTCAAAAACTGGCATACTAGTAAAACATGAAACGATAATCACAATATCGAAATTTCTTCTCGTTTGTTCAAAACATATGTACAATACACAAGCCTATACTACTATGCAAAAAATAAAAAGAGTGCTACTTAGCACATTTACATTTACAAAAATGATCTTCAGATTTAAACCACTAATCAGCAGCTTGCGTACCGAGACCTGCACCTGAAAAGGGAGTTTAAAAAATATAAAACACAAAATGAGTGTGCTAAAGGACCTTAGTGAGTGCATTCAAAATTTCAACTAAAATAAATTTTTGGATAGATATTAAATTCTAAGGACATGCATAAATCATGTTTCTAAAATTTGTATAACGTAGTAAAATAGTTTCTAACATCATAAGCCGATGAAATCCTACCGAGCGGATTTTATTTGCATCTTCAGAAAACTATATCCAAGATTTATAAAACATAATAACTCGCATTTTCTTTCGAAATTGTATCAATGGTAACCCTAAAGCTCTATAATCACGCAGTGACTCAACTAGCACTGCACATGTGAGTAGGTCACGGGGCATCTCAGCTAGCAACACCCATTGTGACATCTCACTGGTTAAGCAGCGGAATCCTATATCGTATACATATAGCGAGACAATACCCCATACACATAGAGCCATTTACATGACTTGACAACCCGACTTCCCGGAGTTAGTGACATACCCCCCAAAACCTGCCCATGTGTACGGGATATACTGACTGGGACTTAAACCATCACCACCACTATAATCTGAGGGTACTAATGGCCTTTTTAAAGCTAATGTAGTAGTTTTAAAGTTGTTTCTTAAACCGAACATGTAAAAGCATATCTATGGATATATATCAAAATCATAAATTATGTTTATGCATTAAAAGCACATAAAACATACAATTTCATTACGCGAAAATATAATAAACGAAAGATAAATAGAATGACAGATTTTCACTCACAACCTCTTCGAGCTCAATTTCGCTCCGGATTTCTGCTTCTGTTATCGGTCTCGAGTTTCTTCACCTACATGCCATAAAAGATATTTATAACCAAATCAAATGCTAGAATCTCATTTAACTATAAACACCCTAATCGGCATACAAAGCGTGGATGAATACTACTTTCTAATTTTCATATACGAAGTCATTTAATCTAATCTAACTCACCATCCGATGCCCTGAAAAATTCTTAACAGCCTATAACTTTAGTTGGACATAATTGCCCTTCACCTTACCAAAATGGATAATTATGTCTCATTTTCTTCATGTTTTTTTATTTTTCACCATCCATATACATTCAATTTACATAAGGCACCATTTATCCACAACAATTCAATTAAAACACAACTCAACCCTAACTTCCCTAAAGTGGCAGAATTTACATCCATCATCCAATATATTTCTTTTCTCAATTTCTTGTTCCAATAGCATAAAAATCAAACCAATTTCATTCTAATGCCCTAATTACAACTAATTGAAGTCTCAACATCAAAGTCACCCAAAACTCTAATTCTTACCTTGCCAATTTCTTCAATTTGATGACTCCTTCAAGCTCCACGCTAGAATTCAAATCAATCTAAACCAAGAATACACACAAGAACATTAATTGAAGCAATCATGAAAGTTCACATATCATACTCATAAAACAATGCTTTTCGTATCTCTTTTTCTTGGATTTCCACTAATGGAGCCTTTAATTGATCTTAGAAACTTGTATTTGATTTTATTTTTGCTTGATTAAGAATGAAAAATCATGAAACAAATCTTGAAATTTCACTGTAGCAGCACCCCTCTTCACTTGGACAAATTTTACTTCTCTTTTGCTCTAAGTGTTATGCTTTTAATCTCATTAAATTCTTACACACTTCTACTTTATATATAGTGCTCCCTCAATTGACCAATTTGCCCCCCAGCTTACTCTAAAATTTTAAATTGCCATTGGTTAGAAACTAAGTATGTAATTGGTTCCCTTGTATCTATCTAGTTGGAATAGTCAAAAGAACTAACTAGAATTCTCAACTTGGCAATCCATGAATTTGTCTCTAATTGGTCCATTCTCTAATATATGGATTGTGTTTCTCAACAAAGGCTTGTTCCATGCATAACCATTAAATAGAAATTTATGTAGTACATGAAAAATTCCTTTTCCATGCCAATAGAGAAAAATTCCAAAAATATTCTAGGGTATTCCGATGTACAGACTGAGTGTGAAATTATCAAATTAGGTCTAATATCTCTCACGCACACCATAAAAAATATATCTAATAGGGTTACAATCGGGTAACCCTACGGTGTCTTTATTACTCTAAACTAAAATATAGGCACCAATACTACTAATAGGGATTGGATATTACATGTGATCTTTATAGCAGGTTTTGGTTTTTGGATTCTCAGAAAAACAGAGGAAACTTTATCATTTGCTTTTAAATTTGGTAAATTATCTTCACAAATATTCTGAGAAACTTTTGTTAGGGTGGCTGGCCGAGCCCACCAGGATCTACAGTAAAGGGTCTAGGGGCGGGTTTTATTAGAGTGGTATCAGAGCTCGATTTTTGAAGGTATTAGTTATAAAGTTATTTCAGAATGAGATTCTTGAAATTGCATGCATTGTTTTTAAGTTTATTAAATTGAATTTCGTAAAATTGATAACCCTTTGTATTAATAAATTCACAGAAAATCTGCATCGTCGTGGGGGCTTATATACTAGGAGAGCAGCTGCAGAGGCTCTTGCATTTGAAGAGGAGCAAGTGAATGAGTAGTTAAATGTTCAAGGCCTCAGACTCCTTTTGAGTCATCTCAACCTGTCGAGCCAAAGGGTAGAAACATAAATGTAGCTCAGATGGCCCATATACTAGCGACAACAATTCAATAGCCAAGAGAGGCGGGAGTGTCCATTGAGCGAGCCAAAAAATTGGGCTCTAAGTTATATGATGGTACAGAAGACCTTGAGAAAGCCCTATTTTGGTTAGAAAACAATGAAGAAAATTTCCAGGTTATTGGGTGTTCGGAAGAATATATGGTTTAATACTCATAATTCTTATTGAAGGAAAAGGCAAATGACTGGTGGAAAGGCTTTACAGAGGAGGAATTCAGATGGGGTATCTTGGGCGCTTTTTAGAAGAGAATTTGTGGATAAGTTCTACCCCAAGAGTTATAAAGATGTGAAGATAGAAGAGTTTTTCAAGCTAGAACAATGTTCTCTCTCCGTGGCAAAGTATGAAAAGAAGTTTTAGAGCTCTTCCGTGCCGTTCCCTTCATAGCTAATAATGAATAGCAAAAGGCTAATCGGTTTACAGTGGGCCTCAATCCTCGAATCAGGGCTTACGTAGTATTAGCAGCTAATACTCAGTATAGAGCATTGGTGGAAACTGCAACTCAAGTTGAAAGAAGCATAGCAGCCATTCCTAAATTGCAATAGTACGGCCAGAAAAGAGACTAGTCAGGTCGTTCTTGGAAAGGACCTAGTAAATCTGTAAGAACGGAAGAGAGATCTACATAGTCCAGTAGTCAGAAACTAAGCCAATGAGCTCAATCAAGTTAAGCTTCTGTCAGACAACCATCAGCTGGATCCCAAAGCACTAAAGAGATTTGGAAAAACTTTCCGATATGTAACAAATACGGTAAGGCTCATCTAAGAGATTGTAGAAAGGGGATTACAGGTTGCTATAACTGTGGTCAAGAGGGCCATTATATAAAAGATTATTCGAACGTTAGAGCTAGTAGTAGGCTAGAATATAGACTACCAGCTCCCGGACAAACCAGTGGTGGTCGAGGATAGAGTCAAGGCGGTTCCCAATTCAAGGGGCTCAGCAGCTCAGGCCAGCCTAGTAGAGGAGTCAGTCGAGGTGGATCATTTGGAGGGTAACAAGGCAGACCTCATACCTAAGCTAAGGTATTTGTAGTGACTTAATGGGTGACGGATGTAGCCCCAGAAGTTATAACATGTACGATGTTAGTTTTTTATCAAGATGTTTATGTACTGATAGATCTTGAAGCTACCCACTCAATTAGATTGTAGTGTGGTGGTGTCTCTTCCTACTGGAGACTCTATTGTAGTAGAAAATGTGTATAAGGGTAGTAAAATTTGTATAGAGGGCCAAGAATTTTTGACGGACTTGATTCTGTTAGCCATCAGTGAATTTAATGTGATTTTTGGGATGGATTAGTTGTCCAAATATCAAGCCATGGTGGATTGCCTCCAAAAAGAAGTCAGATTATGTACGCCGAGGGAAACTAAGATTATTTTCTGTGGGGTACAAAAAATACTTCCTACCAGTATAGTATTCGTAAGTGAGGGCAAAGAACATACTCCGAAAGTTGTGTCAAGAATATCTAGTCTATACAATAGAAGTAAGAGATGGTGGAATAAAATTGGAGGATATTATTGTGGTTAGAGAATTTTTTGGATGTGTTCCCAGATGAGCTTTCGGGGTTACCTCTAGATAGAAAAGTAGAGTTTCAAATAGAATTAGCCCCTGGAACGAAACCAATTTCTAAAATACCCTATAGAATGGCTCATTCAGAATTAAAAGAATTGAAGGTTCAGATAGAAGAGTTGATGAATAAGGGTTTCATCAAGCCGAGTACATCTCATTGGGGGGCACCGGTCTTATTTGTAAAGAAAAAAAGATAGAAGTATGAGATTGTGCATTGATTACAGGGAATTGAATAAAGTAACAGTATGTAATCAATATCTATTCCAAGAATTTATGATCTGTTTGATCAGCTGCAGGGGGCCAAAGTATTTTTCAAGATAGATCTGAGGTCAGCCTATCATCAATTAAAAATCTTGGAGGAATATGTTTCCAAAATTACCTTTCAGACACGATATGAGTATTATGAATTCTTGGTCATGCCTTTTGGGCTGACTAATGCCCCAGCTATTTTTATGGATCTTATGAACATAATGTTTTGGTATTATTTAGATCAGTTTGTGATAGTATTTATTGATGATATACTGATCTATTCAAGCAGTGAGGAAGAGCACGCAGAACATCTGAGGATTATTTTGCAGACTTTAAGAGAGCATCGACTATACGCCAAACTCAATAAATGTCAATTCTGGTTAAATATAGTTACATTTTTAGGACATGTCTCTGCAGATAAGGTAACTGTAAATCCCTAGAAGATTAAAGCTATAGTGAATTAGAGACAACCCACAATGTGACGGAGGTTCGTAGTTTCTTAGCATTGGCTAGATACTATATGAAGTTTATAGAGGAATTTTCAAAGATAGCCACTCCTCTAACTAAGTTAACTCGAAAAAAAGAGAGGTTTTTATAGTCGGAGGCGTGCTAATAGATTTTTCATGAGTTGAAGAGAAGATTGACCTCAGCCTCAGTATTTACACTTCCGTCAGGGAAGGATGGATTTACCATGTATTGTGATACTTTCAGGCAGGGTCTAGGTTGTGTACTGATGCAAAATGAGAAGGTAATAGCCTATGCTTCCCGACAATTGGAGAAGCATGAGTAGAATTATCCCACACATAACCTAGAGCTGGCAGCGGTAGGGTTTGCTCTAAGAATTTAAAGGCATTATTAGTATGGAGTTCCCTACAATATGTTTATAGACCACAAAAGCTTGCAGTACTTGTTCACCCAGAAAGAGTTAAAAATGAGGCGGAGAAGATGGCTAGAGCTTATCAAGGATTATGAGTGCACACTTGAGTACCATCCAGAAAAAGCTAATGTAGTAGCAGATGCTCTCAACAGGAAGCCTGTAAGCTCAGTAGCTCACCTAAAGGTCGCATATCTACCAATGCTAATAGAATTGAGATCTTTGGGTGTGAGATTGGAGTTGTCAGATTCGGGAGTACTATTAGCCATATTTCAAGTCCGTCCGGTACTAGTTGATCAAATCAGAGAATTACAGACTCAAGATCCACAAGTGGTTAAATGAAGGGTAAAATCGAGTCTAGGCAGTGAATGGACTTTTCAGTGACTGGGATGGTGTAGTAACCTTGGGTCAGAGATTATGTGTGCTGGATGTGAATGAGTTAAGAAGAGAGATTATAGAAGAAGCTCATTTTTTTGCATATGCTATGCATCCAGGGAGCACAAAAATGTATCATACCTTAAAGGAGCACTACTGGTGGAAAGGCATAAAGAAAGATATAGCCGAATTTGTCTCTAGATGCCTAACTTGCCAGCAGGTAAAGGCCAAACATCATAAACCTATAGAGCTCTTACAATCCCTTCCGATCCTTGAGTAGAAATGGGAGATGATAACAATGGATTTCGTGGTTGGACTTTCGCGTAGCCAAAAAAGGCAATGACGCGATATGGGTAATTGTTGATAGATTGACAAAATCTTTCCATATTCTACCCATCAGAAGTAATTATTCCCTGAATAAATTAGCCCAATTGTATGTAGATGAGGTGGTACAACTTCATGGCACTTCAGTATCCATAATGTCAGATAAAGATTCGAGGTTTACTTCCTAATTTTGGCTCAGCTTACAGAAAACTATAGGCACAAAATTGAATTTCAGTATAGCCTTTCATCCACAGATGGATGGCCAGTCTGAGTGAACAATTCAGATACTCGAAGATATGCTTAGGGCGTGTGTTATAGAGTTTAAGGGGAGCTGGGATACTCACCTGATTGATGGAGTTCACTTACAATAATAGTTACTAGGCCAATATCGGGATGGCACTATATGAAACCTTGTATGAAAGAAAGTGCAGAACTCCAGTTTGTTGGGATGAGGTCGGTGGAAGGAAACTTATTGGTCTAGAAATTGTCTAGATTACTTCAGAAAAGATTCAAGTTATCACACAAAGATTGAAAATAGCTAATGATAGACAAAAGAGTTATGTAGATAATTGAAAATGGGACCTAGAGTTCTAAGTTGGTGATAAAGTCTTCTTGAAGATATCACCATGAAAATGAGTATAAAGATTTGGGAAAATAGGGAAGTTGAGTCCTCGATAGATTAGGCGTTATGAGATAGTCAAAAGAGTTGGAAAAGTGGCATATTGTCTACGGTTACTGGTAGAGTTAGCCATAATCCATGACGTGTTTCACGTTTCCATGCTTTGCAAGTACTTAGCAAATCCTTCGCACGTCCTAAAGGGAATAGTCAATAAAATTGAACAAGAATTTGACCTACAAAGAGAAGCCTGTGCAAATTCTAGACTATAAAGAGCAAGTGCTTAGAAATAAAAGCATTTCCCTGGCAAGTGTTATAGATGAACCATGGAGTAAAGGAAGCCACATGAAAATGTGAAGATCAGATGCGAATATAACATCCTCACCTCTTTGGGGCAGGTATAATTTAAAGTTTGAGGACGAAATTGTTTATTTAAGGAGGGGTGAAATTGTAATATCCGATCCCTATTGGTAGTGTAGATGCCTAGATATCTGTATAAGCGATAAAAAAACTGTAGGGTTACTCGATTTCAACCCTAGTAGAAATATTTTTTTATGGTGCACTTGAGGGGTATTAAACCTAAATTGGTAATTTTACAGTCGATCGGAGTGTCAGACGGTCATGGAATATTTTTGGAATTTGTTTTCTATTAGCTTGGTAAGATGAAGGGCAATTATGTTCAAGCAAATTTATAGGACGTTAAGAAATTTTTATGGCGTTGGATGGTAAATTAAACTAGATTGATTACTTCTTAAATGAAAATCGGAAAGTGGAATCCATTCAAGGCTTAGTAAGCCGATTAGGTCATTTATTAGTTTAAGTGAAATTTTAGCAATTGTAAAGGTTTTAAATATCATTTATGTTGTGTAGGTGAAGAAAATCAAGAGCGGTAAAAGAAGAAATTTTTTTGAAGAAGAATTGAGTTTGAAGCGGTTTGTAAGTGGAAATCTGTAATGGTTTATCTTTCATTTAATATGTTTTCGCATATTGAAATTGTATGTTTTATGTGATTTTTAATACATAAGCATGATTTACGATTTTAGTATATAGTTATAATTATGCATTTCTTTGTTCAGTTTAAGAAACAATTTTTAAAATTTTTAAAGTAGTTTCAAAGGCCATTGATATCCTCAGATTTACAGTGTGGTGAAAGTTTAAGACCCGACCGGTATATCCCGTATGCATAGGCAAGTTTTAGGGGGTGAGTCACTAACTTTGGGAAGTCTAGTTGTCGAGTTATGTGATTCGCTCTATGTGTACGAATGACAGGACCCGCCCTGAGACCCCCTATTGTAGATCGGGCTGGCCTTGCCAAGCACCCTAATGAAAGTTTCTCAAAATTTAACTGTGAAAGTGGAGAAATTCCACGAGGCAAACCCTGTTTTAGTTGCTATTACTAAGAAAATCCTGGAATATACGTAAAAATAACTTATTAAATTTTACAAAATAAAATGGGTAGAGTTTTCCCTATTTTTCTAAAACTCCAATACAAACCTACAAAGAATTACACTTCTATTCAATACAGCTTCTCAATATCTGCAAATAGAACCTCTGGCCTTTTTGAAAACCAAATCCATCTAACTCAACAATTCTATTTATGATCAAAAATTGGCATACTAGTAAAATGTGAAACGATCATCACAATGTCAAAATTTCTTCTTATTTATTCAAAACATATGTACAATACTCAAACCCATACTACTATGCAGAAAGCAAAAAGAGTGCTACTTAACACATTTACATTTATAAAACAGATCTTTAGCTTTGGCCCACTAATCGACAGTAGAAGAATTAGCAACTTGCGTACCGAGATCTGCACCTAAAACGGGGGCTTAGAAAACATAAAATACAAAATGAGTGAGCTAAAGGAGCTTAGTGAGTGCATTTAAGATTTCAGATAAAATACAATTCTGCATAGATATTAAATTCTAAAAGACATGTATAATTCATATTTCTAAAACTTGTATAAAGCTATAAAATAGTTTCTAACATCATATGCCGATGAAATCTTACCGAACTGGTTTTATTTACATCTTCGAAAAATAATATCCAAAATTTGTACAACATAATAACTAGCATGTGCATATAAATGCATAATATACAATCGGTAGATCGAAACTAGAAAAGCCCTTGCTCGGCCATTTTCTTTCTAAACTGTATAATGGTAACCCTAAAGCTCTATACTCACGCAGTGACTCAACTAGCACTGCACACGTGAGTAGGTCACGGGGCACCTCAACTAGCAGGACCCACAGTGACATCTCAAGACATCTCACTGGCTATGCAATGAGATCCTACATTGCCTACATATAGTGAGACAATACCCATACATATAGAGGGACTCACATGACTCGACAACCCAACTTTTCAGAGTTAGTGACACACCCCTAATACCTACTTATGTGTACGGGATATACCGGCCAGGTCTAATACTATTACCACCACTATAATCTGAGGGTACCAATGGCCTTTGAAATAATTGTAGTAATTTCAAAGCTATTTCTTAAACCAAACATGTAAAAGCATATTTATGGATATATATATCAAAATCATATTTATGCATTAAAAGCACATAAAACATATATTTTCATTATGCGAAAACATAATAAATGAAAGATAAAAAAAATGACAGAATTTTAGTCACAACTACTCTGAGCTCAATTTCGCTCCGAATTTCTGCTCCCGTTACTGGTCTCAATTTTCTTCACTTACATGCCATAAAGGACATTTAGAACTAATTCAAACACTAGAATCTCATTTAACTACTAAACGCACTAATCGGCATACAAAGCCATGATGGATACTACTTTTTGATTTTCATTTACGGAGTCATTTAATCTAATCTAACTCACCATCCGACTCCCTGAAAATTATTAAAAGCCTTATAAATTGGTTGGACATAATTGCCCTTCACCTTTCCAAAATGGACAATTATGTCCCATTTTCTTCATTTTTGATTTTTTCATCAACCATATACATTCAATATTCATAAGATACCATTTATACACCACAATTCAACCAAAACACAACTTAACCCTAACTTCCTTAAAGTGGCAGAATTTCACCCTATGTTCCAACACATTACTTTTCTCAATTTCTTGTTTCAATTGCATCAAAATCAAGCCAACTTCATTCTAATGCCCTAATTACAACCAATTGAAGTCTACATCAAAATCACCCAAAACCCTAATTCGTACCTTGCCAATTTCTTTAATTTGATGACTCCTCCAAGCTCCACACTAGAATTCAACTCAATCTAAACCAATAATACACACAAGAACATCAATTAAAGCAATCTTAAACGTTCACATATCAACCTCATAAAAAATGCTTTTCTTACCTCGTTTTCTTGGAATTTCACTAATGGAGGCTTCAATTGAGCTTAAGAACTTATACTTGACCTTATTATGGCTTGATTAAGCATGAAAAAGTATGAAAAAAACTAAAATTTTACTGTAGCAGCACCACTCTCTTGCACGAATTTTGCTTATCTTTTACTCTAAGTGTTATGCTTTAATCTTTTAAAATTTCTATACACTTCTACTATATATATAGTGCTCCCTTAACTGACCAATTTGGCCCTCAACTTACTCTAAATTTCTAATTTTCCATTGGTTGAAAAGTAAGTATGTAATTGGTTCCTTTGTAACTATTTAGTTAGAATAGTCAAAGGAACTAACTAGAATTCCCAACTTGGTAATCCATGAAATTGTCTCTAATTGGTCTATTCTCTAATATATAGATTATGTTTCTAAACAATGGCTAGCCAGTGAGATGTCTTTAGAATCACAGTGGGTGTTGCTAGTTTAGGCTCCCTATGACCTACTCACATTGTGTGGTGCTAGTTTAGTCGCTGCATGAGTATAGAGCTTTAGGGTTACCAATGGTGCAGTCTCAGGGTAGGTCTTGTTAGTTCGTGTACCTTAGCCCCGTACTGCAATTTTGGTGCTTTTGGGACCTAAAAGTTGGAATTTTGGTGCAAATTGGCCATAGATAGACTTAAAATCTCGAAACGAGTCAAACCGCATATTATATGCATGATTCTTACATTGGACCTTCCGGACCCCCTTGTCGGAGAATCGAAAGAATCTCCGTAAAACCATAGCTTGAGCTACAATTGTCTGAATTGCGTATATGATGTATTGTTTCAAAGCACTTTGCGTACCCTAACTTCAGCCTGTTGGCCTCAAGGTGAGGCCTGTGGATTGAGGCCAAAATCAGTCGTTTGGGCCCTTGAATCGCTAGCTCAAACTCAACCAAAATACTTTCTTCTGCTTCGGGGAATTTTATATATTTTTTTTCTAGAATGCGTATTGACGTACAACTTTTTTCGTTGAATGTTTTTGATTTTGTACTATTTTTCATCGCCAAAATAAAAAAAATTTGAAAACCTCAAAACGTTCAAGTACCTTAGCCTTGTTCCGTATTTTTAAGGGCTTCGGGCACCGAAAGTTGGATATTTTTGTATGAAGTGGTTGTAGATGTAGTTAAAATTTCAAAACGAGTCAAACAACATATTATACGTATGATTCTGACACCAGACCTCTGGGACCACCCGATGAAGAATCTGCAGAATCTTCAAAAAACCATATCTCGAGCTTCGGGTGTCCAAATCGTGCATATAATGTACCGCTTCAAAGCTATCAGCACGCCCTACCTTCAACTTATCAGCCTCGATGTAAGGCCTGTAGATCTAGGCCAAAATTCATCGTTTGGCTCTCTAATAATTCGCTCAAGCTCGGCCAAGGCATTTTCTTCTACTTCAGAACATTTTATCCCTTTTTTATAGAATGCGTATTAATGTATCACATTTTTTGTTATACGTTTTTTATTTTTTACAATTTTTCAAGCGTCAAAATAAACAAAATTTGATAACCTCGAATCGTTTGTATACCTTAGCCCCGTACAACATTCTGGTCATTTTGGGCCTTGAGAGTTGGATAGTTTAGTCCCTAGTGGTCGTAGATGGACTTAGAATCTCGAAACGAGTCAAACGTCATATTATACGCGTAATCACCGAACCTCCGGGGCCCCGTTGTTAGAGAAATGAAAGAATCTTCAAGAAGCCATATCTCGAGCTACAGGCGTCCGAATCACATATATTGTAATATCCAATCCCTATTAGCAGTATTGGCGCTTAGATTTTGGTATAGAACAAATAAGACACCGTAGGGTTACTCAATTTTAACTCTATTAGAAATATTCCCTTTATAGTGCATGTGAGAGATATTAGACCTAATTTGGTAATTTCACACTAGTAAAATTCTGGCTTACTTATCTACAACTCGTATATTAATGGTAAGTCCAAATCAGCTGTTATCATGGACCAAATTGCATTGCAAGTGGGTAAAATGGTTGTTGGCTAAAATCTGATGTATCTTTGGAATTTTGCTCATATCTCATTGGATACTCATCCCATTTGTATGAACTCAGTGCCTATGGAAAGAAGAGACAAAATGATACAACTTTCATGTCAACTACAGGGCTACATTGGTCATTTACATTATCAAAAATGTGCTACAAGTGGATGAATGCGTTATTGACCTAAAATTATTGAAGATTGATGTCACCCATGACATATTTCTATTCATTGCCTATATAAGGAGACTCTTAGGAAGTTTTCAATATTAGATAATTCTCTTTTCTTTTCTTCTCATTAACATGTATTGTAATTTAGGCTAGAGTCTTTGGCAAAGCTAAGAGATGAACTTTTATGTGTAATAAATCCACTTCTAAGCTTTGATTCGTTGTCAAGAGCTACAAATGTTGTAAGTTTGGTTTTGATTAAACTCTTATCTAGTTTATTTTCTATAATCCAGAGGTTATAATATTTATGTCTCATATATGTTCAGTCATGCTTTTCTTATGTGATTCTTGTTGTATTATAATTGTTATTGGTTACATTGTTTTATATGTTAATCTTTTACTGCAATATTGTCAAATTGATATATTGTCGATCTTGGATAACATGTAAGGGCAATAAATATTTGATATTCAAGTTGATCTTTTACTGCAATATTGTCAAAATGATATATTGTCGATCTTAGATAACTTATATAAATAAACATGATTTGTGTTAATATTTGCAAAAGAGTTTAGTCATATCAAATGTGTTATCAAATGTGCTATATTTTACATATCTTCCAATTGATTGTTTGGATGTAAAACTGTCAATTAATTTATAAACACTGAATCAAAGTGTAAAGTATATTTATAAAGCATAATTGTGATTCTCGAAGCCTTGTTTGAATTATCATAAGACATTTCCTTCAAATCATAGACAATTCTATCTCATCCACTTAAATCAATTAATTTTATCCTTTGCTACTGCTTTAATATTTTACTTTACCAACCTATTTTGCCAAAAGCTTCCTCATGGGATCGACACCTCAATCTATATTGCGATAGCCATGTTATATTTTGAGCGTAAACAAAAGTTGGCGCCGTTGCCGCGGAGGCACACTAAGCGAAATTCGGTTGCGATTATAAATAGTAAAGTGGTAACTTTGTACATTTGTTTTTGACAGGACCCGACCCGAGACCCTCTACTATAGATCCCAGCGGCCCTGCCGGGCACCCCGACGGAAGTTCCTCCGAACCTAACTGGGTAAGTTAAGAAATTCCGTGAGGCGAACCCATTTTTAAATCTTGTTACTACCAAGAAGATCTAGTAATATACATGAAAACGACATCTTAGTTTTAAAACAAACGGACAGAGTTTCCCATGTTTTTCAGAAAATCCATATAAACCTACAAAGAAATTTCACTTCTAATTCCAACCCATCTCAATTCTACCAATTCGGACCTCCGGTCCTTTTCAAATCAAATCCAACATAACTCAATTATTTCGTGTAAATCACAAAATAAGCATAATCATAAAAAGTAAAAACGATCATCATAAACTGGAAATCTCTTCTTCTTGATTCAACACATACTTACAAATATACATGCCTACAACTATTATGCATAAAGTAAAGAGTGCTATTAGCACATTTACATGTACAAAAATTATCTTTGAATTCGACCCACTACTCGGCGATAGGAGAATCAGCAGCTTGCGTTCCGAGACCTGCACCTGGGAAAGGGGTTTAAAACATAAAACATAAAACGAGTGAGCTAAAGGAGCTCAGTGAGTGTAAATGAGAATTCAATTACAAGAATATTATACAAAGATAACAATTTCTAAAGTACATGCAGAAATTATGCTTCTAAAACGGATGTAAAATTGTAAAACGGTTTCTAATATCATATGCTAATGATATCTTGCCAAGCGGGTTTTATCTACATCTTTGGAAAACTATATTCAGAATCTGTATAAGATAATAACTGCTGTGTGCATATAAATGCATAAATGCTATCGGTAAATCGAAAACTAGTAAAATCCTCGCTCGGCCATTTTCTTTCTAAGTTGTACCAATGGTAACCCTAAAGCTCTATACCCACGAAGCGACTCAACTAGCACCGCATACGTGAGTAGGTCACGGGGCACCTCAACTAGCAGCACCCACAGTGACATCTCAAGACATCTCACTGGCTATGCAGCGGAATCCTACATCGCATGCATATAGCGAGACAATATCCCGTACACATAGAGCGACTCACATGACTCGACATCCCGACTACCCGGAGTTAGTGACACACCCCCAAGACCTGCCCATGTGCACGGGATATACCGGCCGGGTCTAATACAATCATCACCACTATAATATGAGGGTACCAATGGCCTTAAAACAAATGCAGAAATTTTAAAACTGTTTCACAAATCGATCATGTAAAAGCATGTCTATGAATATATCAAAATCATAAATCATGTTTATGCATCGAAAGCTCATAAAACATACATAGTCATTGTGCGAAAACATAATAACCGAAAAGTAAAAGAAATGACAGATTTCCACTCACAACCGCTCCGCGCTCAATTTCGCTCCTGATTCCTGCTCCCGTTAATGCTCTCGGTTATCCTCACCTACGCACCATAAATGACATTTAGAACCAAATCGAACACTAGAATGTCATTTAACTACTAAATGCCCTAATCGGCATACAAAGCCCGGATGTAAACTACTTCCCGATTTCAGTTACGGAGCCATAATCGAAACTAACTCACCATCCGGCGCCCCGAAAATTATTGAACATCTTATAATTTGATTGGACATACTTGCCCTAAACCTTTCCAACATGGACAATTATGTTCCATTTTCTTCATTTTTGGGTTTTTTCATCAACCATATTCATTCAATTCACAATATGCATCATTTACACACAACAATTCAATCAAAACACCACTTAATTCCTAACTTCCCTAAAGTGGCAGAATTTCACCCTAGATTCCAACACATTCCTTTTCTCAATTTCTTGTTCCAATTACAACAAAATCATGCCAATTTCATTCTAAAGCCCTAATTACAATAAATTGAAATCTCTACAACAAAATCACCAAAAACCCTAATTCTCACCTTGCCAATTTCTTCAAATTGATGACTCCTTCAAGCTCCAAACTAGAATTCAACTCAATCTAAGCCAAGAATACACATAAGAACATCAATTAACACATTCTTGAATTCTCACTTATCAAACTCATAAAAGATGCTTTTCTTACCTCTTTTTCTTGAATTTCCACTAATAGAGACTTCAATTGAGCTTAGGGATTGGTTTGTAACCTTAATTTGGCTTGATTACACATGAAAAATCATGAAAAAAAAACTTGAATAGTCACTGTAGCAGCACCCCCTTTGAAGCTCGAATTTCTCTCTTTTTTTTGGCTAAGTGTTGGTTTTGATCTCTCTTCAAATTTCTACACACTTCTAACATATATATAGTGCTCCCTCAATTTACCATTTTGCCCTTCAACTTACTTAAAACTTCTAATTTGCCATTAGTTAAAAACTAATTATGTAATTAGTTCATTTGTAACTATTTAGTTAGAATAGTTCAAAGAACTAACTAGAACTTCCAACTTGGCAATCCATGAGATTTCTTCTAATTGGTCCATTCTCTAATATATGGATTATGTTTCTCAACAAAGGCTTGTTCCATTCATAACCCTTAAATGGAAATTCATGTAGTAAATTAGAATTTTCTTTTCCAAGCCAATAGAGAAAAATTCTAGGGTCGTCCGGCGCACCGATCGAGTGTGAAATTACCAAATTAGGTCTAATATCTCTCACATGCACTATAAAGGGAATATTTCTAATAGGGTTAAAATTGAGTAACCCTACGGTGTCTTATTTGTTCTATACCGAAATCTAGGCGCCAATACTACTAATAGGGATTGGATATTACAATTTTACCCCTCCTTAAAAATTTCGTCCTCGAAATTTAAATCATACCTGTCTCAAAGAGGTGAGGATGTTGGACTCGCATCTGATCTTCACGTTCCCACGTGGCTTCTTCTACCCCATGGTTCATCCATAACACCTTAACTAAGGGAATGCTTTTGTTACGAAGGACTTGCTCTTTTCGGTCTAGGATTTGCACAGGCTTCTCTTTGTAGGTCAAGTTTTCGTTCAATTCTACCAGTTGTTCCCTTAGGATGTGTGAAGGATCTGCTATATACTTGCGAAGCATAGAAACATGAAACACATCATGGATTCTAGCCAGATCTTCGGGTAACCGTAGACGATATGCCACATTTCCAACTCTTCCAACTATCTCGTACGGTCCAATATATCGGGGACTCAGCTTTCCTCGCTTCCCAAATCTTAGTACTCCTTTCCATGGTGATATCTTCAGAAAGACTTTATCATCGATCTCAAACTCCAAGTCTCTTCTTCTGTTATCTGCATAACATTTCTGTCTATCATTAGCTATTTTCAATCTCTGCCTGATAAGTTGAATCTTTTCCGAAGTAATCTGGACAATTTCTGGGCCAATCAGCTTCCTTTCACCTACCTCATCCCAACAAACTGGAGTTCTGCACTTTCTTCCGTACAATGCTTCATATGGTGCCATTCCGATGCTAGTCTAGTAGCTATTATTGTAGGCGAACTCCATTAGCGGCAGATGAGTATCCCAACTCCCCTTAAACTCCATAACACACGCTCTAAGCATATCTTCAAGTGTCTGAATTTTCCGTTCCGACTGACCATCCGTCTGAGGATGAAAGGCCGTACTGAAACTCAATTTTGTACCTAGAGCTTTCTGTAAACTAGGCCAAAATCGAGAAGTGAACCGTGGATCCATGTCTGACACAATGGATACGGGAACTCCATGGAGTAGTACCACGTCATCTACGTACAACTGGGCTAATTTATCTAAAGAACAACTGCTTCTGATGGGTAGGAAGTGAGCAGATTTCGTCAGTCTATCAATAATCACCCATATTGCGTCATTGCCTCTCTGGCTACGCGAAAGTCCTACCACGAAGTCCATCGTTATTCTTTCCCATTTCCACTCCGGAATCGAAAGGGGTTGCAAGAGCCCTGCAGGTTTATGATGCTCTGCTTTTACTTGTTGGCAAGTTAGGCATCTCGAGACAAATTCAGCTATATCTTTCTTCATGCCCTTCCACCAGTAGTGCTCTTTTAGGGTACGGTACATCTTTGTGCTCCCGGGATGCATAGCATACGCAGAAGAATGAGCTTCTTCCATAATCTCTCTTCTTAACTCATTTACATCCGGAACACATAACCTCCGACCCAAGGTTACTACACCATCCTCGGTCACTGAAAGATCCTTCCGCTGCCCGGACTCGATTTCACCCTTTAATTTAACTACTTGTGGATCTGGAGTCTGTAGTTCTTTGATCCGATCAACCAGTATTGGACGGACCTGAAATGTGGCTAATAATGCTCCCGAATCTGATAATTCTAATTTTACACCTAAAGACCTCAATTCTATCAACATCGATAGATATGCGACCTTCAAGTGAGCTAGTGAACTGACAGGCTTCCTGCTGAAAGCATCTGCTACCACGTTAGCTTTTCCTGGATGGTACTCCAAGGTGCACTCATAATCTTTAATAAGCTCCAGCCACCTTCTCTGCCTCGTATTCAATTCTTTCTGAGTGAACAAGTCCTGCAGGCTCTTATGATCTGTAAAGATCTTGCAAGGAACCCCATACAAATAATGCCTCCAAATTCTTAAAGCAAAAACTACCGCAGCTAGTTCTAGGTCATGTGTAGGATAATTCTGTTCATGCTTCTTTAATTGTCTGGAAGCATAGGCTATTACTTTCTCCTTCTACATTAGCACACAACCTAGACCTTACCTGGAAGCATCACAATATATGGTAAAACCGTCATTCCCTGACAGAAGTGTAAACATAGGGGCCGACGTCAACCTTCTCTTTAGCTCTTCGAAGCTCTGCTGGCACGCTTTCGACCATACAAACTTCTCTTCTTTCCGGGTTAACTTAGTCAGAGGAGCGGCTATCCTTGAAAATCCCTCTACAAACTTCCTATAATATCCGGCCAAACCCAAGAAACTACGGATCTCCGTCACGTTCATAGGCTGTCTCCAATTCACTATTGCTTCGATCTTCTGGGGATCTACTGCTACCCCTTCTGCAGAGATTACATGCCCTAAAAATGCAACTCTATCTAGCCAAAATTGACATTTACTAAGTTTGGCATACAGCCGATGCTCCCTTAAGGTCTGCAAAACTATCCTCAAATGTTTTGTATGCTCTTTCTCACTACTTGAATAAACTAATATATCATCAATAAATACTATCACAAACCGATCTAAATAGGATCTAAAAACTCTGTTCATAAGATCCATAAAAGTAGCTGGGGCATTAGTCAGCCCAAAAGGCATAATCAAAAATTCATAATGCCCATATCGGGTCCTAAAGGCCTTCTTAGGAACATCTTCCTCCCGGATCTTCAGTTGATGATAGCCGGACCTCAGATCTATCTTGGAAAATACTCTGGCTCTTTGCAGCTGATCAAACAAATCATCAATTCTCAGAAGTGGATATTGATTACGCACCGTTACTTTATTCAATTCCTAGTAATCAATGCACAATCTCATGTTTCCGTCATTCTTCTTCACAAACAAAACCGGTGCACCCCAAGGAGAAGTACTCGGTCTAACGAAACCCTTATTCACCAACTCTTCCAACTGAACCTTCAGTTCTTTCAATTCTGAAGGAGCCATTCTATAGGGTGCTTTAGAAATTAGTTAGAATAGTTCAAAGAACTAACTAGAACTTCCAACTTGGCAATCCATGAGATTTCTTCTAATTGGTCCATTCTCTAATATATGGATTATGTTTCTCAACAAAGGCTTGTTCCATTCATAACCCTTAAATGGAAATTCATGTAGTAAATTATAATTTTCTTTTCCAAGCCAATAGAGAAAAATTCTAAAAATATTCTAGGGTCGTCCGGCGCACCGATCGAGTGTGAAATTACCAAATTAGATCTAATATCTCTCACGTACACTATAAAGGGAATATTTCTAATAGGGTTAAAATTGAGTAACCCTACGGTGTCTTATTTGTTCTATACCGAAATCTAGGCGCCAATATTACTAATAGGGATTGGATATTACATTAAGTATATTATTTAATTAGTTGATAAGAGTTGTTAACTAATTAGATATTAACAAGTGGCACAATTTTATTGTATGAATTGTTTTACCATGAATTCAACCATTTACCATGTTAGTAAAATCAAATAAGGTAAATATTAATTATTCAAATAGTTTTTGAATAATTAAATAAATGTTATTTAAAAAAATAAAATATGATTTTATTTATTTATTATTTTATTCCTAAATGGAAGACATACCTAATTTGAGAAACATAAACTACATTTAGTGGAGCACTATTTTATAATTAATGGTTAATTTTATTAGACCATTAAAATGGCCAAGACCTTTATATTTTTCTTTCTAGAATCAAAACTTTGTTGCTGGAGATCATACTGATGCTATTCTAGCTTCACAATCCCACCAGATTGTTATGAACTAGAATTGGATAAGAGTGCACTTCAAGGTGAGCTCAAACTTGGAGTAAGGATATCCAGAATTGGAAATCTTCATCGGAGGTCTTCAAAGGTATGTTTCTGTATTCTTAAATTGTTAAGAATTGAACTACATGTGTATATATTGATTACTTGATAAATTCCGCTGCCAAATTCATGTATATGATGCATAATTTTATTTTTTCAATACGTACACAATCACATGCATACACCCTAAAATACGTCAACAAAATATTCCATGACCATCCGACTCGCCAATCGACTGTGAATTACCAATTTAGGTCTAATACCTCTTATGCGCACCATAAAAAAATATTTCTAATAGGGTTGAAATCGAGTAACCCTACAGCTTCTTTATCGCTTTATAATAAAATATCGGTATCTACACTATTAATAAGGATCGGATATTACAATGCATATTGACGTATGGCATTTTTCGTTAATTTTTTTTTTTACTATTTTTCTTTGCCAAAATAAGCCAAATTTTAGAACTTCATAAAGTTCAAGGACTTTAGCCCCATATTGCATTTTTAGGGGTTTCGGGACCCAAGAGTTCCATATTTTTGTAGGAAGTGACATTAGATGGACTTAAAATCTCAAAACAAATCAAATGGCATATTATACGCATGATCTGACACTGGACATCTGGGACCCCCTCTCGGAGAAACGACAGAATCTTCACAAAACCACATCTCAAGTTGTATACGTTTGAATTGCGCATATAATGTACCGTTTTGAAGCTATCGGTGTGCCCTACCTTTAAACTGTTGTCGATCGCTTATATGATGTACTATTTCAAAGCCATCGGCATGTTCTACCTTCATGCTGTTGGCCTTAATGTGAGGCCCGCAGATCAAGGCCAAGATCCTTTGTTAAAGCCCTCATATCGCTCGCTCAAGCTCAGCCAAGGCATTTTCTTCTGCCTCAGGGAATTTTATCCTTTTTATAGAATGTGTTTTGATGTACGGCTTATTTCATTTAAGTTTTTTACGTTTTACTATATTTCTTCACTAAAATAAGCAAAATATGAGAACCTCGAAATGTTCATGTACTAATCCATACTGTATTTTTGGAGGTTTCTGGCCAAGAGAGTTTTATATTTTGGTGGCAAATGGTTGTAGATCGACTTAAAATCTTGTGATTAGTCAAACAATATATTATACTCGTAATTCTAACACTGGACCTGTGGGACCCCCATGTTAGAGAATTGGTATAATCTTTGAGAAACCATATCTCGAGCTACATGCATCTGAATCGCGCATATGATGTACCGTTCGATGCTATCGGGGTGCCCTACCTTCAGACTATCAGCCTCAACGTGAGGCTAGTGGATCGAGGCTAAAATCCGTCATTTGGGACCTTACATCTCTCGCTTAAGCTCGGCCAAAGTATTTTCTTTTTCTTCGAAGAATTTTATCTTTTTTATGGAATCCATATTGACGTACAACTTTTTTCACTTAAAGTTTTTGATTTTGTATTATTTTTCTTCGCCAAAATATATAAAATTCAAAAAGCTCAAAATATTCATGTACCTTAGCCCTATACCTTATTTTTGAAGGTTTTGGGCCCTGAGAGTTGGCTATTTTGGTGCAAAGTTGCCATAGATGAACTTAGAATTTCAAATTGAGTCAAACAACATATTATACGCATGATTGACACCAGACCCCCATGTCAGAGAATCGGCAGAATCTTTGGGAAACCATATGTAAAGTTACAAGCATTTGGTCTCATATATAATGTACTATTTCAAAGCTATTGGCATGCCCTACCTCTAACCTATCAGCCTCAATGTGAGGCCTGCGGATCAAGGCCAAAATTTGTTGTTTGGGCACTCAAATCGCTTGCTCAAGCTCGGCCAAGGCATTTTCACCTGCTTCGATAAATTTTATCTTTTTTATAGCTTGCATATTGACGTACAGCTTTTTTCATCAAAAGATTTTAATTTTTTTGCTATTTTTCTTCACCAAAATAAACAAAATTTGAAAACCTCAAAATGTTCGTGTACCTTAGTCCCATACCACAGTTTTGGTAGTTTTGGGCCCCGAGAATTGGATATTTTGGTGCGAAGTGGCTGTAGATAGACTTAAAATCTCAAAATGAGTCAAATAACATATTATAGGCATGATCTAACACAAGACCTCTGGGGGCCCTCTGTCGGAGAATTGGTATAATCTTTGGAAAACCACATCTCGAGCTACATGCGTCCGAATTGCACATATAATGTACTGTTTTGATGCTATCAGCGCATCCTACCTTCAGATTGTTGGCCGTAATGTGAGGCTTATGGATTGATGTCAAAATCTGTTATTTGGGACCTCAAATTGCTCGTTAAACTTGGCCAAGGTATTTTCTTCTGCTTCAGGGAATTATGTCTTTTTTATAGACTGTGTATTGACGTATGACTTTTTTCGTTAATTGTTTTTTACCATTTTTCTACCCCAAAATAAAACAATTCGAGAACCTTGAAAATTTTGTGTACCTTAGCCCCGTACTGCATTTTTTTGGGTTTTGGGCCCCAAGAATCTTTATCGGAGAATTAACAGAATCTTTAGAGAACCATAGATTGAGCTATAGGCTTCGAGGAATTTTATCTTTTTATATAGAATGCGTGTTGACGTATGACTTTTTTAGTTAGGAGATTTTGAATTTTTTACTATTTTTCTGCGTTAACAGAAATAAAATTCGAGAACGTAGAACAGTTCGTGTACCTTAGCCCCGTACCGTATTTTTAGGGGTTTCAAGGCCCGAGAGTTAGTAATTTGTATGGAAAGTGGCCGTAGATGGACTTAGAATCTCGAAACAAGTCAAACAAAATATTATGCACGTGAGTCTGACAATGGACCTCTAGGGCCCACCTGTCCATGAATTGGCAGAATCTTCGGGAAATCATTTGGAGCTATAGGCATCTGAATCACGTATATGATATACCGTTTCAAAGCTATTGACGTGCCCTACCTTTCGCTTATTGGCCTAAGTGTAAGACCTATAGATTGAGGCCAAAATATTTTATTTGGGCCCTCAAGTCGCTCATTCAAGCTCGGCCAAGCCATTTTCTCTTACTTCGAAAATTTTTATCTTTTTTTATTGAATGCGTATTGACATACAGGTTTTTTCATTAAAAGTTTTTAATTTTTTAATATTTTTCTTCGCCAAAACAAACAAAATTTAAGAACTTGAAACGTTTGTGTACCTTTGCCCTGTACCACATTTTGGGGGTTTCAGGCCCAAGAGTTAGATATTTTGGTGGGAAGTGGCCATAGATAGATATAGAATCTCAACACGAGTGAAATGGTATATTAAGCACATGAGTCCGACACCGGACCTCTGGGACCCCCTGTCAGAGAATCGATAGAATTTTTAAGAAATCATATCCGACCTACAGGCGTTTGATTGTGCATATAATGTACCATTTTAAAGCCATCGGTGTGCCTTACCTTTAGCCTATCGGCCTCAGTGGGAGGCCTGCATATTGAGGCTAAAATCTATCATTTTAGCCCTCAAATCGCTCACTCAAGCTCGACCAAGCTATTTACTCATGCTTTGGAGAAATTTATCTTTTTTAATAGAACGTGTTTTGACATACGGCTTTTTTTGTTGAACATTTTTAATTTTTTACTTTGTTTTTGTGCAAAAAATAAACAAAATTTGAGAACCTCGAAACATTCATGTACCTTAGCCCCGTATCGTGTTTTATGGGTTTTCGTAATATCCAATCCCCATTAGTAGTATTGGCGCCTAGATTTCAGTATAGAGTAATGAAGACATTGTGGGGCTACCCGATTTTAACCCTATTAGAAATATTTTTTTATGGTTCGCGTGAGATATTAGACCTAATTTGGTAATTTCACACTCGGTCGGAGCGTCGGACAACCCTAAAATATTTTTGAAAATTTTCTCTATTGGCTTGGAAAAGAAAATTTTAATTTACTACATGTATTTCTATTTAAGGGTTATGTATGGAACAAGCCTTTGTAGAGAAACACAATCCATATATTAGAGAATGGACCAATTAGAAACAATCTCATGGATTGCCAAGTTGGAAATTCTAGTTAGTTCCTTGGACTATTCTAACTAGATAGTTACAAAGGAACCAATTACATACTTAGTTTTCAACCAATGGTAAATTAGAAATTTAGAGTAAGTTGAAGGGCAAATTGGTCCTTTGAGGGAGCACTATATATGTGGTAGAAGTGTGTAGAAATTTCAAGTGATCAAAAGCACAACACTTAGAGCAAAAGAGAGTAAACGAAGAGAGGGATGCTACAGTGAAATTTTAGTTTTCTTTTCATGATTTTTCATGCTTAATCAAGCTAAAATAAGATCACATACTAGTTTCTAAGATCAATTGGAGCCTCCATTAGTGAAAATTCAAGAAAAAGAGGTAAGAAAAGCATTGTTTTGTGATATATGAACTTTCAAGATTGCTTCAATTGATGTGTCTTGTGTGTATTCTTGGTTTAGATTGAGTTGAATTCTAGGGTGGAGCTTGAAGGAGTCATCAAATTGAAGAAATTGGCAAGGTAAGAATTAGATTTTGGGTGATTTGGATGTAGAGACTTCAATTGGTTAAAATTAGGGCACTGGAATGAAATTGGCTTGATTTTGATGCAATTGGAAGAAGAAATTGAGAAAAGAAATGTGTTGGAATATAGAGTGAAATTTTGCCACTTTAGGGAAGTTAGGGATTGAGTTGTATTTTGGTTGAATTGTGAGTATAAATGGTGCCTTTTGTAAATTGAATGTATATGGTTGATGAAAAAATAAAAAATAAAGAAAATGGGACATAATTGTTCATTTTGAAAAGGTAAAGGGTAATTATGTCCAACTGAAGTTATAGGGTGTTAAGAAATTTTTAGGGCGTTGGATGGTGAATTAGATAAGATTGAATGGCTCCATAAATAAAAATTGAAAAGTACTATACATCCGGGCTTTGTATGCCGATTAGGGCATTTAGTAGTTAAATGAGATTCTAGTATTTGATTTGGTTCTAAATGTCATTTATGGCGTGTAGGTGAAGAGAACTGAGACTAGTAACGGGAGCAAAAATTCGGAGCAAAATTGAGCTCGAAGCAGTTGTGAGTAAAAACCTGTCATTTTGTTTATCTTTCATTTATTATGTTTTTGCATAATAAAATTGTATGTTTTAAGAGCTTTTAATGCATAGACATGATTTATGATTTTGATATATATCAATAGATATGCATTTACATGTTCGGTTTAAGAAACAGTTTTAAAACAACTACATCAGTTTGAAAGGCCATTGGTACCCTCAAATTATAGTGGTGGTGATTGTATTAGACCCGATCGGTATATCCCGTGCACATGGGCAAGTTTTGGGGGTGTGTCACTAACTCCGGAAAGTCGAAATGTCGAGTCATGTGAGTCGCTCTATGTGTACAGGGTATTGTCTCGCTATATGTATGTGTTGAACACATGAAAATGCATATTTATTAAGAGATTCAGTCACCATTTAATGTCACTAATTTTAGCATTTTCTTCTATTTTAGCTTGAAATAAAGTATTCTCCTTAAATTGTGATTAATGAATGTTATTTGGATAGGTTTAGATAAAATAGACATAACTATCAATGTAGAAATCTAAATGAAGAAATTCTTGAACCTGGTGCAACATGACTCAATCTTACACAAATTTGAAGAATAATGGAAAAGCCAAATCCAACATGTTATGGGCCAAAAATTGAGATACAACAGAATTGGGCTACAACTCCTGCCCAGCTTAACCCAACTCACGTATTTAGACCGTATCTCATAAAATACGTACTCAATTGATATAATTCTTAAAGCTGTAAAATGCTAACGTAACTATCAACAACTCGTATGTTGATGGTAAAGTCCAAATCAGCCGTTATCATGGACTTTGCAAGTGGGTAAAATGGTTGTTGGCCAAATTCTAATGTATCCTTGGAATTTTGCTCATATCTTGTTGGATACGCATCCAATTGGCATGAGATTGGTGCCTATGGAAAGAAGAGTCAAAATTATACAACTTTCATGTCGGCTGTAGAAGTTAAATCAATTATTTACATTACCAAAAATGTGCTGTAAGTGGATAAACAAGTTATTGGCTTAAAATTATTGAAGATTGATGTCATCCATGACATATGTTCATTCATTGCCTATATAAGGAGACTCTTAGGACGTTTTTAATATTAGATAATTCTCTTTTATTTTCTTCTCATTAACATGTATTGTAATTTAGGCTAGAGTTCTTGGCAAGGCTAAGAGATGAACTTTTATGTGTAATAAATCTACTTTCATGCATTGATTCGGTGTCAAGAGCTACAAATGTTGTAAGTTTGGTTTTGATTAAACTCTTATCTATTTTATTTTCTATAATCCAGATGTTATAATTCTCATGTCTCATATATGTTCAGTCATGTTTTTCTTATGTGATTCATGTTGATTTATAATTGTTACTGGTTATATTGTTTTATATGTTAATCTTTTACTACAGTATTGTCAATTTGTTATTGTCGATCTTGGATAACATGTAAGGGCAATAAATGTTTGATATTCAAGTTAATCTTTTACTGTAATATTGTCAAAATGATATATTGTCGATCTTAGATAACTTGTATAAATAAACATGATTTGTGTTAATATTTGCAAAAGAGTTTAGTCATATCAAATGCATGTGCTATCAAATGTGCTATATGTTACATATCTTCCGATTGATTGTTTAGATGTAAAACTGTCAATTGAGTTATAAAAATCGAATCAAAGTATAGAGTAGATTTATAAAGCATAATTGTGATTCTCAAAGCCTTGCTTAAATCATCATAAGATATTTTTCTCAATTCATAGACAATTCTATCTCATCAATTAATTTTATCCTTTGCTACCTCTTTAATATTTTACTTCACCAACCTATTTTTCCAAGAGCTTCCTCGTGGGATTGACACCTCAATCTATACTGTGATAGCCGCGTTATATTTTGAACGTAAAAAAAATTTGACACCGTTGCCAGGGAGCCACACTAAGCGAAAGTCGGTTGCAATTCTAAATACTAAAGTGGTAACTTTGTACATTTCTTTTTCTTCTTTATAAAATATTAGTTTTATTTTCTTGTAATTCATCTTATTGTTCATGGTTGGTTCTACCACCTAATTTATTTTATTTTCTTTAGTTAATTTGTTATATTTTATATTATCTTAATGGCTGGTTTTACCGCCTAACTTAGTTTATTTTATTTTATTTATTTATCGCACTTTATTTTCTTTTATTTATTATGACACTTTATTTTATTGCACTTTTCTTTTTAATTGTCGGTTCTACCGCCTAACTTAATTTATTTGTATTTATTTATTGCACTTTATTTTTTTTTTAGTTAATGTGTTGTATTTTCTTTTTATTTTAATGGCCGGTTCTACCGCCTAACCTTTTATTTATTTACTTATTGTACCTTTTTTTTATTGCACTTTATTTATTTATTTATTTCTTTTTCTTTATTTGTTGTACTTTATATTTTATTTTTCTTTATTTATTGCATTTTCTTTTTATTTACTTATTGTATTTTCTTTTTATTATTTATTTATTGTACTTTTTTATCGTACTTTACAGTTTATTATCTTTTGTTCATTTATTGTATTTATATTTCATGGTTGGTCTTATCACCTAACCCATTTCTATTTCTTGTTGTGTTTTATTTCACTTCTTAATTTTTCATAAGCATTTCCTTCCTTAAAAACAAATACAAAAAAAAAAATTTAGGATGTATGCATCGACCTAGAGACAAACGAGGAAGATTTGTGAGAGAACTAGAACTAGAACCACCCCCACAATTTGTAAGTGAAAAGAATTCACCTTTTAGTTCATCTTGTAATTCTAACGCAATGAGCCAACATGAAGAAAACCCCGTTAGAACTCTAAAAGATTACTTGCATCCTATTCGTACAGCCACACCATCATGCATTATATTCCCACCTAACACACCACATTCAGATTTTAAACCTGGAATGATACAACTTCTGCCTACTTTTCATGGTCTAGACAGTGAAAATCCTTATGTACATGTTAGGAAATTTGAAGAAGTAATTGCCACCTTCCATAGCCAACCTGAAGCCATAGACACTGCTAGGCTTAAATTTTTCCCTTTCTCTTTGAAAGACAAAGCAAAGAGTTGGCTATACTCTTTGAGGCTGAGATCTATAGGAACTTGGGCAGAAATGACCCAAGCATTTTTTAATAAATACTTCCCACAACACAAAACTAATGGACTGAAAAGACAAATTTCTTCCTTCTCCCAAAAAGACAGTGAAACCTTATATCAAGCATGGGAAAGGTTTAAAGAACTGCTATATCTGTACCTTCACCATGGGTATGAAAATTGGCGCTTGGTTAGTTATTTATATGAGGGACTCATAATTAGAGAGCGCCAATTTATTGAGATAATGTGTAATGGGGAGTTCCTTCACAAAGATCCCGAGGAAGCCATATAATTCTTTAATGACTTAGTCGAAAAAGCCTATACATGGACTGGACCTAGCATTACTGAAAGCACAAATAGGTCATGACCCAATGGAGTTTTTCATCTTAGGGAAGAGGATAACCTCAAAGCTCAATTAGAGGTCTTAACTAGGGCGTTAGAGGCCATGAAAACTAAAGATAGAAGGGTCACCCACACGGTTGCTAGAGTTAAGTCACACGATGTCTGTTTTGTCTATGGAGGAGCAGAACACTTAGCTCAGGATTGCCCCACTTATAGTGAGATGAGAGGGATATATGAGGAACAATGTAATGCCCTAGGGATGTATAAGAAACCTTATTCACCCTACTCTGAAACATATAATCCTAGTTGGAGAAACCACCCAAATTTCAGTTGGAAATCTGACCAACAAGCCAATAGCCAGTGGAAACAAGAACAACAAGCACCCAAGTCTTATATTGCACCTCAATATAATGCACGACCAACTAGGAGGTCTTTAGAGGATACATTACAAGCATTTATGGAGGCACAAAGTAAGACTAATAAAAAATTTGAAATAATTCTTGCACAGGTGGTAGACGAAAACAAAGAAATCAAGAGTCAAATCACAAAGTTGACCAGTGCTTTAACTGTACAAGAGCGAGGTAAGTTTTCATCTCAACCTCAATCCAATCCGAAAGGACAATTCATGGCACAAGCTTCTACTTCTGATGTTCAAAATCTCAAAGAAGTCAATGTCATTACTACTCGAAGTGGTAAGATTGTAAGTGAGCCTACTTCTGAAATTAACACATCTACGAGTAGTAAAGACGCCCTCCTTGAAAAAGAGGCCACAGTGGAAAAAGAGCCCGAAAGTAAGTTTTCAATCCCAGTTCCTTTTCCTCAAGCTCTTCGACCGGTTGGGAAAAACTCAGAAATTCAAGGTGAGATTTTAGAACATTTGAAACAAGTTAAGATTAATCTTCCCTTGTTGCATTTGATTAAGCAGGTTCCAACTTATGCCAAAGTCATCAAGGATTTATGCACTATCAAAAGAAAACACAATGTGAAGAAAACTGCATTTTTGGTAGAACAGATAAGTGCAGTGATTGAACAAAAGACACCACACAAGTATAAAGACCCAGGATGTCCTATAATCTCCTGTCAAATTGGGACACATGAGTTTGGTCAAGCTTTATTGGACTTATGAGCAAGTGTAAATTTAATGCCTTATTCTATTTACTTGTAGTTGGGACTTAGTGAGATTAAACTAACATCTGTAGAGTCCTACAATTAGCTGATCGATCAATCAAGAAACCACGGGAAATAGTAGAAGATGTTTTGTTGCAAATTGATAAATTTTACTACCCTGTTGATTTTCTTGTTTTAGATACTCATTCTGTTGTTAACATGGAGTCAAAAATCCCTCTTATTTTGGGGAGACCTTTTCTAGCCACTGCTAATGCTCTTATTAATTGTAGAAATGGTTTAATGAAATTATCTTTTGAGAATATGACTCTTGAGGTGAGCATTTTCAATATTGGCAAGCAACCACGAGAAGAAGACGAGTGCTATCATTCATATATGATAGACACACTTGTAGCAGAGGAAGCTTATAAAAATCATGACTATGATTCTTTGAAAAACCTTCTCAATTTTAATTTTGAAGAATTGTATTATCCTAATGTAACAACTGATGTGTTTAGTGTTTTTGACTCACAGGATAAAGGGACTCGATTTTGGCAGCCACACTTTGAAGAGTTGCCACGAGAAAGGGAGAGACCAAAACCATCAAACCTCGAGACACCACAAGTTGAGCTTTTTCCACTGCCCAAAGGTTTGAAATACGCATTCTTGGGACCAGGTGATACCTTTCCTATCATCATTTCTTCTGAACTTAGTGCTGAACAAGAGGAAAATTTGATAAAATTGTTAAAAGAACATAAGTCTGCACTAGGTTGGACCATAGCTGATATTAAAGGTATTTCTCCATTGATATACTCCCATAGAATTCATTTAGAGGAAGGTGCCCAACCTCGTAGAGACCCACAAAGAAGACTTAACCCAACAATGAAAGAAGTAGTGAAGAAATAGGTCTTGAAACTATTAGATGCGGGTATAATCTACCCAATTTTTGATAGTCAATGGGTAAGTCCAACTCAAGTAGTTCCTAAGAAATCTGGGGTTGTTGTTGTTGAAAATGAGAATGGGATACCTGTTCCAACTAGGGTAGTAAGTGGTTGGAGAATGTGTATTGATTATAGAAAGTTAAACACAGCCACTAGGAAAGACTATTTTTCATTGCCTTTTATCGACCAAATTTTAGAACGTGTAGCTGGACATTCTTTTTATTGCTTTCTTGATGGGTATTCAGGGTATTACCAGATTGAGATAGCTATAGAAGATCAAGAAAAAACTACTTTTACATGCCCTTTTAGTACTTATGCTTTTCGTAGAATGCCATTTGGATTATGTAATGCACCAGCTACTTTTCAGCGTTGTATGTTGAGTATTTTCTCTGATATGGTTGACAAATGCATGGAAGTCTTTATGGATGATTTGACTATTTTTGGTAATTCTTTTGATTTATGCCTACTTAACTTGAAATCTGTTTTGAGTAGGTGTGAAGAAAAAGGACTTATGCTAAATTGGGAGAAATGTAATTTCATGGTATCTTCAGGAATCGTTTTGGGGCACATTGTATCTGAAATAGGGATAGAGGTTGACAAGGAAAAAATTGAATTAATCTCTAAATTACCTACACCTAAAACGGTAAAAGATGTCCAATCCTTTCTTGGACACGCTGGCTATTACAGAAGGTTTATACAAAAATTTTCTGCCATATCTAGACCATTGTGTAACCTTTTACTAAAAGATGCAGAATTTACATGGACACAAGAGTGTGAGGAGGCATTCTGAACACTCATTGTCAAACTCACCACCGCTCCTATCATGCAATCACCAAATCGGAACCTCCCATTTGAAATTATATGTGATGCAAGTAATTATGTTGTAGGAGCAGTTCTTGGGCAACGAAGGGAGGGAAAACCCTTTGTTGTTTATTATGCTAGTAGGACTTTGAATGATGCTCAAATGAATTACACTACTACTGAAAAAGAACTACTAGCTGTTGTGTTTGTCTTAGATAAATTCCATTCTTATTTGATTGGTTCACCTATTGTTATTTTTACTGACCAGGCAGCCCTTAAGTACCTTCTTTCTAAGAAGGATGCTAAAGCCCGTTTAATTAGGTGGATTCTTCTTTTGCAGGAATTTGATATAACCATCAAAGATAAGAAAGGCGTTGAAAATGTTGTTGCTGATCATCTATCCCGCCTTGAGTTCACTGACTCTACTGATTTGCCACCCATTCGAGACGACTTTCCAGATGAACATCTTTTTGCTATAAGCCAAATACCTTGGTATGCACATATCGTAAATTATTTGGTTTGTGGTAAACTTCCATCTGATTGGAGTGCACAAGATAAGCGTAAGTTCTTGGTTAAGGTACGTAATTTTTATTGGGATGATCCATATCTTTTCAAATACTGTCCTGACCAAATCATGAGACGTTGCATTCTTGAAAGTGAAGTTTCTAGTGTCTTAAATTTTTGACATATGCTGCTTACGGTGGCCATTTTTCTATGAAGAAGACAGCTATAAAACTTTTACAGTGTGGTCTTTATTGGCCCACTTTGTTTAAAGACACTAATAATTTTTGTCGTTCCTGTGAAAGATGTCAAAAGTTAGGTACTTTATCTCGAAGAAATATGATGCCTCTTAACCCTATTCTTGTTATCGAGATATTTGACTGTTGGGGTATCGATTTTATGGGTCCTTTTCCTTCATCTTTTGGCTACCTTTACATTCTTTTAGCTGTTGACTATGTATCAAAATGGGTAGAGGCTGTAGCTTGTCATACTAATGATAATACAACTATGGTAAAATTTTTAAAAGAAAATGTGTTATCTAGGTACGGTACGCCACGTGTCATCATTAATGACCAAGGAACACATTTTTGTAATCGTTCTTTTGAAGCTTTGATGCGCAGGTATGGTGTTCTTCACAAAGTTTCCACTGCATACCATCCACAGATAAATGGACAAGCCGAGCTAGCAAATAGAGAGGTTAAACAGATTTTGGAAAAGACGGTTAACCCGAATCGCAAAGATTGGTCTTTATGCCTTTCTGATGCATTATGGGCATATCGCACTGCATACAAAACCATCTTAGGAATGTCTCTATACCAGCTTGTTTATGGGAAAGCTTGCCATTTACCTGTTGAGTTAGAGCATAAAGCTTATTGAGCTGTTAAAGCCCTTAACTTTGATTCGAATGCTGCAGGTCTCCAGAGAAAGTTACAATTGTCAGAAATAGAAGAGCTACGAAATGACGCATATGACAACTCCAGAATTTACAAAGCTAAAATGAAAGTAGCTCATGATAAACAGATCTCAAGGAAACACTTTGAGCCAAATCAACGGGTCTATCTTTATGATTCTCGATTGCATTTACACCCTGGAAAGTTGAGATCTCGATGGACTGGTCCATTTATGGTAAGACATGTTTTTCCTAATGGTGCTGTTGAAATAGAGGACCCCACTGATGGACGGACTTTCAAAGTGAATGGACAGCGGCTAAAAAGCTACGTGGAAAAGGTAGACGATTCTATGTACCTAGGCGAGATCCCTCTTGTGGATCCTGTTTATCATGATTGATCAGGTTCAATCTATCTGTACCATATTTTATATTTTGTCTATATTTTATCTTTTGACTTTTTATTTTTGCTTTTATTTTCTTACACATTTTATTTTACTTTATTTTCTTCCTTTTATTTTTTCTTCAGTGTGATTTTATTTCCCAGTCAAGTGGCGGATACAGTACTTCGTGACTATTAAAGTCAGTTTCTCAGTTCCCTAAAAACTGTCCCTCAAACTGTGCATTAATCTCTTTTCTTTCTTTCAAAATGGATCGCATTCTTGCCAATCTTAAAAAACGTTTTCCTTCATTGCCTCAAAATGCTATACTTAAGATTTACAAAGCACGGTGTGAAAGACTAAGGTTATTGATGTTGGGTAATATGCCTGTGGACCTTCGTTGGTTAATTGAAGCCAAGGTTCGGTTGTCTGGTGAGTTTGAAAATGATTTCGTTTCTCATATGCCTGGTCTTGGAAGAAGCTCTTATGCTAAAAGGCGACTGATAAGGCGTAATTGTATAAACTATTTTATCTTCCTAACTTGATATTTGTTCAATTTATCTCAATAATTGGGCTATTTATGCATATTAATGTTGTTTTATAGGTTGAAGCATTATCGGAGCAAAAATACCGGAAAACGGACGCAAATGGGAGCATTAGAGATAAAAATACAAACGGAGGCACCGTTTGCTATAGTGCATTGTTGCTACAGTACCACTGTTTGCTACAGTGCAGCGCCGCAGCACTGGATTTCAGCGCCGCGGCGCCAATTGCAGAAACAACAATTAGGAAATCATAAATGCATGGAAAAGAATCGAAAACAAGAGCCAACATGGTGCAACCCAATGGAGCTCAAAATAAAAGTCAAGAAAATTTAGGGTTTTGGGCACTAACTCTAGCAACAACTTCCACCTTGAATCGAGCATCAAGCTATTATCTACAAAGGGAGTTTCTCTTACTTACTTCTAGTTTTTCCATTGTGGACAATGTCAACTTTAAGTTTGGGGGAGGAAAATATTTTTTTTTTCCATGTTGATCATGCTTACTTTATTACGATTGTTGTTTTTAGTTGTTTGTTTTACAAAGTTGTTTGTTTTACAATTTGTTTATTTTCTTTCATTTTAGTGTTTAGTTTTGGGTTGGTTGAATGATTAGTAGTCAATGATATGAAATAGAAACATGAATTCAAATGCTATGTTCTTTAGGAAACAATGAATGTTGTGATTGTTTACTTGGTAATCTAGGACAAGTTCAGCTTCACTTTGTGACCACTTGATATTTCGAGCACATAGTTAGAACTATTTAGTTTTATGCTTACTTAGAAGACTTTTATGCACTACAAGAATAAATATGGTCTCAAGAACACGCTAGAACTTGTTTGAGCATCACTCAAGGCGAAATCCTAGGGCATACATAATTAAGGATATGATTTTAGGCCATCTTTGGACCGATTGAACATTTCAAGCCAACCTATGTATAATTTTGACCGTAGTCACCCCCGTTGAGCCTAATTATCATTTTTCCTTGCTAACTATATCATTACCTTAGCCTTTATTTTTATTATCCTTTATAATACCCATCACGCCATAAGTATAACACTTCTTTTAAAGACTTGTGTGAACTTTTATAAATGAAGGGGTGAATTAAAGAAGAGCTATGCGTTTAGTTATAAATGTTGGTTGTTCAAATATGAAAAGCTTAAGTTTGGGGGTATAGTGACTTATATGTTAAAAAAAAAAAAAAACAATTCAAAGAAAAAAAAAACAAAAAGGAAAGAAAGAAAGAAACGAAAAGAAAAATTGAGTTTGCTATACCCCTAGCTTAAACGAAAAGAAAAGAAGAGCAACAAAATAGCTAGAGAATCAAAGAAATAAGTTTGGGGGAAATCGGGTGAAAAAAAAAATTGGTTGGGTTTGAGTAACCTCAAAAGGAATGTGTGTTTATGGTGTAAGTTGATCCAAAATCGATCCATTTTATCATACCCTCACCCTAGCCATGCATTACAAGCTAACTAAAGTCCTATTTGATCCTTGATTATGTGTGTGCCTACATTAGTGGAGAGTGATGCGAAAAATAAGCATATGGAGTGTTAAATAAAAGCAAAAATCTCATAAAGACCATTTCATTATCTTATGTGCATAAACTAATCCGAGCGCATGCTACTAATGATTTTAGCTATTCACACACACACACCAAGTAGGTCACTTGTAGGTATGAATAAGTGTTGGATTAACATGTTGAACGGTTAAGATGTTTAGAATTTCCTTGAGAATAGTAGTCATGAGAAATTTTTGAGATAAATTACTAATCGTTTGCCAACCCAATGTTTTATATCTTTTTATTGTTTGTTGTCATTTTTTTTGTGTTGCCCGTGTGCTCTCTTACTCGAGGACGAGGAAGTATTTAAGTTTGGGGGTATTTGATAAGGCGTAATTGTATAAACTATTTTATCTTCCTAACTTGATATTTGTTCAATTTATCTCAATAATTGGGCTATTTATGCATATTAATGTTTTTTTATAGGTTGAAGCATTATCGGAGCAAAAATACCGGAAAACGGACGCAAATGGGAGCATTAGAGATAAAAATACAAACGGAGGCACTGTTTGCTACAGTGCACTGTTGCTACAGTGCAGCACCGCAGCACTGGATTTCAGCGCCGCGGCGCTGAATTCTGGGCACTCCTTAAGGGCATTTTTGTCCTCTTTTTGCAACCCTACCTATATAAACACCCATTGTTTAGCCAAAGAGGAAGCAGGAGGAAGGGGACAGTAGAGAGCACGAAAATAAACACTTCATTTGGGTCTTGGAAGCAAGAATCAACAACAAGAGGCAAAAATCCAGAGGAAGAAGAAGAATTTCTGCATTTTGGAGGAAGAACATCACCATTGCATCAAGGGAAATTTCTTCTTCTCTTCAAATTCGTATTTGTTGTTGATTCCAACATGTATAATGATGTTGTTAGATGCTCTAAACTTATATTTTCAATTATGAACTAAGTTTTATTGCTAGGATTACAATGTGAACTCAATATGTAGCTTGGATTGATTATTTTTCCTTATTTATCATATTGGTATGGAATTGTTCAATTTGTTCTATGCTAAATGCTTCTAATTACATGAAAATGTATTAGATTGATTAGGGAACCTTAATGAACTTGACAAAGGAAATTTTGTGTTGGCCATGGATAAATTGATGTATGATCATTGTGTAAAAGCATGAGTTTCATATGAGATAGACATATACTCATAGGCATATATGACCATTTAGAGAATTTGAACTTAATGAATCTTATTTCAATTTGATTATCATAGACATATAGATAGTTAATTGAATGAGATATACTCACTTGACCTGCAAAAGAGGCTTGTGAGGATATTAGAGTTCTTGGTTGACATTCATATTGATAGTTCTAAGGGGAGTAGTTGGATTCAAGTGAAGTATTGAGGGATTATTGTAATCCTAGGCATCTGAGTATTTGTGCTAACACAATTGTTCTCCTTGCTCAATTCTTGTAATTATTATTATTTCTTGTTTAGTTAGTTTAGATATTAAAACCATTAAATTGCCAATAGCTTTAATAAGAATAGGAGAACATAATTTTAGTACTTAGCAAGTAATAACAATTCCCCGTGGGATCGACACTCTACTTATCATCCATGACATATGTCCATTCATTGCCTATATAAGGAGACTCTTAGGACGTTATTGTTGGGTGTGTTGGGTTGGGCAAATTAACTAAGGTGCTTGCATGTGGGTGATGCGATATTTCTATATCATAAATTAAGTGCAAGTATACACTATCGTATACAAGTAATAAAGAGACTAAATAAGTTGGATGTCGAACCCAAAGGGATAATTTCTTCTTTTTAACCAATTACTAAAATTATATTTTCCTAATAATTATTCAGAAAAATAAAAATTCAAGAATGAATGTAAAAAATATAAAAGTAAAAACACAAAGCAATGATATTTAAAGATAGCAACGTAGAGAAAACCTAGGATTAATATTATCCCTCAATATGCTTTTTAATGATTAATCTTCTAATATTTAACTCACTTAGTCTTTATTATTGATCAAGACGCTAATGTATTCACAAGCCTCTTCGAAGGTCATGCAAGTATACCTTAATTTACCAAATACCTATATTCCTATGGTACTTGTAATAAATTAAGATTCATTAAGATTAGGTCTTATTGATCATACATGCCAATTAGGTATATTCCTATCCTAAGTTGAAACTTGCATATGCAACATTGAATGTTACTCTACAATCATGCATCAAATTACCTAGGTCTAAATATTATGATTCCTCTTCCGAGTTTATCAATAATATTACCAATTCATTCACCATATATTGGCCAGATATATTGAAGCATTAAACACAAGTAATTTAAATAATAAATGACTAAGTTTATTAAATACTAAAAAGATATAGCAATTAAGCACACATATTGAGTTCAAATATTAACCCTAGAAAATAAGTTAGCTCATGGCTACAAGAGAACAGCAGTAAAAATAATTATAAATCATGATACAATTATTAGCAAACCGATATAGACGTCGAATTGCTCTTAATTGCGCTGCCTAGGAACTCTTGATGCTGAAGAACGTCTTGTATCTCTCTCTAAAGTTGCTTCAATTAAGCTCCAATTGCTCTCCAAGACTTGTACTCTATATTCTTGGTGCTCTTGGGTCGTCTTGGATTCCTTCTTGAAGGCTGGGAACGAGTGGCTTTATATAGGGATTGATATAAGCTTGAAAATCTCAATTCTCGTCAGACTAGGACTCGCACTACCGCTGGCGCGCTATGCATCTGTCGCTGGGGCGACGAGTGAAAAAGATATTACCGCTGGAGCAGTGGGATCTTGGCGCTGGGGTGCTGCATGAAAACGGCTTCACCGCTGGCGCGATGACTCTTTGGCGCTGGGGCGCTAGACGCGACTTAAGCAGGTCGTTTTTCTTATTTCGATCACTATTTCAGCGCTGGGGCGACCATTCTTGTGGCGCTGGGGCGATGGACACATACTTTGAAAACTTTGCATTTTAGTCCTTGTTTTCGCTCCTTTTGCGTTCTTTCTTCAAATTTCGTTCAAGTCCCTATAAATAACAATAATGCACATAAATAGCCATCTATTCTCATAAAACCATAAAATATCAATAATAAAAACATGAGAAAATATATGACAAATTTGCCCTTATCAGTGGGTTGTGTTCATCATACAAACAATATACATATCTCATACATACATGTGTACAGCGGAAGATTATATACAATGAACACAGAAAATACATTTGATTAAACTGAAAATTCGAGATTGAAAAAATATCACCAATGAAGCCTTTGGATTAATTTTCTTGAAGTCCACCATAAAATGAATCTTTGATCAATTCTAGCAATCAACAAGGGTGAGTTTGATTGTCTAGAATGGCAGCATCTTAATCCAGCATATGTGTTTAACTCTTAAACATTTTTCAAAGTTAAACTATTTAACTTAATTAAATTTGTTTTTCCTTTTATTCAACTCTTGAATAAATAAAACAAATCTTGTTTTTAGTTATTACATTTAGTAACCATTAATTCAATTTGTTTTGTTGTTCTAACACTTAAAACACAAAACAAAGAATTCCAATTTCTCAAATTGAAATGGCTCCCAAAAATGTAAAACATATAAACTAAAAACTTATCAATTTTGAATTTCATTTCACTTTATATACTAATGTATAAATTCCAAACTAATTTGAATTTCATTTGTATTTCATTTGGTTTAACCTAACCTTAGTTAACATTTAACCTTAGTTAGATTATTTTAACTTAACCTTTAAGTTAATAAATATTTAATTATTCTAACCATAATTAACTAACTTAACCTTGGTTAGGTTAACCTTTACTTAATCATTAAGTAAGGTTAACTAAATTAACCATATGATTAACCTTTAATCATAGTTAAATTAAATCATTTATTTAACAATTAAATAAATAAATATTTATTCTTATTATTTAACAATTAAATAATCACAAAGTGAAATTACTATTATATCCTTACTCAGTTACCAAGTCAACCTAAAATGGGTCCCACTTGTTAACCATATACTTTAGTTAACGTAACCTTAGTAATTGCTGAATTATACTGTATTGAACAATTCAATACGGTACACTGCCTAAGTGCTCAAAGAGTACATTTCATATTGGGACTCTCTAGGTCCACACCCGATTTGTCAAATGGAACTATTCTATTAATCCGTAATCGATGCCCCACGCACACGTTACGAATATTACAAATCAGCATGTCAGACCATACAAGTTGAGGTCATAACGTATACGTATAATCCCTCCATCATTTATACCCTGGATGTGCGGGGATATAGATCAGCACCGTCAAATCCCCATTTGCTCATCCATAATCTTATCTCCAGATTCGTATCTCGATAAACAATATACGCAAACACTTTTGCTATATTGTTTAACCCTGTGGGAAACTCTTTTCCCGGGTTTATGCTTGTGGCCACAAGACTTTATGAAATACAATCTCGGAGCATCGGATATACAACTTACCTACGTAAGCTGATGGATCCCTTATCTACGCACACCAGACTCCATGAGCATCGGACCATACCCAGCGACACATAGCGGTCAGACCATGAAAGGTCTCTGACATATGTGGAACCAAAGCATGATGGATCACTCACAAGACCACCGTGGCGCTCAGGTCAAAGGACCACGATTACTACTCAACTCGAGAGGACCTTCCTTTGACGGTGTCATAGGATATCTATTGGGGTCCTCATAAGTCTGTTCAGTATCCAGTCCTGACTGGATACCCGCATGCCTATACAAGCTCTAAGCTCATGGTCAGCTAAGAACAACTATCTGAACCAATCAGATATAGACATACACTAATCTATATAAAGTGAATCACCGATAGACCCGCATTGGTGATTATAGATCAGGAACATTATCTTTGAGACATACTTACATAATGATATTTCTTAACTCCTATTGCAACTCTTTGCAACTATATCATTACAAGTATACTCTCAGGTCTTTGTCCCATTATAAACAAGGTTCTAACTCTTTAGACCTCGCTGACTCTTATAACCTGCTAACTCTTAACAGTGCTAACTCGTAGCATTTATAACTCTCAGCTTTGATAACTATTAGTTCTGATCTAAACTCCTTTAGATCAGATCTGAACTCTTTCAGATCAAACAATGTCTCTAATGTTACAAGCATTATACCATAATAATATGATATTAACAATCTTTATTCGAAATTTTTATTGTATAAATATTAACAATTAATATTCATACAATATTGGAATGGCACGTGAGCACCAGCTCCAACAGTTTTTAATATTAGATAATTCTCTCTTATTTTCTTCTCATTAACATGTATTGTAATTTAGGCTAGAGTTCTTGGCAAGGCTAACAGATGAACTTTTATGTGTAATAAATCTACTTCCATGCTTTGATTCGGTGTCAAGAGCTACAAATGTTGTAAGTTTGGTTTTGATTAAACTCTTATCTATTTTATTTTCTATAATTCAGAGGTTATAATTCTCATGTCTCATATATGTTCAATCATGCTTTTCTTATGTGATTCATGTTGATTTATAATTGTTACTGGTTACATTGTTTTATATGTTAATCTTTTACTGCAGTATTGTCAATTTGATATATTGTCGATCTTGGATAACATGTAAGGGCAATAAATGTTTGATATTCAAGTTAATCTTTTACTGTAATATTGTCAAAATGATATATTGTCGATCTTAGATAACTTGTATAAATAAACATGATTTGTGTTAATATTTGCAAAAGAGTTTAGTCATATCAAATGCATGTGCTATCAAATGTGCTATATGTTACATATCTTCCGATTGATTGTTTAGATGTAAAACTGTCAATTGAGTTATAAACATCAAATCAAAGTATAGAGCATAATTGTGATTCTCAAAGCCTTGCTTAAATCGTCATAAGATATTTTTCTCAATTCATAGACAATTCTATCTCATCAATTAATTTTATCCTTTGCTACCTTTTTAATATTTTACTTCACCAACCTATTTTGCCAAGAGCTTCCTCGTGGGATCGACACCTCAATCTATACTGCGATAACCGTGTTATATTTTGAGCATAAACAGTATGCAATGTAGGATTCTGCTGCATAACCAGTGAAATATCTTGAGATGTCATTATGGGTGCTGCTAGTTGAGGTGCCCCGTGACCTACTCACGTGTGCAGTGCTAGTTAAGTCACTACATGAGTATAGAGCTTTAGGTTTACCATTGGTACAGTTTAGAAAGCAAATGGCCAAGCGAGGGTTTTAATAGTTTTGATCTACCGATTGCATATTATGCATTTATATGCACATGCTAGGTATTATGTTGTAATGATTTTCGATATTGTTTTTCAAAGATGTAAATAAAACCCGCTCGGCAAGATTTTATCAGCATATGATGTTAGAAATCGTTTTACAGCTTTATACCAGTTTTAGAAGCATGAATTATACATATCTTTTAGAATTTAATATCTATGCAGAATGTTATTTTATTTGAAATCTTAAATGCACTTACTGAGCTCTTTTAGCTCACTCGTTTTGTGTTTTATGTTTCTAAACCCTCTTCCCAGGTACAGGTCTCAGTACACCAGTTGTTGTTTCTCCTATTGCTAATTAGTGGGCCAAATCTGAAGATCATTTTGTAAATGTAAATGTGCTAAATAGCACCCTTTTTACTTTTTGCATAATAGATATAGCCATATGTATTTGTATGTATATTTTGAACCAACAAGAAGAGATTTCGATATTTTGATGATCGTTTTTACCTTTTATGAGTATGCCCGTTTTGTGATTTAAATGAAATTATTGAGTTGAGTTAAATTGATTTTGGAAAGGACTGGAGGTTCTATTTGGTAGTATTAAGAAGTGGTTTGAAATAGAAGTGAAATTTCTTTGCAGGTTTTGTATTGGATTTTCAGAAAAACAAGGAAAACTCTACCATTTTTTAAAAAAAAAATTTAAGAAATGATTTTCGTCAATGATCTAAGATTTTCTCAATAATAGTAAGAACTAAAAAAGGGTTTGTCTCATGGAATTTCTCAACTTATCTAGTTAAATTCTGAGAAACTTCCGTCGAGGTGTCCGGCAAGGCCGCTAGGACCTACAGTAGAGGGTCTCAGGGCGGGTCCTGTCAGTTTTTGCCCCTAGGAGTTGGATATTTTGGTACGAAGTGGCCATAGATGGACTTAGAATGTAGATATGAGTTAAACATTATATTATACGCGTGATTCTAACACCGGACCTCACGGACCCGCCTATAAGAGAATCGGTATCATGTTTTAAAAACCAAATCTCGAACTACAAATGTTTGAATCGTAAATCTGATGTACCATTTCAAAGTGATCGAGGCAAAAATCTATCGTTTAGGCCCTTAAATCGGTCACTCAAGCTCAACCTAGGCATTTTCTTATATTTCGGGAAACTTTAACTTTTTTTTATAGAACGCTTATTGACATACGGCTTTTCCCATTGAAGATTTTTGATTTTTTTCTATTTTTCTGCTTCAAAATAAATAAAATTTGAGAACCTCAAAAAGTTCATCTACCTTACTCTCTTATTGCATTTTTTAGGGGTTTTGGGCCTTGAGAGTTGGATATTTTAATGTGAAGTGGCTATAGATGGACTTAGAATCTCAAAACAAGTCAAAGGGCATAATACGCCAGATTCTGACACTGGACCTCCGGGACCCCCCTCTCAAAGAATCGGCAGAATCTTCAGAAAATAATATCTCGAACTACAGGCATTTGATTACGCATATGAAGAACTGTTTCAAAGCTATCACAACGTTGTACCTTTAGCCTATCAGCCTCAATGTGAGGCTGGCAGATCAAGGCCAAATTGTTTTTTTAGACTATGAAATTGCTCGCTCAAGCTCGACCAAGCAATTTTCTCTTGCTTTAGGGAATTTTATCTTTATGTATAGAATGCATATTGGCGTCCGGCTTTTTCCGTTAATTTTTTTTGATTTTGTACTATTTTTCTATGCCAAAATAAATACAATTTGAGAATTTCAAAACGTTTGTGTACCTTAGCCCCGTACCTCATTTTCTGGGAGTTTTGAGCCCAGAGTGTTGCATATTTTGGTGCGAAGTAGCTATAGCTAGACTAAAAATATAGAAACTAATTAAACAGCATATTATACGCGTGATTCTGACACCAGAGCTCAGGGACCCGCAGTCGGAGAATAGGCAGAATCTTCGAGAAACCATATCTCAAGCTATAGGATCTAAATCGCGCATATGATGTATTGTTTCGAAGCTATCGATGCACCCTACCTTCAGCTTGTCGGCCTCGATTTGAGGTCTACGGATTAAGGCCAAAATTCATCATTTGGGTCCTCAAATCGCTCACTCAAACTCGGTCAAGGATATTTCTCCTGCTTCTGAGAATTTTATTTTTTTCTTGTAGAATGCGTATTAATGTACGGCTTTTTGCATTAAAAGTTTTTGCGTTTTTACTACCTTATAGCGCCAAAATAAAACAAATTCAAGAACTTCAAAACATTTATGTAGCCTTGAAAGTTTGGTATTTTGGTGCGAAGAGGCCATAGATAGACTTAGAATCTCAAAACGAGTCAAACGACATATTATAGGCGTGATTCTGGCACCGAACCTCGAGGACCCCCCTATAGAAGAATCGATAAAATCATTGGGAAACCATATCACGAGCTACAAATGTCTAAATCACGCATATGATAATATCTAAGCTATCAGCATGCCCTACCTTCAACCTGTAGGCCTCAAAGTGAGGCAAAACTCTGTCACTTGGGATGTAAAATCGCTCACTCAAGCTTGGCCAAGGCATTTTCTCTTGCTTTGGAGAATTTTTTTTTATAGAATGCGTGTTGAAGTACAGCTTTTTGGTTAAAAGTTTTTGACTTTTGACTTTTGACTTTTTTTTTTTGCCAAAATAAACCAAATTTAACAACATTGAAACATTCGTATACCTTAGCCCCGTACCGTATTTTTGGCAGTTGTGGGCCCCAAGAGATGGATATTTTGGTGTAAAGTGGTTGTAGATGGATTTAGAATCTCAAAACGAGACAAACAGCATATTATACACGTGATTCTAGCATTGAACCTTGGGGATTAGATTGTCGAAGAATTGACAAAATCTTTGGGAAACCATATCGCGAGGTACAGGAGTCCAAATTACGCATCTAATGTACTATATTAAAGCTATCAGTGCATCCTACCTTTAGCTTGTCGTTCTCAAAATGAAGCCTATAGATCAAGGCCAAAATCTACCATTTGAGCCCTTAAATCGGTCTCTCAAGCTCGGCCAAGTCATTTTCTCTTGCTTCGGGGAATTTTATCCTTTTTATAAAATGCGTATTAACGTGAGACTTTTTCTCGCTAAAATGTTTTGATTTTTTACTATTTTTCTTTGCCAAAATAAAAACAAATTTGAGAGCCTCGAAATGTTCGTATATCTTGGCCCCACACTATATATTTTTACGGTTGCGGGCGCCGAGAGTTGGATATTTTGGTGCAAAGTGGCCGTAGATTGACTTCGAATCTTGAAAAGAGTATAACATATTATATGCGTGATTCCGACACCAGACCTCTGGGACCCCCTTATTAGAGAATCGACAAATCTTCGAGAAACTATATCTCGATCTATAGATATCCGAATTGCACATATGATGTATCATTTCAAAGCTATCTGCATGCCCTATCTTTTCCTTATCAATTTCATTGTGGGACTATGGATCAAGGCTAAAATATATTGTTTGGGCCTTCAAATCTCTCGCTCAAGCTCGGCTAAGGCATTTTCTCTTACTTTAAGGAATTTTATCTTTTTTTATAAAATGTGTATTTACATATGACTTTTTCTACTGAAGGTTTTTGATTTTTTTCCTATTGTTCTGGTCCAAACTAAAAAAATTTGGAAAACTTAGAAAATTTTATGTACCTTTGCCCCAAACTGTAATTTTGAGGGTTCCAGGTCCCGAGAGTAGGATATGTTTGTGCGAAGTGGCCGTAGAAGGACTTAGAATCTCAAAATGAGTTAAACGGCATATTATACGCATGATTATGACACAAGACATCTAGGACCCACTAGGCGTCTAAATTGTGCATAGGATTTACCATTTGGAAGCTATTGGTGTGCCCTACCATAGGATGTAAAAACTAAAATTTTACAAAGAAAAGAAAATGTACAAAGTTACCACTTTAGTATTGATAAACGCAACCTACTTTCGCTTAGTGTGCCTCCCTGGCAACGGCACCAAATTTTGTTTATGCTCAAAATATAATGTGGCTATTGCAATATAGATTGAGGTGTCGATCTCATGGGGAAGCTTTTGAAAAAATTAGTTGGTGAAGTAAAACATTAAAGCAGTAGCAAAGGAGAAAATTAATTAATTAGTTTAAGTAGACGAGATATAATTGTCTATGAATTGAGGAAAATGTCTTATGATGATTGATAAGGCGTAATTGTATAAACTATTTTATCTTCCTAACTTGATATTTGTTCAATTTATCTCAATAATTGGGCTATTTATGCGTATTAATGTTGTTTTATAGGTTGAGGCATTATCGGAGCAAAAATACCGGAAAACGGACGCAAATCGGAGCATTAGAGATAAAAATACGAATGGGGGCACTGTTTGCTACAGTAACACTGTAGCTACAGTACTGCTACAGTACCACTGTAGCAACAGTGCAGCGCCGCAGCGCTGGATTTCAGCGCCGCGGCGCCGATTGCAGAAACTGAGCGCCGCAGCGCCAAAACGCAGCGCCGCGGCGCCGGGACCTGGGCAACAAGTTTTGACAGGTTCCTGAAAATCAGGAAACCCAAAAGTAACTCAAAATGCGCCCTAATTCCGTGCTCTTACCTATTTAATTGCTCAAAACTTACATTTTGGGGGAGGACTCCAGCTGGGACAGCAGCTGGAAACACAAAGAAACACCTAACTTCTAAGTTTGAAGAAATCAAAGAGGAGGGAAGCAAGCTTCAACAACAAAGGCATTTGACAGGGATGTCTTCTTTTCTTTGATTCTTTACTTGTTGTAAGATGTTTAGTTTACATGTATTGATGGAATTAGCTTCAAGATTGTGTAGTTTAATGATGAGCTAATTTCGTTCATCTAGGATTACATCCTTGAACTCATTATGTGATTGATTTTAGTTCTCTCTTTTATGGTATTAATTCAGCTTTTGATATATTCATTGTGCTTGTGCTTAATGCTATTTGATTACTTGGCCAGTGGTTAAATTGATCTAGAAATGCTTAAATAAACTTGACAAAGGCATTTAGGTATTTAGTCTTAAGCATATTGATGCATGATCATAGTGTAGTACACTTGAGTTTCATATGAGATAGACATATACTCATAAGGCATGTATGGCTCATAAAACTTGTGCTTAATGAATTTTGTTCAATTTATTTATCATAGACATATAGATATTTGATTGGATGGAATAGATTCACTTGACCTGCAAAAGAGGCTTGTGATGTGTTGAGTGTTTTGGTCAATATATCAAGTTGAGAACCAATAAACATCAAAGAGATTCTGCTGAATTTATTTGCATAATGGGGGATAGTTTGTAATCCTAGGATTTCTCATATTGAATATAATTTGTTGGTAATTTAGTTTATCACTTAGCGTAATTAAGTTGTTCTTTTACTTGAGTAGTTTAATCATCATACATTAAATCATTTTCTGGATAATAGTAGAAAGACACCATTTCGGTACTTAAACTAGAAAAGATAAATCATTCTCTGTGGGATCGACACTTTTCTCATCATATATTACTTGTTGCGACACGTGCACTTGCGCTAATTTGTGTTATAGAAAACACACAACAAGTTTTTGGCGCCGTTGCCGGGGAATGAAATTTTTTTTTTATTTTAATACTGATACAAATCTTTTCTCCTGTTAATTCAGATTTCTGTTTTTGTTTGTAGAAATTTCAGGTGTGTATGAGACGTTCCAAGAACGTTGATCTAGCATACTTTGATCCTGAAATTGAGAGGACACTAAGAAGATTACGACGAGACCAGAACCAAGTGACTAGCATGGAAGAGCAAAACCAGAATGTTTGTGCAGAGCCAAGAGCCTTAAGAGACTATGCAGTTCCTTGGGTGAATGGCATACACTCGAGCATTCGCAGGCCAAATATCAATGCTAACAATTTTGAAATCAAGCCGGGGACTATTCGAATGCTTAAAGAATCAGTGCAGTTCAGCGGCTTCCCGAATGATGATCCCAACGAGCATATCACAAATTTCTTGGAAATTTGTGACACATTCAAATACAATGGCGTGTCAGATGATGCCATAAGACTCAGGTTGTTTCCATTCTCCTTGAGGGACAAAGCAAAAAGTTGGTTAATATCATCACCATCCGGTTCAATAACAACATGGGATGATTTGGCACAAAAGTTCTTAGCCAAGTTCTTCCCACCGTCCAAAACTGCAAAGATGCGTAATGATATTACCTCTTTTGTACAACATGAGTCAGAATCATTGTATGAATCATGGGAGAGATTTAAGGATATGCTGAGAAAGTGTCCACATCATGGAGTTCCCAAATGGTTGTTGGTGCAAACATTTTATAATGGATTGGTGGAACATTTAAGAATGATTGTAGATGCAGCAGCTGGAGGGGCGTTAATGAGCAAGTCCACAGATGTGGCATATGACTTGTTGGAAGAAATAGCCTTCAACAGCTACCAATGGCCATCAGAAAGAGTGAATCCAAGAAAAGTTGCTGGTGTGCATGAAATTGATGCACTCACTTCCTTGACAGCACAAGTTAGTTTGTTGGCTAAGAAGATGGATACACTTGGAGTCAATGCAGTAAAAAGCCAACCACCAACTTGTGATTTTTGTGGAGATAATCACCAAAATGGTCTATGCATGGAGACAGCACAATATGTAGGGAGTTACAATCAGCAGCAGCATAATCCCAACTCGAATTTTTACAATCCAGGGTGGAGGAATCATCCAAATTTTTCTTGGAATGATAATAACCAAGGGCAATCCTCAAAATCCATGAGTCCACCCAGATTTCAAATGCAGCAGCAGCAGCAACAATTTCAGCAAGAAAAGAAACCTGGTGTTGAGGAATTGTTAATTCAATACATAAGGCAAACTGACCAACTTTTGCAAAGCCAATCAGCATCTCTTCGCACCTTAGAAAACCAAGTTGGTCAATTAGCTTCTGCAATGAACAACCGCCCTCAAGGGTCGTTACCGAGTAACACGGAAGTTAATCAAAAAGGTGACAAAGAGCAATGCAAATCAATAACGTTGAGAAGCGGTAAAGAATTGCAAAACATTGTGGGAAGACCTAAATCATCAGCAGATGCAGAAAATTCTGCAGATTCAGCAAATGCAGAAAATGCAGAAAATTCTGCAGATGCAGAAAATGCAGAAAATTCTGGAGATGCAGCAAATTCTGCAGATGCAGCAAATGCAGAAAATGCAGAAAATTCTGCAGATGCAGAAAGTGCAGAAAATGCAGAAAATTCTGCAGATGCAGAAAGTGCAGAAAATTCTGCAAAGGGGAATGAAAAACAAGAAGATGGTGCAGCAAAAGAAAAGGTTATACAGAAAGAGAAGGTGCAGCCTTATAGACCACCACCATTTCCTCAGCGACTACAGAAGCAAAAGAAAGAGAAGCAGTTTACAAAGTTTCTGGAAAGTTTTAAGAAACTGCACATTAACATACCATTTGCAGATGCATTAGAGCAAATGCCTAGCTATGTTAAATTCATGAAGGACATTCTTTCAAGGAAAAAGAAGCTGGACGAGTATGAAACTGTAGCGTTGACAGAAGAATGCAGTGCAATATTGCAGAAAAAATTGCCTCCAAAGCTCAAGGATCCAGGAAGTTTTACCATTCCTTGCACAATTGGAAACCGGTATTTTGGTAAAGCTTTATGTGATCTAGGGGCCAGCATAAATTTGATGCCTTTATCTATCTACAACCAGCTAGGATTGGGGGAAGCCAAGCCTACGAATGTCACTTTACAACTTGCAGATCGTTCACTCACATATCCTAAAGGTGTGATTGAAGATGTGTTAGTTAAGGTAGATAAATTTATATTCCCAGCTGACTTCATTGTGTTGGATATGGAAGAGGATCTTGAAATTCCAATCATTTTGGGAAGACCTTTCTTAGCTACCGGTAGAACCTTGATTGATGTCCAAAAAGGAGAACTTACTATGAGAGTGCAAGATGAAGAGGTGACGTTTAATGTGTTCAAAGCCATGGAATTTCCCAAGGAAGCAGATGAATGTTACTGCATCAGCATTATTGACAGAGAAATTCAAAGGATATTCAACAGCCATTATAGCCAAGACTCTCTAGAAAATGCAGTCAAGGGTTACCTTAATCTACAGATTTCCAAGGATTATTCCCATTGTTTCCAAATGGACATGGTAATTCCGGATGAAATACAATTACCTCAGAGGCTAAAAGTGATAGAAGCCATTCAACATCAAGGTCATAAAAAGGCATCATGGTACAGATTGATAACCAAGAAGAGGCAAAGTACTTTCACAAAGAAAACAGCAAAAATAGGCTATTGGAGTTCAATCTTCCAGTCTAAGATTAAAGTCTTTCTGGGAAGGCTCAAATCAAAAAGGTCAGAGATGCCACTTCAAGATTTTCTTATGGAGTTGTGGAAGTCGAAGAAAAAGAATGTTAACACCCGAAGACATCGACTTAAGTTCCATAAGGGAGATGCCTCAGATATGCAGTTTGATCCTCATTGAATCAAAAAAGATAACGTCTAGCCAGAGACGAAAAACCAGGCGCTGTTTGGGAGGCAACCCAAGGTAAATATGTGTTGCATTAGTATTGGCATTTATTATTTTCAGTTTCTAAAAAAAAAAAAAAAAAAAAAAAAAAAAAAAAATTTTTTTTTTTTTTTTTTTTTTTTTTTTTTTTGGCAAGGAACGAGCGCCGCGGCGCTCAAACTGAGCGCCGCAGCGCCACTTCCAGAGATGCAGCGCCGCAGCGCTGATTCCTAGCGCCGCGGCGCTGCAGCGGGGATAGCAACAAAAGGGGCATTTGCCCAAATTTTTCCCCCTTTTCTCATGCTCTCTCTCTTGCTAACCCTAGACTCTCTCAACCCTCTCAACCTACCCCAATTCACACTCTCAAATCCCACCTTACCCATTAAATTTTCAGCTTAAAAACAACATCAAAACACACTCCAAACATCATTTCACACACTTCATCATCACAAATTCCATCAAATTGCATTTTCCACAACAAATTAACAAAGTTCCCCCAATCTCAAATTTCGGTGGATTAAACTCACAAGGTAAACAATCTTGTCTTTAATCTCTTATTTTACATTGATTCTTTCTTTATTCTACTTCCATTATGCAATTGTTGGATTAATTTGTGAGTAGTAAAATGAAAGCTTTGGGTTTAACCTTGAATTCTTGCATTGAGATTATGATGGAATTATATTGAGATTATGCCAGAATTATATTGAGATTATGTTGGATTTGTGTTAAGTTTATGATGGAATTATGTTGAGATTTGTGTTGGAATTGTGTTGGCATTGAATTGGAATTATATTGAATTGTGTTGGATTTGTGTTGGCATTGAATTGGAATTATGTTGGCATTATATTGGAATTGTGTTGGAATTGTGAAAACTTAATTCGTTATTCCATGAGTGTAGAAAGTTTTAGCCAACTTGATTGGAGTGTGGACTTGTGACAATTAAGGAGATTGGTGGAGGGGCTTTTGTTGGCAAATTAGTGTTCTGAGCAACATGGCTTTGTCAGCGAAGATGAAGATGCAACAGCAACAAATGATGACTAAAGCCCGGACTCTATTTCAGGGAAGTATTTCTATGCTTTTTGTCTTATGTTTCTTTTTGTTTTGCCATGAGGACATGTCGGATAGTAAGTTTGGGGGATAGGGAAACACTTTCCCTTTTGTTCTGCTTTTAGTTGTGTTTATTTATTTGTTTTGTTTTTAATTCTGTTTTTAGTTGTTTGTTTTGCATAATTTCTTTTGTTTTGTTTGTTTTCTTTCATTTTAGTGTTCAGTTGTGGGTTGGTTGAATGATTAGTAGTCAATGATATGAAATAGAAACATGATTTCAAATGCTATGTTCTTTGGGAAACAATGAATGTTGTGATTGTTTACTTGGTAATCTAGGACAAGTTCAGCTTCACTTTGTGACCACTTGATATTTCGAGCACATAGTTAGAATTATTTAGTTTTATGCTTACTTAGAAGACTTTTATGCACTACAAGAATAAATATGGTCTCAAGAACACGCTAGAACTTGTTTGAGCATCACTCAAGGCGAAATCCTAGGGCATACATAATTAACGATATGATTTTAGGCCATCTTTGGACCGATTGAGCCTTTCAAGCCAACCTATGTATAATTTTGACCGTAGTCACCCCCGTTGAGCCTAATTATCATTTTTTCTTGCTAACTATATCATTACCTTAGCCTTTACTTTTATTATCCTTCATAGTACCCATCACGCCATAAGTATAGCACTTCTTTTAAAGAATAGTGTGAACTTTTATAAATGAAGGGGTGAATTAAAGAAGAGCTTTGGGTTTGGTTATAAATGTTGGTTGTTCAAATATGAAAAGCTTAAGTTTGGGGGTATAGTGACTTATATATTGATAAAAAAAAAAAAAAAAAAAAAAAAAAAAAAAAAAATAAAAAAAAAAAAAAAAAAAAAAAAAAAAAAAAAAAAAAAAAAAAAAAAAAAAAAAAAAAAAAAAAAAAAAAAAAAAGAGCAACAAAATAGCTAGAGAATCAAAGAAATAAGTTTGGGGGAAATTGGGTGGAAAACAATGGTTGGGTTTGAGTAACCTCAAGAGGAATGTGTGTTTATGGTGTAAGTTGAGCCAAAAATCGATCCATTTTATCATACCCTCACCCTAGCCATGCATTACAAGCTAACTAAAGTCCTATTTGATCCTTGATTATGTGTGTGTCTACATTAGTGGAGAGTGATGCGAAAAACAAGCATATGGAGTGTTAAATAAAAGCAAAATTCTCATAGAGACCATTTCATTATCTTATGTGCATAAACTAATCCGAGCGCATGCTACTAATGATTTTATCTATTCACACACACACCAAGTAGGTCACTTGTGGGTTTGAATAAGTGTTGGATTAACATGTTGAACGGTTAAGATGTTTAGAATTTCCTTGAGAATAGTAGTCATGAGAAATTTTTGAGATAAATTACTAATCGTTTGCCAACCCAATGTTTTATATCTTTTTATTGTTTGTTGTCATTTTTTTTGTGTTGTCCGTGTGCTCTCTTACTCGAGGACGAGCAAGTATTTAAGTTTGGGGGTATTTGATAAGGCGTAATTGTATAAACTATTTTATCTTCCTAACTTGATATTTGTTCAATTTATCTCAATAATTGGGCTATTTATGCGTATTAATGTTGTTTTATAGGTTGAGGCATTATCGGAGCAAAAATACCGGAAAACGGACGCAAATCGGAGCATTAGAGATAAAAATACGAATGGGGGCACTGTTTGCTACAGTAACACTGTAGCTACAGTACTGCTACAGTACCACTGTAGCAACAGTGCAGCGCCGCAGCGCTGGATTTCAGCGCCGCGGCGCCGATTGCAGAAACTGAGCGCCGCAGCGCCAAAACGCAGCGCCGCGGCGCCGGGACCTGGGCAACAAGTTTTGACAGGTTCCTGAAAATCAGGAAACCCAAAAGTAACTCAAAATGCGCCCTAATTCCGTGCTCTTACCTATTTAATTGCTCAAAACTTACATTTTGGGGGAGGACTCCAGCTGGGACAGCAGCTGGAAACACAAAGAAACACCTAACTTCTAAGTTTGAAGAAATCAAAGAGGAGGGAAGCAAGCTTCAACAACAAAGGCATTTGACAGGGATGTCTTCTTTTCTTTGATTCTTTACTTGTTGTAAGATGTTTAGTTTACATGTATTGATGGAATTAGCTTCAAGATTGTGTAGTTTAATGATGAGCTAATTTCGTTCATCTAGGATTACATCCTTGAACTCATTATGTGATTGATTTTAGTTCTCTCTTTTATGGTATTAATTCAGCTTTTGATATATTCATTGTGCTTGTGCTTAATGCTATTTGATTACTTGGCCAGTGGTTAAATTGATCTAGAAATGCTTAAATAAACTTGACAAAGGCATTTAGGTATTTAGTCTTAAGCATATTGATGCATGATCATAGTGTAGTACACTTGAGTTTCATATGAGATAGACATATACTCATAAGGCATGTATGGCTCATAAAACTTGTGCTTAATGAATTTTGTTCAATTTATTTATCATAGACATATAGATATTTGATTGGATGGAATAGATTCACTTGACCTGCAAAAGAGGCTTGTGATGTGTTGAGTGTTTTGGTCAATATATCAAGTTGAGAACCAATAAACATCAAAGAGATTCTGCTGAATTTATTTGCATAATGGGGGATAGTTTGTAATCCTAGGATTTCTCATATTGAATATAATTTGTTGGTAATTTAGTTTATCACTTAGCGTAATTAAGTTGTTCTTTTACTTGAGTAGTTTAATCATCATACATTAAATCATTTTCTGGATAATAGTAGAAAGACACCATTTCGGTACTTAAACTAGAAAAGATAAATCATTCTCTGTGGGATCGACACTTTTCTCATCATATATTACTTGTTGCGACACGTGCACTTGCGCTAATTTGTGTTATAGAAAACACACAACAAGTTTTTGGCGCCGTTGCCGGGGATGTTTTATATCTTTTTATTGTTTGTTGTCATTTTTTTTGTGTTGTCCGTGTGCTCTCTTACTCGAGGACGAGCAAGTATTTAAGTTTGGGGGTATTTGATAAGGCGTAATTGTATAAACTATTTTATCTTCCTAACTTGATATTTGTTCAATTTATCTCAATAATTGGGCTATTTATGCGTATTAATGTTGTTTTATAGGTTGAGGCATTATCGGAGCAAAAATACCGGAAAACGGACGCAAATCGGAGCATTAGAGATAAAAATACGAATGGGGGCACTGTTTGCTACAGTAACACTGTAGCTACAGTACTGCTACAGTACCACTGTAGCAACAGTGCAGCGCCGCAGCGCTGGATTTCAGCGCCGCGGCGCCGATTGCAGAAACTGAGCGCCGCAGCGCCAAAACGCAGCGCCGCGGCGCCGGGACCTGGGCAACAAGTTTTGACAGGTTCCTGAAAATCAGGAAACCCAAAAGTAACTCAAAATGCGCCCTAATTCCGTGCTCTTACCTATTTAATTGCTCAAAACTTACATTTTGGGGGAGGACTCCAGCTGGGACAGCAGCTGGAAACACAAAGAAACACCTAACTTCTAAGTTTGAAGAAATCAAAGAGGAGGGAAGCAAGCTTCAACAACAAAGGCATTTGACAGGGATGTCTTCTTTTCTTTGATTCTTTACTTGTTGTAAGATGTTTAGTTTACATGTATTGATGGAATTAGCTTCAAGATTGTGTAGTTTAATGATGAGCTAATTTCGTTCATCTAGGATTACATCCTTGAACTCATTATGTGATTGATTTTAGTTCTCTCTTTTATGGTATTAATTCAGCTTTTGATATATTCATTGTGCTTGTGCTTAATGCTATTTGATTACTTGGCCAGTGGTTAAATTGATCTAGAAATGCTTAAATAAACTTGACAAAGGCATTTAGGTATTTAGTCTTAAGCATATTGATGCATGATCATAGTGTAGTACACTTGAGTTTCATATGAGATAGACATATACTCATAAGGCATGTATGGCTCATAAAACTTGTGCTTAATGAATTTTGTTCAATTTATTTATCATAGACATATAGATATTTGATTGGATGGAATAGATTCACTTGACCTGCAAAAGAGGCTTGTGATGTGTTGAGTGTTTTGGTCAATATATCAAGTTGAGAACCAATAAACATCAAAGAGATTCTGCTGAATTTATTTGCATAATGGGGGATAGTTTGTAATCCTAGGATTTCTCATATTGAATATAATTTGTTGGTAATTTAGTTTATCACTTAGCGTAATTAAGTTGTTCTTTTACTTGAGTAGTTTAATCATCATACATTAAATCATTTTCTGGATAATAGTAGAAAGACACCATTTCGGTACTTAAACTAGAAAAGATAAATCATTCTCTGTGGGATCGACACTTTTCTCATCATATATTACTTGTTGCGACACGTGCACTTGCGCTAATTTGTGTTATAGAAAACACACAACAATGATGTAAGCAAGGCTTCGGGAATCACAATTATGCTTTATAAATCTACTCTATACTTTAATTTAATGTTTATAAGTCAATTGAAAGTTTGACATCCTAAACAATCAATCGGAAGATATGTAAAATATAGCACATTTGATAACACATGTATTTGATATGACTAAACTCTTTTGCAAACATTAACATAAATCATGTTTATTTATACAAGTTATCTAAGATTGACAATATATCATTTTGATAATATTGTAGTAAAAGATCAACTCGAATATCAAACATTTATTGTCTTTACATGTTATCCAAGATTGACAATATATCGATTAACAATATTGCAGTAAAAGATTAACATGTAAAACAATGTAACCAATAATAATTATAATTCAATAAAAATCATATAAAGAAAGCATGACTGAAAATATATAAAACATGGGAATTATAACCTCTGAATTATAGAAAATAAAATAGATAAAAGTTTATGCACGACCAAACTTACAAATATTTGTAGCTCTTGAGAACGAATCAAAGTATAGAAGTAAGTTTATTAAATATAAACGTTCATCTCTTAGCCTTGCCAAGAACTCTAGCTTAGATTACAATGCATGTTAATGAGAAAAAAATAAGAGAGAATTTTGTGATGTTGAAAATGTTATAAGAGTGTCCTTATATAGGCAATGAATGGAAACATGTTTAGTGTGACTTCAATCCTCAATAATTTAGCCAACCACTCGTTCACCTAATTACAGTACCTTTTTGATAATTTAAATAACCAATGTAGCCTTTGTGTCTGAAATAAAAGTTGTAGAATTTTATCTCTTCTTTCCATAGCCACTAGGTTTATACAATTCGGATGAACATCCAATGAGATATGGGCAAAATACCAAAGGTATGTAAGATTTCGGCCAACAACCCTTTTACCAATTTGCAATAAAATTTAGCCAATGATAACGGCTAATTTGGAATTTACTATCAACATAAGAGTTGTTGATAATTGCGTCAATATTTTATAACTTCAAGAATTATACCAATTGGGTACGTATTTTGTGAAATACAGTCCAAATACATGCGGTGGATCAAGCTGAGCAGAAGTTATAATCCAATTCTGTTATATCCTAATTTTGGCCCATAAAATGTTGGATTTGACTTTTCAACTATTCTTAAAGTTTATGTAAGATTGAGCCATGCTACTCTAGATTCAAGAATTTCTTCATTTTGATTTCTACATTGAGAGTTATATCCATTTTCTCTAAACCTATGCAAATAACATTTATTAATCACAATTTAAGGACAACACTTTATTTAAAGCCTAAAAATATAAGAATGCTAAAATTAGTGACAATAAATGGTGACTGAATCTGTTAATAAATATACATTTTAATGCGGTCATCAGTAGCTTAGCCACATACCATATTTTTAGGGGTTTCGGCCTCTAAGAGTTGTGTACTTTGGTGTGAAGTGGCCGTAGATCGACTTAGAATCTCGAAATGAGTTAAACGGCATATTATACGCGTGATTCTGGCATCGAACCTCAGGGACCCGTCTATAGGAGAATCGATAAAATCATTGGGAAACCATATCACGAGCTACAAACGTCTGAATCACGCATATGATGTAACATATCAAAGCTATCAGCGTGCCTTACCTTCACCCTGTTGGCCTCAAAGTGAGGTTTGTAGATCGAGGCCAAAGTCCATCATTTGGGCCCTCAAATCACTCAGTCAAGCTCGGCCAAGGCATTTTCTCATGCTTCAAGGAATTATAACTTTTTTTATAGAATGTGTATTAACATACAACGTTTTCTGCTAAAGGATTTTGATTTTTTATTATTTTTCTGGTCCAAAATAAACAAAATTTGAAAACCTAGAAACGTTCGTTTACCTTAGCCTCGAACTGCGTTTTGAGGGTTTTAGACCCTGAGAGTAGGAATTTTGTGCGAAGTGGCCATAGAATGAGTGAGAATCTCGAAACAAGTCAAACAGCATATATATATGCGTGATTCTGACACAGGACTGATAAGGCGTAATTGTATAAACTATTTTATCTTCCTAACTTGATATTTGTTCAATTTATCTCAATAATTGGGCTATTTATGCATATTAATGTTGTTTTATAGGTTGAAGCATTATCGGAGCAAAAATACCGAAAAACGGACGCAAATGGGAGCATTAGAGATAAAAATACGAATGGAGGCACTGTTGCTACAGTACCACTGTTTGCTACAGTGCAGCGCCGTGGCGCCGATTGCAGAAAGTGAGCGCCGCAGCGCCAAATCGCAGCGCCGCGGCGCCGGGAGCTGGACAACAAATTGTGACAGGTTCCTGAAAATCAGGAAACCCAAAAGCAACCCAAAATGCGCCCTAATTCCGTGCTCTTACCTATTTATTTGCTCAAAACTTACATTTTGAGAGAGGACTCCAGTTGGGACAGCAGCTGGAAACACAAAGAAACACCTAACTTCTAAGTTTGAAGAAATCAAAGAGGAGGGAAGCAAGCTTCAACAACAAAGGCATTTGACAGGGATGTCTTCTTTGTTTTGATTCTTTACTTGTTGTAAGATGTTTAGTTTACATGTATTGATGGAATTAGCTTCAAGATTGTGTAGTTTAATGATGAGCTAATTTCGTTCATCTAGGATTACATCCTTGAACTCATTATGTGATTGATTTTAGTTCTCTCTTTTATGGTATTAATTCAGCTTTTGATATATTCATTGTGCTTGTGCTTAATGCTATTTGATTACTTGGCCAGTGGTTAAATTGATCTAGAAATGCTTAAATAAACTTGACAAAGGCATTTAGGTATTTAGTCTTAAGCATATTGATGCATGATCATAGTGTAGTACACTTGAGTTTCATATGAGATAGACATATACTCATAAGGCATGTATGGCTCATAAAACTTGTGCTTAATGAATTTTGTTCAATTTATTTATCATAGACATATAGATATTTGATTGGATGGAATAGATTCACTTGACCTGCAAAAGAGGCTTGTGATGTGTTAAGTGTTTTGGTCAATATATCAAGTTGAGAACTAATAAACATCAAAGAGATTCTGCTGAATTTATTTGCATAATGGGGGATAGTTTGTAATCCTAGGATTTCTCATATTGAATTTAACTTGTTGGTAATTTAGTTTATCACTTAGCATAATTAAGTTGTTCTTTTACTTGAGTAGTTTAATATCATACATTAAATCATTTTCTGGATAATAGTAGAAAGACACCATTTCAGTACTTAAACTAGAAAAGACAAATCATTCTCTGTGGGATCGACACTTTTCTCATCATATATTACTTGTTGCGACAACGTGCACTTGCGCTAATTTGTGTTATAGAAAACACACAACAAGGACCTCTGGGACCTACCAAACATCTAAATCGCGCATATGATGTACCATTTGGAAGCTATCGGTGCACCTTGTAATTAGCCTATTGGCCTTACTTTGAGTCCTACGGATAAAGTCTAAAATCTATCATTTGGGCCCCCAAATCTATCGTGCAAGCTCGGCCAAGGCATTTTCTCCTACTTCGGGAATTCTGTCTTTTTTTATAGAATGCGTATTGACATACGGCTTTTTCTGTTAAAATTTTTTTATTCTTTATTATTTTTTATGCCAGAATAAATAAAATTTGAAAACCTCAAAAATTTTGTGTACTTTAACCATGTACCGTATTTTGGAGGTTAAGGGCCTCGAGAGTTGGATATTTTCGTGCGAAGTAGCTGTATATAGATATAGAATCTTGAGACGAGTCAAACGGCATATTATATGCATGATTCTAACATCGGACCTTCAGGACCACTCTGTCGAAGAATCGGCAGAATCTTTGAAAAATCATATCTCGAGCTATAGGCGTCTGAATCGCTCATATGATCTACCATTTTGAAGCTATTGGCACGCCATACCTTTAACCCATCAACCTATTTATAAGGCTTATAGAGCGAGGCCAAAATTCATCGTTTTGGCCCTTAAATCGCTTGCTCAAGCTTGACCAAGGTATTTTCTCCTACTTCGAAGAATTTTATCTATTTTTATAGAATGTGTATTGACATACGAAGATTTTCGTTAAAATTTTTTTTTTAAACTATATTTCTGCCCCAAAATAGACAAAATTTGAGAACCTCGGAACGTTCGTGTACCTTAGCCTCGTACCTAATTTTTAGGGGTTTTGAGTTCCGAGAGTTAGGTATTTAGGTGCGAAGTAGCCGTAGATGGACTTAAAATATCGAAATGACTCAAACGACATATTATACTCACGATTCTAACACCGGAGCTCTGGGACCCCCATGTCGTAGAATTAATAGAATCTTCGGGAATGTGGGGTCTATCAGGTACAATGTGGGGTCAACACATTGAGGCCAAAATATTTCATTTGGGCCTTCAAATCACTCGCTCAAAGTCGGCCAAGTTAGTTTCTCCTGCTTCAGAGAATTTTATATTTTTTTTTCATAGAATGAGTATTGACATATAGCTTTTTTCATTAAATATTTTTGATTTTTTACTATTTTGTTGTGCCCAAATAAACAACATTTGAGAACCTCGAAAAGTTCGTGTACTTTAATCCCGTACCAAATTTTTAGAGATTGTGCACCTTGAGAGTTGGATATTTTGGTGCGAAGTAGCCATTGATGGACTTAGAATCTCGATAAGAGTCAAACGACATATTATATGCGTGATTCTAACACCAAACCTTCGAGACCCACCTATGGGAGAATAGGCAGAATCTTTCAAAAATAATATCTCGAGCTATAGGTGTTCGAATCGTGCATATCATGTTTTGCTTGGAAGCTATTGATACACCCTACCTTTTGTCTATCGATTTCCAAATAAGGCTTGCAGATCGAGGCCTAAATCCATCATTTAGGCCCTCAAATTGCTCGCTCAAGCTCGACCAAGATATTTTCTCATTTTTTGGGAAATTTTATCGATTTTTATAGAATACGTTTTGATGCAAAGCTATTTTTGTTAAACACTTTGAGCTTTTACTATTTTTTGCACCAAAATAAACAAAATTTAAGAACCTCGAAAAGTTTTTTTACCTTAACTCTCTACTATTTTTTTAGAGGTTTCGGGCCTTAAGAGTAGAATATTTTGGTATGATGTGGCTATAAATGAACTTAGAATTTCAAAACGAGTCAAACGGTATACTATTTACATGATTCTGACACTGCCTTCCAGGACCCGCCTGTCAGAGAATCTGCAGAATCTTCTAGAAACCATACCTCGAGCTATAAGCGTCCAAATTGTACATATGATGTACTGTTTGGGAGCTATTAGTGTACCTTACCTTCAGCCTGTCAGCCTCAATGTAAGGCCTGCAGATCAAGCCCACAATTTATCATTTAGACCCTCAAATCTATCTCTCAAACTCGGTCAAGGCATTTTCTCCTACTTTTGGAAATTTTATCTTTTTTATAGAATGTGTATTAACGTACAGCTTCTTTCGTTAAATTTTTTTGATTTTCTAATATTTGTTTGTGCCAGAATAAACAAAATTTGAGAACCTCGAAACGTTTGTGCACCTTAGCCCGTACGGTATTTCTAATGGTTTCAGGCTCCGAGAGTTGGATATTTTGGTTCAAAGTGACTGTTGACGGACTTAAAATCTTGAGATGAGTCAAACGGCATATTATTTGCATAATTTTGACACCGGACCTCTAAGACCCCCCTATCGAAGAATTAGTAGAATCTTCGAGGAATCATATCTCAAGCTACAGGCATTCGACTCGCACATTTGATGTACCGTTTTGAAGCTATTGAAGCACCCTACCTTTTTTATATTAGCATTAGTAAAATGCCTATGGGTTGAGGCCAAAATCCATCATTTTGGCCCTCAAATCACTTGCTCAAGCTTGGCTAAGGCATTTTCCACTACTTCGGAGAATTTTATCTTTTCTTTATAGAATGCGTATTGACATACGAATTTTTTTGCTAAAGGTTTTTGATTTTTTACATTTTTTTGCACCAAAATAAATAAATTTTGAGAATCTCAAAAAGTCTGTGTACCTTAGCTCCGTACCATACTTTTTGGGGTTTTAGGCCCTGAGATTTGATTATTTTGGTGCAAAGTGGTTGTAGATTGACCCAGAATTTTGAAACGAGTCAAACAGTATATTATATGTGTGATTTTGACACCGAATCTCCAGGACCCGCCTGTCAGAGAACCAGCTGAATCTTTGGGAAACCATATCACTAGTTACAGGCGTCCGAATCATGCATATATGTACCGTTTCAAAGATATCGATGCACCCTTCGTTCTTCATATTGGCCTAGACTTGAAGCCTATGAATTAAGGCCAAAATCCATCATTTGGGCCTTCAAATCTATTGCTTAAGCTCGGCCAAGGTTTTTTCTCCTACTTTGGGAAATTTTATATTTTTTATAGAATGCGTATTGACGTACGATTTTTTTTCATTATAAGTTTTTGATTTTTTACTATTGTTCTACCTCAAAATAAACAAAATTTGAGAACCTCGAAAAGCTCGTATACTTTAGTTCGATAACACATTTTTAGGGGTTTCGAGCACGAGAGTTGGATATTTTGGTGCGAAGTGGTCGTAGATGGACTTGGAATCTCAATACCAGCCAAACGGGCATATTATACACGTGATTCTGACACCAGACCTTCGGAACCTCCAGTCGAAGAATTGGCAAAATCATTGGGAAATCATATCCTGAGCTACAGGTGTTCGAATCGCACATAAGATGTACCATTTTAAAGATAAATACTGTGCCTTACCTTCAGCCTGCGGATCTAGTCATAAATTTGTTGTTTGGATCATCGAGTCGCTCGCTCAATGTCAGCCAAGGCATTTTCTCCTGCTTCGGGGAATTTTATCTATGTTTTATTGAATGTATATTGATGTAAGGCTTTTTCTATTAAATGTTTTTGAGTTTTTACTATTTTTCTACCCCAAAATAAACCAAATTTGAGAACCTCGAAATGTTTGTGTAATTTAGCCCCATACTGCATTTTTAGGGGTTTCGGGCATCGAGAGTTCGATATTTTAGTGCGATATGGCTGTAGATGGTCTTAGAATCTTGAAAGGAGCTAAACGGCATATTATACGGATGACTTTGACACCGAACCTCTAGGGAAATCATATTTCAAGCTATCGTCATTCAATTGCTTATATGATGAATCATTTTGAAGCTATTAGCACACCCTATCTTTAGCTTGTTAGCCTTGATTTGCATGCCGCACATTGCAAATCGAGGCTAAAATCCATCATTTGGGCCCTCAACTCGCTCGCTCAAGCTCAGTCAAGGCATTTTCTCCTGCTTCAGAGACTTTTATCTATTTTATCAAATGCATATTGACGTACGGCATTTTTCATTAAAAGTATTTGATTTGTTTACTATTTTTCTTCACCAAAATTAAAAAAAGTTTGAGAACCTCAAGATGGTTGTATACCTTAGCCCGTACTGCATTTTTAGGGTTTCGGGTACTAAGAATTAGATATTTTGGTGTGAAGTGGCCGTAGATGGACTTAAATTTTGAATCGAGTCAAACGACATATTATACGCATGATTGTGACTATAGACCTCCGAGACCCCTTTGTAGGAGAAACGGCAGAATTTTTTAAAAACCATATCTCGAGCTATAAGCGTCTGAATCGCTTATACGATGTACTATTTCAAAGCTATCACTGCTCCCTATGTTTAGCTTGTTTGCATTAATGTGAGGCCTGTGGATCAAGGCCAAAATCCGTAGTTTGGGCCCTCAAATTGCTCACTCAAGCTCGGCTAAGCCATTTTCTCTTACTTTGGAAAATTTTATCTTTTTTAATATAATGTGTATTGACGTACGCTTTTTTCACTAAAAGTTTTTGATATTTTAATATTTTTCGTCACCAAAACAAACAAATTTTGAGAACTCGAAATATTCGTGCACGTTTACCCCATATTGCGTTTTGTGGGTTTTGGGCTTCGAGAGTTGGATATTTTGGTGCGAAACGGCTGTAGATAGACATAGAATCTTGAGATAAGGAAAACGGCATATTATGCTTGTGATTCTAACACCAAACCTCTAGGACTTCCCTGTTGGAGAATCAACACAATCTTCGAAAAACCATATCTCAAGCTACAAGCGTCTGATCGCGCATATGATGTACCATTTCGAAGCTATCAGCTTGCCCTACCTTCAGGCCAAAATTCATCATTTAGGCCCTCAAATTCCTCACTCAAGCTAGGGCAAGCCATTTGCTCTTGCTTCGAGAAATGTTAATTTTTTTTATAGAATGCTTTTTGATGTACGGCTTATTTCCTTGAATTTTTTTTTATTTTTTTACTATTTTTTGTGCCAAAAATAAACAAAATTTGGGAACCTAGAAATGTTCCTATACCTTAGCACCGTACCTCATTTCTAGGGGGTTTGGCCCCCGATAGTTAGATAGTTTTGTGCGAAGTGGCCGTAAATGGACTTAGAATCTCAAAATGAGTCAAACATCATATTATATGCATGATTCTAACACCGACTTTAGGGATCCGCCTATCGGAGAATCGGTGAATTTTTTAGAAACCATATCTCGACCTACAAGTGTCCGAATCGCAAATATGATGACCATTTTGAAGCTATCAACGCACCCTACCTTCAACCTATATGCCTCAAAGTGAGGCATGCGAATCGAGGCAAAAATCTATTGTTTGAGCCCTTAAATCGCTTGCTCAAGCTTGTCTTAGGCATTTTCTCCTGTGTTTTGGAGAATTTTATCTTTGTTTTTTATAGAATGCCTATTGACAGTCGAGTTTTTTCGCTGAAGGTTTTTTATTTTTTTCTACTTTTCTGCTCCAAAATAAATAAAATTTGAGAAACTCAAAAATTTCGTGTTGTTGGGTGTTGATTATTCTAGGGTACTTGCATGTGGGATGTGCTTATCATACAAAAAATATACATATATCATACATATATATATGCATAGCGAAAGATTAAAATTAATACAATGAACACATGTAATACATATTTATCAAATGAAAAACGAGATTGAGAAATTTAACTAACCCTGAAGCCTTTGGATTAATTTGCTTGAAGTCCACCATGAAATGATATTTTGATCAATCTTAGCAATCAACTAGGGTGGGTTGATTGTCTAGAATAGCAGTATGTTAATCCAGCATTTAGTTTAACTCTTAAACTTGATTCAAAGTTAAACTTTTTAACTTAGTTAAATTTGTTTTTCCTTTTATTCAACTCTTGAATAAAAATAAATTTAATAAATTTATTTTATCTTTTGTTCAACTCTTGAACAATTAAAACAAATCTATTTTAGTTATTACATTTAGTAACCATTTATATATTTGTTTTGTTGTTCTAACACTTAAAACGCAAAACAAAGAATTTCAATTTCTCAAATTGAAATGGTCACCTAAATTGCAAAATCTAAAAACCTAAAACTTATGAATTTTGAATTTCATTTCCCTTTATATACTAATGCATAAATTTCAAACTAATTTGAATTTCATTTAACTTAACCTAACCATAGTTAACATTTAACCTTAGTTAGGTTAGTTTAACTTAACCCTTAAGTTAATAAATATTTAAATATTCTAACCATAGTTAACTAACTTAACCATGATTAGGTTAACCTTTACTTAACCATTAAGTAAAGTTAACTTAACTTAACTTAACCATATGGTTAACCTTTAACCATAGTTAAGTTAAATCATTTATTTAACAATTAAATAAATAAATATTTATTTTAATTATTTAACAATTAAATAATCATAAAGTAAAATTACATTTATATCTTTATTAGGTTACCAAGTTAACCTAAAGTGGGTCCCACCATTTAACCATATACTTTAGTTAACTTAATCTTAGTAAATTGTTTAATTATACTATATTAAACCATTCAATACGGTAAACTGCTCAAGTGCTCAAATAATACATTTCATATTGGGACTCTCTAGGTCTACACCCGATTTGTTAAATGAAACTATTCTATGAATCCGTAATCAATGCCCCACGCATACATTACGAATATTACAAATCAGCGTGTTAGACCATGCAAGTTGAGGTCATAACGTATATGTATATGTTGGGTGTTTATCATAGAGTGTGTGATTATACGAGTGTATGCGTAATTTTAAAAATTACCATATGCGCAGCGGAAGCATGTTACAAAATACACCCATTTTAACAAATTCAACATATATCACATATATGCATAAGTATAACAATTATACAATTATGAACATGATGAACAACATATATCACATATATGAACAAGTATAACAATTATACAAATATAAACATGTTGAACAATATTGTATTATAACACATAATGTAAAATACTCACCTAATGAAGGTAGCTTTACAAAATCTTCAAGTTCTTCAATAATCCATGTGAAGAGCTCACCTTGAAGTATATGTTGAACAATTCTAGTCCATAACTTTTGGTGGGATTAAGGAACTAGAATGGTAGCTTAGTGTTTAAAATTTTCAGCACTTGTATTCAAACTCTTTTGAATACAATTTTTGTTTCTTAAATGGAGATGGTAAATATTTTCTATACAACTCTTGTATTAATTAAAAATCTTTAATATACAACTCTTGTATATTAATCTTAGAAACAATTTCTACATGATAATTATTTTGAACAACTCTTTGCAAAATAATTATCTTTTTCTCCATTTACATATCATTCATTTTGGCCATCCATTAAAGAAGGAGATGAAGAGAAGTTTGTTTATTTTTCAACACTTGAAAGAATAAAACTCAAAGAACTCTCTCTTACCTCTCTTCCTTGCCATTGCCAAATTCTTCTCCTAAAATTAAATGAATGAATGAATTCAATTGTTTTGCCAAAATTCATTTTGTTTATTCAACACTTTGATTAAACAAAATAAATAAAATGAAGTGCTCCACCAATTTTATTGTTGGTCTCCCATTTAGAATTAATTAAACCAAGCACTAGAATAATGGCCACCAAAATTAATCTTTACCTAACAATTATAATTACTTTAATTATAATGGGTAATTAAATGGCCAACATCTAGGCCACTCATTGTATTAAAATACAATGCCATGATCTATATATATTATAATATTATCTACTAATATAATAATAATATATGATTTAATTATTCAAAACAATTTTGAATAATTACTTTTTACCTTACTAATTTTTACTACCATGGTTAAATGGTAAAATCAAATCATGGAACAAATTTTATCATTTGTCAATATTCTATTAATTAACAACCCTTGTTAATTAATTAAGTGATGTACTTAACAATTAAGTCTTGACAAATGTATAATTCGAGGGATCCCTAAACAATCATTCTCTTTTGCTGAAATTTATTGGATCGAACTATTCAATCCAATCCGCTACCCCAGTGCACAACGAGTATACTTCATATTGTGAGACTCTCTAGGTCCACACCTAATTTGTCATATAGAGCTCCTTCATACGTCCGTGAACAATGTCCTACACACACGTTACGGATATTACAAATTAGCATGTTAGACCATACAAGTTGAGGTTATTACATATTCGTATAATCCTTCCATCATTTATATCCTTGAAGAGCAGAGATATAGATCATCACCGTCAAATCTCTATTTGCTCAACCACGAACTTATCTCCAGATTTATATTTCATAAAACAATATCCACAAACACTTTTGTGATATTGTTTATTCCTCCGGAATATCTTTTCCAAGGTTTATGCTTGTGGCCACAAGACTTTCTGAAATACAATCTCAGAGCATTAGGATATACAACCCACTCATATGAGCTGATGGATCCCATATCTACGCACACCGAACTCCATGAGCATCGGACCATACCCAGCGACACCCAGTGGTCAGACCATGAAAGGTTTCTGACATGTGTGGAACCAAAGCATGGTGGATCACTCACAAGCCCACCGTGGCGCTCAGGTCAAAGGACCACAAATACTACTCAACTCGAAAGACCTTCCATTGACGGCTTTATGAGATGTCTATTGGATGTCTTCGTGAGTCTGTTCAATATCCAGTCCTTACTGAATACCTGTATCTCTATACGAGCTTCCTATTAAGCTCATGGTTTGTTAAGACTAACCATCTGGACCATCTAGATATAGACATACACTAATCTATATTAATGGGTTTCACCGATAGACCCACATCGATGAAATTAGATCAGGAACATTATGTTTGAGAACATACTTGTATAATGACATTTCTTAGCACCATCTGCAACTCATTGCAGCTATATCATTACTAATATATTCTCAGGTCATTGTCCCATTTCAGACAAGGCTCTAACTCATTAGATTTTGTTAACTCTTAGTACTACTAACTCTTAGTGTTTATAACTATTAGCGTTGCTAACTTTTAGCCCTGGTCTAAACTCTTTTAGACCAAATCTGAACTCCTTTAGATCATACAATGTCTAAAACGTTACAAGCATCTTACCATTTAATAAAAATAATATTAACGATTTTATTAGAAATAATAATTGTATAAATACAATCACTATATATTTATACATTATGGGATGGCACGTAAGCACAAATCCCAACAGTATAATACTTCCATCATTTATATCCTGGATGTGCGGGAATATAGATCAGCACTGTCAAATCCCTATTTGCTCATCCTTAAACTTATCTTCAGATTCGTATCTTGATAAATAATATACGTAAATACTTTTGCTATATTGTTTAACCCCATGAAAAACTCTTTCCTCGGGTTTATGCTCGTGGCCACAACACTTCATGAAATACAATCTCAAAGCATCGGATATACAACTTACCTACATAAGCTGACGGATCCCGTATCTGGGTACACCAGACTCCATAAGCATCGGACTATACCTAGCGACACATAGCGGTCAGACCATGAAAAGTCTCTGATATATGTGGAACCAAAGCATGATGGATCACTCACAAGGCCACCATGGTGCTCAGGTCAAAGGACCACGAATAGTACTCAACTCGAGAGGACCTTCTTTTGATGGCTTCATAGGATATCTATTGGGGTCCTAGTCAGTCTATTCAGTATCCAGTCCTGACTGGATACCCGTATGCCTATACAAGCTCTAAGCTCATGGTCAGATAAGAACAACCATTTGAACCAGTCAAATATAGACATACACTAATCTATATAATGTGAATTCACCGATAGACCCACATTGGTGAATATAGATCAGAAATATTTTCTTTGAGACATACTTACATAATGACATTTCTTAGCATCTATTACAACTCTTTGCAACTATGTCATTACAAGTATACTTTCAAGTCTTTGTCCCATTATAGATAAGGTTCTAACTCTTTAGACCTCATTGACTCTTATAAACTGTTAACTCTTAGCATTTATAAATCTCAGCTTTGCTAACTATTAGTTTTGGTCTAAACTCCTTTAGATCAGATCTGAACTCTTTCAAATCAAATAATGTCTGTAATGTTACAAGCATTATACCATATAAATATGATATTAAAAAATTTTATTCAAAATGTTTATTGTATAAATATTAATAATTAATATTCATACAATATTGGGTTTGTAAGCACCAGCTCCAACACATGCACCTTAGCCCCGTATTGCATTTTTTGGGTTTCAGGCCCCGAGAGTTGGATATTTTGGTGCGAAGTAGCCGTAGATGGATTTAGAATCTCAAAACGAGCCAAACAATATATTATACGCATGATTCTGATACCGGACCTCTGGCACCCCCCTGTTAGAGACTCAACAGAGTCTTTGGAAAACAATATCTTGAGTTACAGGCGTCGATTGAATATATGACGAAGCATTTCGAAGCTATTGCTACACCCTACCTTCAACCTATCGGCCTCACATTGAGGTTTGCGGAGCAAGGCCAAAATCCATTGTTTGAGCCCTAAAATAGCTCACTCAAGCTCGCTATGCCATTTTCTCTTGCTCCGGAGAATTTTATCTTTTTTTATAGAATGTGTATTGACGTATGGCTTTTTTCATTAAAAGTTTTTGAGTTTTTATTATTTTTCGGTGCCAAAATAAACAAATTTTGAGAACCTCTAAATATTCGTATAACTTAGCCCCGTACCGCATTTCGGGGGTTTCGGCCCCTAAAAGTTGGATTTTTTTGTACGAAGTGGCCATAAATGGACTTAGAATCTCAAAACGAGTCTAACGACATATATTACGTGTGATTTTGGTAGGAAACCCCAAGACCCGCCTGTCAGAGAATTAGCAGAATCTTTGGAAAATTATATCTCGAGTTACAGGCATCCGAATCGCGCCTATAATGTATTGTATCAAAGCTATTAGCGTGGCCTACCTTTAACTTGTTTGTCTCAAAGTGACGCCTACAAATTGTGGCCAAAATCTGCCATTTGAGCCTTCAAATCGCTCATTGAAGCTCGGCCAAAGACATTTTCTATTACTTTGGGGAATTTTATCCTTTTTTATAGAATTCGTATTTATGTACTACTTTTTATTTAATTTTTTTTATTTTTTACTATTTTTTTGCCAAAATAAACAAAATTAGAGAACATTGAAACGTTTGTGTACCTTAGCCCCATGTCATGTTTTTAGGGTTTTCGGGCTTGAAAGTAGGATATTTTGGTTCGAAGTAGCCATAGAAGGACTTAGAATCTCGAAACGAATCAAATCGCATATTATATGCATGATTCTGACACAAGACCTTTGGGACCCACCTGTCAGAGAATCAAAAAAATCTTTGGGATACAATATCTTGAGCTATAGGCGTCCAAATCGCACATATGATGTACTGTTTTAAAGCTATCAACATGCCGTACCTTTAGCCTGTCGGCCTCAACGTGAGGCATGCAGATCGAGGCCAAAATCTATTATTTTGGCCCTCGAATAGCTTACTCCAGCTCGGCCAAAGCCTTTTCTCATGTTTTGAGGAATTTTATCTTTTTTTATAGAATATGTATTGGTGTATAGTTATTTCCGTTGAAGGTTTTTGAGTTTTTACTATTTTTCTGCTCTAAAATAGACAAAATTTGAGAACCTTAAAAAGTTCGTATACCTCAACCTTATATCGTATTTTTAGGGGTTTGAGCCTTGTGAGTTAGATATGTTGGAGCAAAGTGGCCGTAGATCTACTTAAAGTTTTTAAATGAGTCAAACAACATATTATTCGTGTGATTCTGACATTGAACCTCTGGGATTTGCCTGTCGAAGAATCTTTGAGAAACCATATCTAGAGCTATATGCATCTAAATTGCACATATGATATACCATTTGGAAGCTATCGCCCACCCTACATTCAACGTATTGGCCTCAATGTGAGGCCTATAGATGAAGCCTAAAATTCGTTATTTGAGCCCTCAAATCTATCACTCAAGCTCGAGAAGGCATTTTTCATTGCTTTGGGGAGTTTTATCTTTTTTATAGAATTCATCTTGGCGTACAACTTTTTTTGATAAAAGATTTTAATTTTTTACTATTCTTTTGTGCCAAAATAAACAAACTTTGAGAATCTCGAAAGTTCGTGTACTTTAGCAACATACTGCATTTTTAGAGATTGCAGGTCTCGAGAGTTGGATATTTTGGTGCGAATCTCATAACAAGTCAAATGGCATATTATACGCATGATTCTAATACCAGATCTCTAGGACCCCTTGTTGGAGAATCGGCAGAGTCTTTGGGAAACAATATCTCGAGTTACAGGGGTTTGATTGCGCATATGACATATTGTTTCGAAGCTATCACCGCGTCCTACCTTTACCCTATCAGCCTCAGCATGAGGCCTGTCGATCGAGGCTAAACTTTATCGTTTGGGCTCTCAAATCACTTACTTATGCTCGACCAATGCGTTTTTTCCTACTTCAGAGAATTTTATCTATTTTTATAGAATGTGTATTGACGTATGGCTTTTTTCATTAAAAGTCTTTGATTTTTTACTATATTTCTATGGCAAAATAAAAACAATTCGAGAACCTTGAACTATTCTTGTACCTTAGCCTTGTACCATATTTTTTGGGTTTCAGACCTCGAAAGTTGGGTATTTGGGTACAAAGTGACCATAGATGGACTTAGAATCTCAAAATAAGTCAAACAGTATATTATAAGAGTGATTATGACACCAAATCTCCAAGACCCCTCTATCGAAGAATTTGTAAAATCTTTGGGCGTTCAAATCTCGCATATGATGTACCATTTCAAAGCTTTCAGTGCACTTTACCTTCCTCCTGTAGGCCTCAAAATAAGGCCTTTGGATCTACTTCAAAATCTGTCGTTTAGGCGCTCAAATTGCTCGCTCAATCTCGGCCAAGGCATTTTTCCCTGCTTTTGGGAATTTTATCTTTTTTTTATAGAATGCGCATTAATGTATAGCTTTTTCCGTTAAGTTTTGTTTTTAATTGTTTTACTATTTTTCTGTGCCAAAATAAACAAAATTGAAGAACCTCAAAAAGTTCGTGTACTTTAGCCCCATATCACATTTTTAGGGGTTGTAGGCCCGAAGAGTTTGATATTTTGGTACGAAGTATCCGTAGAAGGACTTAGAATCTTGATATGAGTCAAACGGCATATTATAAGCATGATTCTAACACCAGACCTCCAAGACCCGCCTGTCGTAGAATCAACAGAATCTTAAAAAACAATATCTTGAGCTACAGGTGTTTGAATCACGCATATGATGTATTGTTTGGAAGCTATTGATGTGCCCTACCTTTTTTTCTATCGGTTTCAATGTGAGGCCTACAAATCGAGGTCTAAATCTGACATTTTGGCCCTCAAATCTATCGCTCAAGTTCGGCCAAGAAATTTTCTCCTTTTTGGGGGAATTTTACCCTTTTTTTATAGAATATGTATTGACGTACAGCTTTTTTCATTACACGTTTTTATGTTTTTACTATTTTTTTGTGCCAAAATAAATAAAATTTGAGAACCTCAAAAGTTCTTTTACCTAAGCCCGTACTGCATTTTTAGAGGTTTAGGATACGAGAGTTGGATATTTTAGTGAGAAGTGGCCATAAATAGATTTAGAATTTTGAAACAAGCCAAACGGCATATTATTCGCATGATTCTGACACCAGACCTCCGGAACCTGCTTATCGGAGAATCAGCAGAAACCATATGTCGAGCTACAGGCGTCTAAATTATGCATATGACGTACCGTTTGGGAGCTATCAGTGCACCTTTCCTTCAGCCTGTCAGCCTCAATGTGTGGCATATGGATCAAGCCCAAAATTCATTGTTTGGGCCCTCAAATCTATCACTCGAGCTTGGCCAAAGCATTTTCTCCTGCTTCCGAGAATTTTACCTTTTTTATGGAATGTGTATAGACAGACGTACGATTTTTTTCATTAAAAGTTTTGATTTTTTATTGTTTGTCTGCGCCAGAATAAACAAAATTTGAGAATCTTGAAAAGTTTGAGTACCTTAGCCTGTACCATATTTCTGGGGTTTTTGGGACCCAAGAATTGGATATTTTGATGCAAAGTAGCTGTTAACGGACTTAAAATCTTGAGACGAGTCAAGTGACATATTATTTGCATGATTCTGACACCAGACCTCTGAGACCCTTTTGTTAGAGAATCAGCAGAATCTTCGGGAAACCATATCTCAAGCTACAGGGGTCCGACTCACACATATAATGTACCATTTTGAAGCTATCGGCACACTTACCTTCAGCATATTGGCCTCAACTTGAGGTCTACAGATCGAGGTTAAAATTTATCTTTAGGCCCTCAAATCGCTAGCTCAAGCTCGGCCAAGAAATTTTCTCTTACTTCATGGAATTTTATCTCTTTAGTAGAATGCGTATTGATGTACGACTTTTTTCATTAAATTTCTTTTATTTTTTACTATTTTTCTCTGCTTTATAAAAAACAAATTCGAGAACCTCAAATAATTTGTGTACCTTAGTGCTGTACTGCGTTTTTAGGGGTTTGGGCACCAAAAGTTGGATATTTTTGTGCGAAGTGGCCATAAATAGACTTTGAATTTTGAAATGAATCAAATGGCATATTATACGCGTGATTCTGACATCGAACCTCTAGGATCCCTCTTGGGAGAAACGGCAAAATCTTCAAAAAATAATATCTCGAGCTACAGGAATCTGAATTGCGCATATGATGTATTGTGTAAAAGCTAACGCTACGCTCTACCTTCAGTCTACAGATTAAGGCCACAATCTGTCATTTGGGCTATCAAATTGCTTGCTCAAGTTTGGCCAAGGGATTTGCTTCTACTTCGGGAAATTTTATCTTTTTTTTATAGAATATATATTGACGTACGGCTTTTGCCGTTAAATGGTTTTTATTTTTAATATTTTTCTGAGTCAAATAAACAAAATTCGAGAATCTCAAAAAGTTCGTATACCTTAGTCCCATAATATATTTTTAGGGTTTCAGGCCTTAAGAGTTAGGCATTTTGGTGCGAAGTGTTCGTAGATGGGCTTAGAATCTTGAGACGAGTCAAACGTCATATTATACAGGTGATTCTGACATAAGACCTTCGGGACCACCCTGTTGGAGAATCGGCAAAATCTTTGGAAAACCATATCTCGAGCTACAGGCATCTGAATCACAAATATGATGTACCATTTCAAAGCTATAGGTGCCCTTACCTACAACCTATTGGCCTCTATGTGAGACCTATAGATCTAGTCCAAAATCCGTTATTTGGGCCCTTAAATTGCTCGCTCAATTTCGGCCAAGGCATTTTCCACAGTTTCGGGAAATTTTATCTTTTTTCTAGAATGCATATTGATGTACAGCTTTTTTTGTTAAAAGTTTTTGATTTTTTACTATTTTTCTGTCCCAAAATAAACAAAATTTGAGAACCCCAAAACGTTCATGTACCTTAGTTTTGTGATGCATTTTTTGTTTTGAAGCCCCAAGAGTTGGTTATTTTGGTGCAAAGTGGCCGTAGATAGACTTAGAATTTCAAAACGAGCCAAACACCATATTATACACATGATTCTGACACCGAACCTCCAAGGCCCGCCTATCATAGAACCGGCAAAATCATATACAATTCCAAAGCTACCGATGCACCTTTCCTTCAGCCTTGACTTGAGGCTTGCGGATCGAGGTAAAAATTCATCGTTTGAGCCCTTAAATCTTTCGCTTATGCTCGGCCAATGCTTTTTCTCCTACTTCACGAAATTTTATATTATTTTATAGAATGTGTATTGACGTACGGCTTTTTTCGTTAAATTTTTTTGATTTTTTACTATTTTTCTGCACAAAATAAATAAAAATTCAAGAACCTTGAAAAGTTCACGTACCTTAGTCCCGCAATGTGTTTTAAGGGGTTTCGAGCACCGAGAGTTAGATATTTTGGTGCGAAGTGGCTATAGATGAACTTACAATTTTGAAATGAGTCAAACAGTATATTATATGCGTAATTCTGATATCTGACCTTAGGGATCCCATGTTGGAGAATCAACAGAATTTTTAAAAAACTATATCTCGAGCTACAGGCGTTCGAATCACACATATGATATACCATTTTAAAGCTATCGACACGCCCTACTTACAACGTATTGGTATGAATGTGAGGGATATAGATCAATGCCAAAATGCATCATTTGGGCCCTCAAATCTATCACTCAAGCTCAACCAAAGCTTGTTATTGACATATAGATTTTTTTTTTAAAGTGGTTTGGTTTTTTTACTATTTTTCTGCGCCAAAATATACAAAATTTGAGAACCTCAAAACATTTGTGTACCTTAGCTCCGTACGATATATCTAGGGGTTATGGGCCCCGAGAGGTTGATATTTTAGTGCGAAGTGGCCATAGACAGACTTAAATTCTTGAGATGAATCAAACTATATATTATACGCGTGATTCTATCATTGGACCTCTGGGACCCTCAGTCGGAGAATTGGCAGAATCTTCGGGAAACCAAATCTTGAGTACAAGAGTCCGAATCGTGCATATGATGTATGTTTCAAAGCTATCAGTGCGCCTTACCTTCAGCCTGTCAGCCTCAATGCGAGGCTTATGGATCGAAGACAAAATTCATCATTTAACCCTCAAATCGCTCGCTAAAGCTAGGCCAAGCCATTTACCACTGCTTCAGGGAATTTTATATTTTTTTATAGAATGCGTATTGACGTACGACTTTTTTTGCTTAAAAGTTTTATTTTTTACTATTTTCTGCAACAAAATAAACCAAATTTGAGAACCTTGAAATTTTCATGTACTTTAACTATGTACTGTATTTTTTTATGTTCTGGGCTCTGAGAGTTGGCTATTTTGGTGCAAAGTGGCCATAAATGGACTTAGAATTTTGAAATGAGTCAAATAGCATATTATACCCGTGATTCTGACATTGAACCTCCAAGACCCGCCTATCAGAGAACCGACAAAATCTTCAAGAAACCATATCTCGAGTTACAGGCATTCGAATTGCGCATAAGATGTACAAATTTGAAGCTATCAGCACGCCCTTCCTTTCGCCTATTGGCCTCGACTTGAGGCCTATAGAGTGAGGCTAAAATCTATCATTTGCTCCCTCAAATCTATCACTCAAGCTAGGCCAAGGGGTTTTCTCTTGATTCAAAAAATTTTATATTTTTTTATAAAATGCGTATTAACATACGATTTTTTTCGTTAAAATTTCTTGATTTTTTACTATTTTTCTATGCCAAATAAACAAAATTCGAGAACCTCAAAAAGTTCGCATACCTTAGTCCCACAACATATTTTTAAGGGTATCTGGCACTGAGAGTTAGATATTTTGATGCGAAGTGGCTGTAGATGGACTTAGAATTTTGAAACGAGTTAAACAACATATTATATGCGTGATTCTGACACCGGACCTTTGGGAGCCCTATATTTTTAGAAAACCATATCTCGAGCTATAGGCGTCTGAATCACGCATATGATGTACAATTTCGAATCTATCAGCATGCCCTACCTATAGCCTGCTGGTTTCAATGTGAGGGCTATAGATCAAGTCCACCAACTTGTATCTAATTGGTCCATTTTCTAAGATATGGATTGTGTTTCTTAACAAAAGCTTGTTTCATGTATTAAATTAAAATTTCTTTTTCCAAGCCAATAGAAAATTTCCAAAAATATTCCATGACCCTCTGACGCTCCAACCGAGTGTGAAATTACCAAATTAGGTCTAATACCTCTCACACGCACCACAAAAAAAAATTATAATAGGGTTAAAATCAGGTAACCTTACGGTGCCTTTATCGCTATAAACCGAAATCTATGTATATATACTATTAATAGGGATGGATATTACAATTTCACCCCTTTTAAAAAGAAAATTTCATCTTCGATATTTAAACCATACCCATCTCAAAGAGGTAGGGATATTGTACTCGCATGTGATCTTCATGTTGCCACGTGGCTTCTTTTACTCCATGATTCATCCATAACACCTTCACCAAGGGAATGCTTTTATTATGAAGCACTTGCTCTTTCCAGTCTAGAATTTTCACAAGCTTTTTTTCGTAGGTCAGATTCTCGTTCAATTCTACTAACTGTTCCCTTAGGATGTGTGAAGGATCTACTAAGTACTTGCAAAGCATGGAAATGTGAAACACGTAACAGGGCACCTTTTATTGTGGGGTCCCCTCACTACTCTAGCAAAAGGCTATCAACTTAAAGGCATATCGGAGTCCCATTTCTTTCACCTTCCCGAGGCTCAAATCCAGGACCATATGGGGTTCTAAGATACTTGGGGAGAACCTTTGGTACCACTTAAGCCATTGGCAGTTTAGTCGCTGCGTGAGTAAAGAGCTTTAGGGTTACCATTTGGTGTAGTTTAGAAAGAAAATGGTAGAGCGAGAATTTTAGTAGACTTTAAGTTGTCTAACATATATCATTGCATTTAAATATATACATGTTAGTTAGTATGTGTTTTATAGATTATGGCAATTATTTATAGAAATTATTAATAAAAATCACTCTGCGAGATTTTATCAGCATATGATGTTTAGAAATAGTTTTACAAGTTTATAATAGCTTGAGAAGCATGTTTTAGGTAGTTTGCAGAATTTAATGTTTATATAAAATCTTATTTTTTACTAGAAATTTTTAAAAGCACTCATTGAGCTCCTTTAGCTCACTCGTTTTGTGTTTTATATTTTCTAAAACCCTTTCCAAGTGCAGGCCTTAATACGTAGGTTGCTGGTTCTCCTACATAAGATTAGTGGGCCAAGTCAAACGATCATTTTGTAAATGTAAATGTGATGAATAGCACCTTTTGATTTTTTACATAGTATTATAGATTTTGTACGTTTGTAAATATGTTTTAAACAAACAAGAAACAGTTTCTGTAATATAGTCACAATTTTCACTTTTCATAGTATGTTAATTTTATTGTAAATTAATTTTTATGGATTGGAATGAATTTATTGTATTGAGTTTGGATTTGATTCTGGAAGGACTAAAGGTCCTATTTTGAAGTTGAGAAAATTGTTTGAAATAAAAGTGTGATTTATTTGCACGTTTCATATTTTTAGGTTTTCAGACAAACAGAGGAAACTCTGTCCTTCTTTTAAAAAATATTGGTAAAGTATCTTCACTGAAATTTTAGGTTAGTTAGTAGTAGCAAGAATTAAAACGAGTTCGCTTATGAAATTTCTAGTTTAGGTAATTAGACTCTACAGAACTTCCATTGGGGTGCCTGGCGGGGCTTACTGGGATCTATAGTAGAGGGTTTCGGGATGGGTCTTGTCATCCGTAGTTTGGGCCCTCAAATCATAGCTAAAGCTCGACCAAGGCATTTTATCCTACTTCGAGGAATTTCATATTTTGTTTATAGAATATGTATTGACTTACAACATTTTTGGTTAAAAGTTTCTAAGTTTTTACTATTTTTCTACACCAAAATAAACAAAATTCGAGAACCTTAAAAAGTTCATGTACTTGAGCCTTATAAAGCTTTTGTTCGAGTTTTTCTACCCCTGAGAGTTGGATATTTTTGTGCAAAGTAGCCATAAATGGACTTAGAATCTCAGAACGATTCAAATGGCATATTATACGTGTGATTCTGACACTAAACCTCCTGGACCTATATGTCGGAGAATCGACAGAATTTTCGAGAAAACATATCTCCAGCTATAGGCGTTCGAATCGTACATATGATGTACTGTTTCGAAGCTATTAGCGCGCGATACCTTCAATGTTAGGCCTGCAGATCGATGCCAAAATCCACTGTTTAGGCCCTCAAATCTATTGCTCAAGCTTAGCCAAGGTATTTTCTCCTACTTCGGTGAATTTTGTCTTTTTTAGAAAGCGTATTTACATATGGTTTTTCCGTTAAATGTTTTTATTTTTTACTATTTGTCTGTGCCAAAATAAACAAAATTCAAAAACCTCCAAAAGTTCATGTACCTTAATCCCATACTATGTTTTTTGGGGATTTTGGTTCCCGAAAGTGGGATGTTTTAGTATAAAGTGGCCGTAGATAGACTTAGAATATCGAGAGGAGTCAAACAGTGTATTATATGTGTGATTCTTACACTGGACCTTTGGGAGCCCCCTGTCGGAGAATCGACAGAATCTTCGAAAAACTATATCTCGAGCGACAAGCGTCCAAATCGTATATATGATGTACCATTTCAAAGCAATCGGTGTGCCCTACCTACAATCTATTGGTCTCAATGTGACAACTATGGATCAAGGACAAAATCTGTCATTCAGACCCTCAAATCTATCGCTCAAGATCTGCCAAGGCATTTTCTCCTACTTCGGGAAATTTTATCTTTTGTTATAGAATGCATATTGACGTACGACGTTTTGAGTAAATTTTTTTTTTTTTACGATTTTTATGCACCAAAATATACTAAATTCAAGAACCTTTAAAAGTTAGTGTACCTTAATCCTGTGCGGCATTTTTAGGGGTTACGGGCCCCGAGAGTTGGATATTTTGATAAGAAGTGGCCGTAGTTGGACTTAAAATCTCAAGACGAGTCAAACACCATATTATACGCATGATTCTGACACCAGACCTCTAAGACCCACAATCGAAGAGTCGACAAAATCTTCGAGAAATCAAATCTCGAGCTATAGGCATCCAAATCGTGCATATGATGTACTGTTTCAAAGCCATCGACGCGCCCTACCTTCAGCTTATTGTGCTCAGTGTGAGGACTGTGGATCAAGGCAAAAAATCATCGTTGGAGCAATAAAATCTATTACTCAAGCTCGGCTGAGGTATTTTCTCCTACTTCAGTAAATTTTATCTTTTTTTATAAAATGCATTAAAAGTTTTTGATTTTGTACTATATTTTTATGCCAAAATAAACAAAATTCGTAAACCTCAAGCATTTCGTGTATCTTAGCCCCATACCGTATTTTTAGTGGTTTCGAGCCCAGAAAGTTAGATATTTTGGTCTGAAGTGGCTGTAGATGGACTTAAAATCTCTAAATGAGTCAAAAGACATAATATACGCGTGATTCTAACACTAGATCTCTAGGCCCCCCCTGTCAGAGAATCAATAGAATGTTCAGGAAATCATATGTCGAGCTACGGCATCTGAATTATGCATATGATGTATCATTTTGAGGCTATCGATGTGCCCTATCTTCATATTATTGCCCTCAATATGCGGCCTACGAATCGAGGCCAAAATCCTTCGTTTAGGCCTTCAAATCTATATCTCAAGCTTGGCCAAGTTATTTTCTCTTGCTTTAGGAAATTTTATCTTTTTTTATAGAATGTGTATTGATGTACGACTATTTTTGTTAATTTTTTTTTATTTTTTTATTATTTTCGGCCATAAAATAAAAAAAATTTGAGAACCTCGGTAAGTTCGTGTACCTTAGCTCCGAACCATATTTTTAAGGGTTTCGGGCCTTAAGAGTTAGATATTTTGGTACGAAGTGACTGTAGATGGACTTAGAATCTCAAGATGGGTCAAATGGTATATTATATGCGTGATTATGAAACCGGATCTCTGGGACACCCTTGTCAGGAATTGGTAGAATGTTCAAAAAACCATATCTCGAGTTACTGGTAACTAAATTGCGCATGTTATATATCATTTTAAAGCTATCGGTGCACCCTACCTTCAGCTTATTAGGCTTAATATGAGGCCTATGGATTGAGGCCAAAATTCATTGTTTGGGTCTTCAAATCTATCACTCAAGCTCGGCCAAGGCATTTTCTTCTACTTCAGGGAACTTTATCTTTTTTTATAGAATGCGTATTGATATACGACTTTCTCCACTAAAAGTTTTTTTATTGTTTACTATCTTTCTGTGCCAAAAAGAAACAAAATTTGAGAACATCAAAATGTTAGTGTACCTTAGCCTGTATTGCATTTTTTTGGGGGTTTAGAGCCTTGAGAGTTGGTTATTTTTATGCAAAGCCTCCATAGATGGATTTAGAATCTCAAGATGAGTGATAAACGCATTTTATATATGATATTATACCCCTCTTAATTAGATAATTGCTCATTTTGAATGTAAATTTATGACTTTTTATGTATATCAATTTCATTTTGTAGGTTTCAAGTTAATGGAGTTATTAGGGATGAAAATTCAAAGAAAACAAGCAAAACACCAAATATGCTATAGTACCATGCACAGTGACATAGCTACAGTTATAACACTATCTTGCTACAGTACCACACCAAGGCTTTGGCGCCTTAGCACCTGAAAATGCCGCCCAGGTGCTGGAAAACCCAGGCACTAAAACGAGCTCCATTGGCAGAATGTTCGGCATCCAGGCACCCAAATATGGCACCCAAGCTCCACCACTTGTTTCACTACCCATTTTCTTGCCCTAATTTGAAACCTATAAATACTACCCTGTAGCCATTTTCTCAAGGGGAGAAAGGAGAGCACAAAATAGAGAGAGAAACTCTGGTTTTTAATGGGAGAAACACCATTGAAGCTTGGATTAAGAAATATTATTAAAGATTGAAGACTCCATAGGCTTTTCTAACTAGTTCCTTCTTCTCTCTCTACTGCATTTACATTTATTTATAGTTTGTAATTGTATTTTGTGTTAATTTGAACATGAATACTTTTATGAATATTTGAATATATCTCAAGCTATAGGCATTCGAATCATGCATATAATGTACTATTTCAAAGCTATCGGTGCCCCCTACCTTTAGCCTGTTGACCTTTGATGAACGCTGTGGATTGAGGGAAAATTTTATCGTTTAGGCCATCAAATCGCTCGTTAAAGCTCGACAAAAATATTTTCTCTAACTTTTGAGAAATTTATCATTTTTTATAGAATGCGTATTGATGTACAACGTTTTTACGTTAAAAGTTTTTTATTTTTACTAGTTTTTTTTGCCAAAAGAAACAAAATTTGAGAACCTCAAAAAGTTTGTGTACTTTAGTCCCGTACCAAAAGTTTGATATCTTGGTGCGAAGCAACCGTATATAGACTTAGAATCTCAAAACAAGTCAAATGGCATAGTATACCATTAATTTTGACACCGAGCTTCCGGGACCCCCCTTATGAAGAATCGACAGAATCTTCAGGAAACCATATCTCAAGCTATGGGTGTCCGAATCACCTATATAATGTACTATTTTGAAGCTATCTGCGTGCTCTACCTTTAATCTATTGGCCTCATTTGAGGCTTAACAATCGAGGCCAAAATGTATCATTTGGTGGATATAGAATTATATGCGCAATTTGGATGCCTATAGCTCGAGATATGGTTTCTCGAAGATTCTGTCGATTCTCTGACAAGGGGGTCCCAGAGGCCTGGTGTTAGAATCATGCATATAATATATCCTTTAACTTATTTCGAGATTATAAGTCCATTTGTGGCCACTTCGCACCAAAATATCTAACTCTCGAGGCCTTAAACCCCTAAAAATATAGTACGAGGCTAAGGCACACAAACTTTTTGAGGTTCTAGAATTTGGTTTATTTTGGTATAGAAAAAAAGTAGAAAAATAAAAAACATGTAACGGAAAAAAGCTATACATCAGTACGCATTCTATAAAAAAGATAAAATTACCTGAAACAGGAGAAAATGTCTTAGCCGAGCTTGCTCTACATTGAGAGCTCAAATGATATATTTTAGCATCGATCTATAGGCTTAATCTGAGGCTGATCGGCTGAAGGTAGGGCATGCTGATAGCTTCAAAATGGTACATTATATGTGCAATTCAAACATCTGTAGCTTGAGATATGATTTTTGAAGATTCTGCTAATTCTCTGAGAGGGGGTCCCAGAGGTTTGGTGTCAAAATCATGCGTAGAATATTCCTTTTGTCTCATTTCGAGATTCTATGTCCATCTACGGCTACTTTATACTAAAATATCTAACTCTCGGGGCCCGTAACCACAAAAAATATAGTATGGGGCTAAGGTATATGAACTTTTTGAGGTTCTCAAATTTTGTTTACCTTGGACAGAAAAAAAGTTAAAAGAAATTAAAATATTTAATAGAAAAAGCCGTCTGTCAGTACGCATTCTATAAAAAAAATAAAATTCCCTGAAGTAGGAGAAAATGTCTTGTCTGAGCTTAAGCAATAGATTTGAGGGCAAAAATGGTATATTTCAGCCTCGATCTGTAGGCCATAAAATGAGACCAAAAGTAAAAGGTAGGGCATGCTGAGAGCTAATTATAATTATTAAATGGTTCAATGCTTGTGATGCTACAAACATTATATAATCTGAAAGAGTTCAGATTTAGTTTAAAGAAGTTTATATCAATGCTAAGAGTTAGCATCACTAAAAAACTATAAATGCTAAAGAGTTAGCATGTTATAATAATCAGTGAAGTCTAAAAGTTAGAATCTTGTCTCTAACGGTACAAAGACCTGATAATACATTAGTAATAACATAGTTGCAATAGGTGCTAAGAAATGTTATTATGTAAGTCTATTCTCAAATTTTATATTCTTGGTCTTAATTCACTGATGCAAGTCTATCAGTGGAATCCTTTTACATAGACCAGTGTATACTATACCTAGATGGTCCAGATGGTTGTTCTTAGTTGACCATGGACTTACTGGAAGTTCGTATAGCATATAGGTGTTTAGTAAGGACTGAATACTAAATAGACTCAACGAGGACCCTAATAGACATCTCATGAAGTCGTCAATGAAAGGTCCTCTTGAGTTGAGTAGTATACGTGGTCCTTTGACCTGAGTACTACAGTGTGCTTATAAGTGATCCATCACACTTTGGTTTCATGCATGTCATAGACCTTTCACAGTGTGACCATTGTCGCTGGGTATGGTCCAATACTTATGGAGTCTGGTGTGTACAGATATAAGATCTGTCAGCTCACATGGATGAGTTATTTATCCAAATGCTCAATGACTGTATCTAAGAAATTCTTATGGCCATAAGCAATAAACTCAAGAAAAGAGTTTCCTATAGTGTTAAATAATATTGTAAAAGTGTTTGTATATATTATTTGTTAAGATACGTGTCTAGAGATAAGTTCACGGATGAGCACATAGGGATTTGACGGTAGTGATTTATATCCCTACTCTTCCACTTGTATGGTCTACTGCACTAATTTGTAATATCTGTGACATGTGCATGGGGTATCGATTTCGGACTCATAAAATAGTTTTGTTTAATGAATCAGGAGTGGACCTAGAAAGTTCCGCAATATGAAGTCTACTCATTGTGCACTAGGGTAGCGTACCGGATTAAATAGTTCAATCTAGAAAATTCTACATACCGGACATTTACTTCGGTCTCCCTCCGGTCATTCATGTGTCAAGACTTAAGAGATAAGTACATCCATTAGTTAACAATTATTTGTTAACCAATGGGATGTTGACACATGAGACATTGTGGGCTAATTATTGTTTGACTTTGAAATTACCAAAATGATCTTATTTGTTGAACAAATAATATCATTATTTTATTCATTAAAATTTTTATTGAATAAAATAATAATAATATATGATATTATTATTTAAATTGAAGTCAAACAATTCATTTTTATTTTAATTGGCATGTGTTTCTACAATGATTTAATATGATTAAATTATTTGTTTAATATTGATTAAATGATATAATCAGAAAATAGGTGGCAATTGTAAATTGTAGGCCTTAACATATTTTTTGCAAATGCGAAAGAGTTTCTCATTTGGCCAAGATATAGGCCAAGTTCATCCAAATTATTTTTCATTTTATTTTGTTTATTGTAAACAATAATGAATAAATTACTAATGGCAAACATTGACCATAATAATAGATGTCATTATGTGAGATAATGGAAGAAAAATAATAAACAAATTACTAATGGCACACATTGACCATAATAATGGATGTCATTATGTGAGAAAATGAAAAAATAATAATAAACAAATAAAAGAGCAATATGTTGCTAAATTGATCAAGAGAAAATTCTCTCAAGTGTTAAGAGCGCAAAAAACATACTTTTTCCATTTTTCTCTTCCATTTTGGCCATCTAAACTATAAGGTAGAAATAAGGATTCAAGAGTTGAATCATTTGCTGGAAAAAAGCTATTATTCTAGTTTCCTCAAGCCTACTGTGTTGAGGAACTAGAATTATGAATGAATTACTTCAAGGCGGGTACTTTGGTTTGACCGAAGAACCAAACGCTTGACAAGGTAATTAATTCTCAATTTTGATGTAGTTTACATGAGATAACATATAAAGTTTATTTGTATTTATCATTAAGAAATTAGTATTTCGCTCATCCGCTACGCATAAATGTATGTGATATATATGTTATTTTGAATTGTAGACACAAACTCACATGCATGCACTCTAGGTTTAAAATCACTCACAAGAATCACACGTATAGATATGCCCTTTGACTCATTTCGAGATTCTAAGTCCATCTACGGATACATTACACAAAAATCTCAAAATTTGACGGCTCGAAGCCCCCAAAAACGCAGTATAGGGCTAATGTTTACGCTCAAAATATAACGCGGCTATCATAGTATAGATTGAGGTGTTAATCCCATGAGGAAGCTTTTGGCAAAATAGGTTGGTAAAGTAAAATATTAAATCAGTAGTAAAGGATAAAATTAATTGATTTAAGTGGATGAGATAGAATTGTCTATGATTTGAATGAAATATCTTATGATAATTCAAACAAGGCTTTGAGAATCACAATTATGCTTTATAAATCTACTATATACTTTGATTCAGTGTTTATAACTCAATTGACAGTTTTACATCCAAACAATCAATCGGAAGATATATAAAATATAGCACATTTGATAACACATACATTTGATATGACTAAACTCTTTTGTAAATATTAACACAAATCATGTTTATTTATACAAGTTATCTAAGATCGACAATATATCATTTTGACAATATTGTAGTAAAAGATCAACTTGAATATCAAACATTTATTGCCCTTACATGTTATCCAAGATCAACAATATATCAATTTAACAATATTGTAGTAAAAGATTAACATATAAAACAATGTAACCAATAACAATTATAATTCAACAAGAATCACATAAGAAAAGCATGACTGAACATATATGAGACATGAGAATTATAACCTCTGGATTATAGAAAATAAACTAGATAAGAGTTTAATCAAAACCAAACTTACAACATTTGTAGCTTTTGACAACGAATCAAAGCATAGAAGTGGATTTATTACACATAAAAGTTCATCTCTTAGCTTTGCCAAAGACTCTAGCCTAAATTACAATACATGTTAATGAGAAGAAAAGAAAAGAGAATTATCTAATATTGAAAACTTCCTAAGAGTCTCCTTATATAGGCAATGAATAGAAATATGTCATGGGTGACATCAATCTTCAATAATTTTAGGTCAATAATGCATTCATCCACTTGCAGTACATTTTTGATAATGTAAATGACCAATGTAGCCTCTGTAGTTGACATAAAAGTTGTATCATTTTGTCTTATTTTTCCATAGGCACTGAGTTCATGCAAAAGCCTCAACTCCATATCCTCACAAGTGTATGATTGTTTAAAAGGTTAGGACTTCTCTTTTGGAGTTGGAAAATAGTTAAGCACTCAAGAAAAGGTTAATTTTAAGGACAGACATATAAACTAACATTGATCCAAAGATAGGAAAATCATTTGTTTAAAAATCAATTATTCCTATTATACACTAGCTTTAGAATTTCAATTGGCTTGTGAGAATAATACAAATATAACTTGGTGAGAAAACTGCTTTACAAAATATTTATCTTCTAAATTTGGATGAAGACTTTATTAAACTGAGTTGATTCTTCTATCTTTTTTTTGTATTGTTTTTTGGTATTTTGCTTCTCTTTTTTTTTTTTTGTATTTTTGAAGAATACAAGGAAGCATTACAAAGGTTTCTCACCAAATTATATTATACACAAATGCAACCAACTTATCCCTTAATTCAAATAATATCAATCTAAACAAAAATGAACCAATTCAAAGGATCAATGAAGGTTCATAAGCTATTTTCTCAACCTTTCCACTTACTCATAAAATATATGTGAGATTAGGAAAATATATACTTAAACATGGGAATTCTCCTGGCTATATAAATTGAATCATCCATCTTACCACAAGGCTTAGCATTGTGCTAAAAAATATTTTGGAAGTCATTCTTTAGCAACCTAAATAGAAACAGTGACTCAACCTAAACAATTTTGAAATCATACCTAGGCAGAAAAGCAAATTCCTTTATAAGAATTACCAAGACTACAAGCAATAAATAATAATACATGAAATATAAAACAAAACAACAAAAAGTTAATTAAAATGCGTTTCAAAAGTTAAAACTAAAACTCCTTACTCTGCCATTCTAACTTGACCTAGAATGCGTCTCAAAAGTTCAAGAATAAACTCTTTACTCTGCCATTTTAATCAAATATCGGACAACAAATTTTTTTTTTAAATAAAGTACGACTTGTGTCTACTATCTTCCCCCAAACCAGATGAAACATTGTCCTCAATGTTTAAATAGAAAGAGATAAAGTATAGGAGACATTACCTAAAATGCCAGTTATTTGAAAAAAACAAACCTGAGAGACACTTAATCAAATATAAACTAAAATGATGATGCTGATAAATAAATAAAACAAAGAAAAATTTATAAACAAAGTGTCAGATCCAATTTTCGCTTGTTAAGGCCCACTGACCAATCGATTTGAGTTATTGCTGGGTTAGGTTCGTAGGTAACTGCTTGTAAGTTGTTAATTAATTCATCCGCCTCAGTAGCAAAAACCAGGATCTGTCGTGCTGAATGTGAAATAAAATTTTGTTCCACAGCTTAATCAAGAAAACAAAGTAAGCAATCAAAGTAGTTATTAACATTTAATAAACCTATGGGTTTTCGATGGATATTCAATTGAGCCCAAGAGACAATTTGAAAAATTTCTTCCAAGGTACCCAAACCACCTGGTAAAGCAATAAAATCGTCTGCATTGCAAAGCATTCTAGCTATACGTCCATGCATGGATGAGACTCGTAATTATTCCCCTATTATTTTCCCGGTCAGGTTTTCCACGGCTAAAGCTATAGGAATAATACCTAAAACTTGACTTCCTCCTAAATGTGCAGTTGTTGACACACACCCCATTAACCCAAGGCTACCCCATCCATAAATCAAATGAATTTTTCATGCAGTTAATGCTTTTCCTAGATTATTTGCTGCTTCTATAAACACTTTACTCTCCCCAGTACTAGATCCACAAAATATACATATATTTCGAAATTGTTGAATTAGGGTTTCCTCTATATTTACACTCACTTTTATCTCAATATATGAAAATGAAGAAAATGAGGTGCTGTATTTATAGAGTACCAAATGATAACAATGATTATGGTAACTCGACAGTTTGTCAAAAGAGAGTTAAAAATAAAACACAAAACTTTAAACGTAATGACCCACATGCATTATTGAACAAAAAGATTTGAATTTAAGACATCTACATGAGTAGCCCTACTATTCATAAAATAAAGTTTGAAATTAAAACACGTGTATTTACAAGTAGTTGTGATTGTGGCTCACATCTTCCTTTGGTTTTACGTCGAGTAATAGCTTAAACGCCCTCTATGGGTCGGGGATAGGCTTCCTATCCAATTTTATTATAAATTGGCAAACAGGGTCTTTTAGAGTCAGATTCTCGAGACTATACCATTTATGTTCATTTTTGAATTTGTTCCATAAATTGAGAAGTTCACGTTGCACGAGCCTACAGGAATGCATCTAAAGAGTCAATAGGATATCATCCAAAGACTCCTTACTCAGTCCATCCTTAATAAACTAAATTTTGTCTTCTCGATTTCTAGATGCAAATCCTAAAGAACGACAACTCCGATTACAATTCCATTGAGCATATTTATGACAGACTTGTAACCTCTTTGGTCGTCGCCTTTTGGCATAAGAGCTTCTTCCAAGACCAGGCATATGAGAAACAAAATCATTTACAAACTCACCAAATAACCAAATCTTGGCTTCAATTAACCAATGAAGATCCACAGGGATATTACCCAACATCAATAGCCTTAGTATTTCACACCATGCTTTGTAAATCTTAAGTAGAGCATTTTGAGGCAATGAAGGAAAACATTTTTTAAGGTTGGCAAGAATGTGATCCATTTTGAAAGAAAGAAAAGATATGAATGTACAGTTTGAGGGACAGTTTTTAGGGAACTGAGAAACTGACTTTAATAGTCACGGAGTACTGTATCCGCCACTTGACTGGAAAATAAAATCACACTGATCAAGTATGATAGACAGGATCCACAAGAGGGATCTCGCCTAGGTACATAGAGTCGTCTACCTTTTCCACATAGCCTTTTAGCCACTGTCCATTCACTTTGAAAGTCCATCCATCAGTGGGGTCTTCTATTTCAACAGCACCATTAGAAAAAACATGTCTTACCATAAATGAACCAGTCCATCGAGATCTCAACTTTTCAGGGTGCAAATACAATCGAGAATCATAAAGATAGACCCGTTGATTTGGCTCAAAGTGTTTCCTTGAGATCTGTTTATCATGAGCTACTTTCATTTTAGCTTTGTAAATTCTAGAGTTGTCATATGCGTCATTTCGTAGCTCTTCTATTTCTGACAATTGTAACTTTCTCTGGAGACCTGCAGCATTCGAATCAAAGTTAAGGGCTTTAACAGCTCAATATACTTTATGCTCTAGCTCAATGGGTAAATGGCAAGCTTTCCCATAAACAAGCCGGTATGGAGATATTCCTAAGATGGTTTTGTATGTAGTGCGATATGCCCATAATGCATCAGAAAGGCATAGAGACCAATCTTTGTGATTCAGGTTAACCGTCTTTTCAAAAATCTGTTTAACCTCTCTATTTGCTAGCTCGGCTTGTCCATTTGTCTGTGGATGGTATGCAGTGAAAACTTTGTGAAGAACACCATACTTGCGCATCAAAGCTTCAAAAGAATGATTACAAAAATGTGTTCCTTGGACACTAATGATGACACGTGGCGTACCGTACCTAGATAAAACATTTTCTTTTAAGAATTTTACCACAGTGGTATTATTATTAGTACGACAAGCTACAGCCTCCACCCATTTTGATACATAGTCAACAGCTAAAAGGATGTAAAGGTAGCCAAAAGATTAGGGAAAAGGACTCATAAAATCGATACCCCAACAGTCAAATATCTCGATAACAAGAATAGGGTTAAAAGGCATTATATTTCTTCGAGATAAAGCACCTAACTTTTGACATCTTTCACAGAAACGATAAAAATTATTAGTGTCTTTGAACAAAGTAAGCTAGTAAAAACCACATTGTAAAATTTTCACAGCTGGCTTCTTTATAGAAAAATTGCCACCACAAGCAGCACTATGACCAAATTTTAAGACACTAGAAACTTTACTTTCAGGAATGCAACGTCTTATGATTTGGTCAGGACAATATTGGAAAAGATATGGATCATCCCAATAAAAATTATGTACCTCAACCAAGAACTTACGCTTATCTTGTGCACTCTAGTCAGATGGAAGTTCACTACAAACTAAATAATTTACGATATATGCATACCAAGGTATTTGGCTTATAGCAAAAAAATGTTCATCAGAAAAACCATCTCGAATGGGTGGCAACTCAGTGGAGTCAGTGAACTCAAGGCAGGATAGATGATCAGCAACAATATTTTCAACGCCTTTCTTGTCTTTGATGGTTAGATCAAATCCTACAAAAGAAGAATCTACCTAATTAAACGGGCTTTAGCATCCTTCTTAGAAAGAAGATACTTAAGGGCTGTGTGGTCAGTAAAAATAACAATAGGTGAACCAATCAAATAAGAACGAAATTTATCTAAGGCAAAAACAACAGCTAGTAGTTCTTTTTCAGTAGCTGTGTAATTCTTTTGAGCATCATTCAAAGTCCTACTAGCATAATAAACAACAAAGGGTTTTTCCTCCTTACGTTTCCCAAGAACTGCTCCTACAACATAATTACTTGCATCACACATAATTTCAAATGGGAGGTTCCAATCCGGTGATTGCATGATAGGAGCGGTGGTGAGTTTGACAATAAGTGTTCGGAATGCCTCCTCACACTCTTGTGTCCATGTAAATTCTTCATATTTTAACAAAAGATTACACAATGGTCTAGATATGGCAGACAAATTTTGTATAAACCTTCTGTAAAAGCCAGCGTGTCCAAGAAAGGATCGAACATCTTTTACCATTTTGGGTATAGATAATTTAGAGATTAATTCAATTTTTGCCTTGTCAACCTCTATCCCTCTTTCAGATACAATGTGCCCTAAAACGATTCTTGAAGATGCCATGAAATGACATTTCTCCCAATTTAGCACAAGTCCTTTTTCTTCACACCTACTCAAAACAGATTTCAAGTTAAGTAAGCATAAATCAAAAGAATTACCAAAAATAGTCAAATCATCCATAAAGACTTCCATGCATTTTTCAACCATATCAGAGAAAATACTCAACATACAACGCTGAAAAGTAGCTGGTGCATTACATAATCCAAATGGCATTCTACGAAAAGCATAAGTACTAAAAGGGCATGTAAAAGTAGTTTTTTCTTGATCTTCTATAGCTATCTCAATCTGGTAATATCCTGAATACCCATAAAAAAAAGCAATAAAAAAGATGTCCAGCTACACGTTCTAAAATTTGGTCGATAAAAGGCAATGAAAAATAGTCTTTCCTAGTGGCTGTATTTAACTTTCTATAATCAATGCACATTCTCCAACCACTTACTACCCTAGTTGGAACAAGTATCCCATTCTCATTTTCAACAACAGTAACCCCAGATGTTTTAGGAACTACTTGAGTTGGACTTACCCATTGACTGTCAAAAATTGGGTAGATTATACTCGCATCTAATAGTTTCAAGACTTCTTTCTTCACTACTTCTTTCATTGTTGGGTTAAGTCTTCTTTGTGGGTCCCTACGAGGTTGGGCGCCTTTCTCTAAATGAAATCTATGGGAGTATATCAATGGAGAAATAACTTTAATATCAGCTATGGTCCAACCTAGTTCAAACTTATGTTCTTTTAACAATTTTATCAATTTTTCCTCTTGTTCAGCACTAAGTTCAGAAGAAATGATGATAGGAAAGGTATCACCTAGTCCCAAGAATGCGTGTTTCAAACCTTTGGGCAGTGGAGAAAGCTCAACTTGTGGTGTCTCAAGGTTTAATGGTTTTGGTCTCTCCCTCTCTCGTGGCAACTCTTCAAAGTGTGGCTGCCAAAATCGAGTCCCTTTATCCTGTGAGTCAAAAATACTAAACACATCAGTTGTTACATCAGGATAATACAATTCTTCAAAATCAAAATTGAGAAGGTTTTTCAAAGAATCATAGCCATGATTTTTATAAGCTTCCTCTGCTACAAGTGTGTCTATCATATATGAATGATATCACTCATCTTCTTCTCGTGGTTGTTTGCCAATATTGAAAATGTTCACCTCAAGAGTCATATTCTCGAAAGATAATTTCATTAGACCATTTCTGCAATTAATAAGAGCGTTAGCAATGGCTAGAAAAGGTCTCCCTAAAATAAAAGGGATTTTTAACTCCATGTTAACAACAGAATGAGTATCTAAAACACGAAAATCAATAGGGTAGTAAAATTTATCAATTTGCAACAAAACATCTTCTACTATTCCCCATGGTTTCTTGATTGATCGGTCAGCTAATTGTAGGACTACAGATGTTGGTTTAATCTCATCAAGTCCCAATTGCAAGTAAATAGAATAAGGCATTACATTTACACTTGCTCCTAAGTCCAATAAAGCTTGACCAAACTCATGTGTCCCAATTTGGCAGGAGATTGTGGGACATCCTGCATCTTTATATTTCGGTGGTGTCTTTTGTTTAACCACTGCATTTACCTGTTCTGCCAAAAATGTAGTTTTCTTCACATGGTGTTTTCTTTTGATAGTGCATAAATCCTTGATGACTTTGGCATAAGTTGAAACCTGCTTAATCAAATGCAACAAGGGAATATTAATCTTAACTTGTTTCAAATGTTCTAAAATATCACCTTGAATTTTTGAATTTTTCCCAACCGGTCGAAGACCTTGAGGAAAAGGCACTGGGATTAAAAACTTATTTTCGGTCTCTTTTTCCACTGTGGCCTCTTTTTCAAGGGCAGCGTCTTTACTACTCGTAGATGTGTTAATTTCAGAAGTAGGCTCACTTATAATCTTACCACTTCGAGTAGTAATGGCATTGACTTCTTTGTGATTTTGAACATCAGAAGTAGAAGCTTGTGCCATGAATTGTCCTTTCGAATTGGACTGAGGTTGAGATGGAAACTTACCTCGCTCTTGTACAGTTAAGGCATTGGTCAACTTTGTGATTTGACTTTTGATTTCTTTGTTTTCGTCTACCACCTGTGCAGGAATTATTTCAAATTTTTGATTAGTCTTACTTTGTACCTCCATAAATGATTGTAATGTATCCTTTAAAGAACTCCTAGTTGGTTGTGCATTATATTGAGGTGCAACATAAAACTTAGGTGCTTGTTATTCTTGTTTCCACTGGCTGTTGGCTTGTTGGTCAGATTTCTAACTAAAATTTGGGTGGTTTCTCCAGCTAGGATTATATGTTTTAGAGTAAGGTGAATAAGGCTTCTTGTACATCCCTAGGGCATTACATTGTTCCTCATATATCCCTCTCATCTTACTATAAATGGGGCAATCCTGAGCTAAGTGTTTCGCTCCCCCACAGACAAAATAGACATCGTGTGACTCAACTCTAGCAACCGTGTGGGTGACCCTTCTATCTTTGGTTTTCAAGGCCTCTAACTCCCTAGTTAAGACCTCTAATTGAGCTTTGAGGTTATCCTCTTCCCTAAGATGGAAAACTCCATTGGGTCGTGACCTATTTGTGCTTTCAACAATGCCAGGTCCAGTCCCTGTATGGGCTTTTTCGACTAAGTCATTAAGGAATTCTATGGCTTCCTCAGGATCTTTGTGAAGGAACTCCCCAATACACATCATCTCAACAAATTGGCACTCTCTAATTGTGAGTCCCTCATAGAAATAACTAACCAAACGCCAAATTTCATACCCATGGTGAGGGCACAGATTTAGCAATTCTTTAAACCTTTCCTATGCTTGATATAAGGTTTCACTGTCCTTTTGGGAGAAGGAAGAAATTTGTCTTTTCAGACCATTAGTTTTATGTTGTGGGAAGTATTTATTGAAAAATGCTTAGGTCATTTCTGCCCAAGTTCCTATAGACCTTGGCCTCAAAGAGTATAGCCAACTCTTTGCTTTGTCTTTCAAAGAAAAAGGGAAAAATTTAAGCTTAACAGTGTCTATGGCTTCAGGTTGGCTATGGAAGGTGGCAATTACCTCTTCAAATTCCCTAACATGTACATAAGGATTTTCACTATCTAGACCATGAAAAGTGAGCAGAAGTTGTATCATTCTAGGTTTAAAATCTGAATGTGGTGTGTTATAAGGAAATATAATGCATGATGGTGTGGCTGTGCAAGCAGGATGCAAGTAATCTTTTAGTGTTCTAACAGGGTTTTCTTCATGTTGGCTCATTGTGTTAGAATTATAAGACGAACTAAAAGGTGAATTCTCTTCACTTACAAATTGTGGGGGTGGTTCTAGTTCTAGTTCTCTCACAAATCTTCCTCGTTTGTCTTTAAGTCGATGCATACATCCTACCAATTTTTTTTTTTAAAGGAAGGAAATGCTTAAGGAAAATTAAGAAGTGGAATAAAACACAACAAGAAATAGAAATTAGTTAAGTGGTAAGACCAACCATGAAATATAAATACAATAACTGAACAAAAGATAATAAACTGTAAAGTACGATAAAAAAGTACAATAAATAAATAATAAAAAGAAAATACAATAAGTAAATAAAAGAAAATAAAATGCAATAAATAAAGAAAAATAAAATGCAAAGTACAACAAATAAATAAAAAAAAATTAAAATAAAATAAAGTGCAATAAAAAAAGGTACAATAAGTAAATAAATAAAAGGTTAGGTGGTAAAACCGGCCATTAAAATAAAAAGAAAATACAACATATTAACTAAAGAAAATAAAGTGCAATAAATAAGTAAAAGAAAATGAAAATAAAGTACAATAAAAAAAGTGCAATAAATAAATAAGGTACAATAAAAAAATAAATAAACTAAGTTAGACGGTAGATCCAGCCACAAAAAAACAACAAATTAACTAAAGAAATAAAGTACAATAAATAAATAAAAGAAAGTGAACGAAGTTAGGCAGTAAAACCAGCCATTAAAACAATATAAATTATAGCAAATTAACTAAAGAAAATAAAATAAATTAGGTGGTAGAACCAACCATGAACAATAAGATAAATTACAAGAAAATAAAACTAATATTTTACAAAGAAAAACTGTAATATCTAATCCCTATTAGTAGTATTGGCGCCTAGATTTCGATATAGAACAATTAAGACACCGTAGGGTTACTCAATTTTAACCCTATTAGAAATATTCCCTTTTATAGTGCACGTGAGAGATATTAGACCTAATTTGGTAATTTCACACTCGATCGGTGCGCCGGACGACCCTAGAATTTTTCTCTATTGGCTTGGAAAAGAAAATTCTAATTTACTACATGAATTTCCATTTAAGGGTTATGAATGGAACAAGCCTTTGTTGAGAAACATAATCCATATATTAGAGAATGGACCAATTAGAAGAAATCTCATGGATTGCCAAGTTGGAAGTTCTAGTTAGTTCTTTGAACTATTCTAACTAATTTCTAAAGCACCCTATAGAATGGCTCCTTCAGAATTGAAAGAACTGAAGGTTCAGTTGGAAGAGTTGGTGAATAAGGGTTTCGTTAGACCGAGTACTTCTCCTTGGGGTGCACCGGTTTTGTTTGTGAAGAAGAATGACGGAAACATGAGATTGTGCATTGATTACTAGGAATTGAATAAAGTAACGGTGCGTAATCAATATCCACTTCTGAGAATTGATGATTTGTTTGATCAGCTGCAAGGAGCCAGAGTATTTTCCAAGATAGATCTGAGGTCCGGCTATCATCAACTGAAGATCCGGGAGGAAGATGTTCCTAAGAAGGCCTTTAGGACCCGATATGGGCATTATGAATTTTTGATTATGCCTTTTGGGCTGACTAATGCCCCAGCTACTTTTATGGATCTTATGAACAGAGTTTTTAGATCCTATTTAGATCGGTTTGTGATAGTATTTATTGATGATATATTAGTTTATTCAAGTAGTGAGAAAGAGCATACAAAACATTTGAGGATAGTTTTGCAGACCTTAAGGGAGCATCGGCTGTATGCCAAACTTAGTAAATGTCAATTTTGGCTAGATAGAGTTGCATTTTTAGGGCATGTAATCTCTGCAGAAGGGGTAGCAGTAGATCCCCAGAAGATCGAAGCAATAGTGAATTGGAGACAGCCTATGAACGTGACGGAGATCCGTAGTTTCTTGGGTTTGGCCGGATATTATAGGAAGTTTGTAGAGGGATTTTCAAGGATAGCCGCTCCTCTGACTAAGTTAACCCGGAAAGAAGAGAAGTTTGTATGGTCGAAAGCGTGCCAGCAGAGCTTCGAAGAGCTAAAGAGAAGGTTGACGTCGGCCCCTATGTTTACACTTCTGTCAGGGAATGACGGTTTTACCATATATTGTGATGCTTCCAGGTAAGGTCTAGGTTGTGTGCTAATGTAGAAGGAGAAAGTAATAGCCTATGCTTCCAGACAATTAAAGAAGCATGAACAGAATTATCCTACACATGACCTAGAACTAGCTGCGGTAGTTTTTGCTTTAAGAATTTGGAGGCATTATTTGTATGGGGTTCCTTGCAAGATCTTTACAGATCATAAGAGCCTGCAGTACTTGTTCACTCAGAAAGAATTGAATACGAGGCAGAGAAGGTGGCTGGAGCTTATTAAAGATTATGAGTGCACCTTGGAGTACCATCCAGGAAAAGCTAACGTGGTAGCAGATGCTTTCAGCAGGAAGCCTGTCAGTTCACTAGCTCACTTGAAGGTCGCATATCTATCGATGTTGATAGAATTGAGGTCTTTAGGTGTAAAATTAGAATTATCAGATTCGGGAGCATTATTAGCCACATTTCAGGTCCGTCCAATACTGGTTGATCGGATCAAAGAACTACAGACTCCAGATCCACAAGTAGTTAAATTAAAGGGTGAAATCGAGTCCGGGCAGCGGAAGGATCTTTCAGTGACCGAGGATGGTGTAGTAACCTTGGGTCGGAGGTTATGTGTTCCGGATGTAAATGAGTTAAGAAGAGAGATTATGGAAGAAGCTCATTCTTCTGCGTATGCTATGCATCCCGGGAGCACAAAGATGTACCGTACCCTAAAAGAGCACTACTGGTGGAAGGGCATGAAGAAAGATATAGCTGAATTTGTCTCGAGATGCCTAACTTGCCAACAAGTAAAAGCAGAGCATCATAAACCTGCAGGGCTCTTGCAACCCCTTTCGATTCCGGAGTGGAAATGGGAAAGAATAACGATGGACTTCGTGGTAGGACTTTCGCGTAGCCAGAGAGGCAATGACGCAATATGGGTGATTATTGATAGACTGACGAAATCTGCTCACTTCCTACCCATCAGAAGCAGTTGTTCTTTAGATAAATTAGCCCAGTTGTACGTAGATGACGTGGTACTACTCCATGGAGTTCCCGTATCCATTGTGTCAGACATGGATCCACGGTTCACTTCTCGATTTTGGCCTAGTTTACAGAAAGCTCTAGGTACAAAATTGAGTTTCAGTACGGCCTTTCATCCTCAGACGGATGGTCAGTCGGAACGGAAAATTCAGACACTTGAAGATATGCTTAGAGCGTGTGTTATGGAGTTTAAGGGGAGTTGGGATACTCATCTGCCGCTAATGGAGTTCGCCTACAATAATAGCTACTAGACTAGCATCGGAATGGCACCATATGAAGCATTGTACGGAAGAAAGTGCAGAACTCCAGTTTGTTGGGATGAGGTAGGTGAAAGGAAGCTGATTGGCCCAGAAATTGTCCAGATTACTTCGGAAAAGATTCAACTTATCAGGCAGAGATTGAAAATAGCTAATGATAGACAGAAATGTTATGCAGATAACAGAAGAAGAGACTTGGAGTTTGAGATCGATGATAAAGTCTTTCTGAAGATATCACCATGGAAAGGAGTACTAAGATTTGGGAAGCGAGGAAAGCTGAGTCCCCGATATATTGGACCGTACGAGATAGTTGGAAGAGTTGGAAATGTGGCATATCGTCTACGGTTACCCGAAGATCTGGCTAGAATCCATGATGTGTTTCATGTTTCTATGCTTCGCAAGTATATAGCAGATCCTTCACACATCCTAAGGGAACAACTGGTAGAATTGAACGAAAACTTGACCTACAAAGAGAAGCCTGTGCAAATCCTAGACCGAAAAGAGCAAGTCCTTCGTAACAAAAGCATTCCCTTAGTTAAGGTGTTATGGATGAACCATGGGGTAGAAGAAGCCACGTGGGAACGTGAAGATCAGATGCGAGTCCAACATCCTCACCTCTTTGAGACAGGTATGATTTAAATTTCGAGGACGAAATTTTTAAGGAGGGGTAAAATTGTAATATCCAATCCCTATTAGTAGTATTGGCGCCTAGATTTCGGTATAGAACAAATAAGACACCGTAGGGTTACTCAATTTTAACCCTATTAGAAATATTCCCTTTATAGTGCATGTGAGAGATATTAGACCTAATTTGGTAATTTCACACTCGATCGGTGCGCCGGACGACCCTAGAATTTTTCTCTATTGGCTTGGAAAAGAAAATTCTAATTTACTACATGAATTTCCATTTAAGGGTTATGAATGGAACAAGCCTTTGTTGAGAAACATAATCCATATATTAGAGAATGGACCAATTAGAAGAAATCTCATGGATTGCCAAGTTGGAAGTTCTAGTTAGTTCTTTGAACTATTCTAACTAAATAGTTACAAATGAACTAATTACATAATTAGTTTTTAACTAATGGCAAATTAGAAGTTTTAAGTAAGTTGAAGGGCAAAATGGTAAATTGAGGGAGCACTATATATATGTTAGAAGTGTGTAGAAATTTGAAGAGAGATCAAAACCAACACTTAGCCAAAAAAAAGAGAGAAATTCGAGCTTCAAAGGGGGTGCTGCTACAGTGACTATTCAAGTTTTTTTTTCATGATTTTTCATGTGTAATCAAGCCAAATTAAGGTTACAAACCAATCCCTAAGCTCAATTGAAGTCTCTATTAGTGGAAATTCAAGAAAAAGAGGTAAGAAAAGCATCTTTTATGAGTTTGATAAGTGAGAATTCAAGAATGTGTTAATTGATGTTCTTATGTGTATTCTTGGCTTAGATTGAGTTGAATTCTAGTTTGGAGCTTGAAGGAGTCATCAATTTGAAGAAATTGGCAAGGTGAGAATTAGGGTTTTTGGTGATTTTGTTGTAGAGATTTCAATTTATTGTAATTAGGGCTTTAGAATGAAATTGGCATGATTTTGTTGTAATTGGAACAAGAAATTGAGAAAAGGAATGTGTTGGAATCTAGGGTGAAATTCTGCCACTTTAGGGAAGTTAGGAATTAAGTGGTGTTTTGATTGAATTGTTGTGTGTAAATGATGCATATTGTGAATTGAATGAATATGGTTGATGAAAAAACCCAAAAATGAAGAAAATGGAACATAATTGTCCATGTTGGAAAGGTTTAGGGCAAGTATGTCCAATCAAATTATAAGATGTTCAATAATTTTCGGGGCGCCGGATGGTGATTTAGTTTCGATTATGGCTCCGTAACTAAAATCGGGAAGTAGTTTACATCCGGGCTTTGTATGCCGATTAGGGCATTTAGTAGTTAAATGACATTCTAGTGTTCGATTTGGTTCTAAATGTCATTTATGGTGCGTAGGTGAGGATAACCGAGAGCATTAACGGGAGCAGGAATCAGGAGCGAAATTGAGCGCGGAGCGGTTGTGAGTGGAAATCTGTCATTTCTTTTACTTTTCGGTTATTATGTTTTCGCACAATGACTATGTATGTTTTATGAGCTTTCGATGCATAAACATGATTTATGATTTTGATATATTCATAGACATGTTTTTACATGATCGATTTGTGAAACAGTTTTAAAATTTCTGCATTTGTTTTAAGGCCATTGGTACCCTCATATTATAGTGGTGATGATTGTATTAGACCCGGCCGGTATATCCCGTGCACATGGGCAGGTCTTGGGGGTGTGTCACTAACTCCGGGTAGTCGGGATGTCGAGTCATGTGAGTCGCTCTATGTGTACGGGATATTGTCTCGCTATATGCATGCGATGTAGGATTCCGCTGCATAGCCAGTGAGATGTCTTGAGATGTCACTGTGGGTGCTGCTAGTTGAGGTGCCCCGTGACCTACTCACGTATGCGGTGCTAGTTGAGTCGCTTCGTGGGTATAGAGCTTTAGGGTTACCATTGGTACAACTTAGAAAGAAAATGGCCGAGCGAGGATTTTACTAGTTTTCGATTTACCGATAGCATTTATGCATTTATATGCACACAGCAGTTATTATCTTATACAGATTCTGAATATAGTTTTCCAAAGATGTAGATAAAACCCGCTTGGCAAGATATCATTAGCATATGATATTAGAAACCGTTTTACAATTTTACATCCGTTTTAGAAGCATAATTTCTGCATGTACTTTAGAAATTGTTATCTTTGTATAATATTCTTGTAATTGAATTCTCATTTACACTCACTGAGCTCCTTTAGCTCACTCGTTTTATGTTTTATGTTTTAAACCCCTTTCCCAGGTGCAGGTCTCGGAACGCAAGCTGCTGATTCTCCTATCGCCGAGTAGTGGGTCGAATTCAAAGATAATTTTTGTACATGTAAATGTGCTAATAGCACTCTTTACTTTATGCATAATAGTTGTAGGCATGTATATTTGTAAGTATGTGTTGAATCAAGAAGAAGAGATTTCCAGTTTATGATGATCGTTTTTACTTTTTATGATTATGCTTATTTTGTGATTTACACGAAATAATTGAGTTATGTTGGATTTGATTTGAAAAGGACCGGAGGTCCGAATTGGTAGAATTGAGATGGGTTGGAATTAGAAGTGAAATTTCTTTGTAGGTTTATATGGATTTTCTGAAAAACATGGGAAACTCTGTCCGTTTGTTTTAAAACTAAGATGTCGTTTTCATGTATATTACTAGATCTTCTTGGTAGTAACAAGATTTAAAAATGGGTTCGCCTCACGGAATTTCTTAACTTACCCAGTTAGGTTCGGAGGAACTTCCGTCGGGGTGCCCGGCAGGGCCGCTGGGATCTATAGTAGAGGGTCTCGGGTCGGGTCCTGTCAAAAACAAATGTACAAAGTTACCACTTTACTATTTATAATCGCAACCGAATTTCGCTTAGTGTGCCTCCGCGGCAACGGCGCCAACTTTTGTTTACGCTCAAAATATAACATGGCTATCGCAATATAGATTGAGGTGTCGATCCCATGAGGAAGCTTTTGGCAAAATAGGTTGGTAAAGTAAAATATTAAAGCAGTAGCAAAGGATAAAATTAATTGATTTAAGTGGATGAGATAGAATTGTCTATGATTTGAAGGAAATGTCTTATGATAATTCAAACAAGGCTTCGAGAATCACAATTATGCTTTATAAATATACTTTACACTTTGATTCAGTGTTTATAAATTAATTGACAGTTTTACATCCAAACAATCAATTGGAAGATATGTAAAATATAGCACATTTGATAACACATTTGATATGACTAAACTCTTTTGCAAATATTAACACAAATCATGTTTATTTATATAAGTTATCTAAGATCGACAATATATCATTTTGACAATATTGCAGTAAAAGATCAACTTGAATATCAAATATTTATTGCCCTTACATGTTATCCAAGATCGACAATATATCAATTTGACAATATTGCAGTAAAAGATTAACATATAAAACAATGTAACCAATAACAATTATAATACAACAAGAATCACATAAGAAAAGCATGACTGAACATATATGAGACATAAATATTATAACCTCTGGATTATAGAAAATAAACTAGATAAGAGTTTAATCAAAACCAAACTTACAACATTTGTAGCTCTTGACAACGAATCAAAGCTTAGAAGTGGATTTATTACACATAAAAGTTCATCTCTTAGCTTTGCCAAAGACTCTAGCCTAAATTACAATACATGTTAATGAGAAGAAAAGAAAAGAGAATTATCTAATATTGAAAACTTCCTAAGAGTCTCCTTATATAGGCAATGAATAGAAATATGTCATGGGTGACATCAATCTTCAATAATTTTAGGTCAATAACGCATTCATCCACTTGCAGCACATTTTTTATAATGTAAATGACCAATGTAGCCCTGTAGTTGACATGAAAGTTGTATCATTTTGTCTCTTCTTTCCATAGGCACTGAGTTCATACAAATGGGATGAGTATCCAATGAGATATGAGCAAAATTCCAAAGATACATCAGATTTTAGCCAACAACCATTTTACCCACTTGCAATGCAATTTGGTCCATGATAACAGCTGATTTGGACTTACCATTAATATACGAGTTGTAGATAAGTAAGCCAGAATTTTACAGCTTTAAGAAGTATACCAATTGAGTATGTATTTTGTGAGATACGGTCCAAATACGTGAGTTGGGTCAAGTTGGGCAGAAGTTGTAGCCTGATTCTATTGTATCTCAATATTTGGCCCATAACATATTGGTTTTGGCTTTTCCACTATTCTTACAATTTGTGTAATATTGAGTCATGTTGCACCAAGTTCAAGAATTTCTTCATTTCGATTTCTACATTGAGAGTTATGTCCATTTTACCTAAACCTGTCCAAATAACATTCATTAATCACAATTTAAGGAGAACACTTTATTTCAAGCTAAAAATACAGAAAATGCTAAAATTAGTGACATTAAATGGTGACTGAATCTCTTAAAAAATATGCATTTTTATGTGTTCATCAGCTAATATACACAAAATTTTAGAGGTTCTCGAATTTTTTTATTTTGGTGCAAAAAACAAAAGTTAACAAATCAAAAACATTTAACGAAAAAAGTTATACGTTAGAACACATTCTATAAAAAAAACATAAATTTTTTTGAAGCAATAGAAAATACATTGGCCGAGATTGAGCGATAGATTTAAGGGCCCAAATGATAGATTTTGGCCTCGATCCATAGGCCTCAAATCAAGGCCGGTAGGATAAAGGTAATGCATGTCGATAACTCTAAAACGGTAAATCATATGCGCGATTCGGATATCTGTAGCTCGAGATATGGTTTTCCAATGATTCTACCAACTCTTCCACAAGGTGGTTCTGGAGATTCGGTGTGAGAATCACCTGTATAATATGCATTTTGACTAATTTCGAGATTCTAAGTCCATCTACGACCACTTCGCACCAAAATATGCAACTTTCAAAGCTAGGAGCCCCCAAAAACGCAGTACAGGGCTAAGGTAAACGAACTTTTTGAGGTTCTCGAATTTAGTTTATTTTGCCACAGAAAAATTACAAAAAATAAAAAACATTTAATGTGAAAGGCCATACGTCAAAACGCATTCTATAAAAAAAGATAAAAATTTCCCAAAGCAAGAGAAAATGTCTTGGTCAAGCTTGAGAGATAGATTTATGGGCCCAAACGGAAAATTTTGGCCTCCATCTGCAAGCATTAGATTAAGGCTGATAAGTTGTAGGTAGGGGGAACTAACAGCTTAGAAATGGTCCATAATATGCGCGATTCAGAAGCCTATAGCTCTAGATATTATTTTCTGAAGATTCTGTTGATTCTTTGATAGGGAGGTTAGAGGTTTGGTGTCAGAATCACGCCGTTTGATTCGTTTTGAGATTCTAAGTTCATCTACGGCCATTTCGCACCAAAATATCCAACTCTCTGGTCCCAGAATGCCTAAAATCCCAGTATTAGGCTAAGGTTCACAAACTTTTCGAGGTTCTTGAATTTTTTTTTATTTTGGCCCATAAAAAAGGTAAAAAAATCAAAAACATTTAACGAAAAACGTTGTACATTAGTACGTATTCTATAAAAAAATATAAAATAACCGAAGCAGGAAAAAATGCCTTGGCTGAGCTTGAGTGATAGATTTGAGAGCTCAAACGAAGGATTTTGGCCTTGATCCATATGTGTCATAATGAGGCCGATAGGTTGAAAGTAGGGTGCGTCGATAATGGTACATAATATGCACTATTCGGATGCGTGTAGCTCGAGATATGGTTCTTGAAGATTCTGTCGATTTTTTGATAGGGGGGTCCCAGAGGTGCGGTGTCAGAATCACATGTATAATATGGTATTTGACTCGTTTCAAAAATATAAGTCATCTATAACCACTTCACAGTAAATATATCCAACTACCAGGGCTCGAAACCCCAAAGAACGCGGTACGGGGCTAAGGTGCACTAACCTTTCAAGGTTCTTGAATTTTGTTTATTTTAACGTAGAAAAATAGTAAAAAATCAAAACCTTTTAACGAAAATGCTGTACATAATTGCGCATTCTATAAAAAAAAAGATAAAGTTCCTTGGTCGAGCTTGAACGATAGATTTGAGGGTCAGAACGATAGATTTTAGCCTTGAACCATAGGCCACATTAAGGCCAATAGGTTGAAGGTAGGACGCACTGATAGCTTCAAAATGGTACATCATATACGTGATTCGGATGCCGGTAGCTCGAGATATGGTTTCTCGAAGATTCTATCGATTCTCCAATAGAGGGGTCCCAAAGGTTCGCTGTCAGAATCATGCATATAATATATCGTTTTACTCATTTTGAAATTCTAAGTCCATATATTGCCACTTTGCACTAATAATCATGGCAACCCTTAATAATACGGTACGAGGCTAAGGTACACGATCTTTTTGAGGTACTCAAATTTTATTTATTTGGCACAGAAAAATACTAAACAAAATTTAATAGAAAAAGTTGGACGTCAATACGCATTCTATAAAAAGAAGATAAATTACATGATGAAGAGAAAATTTCCTTAGTCGAGCTTGAGTGAATGATTTGAAGGCCCAAATGACCGATTTAGCCTCGATTTGAACTCCTCGCATGAAGGACAACAGTCTAAAGGTAGGGCATATCGATAGCTTTGAAACAGTACATCATATGTGTGATTCACATGCCTGATGAACACATGAAAATGCATGTTGTTAAAAGATTCAATCACCATTTAATGTCACCAATTTTAGTATTTTCTGTATTTTTAGCTTGAAATAAAGTGTTCTCCTTAAATTGTGATTAATGAATGTTATTTGGACAGGTTTAGGTAAATTGGACATAACTCTCAATGTAGAAATCGAAATGAAGAAATTCTTGAACTTGGTGCAACATGACTCAATCTTACACAAATTTGAAGAATAGTGGAAAAGCCAAATCCAACATGTTATGGGCCAAAAATTGAGATACAACAGAATCGGACTACAACTCTTACCCAGCTTGACCCAACTCACGTATTTGGACCGTATCTCCCAAAATACGTACTCAATTGGTATAATTCTTGAAGCTGTGAATTTCTGACTTAACTATCAACAACTCGTATGTTTATGGTAAAGTCCAAATCAGCCTTTATCATGGACCAAATCACATTGCAAGTGGGTAAAATGGTTGTTGGCCGAATTCTGGTGTATCTTTGGAATTTTGCTCATATCTCATTGGATACTCATCCAATTTGCATGAAATCAGTGCCTATGGAAAGAAGAGTCAAAATTCTACAACTTTCATGTCGGCCGCAGAAGCTGAATTGATCATTTACATTATCAAAAACGTGCTGCAAGTGGATACACGAGTTATTGACTTAAAATTATTGAAGATTGATGTCATCCATGACATATGTCCATTCATTGCCTATATAAGGAGACCCTTAGGACGTTTTTAATAGAAAATTTCTCTCTTCTTTTATTCTCATTAACATGTATTGTAATTTAGGCTAGAGTTCCTAGCAAGGCTAAGAGATGAACTTTTATGTGTAATAAATCTACTTCCATGCTTTGATTCGGTGTCAAGAGCTATAAATGTTGTAAGTTTGGTTTTGATTAAACTCTTATCTATTTTATTTTCTATAATCCAGAGGTTATAATTCTCATGTCTCATATATGTTCAGTCATGCTTTTCTTATGTGATTCATGTTGATTTATAATTGTTACTGGTTATATTGTTTTATATGTTAATCTTTTACTGCAGTATTGTCAATTTGATATATTGTCGATCTTGGATAACATGTAAGGGCAATAAATGTTTGATATTCAAGTTAATCTTTTACTGCAATATTGTCAAAATGATATATTGTCGATCTTAGATAACTTGTATAAATAACATGATGTGTGTTAATGCTTGCAAAGAGTTTAACTAAATCAAATACATGTGTTATCAAATGTGCTATATATTACATACTTTCCGATTGATTGTTTGGGATGTGAAACTTTCAGTTGAGTTATAAATATCGAATCAAAGTATAGAGTAGATTTATAAAGCATAATTGTGATTCTCAAAGCCTTGCTTAAATCATCATAAGACATTTTCCTCAATTCATAGACAATTCTATCTCATCCGTTTAAATCAATTAACTCTTTGCTACTGCTTTAATATTTTACTTCACTAACCTATTTTGCCAAGAGCTTCCTCGTGGGATCGACACCTCAATCTATACTGCGATAGCCGCGTTATATTTTGAGCGTAAACAAAAATTTGGCGCCGTTGCCGGGGAAGCACACTAAGCGAAAGTCGGTTGCGATTATAAATACTAAAGTGGTAACTTTGTATATTTTCTTTTCTTTGTAAACTCTTAGTTTATTTCCTTTGTTGTAATTTATTTATTATTCATGGTTGGTTCTACCACCTAATTTATTTTGTTTTCTTTAGTTAATTTGTTATATTTTATATTATCTTAATGGCTGGTTTTACCGCCTAATTAGTTTATTTTCTTTTATCTATTTATCGCACTTTATTTTCTTTAGTTTATTTATTGCACTTTTTTTTTTAATGGCTGGTTTTACCGCCTAACTTCGTTCACTTTCTTTTATTTATTTATTGTACTTTTTTTTAGTTAATTTGTTGTATTTTCTTTTTATTTTGTGGCTGGTTCTACCGCCTAACCTTTTATTTATTTACTTATTGTATTTTCTTTTTATTATTTATTTATTGTACTTTTTTTTTTCGTACTTTATAGTCTTTTGTTTAGTTATTGTATTTATATTTTATGGTTGGTCTTACCACCTAACTTATTTCTATTTCTTGTTGTGTTTATTCCACTTCTTAATTTTCCTTAAGCATTTCTTTCCTTAAAAAAAAAAAAAAAAAAAAAAAAAAAAAATTAGGATGTATGCATCGACCTAGAGACAAACGAGGAAGATTTGTGAGAGAACTAGAACTAGAACTAGAACCACTCCCACAATTTGTAAGTGAAGAGAATTCACCTTCTAGTTCATCTTGTAATTCTAACACAATGAGCCAACACGAAGAAAACCCCGTTAGAACTCTAAAAGATTACTTGCATCCTACTCGCACAGCCACACCATCATGCATTATATTTCCACCTAACATACCACATTCGGATTTTAAACCTGGAATGATACAACTTCTTCCCACTTTTCATGGTCTAGATAGTGAAAATCCTTATGTACATGTTAGGGAATTTGAAGAAGTAATTGCCACCTTCCATAGCCAACCTGAAGCCATAGACACTGTTAGGCTTAAATTTTCCCCTTTTTCTTTGAAAGACAAAGCAAAGAGTTGGCTATACTCTTTGAGGCCGAGGTCTATAGGAACTTGGGCAGAAATGACCCAAGCATTTTTCAATAAATACTTCCCACAACACAAAACTAATGGCCTGAAAAGACAAATTTCTTCCTTCTCCCAAAAAGATAGTGAAACCTTATATCAAGCATGGGAAAGGTTTAAAGAGTTGCTAAATCTGTGCCCTCACCATGGGTATGAAAATTGGCGCTTGGTTAGTTATTTCTATGAGGGACTCACAATTAGAGAGCGCCAATTTGTTGAGATGATGTGTAATGGGGAGTTCCTTCACAAAGATCCTGAGGAAGCCATAGAATTCCTTAATGACTTAGCCGAAAAAGCTCATACATGGACTGGACCTAGCATTGCTGAAAGCACAAATAGGTCACGACCCAATGGAGTTTTCCATCTTAGGGAAGAGGATAACCTCAAAGCCCAATTAGAGGTCTTAACTAGGGAGTTAGAGGCCTTGAAATCCAAAGATAGAAGGGTCACCCACACGGTTGCTAGAGTTGAGTCACACGATGTCTGTTTTATCTGTGGAGGAGCGGAACACTTAGCTCAGGATTGCCCCACGTATAGTGAGATGAGAGGGATATATGAGGAACAATGTAATGCCCTAGGGATGTACAAGAAGCCTTATTCACCCTACTCTGAAACATATAATCCTAGCTGGAGAAACCACCCAAATTTCAGTTGGAAATCTGACCAACAAGCCAACAACCAATGGAAACAAGAACAACAAGCACCCAAGTCTTATGTTGCACCTCAATATAATGCACGACCAACTAGGAGTTCTTTAGAGGATACATTACAAGCATTTATGGAGGCACAAAGTAAGACTAATCAAAAATTTGAAACAATTCTTGCACAGGTGGTGGACGAAAACAAAGAAATCAAGAGTCAAATCACAAAATTGACCAGTGCCTTAACTGTACAAGAGCGAGGTAAGTTTCCATCTCAACCTCAATCCAATCCAAAAGGACAATTCATGGCACAAGCTTCTACTTCTGATGTTCAAAATCTCAAAGAAGTCAATGCTATTACTACTCGAAGTGGTAAGATTGTAAGTGAGTCTACTCCTGAAATTAACACATCTATGAGTAGTAAAGATGCCCCCCTTGAAAAAGAGGCCACAATGGAAAAAGAGCCCGAAAGTAAGTTTTCAATCCCAGTGCCTTTTTCTCAAGCGCTTCGACCGGTTGGAAAAAATTCAGAAATTCAAGGTGAGATTTTGGAACATTTGAAACAAGTTAAAATTAATCTTCCCTTGTTACATTTGATTAAGCAGGTTCCAACTTATGCCAAAGTCATCAAGGATTTATGCACTATCAAAAGAAAACACCATGTGAAGAAAACTGCATTTTTGGCAGAACAGGTAAGTGCAGTGATTGAACAAAAGACACCACCCAAGTATAAAGACCCAGGATGTCCCACAATCTCCTGCCAAATTGGGACACATGAGTTTGGTCAAGCTTTATTGGACTTAGAAGCAAGTGTAAATTTAATGCCTTATTCTATTTACTTGCAGTTGGGACTTGGTGAGATTAAACCAACATCTGTAGTCCTACAATTAGCTGACCGATCAATCAAGAAACCACGGGGAATAGTAGAAGATGTTTTGTTGCAAATTGACAAATTTTACTATCCTGTTGATTTTCTTGTTTTAGATACTCATTCTGTTGTTAACATGGAGTCAAAAATCCCTCTTATTTTGGGGAGACCTTTTCTAGCCACTGCTAACGCTCTTATTAATTGTAGAAATGGTCTAATGAAATTATCTTTTGGGAATATGACTCTTGAGGTGAACATTTTCAACATTGGCAAACAACCACGAGAAGAAGACGAGTGCTATCATTCATATATGATAGACACACTTGTAGCGGAGGAAGCTTATAAAAATCATGGCTATGATTCTTCGAAAAACCTTCTCAATTTTGATTTTGAAGAATTGTATTATCCTGATGTAATAACTGATGTGTTTAGTATTTTTGACTCACAGGATAAACGGACTCGATTTTGGCAGCCACACTTTGAAGAGTTGCCACGAGAGAGGGAGAGACCGAAACCATCAAACCTCGAGACACCACAAGTTGAGCTTTCTCCACTGCCTAAAGGTTTGAAACACGCATTCTTGGGACCAGGTGATACCTTTCCTATCATCATTTCTTCTGAACTTAGTGCTAAACAAGAGAAAAAATTGATAAAATTGTTAAAAGAACATAAGTCTGCATTAGGTTGGACCATAGCTGATATTAAAGGTATTTCTCCATTGATATGCTCCCATAGAATTCATTTAGAGGAAGGTTCCCAACCTCGTAGAGACCCACAAAGAAGACTTAACCCAACAATGAAAGAAGTAGTGAAGAAAGAGGTCTTGAAACTATTAGATGCGGGTATAATCTACCCAATTTCTGATAGTCAATGGGTAAGTCCAACTCAAGTAGTTCCGAAGAAATCTGGGGTTACTGTTGTTGAAAATGAGAATGGGATACCTGTTCCAACTAGGGTAGTAAGTGGTTGGAGAATGTGTATTGATTATAGAAAGTTAAACACAGCCACTAGGAAAGACTATTTTCCATTGCCTTTTATCGACCAAATTTTAGAACGTGTAGCTGGACATCCTTTTTATTGCTTTCTTGATGGGTATTCAGGGTATTACCAGATTGAGATAGCTATAGAAGATCAAGAAAAAACTACTTTTACATGCCCTTTTGGTACTTATGCTTTTCGTAGAATGCCATTTGGATTATGTAATGCACCAGCTACTTTTCAGCGTTGCATGATGAGTATTTTCTCTGATATGGTTGAAAAATGCATGGAAGTTTTTATGGATGATTTGACTGTTTTTGGTAATTCTTTTGATTTATGCCTACTTAACTTGAAATCTGTTTTGAGTAGGTGTGAAGAAAAAGGACTTGTGCTAAATTGGGAGAAATGTCATTTCATGGTATCTTCAGGAATCGTTTTAGGGCACATTGTATCTGAAAGAGGGATAGAGGTTGACAAGGCAAAAATTGAATTAATCTCTAAATTACCTACACCTAAAACGGTAAAAGATGTCCGATCCTTTCTTGGACACGCTGGATTTTACAGAAGGTTTATACAAAATTTTTCTGCCATATCTAGACCATTGTGTAACCTTTTGCTAAAAGATGCAGAATTTACATGGACACAAGAGTGTGAGGAGGCATTCCGAACACTCATTGCCAAACTCACCACCGCTCCTATCATGCAATCACCGGATTGGAACCTCCCATTTGAAATTATGTGTGATGCAAGTAATTATGCTGTAGGAGCAGTTCTTGGGCAACGGAGGGAGGGAAAACCCTTTGTTGTTTATTATGCTAGTAGGACTTTGAATGATGCTCAAATGAATTACACTACTACTGAAAAAGAACTACTAGCTGTTGTTTTTGCCTTAGATAAATTTCGTTCTTATTTGATTGGTTCACCTATTGTTATTTTTACTGACCATGCAGCCCTTAAGTACCTTCTTTCTAAGAAGGATGCTAAAGCCCGTTTAATTAGGTGGATTCTTCTTTTGCAGGAATTTGATATAACCATCAAAGATAAGAAAGGCGTTGAAAATGTTGTTGCTGATCATCTATCCCGCCTTGAGTTCACTGACTCTACTGATTTGCCACCCATTCGAGACGATTTTTCAGATGAACATCTTTTTGCTATAAGCCAAATACCTTGGTATGCACATATCGTAAATTATTTGGTTTGTGGTGAACTTCCATCTGACTGGAGTGCACAAGATAAGCGTAAGTTCTTTGTTGAGGTACGTAACTTTTATTGGGATGATCCATATCTTTTCAAATACTGTCCTGACCAAATCATGAGACGTTGCATTCCTGAAAGTGAAGTTTCTAGTGTCTTAAATTTTTGCCATAGTGCTGCTTGCGGTGGCCATTTTTCTATGAAGAAGACAGCTGTGAAAATTTTACAGTGTGGTCTTTATTGGCCCACTTTGTTCAAAGACACTAATAATTTTTGTCGTTCCTGTGAAAGATGTCAAAAGTTAGGTGCTTTATCTCGAAGAAATATGATGCCTCTTAACCCTATTCTTGTTATCGAGATATTTGACTGTTGGGGTATTGATTTTATGGGTCCATTTCCTTCATCTTTTGGCTATCTTTACATCCTTTTAGCTGTTGACTATGTATCAAAATGGGTGGAGGCTGTAGCTTGTCGTACTAATGATAATACAACTGTGGTAAAATTCTTAAAAGAAAATGTGTTATCTAGGTACGGTACGCCACGTGTCATCATTAGTGACCAAGGAACACATTTTTGTAATCGTTCTTTTGAAGCTTTGATGCGCAGGTATGGTGTTCTTCACAAAGTTTCCACTGCATACCATCCACAGACAAATGGACAAGCCGAGCTAGCAAATAGAGAAGTTAAACAGATTTTGGAAAAGACGGTTAACCCGAATCGCAAAGATTGGTCTCTACGCCTTTCTGATGCATTATGGGCATATCGTACTGCATACAAAACCATCTTAGGAATGTCCCATACCGGCTTGTTTATGGGAAAGCTTGCCATTTACCTGTTGAGCTAGAACATAAAGCTTATTGGGCTGTCAAAGCCCTTAACTTTGATTTAAATGCTGCAGGTCTCCAGAGAAAGTTACAATTGTCAGAAATAGAAGAGCTACGAAATGACGCATATGACAACTCCAGAATTTACAAAGCTAAAATGAAAGTAGCTCATGATAAACAGATCTCAAGGAAACACTTTGAGCCAAATCAACGGGTCTATCTTTATGATTCTCGATTGCATTTACACCCTGGAAAGTTGAGATCTCGATGGACTGGTCCATTTATGGTAAGACATGTTTTTCCTAATGGTGCTGTTGAAATAGAAGACCCCACTGATGGATGGACTTTCAAAGTGAATGGACAGCGGCTAAAAAGCTACGTGGAAAAGGTAAACGACTCTATGTACCTAGGCGAGATCCCTCTTGTGGATCCTGTCTATCGTGATTGATCAGGTTCAATCTATCTGTACCATATTTTATATTTTGTCTATATTTTATCTTTTGACTTTCTATTTTTGCTTTTATTTTCTTGCACATTTTATTTTACTTTATTTTCTTCTTTTTATTTTTTCTTCAGTGTGATTTTATTTCCCGGTCAAGTGGCGGATACGGTACTCCGTGACTATTAAAGTCGGTTTCTCAGTTCCCTAAAAACTGTCCCTCAAACTGTGCATTCATCTCTTTTCTTTCTTTCAAAATGGATCGCATTCTTGCCAACCTTAAAAAACGTTTTCCTTCATTTCCTCAAAATGCTCTACTTAAGATTTACAAAGCACGGTGTGAAAGACTAAGGCTATTGATGTTGGGTAATATCCCTGTGGACCTTCGTTGGTTAATTGAAGCCAAGGTTCGGTTGTCCGGTGAGTTTGAAAATGATTTTGTTTCTCATATGCCTGGTCTTGGAAGAAGCTCTTATGCCAAAAGGCGACGAGCAAAAAGGTTACAAGTCTGTCATAAATGTGCTCGATGGAATTGTAATCGGAGTTGTCGTTCTTTAGGATTCGTATCTAGAAATCGAGAAGACAAAATTCAGTTCATTAAGGATGGACTGAGTAAGGAGTCTTTGGATGATATCCTATTGACTCTTGAGACGCATCCCTGTGGGCTCGTGCAACGTGAACTTCTCGATTTATGGAACAAATTCAAAAATGAACATCAACGGTATAGTCTCGGGAATCTGACTCTAAAAGACCCTGTTTGCCAATTTATAAGAAAATTGGATGGGAAGCCTATCCCCGACCCATAGAGGGCGTTTAAGCCGTTACTGGACGTAAAACCAGAGGAAGATGTGAGCCACAATCACAACTACTTGTAAATACATGTGTTTTAATTTCAAACTTTATTTTATGAATAGTAGGGCTACTCATGTAGATGTCTTAAATTCAAATCTTTTTGTTCAATAATGCATGCGGGTCATTATGTTTAAATTTTTGTGTTTTATTTTTAACTTTCTTTTGACAAACTGTCGGGTTACCATAATCATTGTTGTCATTTGGCACTCTATAAATACAACACCTCAGTTTCTTCATTTTCATATATTGAGATAAAGGTGAGAGTAGATATGGAGGAAACCCAAGTTCGACAATTTCGAAATATATGTGTATTTTGTGGATCTAGTCCTGGGGAGAGTAAAGTGTTCGTAGAAGCAGCAAACAATCTAGGAAAAACATTAGCTGCAAGAAAAATTCATTTGATTTATGGAGGAGGTAGCCTTGGGCTAATAGGGTGTGTGTCAACAGCTGCACATTTAGGAGGAAGTCAAGTTTTAGGTATTATTCCTACAGCTTTGGCCGTGGGAAACCTGACCGGGAAAACAATAGGGGAAGAATTACAAGTCTCATCCATGCATGAACGTATAGCCAGAATGCTTTGCAATGCAGACGCTTTTATTGCTTTACCAGGTGGTTTTGGTACTTTGGAAGAAAATTTTCAAATTGTCTCTTGGGCCCAACTGAATATCCACCGAAAACCCATAGGTTTGTTGAATGTTAATAACTATTTTGATTGCTTACTTTGTTTTCTTGATCAAGCTGTGGAACAGAATTTTATTTCACATTCGGCGCGACAGATCCTGGTTTCTGCTACTGAGGCGGATGAATTGATTAACAAATTACAGGCAGTTACCTACGAACCTGACCCAGCAATAACTCGGATCGATTGGTCAGTGGGCCTTAACAAGCGAAAATTGGATCTGACACTCCGTTTGTAAATTTTTCTTTTTATTTATTTATTTATCAGTACCATCATTTTAGTTTATATTTGCTTAAGTGTCTCTCAGGTTTGTTTCTTTCAAATAACTGGCGTTTCAGGTAATGTCTCCTATACTTTATCTCTTTCTATTTAAACATTGAGGACAATGTTTCATCTGGTTTGGGGGGAGGATAGTAGACATACGTTGCATTTTGCAAAAAAAAATAAAAAATAAAAAATAAAAAAAAATAAAAATTGTGGTCCGACATTTGATTAAAACGGCAGAGTAAAGAGTTCATTCTTGAACTCTTGAGACGCATTCTAGGTCAAATTAGAATGGCAGAGTAAGGAGTTTTAGTACTAACTTTTGAAATGCATTTTAACTAACTTTTTGTTATTTTGTTTTATATTTCATGCATTGTCGTTTATTGCTTGTAGTCTTGGTAATTCTTGTATAAAGGAATTTGCTTTTCTGCCTAAGTATGATTTCAGAATTGTTTAGGTTGAGTCACTGTTTCTATCTAGGTTACTAAAGAATGACTTCCAAAATATTTTTGAGCACAATGCTAAGCCTTGTGGTAAGATGGATGATTCAATTTATATAGCCAAGAGAATTCCCATGTTTAAGTATATATTTTTCTAATCTCGCATATCTTTTGTGAGTAAGTGGAAAGGTTGAGAAAACAGCTTATGAACTTTCATTGATCCTTTGAATTGGTTAATTTTTGTTTAGAATGATATTATTTGAATTAAGGGATAAGTTGGTTACATTTGTGCATAATATAATTTGGTGAGAAACCTTTGTAATGCTTCCTTGTATTCTTCAAAAAAAAAAAAAAAAAAAAAAAAAAAAAAAAAAACACAAAAGTACCAAAAACAAGAAAAAAAAAAAGAAGCAATTCAGTTTAATAAAGTCTTCATTCAATTTTAGAAGACAAATACCTTGTAAAACAGTTTTCTCACCAAGTTATAATTGTATTGTTCTCACCAGCCAATTAAAGTTCTAAAGTTGACGTATGATATGAATAATTGATTTTTAAACAAATAATTTTCCTATCTTCGGATCAATGTTAGTTTATATGTCTGTCCTTAAAATTGACTTTTTCTTGAGTGCTTAACTGTTTTCCAACTCCATAAGAGAAGTCCTAACCTTTTAAACAGTCATACACCTGTGAGGATATGGAGTTGAGGCTTTTACTTGGAGAAATTCTCAAGGCTACATCTATTGTGGTTTGTGGTTAGATGGTTATGGCTTAGTTCACACACACACAAATTATGGAAGTTGTAATTGAAAAAACCATGATAGCAACAGTGATCTCGAACTGACGTTTTGATTGAAGTGCTTAGGTAGTTTTGCATATTCTATTTACGCTTGAATTGCTAGAGACTAGCAATAAGCTGGTTGGGGGCTATGATGAACACATGAAAATGCATGTTGTTAAAAGATTCAATCACCATTTAATGTCACCAATTTTAGTATTTTCTGTATTTTTAGCTTGAAATAAAGTGTTCTCCTTAAATTGTGATTAATGAATGTTATTTGGACAGGTTTAGGTAAATTGGACATAACTCTCAATGTAGAAATCGAAATGAAGAAATTCTTGAACCTGGTGCAACATGACTCAATCTTACACAAATTTTAAGAATAGTGGAAAAGCCAAATCCAACATGTTATGGGCCAAAAATTGAGATACAACAGAATCGGACTACAACTCTTACCCAGCTTGACCCAACTCACGTATTTGGACCGTATCTCCCAAAATACGTACTCAATTGGTATAATTCTTGAAGCTGTGAATTTCTGACTTAACTATCAACAACTCGTATGTTTATGGTAAAGTCCAAATCAGCCTTTATCATGGACCAAATCACATTGCAAGTGGGTAAAATGGTTGTTGGCCGAATTCTGGTGTATCTTTGGAATTTTGCTCATATCTCATTGGATACTCATCTAATTTGCATGAAATCAGTGCCTATGGAAAGAAGAGTCAAAATTCTACAACTTTCATGTTGGCCGCAGAAGCTGAATTGATCATTTACATTATCAAAAACGTGCTGCAAGTGGATACACGAGTTATTGACTTAAAATTATTGAAGATTGATGTCATCCATGACATATGTCCATTCATTGCCTATATAAGGAGACCCTTAGGACGTTTTTAATAGAAAATTTCTCTCTTCTTTTATTCTCATTAACATGTATTGTAATTTAGGCTAGAGTTCCTAGCAAGGCTAAGAGATGAACTTTTATGTGTAATAAATCTACTTCCATGCTTTGATTCGGTGTCAAGAGCTATAAATGTTGTAAGTTTGGTTTTGATTAAACTCTTATCTATTTTATTTTCTATAATCCAGAGGTTATAATTCTCATGTCTCATATATGTTCAGTCATGCTTTTCTTATGTGATTCATGTTGATTTATAATTGTTACTGGTTATATTGTTTTATATGTTAATCTTTTACTGCAGTATTGTCAATTTGATATATTGTCGATCTTGGATAACATGTAAGGGCAATAAATGTTTGATATTCAAGTTAATCTTTTACTGCAATATTGTCAAAATGATATATTGTCGATCTTAGATAACTTGTATAAATAACATGATGTGTGTTAATGCTTGCAAAGAGTTTAACTAAATCAAATACATGTGTTATCAAATGTGCTATATATTACATACTTTCCGATTGATTGTTTGGGATGTGAAACTTTCAGTTGAGTTATAAATATCGAATCAAAGTATAGAGTAGATTTATAAAGCATAATTGTGATTCTCAAAGCCTTGCTTAAATCATCATAAGACATTTTCCTCAATTCATAGACAATTCTATCTCATCCGTTTAAATCAATTAACTCTTTGCTACTGCTTTAATATTTTACTTCACTAACCTATTTTGCCAAGAGCTTCCTCGTGGGATCGACACCTCAATCTATACTGCGATAGCCGCGTTATATTTTGAGCGTAAACAATGCCTATAACTTGAGATATGGTTTTTTGAATATTCTATCGATTCTCCAACAAGCAGGTCTCGGAGGTCTAGTGTCAGAATGACATGTATAATATGCCGTACGGGGATGGGGTACATGAAATTTTCAAGGTTCTAAAATTTTGTTTATTTTGGTGTAGAAAAATAGTAAAAAGTAAAAAAATGTTTAACAAAAAAAGCCTTACATCAATACGCATTCTAAAACAAAAGCAAAAATTCCTCGAAATAGGAGAAATGGGCTCGGTCGAGCTTGAGTGAGCGATTTGAAGGTCCAAATAAAATATTTTGGCCTCGATCAATAGGCCTCAAACTGAGGTCGAAAGGTTAAAGGTAGGGCACACTGATAGCTTTGAAATGGTACATTATATGGGCGATTTAGATGCCTGTAGCTCGAGATATGGTTTATCATATTTTCTGTCAATTCTCCTATAGGGGGCCCAGAGGTTTGATGTCAGAATCACGCTTCTAATATGTTTTTTGACTCGTCTCAAGATTCTAAGTCCATTTATGGCCAAGTCGCAGCAAAATATCCAACTCTTGGGGCCAAAAACCCCCAAAAATACGGTACAGAGCTAAGGTACACAAATTTTTCGAGATTCTCGAATTTTGATTATTTTGGCACAGAAAAATAGTAAAACATGATACGTCAGTACGCATTTTACAAAACAAGATAAAATTCTTTGAAGCAGGAGAAAATTCTTTAGTTGATCTTAAGAGAGCGATTTGAGAGCCCAAACGATGGATTTTGGTCTTGATCGATAGGCCTCAATATTGGTTGAAGGTAATAGCTTTGAAATGGTACATCATATGCGTTATTTGGACTCCTGTAACTCAAAATTTGGTTTCTGAAAGATTCTACCGATTCTTCAATAGGTAGGTCCCAGAGGTCCAGGGTTAGAATCATATGTATAATATGCTGTTAAACTAGTTTAGAGATTCTAAGTCCATTTATGAAAACTTCGCAGCAAACTATCCAACTCTCAGGGCCCGAAACCCCCAAAAATACGATATGAGGCTATGATTCACGAACCTTTTGGGGTTCTTGAATTTTGTTTATTTTGGCGCATAGTAAAAAGTCAAAAAAATTTAACAAAAAAAGCCATATATCAATACTCAATCTATAAAAAAAAAATTCCATAAGTAAGAGAAAATGCCTTGGTCACGATTTGAGCGAAAGATTTGAGGGCCTAAATGAAGAATTTTGACCTAGATCCACCGGACTCAAGTTGAGACTGATAGGCTGAAGGTATGACACGCCGATAGCTTTAAAACGGTACATCATATGCACGATTCGGACCCTTGTTGCTCGAGATATGATTTCTTGAAGATTCTACCAATTCTCTGACAGGTCGGTCCTGGAGGTTTGGTGTTAGAATCACGCGTATAATATGTTGTTTGACTCATCTCAAGATTTTACATCCATCTACGATTGCTTTGTACAAAAATATCCAATTCTCGAGGCCCGAAACCTCCAAAAATGCGGTACAGGGTTAAGGTACACGAACTATTTGAGGTTCTCGAATTTGATTTATTTTGGTGTAGAAAACTAGTAAAAAAAATTTTAAAAATTTTAAGGGAAAAATTCGTATGTGGATACACATTCTACAAAAAAAGATAAAATTTCCCAAATAAGGAAAAAATACCTTGGCCGAGCTTGAGCGAGCGATTGAGGGCCCAAATAATGAAAATTGGCCTTGATCTATAGGCATCAAATTTAGGCCAACAAGATGAAGGTAGAGGGCACCTATAGCTTCGGAACAGTCCATTATATGCGTGATTTGAATGCCCACAGCTCGAGATATAGTTTCCCATAGATTTTGTCGATTCTCCAACAAAGGCGTCCCGGAGGTTCGGTGTCAAAATCACGCGTATAATATGCTGTTTGACTCGTCTCAAGATTCTAAGTCCATCTACGACCACTTTCCATAAAAATATCCAACTCTTGAGTCCCAAAACCCCTAAAAATGTGATATAGGGCTAAGGCACACGAACATTTTGAGGTTATCAAATTTTATTTATTTTGGTGCAGAAAAAATATTAAAAAATAAAAATGCCATATGGAGATAAGGTACATGAACTCTTTGAGGTTCTTAAATTTTATTTATTTTGATACAAAATAAGTAAAAAAATCAAAAACTTTTAACAGAAAAAGGCGTATGTCAATATGAAATCTATAAGAAAAGATAAAATTTCTCGAAGCAGGAGAAAATGCCTTGGCAGAGCTTGAGCGATAGATTTGAGGGTCTAGAATTCAGATTTTTGCCTTGATCCATAAGCCTTAGGCCGATAGGCTAAAGGAACAGTGCGCCGATAGCGTGATGCATACGCTTATAGCTCGAGATATAGTTTTTTGATGATTCTGCCGATTCTCTGACAAGGGTTTCCCGGAGGTCCCGTGTCAGAATCACGTGTATAATATGCCGTGTGACTCATTTCGAGATTATAAGTCTATCATGGCCACTTCACACTAAAATATCCAACTCTCAGGGCCCCAAACCCTTAAAAATATGATACGGGGCTAAGATACACGAACTTTTCAATGTTCTCAAAATTTATTTATTTTGGTATAGAAAAATAGTAAATAATCAAAATCTTTTAGCCGAAATAGCCATACATCCATACGCATTTTATAAAAAAAGATAAAATTTTCAAAGAAGGAGAAAATTCCTTGGCCCAGCTTGAGCGATAGATTTGAGGGCCTAAACAATAGATTTTAGCCTCGATCCATTGGCCTCACATTTACGCCAGTAGGCTGATGGTAGGGCGTACCGATAGCTTCAAAATAGTACATCATATGTGTGATTCGGATGCCTATAGTTAGAGATATGGTTTCCTAAAGTTCTGTTGATTCTTTGACAAGGGGGTCTCATAGGTTCGGTGTCAGAATTACACGTATAATATGTTGTTTGACTCATCTCAAGATTCTAAGTCAATCTACGGCCACTTTGTACCAAAATATCCAACTCTCGAGTCCCAAAACCCCAAAAAATGCGGTACGGGACTAGTGTTCGCAATTTTTTCGAGGTTCTTAAATTTGGTTTATTTTGCTGTCAAAAAATAGTAAAAGATAAAAACTTTAACGAAAAAAGTTGTACATGAATATGCATTCTACAAAAAACAAAGGTAAAATTCCCCGAAGCAAGAGAAAACACCTTGGCTGAGTTAAGCGAGCTATTTGAGGGCCTAAATGACAGATTTTGGCCTTGATCCATTGGTGTCACATTGAGGCTGACAGGCTGAAGGTAAGATACGTTGATAGCTTTTAAAGGGTATATCATATGCACGATTCGGATGCTTATAGCTTAATACATGGTTTCCTGAAGATTCTGCCAATTCTACGACATGGGGTCCCAGAGATTGTTTGACTCATCTCGAGATTCTAAGTCCATCTACGGCTACTTCACACCAAAATATCTAACTCTCGGGGCCCATAACACCAAAAATGAGTTACGTGGCTAAGGTACACGAACTTTTTTAGGTTCTCAATTTTTGTTTACTTTGGCAAAGAAAAATAATAAATAATTACAAATATTTAATGAAAAAAGTCATACTTTAGTATGCATTCTATAAAAAAAAGATAAAAGCTAATAGGGTGAAGGTAAGGTGTGCCAATAGCATTAAAACAGAACATCATATGCACAATTCGAACGCATGTAGCTCAAGATATGGCTTCCCAAAGATTAGTATGCATTCTATAAAAAAATATAAAAGTCGATAGGCTGAAGGTAAGGTGTGCCAATAGCATTAAAATAAGACATCATATGCACGATTCGGATGAATGTAGCTCGAGATATGACTTCCCGAAGATTCTACCGATTCTCTGACAGTGGAGTGCCGGAGGTCTAATGTAAGAATTATGCATATAATATGTTGTTTCACTCATTTTGAGATTTTAAATCCACATACAGGATTAAGGTAGGTGAAATTTTTTAGGTTCTCAAATTTTGTTCATTTTGGCACAGACAAAATAGTAAAAATATCAATAACTTTTAATGGAAAAAGCCGTACATCAATACCCATTCTATAAAAAAGATAAAATTTCCCGAAATAAGAGAAAATACGTTAGTCGAGCTTGAACGATAGATTTAGGGGGCCAAACAATGGATTTTGGCCTCAATCGACAGGCCTTACATTGAGGCCCACACGTTGATGGTAAGGTATGCCGATAGCTTCAAAACGGTACATCATATACACAATTCTGACGCTTGTAGCTCAAGATATGATTTCCTGAGGATTCTGTCGATTCTCTGACAAGGGTTTTCCAGAGGTCCGGTGTCAAAATCACGTGTATAATATACCGCTTTACTCATTTAGAAATTCTAAGTCTATCTACGGCCAATTCACACTAAAATATTCCACTTTCGGGGCCCAAAACCCCTAAAAATATTTTATGAGGCTAAGGTATATGAACTTTTTAAGGTTCTCAAATTTTTATTTATTTTGGCGTAGAAAAATACAAAAATTAAATTGAAAAAGTCGTCCGTCAATACACATTCTATAAAAAAAGGTAAAATTCTTCGAAGTAGGAGAAAATGCCTTGGCCGAGCTTGAGCGAGTGATTTGAGGGGCCAAGCTACGCATTTTAGCCTCGATCCACAGCCTTAAAGATAAGACCAACAGGATGAATGTAAGGCATGTCGATAACTTCAAAATGGTACATTCGGACCTCTGTGGCTCGAGATATGGTTTTCTAAAGATTCTATCTATTCTCTGACGGAGGGCTTGGAGGCTCGGTGCTAGAATTACACGAATAATATTCCATTTGACTCGACTTGAGATTTTAAGTCCATCTACAGAAACCTCGCTCTAAAATATCCAACTCTTGGGGTTCAAAACCCCTAAAAATGCGGTACGAGCTAAAGTACATGAACTTTTCGATGTTCTTGAAGTTTATTTTTTTTGGCATGGAAAACTAGTGAAAAATAAACAGAAATTAACGAAAAATATTAAATGCATTGGCCAAGCTTGAGCAAGCAATTTGAGGGTCCAAATGATGGACTTTTCCTTGATTGACAGGCCTTAACATGAGATAGATAGGCTGAAGCTAGGGCGTACCGATAACTTTGAAATGGTATATCATATGTACGATCCGGACGCTTGTAGCTTGAGATATGGCTTCTCGAAGATTCTGTCGATTCTCCGATAAGTGGGTCTTAGAGATCCGATGTCAGAATCACACGTATAATATGTTCTGTAACTCATTTCAAGATTATAAGTCCATCTACGGCTACCTCACACTAAAATATACAACTCTCGGGGCCTGAAACCTTAAAAAAAGCAATACAGGGCCTAGGTACACGAACATTTTGAGGTTCTCAAATTTATTTTTTTTTGCACAAAACAATAGTCAAAAATAAAAAATTTTAATGGAGAAAGTCGTACGTCAATACACATTTTATAAAAAAAAAGTGAAAATTCCCGACGTAAGAGCAAATACCTTGTCCGAGTTGAGTGACCAATTTAAGGGCCTAAACAAATGGTTTTGGCCTCAATCCATTAGGCTCACATGGAGGCTAACAGGTTGAAGGTAGAGAATGTTGATAGCTTCGAAACAGTACATCATATGTGCGATTTGGATGCCTATAGCTCGAGACATGATTTTTTAAAGATTCTGCTGATTCTGTGATAGGCGGATCCCAGAGATCCAATGTCAGAATCATGCATATAATATATCTTTGACTTGTTTTGAGATTGTAAGTCCATATACGGCCACCTCTCACCAAAATATCCAACTCTTGGGGCCCAAAACCTCTAAAAATGAGATATGTGGCCAAGATACACTAACTTTTTGAGGTTGTTGAATTTTGTTTATTTTGGCACAGAAAAATAGTAAAATATTGAAAAATGTTTAATAGAAAAAGTCATACATCAATACGCATTCTATAAGAAGAGATACAATTCCTTAAATTAAGGCCAATAAATGGAAGGTAGGACGTGTCGATAGCTTCAAAATGGTACATCATATGCGTGATTCGGACGCCTAATGCTCGAGATATGGTTTCCCAAAGATTCTGCCAATTCTCTGATAGACGGGTCCCAGAGGTCCCATGTCAAAATCACGTTATAATATGTTGTTTCACTCATCTCAAAATTCTAAGTCCATCTATGGCTACTTCGCACCAATATATCCAACTCTTAGGGGCCGATACCCCTAAAAATACGACAAAGGGGCATAGATACATGAACTTTTCATAGTTCTCAAATTTTGTTTATTTTTATATAGGAAAATAGTAAAAAAAAAACTTTTAATGGAAAAAGCCGTACGTCAATACGCATTCTAGAATAAAATAGATAAAATTTTCTGAATCAGGAAACAATTCCTTAGCCAAGCTTAATTGAACGTTATGAGGGCCCAAATGACAGATTTTGACATCGATCCTTGGGCCTCACATTGCGATCGATAGGATGAAGGTAGGGTGTGCTAATAGCTTCGAAGTGGTACATCATATGCTATTCGGACACCTGTAGCTCGAGATATAGTTTCTCAAAGATTCTGTCGATTCTCCGATAGGGGGGTCCTAGAGGTCCGGTGTTAGAATCATGTTTATAATATGTCGTTTGACTTGTCTCGAGATTCTAAGTCTATTTATGCCACTTCTCATCGAAATATCCAACTCTTGGAGCTTGAAACCCCTAAATATACAGTACGGGGCTAAGGTACACAAACCTTTCGAGGTTCTCGAATTTCATTTATTTTTAAAGTAGAAAAATAGTAAAAAATAAAAAACTTTTAATAGAAAAGCTATATGTTAATACACATTCTATGAAAAACAATAAAATTTCCTAAAGTAATAGAAAATGCCTTGGCCTCGAGCTTGAGCGAGCATTTTGAAGGCCAAAACTATTAATTTTGGCCTCAATCCATAGTCCTCACGATGAGATAGATAGGCTAAAGATAGGGCACATCGATAGCTTTGAAAAGGTACATCATATGCGTGATTAAGACCCCTGTGGCTCAAGATATGGTTTTCCAAAGATTTTACCGATTCTCCGTTAGGAGTTCCCAAAGGTTTGGTGTCAGAATCACACGTATAATATGTCATTTGACTCGACTTGGGATTCTAAGTCCATTTACGAAAAATTCACAAAAACAATCCAATTCTTAGGGGCTGAAAAACCCTAAAAATGCGGTACATGGCTAAAGTACACAAAAATTTTGATGTTCTCAAATTTTTTTATTTTGGCACGGAAAAATAGTAAAAAATAAAAAAAATTAAAGAAAAACGCCGTACATCAATACGCATTCTATAAAAAAAAAAATTCCAAAGTAAGAGAAAATGCATTAGCCAAGCTTGAGTGAACGATTTGAGGCCCCAAATGATGAATTTTGGCCTCAATCGATAGGCCTTAACATGAGATTGATAGACTGAAGGTAGGGTGTGCTGATAACTTCAAAACAGTACATCATATACGTGCTTCGAACGCTTTTAGCTCGAGATATGGTTTCCTGACGATTCTATCAATTCTCCGACAAGCGGATCCCAGAGGTCCGGTGTTAAAATCATGCGTATAATATGCCGTTTGACTTGTGTCAAGATTTTAAGTCCATCTACGGCCACTTTGCACCAAAATATCCAACTCTCAGAGCCTGACTCCCCTAAAAAATATGGTATGGAGCTAAGGTACACGAACTTTTTGAGGTTCTCGAATTTTGTTTATTTTTGCATAGAAAAATAGTAAAAAAATAAAAAAACAATTAAAGAAAAATTTCATACGTCAATATGCATTTTATAAAAAAAGACAGAATTTCCTCCGGTGTTAGAATCACGCATATAATATGCCGTTTGACTCGTCTTAAAATTTTAAGTCCATTTATGGCCACCTCACACCAAAATATCCAACTATCGGGCTCGAAACCCCTAAAAATATAGTACAGGGCTAAGGTAGACGAATTTTTTGAGGTTCTTGAATTTTGTTTATTTTGGTGTTGTAAAATAGTAAAAAATCAAAACGTTTTAATGGAAAAATCTGTATGTTAATACTCAATTTATAAAAAAAGATAAAATTCCGTGAAGTAGGAGAAAATGCCTTGCCCGAGTTTGAGCAAGCGATTTGAGGGCCCAAACAAGAGATTTTGGCATCGATCCATAGCCTTACATAGAGGCCAATAGGCTGAAGGTACGGTGCACTGATAGCTTTGAAACAGTACATCATATGCTTGATTTAGACACTTGTAGCACGAGATATGATTTTTTAAAGATTTTTTCGATTCTTCGACAGAGGGTCCCAATGGTCCGGTGTCAGAATCACACATATAATATGCCGTTTGATTCATCTTCAGATTCTAAGTCCATCTAAGGCCATTTCGCACCAAGATATGAAATTCTTAGGGCCCAAAACCCCTAAAAATGCTATATGAGGCTAAGGTACACGAACTTTTTGAGGTTCTCGAATTTTGTTTATTTTGGAGTAGAACAATAGTAAAAAATAAAAAACTTTTAATGAACAAATCTGTACGTCATGCATTTTATAAAAAAAATATCAAATTTCCTTTGGTGTTAAAATCACGCGTATAATATTGTGTTTGACGTGCCTTAAAATTCTAAGTCCATCTACGCCACTTCGCACCAAAATATCTAACTATCGCGCTCGAAACCCCTAAAAATGCAGTATAGGGCTAAGGTACACAAACTTTTTGAGGTTCTCAAATTTTATATTTTGGTTCAGAAAAATAGTAACAAATCAAAACGTTTTAGTAGAAAAAGCCATATGTCATTATGCATTTTATAAAAAATTATAAAATTCTCCGAAGCAAGGAAAAATACCTTGGCCAAGCTTGAGCAAGAGATTTGAGAGCCTAAAAGATGGATTTTGGCCTCGATCCGCAAGGCTCACACAAAGGCCAACAAGCTAAAGGTAGGGCATGCCAACAGCTTTGAAACGATACATTATATGCATGAGTTGGATGCCTCTAACTCAAGATATTATGTCCCGAAGATTCTACTAATTCTCTGATGGGGGGTCCCAGAGATTTTAAGTCCATCTACAGCACCTTCGCACCGTAATATTCAACTATCAAGCCCAAAACCCCTAAAAATACGGAATGGGGCCAAGGTATACAAATCCCTAAAAATTTTGAGGTTTTAAAATTTTGTTTATTTTATCATAGAAAAATAGTAAAAAATTAAAAACTTTTATTGGAAGAAGTCGTAAGTCAATACGCATTATATAACAAAAGTCAAAATTTCCCGAAGTAGGAGAAAATACCTTGGCCGAGCTCAAGCAAGCGATTTGAGGAACCAAATGATGGATTTTGGCCTCAATCAACAAGACTCGCATAGAAGCCAATAGGTTGGAGGTAGGGCATGTTAATAGCTTCAAAACGATACATCATATGTGTGATTCAGATGCCTCTTGCTCGAGATATGGTTTCAGGAAGATTTTGCCGATTCTCCGACGGGGGGTCCCAAAGGTCTGTTGTTAGAATCACGCCTATAATATGCCATTTGACTCGTCTCTAAATTCTAAGTCCATCTACGGAAACTTCTCACTAAAATATCAAACTCTCAGGGTCCGAAACCCATAATAATGTTGTACGGGGCTAAAGTACATGAACTTTTCAAGGTTCTCGAATTTTGTTTATTTTGGCATATAAAAAATCGTAAAAAATAAAAAAACTTTTAATGGAAAAAGCCGTACGCCAATATGCATTTTATAAAAAAAGATAAAATTCCCTGAAGTAGGAGAAAATGCCTTGGCCGAGTTTTAATGAGCGATTTGGGGCCCAAACGATAAATTTTGGCCTCGATCCATATGCCTCACATAGAGGCCAATAGGCTGAAGGTAGAGCGCATAAATATCTTTGAAAAGATACATCATATGCACAGTACAGACGCCTATAGTTCGAGATATGGTATTTCAAAGATTCTGTCGAACGTCCGACAAGGGGATCCTAAAGGTCTGGTGTCAGAACAACACGTATAATATGCCGTTTGACTTGCTTCAAAATTCAAAGCTCAACTACGCCTAATTCACACCAAATTATCCAACTCATGAGGCTCATAACTCGCAAAAATGCGTTTGGGGCTAAGGTACAAGAACTTTTTGAGGTTCTTAAATTTTGTTTATTTTGGCACAAAAATATTAGAAAATACAAATTTTAATGAAAAAAATCCAATCATTAATATAATTTCTATTAAAAAAGATAAAATTCTTCGAAGTGGAAGAAAATACCTTCACTAAGGTTGAGCGAGCGATTTGAGGGCCCAAACGACAAATTTTAGCCTCAATCTGCAGGCCTCACATTGAGGTCGACAAGCTGAAGGTAGGGCGTACTGATAGCTTCGAAACAATACAACATATGCGCGATTCGTACGTATCTAGCTCGAGATATGATTTTCTAAAGATTCTACCCATTTTCCGAAAAGGGATCCAAAAGGTCCGGTGTCAGAATCAAGCGTATAATATGCCATTTGACTCTTGTCAAGATTTTATGTCTATCTATGACCACTTCGCACTAAAATATCTAAATCTCAGGGCCTGAAACACCTAAAAATATGGTACGGGGCTACGGTACATGAACTTTTTGATCTTTTTTTGTTTTGTTTATTTTGGCGCAGAAAAATAGTAAAAAATCAAAACTTTTAATGTAAAAATCTTTACGTCAATACGCATTTTATAAAAAAAGGATAAATTGTCCGAAGTAAGAGAAAATTCCTTGGCCAAGCATGAGCGAGTGATTTGAGGACCCAAATGATAAAATTTGGCCTCGATTTATAGGCCTTATGTGGAGGCCAACAGGCTAAAGGTAGGGCTTCCAAATAGCTTCGAAACGATACATCATATGCACAATTCGGATTCCTGTAGCTCGAGATATGGTTTCCCAAAGATTTTATCGATCCTCCTCGAATTTTGTTTATGCTGGCTTAGAAAAATTATCAAAAATAAAAAACTTTAAGCAAAAAAAACGTACGTCAATACACATTCTAAAAACAAGGTAGAATTCCCTAAAGGAGGAGAAAATACCTTGACTGAGCTTAAGAGAGCCATTTAATGGCCTAAACGATAGATTTTGGCCTCGATTCACAAGTTCACATAGAGGCTAATAGGTTAATGGTAGGGCGCACTGATAGCTCCGAAACGATACACAATTCGGATGCTTGTAGCTTGAGATATGGTTTACCAGAGATCCTGTCGATTCTCCGAGAAGGGGCCCCGGAGAATTGGTGTCAGAGTCATGCGTATAATATACCGTTTGACTCATCTTGAAATTTTAATTTCATCTACGGCCACTTCGTACAAAATTATCCAACTTTCAAAGCCCGCAACCTAAAAAAATATGATACGAGGTTAAGGTACATAAACTTTTTGAGGCTCTCAAATTTCATTTATTTTGGCACAGAAAAATAGTAAAAAATCAAAACTTTTAACGAAAAAGTTGTACGTCAATACGCAATGTATAAAAGAAGATAAAACTCCCAAAAGCGGGAGAAAATGCTTTGTCTGAGCTTGAGCGATAGATTTTAGGGCCCAAAAGATAAGTTTTGGCCTTGATCCACAAGACTCATATTAAGACCAGCAAGTTGATGGTAGGGTATGCCGATAGCTTTGAATTAGTACATTATATCCGCGATTCAAACGCCTATAGCTCGAGATATAGTTTTACGAAAATTCTATCAATTCTTTGACAAGGGGGTCTTAGAGATTCAATGTCAGAATCACGTGTATAACATATTGTTTGACTTGTCTCAAGATTCTAAGTCTATCTATGGCCTTTTCACACCAAAATATCCAACTCTCGGGTCCTACAACTCGCAAAATGTGATACGGGGCTAAAGTACACGAAGTTTATGAGGTTCTTAAATTTTTTTTATTTTAGTGTAGAAAAGTAGTAAAAAATCAAAAACTTTTAACAGAAAAAGCCGTACGTCAATACTCATAAGCCTATGTTGAGATTAAGCAATAGATTTGAGGTCTCAAATAATGAATTTTGGCTTTGATCCACCGACCTCATATCGAGGGCAATAGGCTAAAGGTAGGGCACACCGATAGCTTCGAAATGGTACATCATATGCGCAATTCAGAAGCCTATAGCTCAAGATATTGTTTACTAAAGATTCTGTCCATCCAACCATGGGTCCAAGAGATCTGGTGTTAAAACACGTGTATATATGTCGTTTGACTTGTCTCAAAATTATAAGTCCATCTATGCCTACTTCGTACCAAAATATCCAACACTCAGGGCCTAAAACCCCTAAAAATGTGGTACGAGGGCAAGGTATATGAAATTTTTCAGGCTCTCAAATTTAGTTTATTTTGGAGCAAAAAAATAGTAAAAAATCAAAAAAATGTTAATGAAAACATTTGTATGTCAATACGCATTCCATAAAACAAGATAAAAATCCCCCGAAGTAGGAGAAAATGCCTTGGCCAAGGTTGAGCCAGCGATTTGCGGGCCTCACATTCAGACCGATACGCTAAAGGTAGGACATGTTGATAGCTACAAAACAATCCATCATATGCACAATTCAGACGTCTATAGCTTAAGATATAACTCCCCAAAGATTCTGCCGATTCACTGAGAGGGGGCGCAGGAGGTCTGGTGTCAAAATTATACGTATAATATGGCGTTTGACTTTCCTTAAAATTTTAAATTCATCTACGGCCACTTCTCAACAAAATATCCAACTCTCAGGGCTCGTAACCCTAAAAAATAAGGTACAAGGCTAAGGTATATGAACGAGCAATTTGAGGGCTTAAACGATAGATTATTGCCTCAATCCGCAGGCCTCACATTTGTTGCCAATAAGCTGAAGGTAGGGCGAGCCTCTATAATAGAAACGGTACATCATATGCGTGATTTGAACACCTGTCACTCGAGATATGGTTTTCCAAAGATTTTTTCGATCCTCCGATAGGCGGGTCCCAGAGGTTCATTGTCAAAATCTCGCGTATAATATGCCGTTTGACTCCTTTCAAGATTTTAGTACATCTATGACTACTTCGCACTAAAATATTTAATCCTCTGTGCCTGAAACCCCTAAAAATATGGTACGGGACTAAGATACATAAAATTTTTTAGGTTCTCAAATTTTGATTATTTTGGCATAGAAAAATAGTAAAAAATCAAAACCTTTTAACGAAAAAGTTTTACATCAATACTCATTTTATAAAAGAAGATAAAACTCCCTGAAACAAGAGAAAATGCCTTGGTTGAGCTTTAGCGATAGATTTGAGGGCCTAAAGGATGAATTTTGGCCTTGATCCATAAGACTGACATTAAGGCCAATAAGCTAATTGTAGAGCATGCCAATAGCTTCAAAACAGTACATCATATGCGCGATTCGGATGCCTGTAGCTCGAGATATAGTTTTTTAAAGATTTTGCTGATCCTCCGACAGGTAGATCTCGGAGGTCTGTTCTCAGAATTACGCGTATAATATGCCGTTGACTCATTTCAAGATTCCAAGTCCATCTATAACCACTTCACACCAAAATATCAAACTCTCGGTATCCAAAACCCTAAAAATGCAGTACGGGGCTAAGGTACACGAACTTTTCGAGGTTCTCAAATTATTTTTATTTTGGTTCAGAAAAATAGCAAAAAATCAAAAACTTTAAACAGAAAAAGCCATACGGCAATACACATTCTATAGAATAGATAAAATTCCTCAAAGCCTGAGAAAATGACTTGGCAGAGCTTAAGCAAGCAATTTGAGGGCCTAAACGATAGATTGTTACCTCAATCCGCAAGCCTCACATTGATGCCAATAAGGTGAAGGTAGGACGACCCACTAGAATAAAAATAGTACATCATATGCGTGATTCAAATGCCTGTCGCTCGAGATATAGTTTCTCGAAGATTTTACTGATCCTCCGACAGGCAGGTCCCGGAGGTTCCTTGTCAGAATCACGCGTATAATGTGTCGTTTGACTCATTTCAAGATTCTAAGTATATCTAACTTTTAGTGCCCAAAACCTTAAAAATGCAATATAAGGCTAAGGTACACAAACTTTTTGAGGTTCTACAATTATTTTTATTTTGGCGCAAAAAAATAGTAAAAATAGAAAACTTTTAACAGAAAAAGTCATACGACAGAAAAAGCAATACATATTCTATAAAACAGATAAAATTCTTTAAAGTAAGAGAAAATGCCTTGGCAAAGCTTAAGCAGGCGATTCGAGGGCCCAAATGATAGATTTTTTCCTCAATCCGCAGGCCTCATATTGACTCTAATAAGCTGAAGGTAAGGCAAGCCAATAGATTAGAAACAGTACACTATATGTACGATTCGAACACCTGTAACTCAAGATATGGTTTCTCGAAGATTTTGATGATTCTCTGATAAAGGGCCCTAACGGTTCGGTGTCAGAATCATGCATATAATATGCCATTTCACTTGTCTCAAAATTCTAAGTCCATCTACAGTTACTTGACACCAAAATATTCAACCTTTGGTGCTCAAAACCACTAAAAATTCGATATGGGGCTAAGATAGATAAACATTTTGAGGTTCTTGAATTTTGTTTATTTTGGCATAGAAAAATAGTAAAACATCAGAACCTATTAATGAAAAAATTCGTACGTCAATACGCATTTTATAAAAGAAGATAAAACTCCTCGAAGGAGGAGCAAATGCCTTAGCCAAGCATGAGTAATAGATTTGAGGGCCCAAAGCAAGAATTTTGGCCTTGATCCATAGGACTCACATTAAGGCCAACAAGTTGATGATAGGGCATGCCGATAGCTTTAAAATACTATATCATATGTGTGATTCGAATGCCTATAGCTCTAGTTATGATTTTCTAAAGATTCTGCCAATTTTCTAATAAGGGGGTCCTAGAGGACCGGTGTCAGAATCATGCGTATAATATACCGTTTGACTTGTCTCAAGATTTTAAGTCTATCTACGGGCTCTTTGGACCAAATATCCAACTCTCTGAGCCTGCAACCCTCAAAATGTAGTACGGGACGAAAGTACATGAAGTTTTTAAGGTTCTTGAACTTTTTATTTTAGCACAAACAAATAGTAAAAACTCATAATCTTTTAATGAAAAAAGCCTTATGTCAATACACATTATTTAAAAAATGATACAATTCCCTGAAGCATGAGAAAATGCCTTGGTCAAGCTTGTATGATAGATTTGAGGGCCCAAACGATGAATTTTAGCCTTAATCCGCATGCCTCATATTGAAAGCAATAGGTTGAAGGTAGGGCGCACCAATAGCTTTGAAACGGTACATTATATGGGCAATTTATACGCTTATAGCTCGAGATATTATTTCCTGAAGATTCTGCCGATTCTCCAACAGGGGGGTCCCAGAAGTCCGATGTTAGAATCACTCGTATAATATGCCGTTAGACTCGTTTTGAGATTCTAAGTCCATCTACTGCCACTTCGCACCAAAATATGCAACTCTCGAGGCCCGAAGCACCAAAAATGGGGTACGGGTTTGAGGTTAAATGAAAATTTCAAGATTCTTGAATTTTTTTATTTTAACGTTGAAAACTAATCAAAAATAAAAAAAAACATTTAAGCAAAAAAACTCTTACGTCAATACGCATTCTAGAAAAAAAAAAGGTTGAATTGCTCGAAGCAAGAAAAATGTCTTAACAGAGCTTAAGAGAGCGATTTGATGGCCCAAACAACAAATTTTAACCTTGATCCACATGCCTCACATGAACGCCGATAGCTTCAAATGATACATTATACGCGCGATTTGGATGCTTGTAGCTTAAGATATGGTTTCCCGAATATCCTATTGATTCTCTGACAGGGCCTTGGAGGTCTCATGTCAGAATCACATTATAATATGCAATTTGACTCGTCTCAAAATTCTAAGTCTATCTACGGCCACTTCGCACAAATATCGACCGCCCGAGCCCCGAAACCCCTAAACATGTGGTACTGGGCCAAGGTACACGAACTTTTTGAAGTTCTCATATTTAGTTTATTTTGGCTTAGAAAAATATTAAAAAATCAAAACCTTTTAATAGAAAAAGTAGTATGTCAATACGCATTCTATAAAAAAAGATAAAATTCTCCATAGCAGGAGAAAATGCCTTGGTCGAGCTTAAGTGATAGATTTGAGGGTTGAAATGACGAATTTTGGCCTTGATCCATAATCCTTGTATTGAGGGCAATAAGATGAAGGCAGGGCGCATCGATAGTTTTGAAACGGTACATCATATGTACGATTCAGACGCCTATAGCTTGAGATATTATTTCTCGAAGATTCTGACGATTCTTTAGTATGAGGGTCTCAGAGGTCCGGTGTCAGCATCACTTGTTTAATATGCCATTTGACTTGTCTCGAGATTCTAAGTTCATCTACGACCACTTTGTACTAAAATATCCATCTCTTGATGTCGAAACCACAAAAAATATGGTGCGGGGCTAAGGTACACAAACCTTTTGAGGTTCTCCAATTTTATTTATTTTGAGATGTGATAATATCTAACGTAGATCCTATAGAAAATATATCGGACCTACTCAGTCGGTGTAATATTCAATCCTTATTAGTAGTATAGGTGTCTAGATTTTGGTAGAAAATGATAAAGACACCGTAGGGATACCCAATATCAACCCTATTAGTATTTTGTTTTATAGTGCATGTGAGAGGTATTAGACCTAATTTGGTAATTTCACACTCGGTCGGGGTGTCGAACAGTCATGGAATATTTTTGTAATTTTTCTTTATTGGCTTGGAATTTTTTTTTTAATTTAATGCATGAATTTCCATTTAAGGGTTATGCATGAAACAAGCTTTTGTTAAGAAACACAATCCATATGTTAGAAAATGGACCAATTAGAGACAAGTTCATGAATTGCCAAGTTGGAGGTCTAGTTAGTTCCTTTGACTATTCTAACTAAATAGTTAGAAAGGAACCAATTAAATCCTTCCATTTTAACCCAATGGCAATTTAGAAATTTTGAGTTAGTTGAGGGGCAAAGTGGACTTTGGGAGAACACTATATAAGGAGGAACTATATAGAATTTTGGCTAAGTTAAGAACATAACATGTTTAGAGCAAAAAGAGAAGATTTTGGCCAAGCTGAAGGAAATGATGCTACAGTAAAATCCAAGGCTTCGTTGTGAGTTTTCATGCTTGATTAAGCCAAAATAAAGCCATATACAAGTTCCTAAGATCAATTGAAGCTTCTATTAGTGAAAACCTAAGAAAAAGAGGTAAGAAAAACCTTATCTAGTGATGGTGGTTTATGATTTTTCAAGATCACTTCAATTTATGTTTTTGGTGTGAATTGTTGATTTAGGTTGAGTTGAATTCAAGTGTGAAAATTAGGGTTTGGTGTAATTTTATTGTAAAAACTTCAATTGGTAAGGTAAGAATTAGGGTTTGGTGTAATTTTAATGTAAAAACTTCAATTGGATTTTATTAGGGCATTAGAATTAAATTGGTTTGATTTGATTATCATTGGAATAAGAAATTGAGAAAAGAAATGTGTTGGGTGAAGATGGAAATTTTGGCCAATTAGGAATTTTTAGGGTTGCATTGTGTTTTGGTTAAATTGTTGTATATGAATGATTCCTTGTGTCAATGGGATATTTATGGTTGATGGAAAATCAAAAATGAAGAAAATGGGACCTAATTGTCCATTTTGGGAAGGTAAAGGGCAATTATGTCCAACCTAATTTATAGGGTGTTAAGCAATTTTCAGGGCGTTGGATGGTGAATTAGATAAGATTGAATGACTTCGTAAATGAAAATAGAAAAATGGTATCCATCCGGGCTTTGTAAGCCGATTAGGGCGCTAATTAGTTAAGTGAAATTTTAGCGATTGTAAAAGTTTTAAATGTCATTTATGGTGTATAGGTGAAGAAAATTAAGACCGATAAAGGAAGTAAAAGTCCGGAGAAGAGTCTAGCTCGGAGCAGTTGGTGAGTGAAAATCTGTCATGGTTTATCTTTTGTTTAATATGTTTTCGCGTATTGAAATTGTATGATTTATCTGCTTTTAATGCAGAAACAGTTTTAAAACTACCAAATTAGTTTTAAAGGCCATTGGTACCCTCAGATTTATAGTTGTGGTGATGGTTTAAGATCCAATCGGTATATCCTATATGCATGGCCAAGTATTGTCTCACTATATGTAGGCGATGTAGGATTCTGCTGCATAGCTAGTGAGATGTCACAGTGGGTGTTGCTAGTTGAGATGCCCTATGACCTACTCACATTGTGCGGTGCTAGTTAAGTCGCTATGTGAGTATAGAACTTTAGGGTTAACATTGGTACAATTTAGAAGAAAATGGCCGAGTTAGGGATTTAATAGTTTTTGAACTACCGAACACACATTACGCATTTATATAAGTACATACTAGTTATTATGTCTTACAAATTTTGGATATTGTTTTACGAAGATGTAAATAAAATCCGCTCAGCAAGATTTCATCAGTATATGAAGTTAGAAACCATTTTACAGTTTTGTAAAAGTTTTAGAATCATATTTTATGCATGTCTTTTAGAATTTAACATCTGTGCCGAATTTTCTTTTATTGGAAATCTTAAATGCACTCACTGAGCTCATTTAACTCACTTGTTTTATGTTTTATGTTTTCTAACCCCCTGTAGGTGTAGGCCTCGGTGCACAAGTTGTTGATTTTCCTACAACTGATTAGTGGCCAAGTTTGACGATCATTTTGTAAATGTAAATGTGCTAAGTAGCACATTTGTGCTTTCTGCATAGTAGTTATAGACTTGTGTATTTTGTAAATATGCTTTGGACAAACAAGAAGAGGTTTTGATATTATGCTGATCGTTTCAATTTTTATTAGTATATCAGTTTTGTGATCAAAATGAAATTGTTGAGTTTAGTTTGGATTTGGTTTTGAAAATGACCGGAGGTCCTATTTGGAAGTATAGAGAAGCTGCTTGAAATAGAAGTGGAATTTTCTTTGCAAGTTTTGTATTGGATTTTAAGAAAAACAGGGGAAACTCTGTCTGTTTTGTTTTTAAAATTTAATAAGTTATTTTCATGTATATTCTAGGATTTTCTTAGTATAAGCAAGAAATAAAAATGGGTTCGCCGTGCAAAATTTCTCAACTTATACAGTTATATTCTGAGGAACTTCCATTAGAGTGCCCGGTAGGGCCGCTGAAATCTACAATAGAAGGTCTTAGGGGCGGGTCCTGTCAGAGTGGTATTAGAGCCCGATTTTTGAAGTTTTTAGTTAAAAAATTTATTTTTAGAACAACATTCCCGAAATTGCATGTACATTTTTCTAAGTTTATTAAATTGAATTCTATACATTTGATAATCATTTGCATTATTAAATTCACAGAAAATATGCATCGTCATGGGGCCCATGTACTAAAAGAACAGCTGTGGAGGCTCTTGCTTCTGAAGAGGAGCATGGGAATGAGTCGGTAAATGTTCCCACGCCTTAGACCCTTCCTGATTCATCTTAGCTTATCGAGTCAAAGGGTGGAAACATAAATGTAGCTCAGATGGCCCAGATATTAGCGGCAGTAATCCAGCAGCCGAGAGAGACAAGAGTGTCTATTGAGCGCGCCAAGAAATTGGGCACTAAGCCGTATGACAGTACAGGAGACCCTGAGAGAGCCCTATCTTGGTTAGAGAACAGCAAAGAAATTTTCTAGTTTATGGGATACATTGAAGAACAGATGGTTGCAAATTTCGCATTTTTATTGAAAGAAAGGGCGAAAGACTAGTGGAAGGCCTTACAGAGGCGGAATTCCGATAGGGTGTTTTGGGCACTTTTTAAAAAGGAATTTCTGAATAAGTTCTACCCCAAAAGTTATAAAGATGCAAAGATAGAAAAGTTCTTCAAGCTAAAATAGGATTCTCTCTCCGTGGCAGAGTATGAAATGAAGTTTTCAAAGCTCCTCCGTGTCGTTCCCTATATAGCTTATAATGAAGAGTAAAAGGCTAATCGGTTTACAGTGGGCCTCAATCCTCGGATCAGGACTTATGTGGTATCCACAACTCACACTCAGTACAGAGCATTGATGAAAGCTGCAACTCGAGTTGAAAGAAGCATGACAATCATTCCTAAATAGAAATAGTAAGGCCAAAAAAGAGGATGGACAGGTGGTTATCGGGGAAGACCCAGTAAATCCGCAAGAACGGAGGAGAGATCAATATGGTCTAGCAGTCAGAAACTAAGCCAAGGAGCTCAATCAAGTCAAGCTTCCGTTAGGCAACCATCAAGCGGATCTCGAAGTACTAAAGAGAGTTGGAAGGATTTTTTGGTGTGTAACAAATATGGCAAGGCCCATCCGGGGGATTGTAGGAATACTGAAGCTAGTAGTAAGCCAAAAGATAAATCACTAGCTCTGGGATAAACCAGTGGTGGCTGAGGACAGATTCGAGGTAATTCCCAATTCAAAAGGCCGAGTGGCTCAGGCCAGCCTAATAGGGGAGCCGGTTGAGGAGGATCATTCGGAGGACCGTAAGGTAGACCGCATACCTAGGCTAGGGTATTTATAGTGACCTAGTAGGAGGCAGATGCAGCCTCAAAAGTTATGACATGTACGATGTAAGTTTTTGATCAAGATGCTTATGTGTTGATAGATCCAGAAGCTATCCACTCTTTTATTTCTATGGGGTTTGTTGCAAATACTAGTGTAAGGCCATAGTTATTAGGTTGTAGCGTGGTGGTGACTCTTCCTACGGGAGATTTTATTGTAGCAAAAAAGGTATGTAGGGGCAATAAAATATGTATAAGGGGTCAAGAATTTTTTAAGGACTTGATCATACTAGCCATTAGTGAATTTGATATGATTTTGGGGATGGATTAGTTGTCCCAATATCAAGCCATGGTAGATTACTTTCGAAAAGAAGTTAGATTACGTTGTTCAAGGGGAACGAAAGTTATTTTCTGTGGAGCACAAAAACTACTTTTCGCCAGTATGGTGTCCGTTATGAGGGCGAAAAAGATGCTCTAAAAGTCGTGTCAAAGGTATCTGGTTTATGCTATAAAAGTAAGAGATGGTGGAATGAAATTAGAGGATATCCCAGTGGTTCGAGAATTTTTGGATGTGTTCCCTGATGATCTTCCAGGATTACCCCCAGATAGGGAAGTAAAGTTTCAAATAGAATTAGCCCATGGAACAAAAGCAATTTCTAAAACCCTCTATAGAATGTCTCCTTCAGAATTGAAAGAATTAAAAGTTCAGACAGAAGAGTTAGTGGATAAGAGTTTCATTAGGCCGAGTAAATCTCTTTGGAGGCATCGGTCTTATTTGTAAAGAAGAAAGATGGAAGTATGCGATTATGGATTGATTACAAGGAACTGAATAAAGTAACGGTACGTAATCAATACACACTTCTGAGAATTGATGATTTGTTTGATCAGTTACAGAGGGCCAGAGTGTTTTCCAAGATAGATCTGAGGTCAAGCTATCATCAATTGAAAAATCGAGAGGAAGATGTTCTCAAGACGGCCTTTAGGACACGATACAGAATCCATTTCGATCCCTAAGTGGAAAAGGGAGAGGATAATAATAGATTTCGTTGTAAGACTTCCGCATAGCCAAAGAGGCAATGACGCGATATGGGTAATTATTGATAGATTGACAAAATCTGCCCATTTACTACTTATCAGAAGTAATTATTCCTTAGATAAACTGGCCCAGTTGTATGTAGATAAGGTGATATGACTTCATGGCACTCCAATATCTATAGTTTCGGATAGAGATCCAAGATTCACTTCCCGATTTTGGCTCAGCTTACAGAAAGCTCTAGGCACTAAATTAAATTTCAATAAGGCCTTTCATCCACAGACAGATGTTAAATCTAAGCAGACAATTCAGATTCTCAAGTATATGCTTAGAGCTTATATTATAGAGTTTAAGGGGAGCTAGGACACTCATCTGCCATTGATGGAGTTCACTTATAATAATAGCTACCAGGCTAGCATTGGGATGGCACCATATAAAGCCTTGTATAGAAGAAAGTGGAGAACTCCAGTGTGTTAGGATGAGGTCGATGAAAAGAAGCTTGTTTGCCGAGAAATCGTTTAGATTACTTCAGAAAAGATCTAAGTTATCAGACAGAGATTGAAAATAGCTAATGATAGATAAAAGAGTTATGCGGATAATAGGAGAAGAGACCTGGAATTCTAGGTTGGTGATACGGTCTTTATGAAGATATCGCCATAGAAGGGAGTACTAAAATTCGGGAAGCAAAGAAAGCTAAGTCCCTGATACATTGGGTCGTACGAGATATTTGAAGAGTTGGGGAGGTGACATATCGTCTACGGTTACCAGAAGATCTGGCTAAAATCCATGATGTGTTTTATATTTCCATGCTTCGCAAGTACTTAACAGATCCTTTGCACATCCTAAGGGAACAGTCAGTAGAATTGAATGAGAATTTGACCTATAAAAAGAAGCCTGTGCAAATTCTAGACTGGATAGAGCAAGTGCTTCGTAATAAAAGCATTCCTTTGGTAAAAATGTTATGGATGAATCATGGAATAGAAGAAGCTACTTGGGAACGCGAAGACCAGATACGAGTACAACATCCCCAATATCAACCCTATTAGTAATATTTTTTATGGTGCGCATGAGAAGTATTAGACCTAAATTGATAATTTTACACTAGGTCGGAGCGTCGGACTGTCATGGAATAATTTTAAAATTTGTCTCAATTAGCTTGGAAAAGAAAATTTCAATTTAATACATGAATTTTCATTTAAGAGTTATGCATGGAACAAGCTTTTGTTAAGAAACACAATTCATTTTTAGAAAATGGACCTATTAGAGACAAGTTCATGGATTGCCAAGTTGGAGGTCTAGTTAGTTCCTTTGACTATTCTAACTAAATAGTTAGAAATGAACCAATTAAATCCTTCCATTTTGAACCAATGGCAATTTAGAAATTTTGAGTTAGTTGAGGGGCAAAGTGGACTTTTGGGAGAACACTATATAAGGAGGAAGTGTGTAGAATTTTGGCTAAGTTAAAAACATAACATGTTTAGAGCAAAAAGAGACAATTTCAGCCAAGATGAAAGAGAGGCTGCTTTAGTAAAACCAAAGGCTTATTTATGAGTTTTCATGCTTGATCAAGCTAAAATAAAGCCAAATACAAGTTGCTAAGATCAATTGAAGCTTCAATTTGTGAAAACTTAAGAAAAAGAGGTAAGAAAAACCTTATCTAGTGATAATGGTTTATGAGTTTTCAAGATCACTTCAATTTATGTTTTTGGTGTGAATTATTGATGTAGGTTGAATTGAGTTCAAGTGTGGAGTTTAAAATACTCATCAAAGTAAAGGAATTGGTAAGGTAAGAATTAGGGTTTGGTGTAATTTTAATGTAAAAACTTCAATTGGATGTTATTAGGGCATTAGAATTAAATTGGCTTGATTTGAATATCATTGGTACAAGAAATTGAGAAAAAAATGTATTGGGTGAAGATGAAATTGTCGGCCAATTAAGGATTTTTAGGGTTGAGTTGTATTTTGGTTAAATTGTTGTATATGAATGATTCCTTGTGTCAATGGGATGTATATGGTTGATGGAAAAACAAAAATGAGGAAAATGGGACCTAATTGTCCATTTTGGTAAAGTGAATGGCAATTATGTCCAACCTAATTTATAGGGTGTTAGGCAATTTTCAAGACGTCAGATGGTGAATTAGATAAGATTGAATGACTTCATAAATGAAAATTGGAAAGTGGTATCCATCCGAATTTTGTAAGCCGATTAGGGCGCTTATTAGTTAAGTGAAATTTTAGTGATTGTAAAGACTCTAAATGTCATTTATGGTGTATAGGTAAAGAAAATTGAGACCGATAAAGGAAGTAAAAGTCCCAAAAAGAGTTGAGCTCGGAACGGTTGGTGAGTGAAAATCTGTCATGATTTATCTTTCGTTTAATATGTTTTCGCATATTGAAATTGTATTATTTATGTGCCTTTAATGCATAAACATGATTTATGATTTTGATATATATCCATAGTTATGCATTTACATGTTCGATTTAAGAATCAGTTTTAAAACTACCAAATTAGTTTCAAAGGCTATTGGTATCCTCAGATTTATAGTCGTGGTGATGGTTTAAGACCCGACCAGTATATCCCGTATGCATGGACAAGTATTAGGGGGCGTGTCACTAACTCCGGGAAGTCATGTTGTTGAGTTGAGTTTTGATTTGGTTTTGAAAAGGACCGGAGGTCCTATTTGAAAGTATTGAGAAGCTATTTGAAATAGAAGTGAAATTTTCTTTATAGGTTTTGTATTAGATTTAAAAAAAACAGGGGAAACTTTATCAGTTCTTTTTTAATTAATAAGTTATTTTCACGTATATTCTAGGATTTTCTCAGTAATAGCAAGAATTAAAAAGGGGTTCACCTCGTGAAATTTCTCAACTTACATAGTAGATTCTGAGGAACTTTCGTTGGGGTGCCCAGCATGGCCACTGGGATCTACAGTAGAGGGTCTCGGGGCGGGTCCTGTCAGTAGGGCCTTAACTCCTAAAGTGTTTAAGAAATACGTGGAGACTATAGATATTAGATATCATCGTGAATGGCATTAGAGCAAGTGAGAGTTGTTAGAGATGGTGCTTACGTGCCATTCCATTTAACAGTGATCATTTTGATAATAATCATTAATTCATAATTATATGGTAAGAAGCTTGTAACATTTATAGACATTGTAGATTTAAAGAAGTTTAGATCTAATCCAAAGGAGTTTGGGTCAGCATTAAAAGTTAGTAATTCTAAAAATTAGAACCTTGTTTGAAATGAGACCAAGACTTAGGAATATATTAGTAATGACAAGGTTGTAAAGAGTTGTAAATAGTGCTAAGAAATGTTACTATTTAGTATGTTCTCAAAAACATCGTTCATGATCCATGGTTATTGACATGGGTCGATTTGTTTTTCTTCTGGATCAGTGTATGTTTATATCTAGATTGTCTAAATATTTAGTCTTAGCAGACCATGGGGTTAGCGGATGTTCAAATGGGTATAAAGGTATTTGGTAAGGACTGGGTACTGAATAGACTCATCAGGACCTCCAATAAACATCCTATAAAGCCGTCAATGAAGGGTTTTCTCGAGTTGAGTAGTATTCATGATCCTTTGACCTATGTGCCATAATAGGCTTGTGAGTGATTGATCCTGCTTTAGTTTCACGTATATCAAAGACCTTTTATGGTCTGATCACTAGGTGTCGCTGGGTATGGTGTGATGTTTATAGAGTCTGATGTATGTAGATATGGGATCTGTAATCTCATATGTGTGAGTTGTATATCCTGATGCTCCGAGAAATGTATTTCAGGAAGTCTTTTGGACAAAAGCATAAAACCCCCAAAAAAAGAGTTTTTGGTAGGATTAAACAATATCTCAAAGGTGTTTATAGATATTGTTTTACGGAAATATAAATCTGGAAGTAAGTTCACAGTTGAGAACATAGAGATTTGACGGTGATGATCTGTGTCTCTGCTCTTATAGGATATAGGTGATGGAAGAATTATATGGACATGGTTGACCTCAACTTATATGGTTCAACGTTCCGTTGTGTAATATCTATAACGTGTGAGGGGGGGCGCATTGTTCATGAACTTGCGAAAGTGTTCTGTAAGATAAACGAAGGTGAACCTAAGGAGTCTCACAATATGAAGTACACTTATTGAGCATTGAAGTAGAGAGACTAATCGAATGGTTTGATTTGGGGTGATTTCAAAAAGCAAGATACATTTTAGGACCTCTCTAGAAAATGGGAAACATTCTTTGTAAATATTGTAAAGAGGTCCTAATTACATGTCAAAGGAAATCTCGACACATGGTCACTTATTTGACAAATAACATATTGGGACTTTACATGATTGACACTTAGCAATATGCATGAGATGTATGAGTAACAAGTGTCAACCATGCAAAGATGAGGTGGATAAAGGTTTGCAAATATTGCATTTAGCCCCTCACACTTGTTATCTATAAATAACAAGTTTTGAACTTGTTTCATTATGGTCCCCATTTTCTAAATCAACAAACTATCCCATTTTAAGAGAATTTCAAAATTGAATCCTACTGAAAATTGATCAAACAATGTTGCCATTATAGAGTTTCAATCCAACCACTTTGTTAAAGCCTAGAGCTGTTCAAAAGTTGACTTCAATGTGAGCTTCAAGTAAAGAAATGTCTAAAGGTTTTAAAGGTATGATTTTCTGGACTTGTTAAAGCAACAAGACTTCAATTTCAGTGTGTCTGTTACTTAGGAAATTAGCTTCTAATTCTACTGTGTAATTATGTATGATTGTTATACATTAGAAAAAAAATGAACAATGAACACAATCATATGCATGCACCATGATTACACGTTATCACATTTCGTCCCTTACTTCTTTAGTTGTTCTTTTCCATTGTCTTCATTTTTCTTCACTTTCAACATTTTATGAAAACTTCAGAATCTTGGGCGATTAACTTTGAAGTATCCGAGAATCGTCAGGCTCGGATTGAGGCTGCTTTTGTACGTTTTTCTCTTGTAAAGGATCTGTTTTCCCTTTCAAGCTTCTTGCAATCAGACCTAGTATCTAAGGCTCTTAGTTACGTATCCTGTAGACATAATACGTCTTTGTAGTTTGTCATTTTCTTTTATTCCTTTTTATCTTTACAACTGATTGTTTTTCTTTTACAAAAATGCCTGAATAAGATGGAAATGATAGAAGAAATAGAATGCGAGTTGAAGGTCCCGGCTCATCTTTTAGAAGTCAAGGTGATCTAAACCTTGATAATATGATAAGGCTCATCTTCTCTCTTAAGGGGTGAGGTAGGGGTAGGGCCCTTATTTGTGGTTTCGGGTAGACGGTTGATGCTGGTAGGGGTCAAGGAAACCCCTGAGGAGGCAAAGAGTCTAGAGCCTCTAGAGTTGGGAGAAGTGCGAGCCTCTGCCTTTACCACGAGTCATTGCAAGTCTCCAGTCCTCAAGTCAGGGTATAGACCACCCCATTTAGGATGTCGGCGCAAGCTTTTTGGCAACCTTCAAGGTTGACAAAGGAGTCCAGTTCAGAGGCGCCTTTATTAGAAAAGAGCCTGCACTTGATACTAAACCCCCCACATCTTGATTTTTGAAAGGCAGGGGGAACTGGTCTATATGATCTCTATCATATAGGAGATAGAAAGATATATTGACCCTACATGGGTGGCTTAAGTATTTATGATGGACCTTATCATATGGCTTCGTGTTATAATGAACACTACTATGGATATAAGACTTATTCTCCTATATATTTATGTTTTGGTACCTTATAACACTAACTCATTTTCATTTGTAGTTCGCCATTGCTTTCTCCTGGTTCCAAATTAACACCCTGAACATGGTGGCAAGTGTCTGCAGGCCAATGAGAACCTCCGTAAGGCAAGGCAAGAGGTGCAACGAGCAAAGCAAGAGGCTGAGCAGGGGCACGAAAAGGCGTATAAGTTAGTCAAACAGATTGAGGACATTAAGATAGGTTGGGCCAAGGCTGAGAGCGAGGTGTTCGAGCTAGAGCGCTAGAAGAATTTGCTGGAGTAAGAGATGGCGAATTCAATGGCTTTAGATAAAAGTCATGCCACCAAGTTGGTCAATTAAAATGATGAACTTGAGATCTAGCTCGATGTTGCCTACAAAGAGAAGGAACTGATTGAGCAATTGTGTTGTTGCTCAAAGGGGTGATCTTGCTGTTGACCTAAGGTCTTATGACGTAGCCCCTATTGCTTGAGACGAATTTTTATTTACTTTTTTAATGTAATTTCCTTTTGTTTTTTGTACTTTGAACTACAATGTTCCTTTATTTTGAATGAATGAAGTTTACTTCTCCATATTCAAGTATTTTTGTTTAAGTTTCTTTCTGCTCTGTCATTCTTGCTGTATGTTACTTTTTAAAGACATATTGACTTGCTTGTGTTGATGAATTTTATTTATGAATTTTCTTTGCATGAAATTAGTCTTCTAATAGGTAGATAATGATAGAACGATGTTGAGTTAGTCAATGGAATCTTGTTTTGACCCTGAAGCATATTGAATATACCAGTACGAATTATAGGGTAACCCATTTGAGTGCTACACCTCTTAAGGGATCATCTCAAAGAGAGTTGAACCTTACTATGCTGGTATAGGTAACCTCTTTGAGTGTCACACCCATTTAGGGATAACTTCAAAGAGCATTTGAACCCTACTACATTGATTTGGGTAACCCTTTTGAGTGTCGAACCCCATAAGGGATAACTTCAAAGAGCGTTAAACCCTACTGTACTGGTCCGGTAACCTCTTTGAGTCTTGTACCCCATAAGAGATAACCTCAAAGACTGTTAAACCCTGCTATATTGATTGGCGTAACCTTTTTTATCGCCGTACCTCTTAAAGGATAACCTCAAAAAGTGTTGACCCTTTCCGTGCTAATCTGGGTAACCCCTTTGAGTGCCACACCTCTTAAGGAATAGCATAAAGAGCACTGACCTCTTCCTTATTGATCCAGGTAACCTCTTTGAGTGCCACACTTCTAAGGGATAAACTCATAGAATGTTGAACACTTTTGTGTTGGTCTATATAACCTCTTTGAGTGACGTTCTTCTAAAGGATAGCCTCAAAGAGTGTTGAATTTTGCAGTGCTGATATGAGTAACACCTCTGAGTTCTGCATCTCTAAAGGATAACCTTAAAGAGTATTGAACCCTTCTGTGCTGATTTGGGTAACCCTTTTAAATGCCACACCCCTTAAGGGATAACCTCAAATTGTGTTGACCCATTTTGTGGTAATCCGGATAACCCATTTGAATGTCACACCCCCTAAGGAGTAATCTCAAAGAGCATTGACCCCTTCCTTGCTAATTCGGATAACCTTTTTGAGTGTTGTACCCCCTAAGGGATAACCTCAAAGAGCGTTGATCCTTTTTATGCTAATCCGAGTAACCCCTTTGAGTGTCGCACCCCCTAAGAGATAACCTCAAAGAGGGTTGACCCCTTCCTTGTTGATGGGTAGCCCCTTTGAGTGCTGCACTCCTCAAGGGATAACCTCAAAGAGCATTAAACTTGCTGTTTACTTCTTCAAATTATAAACTAAAGCATGAATAGCCATTTGGTCTCGTAGATATACAAGAAAAATATTTCATTAACAGTATTTTATTCAACTATGGGAAGTACATTACGTAGAACATTTATTCTTAGAGAAGATAAGACAATATACAGGTTTTCAGGATAATACTTTTTTAGCAGCTCAGCATTCCATGGTTTCCTCATTACCTTCCTATTAGTTCCCAAGTTAGACCAAGGACTCTATCTGCTGAATTCTTGGTATTGAGGATAACCCTTTTTAGCATTAGGATACATTCTACAAATTTACGAGTTCGCACTTTCTTGTTGTAATACCTTGCAACCTTCTATTGACAAGTAGCTACTTGGATATGAGCCTTCTCTCTCAGCTGTTCGATCAAATCTAAATGTCCTTTACGTAACTTATTATTGGTGGCTTTTGATAAGTGTTGCACTTAGTGTGTTGGTGTCCTGAATTCAGCAAGAATTACAGCTTTACACCTAAAGGGTAAAAAAATAGAGTTTCTCTGTAGTTGTATTGTTGTTGTCCTTAAAGCCTAGAGTAACTCAGGGAGTTCCTTCACCAAACCTCATTTTTTATTAGTCAGCTTCTTCTTTGATAACTTCTTAATGCTTTTGTTGTTAGGGTCGATGCTTATGTGCCATCCCTGAATGTATATATACTTATGTATTTATACAAGTGTACATTCCCATTAAATCGCTAATAGTAATTTATATGGTACTATGCAATGTAACGTTACAGAAATTGTAGATCTGAAGGAGTTTAGATAAGGGCTCATAGTTAGCCATGCTGAGAGATATAAATGCTAAATGTTAGCATAGCTAAGTGTTAGATGGTTATAATACTCAGCGGATCCAAGAGTTGGAGCCTTGTTTGTAATGGGACATAGACCTAGGAATATACCAGTAACTGCATAGTTACAAAAGTTGCAATCGGGTGCCAGGAAATGCCAATTGCGCAAGTATGTTCTTGAATAATTGTCTCTGATATATTTCTTCCGATGCGGATCTATCGGTGGATACCTTTATATATAGATCAACATATGTCGTACCTATAGGGTATAGATGGTCGTTCCTAGTCGACCGTGAGTTTAGAGCTGGTATTGACATATTAGTATCCAATTAGGACTAGATATGAGACTGATTCACGAGGGCATCCGATAGAAATTCTATAAGCTGTCAACGGAGGGTACTCTTGAGTTTAGTAGTATACGTGGTCCTTTAACCTGAATATGACGGTGGACTTGTAAGTGATCCACCATACTTTAGTTCTACGCATGTCACAGACCTTTCATAGTGTGACCGCTGAGTATCGCTAAGTATAGTCCGATGCTTATGGAGTCCGATGTGTATAGATATGGGATCCATCAGCTCGCATAGGGAGTTTGATATCTAGATGCTTCGAGACTGTATCTCGAAAAGTTTTGTGGCCACAAGAATTAATCCTAGGAAAGAGTTCTGTCAGGGTGGAACAATTTGGCAAAAGAGTTTGCATATATTGTTCAATGAGATACGAGTCTGGAGATAAGACATGGATGAGCGCTAAGGGATTTAACGGTGTTGATTTATATCCTCGTACATCCAGGATATCATGACGGAAGAACTATACCTATGCGTCGTAACCTCAGCTTGTATGGTTTAACGCGCTGATTTGTAATATCCATGACATGTGCATGGGCATTGCCCACGGACTTATAGAATAGTTCTATTTAACGAATCGGGCGTAAGACCTAAGGAGTCCCACAAAATTTAGTGCACTCGTTGTGTACTAGGGCAGCATGCCAGATTAAAGTTTTTAATCTAAAAATATTCAGCAATATCACGGGAATACGTGCGTGTCTGTATTTAAGTGTTAAATAACAATTAGTCAATAATTATTATTTACTAATTGTATAATGACACGTGGCATATTGTGGACCTTCGGTTGAGTTTACCCAAGTGCAGGTTTGGTGGGACCCACTAGAGGGTAGACTTGGTAACTATTCATGAGGGGCAAAACGGTTATTTCACACTTTGATTATTTAATTATTAAATAATCAAAATATCTCTCTTATTATATTATATAATATATTTTTATATTATTTTATTATATTATATTATATTTTATTATCTAATATTATAAATATTAATATTTTATTTTAGGTGCCAAATAGTTGGCACCCATTTATATTATTATTATTATTATATAATATATTATATTATTATTTTATATATATACTAGATATATAAAGAGAGGGAGATTGTGAATTTGGGTGGTGACCAAAATTTAGCCGAGAGAAATGGAGAGAAAAGAAGAAATAAAAGAAAAAGAAGAAGAAATGGCCGAAAAAAAGAAGAAGGAAAAAAAAAGAAAGGAAAAATAAAACTGTTTCATTTTTCTCCATGCCTCTAATTGAAGCAATTGTGAATTGCTTTAAATTCTCCATTTCTTATCTTTTTGGAGAAAAAAGATATAAACACACACCCAGCCATTTTTTAGTTTAAGAGTTAAACCCAGTGCTATGTATAAGGTTGCTGTTCTAGCTCACCAAGCCCACCGTGTTGGTGACTAGAATTGTTTGCGAGTTGGTCTCCAATATGGGCTCAAAAAAAACAAACGTGTATAACGTTACACGTTGAGGTGTGTTCTCTATACTACTAATTTATTAATGTGATTAATATATTTTATTTATTGTTTTTATTGTAATTTACACGCTTCCGTCACGTAGAATATGTATAAGATACGTATTTTAGGAATAGATACAATTGCACATGCATACACCCATATGTATTAGATCCCCAACACTTGTTAGGTGATTCCATCTGGCCATTGATTTTGGGGTGTGCTGGTGATACAAACAAGAGTTGGATTCTTAGCTACTTGTAGAAATCTCTAAAGTTATTTTTGTCGAACTGTTTCTCATAGTCAGTGATCACTGTGTGGGGGATCCTGAACCGATACACCACATTCTTCCAGACAAAATCCCATACACTCTTCTCTGTGATCTTCGATATTGACTTGGTTGCAATCCATATGGTAAAATAGTCAACTACCACCACCATATATTTACAAGATCCCTTTCCTTGTGGTAAGGGTCTAATCAAATCTAGCCTCTACCGAAAAAAAGGCCATAGTCCTGCTATAGTGGTTAGTTCTTTGACTGATGCTCAGATCTTGTCTGTGAACTTCTGGTATGCTTGTTTGACCAAATCCTTTGCATCTTAGAGAGCAGTTGGCTAAAGTAACCAATCCTAATGACTTTGTGGGCTAGTGCCTTCTCTCGGCCTCTTGCTGTCCCAAACACCTGATGTAGGGGTGGAGAAATCCCTTCTAGACAACACCCATTCAATAACCCAGTATCGTGCTACTAGGTATTTAAGTCTATGAGCCTCTCGGATTAAATTAATCCAACTGGGTTGGGGGGTCAATTTGTGTGTTGCGAGCGGGTATAAATTCCAAAGGACTATTTTGGGTAGTTTAGCTTCTTCGCTAGAAGCCAACTTTACTATTACATCCGCTCAGTGGTTTTCACTCCTCGAAATTAATTCTACTTTAACTTCTGCTACAACTTAAATATTGTATTACCCAAGTATAGGCTGTCTTAATTATAGTATTTGCTCGTGAGTGTGAGTGTCGTATCCATAGGGAGTGATCACAAAGGGCAAAGATTATTTTTCAATGTTCAAGAGTAATAAAGTATTATACCCAAAGATGGAGAATACTGGTTGATTTTAAAAGAAAATATTAGCAAGTGTAAATTAAAGAAATCAATTTGAAAGAACACTAAGGCATTAAAGATCCATACTTACTTTGGTTGTAGTCGAGTTCCTTTGCTCCATGTACTCACTTGAAAAATGATTTCAATTGATGGAAAGCATCATTTGTAAAAATATATTGTTGATATGTAAAAGATTTTGTTGACGTATTTTAGGGTGTATGCATGTGATTGTGTACATATTGAAAAAACTAAACACATGTATCATATACATGAATTTGGCAGTGGAATTTATCATGTAATCAACATATATACATGATTTTTAATTCTTAACAACTTAAGAATACATAAAACATACATTTGAAGACCTCCGATGAAGATTTCAAATTCGAATTTCTTTGCTCCAACTTTGAGCTCACTTTGAAGCATACTTTTGTTCAATTCTAGTTCACAACAATCTGATGAGATTGTGAAGCTAGAATAGCAGCAGTATAATCTCCAGCAACAAGGTTTGATTACTTGAAAGAAAAATAAGAAGGATTTATTTTTCTTTCTTCTTTGGTTTTTTTTCTCACAAGTCTTTGTTAAATGAAAAACTCTCTCAAAACCAACTCTTCTTTTCCCTCTCTATCCTTGCACAAATTTTGATTCACACACTTGTTAACATACATGAAACTCAACCATTTTTAGTGCTCTCAACACTTCACAAGTGCTCCACCAAAATTAGATTAAGTGTCAAACTACCAATGTAATATCCAATCCTTATTAGTAGTATTGGCGCCTAGATTTCGGTATAGAGTAATGAATGCACCGTAGGGTTACCCGATTTTAATCCTATTAGACATATTTTTGTTATGGTCCACGTGAGAGATATTAGACCCAATTTGATAATTTCATACGCGGTCGGAGCGTCGGACAACCCTAAAATATTTTTAGAATATTTCTCTATTGGCTTGGAAAAGAAAATTCTAATTTACTACATGAATTTCCATTTAAGGGTTATGTATGGAACAAGCCTTTGTTGAGAAATACAATCCATATATTAAAGAATGGACTAATTAGAAGCAATCTCATGGATTGCCAAGTTTGGAATTGTAGTTAGTTCCTTTGACTATTCTAACTAGATAGTTACAAAGGAACCAATTAAATTCTTCCATTTGAATTGATGGCAAATTAGAAGTTTTGAGTAAGTCAAAGGGCAAAATGGTCAATTAAGGGAGCACTATATATATATGTTGGAAGTGTGTAGAGTTTTCAAGAGATCAAAAGCCAACACTTAGAGCAAAAAGAGAGCAAATTCGTGCAAAGGTTGAAGGTGCTGCTACAGTGAAATTTCAATTTTTTTTTCATCATTTTTCATATGTAATCAAGCTAAAATAAGGTTACATATGAATCCCTAAACTCAATTGAAGCCTCCATTAGTGAAAATTCAAGAAAAAGAGGTAAGAAAAGTATTATTTTATGAGTTTGATAAGTGAACTTTCAAAAATGCTTCAATTGATATTCTTGTGTGTATTCTTGGCTTAGATTGAGTTAAATTCTAGTGTGGAGCTTGAAGGAGTCATCAATTTGAAGAAATTGGCAAGGTAAGAATTAAGGTTTTTGGTGATTTTGATGTAGAGATTTCAATTGGTTGTAATTAGGGCTTTAGAATGAAATTGGCTTGATTTTATTGTAATTGGAACAAGAAATTAAGAAAAGGAATGTGTTGAAACCTAGGGTGAAATTCTGCCACTTTAGGGAAGTCAGGGATTGAGTGGTGTTTTGATTGAGTTGTTGTGTGTAAATGGTGCATATTGTAAATTGAATGCATATGGTTGATGGAAAGACCAAAAATGAAGAAAATGGGACATAATTGTCCGTTTTGAAAAGGTGAAGGGCAATTATATCCAACTAAGTTATAAGGCGTTCCATAATTTTCAGGGCGCCAGATGGTGAGTTAGATTAGATTAAATGGCTTCGTAAATAAAAATCAGAAAGTAGTATCCATCCGGACTTTGTGTGCTGATTAGGGCGTTTAGTAGTTAAATGAGATTCTAGCATTCAATTTGGTTCTAAATGTCATTTATGGCGCATAGGCGAAGATAACCGAGAGCGGTAACGGGGGCAGAAATCGGGAGCGAAATTGACCACGGAGCGGTTGTGAGTGGAAATCTGTCATTTCTTTTACTTTTCATTTATTATGTTTTCGCATAATGAATATGTATGTTTTATGAGCTTTCGATGCATAAATATGATTTATGAGCTTGATATATATCCATAGATATGCTTTTACACGTTCGGGTTGAAAAACAATTTTAAAATTTTTGCATCCCTTTTAAAGGCCATTGGTACCCTCAGATTATAGTGATTGTGATTTTATTAGACCCGGCCGGTATATCCTGTACATTTGGGTAGGTCATGGGGTCGTGTCACTAACTCTGAAAAGTTGGGTGTCGAGTCATGTGAGTCGCTCTATGTGTACGGGGTATTGTCTCACTATATGTATGCGATGTAGGATTCCGCTGCATAGCCAGTGAAATGCCTTGACATGTCACTGTGGGTGCTGCTAGTTGAGGTGCCCCGTGACCTACTTACATGTGCGGTGCTAGTTAAGTCGCCGTGTGAGTATAGAGCTTTAGGGTTACCATTGGTATAGTTTAGAAAGAAAATGGCCGAGCGAGGACTTTACTAGTTTTCAATCAACCGATAGCATTTTATACATTTATATGCATATAGTAGTTATTGTGTTACATAGATTTTGGATATTCTTTTCCAAAGATGTAGATAAAACCCGCTCGGCAAGATTTCATCAGCACATGATGTTAGAAACCGTTTTATAACTTTACATCGGTTTTATAAGCACGATTTATGCATATACTAGAATTTACTATCTATGCATAATGTTATTTTATTTGAAATTGTAATTGCACTCACTGAGCTCTTTTAGCTCACTCGTTTTGTGTTTTATGTTTTCTAAACCCCTTCCCAGGTGCAGGTCTCGGTACATAAGCTGCTGATTCTCCTATCGCCGAGTAGTGGGCCAAATCCGAAGATCACTTTTGTATATGTAAATGTGCTAAATAGCACCTTTTGCTTTCTGCATTGTAATTGTAGGCATGTATATTTGTGTGTATGCTTTGAACCAACCAGAAGAGATTTTGATATTATGATGATCGTTTTTACCTTTTTATGAGTATGCTCATTTTGTAATTGAAATAAAACTACTCAGTTGTGTTGGATTTGATTTGGAAAGGACCGAAGGTCTGAATTGGTAGTATTGAGCAGTATTTGAAATAAAAGTAAACTTCTTTGCAAGTTTTATATGGATTTTCTAAAAAACAGGGGAAACTCTGTCCATTTTTAAAAAAAATTAAGATGTCATTTTCATGTATATTACAAGACTTTCTCAGTAGTAGCAAGAACTAAAAAGGGGTTCGCCTCACGGAATTTCTCAACTTACCCAATTAGGTTCTGAGGAACTTCTGTCGGGGTGCCTGGCAGGGCTGCTGGGATCTATCTTAGAGGGTCTCAGGTCGGGTCCTATCAACCAAAATAATTTTTGGTGACCATTTTAATGGTCTAATAAAATTAACCATTAATCACAAAATAGTGCTCCGCTTAATTTAGTTTATGTTTCTCAAATTAGGTATGTCTTCCATTTAGGAATAAAATATCAAATAAATGAAATTATATTTTATTTATTTAAATAACATTTATTTAATTATTCAAAAACTATCAGAATAATTAATATTTATCTTATTTGATTGTACTAACATGGTTAATGTGTGAATTCATGGTAAAATAATTCATGGAATAAATTGTGCCACTTGTTAACATCTAATTAGTTAATAACTCTTGTCAACTAATTAAATGATATACTTAACATTTAAGTCTAAACAAGTGCACAACCTGAGGAACCCCGAAACATATTTTCGGTTTGTTGGAATTTCTAAGATGGAACTGTTCAATCCTTTATGCTGCCCCAATGCACAATGAGTACACTTCATATTGTGAGACTCTCTATGTCCATGCCCGAATTGTCATATGGAACTCCTCCATACGTCCGTTAACGATGCCCCACACACACGTCACAGATATTACAAAGCGACGCGTTAGACCATACAAGTTGAGGTTATAACATATTCATATAATCCCTCCATCATTTATATCCGGGTAGAGCAGAGATATAGATCAACACCGTTAAATCTCCATATGCCCAACAAAAAACTTATCTCTAGAATTGTATTTCAATAAATAATATTCCTAAACACTTTTGTAATATTATTTATCCTTAAGGTTAAACTCTTTTCTCAGGAATTACTGCTTAGAGCTATAAGACTTTCTAAAATACAATCTATAGAGCATTAGGATTTAGTACTCACCCAAATGAGCTGATGGATCCCATATCTATGCACACCGAACTCCATGAGCATCAGGCCATACCCAGTGATACCCAGCGGTCAGACCATGAAAGGTTTTCTGACATGTCTGGAACCAAAGTATTGTCAATCACTCACAAGCTTACTATGGCACTCAGGTCAAAGGACCACGAATACTACTCAACTCGAAAGACCCTCTATTGATGGCTTTATGTGATATCTATTGGAGATCTTTATGAGTCTGTTCAATATTCAGTCCTTACTGAACACCTGTATCTTTATATGAGCTTTCACTAAACTCATGGTTTACTAAGACTAACCATCTGGACCATCTAGATATAGACATACACCAATCTATATATTTATTAAGGTATTCACTGACAGACCAGCATCAGTGAAGATAGATTGGGAACATAATATTTAAGAACATATTTGCATAATGATATTTCCTAGCACTATTTGTAACTCATTGTAACTACATTATTACTAATATATTCTTAGGTCTTTGTCCCATTTCAGACAAGGCTTTAACTCTTTAGATATCGCTGACTCTTATAACTTGATAATTCTTATCAGTGCCAACTCTTAGCATTTATAACTCTCAGCGTTGCTAATTCTTAGCACTGATCTAAACTCATTTAGACTAAATCTAAACTCTTTCAGATCATACAATGTCTGAAACATTACAAGCACCTTACCATATATTTTATATAATTAGCGATTTAATTAAATAATAATACTTATTCATATATAATAGGATGGCACGTAAGCACAAATTCCAACAACTACCACTTGCTTTAGTGCCATTCACGATGGTATCTAATGCCCATTGACTCCATATATCTTTCAAATACTTTTGGAGTTAAGACTTTAGTAAGTAGGTCCGCTACATTATTTATAGAATCAACTCTACAAACTATTACATCTCCTCTAGCCAAGATTTTTCTAATAATATGATATTTCCTTTCCATATGCTTAGACTTTTGGTGTGCTCTCGGCTCTTTAGCTTATGTAATGACTCCGTTGTTGTCGTAAAACAATGGTATAGGATCTATTGCACTTGAAACTATTCCAAGTTCAACGATAAATTTGCATATCCATACTACTTCTTTTGCTGCATCTGAGGCTACAATATATTTTGCCTCTGTTGTGGAATCAGTTGTGGACGATTGTTATTGCTCTTTCAACTAATTGCAGCACTGTTAAGAATGAATACATATCTAGATGTAGACTTTCTATCATTTAGATTAGACTGAAAGTCTAAATCTGTGTATCCTCTCACTTGTAAGTCACTTTCTCCATATATCAGAAACTTGTCCTTAGTACCTTTAAGATATTTGAGGACATGTTTCACAGCCATCTAATGGCCTTCACCTGGATCAGACTGATATCAGCTTGTAACACTTACAGCCGTACTAATGTCAGGTCTCGTACATATTATGGCATACATCAAGTTTTCTATAGCTGATGCATATGGTATGTTAGACATTCTAACCTTTTCATCTTCACTTTGAGGACACATCTTCCTTGAAAGATGAACGCCATGTCTAAAAGGTATATTAACTGTCTCACAGTTACTAACATTATACCTTTCTAAGACATTGTCTATGTACGATGATTGAGAGAGTCCTATAAGCCTCCTAGCTCTATCTCTATAAAGCTTTATACCTAGTATATAGAAAGCCTCTCCCAAATTCTTCATGGAGAAATTCTTACTAAGGTAGCTTTTAACTGACTGTAATATACTAATATTATTTCCGATAATGAGTATGTCATCCATATATTGAACCAAGAAGACTACCATGCGTCCATTGCTCATTTTATACACACAAGATTCTTCTTCATTTTTGATGAAACTAGACCCTCTGATTACTTCATCAAAACGAAGATTACAACTTCGAAAAGCCTGCTTAAGTCCATAAATAGACTTCTTCAACTTGCATACTAAATCAGAAGTTTGGCTAGATGTAAAACCTTCAGGTTGTTTCATATAGATTTCTTCTTCAAGATATCCATTTAAAAACGCCGTTTTTACATCCATTTGCCACATTTCATAGTCATAATATGCAACAATTGCTAGTAAAATTCGAATCGACTTAAGCATCGCTATTGGTGAAAAGGTTTCCTCATAATCAATCCCAGATCGTTGAGTATAACTTTTTGCCACCAGTCGGGCTTTGAAAGTCTCTACTTTACCATCGGGCCCACGCTTCCGCTTGTAAATCCATTTACATCCGATAGGAACAATTCCTCCAAGAAGCTCAACCAAGTCCCAAACTTGATTTTGATACATTGAGTCAATATTAGATTTCATGGCCTTTTGCTATTTTCTTAAATCGATGTCCAACATCGCCTCTCTATAAGTTAAAGGATCATTTTCTTCAATCAAGAAAACACCAAGAGCACCTTCAGGTATTGAACCATACCTTTCAGGTGGCCTTGATATTCTTTCTGACCTACGTAAAGGGTGTGTTAAAGGTATTCTGCTCAATTGAACTTGAGGTTCCATCGTTGGTTCATATACATCCTAATTGAGTTCATCTAACTTAATCTTTCTACAATGTCGACGATCTATGAGAAACTGCTTCTCTAGAAAAGTGGCATTCCGAGCAACGAATACATTTTGTTCCTCAGGATCATAGAACTGGTATCCCATTGAATTCTTAGGATACCCAATGAACCGATACTTGTATCATTTAGGTACAAGTTTATCTTGTTGCGTAACTTTTACGTAAGCAGGACAGCCCCAAATCTTAACATATTTAAGACTCGATTTTCTTCCATTCTAAATCTCATAAGGAGTAGAAGAAACAACTTTCGATGGAACTCTATTCAATTTATGAGCAACAGTTTCTATAGCATAGCCCATAGATATTCAGGGAGATCAGTGAAGCTCATCATTGATCGGACCATATCTAATAAAGTTCAATTCCTCCTCTCTGAAACACCATTGTGGTGTGGAGTACCTAGAGGACTATATTAAGTGAGAATCTCATTCTCCTTTAAATAATCCAAAAATTCATTGATCATGTATTCACCGCCTCGATCTGATCGAAGCATTTGATATACATGTTGGGATTTGTGCTTATGTGCCATCCCTTTTGTGTATAAATATTTATTTTATGTTTATACAATTATGATTTATATATATATCACTAATTATTTTATATACAAATATGGTAAGATGCTTGTAATGTTTTAGACATTGTAAGATCTGTAAGAGTCCAGATCTGATCTAAAGGAGTTTAGATCAGAACTAAGAGTTAGTAACGTTAAAAGATATAAATGCTAAAAGTTAGCACTGATAAGAGTTATCAGGTTATAAGAGTTAGCGAAATCTAAAGAGTTAGAGCCTTGTCTGAAATGGGACAAAGACCTAAGAATACCTTAGTAATGACGTAGTTGCAAATGGTGCTAGGAAATATTGTTATGCAAATATGTTCTTAAACTTAATGTTTCTGATCTATCTTCACTAATTCGAGTCTGTTAGTAAAGACCTTAATATATATATATATATATAGATCAGTGTATATCTATATCTCGATAGTCTAGATGGTTAGTCTTCGTAGACCATGAGTTTAGTGGAAACTCGTATAGAGATACAAGTATTCAGTAAGGACTGAATATTGAACAGACTCATAAATATCTCCAATAGACATCCCATAAAGTCATCAATGGAGGATATTTCGAGTTGAGTAATATTTGTGGTCTTTAGACCTGAGTGCCACGGTGGACTTGTGAGTGATCCATCATACTTTGGTTCCACACATGTAAGATACCTTTTATGGTCTGACCGCTGGGTGTCGCTGGGTATGGTCCTATGCTCATGGAGTTCGGTGTGTACAGATATGGGATCCATCAACTCAATTGGGTGAGTAAAATATCTTGAAACTCCAAGATTGTATTTTAGAAAGTCTTATGGCCATAAGCAGACATATCCGAGAATTAATTTTATCCTCGGGAAAATAATATCGTAAAAGTGTTTACGGATATTATTTATTGAAATACAAATCTAGAGATACGTTTATGGTTGAGCACATGGAGACTTAACGGTGTTGATCTATATCTCCGCTCTTCTAGGATATTTATGATGAAAGGATTATACGAATATGTTATAACCTCAACTTGTATGGTCTAATGTGCCATTTTGTAATATCCGTAACATGTGTGTGGGACATTGTTCACGGACATGTGAAATAGTTTCATGTGACAAATCGGGCATGGACCTAGAGAGTCTCACAATATGAAGTGTACTCGTTGTGCACTGGGGCAGCAAATTGGCTTAAACAATTAATCCAACAATTTTCAGCATAGTGAAAAATGTTTCAAGGTTCCTTTTATTATTCACTTGTCAATAATTGAATGTAAAATACATTATTGGTGTATAAGAGTTGTTAACCAATAAGAAATTGACAAGTGACATAATCTTGCTCCATAAATTATTTACCACGTATTTACCTATTTACCTTGCTTGGTAAATACATATAAGGTAAATGTAAATATTCAAAATAGTTTTGAATTATTAATATTTTATATATTAATCAAATTATTATTATTAATTGGAATAAGTGGCAAACAACATTTAGTAATGGAGAATGCACTTGTTATTAATAATAAGGAATGTTGGCCACTTAGTAATACTTAAATGATGCACTAAGGAAGTGGTGAAACCACTTAGCATTGTTTAATTGCCATTTACTCTCTAGAAATTGATTCATATGGATGAATCAAATTGATGAGTGAAATATATGATTGATTAATGTTTGTAATGGCAAACATGACTAAGTGGTGGTGGAGCACTAAGAGAAGTAATCATTCTTTGCATTAAACCAAGAATTGAAAGAATTCATTTTGTGGCAAATAAAGGCAAGATTCGGCTAAGGAGAGGGTAGAGAGAATTAAGAGCATTTGCTAAGTGTATTTCTCAAAGTGTTGAGAGAATATGCAACGGCTTACTAAGATTCATAACAAAGAGTTGTAAAGAATAAAAGAAAACACTTAATTCTTCTCATCTCTTGGTAGTATTAATTCATAAGGACAATTTGTTTTAAGTGTTAAAACAATCCTTTGCTGGAAATTCAAGGCTACCATTCTAGCTTCACAATCCCACCAGATTTAGTTGTGAACTAGAATTATGCAATGGAACACTTCAAGGTGAGCTCAACAAATTAAAGATTGAAGATCTTGAAGAATTGTAAAGCTACCTTCAAAACCGGGTAGGTTATTTATTTACAATTCATTTTATATCATGGATAAAAATATATATATGAGATATATGTGTTTGAATGATCATACTTGTGATTATATGCTTAAGTATGTTACATAGTGTATAACATGTATGAATACTTTCGTTGCGTATTTAATTTTTGAAATTATACGTATTTATACACATTACACACCATATCACAACAAGTGGTATCAGAGCATGCTGATATGGCATTTGATGTTTGATGTTGAGATATTGTTGTTTTTACAATGTTGATGTTATATTGATGAACAACATGATGATGTTTGATTTCAAGCATGTTGATGTGTTAGAATTGAACATGTTGTTATTTTGTGAATTCTTAAACATATTGTTATTTTGTCAATTCTTAAACATGTTGATGTTTATAATTGTTTATATGATTTTTTATCATGTTTTATACCGGATAAATTGGGTGCCGGAACAGAAGAAAATTGATTTTCGTGCACTGGGTTCAGTAACAGTGTCCAGCGCTGAGGCACTGGCTTATGGGCACCACGACGCCCAGCTATTTTCTATAAACGCTGCGGCGTCCATTTTTCAGCTTCGCAGCGTCCGTCACTGTTACAGAATTTTTTTATATTTGTTCATTAATCATGTTTTGACTTGTTTTGTTGCTGTAATGTACTTCTATAATTGTCATAATATGATATGATCATTCAAATACGCTGATAATCACAACAGGAGCCCTATTGGTGGGGGTTAATTGTGATTGCGTATTTTTTATAAATAATCTATATTATTCATTTGGATGAAATTAGTATATAATAAATAAATCTCTCTTTATCAGATTGTAATATTTTCATTATGAGATAATATTAAATATGATCCGTCTTGTCAATACGGTATTAGACAAGTCACTTCGATTTTTTCCAAGATCGCTAAAGTGTGAGGGATTGATCGGTGTGACATGGGTTATGCCGTTTAAACATTAGATGTGATAAATATACGTTAAAGTATTACCCTAGATCGCTAAAGTGTGCGGTTAATAACAATAACATATATTTAATGATTGATGAGTAAATCTAGAATACACTTATCCTAGATCGCTAAAGTGTTCGGATAAGGTGTATATAGGATCAAGTGTTAAGAGTTGCATGAGATGCAATTGATAAGAGTTGTCTACCTTTTGGGTTTACTAAGGCCTAGATCGCTATAGTGTGCGGCTGTAGTAAATGCCAAATGGATCCACTTCTCACCATATAGTTTAAAGATTTTTTAACTATCATTTTCCCGTTTGAGAGATTAAAGGGATTACGTAAAATAGTGGGAGGGCATTTTTAGATTAAAAATTGTATAACTGTTATACCCATGATCTAAAATTTTATTTATTAGTGATTTAAATATTCCGCTAACATCTTTTCCTTTTGTCTTGTGAAGATCAAATGGCTTCAAGCAACTCTCTAGCTCGCATCCTTGATGTGCACCAACTAAAAGGTGCAGAAAATTATGCTGATTGGCTTATGAATCTCAGAATAGTTCTGAATTATGATAAGCTTGGATATGTTATTGATCAGCGTATTGTTGGGATTTGTGCTTACGTGCCATCCCATAATGTATAAATATATAGTGATAGTATTTATACAATTATTATTTCTAATAAAATCGTTAATATTATTTATTATTAAATGGTAAGATGCTTGTAGCATTTCAAACATTGTATGATCTGAAAGAGTTCAGATCTGGTTTAAACTCTACGGCTAAGAGTTAGCAACGCTAATAGTTATAAACACTAAGAGTTAGTGGTACTAAGAGTTAGTAATTTTATAAGAATTAACGAATTCTAAGGAGTTCAGAGCCTTGTCTGGAATGGGACAATGACCTGAGAATATATCAGTAATGATATAGCTGCAATGAGTTGCAGATTGTGATAAGAAATGTCATTATGCAAGTATATTCTCAAACATAATGTTCCTGATCTAATTTCATCGATGCTGGTCTATCGGTGAAACCCATTAATATAGATTAGTGTATGTCTATATCTGGATGGTCCAGATAGTTAGTCTTAGCAAACCATGAGCTTAGTAGGAAGCTCGTATAGAGATGCAGGTATTCAGTAAGATTGGATATTGAACAGACTCACGAAGACATCCAATAGACATCTCATAAAGCCGTCAATGGAAGGTCTTCCGAGTTAAGAAGTATTTGTGGTCCTTTGACCTAAGCGCCACGGTAGGCTTGTGAGTGATCCACCATACTTTGGTTCCACACATGTCAGAAACCTTTCATGGTCTGACCACTAGGTGTCGCTGGGTATAGTCCGATGCTCATAGAGTCTGATGTGCGTAGATATGGGATCCCTCAGCTCATATGAGTGGATTGTATATCCTGATGCTCCGAGATTGTATTTCAGAAAGTCTTGTGGCCGCAAGCATAAACCTCGAAAAAGATATTCCGAAGGAATAAACAATATCATAAACGTGTTTGTTGATATTGTTTAATGAAATATAAATCTGGAGATAAGTTTATGGTTGAGCAAATAAGAGATTTGACGGTGATGATCTATATCTCTGCTCTTCAAGGATATAAATGATGGAAGGATTATACGAATATGCAATAACCTCAACTTGCATGGTCTAACACGCTAATTTGTAATATCCGTAACGTGTGTGTGGGGCATCGTTCACGGACGTATGGAGGAGCTCCATATAACAAATTAGGTGTAGACCTAGAGAGTCTCACAATATGAAGTGTACTCGTTGCGCACTATGGTAGCGGATTGGATTGAATAGTTCGATCCAATACATTTCAGCAAAATAGAACGATTGTTTAGGCATCCCTCGGATTGTACATTTGTCAAGACTTAATTGTTACATACATCACTTAATTAATTAACAAGGGTTGTTAATTAATAGAATATTTACAAATGACAAAATTTGTTCCATGATTTAATTTTAGCTTTTTACCATTTAATCATGGTAGTAACAATTAGTAAGGTAAAAAGTAATTATTCAAAATTATTTTGAATAATTAAATTATATATTATTATTATATTATTAGATAATATTATAATATATATAGATCATGGCATTGTATTTTAATACAATGAGGGGCCTAGATGTTGGCCATTTAATTACCCATTATAATTAAAGTAATTATTATTATATTATTAGATAATATTATAATATATATTATTGTATTCTTGTTGTTGAATATGTTAACATGGTGATGTTGTATATTTAAACAACTTGATGATGTTTAAAAATTTGAACATGGTGATGTTTGATATTTAAGCATGATGATGAACATATTGTTGTATTCTTGAACATGTTAGTGTTTAGAATTTAAGTATGATGATGTTTGGAATTGATGCCCACGAGAAAATAGTAAAAATTGGGGGCGGAAAACAGTGTCCGAAGGGCCAGAACACTGTTACAGCATCTAGCGCTGCGGTGCCCAAATCTGGGCACTGCCGAACAGAGGTTCTAACTTGGGCGCTGCGGCACTTAGGTCCAAGCGCCCCGGTGCTCAACAAAAAATTAAAAAAAAAAATTTAATTTAAAAAAAATTTAAAAAATATAAAGGAATTTTTTGTTTTTGCAGAATATTGTATAACGTTAGAACCTTCAGTTTATAACGCTGATCATTCCAAACATAATACTTGTATTTTCAATTTTTGCAAAATATTTAATACAATTATAAGTGTTATATTATTGTATTAAAATTACAAATGATTTGTTTATGTTGTTAAACACAATGTGAGCCCTATTGGTGGGGTTAGTTGTGCTTACGTAAATAAATTTTTTAATTATGAATTAGATTCGTATGAGATGTGAAAAGTTATTATTATTATTATTATTAATTTAAAAATATATATAATAATAATTAAAAATTAAATCTCTCTTAATCAAATTGAATAAGTATTATATTATGAGATAATATCGTACAATGATCCGCCTTGTCAATACGGTATTAGACGAGTCATTTTTTGTCATTCCCAATATTGCTAAAGCGTGAGGGATTGGTTAGAGTGATTTGGGCTACGCCGTTAAAACATAAGATGAGGCAAATATATGTAAACGTATTACCTAATATTGCTAAAGCGTGAGGGTAATACTAATAACACATATTTGATGATTGACAAGTTAATCTGAAATACACTTATCCAATATTGCTAAAGCGTGAGGATAAGGTGTATTTAGGATCGGTGGTAAGAGTTGCATAGAGATTCAATTGACAAGAGTTGTCTACCTTTTGGGTTTACAAAGACCAATATTGCTAAAGCGTGAGGCTAGAGTAAAATGCCAATGGGGTCCGCTTCCCGTTATACAGTTTAAAAGATTAAACTGTCATTTTTCCTTTTGAGAGATTTAAGGAATTATGTAAAGCAGTGGGAGGGCGTCTTTAGATTAAAAAATGTATAAAAGTTATATCCATGATCTAAAGCGTTAATTATTAACGATTAGAAATATTCCGCTAAACATCTCCATTTTTTCTTATAATGATAAGATTAGTAACTTATAGAGATAAGAAGACTATGAGCAACCTGTTTTATATACTTGATTAAGCACATAATCTATAAGGTACCGAAAATTATTAAGACTTGTTTATGATCTAAGAATTGTTCTAGATTAAAAGAAATATATAGATATATAATAGATCAATAGATATTAAAAGAGGTGTTTCTGATAATGTCTCTTAAAAAGAGACGGTAAATTATCAGAAAAGGATTAAGAATAATTTGAAAGTCAAATTATATATCCTGACCTTTCTAATGATCTTCAGTGGAAGTAAATGCACATGAGATGTACAAGTAGTATAATGCTTCATTTGAATTTTGTTTTATATATCTAAAATAGATATAGAGAATGATATGCAATAGAAAGTGTTTCCATTATTAATAACGTTTAAATAATAAGAGTTATTATTCAAAGAACCTTAACTTAGAAAAGATAACACTCTTAGATACCTGTTTACCGATAAATGACATTTCATATACAGATGATGTGTAAAGACATAGGGATATGAGATATCGCCTATCCTTCTCACATATGCAAGATGTTGCATAATTTAAGCAATACTAGAAAACAATGAAATGAGAAGTACAACTGGATGTAGGAAATAGAGATTACCTGTACGTGGTAGTTGTTAGGACTTTTAAGTCACTTCTTCATTCTAGTAAAAGCCTTATGTTGTATTGTTGTTATTTTGTGCCATGAATAATAAGGTGAAATATATCGCTCTCTGTGTTATACAGAGAGGGTTATCATACATACATTAAGAATAGTTCCTCATGTTTATATGATAACGATAATATTTTGCTAATTGAATGTCAGTCAATTAAATGGCCTTTATAAATGACATACAACGAGTAATACATAAAAATGTCTAGGTGAATAAAACAAATAAAATTTTGAAAACTTTGAATAATGAAGAATTGTAGCACAAGTAATTAGGTCAAGTAGCCATAAGATGACTACCCCATCTAGTTAATGATGGCCAAATGTTTGATCTGACCACAGAACCTTGACCAGTTTATGAATCTCGTATTCAAGGGAAGTTGACTAAATAATTTTTATTGGTGTTAGACATCAAGCCACTGGTTTATTAGAACTAATACATAGCGATGTATATGATCTAATGAATCATACTGCCATTGGTAAGTTTCAATACTTCGATATCTTTATCGTGATTTGTCACGATACAGACATGTATTTCTAGAAAAACATAGGTCGATAATTTTGAAGTGTTCAAAGAATATTGACTAGAAGAAGTATGTTAAACACCTTTGATTAGATCGAGGTTGTTTATACATAAGCAGTAAATTCACGAATTATTTAAAATAAATGAGATTCTAGCTCAATATAGTTCTCTAGATACTCCTTAACATAAATATGTTTTGAAGTATAGAGAAATTGGACTTTATTAGATATAGTTCGATCAATATTAAGCTTTACCGATCTTCTAAAATATCTAAAGGGTTATGCTCTAGAAATCGTTACTCATCGATTGAATAAAGTTCCATCGTATATTGTTCCGTCTACTACATATGAGATATGGACTAGAAGGAAAGAGAATCTTAAATATGTTAAGATTTGGGGTTATTCTACTTGCATAAGGGTTGTGCAATAGTATATACTTAGACCCAAAAGGGTACAAGTATCAGTTCAAAGGATATCCCAAATGTTCCATGAGATATTAGTTTTATGAACCGAAAATGGAACTTAAAGATCAATTGAGTCAAATACCCTTAACACACTTTCCCGTAGGTCATATAAGGATATGAAAAACTACCTGATAGGTATATTACATACCGAAAAGGTATTTTTAATGTTTTTCTTAGTTGAAGAAAAAGGATCATATGGCTTATAGTTAAATGATATTAGACATCGTTTAAGGAAATTGACAATATGCCAGAAAATTCAAAATTAACTTTAAGCATAATAATCAAGTCTAGGACTTGGTTGTGATTCATATAAGAATTATTTTTATTGGTTGTAAAAGAGTTTACGCATAGAAGTGTGGGGCCCAAAAATAGGTAAATGTCTTTAAAATCCCCATTGACGTAAAAGGTTACCCTTAACGGTCTGGGATCAATTATGAGGAAACCTTTCACTGATAAACATGCTAAAGTTAATTCAAATTTATATTGGATATTGCAGTATGGTAAACTCTTCATTTTGATAAGGTAATCAAATAATCTGATTTGATTAAGAATGATGAGAAAGCATTGTGTTCAGAAGAGGTAGTGGGAGCATGAATTATCTTTCTAATTCTCTCTCTATATATATAAAACATTCTCATTGTCGGAGATAAAGACAATGGTATGTTGCAAGTCAGTTAGTTAAGAGTTAACTGAGTAAGAACATCTTTATAAAAGATTTGGTAGATGCTTCCTGTATACTGGGTATAAGGCGTTATACAGATAAAGTTAGAAAGTGGATAGGACTCTCCAAATCTCCGTACATAGACTAAGTCCTGAAAAGGTACACTTTTAATAACTATAAAATAGTTCATGTATCTTTCAGACATGGAGTTTATCTTTCTAAGAGGAAGTGTCCTCAAGTAGAAAATGAAAAGGTTAGAGTGTCTAACATTTAATATACATCAACCAGAGGTAGCTTGATGTGTACCATGTTATGTACGAGACCTATATTATGATGGCTGTAAGTGTTATGAGCCGGTATCAGTTTAATCTAGGTAATGACTATTGAATGGTCCTGAAACATATCCATGTTATACCTGAGAGGTATGAAGGATAAGTTTTTAATTTATGGAGAAAGTTGCTTACAAATGAGAGGATACGTAGAATCCGATTTCTAATATGATCCAAATGATAGAGAGTCTACATCTGATTACGTACTTCTTCTCAACGGTACCAAAACCTTGTAGCATAACTGAAATTTAAATGTCCACATTTGATTCTACTATAAAGATAGAATTTGTTGTAGCTTTAGAAGCCTATAAAGGAATTTCTGTAGATATTCAAGTTAGTTGCACAGCTCAGAATAAGTTCTAAGCTCAATGAATCCTATCACATTATAATGCAACGTCAACGGGGTAATTGCTCAAGCCGAGATACCATATAATTAAATATATCTTGGCTAATAGAGATGTATAAAATAATCTAGGAAAACATCCTTACAGATTATAGCAGACCCGCTTTCTAAAGCCTTAACTCTTAAAAGTGTTTGAGAAACATATAGAGTCAATGGATATAAAATACCATCATGAATGACACTAGAGCAAGTGGGAGTTCTTGGGATTTGTGCTTACGTGCCATCCCATAATGTATAAATATATAGTGATAGTATTTATACAATTATTATTTCTAATAAAATCATTAATATTATTTATTATTAAATGGTAAGATGCTTGTAGCGTTTCAAACATTGTATGATCTGAAAACGTTTAGATCTAGTCTAAAAGAATTTAGACCAGGGCTATGAGTTAGCAACGCTAGTAGTTATAAACACTAAGAGTTAGTAATTTTATAAGAATTAACGAATTATAAGGAGTTAGAGCCTTGTCTGGAATGGGACAATGACCTGAGAATATATCAGTAATGACATAGCTGCAATGAGTTGCAGATGGTGCTAAGAAATGTTATTATGCAAGTATGTTCTCAAACATAATGATCCTGATCTAATTTCATCGATGCGGGTCTATCGGTGAAACCCATTAATATAGATTAGTGTATGTCTATATCTGGATGGTCCAGATGGTTAGTCTTAGCAAACCATGAGCTTAGTAGGAAGCTCGTATAGAGATGCAGGTATTTAGTAAGGACTGGATATTGAACAGTCTCACGAAGACATCCAATAGACATCTCATAAAGCCGTCAATGGAAGGTCTTTCGAGTTAAGAAGTATTTGTGGTCCTTTGACCTAAGCGCCATAGTGGGCTTGTGAGTGATCCACCATACTTTGGTTCCACACATGTCAGAAACCTTTCATGGTCTGACCACAGGGTGTCGTTGGGTATGGTCCGATGCTTATGGAGTCTAATGTGCGTAGATATGAGATCCGTTAGCTCATATGAGTGGATTGTATATCCTGATGCTCCGAGATTGTATTTCAGGAAGTCTTGTGGTCGCAAGCATAAACCTCGAAAAAGATATTCCGAAGGAATAAACAATATCATAAACGTGTTTGTGGATATTGTTTAATGAAATATAAATCTGGAGATAAGTTTATGGTTGAGCAAATAAGATATTTGACGGTGATGATCTATATCTCTGCTCTTCAAGGATATAAATGATGGAAGGATTATACAAATATGCAATAACCTCAACTTGCATGGTCTAACACGCTAATTTGTAATATCCGTAACGTGTGTGTGGGGCATCATTGATGGACGTATGGAGGAGTTCCATATGATAAATTAGGTGTAGACCTAGAAAGTCTCACAATATTAAGTGTACTCGTTGGATTGAATAGTTCAATCCAATAAATTTCAGCAAAATAGAGCGATTGTTTAGGGATCCCTCGGATTGTACATTTGTCAAGACTTAATTGTTAAGTACATCACTTAATTAATTAACAAGGGTTGTTAATTAATAGAATATTGACAAATGACAAAATTTGTTCCATGATTTAATTTTACCTTTTTACCATTTAACCATGGTAGTAAAAATTAGTAAGGTAAAAAGTAATTATTCAAAATTGTTTTGAATAATTAAATTATATATTATTATTATATTATTAGATAATATTATAATATATATAGATCATGGCATTGTATTTTAATACAATGAGGGGCCTAGATGTTGGCCATTTAATTACCCATTATAATTAAAGTAATTATAATTGTTAGGTAAAAATTAATTTAGGTGGCCATTATTCTAGTGCTTGGTTTAATTAATCCTAAGTGGGAGACCAACAATAAAATTGGTGGAGCACTTTCTTTTATTTAATCAAAGTGTTGAATAAACAAAATGAATTTTGGCAAAACAATTTAATTGATTCATTCAATTGTGAAGGAGAATTCGGCAACAGGAGGAAGAGAGGTAAGAGAGAGTTCTTTGAGTTTTATTCTTTCAAGTGTTGAAAAATAAACAAACTTCTCTTCATCTCCTTCTTTAATGGATGGCAAAAAATGAATGAAATGAAAATGGAGAAAAGATAATTATTTTGCAAAGAGTTGTTCAAAATAATTATCATGTATAAATTGTTTCTAAGATTAATATACAAGAGTTGTATATTAAATATTTTTAATTAATACAATAGTTGTATAGAAAATATTTAACATCTCCACTTGAAAAACAAAAATTGCATTCAAAAGAGTTTGAATACAAGTGCTGAAAATTCTAAACACTAAGCTACCATTCTAGCTCCTTAATCCCACCAAAAGTTATGAACTAGAATTGTTCAACATATACTTTAAGGTGAGCTCTTCACATGGATTATTGATGGACTTGAAGAATTTGTAAAGCTACCTTCATTAGGTGAGTATTTTACATTATTTTTTTAGTACAATATTGTTCATCATACATAAATTGTATAATTGTTATACTTATACATATATGTGATATATGTTGAAATTGTTAAAATGAGTATATTTTGTAACATGCTTCCACTGCGCATATAGTAATTTTTAAAATTACTATACACTCAGATTATCACACACTCGATAATACAACACCCAACATGCATGCCACAAGCTGTTTCTGATGATGCTTCTCCAGAAGAAAAGTAGACATATCAGAAATAGTTGGATGACGATTTGAAAGTCAAATCGTACATTCTCGGGTCAATGTCTACGAAGCTCCAAATGGAGCATATCCACAAGGACAGTGCTGGGAGTATCATGCTCCACCTAAAAGAGTTATTTGGTGACCGACCTAAATTTAAAATTTATATGGTTGCCAAATCTCTCTTTTAAACTAGACTACCTGAGGGCAGTCCAGTAAGTCCTCATGTCCTCAAGATGATATCATATATTGAGAGGTTAGAAACCATGGATCTTTTACTGAGCAATGGATTGGGGAATAGCTTGATTCTCCAATCACTTCCAGGGTCTTTTGCACCGTTCATTATGAACTACAATATGCAAGGATTGACTCCTACTTATGCTGAACTGCATAACATGCTAAAAATAGCTCAGGAGGACATGAACAAAGGGGGCGTGGTCCTCTATATTCAGGGTGCTTCATCATCTACCCGAAGGACTTCTAAGAAGTCCAAAGGGAAGAATAAACAGAAAGTAATGCATGCACCTAGAATGGGTCCTCAAAAGCAATACATATCCAAGCACCCACATAAGAACAAAGCAAATGGAAAATGTTTTCATTGCAGTGAGGATAGGCATTGGAAGCGAAACTGCCCAAAATACCTTGCCATGATTAAGAAGACACCATCAGGTTTACACTTACCTTTTATTGATATTTCTTTAGCATTTGATGCTAGTATTGGTTGGGTATTAGATACCGCTTGTCCTTTTCACACCTGCAATATGTTGCAGGGTCTGAAGGAAGTTAAAAAGTTACAACCATAAGAAGTACAGCTTCGTGTTGGAAATGGAGATTTCCTACAGGTCGAGGCTATTGGATGTTTTAATTTACTACTTCCATGTAATAAGATTGTTGTATTGAATAATTGTTATTATGTGCTAAACATTATCCGAAAAATTATTTCAATTCCTGTATTGGACAATGAAGGATATCATATGCACGTTAGGAATCGTTCCTTATGTTTGTATGATTTGGATAATGTTTTGTTAGCTAAATGTCAGTTGATAAATAGGCATTGCATATTAGATACAACAGGAAATGTCATGAATGTACAAGTGAATGCTAATAATAATGTGGGAACTTTAAATGATACAGAACTGTGGCATATGAGATTAGGTCATATAGGGGTTAGACGCCTATCCCATCTGGTTAAGGATGGTCGGATACCTTATCTGACCATAAAATTATATCCAGTTTGTGAAACTTGTATTCAAGGGAAAATAACCAAGGCTCCATTTATTGGTGTTGGACACCGTGTCACTGATTTATTGGAACTAATACATAGTGATGTATGTGGTCCAATGAATCATACTGCGATGGGTGGTTTTTGATACTTTATTATCTTTATCGATGATTTGTCACGATATGGATATGTGTTTCTTATCAAACACAAGTCAGAAACTTTTGAAAAGTTCAAAGACTTTTGAAATAAAGTAGAGAAACAAACCGGAATGTATATCAAATGCCTTAGATCAGATCGAGGGGGTGAATACATGAGCAGTGAATTTTCAGATTATTTAAAGGAGAATGAGATTCTCACTCAGTATAGTCCTCTAGGTACTCTACAACACGATGGTGTTTCAGAGAGGAGGAATCAACTTTATTGGATATGGTCCGATCGATGATGAGCTTCACTGATCTCCCTGAATATCTATGGGGTATGCACTAGAAACTGCTGCTCATATATTGAATAGAGTTTTATCAAAAACCATTCCATCCACTCCACATGAGATATGGACTGGAAAGAAACCAAGTCTTAAATATGTTAAGATTTAGAGTTGTCCTACTTACGTAAAAGTTACACAACAGGATAAACTTGCACCTAAAGGTTATAAGTATAGGTTCATTGGATATTCCAATAATTCAATGGGATACCAATTCTATGATCCAGAGGAACGAAACGTGTTTGTGTCTCGTTATGCCACTTTTCTAGAGAAAGAGTTTCTTATGAATCGTGGAGATTGTAGAAAGATTGAGTTAGATGAACTCAATCAGAATGAAAATGAACCAACAATGGAACTTTAGGCTCAATCAAGCAAAATACCTTTGACACACCTTCCATATAAGTCAGAAAGGATATCAAGGCCATCTGAAAGTTATGGTTCCATATCTAAAGGTGCTCTTGATGTTTTCTTGATTGAAGAAAAGGATACTTTAACTTATAAAGAGGCGATGTTGGACATCGATTCGGGAAAATGGCAAGAGGCCATGAAATCTAAAATTGACTCAATGCATCACAATCAAGTCTGGTTAAGCTTCCTGAAGGAATTGTTCCTATCGGTTGTAAATGGATTTACAAGCGGAAGCAAGGGCTCATTGGGAAAGTGGAGACTTTCAAAGCCCGATTGGTGGCGAAAGGTTATACTCAACGATCTGGGATCGACTATGAGGAAACCTTCTCACTAGTAGAGATGCTTAAGTCAATTCATATTTTACTAGCAATTGCTACGTATTATGACTATGAAATTTGGCAAATGGATGTGAAAACAACGTTCTTAAATGGATATCTTGAGGAAGAAAACTATATAGAACAACCCGAAGGTTTTACATCCAGCCAAACTTCTGGTCTAGTATGTAAACTGAAGAAGTTTATCTATGGACTTAAGCAAGCTTCCCGAAGCTGAAATCTTTGTTTTGATGAGGTAATCAGAGGGTCTGGTTTCATCAAAAACGAAGAAGAATCATGTGTGTATAAAAAAAGCAGTGGGAGTATGGTAGTCTTCTTGGTTCTATATGTGGATGACATACTCATTATCGGAAACGATGTTGGTATGTTACAATCAGTCAAAAGTTACGTAAGTAAAAATTTCTCCATAAAGAATTTGGGAGAGGCTTCTTATATACTAGGTATAAAGCTTTATAGAGATAGAGCTAGGAGGCTTATAGGACTCTCCCAATCATCGTACATAGATAATATCTTGGAAAGGTATAGTTTTCAGTAACTGTAAGATAGTTAACATACCTTTTAGACATGGCGTTCATCTTTTGAGGAAGATGTGTCCTCAGAGTGAAGATGAAAAGGTTAGAATGTCTAGCATACCTTATGCATCAACTGTGGGAAGCCTGATGTATGCCATGATGTGTACGAGACCTAATATCAATATAGCTGTAAGTGTTACAAGACACTATCAGTCTGATCCAGGCGAAGGCCATTGGATGGCAGTGAAACATGTCCTAAAATATCTTAAGGGTACTAAGGATAAGTTTTTGATATATGGAGAAAATGACTTAGTGTTGAGAGGATACACAGATTCAGATTTCTAATCCGATCTCGATGATAGAAAGTCTACATCTGGATATGTATTCATTCTCAATGGTGCTGCAATCAGTTAGAAGAGTAACAAACAGTCATCAACAGCTGATTCCACAGTAGAGGCAGAATATATTGCAGCACCAAAAGCAGCAAAAGAAGCGGTTTGGATACGCAAATTTGTCGCTAAACTTAGAATAGTTCCGAGTTCAATGGATCCTATACCATTGTTCTGCGACAACAACGGAGCCATTGCACAAAGTGGTTAGTGGGCCCCACTGGTTACACCAGTAAGTGCTGAGGTGTCAGCCACTGGTTGGACCAAAGTGGTTAGTGGGCCCCACATAGTCTTACAATACATTCCGAATTATTTCTCTACTTCGATTCGAAACTCTTTGAATTTTTCAAAAGTTTTCTGACTTGTGTTTTATAAGAAACATATATCCAAATCGTGATAGATCATCGATAAAGATTACAAAGTATCGAAAGCCACCGAGTGCAGTGTGATTCATTGAACCACATACATCACTATGTATAAGTTCCAATAAATCAGTGGCACGGTATCCAACACCAATAAATGGAGCTTTGGTTATTTTTCCTTGAATACAAGATTTATAAACTGGATAAAGCTCTATGGTCAGATCAAGTATCTGACCATCCTTAACAAGACGGGTCAGGCGTCTTACATCTATGTGACCTAATTTCATATGCCACAATTTTGTATTATTTAAAGTTCCTGATTTATTATCAGCAGTCACCTGTACATTCATGATATTTCCTACTGTATCCAATATATAATGGCCATTAATCAACTAACATTCAGCTAATAAAACATTATCCAAATTATACAAACATAAGGAACGGTTTCGTACAAACATATGATATCCTTCATTGTCTAATACAGGAATAGAAATAATTTGTCGGATAATGTTTGGCACATAATAACAATTATTCAATACAACAATTTTATTACATGAAAGAAGTAAATTAAATCGTCCAATAACTTCGACCTGTAGGAAATCTCCATTTCCAACATGAAGTTATACTTCTCTAGGCTATAACAGTCTAACTTCCTTCAGATCCTGTAACACATTACAAATATGAGAAGGACAAGCAGTATCTAATACCCAACCAGTATTAGCATTAAATGCTAAAGAAATGTCAATAATAGGCAAATGCATACCTGATGGTGTCTTCTTAATGGTGGCAAGGTATTTTGGGCAACTTCGCTTCCAATGCCCATCCTCGTTGCAATGGAAATATTTTCCTTTTGCTTTGCTCTTATGTTGGGGCTTAGACATGTGTTGCTTTTGAGGACCCAATCTGGGTGCATACATTACTTTCCATTTATTCTTCCCTTTGGACTTCTTAGAAATCTTTCGGGTAGATGATGAAGCACCCTGAACATAAAGGACCGTGCCCCATTTGTTCATATCCTCTTAAGCTGTTTTTAGCATGTTATGTAGATCAGCATAAGTAGAAGTCAATCCTTGTATATTGTAGTTCATAATGAACTATACAAATAACTCTGGAAGTGACTGAAGAATCAAACTATTCCCCAATCCATTGCTCAGTAAGAGATCTATAGTTTCCAACAACTCAATATAATATATCATCTTGAGGACATGAGGACTTACTGGACTGCCCTCAGGTAGTCTAGCTTGAAAGAGAGATTTGGCAACCCTATATATTTCAAATTGAGGTCGGTCACCAAATAACTCTTTCAGGTGGAGCATGATACTTTCAGTACTATCCATATGGACGTGCTCTCTTTGGAGCTCTGTAGACATTGACTCGAGGATGTATGATTTGACTTTCAATGTGTCTCCTTTTCTTCCGGAGAAGCATCATCAAAAATAACTTGGGGCAGGCACTGATCAATTACATATCCAAGCTTTTCAGAATCGAAAACTATTCTGAGATTCATAAGCCAGTCAGCATAATTTTTTGCACCTTTGAGTTGGTGCGCATCTAGGATATGAATTAGTGGGTTCCTTGAAGCCATTTGATCTTGACAAGACAAAAGAAAAGATGTTAGCGGAATATTTCAATCGCTAATAAATGACGTTTTAGATCATGGGTATAACAGTTATACATTTTTTAATCTAGAAAACGCCCTCCCACTATTTTACATAATCCCTTTGATCTCTCAAATGGAAAAATGATAGTTTTAGATTCTTTAAACTATATAGTGAGAAGTGGATCCCATTGGCATTTTACTCTGGCCTCACGCTATAGCAATATTGGCCTTTGTAAACCCAAAAGGTAGACAACTCTTGTCAATTGTATCTCATACAACTCTTTCGACTGATCCTAAATACACCTTATCCTCACGCTATAGCAATATTAGATCAGTGTATTCCAAATTAACTTGTCAATCATCAAATATATGCTACCAGTATAGCCTTCACGCTGTAGCAATATTGGGTAGTACGTTCGCATATATTTGCCTCATCTTATGTTTAACCGGTATAGCCCAAATTACCCCGACCAATCCCTCACGCTGTAGCAATATTAGGAAAGACCGAAGTGATCCGTCTAATACCATATTGACAAGACGGATCATTATATAATATTATCTCACAATATAATATTATTTAATCTGATTTAGAGAGATTTTTATTTATTTATTTATTTATAATTTATAATATATTATTATTATAATTATTATTACCATTAATAATTATAATAATTTTTGCATCTCATATGAATCTAATTCATAATTAGAATATTTGTTTATCCAATCACAAGTAACCCCCACCAATAGGGCTCCTATTGTAATTAATAAGCATAAACAAATATATATATATATATTATATTTAATACAATGATATAACAATTATAATTGTATTAAATAAATCTCACATGCAAAATTTCAAAATGGAGTGTATTATTTATTATTCAGAATGATCAGCATTAAAAGTTGAATGTTATAGCATTATACAATATAATGCTCCCAAAAACAAATGGATGGCCATCTTGATGGGTACAAAGACGAACCTCTAAAGGCCTATAAGGCCTCCATAGAGATGGAGGCGGGGGTTCGAATCCTTGGGGGCATAGGTAACCTGAGTAATTGTGTGTTGGGACGCCGGTGGCTCTGAGGTGTCATCCAGCCGGTGGACTAAGGAGTTGGTGGGTCCTATACACTCTAACAGATCTTTCTAAACATTGTTTGTGCCCTTAATCTACAAATAATCAAGACTTCAAACAAAGTAAAACCACTTTCAAAGATGATAAATCAAATCATTTAAACACAAACATGAAATACAAGAGTAGAATCAAAGTAACAAAACTACACCTCCATTAAGTGTTTTTCTCCTAGCCTTAGTTAAGAATTTAAAATGACATAACTTGAGAAAATAGAATAAAATAAAAAATAAACTAAAGATTACAAAATGACAGAAGATATATATCCCCCCCTCCAACAGTGTTCTTAAATAGGAAAATTTATAGGCACTATTAACGTGTGACTAAATCTTCAACATTTTTTACTATCAAACTTTTTAACAAATTTGTATTGCTCTTTTGACTAGAAAACTGACCGAATTGGACTTTCTACTCATAAATTTGTAGATAATTAAATTATCTTTCCATGACATCTAGAATCATACTAATTGGATTCGTATTTTGTTAGATATGATCAAATATGATAGCCTGCTCGGATTGGGCCTACACTACAAGTGGGTCATCTTCAAAGCCACTTTTCACACTCTAAAAGTTCAAATTACAAATTGTGTGTGCAATCTAATTCTGTTGAACATGAAATTATCTCTCTACAGGTTCAAGAATTAATTTAATTGGATTTCTTGGTAGAAAGTTATATCCAATTTATCGAACCTACATTAACATAGTTAAAAACTTAATTAGGTACAATGTTGAAAACATGCTTAAGTTAGAGAGATTAATAACACTAGTGGTGCAAAAATGATGCTGAAAATCCTTATTAAATGTATAATTTTAAGTGTTCATCATACCCTATAACCAACTTATTACTAGTATTAGCAATCAAGCGTAAATAAATTAAAAACAATTATCTAAGAATTTCAAACAAAATGTCAGTTCAAGATCATAATTGCTATCAAGGTTATTTCATAACTTTCCAAATTGTGCGTGTGTGAACTAAGCCAAAACCTTCTTATCACAAACCACAAAATATATAGCCATGAAAATTTTCTCCACATAAAAGCCTTAGCTCCATATCCTCATGGGTGAAAAACTGTTTAAAGGACTAGGGTTTCACTAATGGAGTTGGAAAACATATAAGTACTCAATAAAAGGTCACATTTAAGGATAGACAAACAAACTAACATTGATCCAAAGGTAGAAAAATTAATTGTTTAGAGTTACACCATTCTTGCCACATGTTGGCTTTTAGGACCTCAATCACGAATATCACAAATAGAGCCCGGTGAGAAACAATGTTTCTTAAAGATTTTTGTTTTTGAAAATAAAGACCTTATTGTAATGAATTGATTCTCTTTCTCTCTCTCTCTCTTGCACTTTTTCTTTTAACATTGAACTAACACCTTTATTGAACTGAAGTGACTTTTTCTCTTTTTTGTTTTTTTGAGAATATGAAGAACATCAAAAAATATTACAAAATAAGGATTACTTCTCACCAAAATAAATTTCACAAATTCGAGTCATCCTTCGGCTAGACAAACAAGTCATTCTTTTATCCGAATAGTGTCACTCCAAACAAAAATTAATTAATTCAAAAGATCAATGAAAGTTTATAAGATGTTTTCTCAAACCTCTCCACTCACTCATAAAAAGATGTGTGAGATTAAAAAATGTATACTTAAACATGAAAAATCTCTTGACTTTATACATTGAATCATCCATCTTACCATAAAGTTTAGTATTGTGCACAAGAAATAATTTTGAAAGTTACTCTTGTTAGGGTTTGTGCTTACGTGCCATCCCTGTTTGTATGAATATTTATTTTTTAATATTTATACAATGAATATTTTATTAAATTGCTAATAACCTTTACTAAAAGGTAATTAAGCTTGTAACATTATAGACATTGTATGATCTTAATAAGTTCAGATCTAGTTTAAAGGAGTTTAGACCAGCGCTAAGAGTTAGCACTACTAAGAGTTAGCAGGTTACAAAAGTCAAGGATACTAAATAGTTAAAACCTTATCTATAATGTGATAAAGACCTGAGAATCTACTAGTAATGACATAGTTGCAAAGAGTTGCAATAGAGACTAAGAAATGTCATTATGTAAGTATCTTCTCAAATATAGTGTTCTTGATCTATGTTCACCATTGTGGGTCTATCGGGTAATATAGATTAGTGTATGTCTATATCTGTATTGTACAGATTATTATTCTTAGTTAACCATGAGCTTGGTAGAAGCTCATATAGACATACAGGTATTTAGTTAGGACTGGATACTGAATAGACTCACGAGGACTCTAATAGATATCCTATGAAACCGTCAAAGGAAGGTCCTCTTGAGTTGAGTAGTATTTGTGGTCCTTCGACCTGAGCGCCATAGTGGGCTTATGAGAGATCCACCATACTTTTGTTCCACGTATGTCAGAGACCTTTCATAGTCTGAATCGCTACGTGTCGCTGGGTATGGTCAGATGCTCATGGAGTTTGGTGTGTGTAGATATAGGATCCGCCAGCTCACATAGATGGGTTGTATATCTGATACTTCGAGATTATATCTTATAAAGTCTTATGGCCATAAGTAATCAACCTAGGAAAAGAGTTTCCTACAAGTTTGAACATTATAGCGAAAGTGTTTGCGTATATTGTTCATTACGATATGAATCTGGAGATAAAGTAACGGATGAAATTATCGGGATTTGATAGTAATGATCTATATCCTACTCATCCATGATATAATGATGGAAGGACTATACAAATATGTAGTAACCTCAACATGTATGGTCTAACGCGCTAATTTGTACTATCCGTGATTTGTGCGTGGGGCATCGATCACGGACTTATGGAATAGTTCTATTTGATGAATTGGGCGTAGACCTAGGGAGTCCTAATATAAAATGTACTCTTTGAGCACTTGGGCAGCGTACCGTATTGAATAGTTCAATACAGTAAAATCTAGTAATTTACTAAGGTTAAGTTAACTAAAGTATATGGTTAAATTATGGAACCCACTTTAGGTTAACTTGATAACCTAGTAAGGACATAAATGTAATTTCACTTAATAATTATTTAATTGTTAAATAATTCAAATAAATATTTATTTATTTAATTGTTAAATAAATAATTTAGTTTAACTATGGTTAAGAGTTAACCATTTGGTTAAGTTAAGTTAACCTTACTTAATGGTTAAGTAAAAGTTAACTTAACTATGGTTAAGTTAGTTAACTATGGTTAAAATATTTAAATGTTCTTTTAACCTAACTAGAGTTAAGTGTTAACTATAGTTAGAATATTTAAATGTTTATTTAACCTAACTAGAGTTAAGAGTTAACTATGATTAGGTTAGGTTAAATGCAAATTGAAATTAAGTGTAATAAATGAAATTAAATTCATTTGTATAAATAAGACAAATGTAATTAAATTCATAAGTTTGTTAAATTTTCGTTTTGCTAAAAACTTGGCCAGCCATTACAAAGAGAAATTGTTTTCTGATTATTGGATTCAAGTTGTTGAATTCATAATTTTCTTTTATAAGGTATTAAAACTAATTTTACGAAAGAGGTTTTGATTAATTGATTAAGTGTTAATCAAAAGTAAAAATCAAGAATATAAGTTTAAGTTGTTAAACTTTTGTTGGATCAAAGGCTGTCATTCTAGATAATCAAACCCACCATTGTTGATCACTAGAATTGATCAAAGATTACATTTCGGTGGACTTCAACAATTTCCATCCAAATGCTTCAAGGGTTATTTCTCAATTTCATTTTTTTGTTAATTCCTTTAACATGTAATAATTGTGTTTACTGCAAAGTTTTAAGCTTTCGCTGCGTTATTATATGTATGAGATATGTATATTTTGTTGTTAAATATAAAACCCACATGCAAACACCTATGAATAATCAACTCCCAAGAACTCTTTAGTAACCAAGATAGGAAAAGTGACTAAAACCAAATAATTTTGAAATCATACCTATAGAAAATCAAACTTGTTTATATAAGAATTACTAAGAACACATATGCATGAAATACAAAAATAAAATAACAAGTGGGTTAGAATGCGTTTCAAGAGTCCAAAAATAAACCTTTTACTCATGCCATTCATGATGCTAGATGTTAAATTTATTTTTGGGAAAATAACAAAATGATAACGAAAAGGAACATTGACATCATATATGAACTATCTCTTTCCCAACTAGATTGAGACATTGACATCAATGTCAAAATATAGTAAGAGTGGAGTATAAAAGATATCACCTGAAACATCTTTTATTAAAAAGAAAAACTTGCAACAAAATAAAATAAACCACACAAAATGCTAAAAAATAAATAAAAGTAGAGAGATTATAGACGAAGAGTTAAATTAATCTTGCGTTTCTTCTCATTGTTATCAAGATACAAATTTATTTGACACATGGTTGGATCACATAAAGGTATGAAAGTTTGTAATTTATTGAGCAACTCATTAATAGTTGAAGCAAAAATGAGGATCTGTCGTGCCATTGATGAGATGAATTATTTTTTCATCGCATAGTTAAGAAAAGATAACAACTCATTATAAAAACCATCAACATTTAACAAACCAATGAGTTTTTTGGTGGATTTGCAATTAAGCTCAAGAAGTAATTTGAAAACTTTCCTCAAGAGTTTCAAAGCCTCCTAGTAGAGCTATAAAGGCATCAACATTTTTAAGTATTAGGGATATGTATTCACGCATTAATGATGCCTATAACCCGTCCCTAATTATTTTTCCTACAATGTTTCCAACAACTAGAGCTTTCGGTATAACACCAAAGACTCAACTGCCTTTATTATATGTAGCTGCTGCTACATACCCCATTAATCCACGGCTACCTCTCTATATACTAAATGAATATATCGCTTAGCTAACACCTTACCAAGGGTTTCTGCTGCTTCTACAAACTCTCCTATTTTTCCAGGGCTAGATCCATAAAAGATACAAATTTTTGTGAATTTACAAGTTGATGTTTCCTCTATTGTTACACTCTCCTTAACCTTTGAATGATTTTAAGTATGTATGAAGATTCAAAAATAATGCAATATATTTATAGAGCCAAAAAAGGTGTGCAATGTAAAATTAAATGTGTGGTTGGTTGTTATTGGGTAAGATTAAGCTTTTAATGCAAATTTTTAAAATCAAAGTTAAGTATAGGTGGTTGATTATTATAAGAGAAGACGTTTAAGGTTGAAGAGAAACATTTTTAAAATTAACACCTACAGTAAATATATACAAGTAGTTGTGATTGTGATTCATATCTTTCTTTAGTTTTATGTCTAGAAATGGCTTAAACGCCTTCTATGGGTCGGGGATAGGATTTTCATCTAATTTTCTTATAAATTGGCAAACAGGGTGTTTTAGAGTCAGATCCCTGAGACTGTACCGCTTATGTTCCTTTAGGAATAACTTCTATAAATCATGAATGACAATATACACATATCCACTAGGATGCGTCTCAAGAATCATTAAGATATCATTCAAAGACTTCTTACTTAAACAATCCTTAATGAATGTAATTTTATTTTTACGATTTATAAATATCATTCCTAAACTAAGGCATCTTGAGTTACAAGTCGTATGTTAACACTTTTAAAAAACACCTAATCTTTTTGCTTTTTCCTCTTTACTTTTTTGTAAAAGAACTTTTACCTAAGCCAGGTATGTGAGACATGAATGAGTTTAAAAACTCACTTGCTAATTGAATGTGGGCTTCAATTAATCAACGTACATCACCGGGTATATTCATAATCATTAATAACCTTAATCTTTCACACCTTGGTTGATGAACTTTCTTTAAGGTATGTTAAGGCAATGAGGATAAATATTTTTTCAAATTCATTAGTCATCCACTTTTTAAGAAACAAGGAGAAGAAGAAAGTCTCAATAATTATGGAAAACTAGCAAAATCAACTTGAATGTCACAGAGTACCATTATCTGCCACTTAACCGAAAAATAAAAACACACAAAATAAAATATGGTACAGATTTTGGTACAGATATGGTACAGATCATTAACAACTAAAATAAAATCAAATCAAAACATAAAATATGGTACAGATAGATAGAACCTGATTAAGCATGATAGATAGGATCCATAAGTTGGATTTCCTCGAGACACATAGAGTTGACTACCCTCTATTCATAGCTCTTCAATCGTTGTCCATTGACTTTGAAAACATTTCTATTCTTTGGATTTTCAATTTCAACAGCTCCATGAGAAAACATGTTTTGACAATGAAAGTTCTGGTCCATTGAGAACGAAGTTTGCCAGGAAATAAGTGTAATCTTGAATCGTATAAGAGAGCTTTCTATAAAGGTTTAAAGGTTTTTCTGACAATATGTTTTTCATGAAATGTTTACATTTTCTGTTTGTATATCCTAGAGTTTTCATAAGCATCATTCCTGATTTCTTCTAATTCATTCAACTGGAGTTTTCTTAGAGAACCAGTTTTATCTAAGTCAAAGTTAATCATTTTGAGAAACCCAAAAAGCTTTATGTTCTAATTCCACAAGCAAATGACAAGGTTTTTCCAAAAACAAACCTATAGGGAGACATACCAATTGTTGATTTAAAAGCAGTACCATAAAGCCCAAAGTGCATCATTTACTCATAAAGACCAATCTTTTTTATTTAGGTTTACCCTTTTTTTCTAAAATTCGTTTGATTTCCCTATTAGCAAGCTTTACTTGTCTACATGTTTATGGGTGGTAAGATGTAGACACTTTGTGTGTGATTCCATATTTCTTCATCAACGGTTCAAAAGGTTTGTTACAAAAGTGTGAACCTCCACACTTATAATTTCTCTAGAAATTTCAAACCTTATCAAAATATTATTGTTTAGAAACTTCAAAACCATTTTATGATCATTGTTTTTAAAGAGGATACCCTTAACCCATTTGGAAACATGATCAACAGCCACCAAGATATAAATGTACCTAAAATAATAAGAAAATAGACCCATAAAATTAATGCCTCCACATAAAAAAGTTCAATCACTAAAATTATGTTTAATGGCATCATATTCCTATGAATTATACTTCATAACTCTTGACATTGTTCATAAGTTTTGTAAAACTCATAGGTATCTTTGAAAATAGTGGAGCAGTAAAATCCACATTGCTAAATTTTTGCTCCAATTTTCTTTGAAGAAAAATAATCATCACAAGCTTTAGAATGACAAAAGAAAATGACATCATGAATTTCATTATCAGGCATACTTCATTTTATGATTTAATCAGGACAATATTTGAAAAGGTATGGATCATCCCAAAAATATTGTATACCTTACATAAACATTTCCTTCTGTCCTGGGACTACCAATGAGAAGGAAATTTTCCTATAACAAGAAAATTAGCAATGTCAATAAACCAAGGTAATTTAACAATACCAAAAAAGTTATTCATCTGGAAATGTATCATTGATTGGTGAAGATTCATCACAAATAAGTCTAGATAAGTGATCCATCACAACATTTTCAACTCTATTTTTATCCTTAATTATGATGTTGAATTATTAGAGGAGAAGTATCCATCTAGTTAACCTTAAGCATCGTTCTTCGAAATAAGATACTTTAAAGCTGCATAATCACTAAATACAACAATAGGGAATCAACAAGATAATATCTAAATTTTTCCAAGCAAATACTATTGCAAGTAATTCCTTTTCAGTTGTAGAATAATTCACTTGAGCAATATTAAATGTTTTCCTTGCATAGTATATAGCATGGGGTTTCTTACCATTTTCTTTGCCCTAAAATAACTTTATTCTTATCTTTTCAAAATGTAAAGACCAATCAAGAGATTGAATAATAGGAGTAGAAGTTAATATGATTTTAAGTTTATCAAATGCTTTTTGACAAACTGTGGTCCATTAAAAAATAATGTCTTTTGACAAAAGATTACACAATGGTCTAGATATGACACTAAAGTCTTTAATGAACCTTTTACAAAAACCATCATATCCTAAGAACTACCTAACATGTTTTACATATGTAAGGGAAGAAAGATTGGTGATCAAATCAATTTTGTCTTTATCCATTTCTATGCCCTTAAATAAAACAATATAACCTAGCACAATACCATGATCGACCATGAAATGACATTTTTCCCAATTAAGTATAAGATTAATTTTTGTGTGTATGCATAATAAGGAGTTTCTGCAAATTTGATAATCAATTATCAAATGAATTACCAAAAACAAAAAAATCATCCATGAATACTTCAAGAAAATGTTCAACTATATCAATAAAAATACTGAGCATGCAGCTTTGAAATGTGGTAGGTGCATTACATAAAGTAAAAGGCATTCTTTTATATATAATGTTCCAAAATGGCATGTAAAAGTAGTTTTTTCTTGATCCTAAAGTGCAATTTCAATTTGGTTGTATCTAGAATACCTATCTATGAAATAATAAAATTCATGCTTAGCTACCCTTTTTAAAATTTGATCCATAAAAGGTAGAGGGAAGTGATATTTCCTAGTCATCAAATTTGGCTTCCTATAGTAAATGCACATGCGCAAACTAGTAACAGTTATAGTTGGAATTAATTCATTATTTTTATTTTTAACTATAGTTACACAAGATTTCTTAAGTACAACTTGAGTTGGACTTACCCGTTTACTATCAAAAATAGGATAAATGATTCTATATCTAAAAGCTTAAGCGCCTCATTTCTTACCACTTCTTTTATGTTAGGATTGAGCCTTTGTTGCATCTCTCTAGAGGGTTTGGCATTATCCTCTAATAAATCTTATGTGTGCATATTAAAGGGTTGATTCTTTTACTATTAGCAATGGTCCATCCTAATGCCTTTTTGTGCAATTTCAAAGTGTCAAGTAACTTACTGTCTTGGAGTGAATTCTACTTAGATGAGATGATTACAGGAAAAGTTTCAATTTCACCCAAAAAATGAACACTTGAGATCAGATTGTAATGGTTTCAATTCAGGTTTTAGTGGTTGCATATTTGATGGCAATTAAGCATTCATAATTGATGGTAATTCTTCAAATCTTGGTCTTCATTTGTTTATTCTAAAAATTTATGAAGAAGAATGCGTTTCAGAATTATTTTCCATTTCATAATCATTATTAGAAGAATAGACATTAAATTCAGCATGTACAAGTTCTTCGATTAGATCAACTTCATGCAAATTATGATCATCCATAAATTTCTTGAAAATATTAAAAACATTCAATTCATAAGTAATATTACCAAAAGGTAACTTCAAAAAATATTTCTACAATTAATCAAAGCATTAGAAGTTGCAAGAAATGGGCTTCCTAGAATGATTATAATTTGAGCATTCAAGTTTAAAATAGGACGTGTATCCAAAACAATAAAATCAATAGAAAAATAAAATTTATCAATTTGAACAAGCACATCTTCTACTACTCCTCTTGGAACTTTCACACTTCTATTAGCAAGTTGAAGAGTGATTGGAGTAGGTTTAAGCTCACCAAGTCCTAATTGCTCATAAACAGTGTAAGGCAAAAGATTAACACTAGCTCCTAAATCAAACAATACACGATCAATCCTAAAATTACTAATCACACAAAAAATGGTTGGACATCCAGGATCCTTATATTTTGGATGAGTGTTTTGTTGAATGATTGAACTTACACTTTCGATAAAAAAAAATGCTTTTTTGTTTAACATTAAGCTTTCTTTTGACCATGCACAAATCTTTCAAAAATTTGGTATAAAATGGGACTTGTTTTATTGCATCTAACAAAGGGATATTTATTTTGACTTGCTTGCAAAGTTCATAGATGTCAGAATTTAGATTTAACTTTTCAATAGGTCTCAATCTTTGAGGAAATGGGGCAGGAATTTGACACTTCTCTATCTTAAATGGATTTGACTCTTTTTTCTTCTCATTTTCTACTTCAAGTGGTTTAGGTTCATCTTTTTTTGAAGAAAGAGTTTTATCAATATCCTTACCACTATGAAGTGTTGTGATGGCATTGATATCTTTAAGTGATTTTTTTTTCACAAGATTTATTTACATTTAATTAACTCAAGAGATTGGGTATAGGTTAAGAAGGAAACTCACACTTTTCTTGATTTTGTACAAAAGATTTCAGATTGAAAAGTGTACTCTTTATCTCATTAATGGCCCATAAATTTTGATCATTAAGTCTTGATTACTCACGCATGAATGCTTACAACATCTTTTTAAGGGTTTTTATGTTTAGTGAGTGATATGGAGGAGGATTTAAAGGCTTTTGATGAGGTTGTGTTTGAGCATTATTGTCATTTCTCCAAATAAAATTTGGATGGTTTCTCCAATTTGGGTTATAGGTGTTGAAGTACTAACAGGGCATTCACTTGCTCATGCATGGCTTCTTTAAAGATCAGGAGGTTTGGGCACTCATTTACGAGATGACCAACAATATCACAAATACCACAAATTTCCTCAATAAAAATGGATTTGATTTCTCCTAGTTTTCTCATTTCCATGGCTTTCACTTTCCTAGCCAAATTAGCTACCCTAGCACTTAGATAATGTTCTTGACTCAATTAATATTTCTTTCCACTAAAACTTGCAAGTTTAGGTCTAATTGAACTGGTAGAACAAGTGATTTGCCAATTTTGACAATTCTCATATAAATAATCCAAATAATCAAATGCCTCATCTAGATCTGTCTAAAAATTCATAGAAAAAAATTCTCCATTACACATAGTTTCTATGAATTTTTTTGTCTAAGAAATTAAACCATCATAAAAAAAACTAATTATTCTCCATTTTTCAAAACTATGATGTGGGCAAGAATTTAACAGATCTTTGAATCTTTCCCAACAATGAAAGTATGTTTCATTTTCCTTTTGAGAAAAATTTTGAAATTTTCTTTTCAAAACATTGGTTTTATATGTTGAAAAACATTTCTTTAGAAATTCACGTTGCATTTCTTGCCAAGTACCTATTGACTTTTGTTTTAAAGAACTAAGCCAAATTTTTACTTTGTCTTTCAGCGAAAATGGAAACAACTTAAGTCTAATAATTTCTTCACTACATCCTTGATTATTAAATATACTACAAATTTCTTCAAATTCTTTTAAATACAAATATAAGCTTTTCGATTCTAAGCCATGAAAATTTAGAATTAAGGGAACCATTCCAGGCTTAAATCTAAAGGAGTTTCCAATTGATGGGACTTAGAATCTCAAAACCATATACTCATACAAGAAGAGAAAATAAAATATAATAATAACAAATCTTATAAATAAGAGAAGTAAAGTAAAGAAGAAAGAAAAATAAAATAAAATAAAGCAAATTAGACTAAAATAAAATAAGATAGAGCAAATTAGAAGGAAAATTAAAAAAGAGCACATTAGGTGGCAAGGCCAACCATAAAATAAAAAGTTTGAGAAATAATTAAAAGTTAGATTAGTAAATAATAGATTGGAATAATAAAAGGTTAGTAAAAAAACCTAGGTGGTCAAACCAACCATAGTCAAATAAAAATAACAAAATAAAGAATACTTAAAGTAAAGCAAGATAGGAGGCTTAGCATTCCATGAAAAAATAAATATCAATTATCTTAGTTAATTTCACTCCCTAACAACGACACTAAAAACTTGCTACAACTTAAATATTGTATTACTTAAGTGTAGGTTGTCTTAATAATAGTATTTTATCATGCGTCCGAGTGTCATATCCACAGGGAGTGATCACTAAGAGTAAAGGTGGTTTGTCAATGTTCAAGAGTAATGAAGTATTGTACCCAAAGATGGAAATATTAGTTAATTTTAAAAAAAAATATTACCAAGTGTAAATTAAGGAAATTAATTTAAAAGAATAGTAAGGTATTAGAGTTCCACACTTACTTCGGTTGTAGTAGAGTTCTTTTGATCCATTTACTCACTTGAAAAATGATTTCAATTAATTAAAATCGTCATTTGTAAAAATATATTGTCAATAAGTAGAAGATGTTTCCAATGATTCTTTGTGCCTTAGTCTACAAAGCATCAAGACTTCAAACAAACTAAAACCACTTCAAAAAATGATAAATCAAATTATTTGAATACAAACATGAAATATAAGAGTACAATTGAAGTGACAAAACTACACATTCATTAAGTATTTTCCTCTTAGCCTTAGCTAAGAGCTTAGAACAACATAACTTGAGAAAATATAATAAAATGAAAAATAAACTAAAGATTACAAAATGACAAAAGATACATATCCCCTTCTTCAACCAAGGGTGTCCTTAAATAGACAAATTTATGGGCACTATTCATGTGTGACCAAATCTTCAATTTTTTAACTACCAAACTTTCCATCGAATTTGTAATACTCTTTTGACTAGGAAGTTGGCTGAATTGGACTTTCTGCTCAACTAACAAGTTATAGATAATAGAATCATACAAATTGGATTTGTATTGTGTGAGATACAATTCAAATACAAAAGCCTACTTGGATTGGGCTTGCATTGCAGATGAGTCCTTTTCAAAGCCACTTTTCACCCTCTAAACATTCGAATTACAAATTGTGTCAAATTTTATTGTACATGAAATTATCTCTCCACAGGTTAAAGAATTGCTTCAATTGGCTTTTTTGGTAGAAAGTTATACCCAATTTATTGAACCTATATTAAAATAGTTAAAAACTTAATTATGTATAATTCTGAAAACATGCTCAAGTTAGGGAGATTAATAACACTAATGGTGTAAAAAGGATGCTAAAAATTCTTTATTAAATGTGTAATTTTATGTATTCATCAACTTTATCAAATTGACCCATTAAACTTTTGACCTTCCTCAGTTTTGCTAATATGTTTTCCTCCCAAGCTTTAAAGTTGCCATTCACTTGATTTACTATTAGCTAGGAGTCAATCTTTACTAGTATTTGTGTGGCAGCCACAGCGCAGGCAACTTTTAATCCGACCTAGAAGGTCTCATACCCAGCTCTATTGTTAGAAGCCTTAAATCTTAACCTAACAGTATAACATATTTCATCTTCTTCAGAGCCGATAAGAATTATCCTTACTTCACACCCTTGAGATTTGAATGCTTCATCAATGTAAAGCACCCAACCGTACTCTTCCTTTATGTGTCTTCCTCAATCTCTTCTAGCTCCAACCCCCCAAGCATACATTCTACCCCAAAATTAATTAGGGCTTATCCCTTGATAGTTGCTCGGGGTTTATATTAGAGGTCAAATTTGCTCAGTTCTATCGACTATTTGACCAGAAGTCTTGATAAGTGTATGGCTTATGCAAAATCTATCTAAAGGGCTGGTTTATAATTGTGTGGGCCTGGAGTAGGATCGTACCTTTCTTCTTGATATATATATAAGGGCAAGGACTAGCTTCTCTGTAGGAGGGTATTTACTCTCGAGTTTGGTGAAGGATTTGCTGGCAAAGTAAACTGGTCGTTGGATCCCCATCTTCTATTTGACCATTACTAAGCTCATTACTTTGTTTGAGACACTAAGATACAATATTAACTCATCCCCCTGAGCTGGCACAGTAAGGTGCACGAGTTAGGAAAGATAAGCCTTAAGCTACTGAAAAGCTTCTTCATACTGAGGTCTACTGATTCTTCTCTCTTCTCTTTATAGATTGAAAATTTTTGAAGCAGTTATCTATGCCTCAGGATATGAATTGCTTCAAGGCTGCTACTCTCCCTGTGAGCAGTTAGATCTCTTTGACTGTGCTTGGTGATTTCATTTCCAAGATTGCTTAGATTTTATTTAGGTTATCTTTTATCCTTATTTTTCTAACCATGAATCCCAAGCACTTGCTAGACTTTACCCAAAAAATGGATTTCTCTAGGTTCAGCTTCATGTTTTGCCTCCTTAAAAGATCCCCCAATTTAATGGACTTAGCTATCATATCATCCATATACACCTCCATATTTTTTCCTATCAAGAGTTTAAATAGCTTATTCACTAACCTCTGATAAGTGGCCCCTGTATTTTTAAGCCCGAACGGCATTTCCTTGTAGGCAATAAGTCCCCTGATGTGTAACAAAAGAAGTCTTCTCTTGATCTAGGAGAAATATTGAGATCTTGTTGTACCCAGAAAAAGCATCTATAAAACTAAGTAGCTCATGCCCTGTCGTCAAGTCGACCAACTGATTAATTTTGGAAAAGAGAAAGCTATCTTTAAGGCACACTTTATTTAGGTCAGTAAAGTCAACACACATTCTCCACTTTCCATTCACCTTTGTTTACCATAATGACATTAGTCAACCATTCAGGGTAATGCACTTCCCTAATATGAGCTAACAGTTTCTTTACTTCTGCTGCCATTACTTTATTCCTTTCTTGGTTAAATATCCTTATCTTTTATTTAATCGATCTAAAAGTTGGACTTACTACTAGTGCATGGGAAGCCAGTACCGGATCAATTCCAGACATATCTTTGTATGACTATGCAAAGATGTCTAAACATTTCCGTACCAGTTCTGTTAATGACAGGACCTTCCCTGAGACCCTCTCTTGTAGATCTCAGCAGCCCCGTCGGCATCCCAAGAGAAGTTTCTCAGAATCTAAGTATCAAAGCTGAGAAATTCTGCGAGGCAAGCCCCTTTTTAATTCTTGCTATCACTGATAATATCCTAGAATATTCGTGGAGATAATTTATCAAAATTTAAAAAAAAAACAAAGAGAGTTTTCTTTGTTTTTCTGAAAATCCGAAAACAAAACTTGTAAGGAAAATCACACTTCTATTTCAAATAACTTTCTCAACTTCCAAATACAACCTCTGGTCCTTCTAAAATCAAATTCAAACTCAACCCAACAATTTCATTTCAATTACAAAATTTTTATACTATGTTACCGAAACTATTTCTTGTTTGTTCCAAAACATATTTACAATATACACAAAATCTATATCTACTATATAAAAAATCAAAAGGTGGTACTCAACACATTTACATTTACAATGATCGTCTGACTTAGCCCAGTAATTACTGTAGGAGAACTAGTAACCTGTGTACCAAGGTCTGCACCTGGAAAAAGTTTTAAAAAACATAAAATACAAAACGAGTGAGCTAAAAGAGCTCAGTGAGTGCATTTAAAATTTTCAATAAAAATAAAATTTTAAATGTTGAAAAACTGCCTAAAACATATTTCTCAAGCTATCATAAAACTGTAAAATTATTTTTTAAACATCATATGCTAATAAATCTTGCTTAGCGGTTTTATTAATAATTCTTGAAAACAAATGCTAGGATCTATAAAACATAGTAACTAACATACATATTTATGTAAGTATATTGATATGTATTCAATAACTCAAAAACTGCTAAAACTCTCGCTCGGCCATTGTTTTTCTAAACTGCGACAAATGGTAACCCTAAAACTCTATGCTCACACAATGACTAAACTGGCACCGCACAAGTGAGTAGGTCACAGGGCGTCTAAACTAGCAACACCCATTGTGACATCTAAAGATATCTCATTGGCTATACAAGGGAATCTTACATCGCCTACATATAGCGAGACAATACCCCGTACACATAAAGTGATGCATATCACTCAACAACTTGACTTTTTAGAGTCAGTGACATGCCTCCCAATACTTGCCCATGCATATGGAATGTACCAGCCAGGTCTTAAACTATCACCACACTGTAAATTTGAGGGTACGAATGGCCTTTAAAAACTAATTTAATAACTTTAAAAAAATCTGTTTTTCAACTGAACATAGAAATTCATAATTATAACAGTATATAAAAACTGTAAATCATATTTAAGCATTTAAGATCACATAAAACATAAATATTCAAATATACGGAAACATATTAAATGAAAGATAAATAGTTATAGATTTTCACTCACTGAAAGCTTCAAGTTCAATTTTTTTCCGAAATTTTTTTTTCTTTTACTGCTCTAGGTTTTCTTCACCTACATGCCACAAATAACATTTATAACCTTTGCTAATGCTAAAATCACACTTAAACTAGTAAACGCCCTAATTGGCTTCCAAATCCCAGATGGACTCTACTTTCTATTTTTCATTTACAAAGTCATTCAAACTTATTTAATTTACCATCTGAAGCCATAAAAATTGTTTAACACTCTATAAATTTGATTGGACATAATTACCCTTCATCTTACTAAGAATGGACAAATGTCCCTTTTTCTTCATTTTTGATTTTTCATCAACCATATACACCCAATTGACATAAGGAATGATTTATGCACAACAATTGAACTAAAACACAACTCAAACCCTAAAATTCCCTAAATGGCCGAATTCACTTTTCTCCATCCAACACATTTCTTTTCTCAATTTCTTGTTTCAATGACATTCAAATCATGCCAATTTTATTTTAATTCCCTAATAATATTCAATTGAATTTTTTTACATCAAGATCACACAAAGACATTAATTCTACACATTCACACATATACATACTTACTTATATAATATACATATATATCATATAAATATATTCATATATATATATATACATATATACATACAACCATGCTTACACATACTTACATGTTTATATAATCTATAAATACATTCACATATGTATATATATAGATACATATGTATTTCTATTCATTAATACATATATATGTATATCTACACATATACATACAAAAATACATATATACACACATAGAGATGTATATATATACATATCTATATACATCCAAATACATGAAATTAATATCAAAATAATAAATTTCTTCTTACTTCTTTCTTTTTTTCCTTCCTTCCTTTCTTTCTTTCTTCTTTCTTTTCTTTCTTTCTTTTTTTTCTTTCTTTCGGCAACACTTCTTTCCCTCTCTATTTTTTCTATTTTTTTCTCTCCTTTTTTTTTTGCTAAAACTTCTTTCCCTCTCCCCTTTTCTAACATGTATCTCTATCTTTTTCTAAACACTTCTTTTTTTTTTTTTTTCTAACCAATTAAAATACTACAATTGCCCATTTTTTACTTTTCCATAACCAATCACAATAACACACCTATACTAACTTTAATTAACACTTATCCCATTTTAAATAATAATATAATAATAATATAAAATATTTATAATATCTATTATTATTATATTATTAAATTTGGATAAATGTTAATTACTTTAATTACTTAATTAATTTATATTAACCATAGTTAACTTTGAACTCAACCTTGGTTATTTTTTAACCATGGTTATATTAATAAATTAATTAAATAATAAATGTGTGTTTTACCCTATTGCCATTTAACGTGGTTAATCGATCACCCGTGCGGGTCCCACATTACCATACTAATGGGTTAATATAACCACATTGAAATATTATTCGCACATGCCACACACAAAAGAAACTTTTGCAATAAGGTCAAAATCAATTATCCCTACAGCTTCTTTATTGTGATACTTCAAAATTTAGGTATCTATGATATTCATAGGAATTGGGTCTCACAGTTAATCCTTCTTTAACTTTAGGTTCAATCTAAGACCCAATCTTTACTACCTTTTTAGGCATATTGGGTCTGACCTGAACTGGCTCAACTCTTATGCTGGCTCAAGTGATTCCTGTCCCTAGACACAACACCTATCCCTTCTTCAATAGGGAACTTGAGCTTTAAATAGTGTATGGATAGGGCTATATTAGTATTCCTCACAAACGAAGGTCTGAATGCATTTCTTCATGGGTTTCATTAAATATTATATCAATTGAACTCCCAAGGTCAACGAATATCCTGCTAACGTCTATACCTAGCATATGCATGGCTACAACAAGTGCATCCATGCATTGTTATACGGGTAACTTACTCATTGGGTATCCTCATTGGTAAACATAATGGGGACTTCTTGTTGCAATTACGATTTCTTGGCTAATGGAATGTTACACATGACTTGATATCTAACCATTGAATACCATGAGTAATTCTTCTATTGCTAGTTTGAGTCCTCTCCCATCATTAGTTCTTTAGAGATGATCATGATAGCATTATGAGTGGACCTATTTGGGCGATTAATAGGCTGGCTGTGCTACCGGTCTGCCTATAATTTTCCCAAAAAACCATTCTCATTAGGGCATCTACTTGCCTTTTCAACTCAAGGCACTCACTAGTTGCATGCCCTAAGCTCTAGTGAAATTTGTACCAACTTCTTGAATTTTTTCATTGCTCCACCTTCTTGCCCTTGTGAGATAGTTTAGAAAGCAAGTCTTTATTCTTGATAACTTCATAAATATCTTTCAGTGGGGCAGATAGAAGAAGAAAGTTATCGATCTGAGCTACCCTGTATTGTTCCTCAGTAAAGTGTGCTATCTAGTTTCTTAGATTTCTAGGTTGCTCAGGGTAATTAACTTAAGAGAGATATCTGTTTTACCTGTCGTTTGTTCAAGATGGGGACTTTGTTGCGCCTGTTTAAGTAGATTGCCCTTTATTGTGGCTTGTTTGCTCTGTCGGCCCTTGGGTTTTTTCTTTTTTTTTTTTTTGAGGGGAGGGTGATCTATCACTTCTCTCCCAAAATCTTTCATTTCCCATGGGGGGGATTTGACCCCGAATTATGTCCGTGAGTGCTCTCTTCGCATCTTCTTCTTCCTCTTTGGTGATATATTTGGATGACTTGTTATACGTGGTAGCATAGTTCAGAATATTGCTATTTGAAAAGTAATACCATAATATATTTTATTTTAGCCCGAACTTGAGAGCTTTCAAGGCCATTGACTGATCGAATGCACCTAGAAAGATACATTTTTTGTGGAATCTCTTCATATAGTCTTTAAGACTTTCATTTCTTCCCTACTTGATCTCGTTTAACTATCAGAGATCTTTTACTACTTCATAGGAACCTAAAAAATGATGTGTGAACTTTTTTGTGAGCTCATGGTAAGATGAGATACTCTGCTGCTCTAGACCCCGATACTAGAGTAAGGATGGACCCTCAAGATTTGTGTGGAAGAGCTTACACATCTGCTCTTGCCTTAGCCCTATGATTGATAGTAGATCAGTTACCTGGTCGACACAATGGTATGGGTCTATCACTTATTGGTAAATTGGAAGGCTCGACAGTCTAAACCCACTCGGGAGCTCTATATCTCTCAACTCATTAATTAGTGGAGATCTCAATTCTCAGTCGTTTTTGGAGCAAGCTGATCTTTCTTCTTTTTTTTTCCTCCAGAAGGCTCTTCAGCTTTCTTCCAACCCACGAACCTTATCTTCAAGAGGCTGCTTAGCACACAACTGCTCTTGATCATTGTTCTTATGCCTTCTCATCTGTTCAAAGTCTACAACCTGAAACATATCTCATTCGTCTAGCACATGGATCTATCTTCCCACCCCAATAGGGCCATAGAGTACCTCCGATCTTTCCTCCTTAACTTGTCGGTTCAGGTTTTCGTGGGCCTTTATATTTTCCCTTAGATTGTCCCTTATCTCTCTTCCTCTTCCCTTTCCCTATTTTCTTAGCATCTCAGCCATCACCTGCCTTAATTTCTCATTTTCTCCCTTAACATCTATAGCTTCTCTTGAACCTCTCTTGGGAAGGAGATTTTAGGCAAATTGGTTGGGTTCAGTGGGTGGGCTCCTTGGGTTTTATTTTTACGTAGATTCCCAACTTGCTACTTTCTAACAAGTTGGTTCCTACTATTTGATGAGTGTTATGCCATTTCTTGGTGTTTTAGTAGGTGCCTAACAAAAGCTTTTTGTTATATTCCCATAAACGCCGCCAAAATTTATTGATAAGAAAAAATGACTTTCTTGGGCCAACGTGTGGGCCCCCACCCCTCTACTAGCAGGGTGGGGTCCACTCCTACTCGGTGGGCCCACTCAAAGGAATATCGGAGTCCCCCCTCATTTCTTTCACCTTTTCGAGGCTCGAACCCAGGACCATATGGGGTTCTAAGACCACTGGGGAGCCTCGAAAAGGCGAAAGAAAGGAGGGGGAACTCCGATATTCCTTTGAGTGGGTCCACCGAGTAGGGGTAGACCCCACCCTGCTAGTAGAGGGGTGGGGGCCCACAATAAAAAGGCGCAAAATTGTAATATCCAATCCCTATTAGTAGTATTGGCGCCTAAATTTCGGTATAGAACAAATAAGACACCGTAGGGTTACTCAATTTTAACCCTATTAGAAATATTTTCTTTATAGTGCACGTGAGAGATATCAGACCTAATTTGGTAATTTTACACTTGATCGGTGCGCCGGACGACCCTAGAATATTTTTAGAATTTTTCTCTATTGGCTTGGAAAAGAAAATTCTAATTTACTACATGAATTTCCATTTAAGGGTTATGAATGGAACAAGCCTTTGTTGAGAAACATAATCCATATATTAGAGAATGGACCAATTAGAAGAAATCTCATGGATTGCCAAGTTGGAAGTTCTAGTTAGTTCTTTGGACTATTCCAACTAGATAGTTACAAATGAACTAATTACATAATTAGTTTTCAACTAATGACAAATTAGTAATTTTGAGAAAGTTGAAGGGCAAAATGGTAAATAGAGGGAGGACTATAAATAGGTTGGAAGTGTGTAGAATTTTGAAGATGATCAAAAGCAAACACTTAGAACAAAAGAGAGAAAATTCGAGCTTGGAAAGGGGGGCTGCTACAGTAACCTTTCAAGTTTTGTTTTCATGAATTTTCATGTGTAATCAAGCCAAATTAAGGTTACAAACCCATCCCTAAGCTCAATTGAAGTCTCTATTAGAGGAAATTCAAGAAAAAGAGGTAAGAAAAGCATCTTTTATGAGTTTGATAAGTGAGAATTCAAGAATGTGTTAATTGATGTTCTTATGTGTATTCTTGGCTTAGATTGAGTTGAATTCTAGTTTGGAGCTTGAAGGAGTCATCAATTTGAAGAAATTGGCAAGGTGAGAATTAGGGTTTTTGGTGATTTTGTTGTAGAGATTTCAATTGATTGTAATTAGGGCTTTAGAATGAAATTGGCATAATTTTATTGTAATTGGAACAAGAAATTGAGAAAAGGAATGTGTTGGAACCTAGGGTGAAATTCTGCCACTTTAGGGAAGTTAAGAATTGAGTGGTGTTTTGATTGAATTGTTGTGTGTAAATGATGCATATTGTGAATTGAATGTATATGGTTGATGAAAAAACCCAAAAATGAAGAAAATGGGACATAATTGTCCATGTTGGAAAGGTGAAGGGCAAGTATGTCCAATCAAATTATAAGATGTTCAATAATTTTCAGGGTGCCGGATGGTGAGTTAGTTTCGATTATGGCTCCGTAACTAAAATCGGGAAGTAGTTTACATCTGGGCTTTGTATGCCGATTAGGGCATTTAGTAGTTAAATGAGATTCTAGTGTTCAATTTGGTTCTAAATGTCATTTATGACGCGTAGGTGAGGATAACCGAGAGCGTTAACGGGAGCAGGAATCGGGAGCGAAATTGAGCGCGGAGCGGTTGTGAGTGGAAATCTGCCATTTCTTTTACTTTTCGATTATTATGTTTTCGCACAATGACTATGTATGTTTTATGAGCTTTCGATACATAAACATGATTTATGATCTTGATATATTCATAGACATGCTTTTACATGATCGATTTGTGAAACAATTTTAAAATTTTTGCATTTGTTTTAAGGCCATTGGTACCCTCAGATTATAGTGGTGGTGATTGTATTAGACCCGGCCGGTATATCCCGTGCACATGGGCAGGTCTTGGGGGTGTGTCACTAACTCCGGGAAGTCGGGATGTCGAGTCATGTGAGTCACTCTATATGTACGGGATATTGTCTCGCTATATGCATGCGATGTAGGATTCCGCTGCGTAGCCAGTGAGATGTCTTGAGATGTCACTGTGAGTGCTGCTAGTTGAGGTGCCCCGTGACCTACTCACGTATGCGGTGCTAGTTGAGTCGCTGCGTGGGTATAGAGCTTTACGGTTACCATTGGTACAGCTTAGAAAGAAAATGGTCAAGCGAGGATTTTACTAGTTTTTGATTTACCGATAGCATTTATGCATTTATATGCACACAGCAGTTATTATGTTATACAGATTCTGAATATAGTTTTCCAAAGATGTAGATAAAACTCGCTCGGCAAGATTTCATTAGCATATGATATTAGAAACCGTTTTACAATTTTACATCCGTTTTAGAAGCATAATTTCTGCATGTACTTTAAAAATTGCTATCTTTGTATAATATTCTTGTAATTGAATTCTCATTTACACTCACTGAGCTCCTTTAGCTCACTCGTTTTATGTTTTATGTTTTAAACCCTTTTCCCAGGTGCAGGTCTCGGAACGCAAGCTGCTGATTCTCCTATCGCCGAGTAGTGGGCCGAATCCATAGATAATTTTTGTACATGTAAATGTGCTAATAGCACTCTTTACTTTATGCATAATAGTTGTAGGCATGTATATTTGTAAGTATGTATTGAATCAAGAAGAAGAGATTTCCAGTTTATGATGATCGTTTTTTACTTTTTATGATTATGCTTATTTTGTGATTTACACGAAATATTTGAGTTATGTTGGATTTGATTTGAAAAGGACCGGAGGTCCGAATTGGTATAATGGAGATGTGTTGGAATTAGAAGTGAAATTTCTTTGCAGGTTTATATAGATTTTCTGAAAAACAGGGGAAGCTCTGTCCATTTGTTTTTAAAACTAAGATGTCGTTTTCATGTATATTGCTAGATCTTCTTAGTAGTAACAAGAATTAAAAAGGGGTTCGCCTCACGGAATTTCTTAACTTACCCAGTTAGGTTCGGAGGAACTTCCGTCGGGGTGCCCGGCAGGGCCGCTGGGATCTATAGTAGAGGGTCTTGGGTTGGGTCCTGTCACAACGAGTCTTATATTTATTTACTTGTGAAAATAAAACCTTGGGCTTTGTCTGATTTGGGCCGTGATCTTAGGCTTTTTGAATTTCTTACTAAATTACTCTTGTAAAAACTAAGAAAAAATACTCGTCATGATCTCACCGGTAGTGGTTCCAATGAAGACTCGCCGATGCTTAAGTCAGCCTTTGGAAATGTGGTGAGAGGAAATAAAGGAGAAAGAGAATAATGTTTTTCTAGAGTAAAAAAAAATCAGAACTTGTTCATTGTTTTTCTTCCCTTTTTTATAGCATTAGGCCTTAAAGATTTTGTAGGCGATTGTTCAGGTCATCACCGGATTGTTGGGTGTGACTGAAGGCGAACATTCAGGTCATCACCAGATTCGTTAATGGTAGTGTAGGTTGTCACTCTTAATGCCTTGCCTTATTTAGGTTGTTAACTCAATGGGGACATTCCCATATGGTTGATGACTAGTCAAGCTGCTTGGTATTTTCTAAAATCCTTAGCAACTTTAAGAACTGGTGCTTTCCAGTCTATGGATGAGTGGCTTAGCGTATCCACGTTGCGAGCTGCTTAGGGTGCTTGGAATTATATTCTTGATCAGGACAGGGCTCATAGTGGGGTCCGTAGAGGGTGGAACCAAATATATAAGGTCTAAAGCTTCGTCAATTTCAAGCTGGTCAGAGTGGTAAAAGGGATCCCGAATAGGTTACGGGCCTGTTGTTTTAGGTGAAGCTAGTTGTGGTTCTGTATGTTGGGCCTGCAAGATTTTCAGGGGGAACATAAACAAATTATTATTTTAATTTGATACATAAATAAATAATTTTTCTTTCCTAAACATTAATTTAATTAATTACATAAATTACTATTTTGATTTTAAAAATAAATAAATAAATTTTAATTTAACTATTAATTAATTTAAAATTTAAAATAAATGCATCACATGGAACACAAAGAGCACGGTCGCGTGGGGTATAATAGACTGCACGATGCCGGATAAACACTTAAAATTATACATTTTATAAGGATTTTTAGCATATTTTGCATCATTACTGTTATTAATCTCCCTAATTTGGCTATTTTCAGTATTATATCTAATTAAGTTTTTATCTATTTTAATGTAGGTTTGGTAAATGGACTATAACTTTCTACCTAGAAATTTCATTGAAGTAATTATTAAACCCGTGGAAATATGATTTCACGTATAACAAAATTGGATATCACACATAATTTATAATTTGAACGTTTGGAGAGTGAAAAATGCCTTTGAAGAGGACCCATCTACAGTGCAGGCCCAGTCTGAGCAGGTTTTAGTATTTGGGCTGTATATCACAAAATAAGAACCCAATTGATATAATTCAAGAAGCCACGAAAATGTATTTCAATTAACTACAAATTATTAGTTTCGTAAAAAGTCTGATTCGACCATCTTACCAGTCAAAAGAGTGTTACAAATGCAGTAGAAAGTTTGGTAGTCAAAATGTTGAATGTTTGGTCACACATGAATAGTGCCTATAAATTTGCCTATTTAAGGACTCCTTTAGTTGAAGGTGGGATATCTTCTACCATTTTGTAATTTTTCGTTCACTTTTTATTTGCATTCTATTTTCTTAAGTTATGTTGTTCTAATTCCTAGCTAAGGCCAGGAGTGAAATTGTAATATCCAATCCCTATTAGTAGTATTGGCGCCTAGATTTCGGTATAGAACAAATAAGACACCGTAGGGTTACTCGATTTTAACCCTATTAGAAATATTCCCTTTATAGTGCACGTGAGAGATATTAGACCTAATTTGGTAATTTCACACTCGATCGGTGCGCCGGACGACCCTAGAACATTTTTAGAATTTTTCTCTATTGGCTTGGAAAAGAAAATTTTAATTTACTACATGAATTTTAAGGGTTATGAATGGAACAAGCCTTTGTTAAGAAACATAATCCATATATTAGAGAATGGATCAATTAGAAGAAATCTCATGGATTGCCAAGTTGGAAGTTCTAGTTAGTTCTTTGAACTATTCTAACTAGATAGTTACAAATGAACTAATTACATAATTAGTTTTTAACTAATGGTAAAATAGAAGTTTTAAGTAAGTTGAAGCGCAAAATGGTAAATTGAGGGATCACTATATATATGTTAGAAGTGTGTAGAAATTTGAAGAGAGATCGAAACCAACACTTAGCCAAAAAAAAAGAGAAATGCGAGCTTCAAAGAGGGGTGTTGCTACAGTGACTATTCAAGTTTTTTTTTCATGATTTTTCATGTGTAATCAAGCCAAATTAAGGTTACAAACCCATCCCTAAGTTCAACTGAAGTCTCTATTAGTGGAAATTCAAGAAAACGAGGTAAGAAAAGTATCTTTTATGAGTTTGATAAGTGAGAATTCAAGAATGTTTTAATTGATGTTCTTATGTGTATTCTTGGCTTAGATTGAGTTGAATTCTAGTTTGGAGCTTGAAGGAGTCATCAATTTGAAGAAATTGGCAAGGTGAGAATTAGGGTTTTTGGTGATTTTGTTGTAGAGATTTCAATTGATTGTAATTAGGGCTTTAGAATGAAATTGGCATGATTTTTTTGTAATTGGAACAAGAAATTGAGAAAAGGAATGTGTTGGAACCTAGGGTGAAATTCTGCCACTTTAGGGAAGTTAGGAATTGAGTGGTGTTTTGATTGAATTGTTGTGTGTACATGATGCATTTTGTGAATGGAATGTATATGGTTGATGAAAAACCCAAAAATGAAGAAAATGGGACATAATTGTCCATGTTGGAAAGGTGAAGGGCAAGTATGTCCAATCAAATGATAAGGTGTTCAATAATTTTCAGGGCGCCGGATGGTGAGTTAGTTTTGATTCTGGCTCCGTAACTAAAATCGGAAAGTAGTTTACATCCGGGCTTTGTATGCCGATTAGGGCATTTAGTAGTTAAATGACATTCTAGTGTTCGATTCGGTTATTATGTTTTCGCACAATGACTATGTATGTTTTATGAGCTTTCGATGCATAAACATGATTTATGATCTTGATATATTCATAGACATGTTTTTACATGATCGATTTGTGAAACAGTTTTAAAATTTCTGCATTCATTTTTAAGGCCATTGGTACCCTCAGATTATAGTGGTGATGATTGTATTAGACCCGACCGGTATGTCCCGTGCACATGGGCAGGTCTTGGGGGTGTGTCACTAACTCTGAGAAGTTGGGATGTTGAGTCATGTGAGTCGCTCTATGTGTACGGGATATTATCTCGCTATATGCATGCGATGTAAGATTCCGCTGCATAGCCAGTGAGATGTCTTGAGATGTCACTGTGGGTGGTGCTAGTTGAGGTGCCCCGTGACCTACTCACGTATGTGGTGCTAGTTGAGTCACTGCGTGGGTATAGAGCTTTAGGGTTACCATTCGTACAGTTTAGAAAGAGAATAGCCGAGCGAGGATTTTACTAGTTTTTGATTTACCGATAACATTTATGCATTTATATGCACACAGCAGTTATAATGTTATGCAGATTCTGAATATAGTTTTCCAAAGATGTAGATAAAACAACTCGGCAAGATTTCATTAGCATATGATATTAGAAACCATTTTACAGTTTTACATCCGTTTTAGAGCATAATTTCTGCATGAACGTTAAAAATTGCTATCTTTGTATAATGTTCTTGTAATTGAAATCTCATTTACACTCACTGAGCTCCTTTAGCTCACCCGTTTTATGTTTTGTGTTTTTAAACCCCTTTTCCAGGTGCAGGTCTCAGAACGCAAGCTGCTGATTCTCCTATTGTCAAGTAGTGGGCCGAATCTAAAGATAATTTTTGTACATGTAAATGTGCTAATAGCACTCTTTACTTTATGCATAATAGTTGTAGGCATATATATTTGTAAGTATGTGTTGAATCAAGAAGAAGAGATTTCCAGTTTATGATGATCGTTTTTACTTTTTATGATTATGCTTATTTTGTGATTTAACGAAATAATTGAGTTGTGTTGGATTTGATTTGGAAAGGACCGGAGGTCCGAATTGGTAGAATTGAGATGTGTTGGAATTAGAAGTGAAATTTCTTTGCAGGTTTATATGGATTTTCTGAAAAACAGGGGAAACTCTGTCCGTTTGTTTTTAAAATTAAGATGTCATTTTCATGTATATTACTAGATCTTCTTAGTAGTAATAAGAATTAAAAAGGGGTTCGCCTCACGGAATTTCTCAACAGACCCAGTTAGGTTCGGAGGAACTTCCATCGGGGTGCCCGGCAGGGCTGCTGGGATCTATAGTAGAGGGTCTCGGGTCGGGTCCTGTCATAAATACTTAATGGAGGTGTAGTTTTGTCACTTTGATCCTACTCTTGATTTATAATTTTTTAAAGATGTTTTGGTTTGTTTGAAGCCTTGATTCTTTGTAGACTAATGGCATAAAGAATGCTTGGAAAGATCTTCTACATATCAACATTATAGTTTTACAAATGATGTTTTACATCAATTGAAATCATTTATCAAGTGAGTACAAGGATCAAAGGAACTCTACTACAATCCAAGTAAGTATGGATCTCTAATGCCTTAGTATTCTTTTAAATTGATTTCTTAATTTACACTTGGTAATCTTTTCTTTTAAAATCAACCATTATTCTTCATCTTTAGGTACAAGACTTCATTACTCTTGGACATTGACAAAAGCAACCTTTGCTCTTGGTGATCACTCCCCGTGGATACAACACTCGGACTCACAAGTAAATACTATAATTAAGACAACCTATACTTGGATAATACCCAACCAGCTTATTACTAGTCCTCAGCAATTCAAGCGTAAATAAATTAAAAGAAATAACTATCTAAGCATTTCAAACAAAATGTCCATTCAAGATCACAATCTCTATCAAGATTATTTTATAACTTTCAAAATCATGTGTGTGTGAATTAAGTCATAACCTTCTTACCACAAATCACAAAATATATAGCCTTAAAAATTTTCTTCACGTAAAAGCCTCAACTCTATATTCTCACGGGTAAAAAAAAAAAGTTTAAAGAGTTAGGGTTTCACTAATGGAGTTGAAAAATAGATAAGCGCTCAAAAAACGGTTATCTTTAAGGACAGACAAATAAACTAACATTGATTTAAAGATAGAAAAATTAATTGTTAAGAGTTACACCATTCTTGCCATACGCTAGCTTTTAGGACCTCAATAACGAATATCACAAATAATCCCAGTGAGAAATACTGTTTCTAAAAGACTTTTGTCTTTGAAAATAAAGACTTTATTGTACTAGATTAAATCTCTCTCTCTTTTCTTTTCTTTTTTTTGATACTTTTGTCTTCTATCATTGAACGAAGACTTTTATGAACTGAAGTGATTCACCCTTTTTTTTGACACTTTTATGAATATCAAGAACATTAGAAAATATTACAAAATAAGAATTACTTCTCACCAAAATAAATTTAACAAATTTGAGTCATTCTTTGGCTAGACAATCAATCCATTCCTTTATTCGAATAATGTCACTCCAAATAAAAATTAACCAAATCAAAAGATTAATGAAAATTCATAAGCTATTTTCTGAAATCTCTCCACTCACTCACAAAAAGATGTGTGAGATTAAGAAAATGTATACTTAAACATGAAAAAAAATCTCATGGCTATATACATTGAATCATTTATCTTACCACAAGGCTTAGTATTGTGCTCAAGAAATAATTTTAAAAGTTATTTTTTAGTAACCTAGATAGAAAAAGTCACTAAAACCAAACAATTTTGAAATTACCTCGATAGAAAATCAAACATATTTACACAAGAATTACTAAGAACACATATGCATGAAATAAAAATAACAAGTGAATTAGAATGCGTCTCAAGAGTCCAAAAAAAAACCCTTTACTCATGCCATTCATAATGCCAGATGTTAATTGTTTTAGGAAAATAACAAAATGATAAAAAAAAAGGTAACATTGACATCATATATGAACTATCTCTCCCCTCAACTAGATTGAGACATTGTCCTCAATGTAAAAATACAGTAAGCGTAGAGTATAGAAGATATCACATAAAACAGCTTTTATTGAAAGAAAAAACCTACAGCAACAAATAAACCACACAAAATACGAAAAAAGAAATCAAAGTAAAGAGACTACAGACGAAGAGTCAAATCTATCTTACATTTCTTCTCACTGTCATCAAGGTACCAATCTATCTGGCGCATTGTTGGATCACACAGAGGTATGAAATTCTATAATTCATTGAGCAACTGATCAATAGTTGAAGCAGAAATGAGGATTCGTCGTGCCACAAATGATATGAATTATTTTTCCATCGTATAGTTAAGAAAAGATAACAACTCATTATAAAAGCCTCCAACATTTAACAAACCAATGGGTTTTGGTAGATTTACAATTTAGCCCAGGAGGTAATTTAAAAAAGTTTCTCCAGAGTTTCGAAGCCTCCTAGTAGAGCTATGAAGGCATCAACATTTTCAAGCATTAGAGACATGCATTGATGCATTGATGATACATGTAACTCATCCCTAATTATTTTGCCGATAATATTTCCAACAGCTAGAGTTTTCGGTATAATACCCAAACTCGACTGCCTTTATTATGTACAGCTGATACTGCCTACCTCATTAATCCACGACTACCTTCCCCTTATACTAAATGAATTTTTCGTTTAGCTAACACCTTATCAAAGGTTTTTGTTGCTTCTATAAACTCTCTTATTTTTTTAGGGCTAGATCCACAAAAGACACAAATTTTTGTGAATTTATGAGTTGATGTTTCTGCAATTATTACACTCTCCCTAACCCTTAAATGATTTTAAGTAAATATAAAGATGCAAAAATAATGTAATATATTTATAGGGCCAAAAAGGTGTTGCCACGGAAAAGTTTAATGGGTGGTTGGTTGTTATTGGATAAGATTTAAGCTTTAAAAAGTTTTTAAAATCAAAGTCGGTTATGGGTGGTTAGTTATTATTGGAGAAGACATTTAAGGTTGAAATAAAATATTTAACTACTAAAGTAAATATATATAAGTAGTTGTGATTGTGGCTCACATCTTCCTCTGGTTTTAAGTCTAAAAATGGCTTAAACGCCCTCTATGGATCAGGGATATGCTTCATATCCAATTTTCTTATAAATTGGCAAACAGGGTCTTTTAGAGTCAGATTTTCGAGACTGTACCGCTCACATTCTTTTAAGAATAATTCTCATAAGTCACAAATGGCAATATGCACATATCCACTAGGATGTGTCTCAAAAGGCATTAAAATATCATCCAAAGACTCCTTACTCAGGCCATCTCTAATGAATCTAATTTTATCTTTGCGATTTATAGATACCATTCCTAAACTGCGGCATCTTGTGTTACAAGTCATACGTGCACACTTATAACAAACATCTAATCTTTTTGCTCTTCGCCTGTTTATAAAAGAACTTTTACCTAATCCAGGAATGTAAGAAATAAATGAGTCTGAAAACTCACCTGCCAATCGGACGTGGGCTTTAATTAACCAACGTATATCAGCAGGTATATTCATAATCATTAATAACCTTAATATTTCACATCTTGCTTGGTAAATCTTTTTAAGGTATGTTGAGGCAATAAGGGAAAACTTTTTTTAAAATGTTTTAAAAATGGCATCCATGTTTTGTAAGAAAGAGGGAGAAGAAGAAGGTTTCAGTAATTATGAGAAATTGAAAAAATCAACTTAAAATGTTACGGAGTACCATAATCCACCACTTAATTGGGAAATAAAAACATACAAGAGAGAAAAAAATAACAAACAAAATTAAAACATGAAATATAGCACAGATAGATAGAACCTGATCAAGTATGATAGATAAGCTCTACAAGTTGGATGTCCTCAAGACACATAGAGTTGTTTACCCTCTCTTCATAGTTTTTCAATCGTTGTCCATTGACTTTAAAATTATTTTCATTTTTTGGATTTTTAATTTCAATAGCTCCATGAGAAAAAACCTTTTTAATAATGAAAGGTCCAGTCCATCGAGAACGAAGTTTGTCAGGAAACAAGTGTAATCTTGAATCATACAAGAGAACTTTCTGTGGAGGTTCAAAAGTTTTTTTGACAATGTGTTTGTCATGAAATGTCTTTATTTCAATAGCTCCATGAGAAAAAACCTTTTTAATAATGAAAGGTCCAGTCCATCGAGAACGAAGTTTGTCAGGAAACAAGTGTAATCTTGAATCATACAAGAGAACTTTCTGTGGAGGTTCAAAAGTTTTTTTGACAATGTGTTTGTCATGAAATGTCTTTATTTTCTCTTTTTAGATCCTAGAGTTTTCATAAGCATCATTCCTGATTTCCTCTAATTCATTCAACTGAAGTTTTCTTAGTGAACCAGTTTTATCTAAGTCAAAGTTAATCATTTTGATAGCCCAAAAAGCTTTATGTTCCAATTCCACAAGTAAATTACAAGGTTTTTAAAAAATAAGCCTATAGGGGAGACATAACAATTGGTGATTTAAAACTAGTACGATAAGCCCAAAGTGCATCATTTAGTCATAAAAACCAATATTTTTTATTTGGGTTTATAGTTTTTTTCTAAAATTCATTTGATTTCCCTATTAGCAAGCTTAACTTGTCCAAATGTTTGTGGATGGTAAGGTATAGACACTTTGTGTGTGATTCCATGTTTTTTCATCAACAATTCAAAAGGTTTATTACAAAAGTGTGAACTTCCATCACTTATAATTACTCTAGGAATTTCAAACCTTGTCAAAATGTTATTTTTTAAAAACTTCAAAAACCATTTTATGATTATTGTTTTTATAGAGGATTGACTCAACCCATTTGGAAACATACTTAACAACCACCTAAATATAAATGTATCCAAAAGAAGAAGGAAGCAGACCCATAAAATCAATACCCCAACAACAAAAAAGTTCGATTACTAAAATTGGGTTTAATGATATCATGTTCCTACTGGTTATACTTCCTAACTTTTGACATTGTTCGCAAGTTTTGCAAAACTCGTAGGTATCTTTGAAAAGGGTGGGCCAGTAAAATCCATATTGTAAAATTTTTGTTGTAGTTTTATTTGAAGAAAAATGACCACCACAAGCTTCAGAATGACAAAAGAAAATGACATCTTGAATTTTATTATCAGGCACACATCGTCTTATGATTTGGTCAGGACAATATTTAAAGAGGTATGGATCATCCCATAAAAAATTACGTATCTCATATAAAAACTTTCTTTTGTCCTGGGATTGCCAATGAGATGGAAGTTTTCCTGTAACAAGAAAATTAGCAATGTCAGCAAACCAAGGTAAATTAACTATACCAAAAATTTGTTCATTAGGAAATGTATCATTGATTGGTGAAATTTCAAAAGATTCATCACAAATAAGTATAGATAAATGATCGGCTATAACATTTTCAACTCTCTTTTTATCCTTAATTGTGATGTTGAATTCTTGGAGGAGAAGTATCTATCTAATTAACCTTAGCTTAGCATCCTTCTTCGAAATAAGATAATTTAAAGCTGCATGATCGCTAAATGCAACAATGGATGAACCAACATGATAAGATCTAAACTTTTCCAAAGCAAATACTACTGCAAGTAATTCCTTTTTAGTTGTGAAATAATTCATTTCAGCACTATCAAGTGTTTTACTTGCATAATATATGACATAGGGTTTCTTATCTTTTCTTTGCCTTAAAATAGCTCCAATTGCATAATCACTAGCATCACACATGATTTCAAAAGGTAAAGACCAATCAGGAGATTGAATAATAGAAGCAGAAGTTAACATGCTTTTAAGTTTATCAAATGCTTCTTGACAAGCCGTGGTCCATTCAAAAATAGTGTCTTTTGACAAAAGATTACGCAATGGTCTAGATATGGCACTAAAATCTTTAATGAACCTTCTATAAAAACTAGCATGTCCTAAGAATGACTGAACATGTTTTACCCCAAAATTTTTATTTATTTTGATTGAATTTATTAGTCAAAAGAAATGAAAGAATTTGATTAGTTGAATAAGTGTAGTATGGTATAAGTGTTTGCATGGAATTAAAACCTATGCTATAAATACTTTTCCAATATTTGGACCAATAGAATTTTGTCAACATTGTTAAATGGAATTTACTAGAATTAGTTAGATTTAAACTAGATGTTTTATTTAGTGTAGTTATGAATAGTGTTTGGAATTTTTGGACCAATCAAATACCACCATTTCTAACCAATGGTATTTTTGTAATTTTGGGTTTAGTTGGGGGTATTTTTGGAAAGAAAAATAAAGGCTATAAAAGGGGGAATATGACAGGACCCGACCCGAGACCCTCTACTATAGATCCCAGTGGCTCTGCCGGGCACCCCGACGAAAGTTCCTCCGAACCTAACTGGGTAAGTTAAGAAATTCCGCGAGGCGAACCCCTTTTTAATTCTTGTTACTACTAAGAAGATCTAGTAATATACATGAAAACGACATCTTAGTTTTAAAAACAAACGGACAGAGTTTCCTCTGTTTTTCAGAAAATCCATATAAACCTGCAAGGAAATTTCACTTCTAATTCGAACACATCTCAATTATACCAATTCGGACCTGCGGTCCTTTTCAAATCAAATCCAACACAACTCAAATATTTCGTGTAAATCACAAAATAAGCATAATCATAAAAAGTAAAAAACGATCATCATCAACTGGAAATCTCTTCTTCTTGATTCAACACATACTTACAAATATACATGCCTACAACTATTATGCATAAAGTAAAGAGTGCTATTAGCACATTTACATGTACAAAAATTATCTATGGATTCGGCCCACTACTCGGCGATAGGAGAATCAGCAGCTTGCGTTTCGAGACCTGCACCTGGGAAAGGGGTTTAAAACATAAAACATAAAACGAGTGAGCTAAAGGAGCTCAGTGAGTGTAAATGAGAATTCAATTACAAGAATATTATACAAAGATAGCAATTTTTAAAGTACATGCAGAAATTATGCTTCTAAAACGGATGTAAAATTGTAAAACGGTTTCTAATATCATATGCTAATGAAATCTTGCCGAGCGAGTTTTATCTACATCTTTGGAAAACTATATTCAGAATCTGTATAACATAATAACTGCTGTGTGCATATAAATGCATAAATGCTATCGGTAAATCAAAAACTAGTAAAATCCTCGCTTGACCATTTTCTTTCTAAGCTGTACCAATGGTAACCGTAAAGCTCTATACCCACGCAGCGACTCAACTAGCACCGCATACGTGAGTAGGTCACGGGGCACCTCAACTAGCAGCACTCACAGTGACATCTCAAGACATCTCACTGGCTACGCAGCGGAATCCTACATAATAACCGAAAAGTAAAAGAAATGGCATATTTTCACTCACAACCGCTCCGCGCTCAATTTCGCTCCCGATTCCTGCTCCCGTTAACGCTCTCGGTTATCCTCACCTACGCGCCATAAATGACATTTAAAACCAAATCGAACACCAGAATCTCATTTAACTACTAAATGCCCTAATCAGCATACAAAGCCCGGATGTAAACTACTTCCCGATTTTAGTTACGGAGCCATAATCGAAACTAACTCACCATCCGGCGCCGTGAAAATTATTGAACATCTTATAATTTGATTGGACATACTTGCCCTTCACCTTTCCAACATGGACAATTATGTCTCATTTTCTTCATTTTTGGGTTTTTTCATCAACCATATACATCCAATTCACAATATGCATCATTTACACACAACAATTCAATCAAAACACCACTTAATTCCTAACTTCCCTAAAGTGGCAAAATTTCACCCTAGGTTCCAACACATTCCTTTTCTCAATTTCTTGTTCCAATTACAACAAAATCATGTCAATTTCATTCTAAAGCCCTAATTACAATCAATTGAAATCTCTACAACAAAATCACCAAAAATCCTAATTCTCACCTTGCCAATTTCTTCAAATTGATGACTCCTTCAAGCTCCAAACTAGAATTCAACTCAATCTAAGCCAAGAATACACATAAGAACATCAATTAACACATTCTTGAATTCTCACTTATCAAACTCATAAAAGATGCTTTTCTTACCTCTTTTTCTTGAATTTCCTCTAATAGAGACTTCAATTGAGCTTAGGGATTGGTTTGTAACCTTAATTTGGCTTGATTACACATGAAAATGCATGAAAACAAAACTTGAAAGGTCACTGTAGCAGCCCCCCTTTCCAAGCTCGAATTTTCTCTCTTTTGTTCTAAGTGTTTGCTTTTGATCATCTTCAAAATTCTACACACTTCCAACCTATTTATAGTCCTCCCTCTATTTACCATTTTGCCCTTCAACTTTCTCAAAATTACTAATTTGCCATTAGTTGAAAACTAATTATGTAATTACTTCATTTGTAACTATCTAGTTGGAATAGTCCAAAGAACTAACTAGAACTTCCAACTTGGCAATCCATGAGATTTCTTCTAATTGGTCCATTCTCTAATATATGGATTATGTTTCTCAACAAAGGCTTGTTCCATTCATAACCCTTAAATGGAAATTCATGTAGTAAATTAGAATTTTCTTTTCCAAGCCAATAGAGAAAAATTCTAAAACTATTCTAGGGTCGTCCGGCGCACCGATCAAGTGTGAAATTACCAAATTAGGTCTGATATCTCTCACGTACACTATAAAGAAAATATTTTAATAGGGTTAAAATCGAGTAACCCTACGGTGTCTTATTTGTTCTATACCAAAATCTAGGCGCCTATACTACTAATAGGGATTGGATATTACAGTATTGAAAAAATTAGAGAATTCAAAACCTTTGGTCATCCCCTCCCTTTTGCATTTTCTCTCCATTTTTCTTTTATCCCCCTTTAAATTCAACAATTCTCAATACTTTCATTAATAAATTAAGCCTCCAAATCCTTAATTAAAGCCCTCTTCATCAAGTTTCAAGGATCAATTTTAAGGTATAAAGTGTTATTCAAGGTGAGTTGATGCTAAAAATTCTATTGAATATAGATTTGGAGTTTCAATGGTTAATAGATGAAGTAGCCATGTAGAATTAGTGAATTATGTTTTTAATTTGGTAAATTAAAAATTTATTCATTATTTGTGTATTTTGGCAAATGAAGGTGAAAGCTTGGCCAAGATAGCCAAGGGAAGGAGAAGGAGAATATGTGAGTCAAGTGGAGGAATTAAGCTTATAAGGTTGGTGTCCACTTTAGTTTGAAACTTAAATTCTTACCTTAGGAAATTTAGTGTATATTTATGTTTTTTTAATAATATGATGGATGAGTATGTTGAACTATGGCATTGAATTGATAATTATATTGTTTCCAAATGTATTAAATATGTTTTGAGTATTGGATATTAATTAGTGGTCAAAATTGAAAAGAAAAGAAAATTTGGGCATAAATATGAATTTTGAGGAAATAGGACTTATATGAAAAATTCTAAAAATAGGACTAATTTGTAAATTTTTAAAAAATTTATGTCTTTATGTGAATTAGTATGGAATTAGAACTTATATATGACTTGTTGAAGAAATTGGGGCCTAATGGCAAATATTTGGAACAAATGGGCCTATAAATGAAAAATTGGAAACTTTTGGGCTGAATTATTAAATCTGGAAAATCTGAAACTTATTTGGGTATTTTTGAATATTTTGGACCTATATGAAAAATTTTGGAATATTTGGGCTTATGTATAAAATTTTAGAAATTTTAGGCATAAAGGTGAATAGTGGGAAATTCTGAGCCTATTTGTAATAATAAAAAAATATTTATGTCTAAACATGAATAATCAGCAAAATTGAGTAAACGTGAATTTGTATAATAATTTAGTTTAATAATAATAAATTTGTGTGAAAGAGTTTTTAAAGAAAAATAATGTATTAATAATACTATTGAGACGCCCTAAGTAAACCTGAACATTAGTAGGGAGGATTGGTAGTTGGCATGCTAATAGGGTATTATAGCAGTACTGCGCCTTTTTCTTGTCCGATGACATTACTCTGTGTATCCGATCTGTTATCTATTCTGATCTGTTCTGGATTTGGTGGGTAGTCATCGAGTGGTTAATGCCGGATCATTATCTGATATTTGTTAGCCCATTAGCCAATCCATGGTATTGTGTCAGTGTTTATTTTGGGCGCCTACTTGGATTAATTATAAATATGATATTTGTATATATATTTTTTGATTAATTGAAATGAGAAATCAAATAATGTTTTGGTTTAATGAATTAATTAATTGATAAATTTTGATTTATTATGATATATGGCAAAAAAATTGGTTATTACTAAAAATTTTATTGTTTATATATATAGTTTATTGTAAAAAGGTAATAAACTTTTATTATACTGTTTCATCTTTTGTGTACACCCACTAAGTTGTTGTACTTAACGCGTTGGATTTACCATACGCAGGTAGTAGAGTTGCCATCACTAAAGACTGAAGAGTAAATCTTTCTGCAGCTGCTCAGAGTTGCTCACATCCTCTCTCTATATATAATTATTTTTGGTAGATATTTTATTTGTCTATAAACTGTTGTATATTACATTATAGAAATTTAGTGTATGTGCATGTATATATGTATTTCTTCAGAACTGTCTCCTTTAAAATCATGATGATATATGATATCTATTTTGATAATATACTGGATGTGAAATAGTTTGGTGAAAGTTTGATACATTTAGATTGCAATATGAGTTGTGAATATTTGCTGAAAAATAAATATGGAAGTTAGTTAAGAATGGATATTGAAATTTGGGAGTGTTTCTTTTGTTACAGGTAGTGTAAAAAATTCAATTTTTAGGGGAGACTGTCAGTTTTTCTCCGTAAATATTTATAAAACAAAAATATTTTTTTGAATTTTGAATAATCATTATCATTGTTTCTATTCGATGCTATCGTAGCACCCCCTGATCTCGTGTCTCGATGATAGACGAGTGAGAAAGGTGTTACAATTGCATAAACCAAAAGGCATTCTTTCGTATGCAAATATTCCAAAAGAGAATGTAAAAGTAGTTTTTTTCTTGATCCTCAAGTGCAGTTTTAATTTGGTTGTACCTAGAATACCCATCTAGGAAATAATAAAATTCATGCCCAGTTACCCTTTCTAAAATTTGATCCATGAAAGGTAGAGGGAAGTGATATTTCCTAGTCATCAAATTTATCTTCCTATAGTCAATGCACATGCGCCAACTAGTAACCGTTCTAGTTGGAATTAATTTGTTATTTTTATTTTTGACTACAATTACTCTAGATTGCTTAGGTATAACTTGAGTAAGACTTACCTATTTACTGTCAAAAATAGGATAGATGATTCCTACATCTAAAATCTTAAGGATCTGGTTTCTTACCACTTTTTTCATGTTAGGATTGAGCCTTCGTTGCATCTCTCTAGAGGGTTTGGCATTATCCTCTAAATAAATCTTATGTGTGCATATTAAAGGGTTAATTCTTTTAATATCAGCAATGGTCCATCCTAATGCATTTTTGTGCAATTTCAAAATGTCAAGTAACTTACTTTCTTGGAGTGAATTCAACTTAGACGAGATGATTACAGGGAAAGTTTCATTTTCACCCAAAAATGAATACTTGAGATAAGATGGCAATGGTTTCAATTCAGGTTTTGGTGGTTGCACATTTAATGGCAATGGAGCATTCGTATTTGGTGGTAATTCCTCAAATATTGGTCTCCATTTGTTTATTCCAAAAACTTGTGAATAAGAACGAGTTTTAGATTTATTTTTCATTTTATAATCATTTGCAAAAGAATAGACGTGAAATTCATCATGTACAAGCTCTTCGATTAGGTCAACTTAATGCACATTATGATCATCATCATCCATAAATTGCTTAGAAATATTAAAAACATTCAGTTCACAAGTCATATTACCAAAAGATAACTTCAAAAGACCATTTCACAATTAATCAAAGCATTAGAAGTTGTAAGAAATGAATGACCTAGAATGATTAGAACTTGAGCATTAAAGTTTAAAACAGGATGTGTATCCAAAACAATGAAATAAACAAGAAAATAAAATTTATCAATTTAAACAAGCAAATCTTCCACTACTCCTCTTAGAACTTTCACACTTCTATCAGCAAGTTGAAGAGTGATTGGAGTAGGTTTGAGCTCATTAAGTTCTAATTGCTCATAAACAGTACAAGGCAAAAGATTAACACTAGCTCCTAAATCAAGTAATGTACGATCAATCCTAAAATTACCAAGCACACAAGAAATGGTTAGACATCCAGGATCTTTGTATTTTGGAGGAGTGTTTTGTTGAATGATTGAACTTACACTTTCGGTCAAAAATACTTTTTTTCAAACATTAAGCTTTCTTTTGACCGTGCACAAATCTTTCAAAAATTTGGCATAAGATAGGACTTGCTTTATTGCATCCAATAAAGGGATATTTATTTTAACTTGCTTGAAAAGCTCATAGATGTCAGAATTTAGGTTCAACTTTTCAGTGGGTTTTAATCTTTGAGGAAATGGGGCAGGAATTGGACACTTTTCTATCTCAAAAGTCTTTGACTATTTTTTCTTCTCATTTTCCACTTCAAGTGGTTTATGTTCATCTTTTTTTGAAATATTTTTATCAATAACCGTAAAGTATTGTACAACTGACAACAATAACATGGCTTCTGAGAGTCTTAAAACTATTGAGGTAACTGGGGACCAGCAACTTTTGAACTTTATTGAAGAGCTATCTACTAGAGCACAGAAGCTTGAAAACAACTTTGAAAGAGTGGACAAGACAGCATCAATAGTAGATATTAGAGTGGAATGTCAGGAGTTGGAAAGGTTTGCTGTTATCAATCATTTTGCAAAGTTTCATATTCGAGGACAAGTAGATACCTCTGGCACACCAAAGCCATTTCCCTAGAGATATGTCACAACACATTTTATGCCCAGGAAACTTTCTGAGGGTTTACAATGTATTTCACTGTGATTATGAATTATTGGAGCCTCTGTCAAACTAAATCCTCTTTTGATTTGTATTCAGCATTGCATATCGTTATCCTTATATCTGTTACATCTCTGCATTAACCAACACACTGCGAAGTGTTGTAATGGCATTAATATTTTCAAGTGATTTTTCTTTTCACAAGATTCATTTACATTGAATTGACTCACGAGATTGGGTTTAGGTTGAAAAAGAAACTTACCTTTTTCTTGATTTTGCAAAAAAGATGTCAGATTGGAAAGTGTACTCTTGATCTCATTAATGGCCCTTGAAGTTTGATCATTAAGTATTGATTACTCACGCATGAATGCTTGAAATGTCTTCTCAAGGGTTTTTATGTTTGATGAGTGATATGGAAGAGGATTTGAAAGCTTTTGCTGAGGTTGTGTTTTAGCATTGTTATCATTTCTCCAACTAAAATTTGGATGGTTTCTCTAGTTTGTGTTATAGGTGTTGGAGTATTGAGATGGAAAAGGTTTTTTAGTATAGTTTATGGCTTCCTTAAAGATTAGAATGTTTGGACACTCATTTATGGGATGGCCAACAATATCACAAATACCACAAACTTCTTCAGTAAGAATGGATTTGGTTTCTCTTAGTTTCCTCATTTCCATAGCTTCTACTTTCCTAGCCAAGCTATTTACCCTACCACTTAGATTATGTTTTTGACTCAGTTGATATTTTCCTCCACTAGAACTTGCAAGATTAGATCTAATTGAATTGGCAGAACTAGTGACTTGCCAATTTTGGAAATTCTCCAATAAATAATCCAAATAATCAAATGCCTCATCTGGGTCTTTGTCTAAAAATTCACCATTACTCATGGTTTCAATGAATTATTTTATCTCAGGAATTAAACCATCATAGAAAAAACTAATTATTGTCCATTTTTCAAAATCATGATGTGGGCAAGAATTCAACAAATCTTTGAATCTTTCCCAACATTGAAAATATGTTTCATTTTCTTTTTGAGAAAAATTTTGAATTTCTCTTTACAAAGCATTAGTTTTATGTGGTGAAAAACATTTCTTTAAGAATTCACATTGCATTTCTTGCCAAGTACCTATTGACCTTGGTGTTAAAGAATTAAGCCAAGTTTTTGCCTTATCTTGCAAAGAAAATGGAAATAACTTAAGCCTAATTATTTATTCACTACATCTTTTGTCATTAAATGTACTACTGACATCCTCAAATTCTTTTAAATGCAAATATGAACTTTCCGATTCTAAGCCATAAAAAATTGGAATTAAGGGAATCATTCCAGGCATAAATGTAAAATTATTGTCATTTAAAGGAAAAATGAAGCATGAGGCTGTAGAGTTGCGAGGAGGTTGCAAGTATTCACACATGGTTCGGATATGTACATTATCATAATCTTCGTGAACATTTTTATTATCAGCCATAGTGTGTGATGTCTTTGATTAAGAATGAGAAGATGATGGAAAATTAAACAAATTATTAAAAGGATTTTTAGAATTACCTTTCACCAATCGAAGGGACTTAGGATCTCGAAACCATATACTCATACAAAAAGAGAAAACAAAATATAATAACAAATGCTATAAACAAGAGAAGTAAAATAAAAAAGAAAGAAATTAACAGAAAAGAAAAGAAAAGAAAGTAAAATAAAGCAAAATAAATGAAATAAGATAAAGCAAATTAGGTGGCAAGGCCAACCATAAAATAAAAGTTAGATGAATAATAAAAAGTTAGATTAGTAAATGTTAGATTAGATACAATTTAGAGGAATAATAAAAAGTTAGATTAGATTAGTAAATGTTAGATTAGAACAAGGTTAGTAAAAATAAAATAAAATAAGTTAGGTGGTCAAACTAACCATAGTCAAATAAAGATTACAAAATAAAGAATACTTAAAGTAAAGAAAGGTAGGAGGCTTAGCCTTCCATAAAAAGAAAAAAAAAATAATTACTGAATATCTTAGTTAATTTAACTTCCCAGTAATGGCACCAAAAACTTGCTACAACTTAAATAATGTATTACCCAAGTATAGGTTGTCTTAATTATAATATTTACTCGTGAGTCCGAGTGTCATATCCAGATGGAGTGATCACCAATGCCCCTGCTATGACGCCCATTGGGTGCTTGTGCATGCACCCACACAAATTTTTTCGGGTGTAGGCAAAAATTTTGTGTGAATCGTTTCACAAAGGATGTCGGTCGGCAACTATTCTACAATTTTTTTTTACCTATTCTACACCATGTTTTGCTGGATTTTCATTATTTATTTTTTATTTTTCAACCTACTTCTCAAATATATAGCACCTATTACACATATTTCCAATACAATCTAATTTGTAACTCATTTTCCACATAATTCAATTTTTATTTATAATTAAAATAACACTCACCAAGAATCAGTCATTTTTTCAAGTTTGAGTAACAATATGGTGTGCAAAGTTTAATCTACAAAATGCATACTTCTAATCCTTGATTTAACCGAATTTGAGTTGAGAGAGTTTTGTAGAGAGAGAGGGGGGAAATCAGGGTAGAGAGAGTGTGTTTTTCATTAAAAAATTTATAGTGGGAGGGAAAATAAAATTTAGGAATATAATTGTCTGATTTTAAGTTTTTGGTTAATAAAAATTAATCCGTGACTAAAAGAGAAATGGTTTAAAAATAAGAGCTATTCCCGAAAAATTTCCTTAAAAGAATCACGTAATACTCTTACATAATATATAACATTCATATGATTAGTAGCATGAAATGCCAAATTTATGACATTGAACAAAGAAATTTTATCTAATTATAAAGACTGAAACTTGTACAAAGGCAAAGCATGATTCATAACGTAGAATATCAAACTAGTAAATCCAACAAAACAACATGTTAAATTGTAAAAATTACGTTTATTAATGTACTATAAATATGGTTTTGTTATTTGTTTTGAAATAGATAAGACTTTGTTATTTAATTAGTTATTAATAAGTGTGGATGTTTACAGATATTTTTTTTTTGAATTGGAAGTTTGTATAAATTAGCTCAAAACGGAGGGATAATCCTTAATTACAAGACATTCAAACATACTCAGCACTTTACCAAACCAAATAGTGTCAGAATCTAAGCTTAAGGCAAGGTGTGCCAATTTATGCGCTACTTGATTGTTGAACCGATTAGAGTGACTAAAGGAGTAAAAATGAAATGATGAGGACAATGTTACAATGTCATGAAACACTAAGCCAAGCTTTGAGAGTGAGTGGGTATTGTTGCTGATGTCTCGAATAATACCAGCTGCATTTAAAACTACTTTAATAGCTGATAACCCTAGCATGCCAAGTGAAGACCTCGAAGTAACGCCAATGCTTCAAGAATGTCCCCTGAGAACTTAGTATGAACCGGAATAGATTAAGAGGTTAAGACAGCTCCTAGTGATCCTGCAGAATCATACCTAATCCAGCTTTGAAATGATTTGGAGAAAAACCAGCATTAGTATTAAGTTTTATTAAGCCAGGCCTCGAAGGTAACCAACTTCTTCATGAAAAATCAGAGGTTTCAAAGGTAGCTACACGAGTATTCATGATCTCATACAAAAAATATTTGGCCTAGCTAAGCACATCAGAAGCAGCCACCACTTTCTGCTCGATAACAAATTGGTTTCTGAAAGACCATAGCCTCCAAAACAGAATCAACAACACCTCATAATCCATGGTAGATAAGCTCGCCTTACATTCCATCGGGAGATCCAAAATAGGAGTATTATGGTGGATACATATACCATGCAAGAAAGAGCAAACCTGTCGTACTTCTTTTAAAGCATCACATAGCCAGAGCGCATGGGTGGAGGTTTCAGCACCTCTAGCACAACGACTACAAGAATCATTAACATGAACATAGTGCCTCTTAAGATTAGAAAATGTAGGGATCCAACCATGTATAAGTCTTTAAACGAAGTGTTTGATCATCGATGAAAGTTACAAATTCCATAGATGCTGCCACAAAGATTGGGAACTAGTATTGCCAATACTGGAAGAAGCTAGGTTAAGAACATGAGATAGCCAATAACCACTCTTTACCGTAAATTGCCCATGTTTGTCAAAATACAAAATGACTGAGTCACATAAATGTCTTCAAGATGGAGAACGAGGAATACTAAGGATTAAGTCACATTCTTCATCAAAGAATGAGTCACAAACCAATTCAAAATTTTAGTAACCCGATGGGAGAAGGATATCTCTACTAATGAATGCTCTGGTAGTTTATGGGGGAAGGAAGGTTTAAAGAAAAGAGGTCTACGAAGCCATTGATCATGGTATATTGATACAGCTGATCAATCTCCAATACGCCATCGAAGTTCTTTTGAAAGTAGGCTTCTTCCCTACAAAATGCTTTTCTAAACTAAGGAATCTGATTATCTAGGGTATGCTTGTAAAAAGGATGAGTTAGAGAAGTAAATACTTTGTAGAGTTCGTGCCATCAAAGAGTTAGGATAAGCGATCAGTCGCCACCCCTACTTAGCGAGAATGGCCTGGTTAAAGGAGAATAATTCTCTAAAACCAAGACCACCATCCTTTTTGTTTTGACATAACACATCTTAAGAACACCAATGGATTTTTCTGTTATTCTCATTACCTCCCCAAAAGAATCTAGCACAGAGCCTTTGGATTTGCTTAATAAGACTTTTGGGGAGCCTGAACAAGTTCGTGGTATAAGTTGGAATAGCTTGAACTATTGCTTTAAGGAGAACCTAACGATCCCCAGCTGAAATTAGATGCCTCTTCCAACCTTTCAATTTATTCCACACTTTATATTTTATGGCAACAAAAAGGTTTTGTTTGTTTTTACCGGTGACCTAAGGAAGTCCGAAGTATTTGCTGTGGTGGGGAACTTGGACCACTCCAAGACATTGAGTCAGCTGTGAAGCAACCTCTCATGGAATAGAATTACTAAAGCAAACAATCGATTTTTGGCTATTAATCAGCTATCCAGATGCACGTTCATAGAACAACAAGATCTCTTTAACCATGATGCAATCGTTCAAGGAGGCCCTCGTGAGAATCAGGCTATCATCAGCAAAGAATAAATGGGAAATTGTTGGCCCATGATTTTCACATCTCAACCCTTGTAGATCGCCTCGTTGTACAACAGACTTAAGAAAGGCAGAAAGGCCCTCACCACAAAAAAGAAATAGGTATGGGATAAGGGATCCCCCTGGCGAAGACCTCTCGAAGAAGAAATAAGACCATGTTGTATACCATTAATAATAACTTAGTATGAAACTGAAGATATACACCGATAGATCTTTTGGCACTAACTTTCAGAGAAACTCAATCTCTCCATCATAGCCAACAGGAACAGCCATTCCACTTGGTCATAGGTTTTTGATATATCCAATTTCAAAGCCAAATAGCTATTAGCAAAAAATTTATTTCGTTTAAGAGCATGGAGGCAATCAAATTTGATTATAGTATTATCAATAATTAGGCACCCTAAGATAAAAGGACTCTAAGACGCAATCAAATTTGATTATAGTATTATCAATAATTAGACACCCTAAGATAAAAGGAGTCTGAGACTCAGACTTTAAAACGATATCATTTTTGTTAAAACAAACTTTAAAACATTATTGTTTTGATGTAAATTAGTTAGAATAGTATCGTTTTGGTCTGTTTGCATTATTAATTTGTGCCAACATTTATACTCAATAAACAACGGTAAACTAATATTTAATATCAAGCGTAACACGACACTTACATATGTTTATTCTATATCAACATTTATTAGCTTTATCATTACATCATTAATAAGACACTTGTATTGTACTTATAAATCATTGCAATTAATATGTTATAAAGTTAAGATATAAAGTATATATCAGTTTATTAATAGTGATAAATTTCTAAAATTAAGATATAAATTTTATATTTTAATTGATGTAATATTTTTTGTGTCTATTATTTATTGGTGTTATATAATTATAATATTAATAAAAATTAAAATATCAACCATATTTGATACATAATAATTATTGATTAATGACATATTATTAATTAATGATATATTAATTAAAATATAAATTTTAAATCTCAAATTTCTAAGAATAGTACTATTAAATTTGCCTTTGTCAAAAAAAAAAAAATTAAATTAGCAGGAAGTACAAGGATATGAACATCTAGTATAACTCAGATGTAGTGCACTTTCTACAATAGTAAATATCGAAGCCAAATTTGAGATAGGTCAATCGTAAGGCAAATAAAATAGTCGGTACAAACTGAGGTGGCAGGAGGGGATTGGCCCACAGAGGCCAATTAGACATTGAAAATCAGTTGGAGTTACATGATGGAAAATTGGAAATATTGGAAGACTAGCTTGTAGCAGTTAGTAGAGAGATTGATTGAGTGACACTAAAACAAAAGCACAAACCACAACCATACATTGAACGAGAGGCTATCCACAATCTCATCCTCTCTATGCATGTAATCCCAAAAGCAGCCACAAGTTTCCCTCCTCTCCATTTCACTACTTGATCACACATTATAACCCTCATTATTCAACTAACGTCTCTCTGTGTTTGCTTAGCCATTATTTCATACGGGCTCTTACCTGAACTGTCATGGCTTCGGCTACTCTCTCTGTAGCCAAACCTGCTCTTCAGGTTCATTGCAGCTGCTTCTATTGTTGGTTGTTACTAGTTTCTCTTTTGAGTCTTTCTGATTGGGGTGATGGTTTTAAGTGGCTATAAATAATGGTTTTGTGTTTCAGGGAAGTGGAAAGGGATTCTCAGAATTCTCAGGTCTACGCAACTCAGCAAGCCTTCCCTTTTCCAGTAGGAAAACTTCAGAGGACTTCCTTTCAGTCGTAGCTTTTCAGACGTCTGCTGTGAGTTCAATTAACGCTCCCCTTTGCTATTGTTTGGCTACTCTTCAATCTATTTCTACTTCTCTATCTCATGTCAAGTCTCAACTGTCAACTCAAGGAATATATTTAGTTCGTAGACGATAATGTCATCACATATATGTGTGTTATTTCTAGAGGAAAGTGATGACAAGCATTAATAGACGGCAACTATATCCAAAATCTCTCGTTCCGTATCTATTATTTCGAAATTTGACATAAATATTTGGACAATCATATTCTTTCAAATCTAGGAGAGAACTTTTTCGTTTGGAATGTAAACTTCCATAACATGATGTATAACAGATAATCAATGCATTAAAATGTTGTTTGCGTACTCACTAACCATCGTTCTTTCATTAGATCTCAACTTAGAAATCGGTAACAGACTCTGAGAACTCCGGAGAAAAATGGTTGGCTAAAAGTAATTATATGTGGCAGTTTTAAATCATTAATCATGTATGTTGTAAGACTATCATTGAAATTCCGATGGAATAATAATCAGAGTCAGATATAAAGATCTGTTGCGTGCATTTTTGTTCTGAGTTTTGCTAATTACTTATATGGGTTTTTGAGCATGCGTAATTCCGCAGCTAGGAAGCAGCAACGGTGGATTCAGGAAAGTTGCGGCAGAGGCAAAGCTGAAGGTGGCCATCAATGGATTTGGTAGAATTGGCAGGAACTTCTTGAGGTGCTGGCACGGCCGCAAGGACTCTCCCCTTGATGTCATTGCCATCAACGACGCTGGTGGTGTCAAGCAAGCCTCTCATCTCCTCAAGTATGACTCCACCCTTGGCATCTTTGAAGCTGATGTCAAACCTGCTGGCGACAATGGCATCTCTGTTGATGGCAAGGTCATCAAGGTCGTCTCTGATCGAAACCCGATCAATCTCCCCTGGAAGTAAGTAACCTCGTATGAACACCATCGACTTGTCAAAAATGAAACCTGTTAAAGGGCATTTGTTAAAATTTATTCCAAATGAGTATGGTGATTCAGGGAGTTAGGCATCGACCTTGTGATTGAAGGAACTGGAGTGTTTGTAGACAGAGATGGTGCTGGCAAGCACATTCAGGCTGGTGCCAAGAAAGTACTTATCACTGCTCCTGGGAAAGGTGACATCCCCACCTACGTTGTTGGTGTCAATGCAGATGCTTACAACCCAGATGAGCCCATCATCAGCAATGCTTCTTGCACAACCAACTGCCTTGCTCCCTTTGTCAAGGTCCTCGACCAGAAGTTTGGTAAATACTTCCAAATCTCGAACACAAATTATTATCAATTCAGGTTTGCAAAACGCAAAAAAGATTAGTAATTGAATGATATAACATTAACACATATGCAGGCATTATCAAGGGAACCATGACTACGACACATTCATACACCGGCGACCAGAGACTGCTCGATGCTAGTCACCGTGACCTCAGGCGTGCACGTGCAGCTGCACTCAACATAGTCCCAACTTCAACTGGTGCAGCTAAAGCTGTGGCCCTTGTCCTCCCATCACTCAAAGGCAAACTTAATGGCATTGCCCTGCGTGTGCCAACACCAAATGTCTCAGTTGTTGATCTTGTTGTTCAGGTCTCAAAGAAAACCTTTGCAGAAGAGGTGAACGCCGCCTTCAGAGAAAGCGCTGAGAAGGAGCTCAAAGGCATCCTCTCTGTGTGTGATGAGCCCCTTGTTTCAGTGGACTTCAGGTGTTCTGATGTATCCTCAACCGTTGATTCATCTCTCACATTGGTCATGGGAGATGACATGGTTAAGGTCATTGCTTGGTATGACAATGAGTGGGGTTACTCCCAAAGGGTTGTGGATTTGGCTGACATTGTTGCCAACAACTGGAAGTGAAGTAAGTAATTAATCAAATTCGGAACCGGCTGTAATCTTTTGCAACGTTGTTTTTCATTTTTGGTTCCCTTATTTTCTTGTTCTGCTTTTAAAATTTGTATTTTTGTCAAGAATGTATAACTAACTATATTGTGGAACCCTTTTCTTTTGCTTGTTACTTGTCATTATGCAATAAAATTCATACATTAACATTGATGATCCCTCTGTTAAGTCCTTATTCTTTCAGGCACACTAAGTTTTCCAATCAGGCTTTGGTTCGTTGTTCTGTAATCCAATTGATAAACTCTTATAATTTTTTGTTGTGTAAAACTGAAAAAGAAACTTAATTGAGTTGATTCTTCATATTTTCTTAATATAGAACACAATATGCAATATAAAGAAAATAAAGATCAAGTCTCAAGCTTATTACATTTAGTAGAAATTACGCACAAACATAAGGAAAATAACTTGAAACTTTTGCGGCATGATAAACTATATATGCCAACCATCAATTAACAATGTAAGAACAAATAAATAATAATAATAATAATAATAATAACAACAACAATGAAATAATGTGAGAACCATTAGAATTGTAGATGAAGTTTTTGAGTTTGGAACTTTTGCTCAATTATCGTATTGCTCTTGCTTACTTCTCTGAATTACGAAGATCATTGTTCTCCTAAAAAAAATACTTTGACGCTTTAGTTAGTGTTTGTCCAAAAAAATGGTGTTGTATGTAGAAAGAGTTGCAAAGGCAAGTAGAATGTGATGAACTCTCAATAATTAATGGTGAATAATGAGCATTGAATATTGGATATTGAATGAATCATGAATAAATAAATCGACCTTATTTATAGTGTATGAGTTCTAATCTTATTTAAAGTATGTATGAGCATTCACATTCAATTATTCTAGTGTTAATAAGAGTTCAACTCTACTAACAAGTCATTAATTAAGGAGAAGGATTTAAGCAAAACTTGTCCACTTATGAGATTTTTTTTTTTTTAATGAAAACTAAAATTTAAATAGAATAGTAAGTTTAATCTATTTTTTCCTCGTCATAACTTAGATGACCCGTTTGTGAAGTCCATGGGTCAAGGGGTCAGGTTACTTGGTGCATTGGATTTGAAACCTAGGCCAAAATTCTTTATTACATGGAATTGGGCCTTCCTCTAATGTAGGCTGTCACTTAAAAGATTGTAGTAGACATGGGCTGATTGGGCCACTAGATAATGAGCCTAATAGATGTCCCCTATAAGTGAAGAAGAGTGATGTTTCAAATGGAAAGTTTCTCAGGCATGATTCTTTACTTAGGACTCATGTGCACCAAGTGTCCCTTTAAAAGCATTTTATTTCTTGCTCATTACTGTTTTTGGTGGTCAAATCCTTTTGAATTCATGTGACATTTTCAAATTTATTTATTCCCTTTAAACTATTAGACCATTTTACTCATCTTTTAACATTCCTAAATTTGAACAAAAAACAATTCCTTAGATTTCTCTCTTTCTCCGACTTTAATAAGTACTGATTTGGCAAACTAAACTTCCTAAAGCAAAATGGTGAAGGGACATTTGGTCTTGATGAATTAAAGTCAACATTCTAATTTTCAAGGAGAATAAATATTCAACCCCCGCAAATCCTCCATCTACAAGGGTGGGGGAATTATCCTTATTCAAATAGCACTTTCTGTGATTCTGGGTTTCTATCCCTTTAATCATTCATGAGTTTCTACATGTAACTGGTCTTTTCCCTCTATAAATCTACCCTAATATTTTCCATCTGTTACAAGATGTAGCTATCCTAAACTACATGATTCCTCTACCATATGACCTGACCCTATGTGATGTCTTCCTTATTTATAACCTCTAATATTCTAGGAAGAATTACTATTAGACCCTAAAGGGTGAAAGAAAAATATTTTTCGATTTCAAAAATAAAAAGGTTGACTTTGAAAAACACGTAGTCGTGGTGAGTTGCGATTGAAAGAGGTTGGGCTTTCTTTTTTGGTGATTTTAACTGAAGGACAAGTTTGATCCTCCATTCCATCCTGGGAAAACAGAGGTTATTTAAGAACTTCTTTTGGAAAGATCCCATAACTCATAAGCATCTTTACCATATAAAAGTTGTTACAAGACTACGCCCAGTGTCTCAAGGTGTGCCATATGTCATATGCCTTAACATACAAGAAGGGGCTCTTCACTTTAACTTTTCCTAAACTCCACTTCATGGAAAGGGTTCCTTCTTTTGATTTCCACGAGTTCCAAAAGCGTAAACTACTCTACTAGGTCTTTCCCAACAATGCTCTGATTTCCCCTAGTACTAGAAGAAGGGGATGGTATTAAGGCCATCTACTTTCATTCACTTATAATATGTTTTTTCCTTTCATATTTAAGCAATAATTATTTCTTAAAATGGTTTTACTAACTATCTTACCTCTTTTCTTTTGTTTGAATCGTAGTTCTTCATTACAACTCCGAACGTGGAGGTTGTTTACTTTTCTGAGGAAGGTGAGGTATTTGACTTCACGATTTCCTATTCATCCTCTGATCTGACGATCCTTCATTCTTTGGTGTAGGTGTAGGGCCTACTAATAAGAGTAGTTCCTTGAATGATTTTGTTTCTTATGATCATGTTGTTGCTGATGATCATTTCTTAGGTGACCCTTTTATGTTCGGACCTTTTATGACATTTTCTCTAGAACTTATATAGTTAATTCTGGTTACTAAAGATCATCTTGTTGCTAATCCTCCTATGATCTATGTATCTGTACCTTCTCAAGAGGTTCCCACTCTTGGAGGGGTTACACTTGAAAAGGTATCAACTATTTTAGTTGCTTCTGTAGAGGAAGTTAAACTAACCTTCACTTCTTCTATCTTATCGAGTTCGTTAATTATTCCATTTTTCAGTTTCTTCCTTCAGGGCCATAAAACATCAAGGATCCAAGGAAAATAAAAGACGTCCAATGGTGTACTTGAGGGCCTTGGCTTAGAGGCTTCTCATAATAAAAAACAAAAGACCTTAGAGCCTGCCTTTGTTAGATAGTTCCCGAAACCATGACTAAGTCATTTAGCGATAAAGAGATAGTTCTGAAGGTTCGAACGGAGCTAATAATCACTTTCAAGTCCAAAGCCTCCTATAGTAGGGAAAATAGTTTCAGAAGTTCCAAAAGAACCAACTAAAAGGGAGGTTCACACCCAAGTTTGTATTAGAGCCTATATAGGCTAAGGCTGCTCCTTCGTTGAATTCTAATCCTCCAATTGAGAGTTTTGTTTCTCTTAATAACTTGCATTTGTTTTATTTTGTATTATCTTTGGATTCATTTTGTTTTTATTTTATATCATCTTTAGTTTATGGTCCTAACTTCTTTAATTCTAGTTTTCACTTTTCTTGTTCCTTTTTTTTTTATAAATGAGTCGATTAATATTGATAGGAACGGGAGGAAGTACAAATCTTCCTCATCGTTCAAGAGCGGGAGTGGGGAAGGGGAAAGGTTCTACTAAGGGGTAGTGATTCTCTCCAAATGAGACACTAAATGAACCTCCAGTAAGTGTTCTTAGGTTTAATGATGAGTATGTGCCTTGCTATTGGAAGAGGATGGGGACATGGTGAGGGAGTTCACCATCCTCTACATGATGGAGAGAGCTCTATGTTTATTTTTTGGAAGCTGTTCACTCGGGCTAATATGGGATGCTTTTTAGGATGAGCATGATAGATTGAGAGTAGAAGAGCTATGCATCTATAGTCATGGTAAGTTTTAACTTTTAGTGTATTTCAATTTGAATTTTGGTGGATAATTTCTAACTTAGTGTTTTTGTGTAAGTTGTACAGGATGATGCATGTACACTTCGAGGCATATAAGGATGAACTAAAGGCTTCCCAATGTGAGTTAGGAGAGCAGATTGAGCATCTAAAGTTTGTGTCTGGGGATAATTGATGCGATATTTTTATATCTTAAAATTAAGTACACGTATACACTATCGTATGCAAGTAATAAAGGGACTAAATAAGTTGGATGTCGAACCCACAGGGATAATTTCTTCTTTTTAACCAATTACTAAAATTATGTCTTCCTAATAATTAATCAGAAAAATAAAAATCTAAGAATGAATGTAGAAAATATAAAAGTAAAAGCACAATGCAAAGAGAATTAGGTGATAGCAATATAGAGAAAACCTAAGATTAATACTATCCCTCAATATGGTTTCTAATGATTAATCTTCTAATATTTAACTCCCTTAGTCTTTGTTATTGATCAAGACACTAATATATTCACAAGCCTCTTCCAAGGTCATGTAAATATACCTTAATTTACCAAATACTTATATTCCTATGGTACATGTAATAAATTAAGATTCATTAAGATTAAGTCTTATTGATCATACATGCCAATTAGGTATATTCTTATCCTAAATTAAAACTTGCATATGCAACATTGAATGTTACTCTATAATCATGTATCAAATTACTTAGGTCTAAATATTATGATTCCTCTTCCGAGTTTATCAACAATACTACCAACTTATTCACCATATATTGGCCAGATATATTGAAGCATGAAGATCAAGTAATTTAAATATCAAAGAACTAAGTTTATTAAATATTCAAACGATATGGCAATTAAACACACATATTGAGTTCAAGTATTAACCCTAGAAAATAAGTTTAGCTCATAGCTATAAGAGAACAGCAGTAAAAATAATAATAAATCATGATACAATTAATAGCAAACTGATAAGATACTCTTGATGCTGAAGAACGCCTTGAATCTCTCTCTAAAGTTGCTTCAATTTAACTCCTATCGCTCTTCAAGACTCGTGATCTATATTCTTGGTGTTCTTGAATGTCTCTTGGATGCTCTAGGTTGCTCTCTTAAAGGCTGGGAACGAGTGGCTTTTTATAGGGATTGATATGAGTTTGAAAATCTCAATTCTTGTTAAATTAGGACTCACGCAACCGCTGGAGCGCTATGTAGTTATCGCTGGGGCGACACGTAAAAAGGCTTCACCACTGGAGCGGTGGGTTGATGGTGCTTTGGCGTTGTCCTGTCGCTGGCACAATGAAGGATTGGTGCTGGGGCGCCAGATGTGACTTAACCAGGTTGTTTTTCTAATTTCGATCACTGATCCAGAGCTGGGGCTGTAATCCTCGTGGCGCTGGGGTGATGGACACATACTTTGAAAAAATTTCATTTTAGTCCCTATTTTTGCTCTTTTCGTGTCCTTTCTTTAAATTTTGTTCAAGTCCCTATAAGTAACAATAATGCACATAAATAGCTATCTATTCGCATAAATCAATAAAATATCAAAGTAAAAACATGAGAAAATATATGACAAATTTGCCCTTATCAACAATCTCTTATTGTGAGGGTAGAATATCATCCTCTAAAAAATGATCTAGGGAGGATGGAAGAGAAGAATTAGAGGATCCATGCTAATCTAGCAGAGACATCTACGGTGGTTGAGTTAAGGCAGGTTATGTCTTAGATAACTGTTGGAAATGATGCTTATGTGTCATTCCAATATTGTATGAATATTAATTTTTTAATATTTATACAATAAATATTTCAAATAAAATCATTAATATTAAATATATATGGTAAGATGCTTGTAATATTTTAGACATTGTATAATCTGAATAAGTTCAGATCTGGTCTAAAGGAGTTTATATTAGTGCTAAAAGTTAGTAACGCTAAGAGTTATAAATGCTAATAGTTAGAATTGCTAAGAGTTAGTGGGTTATAGAAGTTAGCGAAATCTAAAGAGTTAGAGCCTTATCTGAAATAGGATAAAAACCTGGGAATATATTAGTAATGACATAGTTGCAAGAAGTTGTAAATAGCGCTAGAAAATGTCATTGTGTAAGTATGTTCTTAAACTTTATATTCCTAATTTATCTTCACTAATGCGAGTCTATCAGTGAAGACCTTATTAAATATAGATCAATGTATGTCTATATCTCGATAGTCCAGATAGTTAGTCATAGTAGACCATGAGCTTAGTCGAAGCTCATATAGGCATACGGGTATTCAGTAAAGACTATGTACTAAATAGTCTCAATGAAGACCTTCAATAGACATCCTATAAAGCCATCAATTGAAGGTTTTCTCAAGTTGAGTAGTTTTCGTGATCCTTTGACCTAGGCACCATGGTGGACTTATGAGTAATCCACCAAACTTAGGTTCTACACATCTCTGAGACTTTTCACGGTCTGACCGATGTGTGTCAATGGGTATGGTCCATGCTCATGGAGTCTGGTGTGTGTAAATCTAAGATTTGTAAGCTCTTCTAAGTGAATTGTATATCTTGATGCTCCAAGATTGTATTCTAGAAAGTTTTGTGGCTATAAGTATAAATCCTAAGAAAGAGTTTTCTGTAGGATAAACAATATTGCAAAAGTATATATTGTTTGTTGAAATACGAATTTGGAGATAAGTTAACGATTAAGTATATGGAAACTTGACGATGATGATCTATGTCTCTGCTCTTCTAAGATATAAGTGACGGATGGACTATACGAATATGTATTAAACTCAACTTGTATGGTTCAATGTGTCGTTCTATAATTTTTGTAACATATATGCGGGGCATCGTTTACAGACTTACAGAAGAATTTTGTAAGATAAACGGGTGAGAATCTAGGGGTCTCAAAATATAAAGTGTACTCGTTGAGCATTGGGGTAGTGCACAGGGTCGAATGGTTCTATCTGGAAAAATTTTAAAAGCAAGAATTATTTCAAGGTCTCTCGAAAAGCTAATAGTGCTTAAATGTTAAAACTTGGGGAAGTGACAAGTGGCAAGTGATGATTGATCACTTGCCACCACATGCTTGCTATTTATGAAACAATGACATATTGATGCCTTAAATAGTTGACAAATGACAAGACTATTTGCCACATTTCTTAGTTGAAAGACATATCTCCTTAATGTGTCAACTACGTGTAACAATATTGCAATTAGATTACAATTATTTTAGTTAGACAAAAGATATGTGTTACACTAGGAGAGACTTGGCTGAATGAATCACTAATATATTGCCACACTTGGTTAAAATGAAGGAAACATGTCCTTGAGTTAAAGATGTGTACCTTGTTACAAATTATTGCTAATTATTAACTTAACACTAAAAAAAGAATAATAAAAAGATAAGTTAGTTTTACTTTTCTTTGGATTATTAAACAATTTCAAGTTAACTTAGTCTAAGTGTTAGACAGATGTTAGAATAATAAGACTAACTTATTATTCTTGTTAAGTTAATATTCGGTAACCACTTAAGAATGCCACACCTAGTATATAAAGGACACATGTGTTTTTAAAAGAAACAATATATGTTTTTATTACATAGTGTTGCAATTTACATAGAATGTGTGTGTGTGGCATTCGGTTCGAGGTGTATATGAAGAAAATAAATTTGTAATTCTTACAAATTGAAAGACCAAAATAAAAAACAAATAAATTAGACTTATTTCAACAACCACTAAATAACAAAGAAAAGAGTTTTCCTTGTTAGTTCTTCACAAAAGGCCGAGAGACCATAGAGAAGCAAAGTGTTACTAGCTTTGCAATCCCATCAGTATTGCAGATTAGAATTGCTCGTGGGAATACTTTAGGGTGAACTCCAGTAATAGAACATACCCCTAATCATCTTCAAGGGTAATTTCTAATCTCATTAATGTAATGAGACTTAAACTCAACATGTGTATATTGCAATAAGAAATTAGATTTCCTTTTTTAATTACATTAAATTATATGTGAGACATGCAATGATTAAAATAAAAAATTATAATATACACATTTGCACCCGTATGCACAACACACTTACAATGACCACTAAGATCATGGATTTAAAGAAGGTAAATAAAGGCTTAATATAATACAGAGAAGATCTATAAGCCTCATTGTCAATGTACAAAGTTAAGTTGTCCTTCTTAGAACAAGAGAATGAGGCCCAAAATACTTAGGAGGAATCTCTGGAGTCCTCTATCAGTGAGCTGCAGGAACAAGTCTCTACAACCAACTAGGTAAGGAAGAAGCACGATGAGTTAAGGGAACCTGTGAATCGTACTGCCTTAAGAGCAAATTTATTGAAGGCATCTGAAGCATGGGAGTTTGATCTAGAGATGGTTATTGGGAAACTCTGGACAACTTTAAAAAGTGTTCACAAAATTATACACACGTGAACAAGTAATAAAGTGATGAGTATGAATATCATTCCCATGAAAATTGATCTTTCAAATGTACATAAAATATTATGGGTTTTCGTAACTTAATTTTATCTACGCAACTTGATTTAATTACAATAATGAAGAAAAATTAAGCTAACAACCTAAATTAAGCGATTAACAAAGCAATAATTAAAAAGGTTAATCTTAAGAAATTGTGAATTTATGATAAATGGGATCTTAGGGTATTGATTTTATTTTAATTAATCAAAGAATTAAGACTAAACTCATTACCTCTCCTAAGTGTCAAATAAGATACTATACATACATATTCCAGTTGATAGCCCTATCTAACTCGTCTACCTATACATGCATTACACAACTTTTAAATTGATTACCCATAGATTAATCTCATTACCTCTCTTAAGCATCAAATAAGATCGTAGGCATAATTTCATACCCTAGGTGTTCTTATACATTTTCTCAAACACTTGGTGTATGCCATATGTAATCATTAAGCAATCCTTAGTGATTACCCAAGTGCTATTAGCTCAGGACTCAATAACAACTTAAGGCTGTGTTTCTAAAATTCGGTAAATAGGTTAATCTCTCCTAAGCATTAATTCACAAATAAATAATAGCCAATTCATTTTTCAATCAATTAAAAGCATTAAGCATAAAGAAACATAAATGAATGAAACAATAAACCACTAAATCATCCAAACATAGTATCCATATAGCTACATCAAACTCTAAAATTAAATGTTTAGGCACACATCAATCTAACCATAACAAAACTTGTCAAGAAATCTATAAATACAGACATGTTTAAACAATATTCATAATTACAAATTTCAAACAAAAGAGAAAGAGAAAAAAGAAAAGAGAAAACCAAATTTGGGGATGTCTCCCACTCTTCAATCTTTCAAATGTCTTTAATGATCCTCAAGAAGCCTTTGAGACATTTTTTTCTCTTATTCAAATTTGAATTCAAGCCTTTTTTCTATTGTGCTTTTTGTGGCTCCCATTGATGATATGAGAAGTGGCTCAAAGGTTCTAAATTATAAGTTTTAAATTAGGGCAAAAATTAGAGAAAAATGTTAATTTCGATTTGGGGTCGCGGACTGGAAAAAGTGAGGTTACAGCCCTAATTTACTATCCAAATTAGGGTCGCGGTAGGAGCAATAGCGCCACAATGCACTATTTACTTTTCATTATTCATGGGTACTGTTTACTTTTTCACGATTCATTTACACAGTTCATTATTACTATTCATTTTAAGCATTTTTGGTCCATTTTTATAATTTTACGCATTTTTCTCCAGTTTTTTTTTATCTCAAATAGATTCGTTAACTTGAAAATTATAAAATAATATTAATGCACATAAAAAATAACATATTCTTATTCAAATTGAATAATTACTAAGTTTAGAAGTTCAAAACAATAGATATAAAATGCACTCATCTAAGAAGAATTAGAAGAGAACAAAATTAAGTCAACACTATAGAAGACCAAGTAATAAATGACTCAACATAGAAGCAAGAACATTGAGGGAATATATTGGCCCCTTAATCAATGGAATCCACTCAAGCATTTAGAGGCCAACCGTTCAAGCCAATAACTTTGAAATCAAACCAAGTATAATTCAAATGCTCAAGGATTTAGTGCAATTTAATTAACTATCTAATGATAATCCAAACATGCACATAATCAACTTCTTGGAGATATATGGCACATTAAAAAACAATTGGGTTTATGATGATGCAATGTGTCTAAGATTGTTTCCTTTTTATTTGAGAGACAAAGCAAAGAGTTGGTTATTATCTCTTCCATTTGGATTTATAGCTATATGGTATGGTATTGCTAAATAATTCCTCGCCGAATTCTCTCAACTTGCCAAAACTGCTAAGACGAGGAATGACATCACATCCTTTCTACAACTAGATGGAGAATATCTGTATAAATCTTGGGACAAATATAAGGACATGCAAAGAAATTTCCCTCACTATGGAGTCCCAAAGTGGATGCTTGTACAAACACTCTACAATGGGTTAGAGAGACAATTTAGAACAATAATAGATGGTACAGCTACAAGAGTACTCATAAACAAATTAACCAATAAAGCATATGATCTACTAGATCAGATAGCATCCAAATCCTACCAATGGTCTATTAAAATAGCAACGCCAAGAAAATTTGCTAAACTGTATAAGTAGATACCTTGACTACATTATCTGCCCAAGTCAACCTTTTAAATAAACAATTAAGCATCTTGATAGTAAATGCCGTCAAGAGTCAACTAATCACTTGCGATTTTTGTAGAGATAACCATGCTAATGGGCAATGCATGGAGACAACATAATATATGTAGGGAATTTCAACCGCAGCAACCCTAATTCAAATTTCATAAAGCAACAATAACTAAGGGAAACTTTCCAAAACCATGAATCCTTTTAGGTTCCAAACACAAGCTCACTAAAAGAAAAAAATCAGACCTTGAAGATATGTTTTTATAAGACATGAAACAAATTGACCCACTTCTTTAGAGTTAAGCTGCATCAATTAGAACCTTGGAGAATCAAGTAGGGCAACTTACTGCAGCAATGAATAATCGCCTATAAGGAACCCTACCAAGCAACACTAAAGTCAATCCCAAGGGAGAACATTGCAAAGCTATCACATTAAGAAGTAGAAAATAATTGCAAGACAACATGAAACAAGCTCCAAAGTAACAAAAGGAATATAAGATATAACAAAAGAAGGAAGAGGAAATTCAAGAAGAAGAAAGAAAATGAAGTACATCCACTTAAGGAGCAAACATACCATCTTCCACCACCTTTTCTCCAAAGGCTGCAAAAGCAAAAATTAGATAAGCAATTTTCAAAATTCCTTGAAATTGTTAAGATATTATATATTAATCTTCCTTTTACAGATGCACATGAGCAAATGTCGAGCTATATAAAATTCATGAAAGACATTCTATCAAGAAAGAAAAAATTAGATGACTTCATGACGGTGGCACTAATAGAAGTGTGCAATGTCATCCTTAAAAAATAGCTACCTCTAAAGCTCAAAGATCCTGGGAATTTCACCATACTATGCAAAATTAGGAGCTACGACTTTGGGAAAGCACTATATGATCTAGGAGCAAGCATTAATCTCATGTCACTATCCATCTACAACAAATTGGGACTATGAGAAGCCAAACCAACCAACATCACACTCTATCTGGTGGATCAATGCCTCATTTACCTAAAATGAGTCATTGAAGATGTACTAGTCAGAGTCAATAAATTCATCTTCCCTACCAACTTCATTGTTCTAGATATGGAGAAAGATTGCCAAATCCTTATAATTTTGGGCCGACTATTCCTAGCCATTAGAAGAACAATAGTAGATGTCCAAAAAGAAGAACTCACAATGAGAGTTCAAAATGAAGAAGTTACGTTCAATGTCTTCAAAGCTATGAAGTTCTCCAGTGAAATCAATGACAACTTGAGTGATGATGAAATAGACCAAGATGTATAAAAAGTCTTCAACATTCACTCTATTCAAGATCACCTAGAAGATACTATCATCAATGAAAAAGAAGTAACGGATCATGAAGCAAGGGAGCACTCAAATAACCAAGGTATGAGATCTCTAGACCATATTTTGAACCATTAGAAAGACCCACAAATCTAAAGACACCCAATAAGCCCTCTATAGAAGAGCCACCTAAGCTGGACTTCAAAAGACTTCAAATTCATCTAAGGTACACATTTTTGAAAAGCTCTTCCATTCTTCCAGTTATTATTTCTAATGATCTTAATGAGTAACATGAAAAAAAAGCCTTTTAGAATTATAAAAACATATAGCCATGTGATGGACTATCGTTGACATCAAAAGAATAAGTCATTCCTTTTGCATGTACAAAATCCTGCTTAAAAAACTACACAAAGAAGACTAAATCTAGTCATGGATATAGTAAAGAAGGAAATAATCAAGTGGCTAAGCACTGTCATCATTTACCCAATCTTTAACAGTTCGTGGGTGAGTCTAGTCCAATGTGTACCAAAGAATAGAGGATTTATGGTGATCTCCAATAACTATAATGAATTGATCCCAACTCGTACTGTCACTGGATGGAGAATATGTATGGTTACCACAAATTAAACAAGGCCACAAGAAAAGATCGACCAACTTACTACTACCCTTGATTGGCTAAAAGCTCAACCACTTTCTACTACCCTTCATTGGCCAAATGCTCGACCAACTTACCGGACATGAATACTACTGCCTCCTAGATGGATATTTTGGTTATAATCAAATAGCCATAGCCCTTGAGGATTAAGAAAATACCATATTCATATGCCTATATGGCACATTTTCCTTTAGAAGAATACCATTGGAATTTTGCAATGACCAACTACCTTTCAAATATACATAATGACAATCTTCTCAAACATAATAGAGAATTTCTTAGAACAATCTATCATTTGTATTGAAAAGATGTGAGGAGACAAATCTAATGTTCAATTGGAAGAAATGCCACTTCATGGTAAAAGAATGTATTATCCTAGGACATAAGATTTCTTCTAAAGAGATAGAAGTTCACAAGGCAAAGGTTGATACTATAAAAAAAACTACCATCCTCCACCAATGTCAAAAGATTTAGAAGTTTCCTTGGCCATACAGAATTCTACAGACGATTCATTAAAGACTTCTCCAAGATCTTCAAACTGCTTTGTAACCTTCATGAGAAAGATGTTTAGTTTAATTTTGACGAAGACTGTCTACATGCTTTTAAAACCCTAAAGGATAAACTCACAATTGCCCCTATCATCATAGTACCTGACTAAAGTCTCCTATTTGAACTCATGTGTGATGCTAGTAATATAGCCATAGGAGTAGTACTAGGCCAAAAAAAAAGAAAAGAAATTCGATATTCTAGCAAAAACTTGAATAAAGCACAAAGTAATTACACTTCCATGAAAAGGAACTATTAGTAGTAGTGTTTGCTTTTGATAAATTCAAGTCATATCTTATTGGTGTTAAAGTGACCTTCTACACTGACCATGTTATCATTAAATACCTGATCAGCAAGAAAGATGTTAAACTTAGATTAATCCGATGGGTATTGTTATTACAAGAATTCGATCTAGAGATCAAGGGCACAGAAAATCAAGTTACTGACCACCTATTACATTTGGAAGGAATATACGATAAGAAGATGATACTCAATAAAACCTTCCCAGATGTGCAACTTCTAAGAACTCAACACCTTAAGGTACCATGGTATACTGAGTTTGCTAATTTTTCTTGTTAGTAGATTTTTTCCCCCTAACTTGTCTTCGCAGCAAAAGAAAAGGTTCTTATATAACGTAAATTTTTATTACTGGGATGACCTCTTTATGTTTAAACAATGTAGTAATCAAATAATAAGAAGGTGTATCTAATGTGAAGAGACTGAAAGCATTCTTCAACATTGTCATGGGAGCGACTATGGAGGACATTTTAGAGGAGATAAGACAGTAGCCAAAGTATTGCAAAGCAAATTTTATTAGCCAACCTTATTCAAAGATTCACACTTCTACACCACCAAATGTGACTCAAGCATAAGATTGCCATAGCCTATCATCCTTAGACTAAAGGGCAAGTTGAGGTATTAAATGGAGAAGTCAAACTAATCTTGGAGAAGACAAGAAAGCCAAGTCGAAAAGATTAGGCCATATGACTAGATTATGCATTATGAGCCTATCGTACAACCTACAAGATACCAATTGGGATCTCTACTTACTGGCTTATATTTGAAAAACCTTGTCATCTTCCAATAGAGCTCAAACATAAAGCCTATTAAGCCATTAAAGCCCTAAATTTTGGCCTACAATTAATTGGAGATAAGAGACTGCTGTAACTCAATGCCAAATATAAGTTTCGACTTCAAGCATACAAGAATGCCAAGCTCTACATAGAGAAGACCAAAAGATGGCATGACCAAATAATCACACCACGAGTCTTTGAACCAGGACTATAGGTATTAGTTTATAACTCAAGACTAAAACTCTTCCCATGAAAGTTAAGTTCAAGATGGTCTGGCTTTTTCTAAGAACTTAAAGAATATCCTTGTGGAGCTATAGAGTTAGTTGACAAAGAGAACAATCAACCTTTCAAAGTTAATGGGAAAAGTTTAAAACATTATTAGGGAGGAGACTTCAATCCCAACAATCCTCAATTACTTTCAAGAAGCCCTAAAGAAGCATTTTGTCAAGCCGACAACATTAAATCAAACCCTGCTTAGGAGGCAACCAAGGTAAGTATTTATAATTACTTTAAAATTTTTAAGTTCTTTGATATTATTTGTTCTAATGTTTAAGAAAAAAAAAATTGGAGCCAATGTTGCAGCGAACATTTGTTAGCACTACAGCAAAAATTTACAAGTCATTATTGCTCCAGCGATAAGGTTGTTACCACTTCAATGAAATTTCTAGTACCTGGCCCAAACATATACTTTCAGCGTTCAGTGAAAAATCCTTCTCACCTCAGCAATAGCGTTTCACTCAAACGACAGCCATTTAACGCTATAGTGAGAATTTAAACCGAAATTCAAAAGTTAAAACATAAAGTAGCCTCAATGATACAACTCATATTGCTCCAGCGATAGCATGACTGCAAGAATTAAAGCATTTCCATAAGAGCGTTACAATGATACATATATTTTTGCCTTAGTGATTCATCTGTATTGTAGTGAAACAAGACTTACCGCTACAGCGAACTGGGATTTCAAAAGATAAAAAGGGAAGACTTGAGGTAAGTTTTCATCACTTCTCACTATATATTTAAAAATTACTCTCTTCTCAATATTTCAAGTAGTAATGGCACCCAAGAAACAACAGACCATGGCAACCAATAGTGCCATATATGACTAAACATGCTTCACGTCTACCAATATACAAGCTCGATACATAAGAGTAGTGCTAAAGAAAGAATTAATGAAATTGATGAATTTTGTTTATTCGCACATTCATAAGTATTTATATTTGTGCTTTCTAATTTTTGTGTTCTAAGTATTACTTCCATACATGTAAAATGAAAGTTGCGCAATCAATAAAAAATGCTAAGTCTTGGTTCTTGATGTGTATGATATGTGAGTCATGCATTCATGCAAAAAAATGATAAGTCTTGCCTTATGTATACAAAATAAGTAAATTTTGATAAAATGTGACTTCTTTATTATAAATGTGCTCATTGGGAAGGTTAACTTATGGGTTTTTGCATCTTTTAAAGGAGGGTTCTTGACATTCTATTCTTCTATAAAATGGTGATCTAGAGATAGACAATTATTTTGAGGAAGTTTTTATTGACTTTTAGAACTCTGTTAAGTGATTTTGGTCAGTTTATGTTTCTAAAGAAACATTTTGTCATCTTTTATGCTTCCACAAAAAGGTGATCTGAAGATACAAGATCTTTCTAAGAAAGTCTTTCTTGATTCTTGGACCCCTATAAGTGATATTCTATCGGTCTATGTTTTCAAGGAATGGTGGCCTGCGGGTGAGCAGACTTTTCAAGTAAGAGTTTTATCGTCTTTTATGCTTCAATGGAAGGGTAATTTAAAGAAACATAATCATTTAAGAATTCTTTCTTGATTCTAAACCTCCATGAGTGATCTTTTATCGGTTTATGCTTCTAAATAAGGGTGACCTATGACCAGCAAGTTCGTGACCCTTATGAGGAAGTCTTTATTAATTTTTAGACCTCTGTGAGTGATCTTCTATCATTTTTATACTTTTAAGGAATGGTAACCCATGGGTCTGTCAGATTATGTAGAGCCCACCAACTCTTTGGTTTATTGGCTAGATGACACCTCAGAGCCACCGGTGCACCCACATAACCACCTGAGGTTACCTGCGCCCCCAAGGAATCGAACACCCGCCCTTATCTCATGGAGACCTTATAGGCCTTTTATAGGTTCGTCCTTGTACCCATCAAGCTGGCCATCCTAATGGGTACAAGGACGAACCTCTAAAAGCCTATAAGGCCTCTATGAAATGGGGGCAGGGGTTCGATTCCTTGGGAACACAGGTAACCTAAATTGGTTGTGTGGGTATGCTAGTGGCTCTGAAGTGTCATTCAGCCGGTGGACCAAAGAGTTGGTAGGCCCCATATAGTTTGACAAAAAGGCTGGCCTTTTTGACAGACTATAGTGGGGCCTACCCCTCTTCATAGGGTCCACTAGAGCGCAGCAACTAGTGCCCTAACCACAGACATATCTCATGCTACCTCTTCAGTGCTCAAACTCGGGATCTCATCCACTTATGCCTTACGAGTTCAAGACCAGTACCCATCAGGCTGGCCACCCTAAATACACCTTATCCTCACGCTGTAGCAATATTGGGTAAGTGTATTCTACATTAGCTTGTCAATGATCAAATATAGGCTACTGATACTACCCTCACGCTATAGCAATATTGGGCAATACTTTCGCATATATTTGCCTCATCTCATATTTAACCAGTATAGTCCAAGCCCAACTGACCAAGTCCCTCACGCTATAGCAATATTGGGAAAAGGCCGACGTGACTCGTCTAACACCATATTGACAAGACGGATCAGAATAAACATTATCTCATAATGTAATATTCTTCAATCTGATTAAGAGAGATTTTGTTTCTAACCTTGGTATCTATTCTCCTAGGAAGGGTGATTCTCAATTAATTAATTTTCTATGTAAGCACAACTAACCCCCACCAGTAAGGCTCCCACTGTGGTTACCAACACAAAAAAATAAACCTTGGTGTAATGCAGACCGATAACGTTTATCACTACATTTCATAAATCTACATATGCAAAATTATATTTGAAACACTGTTCAAAAATACTATAGCTGTAAATAGTAAAAAATACTGTATATGTGCTACGTTATAAGTGAATAGTACACCGCTGCCGAGCATATGGGTGTATGCATGTGCAATTATTTCTATTGCCTAAAATACGTATCATATACATATTAAACGCGGCGGAAGCATAAAAATTACATAAACATAATAAATAAAATATATTAATCACATTAATATATTTGTGGTGTTGAGAACTCACCTGAACGTGTAAAGTTATACAAGTATTTCCTCAGAATCCGCATGAAGACCAACTCGTGAGAAATTCTAATCACCAACATAGTGGGCTTCATGAGCTAGAATAGCAGTCCTATATCCAGCACTAATTTAACTCTTAAACTTCAAAATGGTGGGGTGTGTGTTTTTATCCCTTTTTCTAAAAGGATAACAAATGGAGAATTTGAAGCAATTGTGAATTGCTTCAATTAGAATCGTAGAGAAAAATGAAACAATTTCATTTTTTCTTTCTTCTTCTCCTCTCTGGTTCCATTTTCTTTCTCTCCATTTCTCTTCTCTCTCGGCCAAATGCCCACCAACAACCAAAATCACACAAATCTCTCTCTTTTATATCTAATAATAATATAATATACAATATAATAATACATAAATGGGTGCCAAATAGTTGGCACCCAAAATAAAATAATATTATATATATAATATAATATAATAATGTGATATTTTGATTACTTAACAATTAAATAATTAAAGTGTGAAATGACCATTTTGCCCCTCATAAATAGTTACTAAGTCTATCCCTCGTGGGTTCCACCAAATTTCACACTCGAGTAAACTGAACCGAGGGTCCATAATGCGCCACGTCTCATTATACAATTAGTAAATAACAATTATTGACTAATTATTGTATTTAACACTTAAATACAGACACGCACGTATTTTCGTAGTATTGCTGAATATTGCTGGATTAAACACTTTAATCCAGCACGCTACCCCAATGCACAATGAGTACACTCTATATCGAGGACTCGCTAGGTCGTACGCTTGATTCATCAAATAAAACTATTTCATGAGTCCGTGAGCAATGCCCCACACACACGTCACAGATATATAAATCAGCGCGTTGAACCATGCAAGTTGAGGTTATAACACATACGTATAGTCCTTCCGTCATGATATCCTAGATGGGCGGGGATATACATTATCACCATTAAATCTCCTTGTGCTCATCCATGTCCTATCTCCGGACTTGTATTTCACTGAACAATATGTGCAAACTATTTTGCCATATTGTTCTACCCTAGCGAAACTCTTTCTCGGGATTAATGCTTATGGCCACAAGACTTTTCGAGATACAGTCTCGAAGTATATGGATATCTAACTCCTTATGTGAGCTGACGTATTTCATATCTGTACACATCAGACTCCATAAGCATCAGACCATACCTAGTGACACCCAATGGTCACACCATAAAAGGTCTGTGATATACGTGGAACCAAAGTATGGTGGATCACTTACAAGCCCACCAAGGCACTCAGGTCAAAGGACCACGTATACTACTAAACTCGAGAGGACCCTCCATTGACAGCTTACATAGGGTATCTATCAGAGGCCCTTGTGAGTCTATTCCATATCCAATCCTAACTGGATACCCATATGTCAATATAGGTACGACATATGCTGATCTATATATAAAGGTATCCACCGACAGACCCGCATCGGCAGAAATAGATCAAGGACAATTATTTGAGAACATACTTGCGTAACTAGCATTTTCTGGCACCCGATTCCAACTCTTACAACTATACAGTTGCTAGTATATTCCTAGGTCTATGTCTCATTATAGACAAGGCTCCAACTCTTGGATCTACTGAGTATTATAACCAACTAACACTTAATTGTGCTAACATTTAGCATTTATATCTCTCAGTGTGGCTAACTATAAGCCTTTATCTAAACTCCTTCAGATAATACAATGTCTGTAATGTTACATTGCATAGTACCATATTAATTGGTATTAAAAATTTAATGGGAATGTACACTTATATAAATATATAAATATATGTACATTCAGAGATGACACGTAAGCACCGACTCTAACAGGGTCCACAATCCTTCCAAAGAATACTTTTTGTTGTTTTTTATACTTCTGTGAAAAGGTGATGAAAAATACATAACCATTATAAAGAATACTTTTTGTACTTTCAATAGTGGCCTAGTGGCACATGACCCTTCTAAAGAAGATTTTTGGCGGTCTATATTTCTATAGAAAGATAACGCAAGGGTCTATAACCTTCAAAGGAAGATTTTCTATCATCTTTGTTACTTTTATGAAAAGGTGATTCGAAGATACCTATTTCTTCCAAGTTAGATTTTATGTGCTTCCAAGGGTAGCCTATGGACACATGATCATTTTATGGAAAATATTTAACGAAACTGTGTTTCCATGGAAGAGTGACCTAAGGGTCCATGAGCTTCTAATGAAAGTTTTTTATTGGTTATGTATAATGTTTCCTATTCTAAGATTATTAATCAAATCATCATATCTAGGTTAATATTGGCTATCTTTGAGAAAGCAAGTTTAGATTTATAGTCAAATCATTATAGTCTTTAAAAATAGATCTTTGATAAAAGGGTTATCTAGAGATACAATACCCTTTTAGGGAAGTCTTTTAATTTGATTGTGTTCTATAAAAAGTGATCCGAGCATATATAACCTTTCCAAGGAAAATTAGTTTAAGTATAATAAAAGAACAAGAAAAGTTAGAAAGTACATCATTCATTATATTAATAACAATAATTGAAATAGAAAGGAATATTTGTACATAAAAATTCTTTAATTTAAATATATTCCATGGTGTGGGGATGGGCTCTCTCTTTATGATTTGTGGTAATTATGATCTTGGGTCTAACCTTTTGATGACCTTTTCAGGACTTTCCTAAGTTTCACCTATTTTTCCAACATTCGTTTCCTTGTTGATGTCAAGGGCTTCTCTTAATACTAGGCCTCCCTCTTTCACTTCTCTCTTTCTGACTTTTTGATCGACTTCCTTATTTAATCTCTTTTTGTAAATGGTAGCATAGATGATTGTGATGTCTCAGTCTTTATTAGCAAGATCTTTTGCTAAAGACAGTGCTTTGTAATTTAGATGAGCATTCTCGGCTTGTCTATTCCCTTGTGGATGGCTTCAAGAAAAGAAACTTTGCTCGATTATAAACTTATTACAAAATACGGTTACTATCGATATGACAAACTACTTCTTTGTATCTGATACTAGTACCTACGACATATTATGTTGCATAAACTTTGGACTCATCTCATTTCATGAAGTAGTCCGTTATAAAAAGAACAAATATTTTTCTTCCAACTGCCAAATGTAGGGGTCTAATGATGTCTATTCTCTATTAGAAGAAGGGCCATAGATTAAAGACTATGTGCAGGTTCCTTTGTGGAAGATGGATAAGCATGACATCTTTCTTTCACTTCTCATACCTTTTTACATTGTCAACACTTTTAATTTTATGGCAGTTCAGTAGTATCCTTATCTTAGGATCTTGTGTGCTAGTGCCTTTCCACTGGAATAGTTTTTGTAGGTTCCCTCATGTACTTCTTCCAAGATCATCTACACTTACTCTTTGAGTACACACTGCATATAGACAATTAAGAATGCCTATCTATATAGTGTTCCTTCAAATAGCAAAAACCTTTTAACTTTACTCTTAAGCTTACTAGCTTCATTCCAGTCACTGAAAAGCTTCTTGTCTTGTAAAAATTCAATATAAAGGTCATCTAGTTAACAAAAGTCATGATTTCTATATTTTTTACTTTTGAATTCTATAGTATTTCCTTTTTTTTCTATCATTTTTTTTCTCTCAAGTAAGGAGCAGAGCCATTTTGTATAGTGAATGTTCTATTATGACTGCTACCTTCGCTAGTCTATTTACTTATGTATTATGACCTCTTATAATCTGGGTCATTGTGACCTCTTACAGTTTCTAAGCAGCTTCCTTTGCTTTAAAAAGACAGCTTTTCATCCTCTCATCATTTCTCATGTAACCATTGTTCCATTGGAAGGTGACTAACTAGAATTTGTTTGTATCTGTAATTTCTTGATCATTAGCTAGTAAGTTACTATTAAGCCTTTGATTAGCGCCTCGTATTCTACCTTCTTATTGGACTTTGTTTATAATAGCCTTACTGCATCCTCAAATATGAGTTTTTTTTTTTTTGCTTTTAATCTTCATCTTAAATCATGCTCTCTTCTAGTTAAAAGATTTGTTTATGGCTATCTACTATAGTTCCACTACTTCTGCTAGTTTTAGTGACATGGTATCATTTTCACCATTAGGCTCGCACTCAGTAAGAAGCTAGTCGTCACTTATCCGTTGATTCCAGTCTTCAGTCTATATTCAATGTCTAGGTAGATTAGTAGCATTACCATCTTGATGACCCTCCTATAGTGTCAGGTTTTGACAATCTGCATTTTAGGGATCAAAACTGTACCCTATGATGGGATACGCCTTGAAGTAATGTCTCAAATTGTTCTTAGCTTGTACAAGGACAAGGACAAGCTTTTCGACTGCAAAGTATTTCATCTTGACATCTAGCAATACCTTATTGGTATAAAAGATCAATTTCCATTTTTCATTTGCTTCTTTAAATAGCTTTATGCTGATTGCTACTCTAAAAACTACATGATATAGAAATAATGTCTTTTTAGGAAGCCAAGAGGAAAAGATGGCTTCCTTAGATATTCCTTCAATTGTTGTACAACTTTAGTTTGTTCTGGCCTTATAGCTTTCTATTCTTGGCTTTGATGGCTCATAAGAAGCGTCTACCTTTATTGACCATCTTGAAAATGAACATGTTCATTGTTGTAATCCTTTCAATTAATATCTGCATTTCCTTCAGCATTTGAGGTATAGTTTGATGACCTGAACTTATGATAGGTTTTCTTCGATACCTCTCGTGCTTTTGATAGGCCTTAAAAAGGTTCCAAATGATGTTTCAAAGGTGCACTTAGCTGGATTAAAGTGCATATGTATTCTCGTAGGATGTTGAACTCTTCTTATAGATCTATAATATGTTCTTATGCTTTTTTGCTCTTAACTATTGTGCTTTCTATGTTTGCCTCCACCATCCTTCCAATCACTTCCCAAAGCTTTGGTGAATAGCCGTTGGAATATTGCTCCAAAATTCTTCAGTTTGAATGACATCACCTTCTAGTAGTAGACTCCTTACTTGGTTATAAAATTGGTTTTCTTCTCATCTTATGGATCCAACCTGATTTAGTTGTATCCACTGTATATATCTTCGAATGATAGTCTCTCATATTTTTTCATCACGTCTATAATCTAATCAATCTTAAAAAGTAGGAAAAAGTCTTTTAATGTTGCGTTATTGAGATTTGTATAGCCTAAACAGACCTGCCACTTCCTATTCTTCTTGGGCACAAGTGTTACATTAACTAGCCAATCTAATATTGGACTTCTTTGATAAATCTAACTTTTACTAGCCTGTCAACTTTTTTACTGATGATTTTATTGCACTTCGTGTTAAATCTTCTCTCCTTCTATCTAACCCGAAGATAGACATTCTTAATGGTCAGCTTATAACTTTTTACCGTCGAGTATATTTCATATTGGGATTTGTGCTTACGTGCCATCCCATAATATATAAATATATAGTGATAGTATTTATACAATTATTATTTCTAATAAAGTCGTTAATATTATTTATTATTAAATGGTAAGAAGCTTGTAACGTTTCAGACATTGTATGATTTGAAGGAGTTCAGATCTGGTTTAAAAGAGTTTAGACCAGGGTTAAGAGTTAGCAACGCTAATAGTTATAAACACTAAGAGTTAGTGGTATTAAGAGTTAGTAAGTTTATAAGAGTTAGTGAAATCTAAAGAGTTAGAGCCTTGTCTGAAATGGGACAATGACCTGAGAATATATTAATAATGACTAAGTTGCAAGGAGTTGCAGATGGTGCTAGGAAATGTCATTATGCAAGTATATTCTCAAACATAATGTTCCTGATCTAATTTCATCGATGCGGGTCTATCGGTGGAACCCATTAATATAGATTAGTGTATGTCTATATCTGGATGGTCCAGATGGTTAGTCTTAGCAAATCATGAGCTTAGTAAAAAGCTCGTATAAAGATGCAGGTATTCAGTAAGGACTGGATATTGAACAGACTCACGAAGACATCCAATAGACATCTCATAAAGCCGTCAATGGAAGGTCTTCCGAGTTGAGTAGTATTTGTGGTCCTTTGACCTGAGCGCCACGGTGGGCTTGTGAGTGATCCACCATGCTTTGGTTCCACACATGTCAGAAACCTTTCATGGTCTGACCGCTGGGTGTCGCTGGGTATGGTCCGATGCTTATGGAGTCCGGTGTGCGTAGATATGGGATCCTTCAGCTCATATAAGTGGGTTGTATATCCTAATGCTCCGAGATTATATTTCAGAAAGACTTGTGGCCACAAGTATATACCTTGGAAAAGATATTCTGAAGGAATAAACAATATCACAAAAGTGTTTGTGGATATTGTTTAATAAAATATAAATTTGGAGATAAGTTCATGATTGAACAAATAAGAGATTTAATGGTGATGATCTATATCCCTGCTCTTCAAGGATATAAATGATGGAAGGATTATACGAATATGCAATAACCTCAACTTGCATGGTCTAACGCGCTAATTTGTAATATCTGTAACGTGTGTATGGGACATTGTTCACGGACATATGGAGGAGTTCCATATGACAAATTAGGTGTGGACCTAAAGAGTCTCACAATATGAAGTGTACTCATTGAGCACTGGGGTAGCGGATTAGATTGAATAGGTCGATCCAATAAATTTCAGCAAAATAGAATAATTAGTTAGGGATCCCTAGGATTGTACATTTGTTAAGACTTAATTGTTAAGTACATCATTGAATTAATTAACAAGGGTTGTTAATTAATAGAATATTGACAAGTGGCAAAATTTGTTCCATGATTTAATTTTACTTTTTTACCATTTACCCTTGGTAGTAAAAATTAGTAAGGTAAAAAGTAATTATTCAACATTGTTTTGAATAATTAAATTATATATTATTAGATAATATTATAATATATATAGATCATGGCATTGTATTTTAATACAATGAGGGACCTAAATGTTGGCTATTTATTTACCCATTATAATTATAGTAATTATATTTGTTAGGTAAAAAATTAATTTTGGTGGCCATTATTCTAGTGCTTGGTTAAATTAATTCTAAGTGGGAGACCAACAATAAAATTGGTGGAGCACTTAATTTTGTTTAATCAAAATGTTGAATAACAAAATTGATTTGCAAAACAATTGAATCATGGATTCAATTCTTGTGAAGAATTTGGCAAAGGAAGAGAAAAAAAGGTAAGAAAGAATTTGGTTTTTGTTCATTTTTCAAGTGTTGAAAATTTTAGAACTTCTCTTCATCTTCTTCTCTCATGGATGGATTATAATAAACAAAAACAAATGGAGAAAGAGATTAATAATTATGACATATAAAAAATATTTACCATCTCCATTTGAGAAACAAAATTGTATTCAAAAGAGTTTGAATATAAGTTGCAGAAAATTCTAAGATTAAGCTACCATTCTAGCTCTTTAATCCCACCAAAAGTTATGGACTAGAATTGTTCAACATATACTTCAAGGTGAGCTCTAGACATGGATTGTTGGAGGACTTGAAGAATTTTGTAAAGCTACCTTCATTAGGTGAGTTATTTTACATTATGTTATAATACAATATTGTTCATCATGTTTATGTTGTATAATTTTTATACTTGCATATATATGTGATATATATGTTCAATTTGTTAAATTGGGTGTATTTGTAACATGCTTCCGCTATATGTTGTAATTTTTGAAATTACGTATACACTCGTATATCACACACTCGAGATCCTTAACATTTCAATCATGTCTCTATAGGACTAAATGAAGACATCCTAGTTCCCCCTCAATTAATCAATAATTACCGCCCTTTCCTTCTATTTTATGTTGGTGCCTAGTAGCATCATCCTGTCAATGGCTAAAAGGTCTAATTATACTTCTCTGTCTTTTTTGTATAGGGTAGGGTGTACTTGTCCACCCACTCTTCCTAATAAGGAAGAGCCTCTGGTCACTTATCTTTTAGTTGTTACATAAGAGACATCTCTTATGATAGTGTAAAAGCCTTTGTGTTACTTGATGTTCCTGCCTTATCGATCTTTTCTCTTTCTCATTCTTATCTTCTTTAGGCATTTTAGAAAGCCTTGTTCGTTCCCATCTTGTTCTTTGGCAAATTAAATAAGTTAGCATAGCACAGTTTTGCTTGGATTTATTCACCTTTTATATCCATCATTCTTTTTCCAGTAGCTGATATATACCTTACCATTTAAAGCAAAGTGCAAGGGACAACCTCCATGTAATGTATCCAAAATTGCTCCGCTACTACGTTATAAGCAAAATGTGCATTTGACTACTAAGTAATCTATCTATAACCTCTTCTCAGTTATAATTCCTAGCAGTTTAATGTATCATTTGACTTGTACTCTTGTTCTCCTGAATGGGATAAGCTTCATGTTATATCCTCGGATGTCTTTTTTTCGAAAAGCTCAATCCTTTGAAAGTATCCCAAAATATAATGTCTATATTTCTTCCACTATCAACCAGTACATGTCATAGACATTTTTTTGTATATGTTCAATGTTATCACTAATGGATTGAGGTGTGAAAGCATAATGTCGATTAAGTCCCTTCAAGAGAAAGAAATCTCCTTTAGCTTTTACTCGATCATTATAATAGTAAGAGCTACTATCTCTCATACTCTGGTCATTTGAACCTTAGTAGCCCTTCTAAACAAGAACCTCCATCTCTTATCTTTTTTGTCTCTCTCTCTAGTAGTTTTCTATGAAGTACTACTATAAAGTGTTGGTTGACTTTGACTACCATCCTTATAGATAGTACTTTCATAGAGTCTTAGATTAGTTTATCTGCTATTTGGTGTCCTTTAATAACCATTAGGCCTCTATCTTCTTTTTTATTCTCTTGATCTTCATTTTCTTCCATGCTTTCTTCCTCTTTATAGTATTAGAAATTATATAGCGATCTATGAATCGTATCTAATATCTTAACTCTTATCTATTCAATGGTTGCGGATTTTGCCTTGTCAATTTTGGGTCTTTCTATAGTTCTGCTGTTGTAGAGTTCTTGGGCTCTATCTTTAGCCAAAACTCTACTAGATATCCATTCCTCATAAGAGAATATGTCTGCCCTCTTAATGATTTTCATATAGTGATATCATGTATCTTAAGGCCTTAGTGGGTCTGTCTCCTCTAGCTAAGATTTCTTTGATTATATAGTATTTTCTCCTAATATGCTTAGACTTCTAGTATGCAATTGACTCTCTAGCTTTAGCAATTACCCCATTGTTGTTGCAAAAAAAATGGGATAAGATCCACTAAACTTGGGACTATTTTAAGTTCTATGACAAACTTGTTATCTATATCACGTTGTTTATAACTTCTAAAGCTATAATGTATTATGCCTCTATGGTGGAATCAACGGTGGATGCATGCTTTTCACTCTTCCAATTAACTATGACACCAGTGAGAAGAAACATAGATCTAGATGTAGACTTCCTATTATATAGATTAGATGGAAAGTCTGAATTAAAGTATCCTCTAACATATAAGTCACTTTTTCCACAAATCAGAAACTTATCCTTTGTACCCTTAAGGTACATCAAGATATTTTCACGGTCATCCAATAATCACTACTTGGATCAAATTGAAACCACCTTGTAACACTTACAGTCATATTGATGTTAGGTCTCGTATATAACATGGCATACATCAAGCTATCTACAGCAGATGCATATGGTATATTAGACATTCTAATCCGTTCATCTTCCTTCTGATGACATATACTTCTAGAAAGATGAATGCTATGTTTGAAAGGTACATTAACCATCTACAGTTACTGAGGTTATACCTTTTAAGAACATTGTCTATGTATAAGGATTAAAAGATTCTTATCAGCTCCTTAGCTCTATCTCCATAAAGCTTTATACCAAATATACAAAAAGTCTTTATAAAATCTTTTATGGAAAAGTTCTTACTCAGATAACTCTTGATTGACTGTAATATACCAATATCAATTTCGATAATGAGTGTGTCATTCATGAAAAGAACTAAAAAGACAATCATGCTCCCATTGAACATTTTGCATGTACATGCTTCATTTTTATTTTTTATGAAACAAAATCTTCTAATTACTTCATCAAAATGAAGATTCCAACTTTAGAAAGCTTGTTTAAGTCCATAAATGAACTTTTTCAGCCTGTACACTAGATTATAAGTCAGGCTGGATGTAAATCCTTTAGGCTAATCCATGAATATTAATTCCTTGAGATACCTATTTAAGAAAGTCGTCTTTACATCCATCTGCCAAATGTCAAACTCATAATATGTTGCAATAGCCAACAAAATTCAAATTGAGGCATGGCTATTGATGAAAATGTTTTACTGAGTATAACCTTTTACCACTAGTCAGAAGTTAAAGGTCTCTACCTTTTCATCAGACTATGCTTCTTCTTATAAACACATTTATAATCAATAAGAATAATTCATTCGAAACGCTCAACCAAGTCCTAGACTTGATTGTTATACATAGAGTCAATTTTGGATTTTATGGATTCTTGCCATTTTCTTGAATCAATATCTAACAACGCATTTTATAAGTCAAATGATCTTATTCTTCAACTAAGAAAAATGCAAAGGCATGTTTAAGTATCATACTATACCTAACAGGTGGCACTGAGATCCTTTAGACCTACGGGGAGGGTATATCAAAGGTATCTCACTCAATTGAGCTCGAAGTTCCATCATTGGTTCATAAACATCTGGATTGACTTTATCAAGTTCAATCTTTAATCCTCACGATTCATGAGAAACTCTTTCTCTAAAAAAGAGGTATTATGAGCAACGAACACGATTAATTCCTTTGGATCATAAAACTAATATCCTATAGAATGTTTAGGATATTCAATGAACTAATACTTATACCCATTGGGTATAAGTTTATCCTATTGCATAACTTTTACTTAAGTAGGACAATCTTAAATCTTAACATAATTAAAACTCGATTTCCTCCCAATCTATATCTCATATAGAGTAGTGGGAACAACCTTTGATGGAACTTAGTTCAACAAGTAAGTAGGAGTTTCTAGAGCACAGCCCTATAAATATTCTAGAAGATTGGTTAAGGTCCGATCAAACCATATCTAATAAATTCTTATTCTCTTATCTAAAATACCATTGTGTTGAGGAGTGGCTAGAGGGCTATATTGAGCTAGAATATAATTCTCTTTCAAATAATTTATGAATTTGCTGCTCATGTATTCATCGTCTTGATCTGATTGAAGGCATTTAATATACGTATACCAGTTTACTTCTCTACCTTTAGTTGAAACTCTTTAAATATTTTAAAATTTTACTACTTGTGCTTCATCAAAGACACATATCCATATCGTGACAAATCTTCGATAAAGACAACAAAGTATTGAATCCCACAGATAGCAGTGTGATTCATTAGACCATACACATCATTATGTAGTAGTTTTAATAAATCAATGGAATAGTGTCCAACACTAACAAAATGAGATTTGGTTATCTTCCCTTAAATACAAGATTCACAAACTAGATAAGGTTCTATGAAAAGATAGGGTATATGACCATCTCTAACCAGATAGGCTAGGCATTTCACGCCTATATGACCTAAATATGCCACAATTCCATATTATACAAAGTTCTCGAACTACTACTTGTATTCACCTGTGCATTCAAGATATTTTTTTTTGTATCTAAATATAATGACCATTCATCAACTGACACTCAGCTAATAAAACATTATCCATATCATATAAGTACAAGGAACGATTCTAAATAAATATATGATAACCTTCAGAGTCTAACACAGAAAGTGATATAATTTGCCTGATAATATTTAGTACAAAATAATAGTTATACAACATTAAAGTTCTACCACAAGGGAGAAATAATTCAAAATGTCCATCAACCTCAACTTGCAGAAAATCTCTATTTCTAACATGAAGTAGTACTTCTGCATGTTGTAGTTGTTTAACTTCCCTTAGACACTGTAACATATTGTAGATGTGAGAAGGAAAAGAAATATCTAATATCTAGCAAGTACTGGCATCAAATGCTAATAAAATATTAATTATAGGCAAACATATACCTAAAGGGTTCTTCTTGACTGTTGTAGGGTACCTTGGATAATTACAATTCCAATGTTTGTCCTAGCCATAATAAAAATATATTCCTTTGCCTTTGTTCTTTTCTTGGTTCTTGGATATCATTTGTCTCTAAGGACCCATATATAGTATCTAGTTTTCTTTTTTACTGTTAGACTTCTTATCAGGCTTCGAGGCAGAAGATAAAACACCATTTTGAAATTAAAGGGATGCACCCTATTTGTTCAAATCCTAACATGTTGTCTTCAATATATTGTGTAGCTTAGATACGTGGGATTCAACCCTTGCATATTGAAGCTCATGATAAAATGTACAGATAACTTTGGTAAAGACTAAAAAATCAAACTTTCCTTAAATTATCGTTCACAGATATATCCATAGTGATAAATGCATTTTATATATAATGTTATACTGCTCTTAATTTGATAATCATTCATTCTAGATGTGAATCTATGGCTTTTTATGTATATTACCTCGAGTTGTGCACTTGTTTAGACTTAAATGTTCAGTATATCATTTAATTAGTTGACAAGAGTTATTAACTAATTAGATGTTAGTGTCCATAGTTCAAACTAAAAATCTTTATCGAAAATATGAAAATTATTATAGAATTGTTTTAGTTTCAAGATGTTCTGTGGAGTTGGTATGTCTTCCCTTTCATAGTTTGCATCAAGCATTCCTATCAATCTAGTTTCTTTATGACTCTATAGAGTCCTTCCCAGTTTTACTCATTTTGTCTATATTTCTTTCTCTATTGATATCTAGGCTTCCCTTAGCACTACCCTTCACTCATGGTTCTTTTTTTTTTTTGACTTTGTGTTCCCATTGTTTCTTTATCCTATTCTTGTATATTGATGTGTAGATCATGGCAATATCTTGGCATTCATTTGTAAAATCTTTTGCAAGATTCAAAGCTTTGTCCTTTAGTAGTAAATTCGCCATCCTTATTTGTAACATTGGAAGGAATGCTTTCATCGACAATACAACTTTGGTTCCATATACTAGTGCATAGGCAAAATTTCCAGTGGATCTATTCTCAATTGTTCTATATGCCTATAAAATACTTGGTAGTTTTTCTAACCATCTTCCCTTCTTTTGTTCAAGTATTTTTTAAGAAAGTGAAGATCATCTTGTTTGTGATTTTTGCTTGCTCATTTCCTTATAAGTAGATCTAGTATTTTTATAAAAGGTTATTACTATGCTACTGGCAAACTACCTTCTATTGTCTAATATCAATACTTATGGCATTCCAAATCTCATTATGATGTTGGCTTAAAGGCATTTTTTTACTTATGACCCTATGATATTACTGTAACTTCTGCCTCTACCTATTTTATAAAGTAGTCAGTTACTAGTAGTATAAATCTTTTTCCTCTTGTAGTTGTGGGAAATAGTTAAATGATGTCCATCCCCATTGAATAAAAGGTAAAAGTCTGCAAAACCATGTAAAGGCCATCTGGAGGGAGGTGTTTGAGCAGAGTGTGCTTTTGGCACTTTTCATATTTCTTCACATAGTTTAGGGCTTCGTTGTTTAGTGTGGGTTTAGTAGTATCCTTGTCTCTGAATTTTATGTACTAGTGTTCGTCCATTAGAATGGTTATCACAGGTTCTCTCGTGTACTTTTTCTTATATCTTCTACCCTTCATCTTTAACCATGAATTTGAGGTACACATCTGAAAATACCTGTCTGTATAGCACTTCCTTATAGAGGACGAACCTTCCTACTTTACTTTTGAGCTTGCATGCTTTATTTCTATCCTCTAGATCTCCCATCCTTTAGGTACTTACGGCGGGGAGTCATCTAATTTTGAGAAGGTGGTTTTTTCCATACAGCTTATTTCTAGAAGGGTTGCCTTTTTTTTATTATTACTTTTTTTCTTCTAATTAGAGTGGAACCAGCCTGCACATTGCAGTATCTCCGACTCTTTAGCTAGTCGATCAGCTTTTGTATTCTAACTATGTGGTATCTAATTAATCGAGACTTCATCCATCGTTTAGGCTATTTTCTTTGCCCGTTGAAAGTAACTTTTCATTCTTTCTTCCTTCACTACATAGTGATCATTCCATTGGGAAGTGACAAATGTTAAATCGGTATGGATCTACAGTTTCCTTAGGAGGCTAGAGTCAGCCCTTTAATCAAGGCCTCGTACTCTATTCATTATTAGATGTTTTTGGTATTAGCTTTATTGTATGTTCTAGGATGAGACCTTTTAGTCTCTTGATTATATTGCCTACTCCTACTTCTTTTTGGTTAGAGGAGCCTTCTATATGAATCTACAACTGTTCGATGTTCCTAGATGGTTATGCCTTAAGCGTTTCATTTTTCGCATCTAATTTACATTTTAGGAAGAAGTCTGCCAATGCTTGGTCTTTATTGGTAGCTTTGATTTGCACTCTATATCTAATTGGATGAGTTATAGTGTCATTTTTGTTACCCTGCCAACTACTTTTGGTCTTTTTATTATTATTTTTCAATGGGTAAGAAGTGAAGACAATAATTAGATGAGTTTCAAAGTAGTGCTTGAGTTTATTCTTGGCTTGAACTAGGGCAAGCACTAGTTTTTCAGCTATCGTATATCTAGTTTTTGGGTCTGTCAATATTTTGCTGGTGTAGTACACTGGATGTTGATACTTCTCTTCTTCTTGAAACAAAACTACACTTACCACTACTTTGGATATTACTAAATATAGAAACAATGTCTCTTGTAGTACTGGTGGAGATAAAATTGGAGGCTTCGCCAAGTATTCTTTCAATTTCTACAATACATTTGTCTACTTTGGTCCTCACAAATGTCCTTCTTACTTCTTGATTGTCTGAAAGAAAGGTTGGCACCGGTCAAACATCTTAGAGATTAATCGATTGAGAGCAACTATCCTTCTTATTAGTATTTGAACTTTTTTGGGCATTTATAGGATCATCTAGTTTTTGAGTGCTTGAACTTATGCTAGATTGGCTGCTATTCCCTTTAGTCCTATCACATGGCCCATGAAGGTATCAGATGATATTCAAATGAGCATTTGTCTAGATTCAAGCGTAGTTGATACTTTCAAAGTACTTTGAATTCTTTTTTCAAGTCCAATATGTAATCTGACTCCTTTTTGCTTTTGACCACAATATCATCTACGTAGGCTTCTACTGTTCTGCCCATAAGCTTTTCAAAGACTTTTGTTACTAAACACTGAAATGTTGCTCCAATATTTTTTAGCTAAAACAGCATCACTTTATAGCAATAGATCCCTCTCAGTTATGAAGTTAGTCATCTCTTCATCCCTTGGATCCATTTTTCTCTAGTTGTAACCACTATAAGCATCCAGGAATAACAACCTCTTGTATCCTATAGTGGCATCTCCAATTTGATCGATCTTTAGAAAGGGAAATGAATCCTTAGGAGTGGCTATATTCAAGTCTATGTAGTCTACATAGAATTTTCACTTTTTGTTCTTCTTAGGTTCTATCACAACATTTTTCAACTAGTATAGGTAATGGACCTCTCTAATAAAATTAACTTTGAGGAGTTTGTCTACTTCATTGCTGAGGGCTTATCTGTAAACCTTATCTGCTTCTGTGTAATGGGTAGAAAATCCTTCCGGATGCTAAGCTTGTATGTTATGATTTCTAGATCAATCCCAAACATGTCTTTAAGTGACCATACAAAGACATCATGGTTTTTTTGTGAGAGTTTGATGAGGGCTTACTTCTCGTCTTTGCTCAGCATGGTTCCAACTTTTACTTTCTTGTCTGGCTGCTAAGGGTCAAGGGTTACCTCTTCTATTTCTTCTGTATAGGAAGCGATGTATTCTTGTATATTCGTTTCCTTCCGCAGTTGCGCCTTTGGTTAGACATCCTATAGTTGCTATTGAAAGTATGTTATATGACTAGGTGCTTGTATGCGAATAGTATTCATTGAATTTTAAAATTGCATATCTTACACACAACATGTGCCACATAATGAAAATTTAATTTCCTATTTAACAAACACACACTTAATTGAAATTTTGTTACACTAATACGTTCAAGAAATTTACCTTTAAAGCCTTTTGAATTTGTTCTTTAAAGTCTCACCTTGAAGTGTTCCCTTGAATAAATCTAGTCTCTAACAGCTATTGGGATTGAAGAGCTAGAATGATAGCTTTTATTTGTAGGATTTTATTAAGTTTAACTCTTAAGCTTTGGGAACTCTCTTTCTTGGCCAAATATATCTTAAGAGGAAAAAATACAACTCTTGTTTTTCTTTTCTTCTAAACAATGGCTGAATATGTCTCTTGCCAGAGATAAAAGACAAGCTCTTTTTGTCCATCTCTCACAAGTGTGGTCTATGCTTTCTACATGAATGATAAAAGGAAAAAAATATTTTTGTCTGATTCCTTTCAAAATCGCCGAACCAATTCCAAGCCTTTAAGAATATCTCTTAAACTGTTTGATTACTTTAAGTACAAGTTAATACTTGTCAAGTATTTACTCAAAACTTAACTCTTAAGTCTTGAATATAATAATGCCACATTTAATAAATGTCATTTTTCATAAACAAAGCTTATCTAATAAGCTTCATTAAAATAATTAGGAACATTACAAATGAAACAAGTGCTTAAAGACTTTTTTCAAAGCTTATTCAATAGATTTTAATAAAATAATTAAGCCCATGACAAGTGTCCAACTCTTGTCAAAATCTTATACCAATGCTTAACTATTAAGCATTTTTAAAATAATAAACTACATGACAAGTGTCCAACACCTATCCAAGTACTATTCCAATCTTATCCTTTTAAGGCTTGGTGAGGTGTCAAATTTGAGAGGTCCCAAAATCGAGCTCATCTATAATATTCTCGAATAGAACTCTTAGACCGAGTCTGCTACCCCAGTGATCAACGAGTACACATCGTATTGTGAGACTCTTTAGGTTCACACCAATTTTGTCTTATAGAACTCATCCATAAGTCTGTTAACAATGCTCCACACATAGTTATATATATTATAAAACAGCGTGTTAAACCATACAAGTTGAGGCTAAAACGTATACGTATAGTCCATCCGTTACCTATATCTTGGGAGAGTAAAGACATAGATCATTACTGTCAAATATCTATATGCTCAACCATGAACTTATTTCTAGATTTGTATTTCTATAAACAATATCCGCAAACACTTTTACGATGCTCTTTAATCTTATGGAAAACTTTTTTTCTAGGTTTATGCTTGTGGCCACAAGAATTTCTAAAATACAATCACGAAGCATCAAGATATATAGCTCACCCATATGAGTGGACATATCCCATATCTACGCATACCAAATTCCATAAGTATCAGACCATATCCAGTGACACTTAGCGATCAAACCATAAAAGGTCTCTGACATGTATGAAACCAAATCACTCACAAGTCTACCGTGGCACTTAGGTCAAAAGACTACGAATACTACTCAACTCGAGAAAACCTTCAATTGATAGCTTTATGGGATTTCTATTGAAGGTCCTCGTGAGTTTGTTCAGTACCCAATTCTTACTAAATACCTGCATCCCTATATGAGCTTCCACTAAGTTCATGGTTTGTAAAACTAACCATCTAAATAATCTAAATATTGGGTTCATCGATTGACTCGTATTAATAAAGATAGATTAGGAATAACGTCTTCGAGAACATACTGCATAATGACATTTCCTAGCAACATTTGCAACTCCTTGAAACTTTGTCATTACTAATATATTCCCAGGTCATTATCCTATTTCAGATAAATTTCTAACTATTATATTTTTGCTAACTCTTATAATTGCTAACTCTTAGCACTTGTCTAAACTCTTTTAGATCATACAATGTCTGAAACGTAACAAACTTGGTACCATATATATTTAATATTAATGATTTTATTTGAAATGTTTATTATATAAATATTAAATAATTAATATTCATACAATAATAGAATGACATGTAAGCATCAACTCTTACTTACTCTAATGTCGTTTATGATGATATCTAATATCCATCAACTCCAAATGTTTCTCAAACACCCTAGGAGATAATGATGAGTGGGTCCGCTACATTATCCATTGAATGTATCCTAGATATAATTACATCTCCACTAACTAGGATCTTTCTAATTATATGGTATTCAGAGTCCACAAGATTAGATTTCTAGTGTGCCTATGGCTCTTTGGCTTGAGCAATTGCCCCGTTGTCTATCACAATATATTGGGATAGGATCCATTGAGCTTAAAACTATTTAAAACTCTACAACTAACTTATATATCCACACTATTTCCTTTGCATCTTCCAAAACTGCAATATATTCTACCTCCAAGGCAAAATTAGTTTGGGACATTTGAATTGTACTCTTTCAACTGATTGCGACACTGGTGAACAGAAATATATAACCAGATGTAGACTAATATTTAGATTAAACTGGAAGTCTGAATTTGTGTGTCCCTTTATTTGTAAGTAACTTTCTCTATAATTCTAAAATTTATCCTTTGTACCTCTCAGGTATAACTGGATATGTTTCACGGCCATCCATGGGTCATTACATGGATCAGACTAATACCAGCTCGTAACACCTACAACCATACTGATGCAAGTCTCGTATATAACTTAATATATATCAAGCTACCTTTGGTCGATGCATATGGTATGTTAGACATTTTAATTGTTTCATCGTCTTTCCAATGACACTTCCTCTTAGAAAGATGAATTCCATGTCTGTAAGGTACATTAACTGTCTCATAATTATTAAGGTTGTACCTTTTTAGAATTCAATATTGAAAGAGTCCTATCAACCACCTAGCTCTATCTCTATAATGCTTTTATATCTATTATATAGAAATTCTCTCCCAAAAGTTTTATTGAAAAGTTCTTATGTAAATAATTTATAACTAACTTGTAAAACACCGACGTCATTTCTGACATTGAGTATGTCACACACATAGAGAACAAGAAAGCAAATTATGCTACTACTGCACTTTCTGAACACACAACACATACGTTTTCTCTTTGTTCTCCTCGAATTTACTTTAGTATGGCTATTGGTGAAAAGGTTTTCTTATAATTGATCTTAGATATATGCGTGTAACTTTTTACCACCATCTAGACTTTAAAGGTCTATACCTTCTATTGGGCCCGCGCTTTCACTTGTAAACTCAATTACAGTCAATAGGAACAATTATTACAGTAAGCATAACTAAGTCTTAGGCATTATTGTAATGCTGATAGTCAATTTATTTTTATGGAACCTTGCCATTTTTTCAAATCGATGTCTGTCGTCACTTTTTTATAAGTCAAAAGATGCTTTTCTAAAAAAGGAAAATACCAAGGGCATTTTCAAGTATCAAACCATACCTAACATGTGGCATTAATATCCTTTCTGATCTATGGCGAGGTGTGTTAAAGGTATCTCACTAGATTGAGCCTAAGATTTCCTTATCGGTTCATAAACATCTTGATTGACTTCATCAAGTTTAATCTTTCTACAGTCCCTATGATCCATGATAAACTATTTCTCTTAGAAGGTGGTGATGCAAGGAATGAACATGTTTTGTTTCTTTGGATCATAGAATTGATATACCATACATTACTTGGGATAACCATGAACCAATACTTGTACCCCTTGGGTGCAAGATTATGCTATCATGTAAACCTTACGTAGGTAGAACAACCCCAAATCTTAACATACTTAAGATTCAATTTTCTTTCAGTCCATATCTCATATAAAGTAGAAGAAACAACTTTCTATGAAAATTTGTAAAATAAGTGAGTAGCAATTTCTATACCATAACCCATATTAATATTCTAAAGGATTAGTGAAGCTCAACATTGATCGGACTATATCTAATAAAGTACCTGAAGGACTATATTGAGTGAGAATTACATTTTCCTTTAAATAGCCTATGAATTCACGGCTAATGTATTTAACACCTCGGTCTGATCGATGGCATTAAATATAAAGAATAGTTTGTTTCTCTACTTTTAGTTAGAATTTTTTGAACACGTCAAAAGTTTTCGACTTGTGTTTCATCATAAACACATATCTACATAGTGATAAATCACTGATAAGGATAGTGAAGTATCAAAATTCGCTCATGGCAGTATGATTCATTAGATTATTACATCACTATATACCAGTTCTAATAAATCAGTGGCTCAGTGTCCAACACCTATATAAAGATTTAGGCATCTTCTCTTAAATACATGATTCATAAACTAGATAAGATTCTATGGCCAGATCAAGTATTTAACCATCCTTAACCAAACGGGATAGTCGTTTCACACTTATATGACCTAATCTCATATGCCACAATTTTTTATTATTCAAAGTACTTGAACTACTATTTGTTCTATTCGCCTGTACATTTAAGATATTTCCTATTGTATCTAAGATGTAATGGCAATTTATTAACTAATACATAGTTAGTAAAAATATTATCATTACTATAAAAACATAAGAAACTATTCCTAGTGTATTCAAGATAACCCCCTCTGTCTCACACATGGAGTGATATGATTCTCTTGATAGCGATTGGCACAAAATAGCAATTATATAACATAATGCTTTTGCTACAATTGATAAGTATCTTAAATGTCCTAATAGCTTCTACATTCAAGAAACCTCTATTTTCTACGAGAAGCTGTACTTATTCTTTCCATAACTTTCTAGCATTCCTCAAACCATACAACACATTACAAATATGAGAAAGACATGCAATATCTTATACCCTTGCACTTCTAACATTAAATGCTAATATAATATCAATGATTGGTAAACAGATACCTAAGGGTCTATCTTTTCTAAGATAAGGTGCCTTGAACAATAACATTTACTATGTCAAACCTTACCACAATAGAAACATTTTCCACTGTGACTATTCTCCATCTGTGGTTTGGATATATCAAACAAATTTTCAGATGGAGCATAATACTACTTACACAACTCATGTGCATATGTTCTTACTAAAGATCACTAGATATCAAGTCCAAGATATATGATTTAATTCTTAAATCATCTTCAATCTATTTTTGATAAATTTCTACCTCTTCCTAAGAGAAATTATCACAAACACCTCTTATCTCTTCTGATCATTGATATATCTAATCATTTTTTAATCTAGAATAATTTTTAAATTCATGAGTAAGTCAAAATATTTTTTTGGTACCTATAGGTATGCCTAAATTAAATGTACTAACGGATTGCCTAAATTAAGTGTACTAATGGATTGCTCGTAGTTATGTTATCTCTATAAGATACTCATCTTATCTTTTTAAGATAAATCTGGAGATGTTTAGTGAAACATTTCTAATCGATAATAAAAAAATTAATTTAGATCATAGGTATAACTTTTACACATTTCTAAATCTAAAAGCGCTCTCCCACTATTTTACATAATCCATTTTATCTCTCAAATGGCAAAATGAAAGTTTAAACATTTTAAACTATATAGTAAGAAGTAGACCTATTTGTATTTTACTATAGCTTCACATTGTAGCGATATTGGCCTTTGTAAACCTAAAGATAGACAACTCTTGTCAATTGCATCTTATGCAACTCTTACTACTAATTCTAAATAAACCTTATCCTTATACTGTAGTAATGTTGGGTAAGTGTATCATGATTAACTCAATGATCAAATATATGTTACTAATACTATCTTCATGCTGTAGAAATATTGGGTAATATATTTTTCATATATTTGCCTCATCTCATGCTTAACTGGCATAGTCCAAACCACGCTGACTAATCCCTTATGCTATAAATATTGGAAAAGATTGAAGTGACCCTTCTAACACTGTATTGACAAAATAGACCATTGTATAAATAATCTTATAATAAAATACTATTCAATCTGATTAAGAGAGATTTTATTTTGAAAAATTTATCTACATCTCGTGAAGATGTGATTCTCAATCACACATTTATTTTGTGCAAGCACAATTAAACCCCACCAGTAGGCTCCTATTGTGGTTTATAGCACAAATAAATAATCACAGTTTATAATGATATCATATAACAGTTATATGGCATTATATACAACATCACAATCAAGAATGTAAATTGAAGTATATGCCTTGAACGTTGGGGCGTTATACTACTAATGCCCCAGTGTTCATCCAAATTCATGAAAACCCTTGCGCTAAGCATGAATTCCCTTGGCTTCCCTCGGACAAAGACTGGGTTCTACATATGAAAATGCACTAGCTATTGTTCCTAGGCATCCTAAATAGCTTAAATACACTCCATTTACCCAAAACAACATACAAACATGCTGTGATACCATTTGAAAGTGTGCAATATGACTAGGTGCTTGCATGTGAATATTGTTCATTGAATTTTAAATTTACATGTCTTACACACAAAATGCACTGTGAAATGGCAATCCAATTTCCTATACAACAAATACACACTTAATTGAAATCTTTTTACACTAACTAGTTCAAGAATTTTACTTATGAAGCCTGTTGAATTTGTTCTTCAAAGACTAACCTCGAAGTGTTCCCTTGAACAAATCTATTCTCCAACAGCTAGTGGAATTAAAGAGAAAGAACGGTAGCTTTTATTTGTAGGATTTTATTAAGCTTAACTGTTAAGCTTTTGGAACTCCCTTGCTTGGCCAAATATGGTCTAAGATGGAAAACAAATACAACTCTTAATTTGTTTTTCTTCTAAAATATGGTGGCATATATCTTTTACCAAAGATGAAAGACGAAAACTCTTTTTGTCCATCTCTCACATGTATGGTTTACCCTTTTTACATGAAGGATAAAGGCAAAAACCATTTTTGTTTTATTCATTTCAAAATGGCCACCCTATTCCAAGCCTTTAAGAATATCTATTAAGCCTTTTCATTATTTTAAGTACAAGTTGACACTTGTCAAGCATGTAGTCAAAACTTAACTCTTAATTATTAATTATAATACTTTTACATTTAATAAATGTCTTGTTTCATAAACAAAGCTTATCTAATAATCTTCATTAAAAGTATTAGAAATATTACAAAAGAGACAAGTGTCCAAAGACTTGTCTCAAAGCTTATTCAATAAGTTTTAGTAAAATAATTAAATCCATGACAAGTGTCCAACACTTGTCAAAATCTTACACCAATGCTTAACCATTAAGTATTCTTAAAATAATCAAATACAGGACAAGCATTCAATACTTGTCCAAGTACTATTCCAAGCTTATCCCTTTTAAGGCTCAGTGACGTGTCAAAATTGAAGAGGTCCCAAAATCAAGTTCATCCATAATCTTCTCGGATCATCCTCTTAGATCAAGTCTGCTATCCCAGTGCTTAATAAGTACACTTCATATTGTGAGACTCTCTAGATTTACACTCAGTTTGTCTTATACAGTTATGGATATTAGAAAGTGACACGTTGATCTATACAAGTTAAGGTTAAAACATATACGTATAGTCCCTCTATCATCTATATGCTGGAAGAGCAGAGACATAGATCATCATCTTTAAATCCCTAAATGCTCAACCATAAACCTATCTTCAGATTTATATTTATATAAATAATATTCGCAAATACTTTTGAGATACTGTTTAACCCTATGGAAAACACACTTTAAGGTTTATGCTTATAGCTATAAGACTTCTTAAAATATAATCTCAGAGCATCAAGATATACAACTCACCTATATGAGTTGACATATCCCATATCTACACTCCAAACACCACGAGCATCAGACCATATCCAACGACACCTAGCGATCAGACCATGAAAGGTCTTTGACATGCGTGGAACCAAAGCATGGTGGATCACTTATAAGTCCACCATGGCGCTCAAGTTAAATGACTATAAATACTACTCAACTTGAGAAGACCTTTTATTGATGGCTTTATGGGATGTTTATTAGAGGTCCTCGTGAGTCTGTTCAGTACCCAATTCTTACTGAATACCTGCATATCTATACAAGCTTCCACTTTGTTCATGGTTTGCTAAGACCAACCATTTGGACAATTCAAATATAGACATATACCTAGAAGGGTTCACCGATCGACCCGCATCGATAAAGATAAATTAGGAATGAGATCTTTGAGAGCATACTATATAATGACATTTCCTAGCACCATTTACAACTTCTTGCAATTATGTTATTACTATTATATTCCCAGGTCATTATCCCATTTTAGATAAAGTTTTAACTCTTATAACTTCTAAGTCTTAGCACTTGTAACTCTTAACATTGCTAACTCTTAGCACCGTTTTAAACTCTTTTAAATCATGCAATATCTGAAACATAACAAGCCTGGTACTATATATATTTAATGTTAACAATTTTATTTGAAATGTTAATTGTATAAATATTAAACAATTAGTATTTATTCAATATTGGATTGGCACCTAAGCATCATCTCTAATAGATATTGCTTATGTGGATCCCTTAATTGCTAAAATAAGGTATCTATTTCTTTTATTGGTTCATTTCTTACCTTTTTGGGATGTTCTTCTCCTATGGCAAGGTTTTTATTATTTGGGGTTTTAGCAAATTAGCGTAGCACTGCCATGCTCTAAATTGCTCTTCCTTAATATCCAATATTCCTCTTCTATCTGCTGATATGCACCTTATTACCTGGTAGGGCATGAAAGGTATTGCTTCCATGAATAGATCCAGAATCTTCCCAAAATAATTAGTATCTATGTCTTGGTCAGCTAGTCTTATCTTCTTGAATGTAGCCCAAAATAGGAATTTATGTTGCTTCCTCCATCTACCAGCACGTTTGACAATGTTCCTCGCTTTGTTGAGATTGATTACTAAAGGGTCAAAGTGTGGTAGCATGGTGACAGGACCCGACCCAAGACCCTCAACTATAGATCCCAACGGCCCTGCCGGGCACCCCGACGGAAGTTCCTCCGAACCTAATTGGGTAAGTTAAGAAATTTCGCGAGGCGAACCCTTTTTTAAATCTTGTTACTACCAAGAAGATCTAGTAATATACATGAAAATGACATCTTAGTTTTAAAGACAAACGGACAGAGTTTCCCCTGTTTTTCGGAAAATCCATATAAACCTGCAAAGAAATTTCACTTCTAATTCTAGCCCATCTCAATTCTACCAATTCGGACCTCCGGTCCTTTTCAAATCAAATCCAACACAACTCAATTATTTCGTGTAAATCACAAAATAAGCATAATCATAAAAAGTAAAAATGATCATCATAAACTGAAAATATCTTCTTCTTGATTCAACACATACTTACAAATATACATGCCTACAACTATTATGCATAAAGTAAAGAGTGCTATTAGCACATTTACATGTACAAAAATTATCTTTGGATTCGGCCCACTACTCGGCGATAGGAGAATTAGCAGCTTGCGTTCTGAGACCTGCATCTGGGAAAGGGATTTAATACATAAAACATAAAACGAGTGAGCTAAAGGAGCTCAGTGAGTGTAAATGAGAATTCAATTACAAGAATATTATACAAAGATAACAATTTCTAAAGTACATGCAGAAATTATGCTTCTAAAACGGATGTAAAATTGTAAAACGGTTTCTAATATCATATGCTAATGAAATCTTGCCGAGCGCGTTTTATCTACATCTTTGGAAAACTATATTCAGAATCTGTATAACATAATAACTGTTGTGTGCATATAAATGCATAAATGCTATCGGTAAATCGAAAACTAGTAAAATCCTCGCTCGGCCATTTTCTTTCTAAACTGTACCAATGGTAACCCTAAAGCTCTATACCCACGCAACGACTCAACTAGCACCGCATACGTGAGTAAGTCACGGGGCACCTCAACTAGCAGCACCTACAGTGACATCTCAAGACATCTCACTGGCTACGCAGCGGAATCCTACATCGCATGCATATAGCGAGACAATATCCCGTACACATAGAGCGACTCACATGACTCGACATCCCGACTACCCGGAGTTAGTGACACACCCCCAAGACTTGCCCATGTGCACGGGATATACCGGCCGGGTCTAATACAATCATCACCACTATAATCTGAGGGTACTAATGGCCTTAAAACAAATGCAGAAATTTTCAAACTGTTTCACAAATCGATCATGTAAAAGCATGTCTATGAATATATCAAGATCATAAATCATGTTTATGTATCGAAAGCTCATAAAACATACATAGTCATTGTGCGAAAACATAATAACCGAAAAGTAAAAGGAATGGCAGATTTTCACTCACTACCGCTCCGCGCTCAATTTCGCTCCCGATTCCTGCTCCTGTTAACGCTCTCGGTTATCCTCACCTACGCGCCATAAATGACATTTAGAACCAAATCGAACACTAGAATCTCATTTAACTACTAAATGCCCTAATCGGCATACAAAGCCCGGAGGTAAACTACTTTCCGATTTTAGTTACGGAGCCAAAATCAAAACTAACTCACCATCCGGCGCCCTGAAAATTATTGAACACCTTATCATTTGATTGGACATACTTGCCCTTCACCTTTCCAACATGGACAATTATGTCCCATTTTCTTCATTTTTGGGTTTTTCATCAACCATATACATTCCATTCACAAAATGCATCATGTACACACAACAATTCAATCAAAACACCACTCAATTCCTAACTTCCCTAAAGTGGCAAAATTTCACCCTAGGTTCCAACACATTCCTTTTCTCAATTTCTTGTTCCAATTACAACAAAATCATGCCAATTTCATTCTAAAGCCCTAATTACAATCAATTGAAATCTCTACAACAAAATCACCAAAAACCCTAATTCTCACCTTGCCAATTTCTTCAAATTGATGACTCCTTCAAGCTCCAAACTAGAATTTAACTCAATCTAAGCCAAGAATACACATAAGAACATCAATTAACACATTCTTGAATTCTCACTTATCAAACTCATAAAAGATGCTTTTCTTACCTCTTTTTCTTGAATTTCCACTAATAGAGACTTCAATTGAGCTTAGGGATTGGTTTGTAACCTTAATTTGGCTTGATTACACATGAAAAATTATGAAAAAAAAACTTGAATAGTCACTGTAGCAGCACCCCATTTGAAGCTCGAATTTCTCTCTTTTTTTGGCTAAGTGTTGGTTTTGATCTCTCTTCAAATTTCTACACACTTCTAACATATATATAGTGCTCCCTCAATTTACCATTTTGCCCTTCAACTTACTTAAAACTTCTAATTTGCCATTAGTTAAAAACTAATTATGTAATTAGTTCATTTGTAACTATTTAGTTAGAATAGTTCAAAGAACTAACTAGAACTTCCAACTTGGCAATCCATGAGATTTCTTCTAATTGGTCCATTCTCTAATATATGGATTATGTTTCTCAACAAAGGCTTGTTCCATTCATAACCCTTAAATGAAAATTCCTGTAGTAAATTAGAATTTTCTTTTCCAAGCCAATAGAGAAAAATTCTAAAAATATTCTAGGGTCGTTCGGCGCACCGATCGAGTGTGCAATTACCAAATTAGGTCTAATATCTCTCACGTGCACTATAAAGGGAATATTTCTAATAGGGTGAAAATTGAGTAACCCTACGGTGTCTTATTTGTTCTATACCGAAATCTAGGCGCCAATACTACTAATAGGGATTGGATATTACACATGGTGTCTATAGAAAGTGATCTTCCTTGGGTCTTTCTTTATTGTTATCATCGTTAGGCATTGCACTCTCTCTTATACTCAATTTTTGTATCTTGGATGCCCTCTGAAACAATAACCTCCACAGTTTATCCCTTTTTTTTCTTTTTCTAGAGATCTCCTATGTAACATATGGATTATGTGTTAGTTCACCATTGTTCGGGTAGCTATCATGTCTTCTGATTCTACAATGGGCATTCATCTTCTTTTGGCCTTTTTTATGTGTGAAGCATTCGAGTTTTGCTGCGAGGGTACATGAAGTCATACATGTACTACATCTATAGCTTTAACTATTACGTCCTCTGCTTCTATTGCCTTTCCTCCTAAAGCTTTTGTTTCTTTCAAATGACCATTTTTGCTTTATGCTGATATGCACCTGACTACCTGGTGGGGCATGAAAGGTATTGCTTCCATGAATAGATCTAGAATCTTCCCAAAACAATTAGTATCTATGTCTTGGTCTGCTAGTCCTATCCTCTTGAATGTAGCCCAAAATAGGAATTTATGTCGCTTCCTCCATCTACCAGCACGTTTTGACAATGTTCCTTGCTTTGTTGAGATTGATAACTAAAGGGTCGAAGTGTGGTAGCATGGTGTCTATAGAATGTGATCTTTCTTAGGTCTTACTTTATTATTATCATTGTTAGGCATTGTGGTCTCTTTTATACTCAATTTCTGTATCTTGGATGCCCTTTGGAACAATGGCCTCCACAGTTTATCCCTTTTTTCTTTTTCTAGAGATCTCCCATGTAACTTATGGATTATGTGTTAGTTCACCATTGCTCAGGTAGCTATCATGTCTTCTGATTCTATAATTGGCCTTTCATCTTCTTGTGACCCTTTTTATGTGGGAAGCATTCCAGTTTTGCTACTCGGGTACATGAAGTCATACCTGTACTACATCTATAGCTTTAGCTATTACGTCCTCTGCTTTTATTGCCTTTCCTCCTAAAGCTTTTGTTTCTTTCAAATGACCATTTTTTCTTTTTTGGGTTCTATGCTAGGCATGTGGATAGTTCGTACCCCTTCTCTCATGGAATGGGCATATCTTATTGAGGTCTCTTAGGTAGTTTAAAATATTCATTGGCTTTGGCTTTTTTCGAATATCCTGTGATCTTTATACTTTAGCCTGATTTTTTTGCTGGTGAGTTGATTGGGATAAAGGGCTCAAAGATTCTGGGTCATTTACCTTGTGAGTACCTTTATATGTTTGAAAGTTTATTTTGGTGCCCTTCGCTATGAGATAGCCGATCCTCCTTTTAAGTGGTTATCACTGAGGTCTTTTTTATTGTCAGGGATGCATCCTTTTCTTGGCGGGATCCACTGCTCTGATTTTTAGTTTAATAGTTTAAAAAATGTAAAATTTTTCCAAACTAAGTATTGGTATTAAGCAGTTGTTGGCTTTATTGATTTTCTTTAGGCTTACGTTGCTATCTTTGAATTGTATCTTCCAATCTCACTCAGCGCATTGTTGAATATATTTAGAAAGCGTTTGATTGATTCATTCTCTGCTTTTCTCTTAAGGAATAGGTCTGATGTGTGATGTGCGATTTCTAGCTAAATGCAAGTGCACACTATCGTAAACAAGTAATAGAATTTGAGTAGAGTATCATTCTCATGAGAAATTATTGTTATTGTTTATGCTAATTACATAAATTATTTCTCCTTACTATTATTTAGATGAAAGAAAATTAAAATATAGTAATCTAAACCTTAATAATAGAAAAATAACAAGATAGAAAAGATTAAAGATAATAAAAAATAATAAAATAGAAGTATCAATAATAGATAAAACCTAGGATTACAACTATCCTTCGACGTGTTACTTGAACCAATTAATCTTTTCTTAAGTTAATCCCTTAATATTAATTATTGGCTAGATCCCTAATATCATCACAAGTCTCTATCGATGGTTAAGTGACTATATCTTACCCTAATAATTACCTATATGTCTATGGTAATTAGAATATAATAAGATTCATTAAGAACTGATCTATTAATACCATATATGCCATGTAAGTATATGTCTATCCTACATGAAACTCATAGTTGTTATCTTATGATCATATATCAAATTGTTCAAGTCCAACACCTAAATTCATTTGTCAAGTTCATTATGGTTCCCACAACAATCTAATTAGTAATCAAGTAATTAGAAAATATTAAGCATATAATGGTGAACAATTCTATTATTGAGTTCATAAAACTAAGAAAAGAAATTGAATTCAATCATATATCAAGTTCAAAGTTGTAACCCTAGAATTGAAACTTAATTCATGGTTAAATAAAAGGCTATAGAGCTAATCAATAATAACATCATAAAAATCTTAGAAAACTAGAAATATAAAGAGTTAAAGAGATAAAACTAATTTTTCTATAATCTTTGATCTTCTAAAATTGCTATTTTTCTCTCTCTTCTTGATTCCTCAAAATAGAATTTTTTTTTGTCTTCTATTTATAGGTTTATATCTTTAAATTAGGGTAAAATATCAAATATAAGTCATATTAAGATTTACTGTTCACACGGGGGAACTGGTCACTGATGAGTTTATTTTATATCTATTATTGTAATCTGTTAAACTTGATAATTACTCAATTTAAATAACAATATATGGATTTTATGTACGTTAATGTCATTTTATAGGTTTCAAGTTAACGAGACTATTTGGATAAAAACAATCTGAGAAAGTGCACAAAATTGTAAAAATAGACCAAAATGCTCAAAAATGAACAGTAACTGGATCAATAGTGAACAGTCGCGCGTGGCTTTACTATTCACTCTGTGGTACTAATTGGGCAGTAAATCAAGCTTGCATCTCCACTCTTTTAGGCCACAGACCCAAATCAAATTTAATATTTTTTGTCCTATTCTTGCCTTAATTTGAAGCCTATAAATTCTAAACTTGAGGTCACTTCTCATATTATTAAAGGAGCCACAAAAAATGTGAGTGATTTAAAACTTAGGGTATATACATGTGGGTTTATGTCTATCATTCAAATATAGCATACGTATCACATACATACATGCACAGCGGATGAGCGGAATACAAATTTCATAATGATAAACCCAAATAAATTTTACATGTTATCTCATAAATGTAAAATACTTCAAGATTGAGAAATAATACATTGTCAAGCCTTTGGTATATTGTCGAACCGAAGTACCCACCTTGAAGCAACCCGTTCACAATTCTATTTCCTCAACACGGTGGGCTTGAGGAAGCTAGAATAGTAGCTTTTCCAGCAAAGAATTCAACTCTTGAATCCTTGTTTCTACCTTATAGTATAGGTGACAAAAAATAGAAGGAAAAAAGGAAAGAGGTGTTTTTGCTCTCAACACTTGAGAGAATTTCTAACACTTAACCTTTCAAAATTCTCTCTACCATTCCCTTAACCCCCTGTATGAATTTTTGATAATTAATTGAGCAACTAATTGCTCTTTCATTTTTTCTTCTTTCATTTTCTCACCTAATGGCATCCATTATGTTTGCCATTAGTATTTTGTTTATTATTATCTTGCATTTTCTCACCTAATAGCATCTATTATGTTTGCCATTAGTTTTTATTTATTATTATTTATAATAAACCAAATGAGAATAAAACAAAATGAAAAATCATTTAAATGAACTTTGCCTTAATCTAGGCCAAATGAGAAAACACTTTCTCATTATTAAGAAACATCTTAAGGCCTACCATTAAGAAATGCCACCCATTTATACTTATCTTATCAATTAATTAAAATTAAATAAATGATTTAATCATATTAAGTCATGGTAGAAACACATACCAATTTAAATAAAAAAATTAATTGTTTGATTTCAATTTAAATAATAATATCATATATTATTATTATTATTTTATTCAATAAACATTTTAATTAATAAAATAATGATATTATTTGTCCAACGAATAAGGTAATTTTGGTAATTTTCAAATCAAACAATAATTGGCCCACATGTGTCATGTGTCAACGTCCAATTGGTCAACAACTAATTATTAACTAATGATGTACTTAACTCTTAAGTCTTGACACGTGCACGACCGGAGGAAAACTAAAGTAAATGTCGGGTCCGCTAGAATTTTTTGGATTAAACTATTCAATCCGATACGCTGTCGTAATGCACAACGAGTACACTTCATATTGCGGGACTCTCTAGGTCTACTCCCAATTTGTCAAACAGAACTATTCTTTGAGTCTGAGACCGATGCCCCACGCACACGTCATGAATATTACAAATCAGTGCAATAGACCATAAAAGTTGAGGGCATAGCACATACGTATAATCCTTCCGCCAATCATATTCTGAAAGAGCAAGGATATAGATCACTACCGTCAAATCTCTATATGCTCATCCATGAAATTATCTCCAGACACAAATCTTAATAAACAATATATACAAACACTTTTACAATATTGTTTAACCTTGTAGGAAACTATTTTCCTTTGTTTATTGCATATGGCTATAAGACTTTCTAAGATATTGTCTCTGAGCATCCGGATATATTAACTCATCCATGTGAGCTAACGAATTCCATATCTATACACACTGGACTCCATAAGCATCGGACTATACCCAGCGACACCCAGTAGTCACACCATGAAAGGTCTGTGACATGTGTGGAACCAAAGTATGATGGATCACTTACAAGCCCACTGTGGTATTCAAGTCAAAAGACCACGTATACTACTCAACTCGAGAGGGCCTTCCATTGACGGCTTCATGGGATGTCTATTGGGGTTCTCGTTGAGTCTGTTCAGTATTCAGTCCTTACTGAACACCTGTATGCTATATGAACTTCTAGTAAGTCCATGGTTAGCTAAGAACAACCATTTAGATCATCTAGGTATAGTACACATTGGTCTATGTAAAAGAATTCTACCGATAGATCTATATCGGTAAATTAAGACCAGGAACATATAATTTGTGAATAGACTTGCATAATAACATTTCTTAGCACCTATTGCAACTCTTGGAACTATGTTATTATTAATGTATTCTTGGATCTTTGTACCGTCACATACAAGATTCTAACTTTTAGACTTCACTGATTAATATAGTATACTAACTCTTTGTCGGCGAATCTAAGGCACGTGTAGGTGTATGCATGTGCAACTGTGTCTATTGCCTAACGTAGTGGAAGTGTGTAAATTTTGCAATAAACACAATAAATAAATATATTAATCACATTAATATATTAAAAGGTTAAAGAACTCACCATAACGTGTAACATTATACACGTATTTTCTCAAAATCGGCATGAAGACCAACTTGTGTGCAGTTCTAGTCACTAACACGGTGGGCTTGATGAGCTCGAACAGCAGCCCTATATTCAGCCCAGGATTAACTCTTAATCCCCAAAAAGGCCAGGAGTGTGTTTATATCCTTTTCTCCAAAAGGATAAGAAATGGAGAGTTTGAAGCAATCTAGCATTGCTTTAATTGGAAGCATAAAGAAAAATAAAACAATTTCATTTTTTCCTATTTTTTTTTCTTCTTCTTTTTTCTTTCCTCTTTCTCTTTCTCTCCATTTCAGCTTTCTCTTCTCCTGGGCAACATTTGCCCAAATTCACTCTCTTTCTTTTGCTTTCTATATATATATATAATATAATATAATATATAATATAAATAATAATATTATATAATATATAATATAAAATATAAATAATAAATAATATAATATAAAAATATATTATAAAATATAAAAAGAGAGATATTTGATTATTTAACAATTAAATAATCAAAATGAGAAATAACCATTTTGCCCTTCATGAATAGTTACCAAGTTCACTCCTTAGTGGGTCCCACTAAATTCCACACTTAGGTAAACTCAATTGAGGTCCATAATACGCTACGTGTTATTATACAATTAGTAAATTATTATTATTAACTAATTGTTGTATTTAACTCTTAAATACAAACACGCACGCATTCCTGTGGTAATGCTAAATATTGCTGGATTAAATAATTTAATTCAGCACGCTGCTCAGTGCACAACGAGTACACTCCATATCGTGGGACTCCCTAGGTCATATGTCTGATTCGTCAAATAGAACTATTTCATGAGTCCATGAGCAATGCCTCACGCATATGTCATGGATATACAAATCAACGCATTGAACCATGCAAGTTAAGGTTACAACGCATACGTATAGTCCTTCTATCATGATATCCTGGATGTGCGAGGATATAGATTATCACCGTCAAATCCCTAATGCTTATCCATGTCTTATCTTCAGACTTGTATCTCACTGAACAATATATGCAAACTCTTTTGCCATATTGTTCCACCCTAGTGGAACTCTTTCCAGGATGATTGCTTATGGCCACAAGACATACTGAGATACAGTCTTGATGCATCTGGATATCAAACTCTATATGGAAGCTGACGGATCCCATATCTGTAAGCACCGGACTCTATAAGCATCGAACCGTACCCAGCGGTCACACTATGAAAGGTCTGTGACATGTGTGGAACCAAAGTATGGTGGATCACTTATAAGCCCACCGTGGCACTCAAGCCAAAGGACCACGTATACTACTTAACTCGAGAGGACCCTCCATTGATGGCTTACATTAAATGTCTATCGAAGGCTTTCGTGAGCCTGTTCTATATCTAGTCTTAACTGGGTACCCATATGTCAATACGAGCTCTAAGCTCATAGTTGGTCAGGAACGACTATCTATACCCTATAAGTACGACATATGATGATCTATATATATAAAGATATCCATCGATAGACCCGCATCAGCAGAAATTGATCAGGGACAATTATTCGAGAATATACTTGCGCAAGATGCATTTCCTGGCACCCGATTGCAACTTTTACAACTATGCAGTTACTAGTATATTCTTAGGTCTATGTCCCATTACAGACAAGGCTCAAACTCTTGGATCTGTTGAGTATTATAACCAGCTAACAATCAACTGTGCTAACATTTAGTAATTATATCTCTTAGCGTGGCTAACTATAAGCCCTTATCTAAACACCTTTAGATCTGATCCGAACTCCTTCAGATCTACAATGTTTGTAACGTTACATGCATAATATCATAAATATGGGTATTAACGATTTAATGATAATGTACACGTATAAATACACAAGTATATGTACATTTAGGGATGGCACATAAGCACTGACCCTAACAGTCTTTAGCATTTATAGTTTTCAGTGATGCTAACTCTTGGCATTGATCTAAACTTCTTTAGACCAAATCTAAACTCTTTCAGATCATATAATGTCTCTAGCGTCACAAGCATTGAACCATTTAATAATAGTAATTAGCGATTTAACAAATAATGAACTGTATAAATATTACAAAATAAAATATTCATACAACAATGGAATGGCACGTGAGCACAAATCGCAACACAAAATACAAAAGAGACCAAGATTTGACCTCAAATTTGAAGAGATGAAAGAATGTCTCCAATATCTCTTGAGGATCATGGAAGACACTTGAAGGATTAAAACCTTAGAGACATCTCTAATTTTGGTTTTATCTTTCTTTTCCTTATATTTCTCTTTTGTTGAAGTTTGTAGTTATGAATATTATTTAAACGTATTTTATCTATGAATTTCTTAATAATTCTAGTTATGATTGGATTTGTATGTAACTAAACTTGAATTCTAAGGCTTGATTTTGTTTTATTTATATTTATGTTTGGATGATTTAGTATATTTTCATTTAATTCATTTATGTTTCTCTATGCTTAATGCTTTCAATTGATTGGGAAATGAATAGGTTGTTATAGATTTTATGGATTGATGTCTGGGAGAGATTGACCCATTTATTGGATTTGAAAAATATAGCCTTAGGTTGTTATTGAGTCGGGAGGCTAATAGCACCTAGGTAATTGATAAGGGCAAATTTGTCATATATTTTCTCATGTTTTTATTATTGATATTTTATGATTTTATGAGAATAGATGGCTATTTATGTGCTTTATTGTTATTTATAGGGACTTGAACGAAAATTGACCAGGGAAGTCTCTTACTTTCACTTCTTTATTTTTTTGACATTGGGGACAATGTCTAAATTAAGTTTGGGGGTGGGAAACACTTTCTTATGTTCATTTTGCTGCATGATTTGGGTGGTCATTCTTGTGGGTTAAAATTTTTTTTTTTTTAGTTACTTATTTTTTTTTTTAGTTAATGCATTTTTATTAGGTTTTTGATAAGATGATCATTAGTCTATGATAAGAAAAAGAATACATGGTTGAATTTATTTTTACAAATCCCTAGGGAATGATAGATACTTGAGACAATTTTGATTATTTAAGTTTAGGAACAAATTTGACCTTATTTATTATCACCAATATTTTTGAGCACTTTATAAGCATGAATAGTTATAACTATTACTTAGAGATACTTGTGCTTTAGGGAGTACACCACAATCTCGAAGACCGACACTCTAGAACTTGTCTTTAGTTACTACTTGAGGCGAAATTCTAGAAAACACATGAATAGGGAAATGACATTAGGCCATCTTTGGACCGATTAAGCCTTTCTAGCCTACCTTTTATTGTATATTTATCCCTAGTACCCTATTTTGAGCCTAATTACCCATTCTTTGGTTTAACCACATTACAAGCCCAAGACTTAAAGTTTACTTATCTAAAACATTGCCCGTAACACCATAAACCTTACATTTGCTTAGAAATACTCTTGAAAGGAAAAGGTTGTGGTGATATGAGAAAAATAAAGTTTGGGTGATATTTATCAATCTAAGTTTGGGGGTATTCAAAAAAAAAAAAAAAAAAGAAAGAAAGAAAAAGAGAAAATAAAATACCCCCAACTTAAAAAAAAAAAAGAAGAAATTCTTTGAAAAATAAAAGGTTGAAAAGAAGGATGGGAACACAATAAGTTTGGGGGAAGAGATAATACAAGGAAAAGAAGATCAAGAGGTTTCTAGGTAAAATTTAAGTGTTCATGGTGTAATTTGAACTTCATATATTTATCTTTTTATCCCACCTTGACCTTAGCCTTACATTACAAGCTAAGTAAAGTCCTAAATAGATCCCTAGACATGTGATTTTCTACATTAGTGGAGAGTGGTAATAAAGACAAGCTTATGGAAGTGTCATTATACAAATTAAATGCCGAGACATCATCTTTTCTGTACAAACTAAAGTATAAAGTAAATCAAAGTATGGTTTTTGCTATTTGCTTGCTGCTTGCACACACACACATGGTGATTATTTATGAGGAAGAATGAGGGACTAAATGAAGATAATTAGAATTGTTAATAGCTATTTGTCTACCTTAAGGATTTGTATCATTTCGTTAGCCTTTGAGACAATGATTTTGATCATCTTACTAGTATTAGTATATTTTGTTTTGTTTTGTTAAATAAGTCAAGTATAACCCTTTGTTTCTCTCTTAGTTTTATTTTATTGCTTGAGGACAAGCAAGTATTTAAGTTTGGGGGAATTTGATAAGGGCAAATTTGTCATATATTTTCTCATGTTTTTATTATTGATATTTTATGATTTTATGAGAATAGATGGCTATTTATGTGCTTTATTGTTATTTATAGGGACTTGAACGAAATTTAAAGAAAGAACGCAAAAGGAGCGAAAACAGGGACTAAAATGCAAAGTTTTCAAATTATGAGTCCAGCGCCCCCGCGCCACAAGGATTTTCGCCCCAGCTCTGAAATAGTGATCGAAATAGAAAAACGACTTGCTTAAGTCGCGTATAGCGCCCCAGCGCCGAAGAGTCACCGCGCCAGCGGTGAAGCCGTTTTCATGCAGCGCCCCAGCGCCAAGATCCCACCGCTCCAGCGGTGAAAGCTTTTTCACGCGTCGCCCCAGCGACAGATGCATAGCGCGCCAGCGGTAGTGCGAGTCCTAGTCCGACGAGAATTGAGATTTTCAAGCTCATATCAATCCCTATATAAAGCCACTCGTTCCCAGCCTTCAAAAATCAATCCAAGACGACCTAAGAGCACCAAGAATACAGAGCACGAGTCTTGGAGAGCAATAGGAGCTTAATTGAAGCAACTTTAGAGAGAGATACAAGACGTTCTTCGGCATCAAGAGTTCCTAGGCAGCGCAATTAAGAGCAATTCGACGTCTATATCGGTTTGCGATTAATTGTATCATGTTTTATAATTATTTCTACTGCTGTTCTCTTGTAGCCATGAGCTAACTTATTTTCTAGGGTTAATATTTGAACTCAATATGTGTGCTTAATTGCCATATCTTTTAGTATTTAATAAACTTAGTCATTTATTATTTAAATTACTTGTGTTTAATGCTTCAATATATCTGGCCAATATATGGTGAATGAATTGGTAATATTATTGATAAACTTGGAAGAGGAATCATAATATTTAGACCTAGGTAATTTGATGCATGATTGTAGAGTAACATTCAATGTTGCATATGCAAGTTTCAACTTAGGATAGGAATATACCTAATTGGCATGTATGATCAATAAGACCTAATCTTAATGAATCTTAATTTATTACAAGTACCATAGGAATATAGGTAATTGGTAAACTAAGATATACTTGCATGACCTTGGAAGAGGCTTGTGAATACATTAGTGTCTTGATCAATAATAAAGACTAAGTGAGTTAAATATTAGAGGATTAATCATTAGAAACATATTGAGGGATAATATTAATCCTAGGTTTTCTCTACGTTGCTATCTTTAAATCTCATTGCATTGTGTTTTTGCTTTTATATTTTCTACATTCAGTCTTAGATTTTTATTATCTGAATAATTATTAGGAAGATATAATTTTAGTAATTGGTTAAAAAGAAAACATTATCCCTGTGGGTTCGACATCCGACTTATTTAGTCTCTTTATTACTTGCATACGATAGTGTATACTTGCACTTAATTTATGATATAGAAATATCGCATCAGTAATCACTATGATTCACTCAATAATTGCATGTGGTGGACACCAAGTGTTTGAAAAAATTTGTGAGAACACTTAGGTCGTGACATTATGCCTAAGATTTCATTTGACGCTTGAGAGAGGTAATGAGATTAATCATTGGGTAATCAATTTAAGGGTTGCGTACTGCATGTATAGGTAGACAAGTTAGATAGGGATATCAACTTAAATATGTACATAATATCTCATTTAACACTCGGGAGAGGTAATGAGATTAGTCTCAATCTCTTGATTAATGAACTGAATGAAATTACTAAATACGAAGAACATAGGAAGAATATAATGAAATCAATACTCTAAGATCCTATTTTTATAGAATTCACCATTTTGCAAGATTATCATTTTGTTGCTTTGTTAATCCCTTAATTTGGGTTAGTTTAATTTTCCTTAGTCATTGCAATTAAATCAATTTTCCTAGATAAAATTGAGGTTATGAACATCATACTACTTAGCATCAATTTAGGACACAATCCTCGTGGGAACGATATTCACTCATCATTTTATACTTATTCACGATCTATGCACTTGAGGTTATAATTCGCGTGTGTATAATTTCATAAACATTCACGTATAGTATCATATAGCGCCGTGCACGTTGAACACAATGTCTCGGGCATCATAGACCTGGGTACTGTAGTAAAGTTACTGTAGCTCATCATTGTAGTAATCTACTGTAGTAGGTTACTGAAGTAATTTTGATGTTTTTGGCATATTTTCTTTGGATTCTCATCCATATTTGTTCCATTGACTCCAAACCTACAAAATAACAATAAATCACATAAAAAGACAAATAATCTTAATTTAAATGAAGAAATATTAAGCTTGAAGATAGAAATATTTTAGACCTAATTAAACCCTATCAAATACCCCCAAACTTAAGAATTTGCTCGTCCTTTGGCAAAGAGAACAAAAAATGAAATAAAAACTAAAACACAAAAGGAATGAGTTAGTTGAGGTTTAATAATATGTCTCAAAGCTTGTTTATATTCTATAACTTATGAAAACTTTCAGATACTACAAAAGTTAGAATGCCAATTCATTCACTAGCTTTACCCCATATGTAATACACTTGGTGTGTGTGTGTGTGTAAGGTATTTTTATTAGTCATTTGCATTGGGATTAATTTACACACACGAGGATGCAATAGATGGTCTTTATGGATTTTTATTTTATTCAAATTCCATAGGCTTGCTATTCATACCACTCTATACTAATGTAGATGTATACATAATTAAGGATCAAATAGATCTGAAATAAGCTTATAATGTATGGATAGAGTGAATATAGGATAAAATGATCAAATTTCAGATTAATTCACACTATAAACAAACATTCTTGTTCTTTGATAGTAAAATCTTTCATCAATTTTCCCAAAAGTCCCCCCTAAACTTGTTATACACTTCATTTGTTTACTTTGTTGCTCATTTTTCTCTTTTTTTTTAAAAGTCGAGAGTATAGTAAACTTTTGTCCACTTGTTTTCTTTTTTTGGCAAACATTTCAAGCGACTATACCCTCAAACTTAAGTTTTCATAACCCTTTTTGAACAACCAAAATCATCAACCACTCTTCACTCCAATCCTTCTTTTAATAAGCTCAATTAATAACCCTAAAACAAGACCACTATGTATATGGTGTGAATGGTGTTATGAAGAAAAATTTATTTAAAGGCTAAGGTGTAGATGTGGTTAACAAAGAAAAATAGTCATTAGGGTCAAAGTGGGTGACTAGGGATAAAAATAATATTAATATGTAGGCTTGAAAGGCTCAAATAATGCAAGCATGGCCTAAATTTATTTCTTTAATCATATAAAACCTAGGATTTCACCTCGAATGATAATCAAACAAGTTTTAGAATCTGAGACTTTTGAGTGTCCTTATCATGAATAAACATTCTCTTAGTAAGTAAATAAACTAAACAATCATAACTATGAGCTCAATGTGTTTTAAGGAATCACATAAAAGGCTAAAACATGATATAAAGATTAAACATAAAAATAATTACAATCTATTGTTTTCAAGAGTTACATTTATTACAATCAAGGTCTAATCATCGACTATTAATCATCATACCAAACCCAAAACTAACAACTAAAGAAAAAAAAATAATAATATGCAAAACAGCATGCAAAATTGATAAAGCAGTAACTAAATACAAAAAAGTGTTTTCCTCCCCCAAACTTAAATTTGGCAATGTCCTCAATGGCAAAAAATAAATACGAAAGTAGAAAACTATTGGGGATCTAGTATATGTGGGTGTATGCATGTGCAATAGTGTTCATTGTATAAAATATATATCTCATACATATTTAAAGAAGCGAAATAATTAAAATAATATAATAAATAATAAATTAAACATATTAATATATTTGAAGGGGTGAGAAATCACCGAAATATGTAACGTTTTTTACGTGTATCCTAAGAGTCCGCCTAGAGACCAACCCATTGCAAGTTCTAGTCGCCAACTCGTTGGGCTTGGTAAGCTAGAATAGCAGCTCCATATCCAGCACTGGGTTTAACTCTTAAACCCTTTGAATTTATTTTTCCCTTGATCAACTCTTTGATCAATAAAATAAATTCATGTGTTGTTGTAACTGGTAGCCAATAAATGTAGGCAATAGAATTAATTTTAACACTTGAAATTAATCCTTAAATAGATCTATATCCCTTTGATTTTGCTTAACCTTTCGCTAGCCACTAAAATACACAAGAAATAACAATTTTGCTTCTCAAAGCACAACAACCCAAAATGAAGCAATTCCCTTTGCTTCCTACGGTTTCACACACACACACATACACATACACACACACACACACATATATACATCTCACAATAATAAAATAATAAAATTATATACTAATAAAAAATAAAAAATACTACTTATAGTAATAATAATAATAAAATAAATATTTATATATAAATGCATGCGAACTATAATGCATTAATATATATAATATTATTAAATAATATAATAATATATTTAAATGAGATATTATGATTATTTAATAATTAAATAATTATTGCGTGAAATGACCATATTGCCCTCATAAATACTTACCAAATATACCTCTTAGTAGGTCCCACTAAATTTCACACTTTGATAAACTCAACCAAGGGTTCACAATGCACCATGTGTCATTATACAATTAGTAAATAACAATTATTGACTAATTATTATATTTAATGTTTAAATAATTTAATCCACTACTCTACTCTACTACTCAATGAATACACTCCATATTGTGGGACTCCCTAGGTCCACACCTGATTCGTCAAATAAAATTATTCCATAAGTCCGTGAGCAATGCCCCACGCACACGTCACGAATATTACAAATCAGTGCATTGAACCATACAAGTTGAGGTTACAACGCATACATATAGTCATTTCGTCATGATATCCTAGATGTGTAGGGATGTAGATTATCAACGTCAAATCCCCATGTGCTCATCCATATCATATCCCCAGACTTGTATCTCACTGAACAATATGTGTAAACTCATTTTTCATATTGTTACACCTTGGCAGAAACACTTTCTCGAGATTAATGCTTGTGACTACAAAACTTTTTTGAGACATAGTCTCGAAGTATCTAGATATCTAACTCCCCATGCGAGTTGACGGATCCCATATTTGTACACACCAGACTCTATAAGTATCGGACCATACCCAGCGACACCCAGCGGTCACACCATGAAAGGTCTATGAAATGTGTGGAACCAAAATATGGTGGATCACTTATAATCCCACCGTGACATTCAGGTCAAATGACCATGTATACTACTCAACTCGAGAGGACACTCCGTTGATGGCTTATATAGGATATCTATTAGAGGCCCTCGTGAATCCGTCATATATCCAGTGCTAATTGGATACCATATGTCAATACGAGCTCCAAGCTCACAGTCGGCTAGAAACGACCATCTATATGCTATAGGTATGACATATGCTGATCTATATAAAGATATCTACAGACAGACCTGCATTGCTAGAAATAGATCAAGGACAATATTATTGTCGGGGAATCTAATACATGTGAGTGTATGCATATGCTATTGTATCTATTGCCTATTATGCGTATCATATACGAATTAAAACGCTGCAAAAGCATGACATATATAATAAACACACTAATTAATATATTAATCACATTAATATATTAGAAAGATTGAGAACCCACCTTAACGTGTAACGTTATACATGTATTTCCTCGGAGTCCGCATGGATACAAACTCGCGAGCAGTTCTAGTTACCAACTCGGTGGACTTGGTGAGCTAGAACAATAGCCCCATATTCAACATGGAATTAACTCTTAATCCCCAAAATGATCGAGTGTGTGTTTTCATCATTTTCTCTAAAAGGATAAGAAACAGAGAATGAAGCAATTCATAATTGCTTCCATGACACCATAGAGAAAAATGAAACAATTTCATTTTTTCCTTATTTTTTGCTCTTATAATTGCTTCCATAACACCATAGAGAAAAATAAAACAATTTCATTTTTTTCCTATTTTTTTCTCTTATTTTCTTATTTTCTTTCTTTCTTCTTCTTTAACCATTTCTCTTCTCTTTCTCGGCACACCTTTAAACAAACACACACATCTCATTCTCTCTCTCTTTATATATATATATAAAATAAAATAATAATAAAATATATTATATAATATAAATAATAATATAATAATATAAAAAGTGCCAACTATTTGGCACCTAAATATATATAATATTATATAATAAAATATTATATACCATAATATAATAATGAGAGAGAATAATTATTTAACAATTAAATAATCATAGTGTGAAATGAACATTTTACCCCTCATAAATAGTTATCAAGTCTACCCCCTAGTGGTTCCCACCAAATTTTACACTTGGATAAACTCAATCGAGGGTCCACAATACGCTACGTGTCATTATATAATTAGTAAATAATAATTATTAACTAATTATTGTATTTAACACTTAAATACAGACACGCACGCATTCCCTTAGTAGTGCTGAATATTGCTAAAATAAATACTTTAATCTAGTACGCTGCCCCAGGGCACAACAAGTACACTTTATATCGCAGGACTCCCTAGGTCCTATGCCCGATTCGTCAAATGGAACTATTTCATGAGTCCATGAGCAATGCTCCACGCACACGTCACAGATATACAAACCAACGCTTTGAACCATACAAGTTGAGGTTACAACGCATACGTATAGTCATTCCATCATGATATCCTGCATATGCTGGAGATATAAATTATCACCGTCAAATCCCCTAGTACTCATCCATGTCTTATCTCTAGACTTGTATCTCATTGAACAATATGTGAACTCTTTTGCTATATTGTTCCACTCTGGAGGAACTCTTTCCCGGGATGATTGTTTATGGCCACAAGACGTTTTGCGATACAATCTCGAAGCGTCTAGATATCTAACTCCATATGGAAGTTGACAAATCCCATACTGTACACACCGGACTCCAAATACATCGAACCATACCCAGCAACACCCAACGGTCACATCATAAAAGGTCTGTGACATGCGTGGAACCAAAGTATAGTGGATCACTTACAAGCCCACCGTGGCACTCAGGTTTAAGGACCACGTATACTACTCAACTCGAGAGGACCCTCCGTTGATGGCTTACATTGGGTGTCTATCGGAGGCCCTCGTAAGTCTGTCTTATATCCAGTCCTAACTGGATACCAATATGTCAATATGATCTCCAAGCTCATAGTCGGCTAGGAATGACCATCTATACCCTATAGGTATGACATATACTGATCTATATATAAAGGTATCCACCGATAAACCTCCATCGGTAGAAATAAACCAGGGATAATTATTCGAAAACATACTTATGCAACTTGCATTTCTTGGCACCCGATTACAACTCTTGCAACTATACAATTACTAGTATATTCCCAGGTCTATATCTCATTATAGACAAGGCTCCAACTCTTGGATATGCTAAGTATACTAGCTAACACTTAGCTGTGCTAACATTTAACATTTATATCTTTCAGCATGGCTAACTATGAGCCCTTATTTAAACTCTTTTATATCTTATATGAACTCCTTCAGATTGTATAATGTCTGTAATGTTATATTGCATAATACCATATAAATGGATATTAGAGATTTAATAGGAATGTACAATTATATAAATACATAAGTATATGTATACTCAGGAATGGCACGTAAGCACTGACCCTAACAAATATTTGAGAACATGCTTACACAACTGATATTTCTTGCCACCTGATTAAAACTGTTGTAACTATGCAGTTACTAGTATATTCCCGGGTCTATGTCCTATTACAGACACATCTCCAACTATTGGATCTTTGCTAAGTATTATAACTAGATAACAATTAGTTGTGCTAACATTTAACAATTATATCTCTTAGCATGGCCAACTATGAGCCCTTATCTAAACTCCTTTAAATCAAATTTGAACTCATTCAAATCATACAATGTCTGTAATGTTACATTGCATAATACCATTTAAATAGGCATTAGCGATTTAATGAGAATGTACATTTTTATAAATAATAAGTATATGTACATTCAGGGGTAGCACGTAAGCCCTAACCCTAACAATCTCCCACTTGCTCTAGTGCCATTTTAGATGGTATCTCATACACATCAACTCTACGTGTTTCATAAACACTTTTAGAGTCATGGCCTTAAAAAGTAGGTCTGCTAAATTATTTATAGAACACTTCTACCAATAATTACATATCCCTAAGCTAAGATCTCTCTAGTCATGTGAGACTTTTCTCAACATAGTTAGAGTACTGGTGTTGTCTTGGAACCTTCGCTTATACAACGACCTAATTTTATCGCAAAATTATGGGATAAGATCCATCTGTCTTTGAACTCTTCCAAGCCTAGCAATAAACCTACGAATTCACACTACTAATTTTGCTATTTCTAAAACAAATCAGCAGTGAATACTAGTTTAGTGCTATTCCAACTCACACAGTACCAATGAGAATGAGCACATACACATACCAGTTTACATGTTCAGTTTAAGAAATAGCTTTAAAACTATTGCATTAGTTTCAAAAGCCCATTGGTACCCTCAAATTACAGTGATGGTGATGGTTTAAGACCCGGTCGGTATATCCCGTACACATGGGCAGGTTTTAGGGGTGTGTCACTAAATCTGAGAAGTCGGGTTATCGAGTCATGTGAGTCACTCTATGTGTACGGGGTATTGTCTCGTTATGTATACGATGTAGGATTCTGCTGCATAGCCAGTGAGATGTCTTGAGATGTCACAGTAGGTGTTGCTGGCTGAGACGCCTCGTGACCTACTCATGTGTACGGTATTAGTTAAGTCGCTACGTGAGTATAGAGCTTTAGGGTTACCATTGGTATAGTTTTGAAAGAAAATAGCCAAGCGAGGGCTTTAATAGTTTTCAATCTACCGATCGCATATTATGCATTTATATGTACATGCTAGTTATTATATTTTACAGATTTTGGATATTTTTTTCGAAGATGTAAATAAAATCCGCTCGGCAGATTTCATCGGCTTATGATGTTAGAAACTATTTTACTGCTTTTTACAAGTTTTAGAAACATGATTTATGCATGCCCTTAGAATTTAATATCTATGCAGAATGTTTTTTTATTTGAAATCTTAAATGCACTCATTGAGCTCCTTTAGCTCACTCATTTTTTATTTTATATTTTCTAAACCCCCTTTCTAGGTTCAGGTCTCGGTACGCAAGTTGCTAATTCTCCTATTGTCGATTAGTGGGCCAAATCTAAAGATCATTTTTTTGTAAATGTAAATGTGCTAAGTAGCACTCTTTTTGCTTTCTGCATAGTAGTATAGGCTTGTGTATTGTACATATATTTTGAGCAAACAAGAAAAGATTTTGATATTGTGATGATCGTTTCACATTTTACTAGTATGTCAATTTTTTAATAAAAAATGGAATTGTTGTGTTGAGATGGATTTGGTTTTGAAAAGAAACGAAGCTCCTATTTAGAGATATTAAGAAGCTGGATTGAAATAGAAGTGTAATTCTTTGCAGGTTTTGTATTGAATTTTTTAAAAAACAGGGAAAACTCTGTCCGTTTTTTTTTTTTGGTAAAATTTAATAAGTTTTTTTCACGTATATTTCACAATTTTCTCAGTAATAGCAAGAACTAAAAAGGGGTTCGTCTCGCAAAATTTCTTCACTTACATAGTTAAATTCTAAAAAACTTCTGTCGGCGTGCCTAGCAGGGCCGCTAGGATCTACAATAGAGGGTCTTGGGCTGGTCCTATCACATGTTATCCTCAAAAGTGTTTGGCAGGCCGTAGTAGTTGTCGATCGTAGCAGGGTCAAATGCTACTTTCTTCCCTCTGACAAAGTCCCACTTCAAGTTGTTCAGCTTACTGGCATTGGCATAAAATTCTCAAAAAATTGGGACAATGCTTGGCTCAGGCTGTGTATATAATTTCTCAAGTGCATAGAATACTGATAATCTCCTCATAGTTAAGGTAGTCCCGGAGCTTAGCCATGTTGTCCTCAAAAGTGTTTGGCAGGCCATAGTAGTTGTCGATGGTAGCAGGGTTAAATGCTACTTTCTTCCCTCTGACAAAGTCCCACTCCAAGTTGTTTAGCTTGCTGGCATTAGCATAAAATTCTCAAAAAATTGGGACAATGCTTGGCTCAGGCTTTGCACATAATTTCTCCCAATGCCTCTTTTGTATTATCTCCCTGATGTTAAGAATGTTGAGGTTTTTTTAATTCAAAACCTCGCTCTACAATGAATTCCTTCTTGATCATGATATTGGTGTAGTGCACTTGTGTCTTGGCAGAAGTGAAACGGGTTATCTTATATGAAGAACTGCTGTTAGACATGGTTCTTGCTTTTTTTAGTACCATATCTTTTTCTATACTTTTAAAGATAGATTAGATGAAAACGAATTTAAATTTTAAGATGAGTACAAACCTGAATTCTCCCTTTTTTATTCATGGATTTTGAATTTTTGCTGCAGCAGTGTACTCTGTGTCACTACAATGCTGGGGAATAATATTCTATATCCTTACAACATTCTTATGACAACTTCTTTATTTTTTTAAATCGTTCTGTCACTAGAGTGCTAAAGCCCATATCGTTGAGGCGATATTCAATTGTAACAGTTCAATTTCTGAGGCATGTTATCGCTGCAGCGCTGCCTGACTATCACTAGAGCAATCCTTCATTGCTAGCGTGAGAATAATCTGTCGCTAGAACGCTGAAGGCAAGGGCTAAATTTTTGCTGTAGTGTCACTCTTTCGCTACAGCGGTAATGTCTGATCGCTAAGCGCCACTCTCAAAAATTATTTTTTGCTTTCCATTGATTCTAAGAGAAAAAAACAATAATATTTAAGAAATAAAACTTAAAAAGAAATAAAAATACTTACCTTTGGTTACCTTCCAAGTAGCGCTTGATTTAACGTCATTGACTTGATGTAGTGCTATAGGTCATAGGGCTCCTTTAGTGATTTTGAGGATTGTTTGTGATTAAATTCGCCTCTCTAATAGGCTTGAATCGTTGACGATTAACCTTGAATGGTTGATTTATCTCTTTATTTGCTAGCTCAACTGCTCTATGTAGATATACTTTGAGAATTCGAAAGGGACTGAACCATTATGACAGGATCCGCCCCGAGACCCTCTTTTCCTCATAATCTAACTATCAAAGCTGAGAAATTCCACGAGGCGAACCCCTCTTTAATTCTTGCTATCACTGATAAAATCCTAGAATATTTGTGAAGATTGTTTACTAAAATTTTTTTAAAAAAAAGGGACAAAGTTTCTTCTATTTTTTTTAAAATCCAAACACAAAACCTGCAAGGAAAATCACACTTCTATTTTAAATAGCTTTCTCAACTTTCAAATAGGACCTCTGATCCTTCCAAAATCAAATCCAAACTCAACCCAATAATTTTATTTCAATCACAAAATCATCATACTAATGAAAAGTAAAAACTATCACTGTGTTACCGAAATCATTTTTTGTTTGTTCAAAACATATTTACAATATGCACAAAGTCTATAACTATTATGCAAAAACTCAAAAAGTGCTACTCAGCACATTTACATTTACACAATAATCATCTCACGTGGCCCACCAATTAGCTATAAGAGAACCAGTAACTTGCGTACCGAGACTTGCACCTGGAAAGGGTTTTAGAAAACATAAAACACAAAACAAGTTAGCTAAAGGAGCTCAGTGAGTGCATTTAAAATTTCTAGTAAAAATAAAATTCTACGTAAACTGAAAAACTGCCTAAAACATGCTTCTCAAGCTTTTATAAATCATGCCGAGCGAAGTTTATTAATAATTCCTGAAAAAAATGCCAGGATCTGTAAAACATAGTAACTAACATGCATATATATATATACATATATATATGTAAATACACTAATATATACTCGGCAACTCAAAAATTGCTAAAACTCTTGCTCGGCCATTTTCCTTCTAAACTGTGCCAAATGGTAACCCTAAAGCTATACGCTCACGTAGCGACTAAACTAGCACTGCACACATGAGTAGGTCATACGGCGTCTAAACTAGCAACACCCATTTTGACATCTAAAGACATGTCACTGGCTATGCAGCGGAATTCTACACCGCCTACATATAGCGAGACAATACCCCGTACACATAAAGTGAATCATATGACTCGACAACCCGACTTCTCGGAGTTAGTGACACACCCCTAATACTTGCCCATGTGTACGGGATATACCAGCCGGGTCCTAAACTATCACTACACTGTAAATCTGAAGGTACCAATGGCCTTTGAAAACTAATTTAATAACTTAAAAAAAAATTGTTTTTCAACTAAATGTAGAAATTCATGATTATAATAATATATAAAAACTGTAAATCATATTTAAGCATTTAAGATCACATAAAACATAAATATTCAAATATATGAAAACATATTAAACAAAAGATAAATAATTACAAATTTTCACTCACCGAATGCTTCAAGTTCAATTTTTCTCCAAAACTTTTCCTTCTTTTACCGCTCTCGGTTTTCTTCACCTATATGCCGCAAATGACATTTTTAACCTTTACCAATACTAAAAATACACTTAAACTAGTAAGTGCCTTAATTGACTTACAAAGCCCGGATGGACTCCACATTCTATTTTTCATTTGCAAAGTCATTCAATCTTATTTAATTTACCATCCGAAGCCATAAAAATTATTTAACACTCTAAAAATTTAATTTGACATAATTGCCCTTCATCTTACCAAGAATGGACAATTATGTTACTTTCTCTTCATTTTTTATTTTCGTCAACCATATACACCCAATTGACACAAGGAATCATTTATACACAACAATTGAACCAAAACACAACTCAAACCCTAAAATCCCCTAAATGGCCGAATTCACATTTCTCCACCCAACACATTTATTTTCTCAATTTCTTGTTCCACTGACATTCAAATCATGCCAATTTAATTCTAATGCCCTAATAACATTCAATTGAAGTTTTTACATCAAGATCACATAAAGACATTAATTCTACACATTCACACATACATACTTACTTATACAATATAAATATATATCACATAAATATATTCATATACATATATGTGTATATATACATAATTATATACATATATGCATACAACCATACTTACATTCACATATATATATATATATATACATGCATAAATATATACAAACATACATATGTATTTCTATTTATTAATACACATATATCTATATCTACACCTATACATACAAAAATACATGTATACACACATAGAGACGTATATACATACATATCTATATACATATATACATCCAAATACATAAAATAAATACTAAAATAGTAAATTTCTCCTTACTTCTTTCTTCTTCTCCTTCTTTTCTTTCTTTCTTTTCTTTCTTTCGACAACACTTCTTTCCCTCTCCCTTTTTTCTCTTTTCTTCTCTCTTTTTTTTTTATTGCTAACACTTCTCTCCCTCTCCCATTTTCTAAACACTTATCTCTTTTTTTTTTCTAACCAATTAAAATACTACAATTGCCCCATTTTTACTTTTCCATAACCAATCACAATAACACACATATACTAACTTTAATTAACACTTATCCCATTTAAAATAATATAATAATAATAATATAAAATATTCATAATATCTATTATTATTATATTATTAAATTTGGATAAATTTTAATCAATTTAATTACTTAATTAATTTATATTAACCATAGTTAACTTTTAACTCAACACTTGGTTAGTTCTTAACCATGATTAGGTTAATAAATTAAATAAATAATAAATGTGTGACTTTACCCTATTGCCATTTAATGTGGTCGACCGGTCGCCCGTGTAGGTCCTATACTACCACATTAATGGGTTAACATAACCTCGTTGAAATATTATTCGTACGTACCACACACATAAAAACAATATTTAAAATAGGGTCAAAATCGATTATCCCTATAGTTTTTTTATCGCAATACTTTAAAATATAGGTATCTACGATATTCATAGGAATTGGGTCTCACAATCTAGATCTCAATTTGCTGGATAAAAGTTTGAGTCTAGAATTATACAATAAGACTTATTGCCCCAGCTCAAAAACTTATTGTACAAGCCTTCAGTCATGACATCTTATTGTTTTCTCTTTGTAGAGCTTTTTTTTTTTCATATGAATTCAACCAAAACTCGTTTATGGTATTGAGTTGTAACAATTTTTTATCTCTGGCTGCTTAAAGATCATAGTTAATTGCTTTAATTACCCAATAAGCCTTGTGTTCCAATTCAACTGAAAGATGGCATACTTTTTCAAATACAATGCGGTAAGGGAACATACCAATGGGTATTTTGTAAGCCATCCAATAGGCCCACAATGCATCGTCTAACTTTGCAGCCCAATCATTTTGACTTGGTCTGACAATCTTCTCTAGGATCCTCTTAATTTCTTGGTTAGAGACTTCGGCTTGCTCACTTGTTTATGGATGGTACGCAATGGCTATCTTATGCTTGACTCTATATTTGTGTAGAAGGGTAGAGAAGTATTTGTTCCAGAAGTGTGATCCTTCATCTCTAATGATTACTTAAGGAGTACCATATATTGTGAAGATATTTTTGCGAAGGAATCTAGTCACCACTTTTGCATCATTTGTTGGAAGTGCTACAGTCTCTACCTATTTAGAGACATAATCAACTGTCACTAGGATATACTTCTACCCATTCGAAGGTGGAAATAGTTCCATGAAGTCGATTCCCTGTACATCAAATAACTCTACCTCTAAGATGCTCTAAGATGTCATTTCTTACTTTTGCAATATATTCCCCATCCTTTGGCATCAGTCACATTTAGTAGCATAGAAGTGGGTATATCTGAATAAAGTCAGCTAGTAAAAACCACTCTGTAATACCTTGGCTACTGTCTTGTCTCATCTACAATGTCCACCATAATCACCTCCATGATAGTGTTGAAGTATACTATCAATTTCTTCATATGAGATACATCTCCTTATCATTTGATCTACATATTATTTGAACAAAAATAGGTCATCTCAATCGTAGAATTTCACATCATATAGGAATTTCTTCTTTTGTTGTGAGGATAAGTTAGAAGGAAAAATATTGCTAACAAGATAATTAACAAAATCAGTATACCATGGTACCTTTAAATATCGAGCTACCAGTAGTTGTTAATCCAGGAAGGTTTCATTGATGATTGAATCTTCTTTGGCTTAGCCTTTTAACTGTGATAAATGATTAACCACTTAATTTTTTGTCCTCTTCCTATCCTTGATCTCCTAGTCAAACTCTTGCAGAAGTAATATCCATTGGATTAATCTTGGTTTTGCATCCTTCTTTGTGATCAAATACTTGATGGCTAAATGGTTAGTAAAAACGGTCACCTTGACTCCGATGAAATAAGACCTAAATTTGTCAAATATAAACACTACTGCTAATAATTCTTTCTGTGGTAGTGTAGTTGCATTGAGCCTCGTTCAAGGTCTTACTTGCATAGTAGATAGAATAGAAGACCTTGTTCTTTCTTTGTCCTAGCACCGCTCCTATGGTCATGTCACTTGTATCACACATGAGTTTAAATGGTAGACTTCAATCAAGTGCTATGATAATCAGTGTCATTGTAAGTTTCTTCTTTAGTGTCTCGAAGGCATGTAGGGATTCTTGATTAAAATTGAACAATGCATCTTTCTCAAAAAGGTTACAAAGAGGTTTAGCAATCGTAGAAAACTCTTTGATAAAACATCTATAAAATACAGCATGGCCAAGAAAAGTATTTATTACTTTGACATTGGTCGATGGCGGTAATTTTTCAATTGTTTCAATCTTCGCTCTGTCAACTTTTATCCCTTTAGCCAAAATCTTATGCCCCAAGACTACTCCCTTATTTACCATAAAGTGATATATTTTCCAATTCAGTACCAAATTTGTCTCCTCACATCTCTTCGATACGAGTGCCAGATTATTCAAGCAACTATAAAAAAAGTCTCCAAAAACTGAAAAGTCATCCATGAATACTTCCAAAAATTTCTCCATAGTATCAAAAAAGATTGCCATAATGCATTTTTGAAAAGTGGCTTGTGGGTTCCAAAGTTCAAATGGCATTCTTCTGAAGGAAAAGGCTCTATATGGGTAGGTGAATGTGGTTTCTCTTGATCTTTAAGAGTTATGGGCATTTAATTGTTGCCTGAATATCCATCCAAAAAGTAATAATATTCATGCCCAGTAAGTCAATCAAGCATTTAGTCTTTGAAGAGTAGTGGAAAGTGGTCATTTCTAGTAACTTTGTTGAGCATGTAATAGTCCGTGCATACTATCGATCTTGTAATAGTACGAGTCGACATCAATTCATTATTTTCATTGCTCACCATCATAAGTCCTCATTTCTTTGATACACGTTGAATCAGGCTCACCCATAAACTATTAGAAATTGGGTAAATGATACCAGCGTTTAGCCACTTAATTATCTCATTCTTCACTATGTCCTTTATGACGAGGTTGAGTCTCATTTGCTGCTCAATGGTAGGTTTATGGCCTTCCTCTAGTAAAATGTTGTGCATACAGAATGATGGGCTTATTCTTTTAATATCATAAATAGTCTATCCAATCACGGTCTTATGCTGTCTCAAGATTCTCAACAGCTTTTCTTCTTGTTGCTTATTAAGACTGTTAGAAATAATAACATAAAGAATAAAAGAGTTTAGGTGGTTTTTCTATTGAGGGCTTATTGCATGCTTCTAAATTTGAAGGTCTCTTTAATGGTTCAACCATGGGTTTAAAGAGATCATACCTTGGTGCCGTGGTGAGTGTGTGCATATATTCTTTTTCTTTTTCATGCTTAGTTTCCTTTCCATTGATAATGGCATCCTCTAGATGATCTTTAATAGTATGGATATTTAAACTAATTGATTTATATCATCATGCTTTTTAGTCTCATAATCTCTTTAGGGAAACTTGATTGCCTTGAAGACATTAAATGTCACTTCTTCATTTTAGACCCTCATTGTTAGTTCTCCTTTCTAAACATCGATCAATGTCCGTTCGGTAGCTAAAAATGGTCGGCCTAGAATGATAGGTATCTTATTGTCTTCCTCTATATCTAGCACAATAAAGTCGGCTTAGAATATAAATTTGTCAACTTTAATTAATACATCTTCAATGACACCCTTGGGTAGGTCAAGGATCAATCAACCAGTTGTATTGTAACATTAAAAAGTCTAGCTTCTCCCAGCTTTGATTTGTTATAAATGTATAAGGGCATCAAGTTAACACTAGCTCCAAGGTCACACAAAGCTCTCCCTAAATATTGGTTGACTATGGTGCACAGTATAGTAAAACTACTGGGATCTTTCAACTTTGGAGGTAGTTTCTTCTAAAGGATGACTCTACATTCTTCTATCAATACTACTGTTTCAAACTCATTGAGCCTTTTTTTTCGTGACATGATGTCCTTCATAAATTTCACATATTCTACCATTTGCTTTAGTGCATCTACAAAAGGAAGATTAATATGTAATTTTTTAAAAATTTCTAAAAACTTAGAAAACTGCTTATCTCTCTTTTGTTTCTACAATCTCTGAAGAAAATGTGGTGGCAGTATTTGGACTTGCTTCTTCTAGTGTTGCATTTGTATCTCTTTTTTGTTTTTGAATTTTATCTTTTTTATTTTTCTCTTTTTCTTCTATAGGTGTGAGAACTTTATCTATTCTTTCTTAAAGTTCTTTCCCACTCCTTAATTGAATCACCTTGCAATGTTCTCCCTTGGGATTGACTTCTGTGTTACTCGACATTGTTCCTTAAGGGCCATTGTTGAGCGCGGCTATGAGTCTTCCTATTTGAGTCTCTAAATTCTTCAATGATGCGAACTGATTTTATAGGATGGTATCATTTAACTTTATATATTGGAGAAACATATCTTTTATAGTTAGCTTCTTCTCTTGTTGTTTAGGAACCTAGAATCTGTGAGGGTTCATTGTTTTGATAGGCTGCCCTTGATTATTGCTCTTTGAGAAGTTGGGGTGATTTCTCCAACCCAGATTATAGTAGTTTGAGTTGGGTTATTTCGATTGAAGTTCCCATATATTGCGCAGATTCTACACATTGGCCATTGGCATAGTTATCTCCACAGAAGTCTCATGTGATAAGTTGACTCTTGACAGATGTATTCTCAAGTTGCTTAATTGTTTGGTCAGAAGTTTGACTTAAGCAGTTAGTGCAGTCAAAGCATCAACTTCGTGAACTCCAACGATCTTTCTTGGCATAAAACTCTTAGAAGGCCATTGGTAGGCATTAGATGCCATTTCTTCCAATAGGTCATAGGCTTTATCTATTGATTTGTTTATGATTTCCCCTCCAACAGTGGCATCTACTATAATGTGTAGGTATCCAGCTAATCTGTTGTAAAAGGTTTACACAAGAAGGCACTTTAGAACTCCATGATGAGGGTACTTCCTCTATATGACTTTAAATCTCTCCCATGATCCATATAATGATTCACCCTCAAATTCCATGAAAGATGTGATGTCATTTCGCATCTTAGTAGTATTGACAGGCGAAAAGAACTTGGTGAGGAATTTTTGTGCAAGGTCATCCCAAGTTACGATGAATCTAGGCGGTAAAGACACTAGTCAACTTTTTGCTTTGTCTCTCAACGAAAAGGGAAACAATCACAAGCGAATTGCATCATTGGACACTTCATTAAACTTGAATGCATCCTATATCTCAAGAAAGTTAATGATGTGCATATTTGGGTCATCATTGAATTGCATCGAGTCCTTGATAATTTGAATGGTGCTTGGCTTAATTGCAAAGTTATTAGCTTGAACATTCGTCCTTTGGATACTTGAGTTGACTCTATTAATTGTGGGAACAACATATTCCCTTAGTGCTTTAGGTTCATCCATTGGTGCAGCAGGTCTTTGATCAACCATTGTGTCAACTTGGTTTTATTCTCGTCAAATTCTTTGCAATGTTCTTTCAATTTCTAGATCGAAAGCAGTCAACTCTTCACTTTTAGCTTATCGCATTAACCATTCAAAAGAACCTAAACAAAGAAAAAAAAACTAGTGAAAATTTTTGAATTAAAAATAAGAAAGACTAGTATTAATATTGATATTAAGTAGTAAATTATTCTCGGCAACAGTGCCAAAAAGTTGCCACGGCTTTCCTATAAGCACAAATTTAAGCGTAAGTATACACTATCGTAAAAAAATAATATAGAGATAATAGTCACTTATACCAAGTATTAAACTTGTGTCTTTCTTATAATAATTTAGAAAAATCAACTTAAAATTTTAAGACTAAAAATAAAATTAATTATGTTAATGTCTTTTAAGGTGCATGCGTGTGATTGTTGGCGACGGATCTAGTATACGTGGGTGTATGCATGTGCTATTGTGTCTATTGCCTAACGCAGCAAAAATATCCTAACGCAGCAAAAATATATAAATTTTGTAATAAACACAATAAATAAATATATTAATCACATTAATATATTTTTAGGCTAGAGAACTCACCATAACATGTAATGTTATACACGTATTTTTTTTGGAGTCCGCATGGAGACCAACTCGCAGTCAATTCTAGTCATCAACACGGTGGACTTGGTGAGCTAGAACAGCAGCCCTTTACACAGCATTGGGTTTAACTCTTAAACCCCAAAATGGTCGGTGTTTATTTTTATCATTTTCTCTAAAAGGATAAGAAATGGAGAATTTGAAGCAATCCACCATTGCTTCAATTGGAAGCATAGAGAAAAATGAAATAATTTTATTTTTATTTTTTTTCTTCTTCTTCCTTTTCTTTCTTTCTTTCTTCTTCTTTCTCTATTTTCTCTTCTCTTCTCTCTTGGCCGAAATGGCCAAGAAACACGTAGCACTCAAATATCATTTCTTTCTCTCTTCACTTTATATATATATAATAAAATAATAATGTAATATATTATATAATAATAATATAATATAATATTACAACTAATGGGTGCCAACCAATATATTATATTATTATATATAAAATATCTTATAATAAAATATAATATAATATTATATTATATAATAAAATAATATAATATAAAAATATATAATAAAATAATATAATATAAAAATATATTATATTATATAATAAGAGAGATATTTTGATTATTTAATAATAAAATAATCAAAGTGTGAAATGACTATTTTGCCCCTTATGTATAGTTACCAAGTCTACCCCTTAGTGGATTCCACCAAACCCGCACATGGGTAAACTCAACCGAGGGTCCACAATGAGTCACGTGTTATTATAAAATTAGTAAATAATTATTATTGACTAATTGTTGTATTTAACACTTATATACAGACACGCACGCATTCCCGTGGCATTGCTAAATATTGCTAGATTAAACACTTTAATCTGACACACTGCCCTAATGCACAACGAGTACACTCCATATCGTAGAACTCCCTAGGTCCTATGCCCGATTCGTCAAATGGAACTATTCCATGAGTCCGTGAGCAATGCCACATGCATACGTCACGGATATACAAATCAGTGCGTTGAACCATGCAAGCTGAGGTTACAATGCATACGTATAGTCCTTCCGTCATGATATCTTGGATATGCAGGGATATAGATTGTCACCATCAAATCTCCATATGCTCATCCATGTTCTATCTCCAGACTTGTATCTCAATGAACAATATGCGCAAACTCCATATTGTAGAACTCCCTAGGTCCTATGCCCGATATGGCAAAGGAGTTTGCGCATATTGTTCGACCTAAGTGGAACTCTTTCCCGGGATGATTGCTTGTGGCCACAAGACTTTCTGAGATGCAGTTTTAAAGCATCTGGATATCAAACTCCATATATAAGCTGACAAATCCCATATTTGTAGGCACTGGACTCCATAAGCATCGGACCATACCCAGCGATACCCAACGGTCACACCATAAAAGGTCTGTGACATGTATGGAACCAAAGTATGGTGGATCACTTACAAGCCCACCTAGCACTCAGGTCAAAGGACCATGTATACTACTCAACTGGAAATGACCCTCCGTTGATGGCTTACATTGAATGTTTATCGGAGGCCCTCATGAGTCTGTCCCATGTCCAGTCCTAACTGGATACCCATATGTCAATACGAGCTCCAAGCTCACAATCAGCTAGAAACGACCATCTATACACTATAGGTACGACATATGCTGATCTATATATAAAGGTATCCACCGACAGACCCGCATCGGCAGAAATAGATCTGAGATAATTATTCGAGAACATATTTGCGCAACTTGCATTTTTTGGCACCTGATTGTAACTATGTAGTTACTAGTATATTCCCAGGTCCATATCCCATTACAGACAAGGCTCCAACTCTTAGATCTGTTAAGTATAATAACCAGTTAACAATTAGTTGTGTTAATATTTAGCAATTATATCTCTCAACATGGCTTACTATGAGCCCTTATCTAAACTCTTTTAGATCTAATCTGAACTCTTTTAGATCTACAATATCTGCTATGTTACATGCATAATACCATATAAATGGGTATTAGCGATTTAATAGGAATGTACACTTGTATAAATACACAAGTATATGTACATTCAAGGATGGCACGTAAGCGCCGACCCTAACAGTGATTGTGTACATGTTGAAAATTTTCTCAAATGCATGACAATCATACATTACACAGTAGATTTACATACAATTTCTAACATATACACACCAATAGTGAACTATAATAACAAAAGAATTGGACATATAACCTTGTAGACGATTCAAAGAAGATTGCTAATCTTTGAAGCTTGTTGGGGTCAAAATGAAGTCTACCCTTAAGCAATTCTAGACTCCAATAACTTGTAGGATTATAGCAGCTAGAATAGTAGTTTTTTATCTTAATTTTGTACAAGAATCAAAAAACAATTCAACTCTTAAATTGGTTTAAGCATCAAATGCATAAAATATGTTTTAGGGACCTAAATGCAACATTTTAAAAATTACATTTTCTCTCTTTGGTTTTGCATGAATTTTTGAATTATGAATTCACTCTACCTACAAATGAAACTCATTTTATTTGTTATAAGAAGTCTAAACTTCTTAAGTGGCCATATGTCCATCATTAAGACATATGTTGCCATGCAATACTTTGCAAACAGGTCTCTATTACATGGAAAAGTGAAAATGCACACATGCATGTTCATACAAGCTGTCATTTGTAACACAAATTGCTATGCATGGATGCCATGTGTGCATTTACACTTTTCTATGTCATAGGGACCTATTTGCAACATTTGCAAACTATGTTTCCCATTCTAGATTGATCCTAAAATGTATCTTATTTTTTGAAAACTTCTCGGATTAATCCATACCATCCGTACCACTACCCTCATGCTCAATAAGTACACTTTATATTGTGAGACTCTCTAGGTTTACTTTCGTTTGTCTTATAGAACATTTTCACAAGTCCATGAACAGTGTCTCATACATAGTTACGAATATTACAAAAATAAGTATTGAACCATACAAGTTGAGGTCAACCATATCCATATAATCCGTCCATCATATATATATATATATATATATCTTAGAAGAGCAGAGATATAGATTATGACCGTCAAATCTCTATATGCTCAACCATGATTCTTTTTTTTTGTAAAGAATATCCACAAACTCTATTATCTAACTCTATGGAAAAATATTTTTCTGGGGTTTTCTCTTATGGCCATTAAACTTCCTAAACATAAATCTCCGAACATTAAGGTATACAACTCACTCATATGAGCTGACGAATCTCATATCTACGTACACTAAACTCCACAAGCATCGGACCATACCTAACGATATCTAGTGATCAAACCATGAAAGGTCTCTGACATGAGTGGAACCAAAGTATGATGGATCACTAAGAAACCCAAATGGCACTCAAATCAAAGGATTACGAATGCTACTCAAATCGAGAAGATCATTCCTTAACGGCTTCATGGGTTGTCTATTAGAGGTCCTCGTGAGTCTGTTCAGTATCCAGTCCTTACTGAATTCCTGCATGCCTATACGGACTTTCGCTAATCCCGTGGTCTGCTAAGACTAACCATCTAGACAATTCAGATATGGACATACACTGATTCGAAAAGAATACCGATCGACTCGTATCAATAACCATGGATCAGGAATGATATTTTCAAGAACATATTGCACAATGACATTTCTTAGCACCATTTGCAACTCTTTGCAACTATGTCATTACTATAATATTCTCAAGTCTTTGTACCTTTTTCAGACAAGGTTCTAACTTCTTAGAATTGCTAACTCTTAGCACTAACCTAAACACTTTTAGATCAAATCTAAACTCTTTTAGATCTACAATATTCAAAAAGTTACAAGATTCTTACCATATAAATAATAATAATTGACGAATAAAATAAATGTTTATTGTATAAATATTAAATAAATAAACATTCATACAACAATTTGAATGGCACGTAAGAACCATTCCCAATAATTCCCACTTACTCTAGTGCTATTCACAATGATATCTAATACCCATCAAATCCACGTGTTTCTCAAACACTCTCGGAGGTAAGGCCTTAGTGAGGAGGTCCGCTACATTATCTATAGAATCTACTCTAGAAACTATTACATCTCCTCTAGCCAAGATTCATGTAATTATGTGGCATTTTCTCTCCACATGCTTAAACTTTTAGTGTGTCCTTGGCTTCTTTACTAGAGTTATTGCACTATTGTTGTCACAAAATAGAGGGATAGGATCCATTGAACTTAGGATAGCTTTTAGCTCAGCGACAAACTTGCGTATCCACACTTCCTCTTTTGCAGCTTCTGAAGCATAATATATTTCACCTCTATGATATAATCAATTGTAGATGCCTGCTTGACACTTTTCCATCTAACTGCGACACCATGGAGAAGAAACACATATCTAGATGCAGACTTTTTATCATCCAGATCAAACTGAAAGTCTGAGCTAGTGTATCATCTCACTTGCAAGTCATTTTTTCCATAAATTAGAAACTTATTCTTTATTCCTTTAAGGTATTTCAAGATATATTTCATAGCCATCCAATGGTCAGGTTGTCACTAACTTCAAAAAGTTGGGTTGTCGAGTCATGTGAGTCACTCTATGTGTACGGGGTATTATACCGCTATATGTAGGCGATGTAAGATTCTACTGTATAGACAGTGAGATGTTTTTAGATGTCACAGTAGGTGTTGCTAGTTTAGACACCCTGTGACCTACTCACGTTGTGCGGTGCTAGTTTAGTTGCTGTGTGAGTATAGAGTTTTAAGGTTACCATTGGTGCAGTTTAGAAGGAAAATGGCCGAGCGAGGATTTTAATAGTTTTTAAGCTACCGAACGCACATTACGTATTTATATTTTAATAGTTTTTATAGATTTGGATATTGTTTACAGTAGATATAAATAAAACTCGCTCGGCAAGATTTTACCAGCATATGACATTAGAAATCGTTTTACAGTTTCATAATAGTTTTAGAAGCATGTTTTATGCATTTTTTCAGAATTTATTATTTATTCAGAATTTTATTTTATTTTTATTAAAAATCTTAAATCCACTCACTAAGCTATTTTAGCTCACTCGTTTTGTATTTTATATTTTCTAAACCCCCCCTCCAAGTATAGGCCTTAGTGCGCAAGTTATTGATTCTCCTACAATTGATTAGTGAGCCAAGTCTGACAATCATTTTGTAAATATAAATGTGCTGAGTAGAACTTTTTGATTTTTGCATAGTAGTTATAGATTTGTGCATATTGTAAATATGTTTTAAACAAACAAGAAGAGGTTTCGGTATTATGGTGATAGTTTTACTTTTTATTAGTTGAGAAATAACAATAATGAGCAAGAGGAAACTTTGTCCATTTTTTAAAAACTTTGGTAAAATATCTTCACAAATATTATGGGATTTAATTGGTATGAGCAAGAAATAAAAAGAGTTTGCCTCACGAAATTTCTCTATTTTGATAGTGAGATTCTGAGGAGCTTCCGTTAGGGTACCCGACGAGGCCCACTAAGATCTATAGTAGAGTGTCTCAGGGCGGGTCCTATTAGATTGGTATTAGAGCCTGATTTTTAATGTTCTCAGTTACATAAGGTTTATTTTTAGAATTAGATTTCTCAAAGGTGCATGCTTTTTCTAATTTTATTAAATTAAATTTCATGCATTTGATAACCATTTGTATTATTAAATTCTCAAAAAAAAATATGCATCGTCGTAGGGGCCCATATACTAGAAGAGCAGCTACAGAGGCTCTTGCATTTGAAGAGGAGTATATGAATGAGTCAGTAAATGTTTTCATGCCTCAAACCTCTCCTGAGTCATCTCAGCCTGCCAAACTAGAGGGTAGAAACATAAATGTAACTCAGATGGCCCAGATACTAGCGGCAGCAATTCAACAGCCAATAAAGATAACAATGTCTATTGAGCGTGCTAAGAAAATGGGCGCTAAGCCGTATGATAATATAGGAGACCTTAAGATAGCCTATCCTAGTTAGAGAACAATGCAGAAATTTTCCAAGTTATGGGGTGTTCGGAAGAATAGATGGTTTCATACTCAGCATTTCTTTTAAAGAAAAGGGCAAAGGATTGTCGAAAGGCTTTGCAGAGAAAGAATTCTGATAGGGAGTCTTGGGCGCTTTTCAAAAGGGAATTTTTGGATAAGTTCTACCCCAAGAGTTATAAAGATGAGAAGATAGAAGAGTTTTTCAAGCTAAAAGAGGGTTCCCTCTCCGTGGCAGAGTATAAAAAGAAGTTTTTAGAGCTCCTTTGTGTCATTTCCTTCATAGCTAATAATAAAGAGCAAAAGGCTAATCGGTTTGTAGTGGGCCTCAATCTTCAGATTAGGGCTTACGTGGTATCTGTAGCTTACACTCAGTACGGAGCATTAGTAGAAGCTACAACTCGAGTTGAAAATAGCATGGTAGTCATCCCTAAACCGAAACAACAAGGCTAAGAAAGAGGCTGGACAGATGGTTTTCAAGGAAGACCTAATAAATTTATAAGAACAAAAGAGCAATTTACATGGTCTAGCAGTCAAAAATTAAGCCAATGAGCTCAATCAAGTCAAGCTTCTGTTAGGCAACGATCAGCTGAATCTCGGAGTACTAAAGATGACATGACTCGACCCGAGACCCTCTACTATAGATCCCAGCGGCCCTGCCGGGCACCCCGACGGAAGTTCCTCCGAACCTAACTGGGTAAGTTAAGAAATTCCGCGAGGCGAACCCCTTTTTACATGAAAACGACATCTTAGTTTTAAAAACAAACGGACAGAGTTTCCCCTGTTTTTTCGGAAAATCCATATAAACCTGCAAAGAAATTTCACTTCTAATTCCAACCCATCTCAATTCTACCAATTCGAACCTCCGGCCCTTTTCAAATCAAATCCAACACAACTCAATTATTTCGTGTAAATCACAAAATAAGCATAATCATAAAAAGTAAAAACGATCATCATAAACTGGAAATCTCTTCTTCTTGATTCAACACATACTTACAAATATACATGCCTACAACTATTATGCATAAAGTAAAGAGTGCTATTAGGACATTTACATGTACAAAAATTATCTTTGGATTCGGCCCACTACTCGGCGATAGGAGAATCAGCAGCTTGCGTTCCGAGACCTGCACCTGGGAAAGGGGTTTAAAACATAAAACATAAAACGAGTGAGCTAAAGGAGCTCAATGAGTGTAAATGAGAATTCAATTACAAGAATATTATACAAAGATAACATTTTCTAAAGTACATGCAGAAATTATGCTTCTAAAACGGATGTAAAATTGTAAAACGGTTTCTAATATCATATGCTAATGAAATCTTGCCGAGCAGGTTTTATCTACATCTTTGGAAAACTATATTCAAAATCTGTATAACATAATAACTGCTGTATGCATATAAATGCATAAATGCTATCGGTAAATAGAAAACTAGTAAAATCCTCGCTCGGCCATTTTCTTTCTAAACTGTACCAATGGTAACCCTAAAGCTCTATACCCACGCAGCGACTCAACTACCACCGCATACGTGAGTAGGTCACGGGGCACTTCAACTAACAGTACCCACAGTGACATCTCAAGACATCTCACTGGCTACGCAGCGGAATCCTACATCGCATGCATATAGCAAGACAATATCCCGTACACATAGAGCGACTCACATGACTCGACATCCCGACTACCCGGAGTTAGTGACACACCCCCAAGACCTGCCTATGTGGACGGGATATACCGGCCGGGTCTAATACAATCATCACCACTATAATCTGAGGGTACCAATGGCCTTAAAACAAATGCAGAAATTTTAAAACTGTGTCACAAATCGATCATGTAAAAGCATTTCTATGAATATATCAAGATCATAAATCATGTTTATGTATCGAAAGCTCATAAAACATACATAGTCATTGTGCGAAAACATAATATCCAAAAAGTAAAAGAAATGGCAGATTTCCACTCACAACCGCTCCGCGCTCAATTTCGCTCCCGATTCCTGCTCCCGTTAACGCTCTCAGTTATCCTCACCTACGCGCCATAAATGACATTTAGAACCAAATCGAACACTAGAATCTCATTTAACTACTAAATTCCCTAATCGGCATACAAAGCCCGGATGTAAACTACTTCCCTATTTTAGTTACGGAGCCATAATCGAAACTAACTCACCATCCGGCGCCCTGAAAATTATTGAACATCTTATAATTTGATTGGACATACTTGCCCTTCACCTTTCCAACATGGACAATTATGTCCCATTTTCTTCATTTTTGGGTTTTTTCATCAACCATATATATTCAGTTTACAATATGCATCATTTACACACAACAATTCAATCAAAACACCACTCAATTCCTAACTTCCCTAAAGTGGCAGAATTTCACCCTAGGTTCCAACACCTTCCTTTTCTCAATTTCTTGTTCCAATTACAACAAAATCATGCCAATTTCATTCTAAAGCCCTAATTACAATCAATTGAAATCTCTACAACAAAATCACCAAAAACCCTAATTCTCACCTTGCCAATTTCTTCAAATTGATGACTCCTTCAAGCTCCAAACTAGAATTCAACTCAATCTAAGCCAAGAATACACATAAGAACATCAATTAACACATTCTTGAATTCTCACTTATCAAACTCATAAAAGATGCTTTTCTTACCTCTTTTTCTTGAATTTCCTCTAATAAAGACTTCAATTGAGCTTAGGGATTGGTTTGTAACCTTAATTTGGCTTGATTACACATGAAAATTCATGAAAACAAAACTTGAAAGGTCACTGTAGTAGCCCCCCTTTCCACGCTCGAATTTTCTCTCTTTTGTTCTAAGTGTTTGTTTTTTATCATCTTCAAAATTCTACACACTTCCAACCTATTTATAGTCCTCCCTCTATTTATCATTTTGCCCTTCAACTTTCTCAAAATTACTAATTTGCCATTAGTTGAAAACTAATTATGTAATTAGTTCATTTGTAACTATCTAGTTGGAATAGTCCAAAGAACTAACTAGAACTTCCAACTTGGCAATCCATGAGATTTCTTCTAATTGGTCCATTCTCTAATATATGAATTATGTTTCTCAACAAAGGCTTGTTCCATTCATAACCCTTAAATGGAAATTCATGTAGTAAATTAGAATTTTCTTTTCCAAGCCAATAGAGAAAAATTTAAAAAATATTCTAGAGTTGTCCGGCGCATCGATCAAGTGTGAAATTATCAAATTAGGTCTGATATCTCTCACGTGCACTATAAAGAAAATATTTCTAATAGGGTTAAAATCGAGTAACCCTACGGTGTCTTATTTGTTCTATACCGAAATCTAGGCGCCAATACTACTAATAGGGATTGGATATTATAAAAGAGAGTTTGAAGGATTTTCCAATGTGCAACAAATGCGACAAGACTCATCTTGGAGATTGTAGAAAGAGGACTACAGGTTGCTATAAGTGTGGTTAATAGGATAATTATATGAGAGATTGTCCGAACATCGGAGCCAGTAGTAAGCCAGAAGATAGACCACCAGCTCCGGGACAAACTAGTGGTGGCCGAGGAGAGAGTCGAGGTAGTTCCCAATTCAGAAGACCCAGTTGTTTAGGCCAGCCTAGTAAGGGAGCCAGTCAAGGTGGATCATCTAGAGGGCAGTAAGGTAGACCTCATACCCAGGCTAGGGTATTTGCAGTAACCTAGCAAGAGGCGGATGTGGTCCCAAAAGTTTTGACAGGTACGATGTCAATTTTTTATTAAGATGCTTATGTACTGATAAATCTTGAAGCTACTCACTCTTTTATTTCTAAGGCATTTGCTACAAAGGCTAGTTTAGTGCTACAATTATTAGATTGTAGTATGGCTATGTCTCTTCCTACTAGAGACTCTATTGTTGCAGAAAAGGTATATTGGGGCAATAAAATTTGTATAGAGGGCCAAGAATTTTCAGCGAACTTAATCTTGCTGGCCATCAATGAATTTGATGTGATTTTAGGGATGGATTGGTTATCTCAATATCAAGTCACGGTAAATTGCTTCTGGAAAAAAGTCAAATTGCGTAGTCCAAGGGAAACTGAAGTTATTTTCTATGGAGTACAAAAAATACTTCCCGTCAGTATGGTGTCCGTAATGAGGGCAAGAAAGATACTTTAAAAGTAGTGTTAGGGATATCTAGTCTAAGCTATAGAAGTAAGAGATGGTGGAACGAAATTACAAGATATTTTGATGGTTTAAGAATTTTCAGATGTATTCCCAGATGATCTTCTAGGATTACCCCCAGATAGGGAAGTAGAGTTTTGAATAGAATTAGCCTCTAGAATAAAACCAGTTTTTAAAATCTCGTACAGAATGTCTCCTTCAGAACTGAAAGAATTAAAGGTTTAAACGAAAGAGTTAGTGAATAAGGGTTTCATTAGGCCGAGTACATGTCCTTGGGGGGCACCAATCTTGTTTGTAAAAAAGAAAGATAGAAGTATGAGATTATGCATTAACTACAGAGAACTGAATAAAGTAACAGTGCGTAATCAATTTCTATTTTCGAGAATCGATGATCTGTTTGATCAGCTGTAGGGGGCTAGAGTATTTTCCAAGATAGATATGAGGTCAGGTTATCATCAATTGAAAAGTCGGGAGGAAGATGTTTCTAAAACTACCTTTAAGACATGATACGGGCATTATCAATTCTTGGTCATGCCTTTTGGGCTAACGAATGCCCCAACCATTTTTATGGATCTTATGAACCAACTTTTTCAGTCCTATTTAGATCAATTTGTGATAGTATTTATTGATGATATACTAGTCTATTCAAGAAATGAGGAAGAGCATGTAGAACATTTGAGAATTGTTTTGCAGACTCTAAGGGAACATCAGTTATACGCCAAACTCAGTAAATGTCAGTTCTGGCTAGACAAAATTACATCTTTAGGACACGTTGTCTCTGCAGATGGGGTAACTGTAGATACCCAGAAAATTAAAGCCATAGTGAATTAGAGACAACGCACAAATGTAACGGAGGTTTGTAGTTTCTTGGGTTTGGTTGGATACTATAGAAAGTTCGTAGAGGGATTTTCAAAGATAGCTGCCCCTGTGACAAAGCTAACTCAAAAAGAAGAGACGTTTGTATAGTCAGAGGTGTGCCAGTAGAGTTTTGATGAGTTGAAGAAAAGATTGACCTCAGCCCCAATGCTTACGCTTCCGTCAGGGAATGATGGATTTACCATATATTGTGATGCTTCCAAATTGGATCTAGGTTATATATTGATGTAGAACGAGAAGGTAATAGCCTATGCTTCTCAAAAATTGAAGAAGCATGAACAGAATTATCCCATACATGACCTAGAGCTAACAGCGGTAGTTTTTGCTCTAAGAATTTGGAGATGTTATTTGTATAAAGTTCCATGCAAGATTTTCACAGAACACAAGAGTCTGCAGTACTTGTTCACCCAGAAATAGTTAAATATAAGGCAGAGAAGATAGCTAGACCTTATCAAGAATTATGAGTGCACACTTAATTACCATTCAAAAAAAGCTAATGTAGTACCAGATGCTTTCAGCAGGAAGCCTGTCAACTCAGTAGCTCACTCAAATGTCGCATATCTATCAATGCTAATATAATTGAGGTTTTTGGGGTGTGAGATTGAAGTTATCGAATTCGGGAGCACTATTAGGCACATTTCAGGTCTGTCTGATATTAGTTGATCAGATCAGAGAATTACAGACTCAAGATCCACAGGTACTTTAATTGAATGGTGAAATCAAGTCTGGGCAGCGAAAAGACTTTTTAGTGACCGGGAATGGTGTAGTAACATTGGGTAAAAGATTATGTGTACCGGATGAGAATGAGTTAAGAAAAGAGATTATAGAAGAAACTCATTCTTCTACATATGCTATGCATCCGAAGAGCACAGAAATGTATCGTACCTTGAAGGAGCATTACTGGTGGAAAGGCATAAAGAAAGATATAGTCGAATTTGTCTCAGATGCCTAACTTGCCAATAGGTAAAGGCTGAACATCAGAAACCTGCAGGACTCTTACAACCCCTTCTTATCCTTAAGTGGAAATGAAAGAGGATAACAATGGATTTTGTGGTAGGATTTTCGCATAGCCAAAAAGGCAATAACGCGATATGGGTAATTGTTGATAAATTGATGAAATTTTCTCACTTCCTACCTATCAAAAGTAATTATTCCCTAGATAAATTGGCCTAATTGTACATAGATGAGGTAGTATGACTTTATGGCACTCCAATATCTATAGTGTCAAATAAAGATACGAGATTTACTTCTCGATTTTGGCCTAGCTTATAGAAAGCTCTAGGCACTAAATTGAATTTCAATGCGGCCTTTCATCCACAGACGGATGGTTAGTCTGAATGGATAATTCAGATACTCGAGGATATGTTTAGGACGTGTGTTATGGATTTTAAGGGGAGCTGGGAGACTGATCTGCCTTTGATGGAGTTCTTTTACAGTAATAACTACCAGGCTAACTTTAGGATGGCACCATATTAAGCATTCTATGGAAGGAAGTGCAGAACTCCAGTTTGTTAGGATGAGGTCGGTGAAAGAAAGCTTGTTGGTCTAGATATTGTCCAGATTACTTCAAAAATGATTCAAGTTATATTGAAAATAGTAAATGATAGACAAAAGAGTTATGCAGATAATAAGAGAAGAGACTTGAGTTATAGGTTGGTGATAAAGTCTTTTTGAAGATATCGCCATGGAAAGAAGTATTAAGATTAGAGAAGCAAAGAAAGTTAAGTCCCCGATACATTGGGCCATATGAGATAGTTGAAAGAGTTGGGGAGGTGGTATATCATCTATGGTTACCGAAAGATCTGGCCGGAATCCATGATGTGTTTCACGTTTTCATGCTTTGTAAGTACTTGGCAGATCCTTCACACATCCTAAAAGAGAAGTTAGTAGAATTGAACGAGAATTTAACCTACGAAAAGAAGCCTGTGTAAATTCTAGACTCAAAAAAGCAAGTGCTTCGTAATAAAAGCATTCCCTTGGTGAAAGTATTATGGATGAACCATAGAGTAGAAGAAGCCACGTGGGAACCTTAAGATCAGATGCAAGAACAACATCGCCACCTCTTCGAGACAGGTATGGTTGCAATTTCGAGGATGAAATTTTTTTAGGGGTGAAGTTGTAATATCTGAACCCTATTAGTAGTATAGGTGCCTAGATTTCGATATAAAGTAATAAAGACACTGTAGGGTCACCCAATTCCAACCCTACTAGAAATATATTTTTTTATGGTGTGCGTGAAAGATACATAGACCTAAATTGGTAATTTCACACTCGGTTGGAGCGTCGGATGGTCATGGAATATTTTTGAAATTTTTCTCTATTGGCTTGAAAAAGAAAATTTTAATTTAATACATGAATTCCATTTAAGAGTTATGCATGGAACAAGCATTTGTTAAGAAAAATAATCCATATGTTAGAAAATGGACCAATTAGAGACAAGTTCATGAATTTCCAAGTTGGAGGTCTAGTTAGTTTCTTTGACTATTTTAATTAAATAGTTAGAAATGAACCAATTTAATACTTCCATTTTGAACTAATGGCAATTTAGAAATTTAGAATTACTTAAGGGACAAATTGAACTTTTGGGAGAGCACTATATAAGGGTGAAGTGTCTAGAATTTGGCTAAGTAAAAAGCATAACATGGTTAGAGCAAAAAGAGAGGAATTCGGCCATGAGAGGGGAAGTGCTACTACAGTAAAACCCAATGCTTTTTCATGAGTTTTCATGCTTGATCAAGTTAAAATAAAGCCAAACACAAGTTCCTAAGATCAATTGAAGCTTCTATTAGTGAAAATACAAGGAAAATAGGTAAGAAAAGCATTGTTTAGTAATGATGATGTGTGATTTTTCAAGATTGCTTCAATTGATGTTTTTGGGGGAATTCTTGATTTAGATTGAGTTGAATTCAAGTGTGAAACTTAAAGGAGTCATCAAAGTAAAGGAATTAATAAGGTAAGAATTAAGGTTTGGTTTGATTTTATTGTAGAAACTTCAATTGGATGTTATTAGCACATTAGAATTAAATTGCCTTGATTTGTATGTTATTGGAATAAGAAATTGAGAAAAGAGATGTGTTGGGTGAGTAAGGTAAATTTTGGCCACTTTAGGAATTTTAGGATTTGAGTTGTGTTTTGGTTCAATTGTTGTGTATAAATGATTCCTTGTATCAATTGGATGTATATGGTTGATGAAAAATCAAAAGTGAAGAAAATGGGACATAATTGTCCATTTTCGTAAGGTGAAGGGCAATTGTATCCAACCAAATTTATAAGGTGTTAAACAATTTTTATGACTTCAGATGGTGAATTAAACAAGAATTAATGACTTCGTAAATGAAAATCAAAAAGTGGAATCCATCCGGGCCTTGTGAGCTGATTAGGGCGCTTATTAGTTTAAATGAAATTTTAGCATTTGTAAAGATTCTAAATGTCATTTATGGCGAGGAAGTGAAGAAAATCGAGACTGGTAAAGGAAGTAAAAGTCTGGAGAAGAATTGAGTTTGGAGTGGTTGGTAACTGAAAATCTGTAATTATTTATCTTTTGTCTAATATATTTCTGCATATTTGAATATTTATGTTTCATGTGATCTTAAATGCTTAAATATGATTTACAGCTTTTATATATTGTTATATTCATGAATTTCTACGTTCAGTTGAAAAACAATTTTTTTTTTAGTTATTAGATTAGCTTTCAAAAGGCCATTGGTACCATTAAATTTATAGTTGTGGTGATGGTTTAAGACCCAACTAGTATATCTCGTACACATGGGCAAGTATTGGGGGGCATGTCACTAACTCCGAGAAGTCGGGTTATCGAGTCATATGAGTCGCTCTATGTGTACGAGGTATTATCTCGCTATATGTAGGCTATGTAGGATTCTGCTGCATAGACAGTTAGATGTCTTTAGATTTTACAGTGGGTGTTGCTAGTTTAGACGCTCTGTGACCTATTCACGTTTTGCAGTGCTAGTTTAGTCATTACGTGAATATAGAGCTTTAGGATTACCATTGGTGCAATTTAGAAAGAAAATAACCGAGCAAGGGTTTTAATAGTTTTTGAGCTACCAAACGCACATTACGTATTTATATGTGTACCTGATAGTTATTATGTTTTATAAATTCTGGATATTATTTACAGAAAATATAAATAAAACCCACTCGGCAAGATGTTATCAACATATGACGTTAGAAATTATTTTACAGTTTATAATAGTTTTAGAAGCATGTTTTATGCATTTTTTCAAAATTTATTATTTATGCAGAATTTTATTTTATTTTTACTAGAAATTATAAATGCACTTACTAAGCTCCTTTAGCTCACCCGTTTTGTGTTTTATATTTTCTAAACCCCCTCTCCAAGTGTAGGCCTTGATGCGTAAGTTGCTGATTTTCCTACAATTGATTAATGGGCCAAGTCTGACGATTATTTTGTAAATGTAAATATGCTAAGTAGCACCTTTTGATTTTTGTATAGTAATTATCGACTTGTGCATATTGTAAATATGTTTTAAACAAAAATGAAGAGGTTTCAGTATTATGTTAGTTTTATTAGTTTTATATTTTTAGTTAGTAATTTGATCTCCTTGAAGACCTTAAAAGTGATTGTGTCCTCTTGTACCCTCATAGTCAACTCTCCTTTTTGCACATCAATGATTGTTCTTTTAGTGGCTAGGAAGGGTCTTCTAAGGATGATAGGGATCTCCTTGTCTTCTTTCCTGTCCAGAACAATGAAATCGGCAGGGAAGATGAATTTATCGACTTTAACTAACACATATTCAATTAATCCCTTGGGATAGGTGAGAGAACGATCTGCCAGCTGAAGTGATATATTTATTGGTTTGGCTTCTTTCAGTCCCAACTTTTTATACACGGACAATGGCATAAGATTAATTCTAGCTCCCAGTTCACAAAGTGCTTTCCCAAAATCATAATTTCCAATTGAGCATGGTATGGTGAAACTCTCAGAATCTTTGAGCTTTGGAGGTAACTTCTTTAAAAAGATGGCGCTATACTCTTCTGTTAAAGCCACAGTTTCAAAGTCATCTATTCTTCTCTTCTGTTTTCTTTATAAACTGTAAGAGCATGTCTTCAATGTCTGGTTTTTTCTCTTGCTAAATTTGCTGTTGAAAGTCAAGATGAGCTTTAGAATGCTGTCCCTGATTATTATTGCCCCATGAGAAGTTGGGGTGATTTCTCCATCCAGAATTGTAAAAATTTGAATTGGAATTATTGTGGTTAAAGTCACCTACATATTGAGCAGTCTCCATGCACTGTCTGTTAGCATGATTTCCTCCATAGAAATCACAAGTGATGGGTTGACTCTTGATGGCATTAACCCCTAAGTTGCTTAATTGTTTGGTCAAGAGATTGACTTGGGCGGATAATGTGATCAAAGTTTCTACTTCGTGTAGTCCAGCGATCTTTCTTATGGTTAACCTTTCAGTGGGCCATTGATAGGCATTGGACGCCATCCTATCTAGTAGATTATATGCTTCATCAGTGGACTTGTTCATGAGTGCTCCTCTAGTTACAGCATCTACTATCGTTCTGAATTGACTGGCTAATCCATTGTAGAATGTTTGTACAAGCAACCACTTCGGAACTCCATGGTGAGGACATTTTCTTTGCATATCTTTGTATCTCTCTCATGCCTCATAAAGAGATTCTCCATCTTGTTGTAGGAATGATGTGATGTCATTTCTTATCTTGGCAGTTTTAGCAGGTGAAAAGAATTTGGAGAGGAAATTTTGTGCAAGATCATTCCATGTAGCTATAGATCCAAATGGAAGTGATAGCAGCCAGCTCTTTGCTTTGTCTCTCAAGGAAAAAGGAAACAATCTTAGTCGGATTACGTCATCGGATACCCTATTGTACTTGAAAGTGTCACATATCTCTAAGAAGTTAATGATATGCATGTTTGGATCGCCATTGGGCATTCCACTAAATTGTACCGAATCCTTGAGCATTTGAATTGTGCTTGGCTTGATCTCAATGATGTTAGCTTAAACAGTTAGTCTTTGAATGCTTGAATGAATTCTATTGACTAGGGGAACAGCATATTCCTTTAGTGGTCTTGCTTCATTGTCAGGTGCAATTGGTACTTGATCTTCCATGGTGTTAACTTGATTTTTCTCTCTTCTAATTCTTCTTAAAGTTCTTTCAATTTCTAGATCAAATCTAATCAAGTCTTCACTTTTCGATTTTCGCATGTACCTCGAAAGAAAGTAAGTAAAACTAAATTAAGAAAAATAATTAAAAAAAATCTGAAGTAAAAACTACAAAGATTGGTATTAATATTGGCGAAAAAGTAGTTAATTATCCCCGGCAATGGTGCCAAAAACTTGATGCGATATTTCTATATCTTAAAATTAAGTGCAAGTATACACTATCGTATGCAAGTAATAAATTGACTAAATAAGTCGGATGTCAAACCTATAAGGATAATTTCTTCTTTTTAACCAATTACTAAAATTATGTCTTCCTAATAATTATTCAGAAAAATAAAAATCTAAGAATGAATGTAGAAAATATAAAAGTAAAAACACAATGTAAAGAGATTTAAGTGATGGCAATATAGAGAAAACCTAGGATTAATATTATTCCTCAATATGCTTTCTAATAATTAATCTTCTAATATTTAACTCCCTTAGTCTTTGTTATTGATCAAGACACTAATATATTCACAAGCCTCTTCCAAGGTCATGCAAGTATACCTTAATTTACCAAATACCTATATTCCTATGGTACTTGTAATAAATTAAGATTCATTAAGATTAGGTCTTATTGATCATACATGCCAATTAGGTATATTTCTATCCTAAATTGAAACTTACATATGCAACATTGAATGTTACTCTACAATCATGCACCAATTACCTAGGTCTAAATATTATGATTTCTCTTCCGAGTTTATCAATAATATTACCAACTCATTCACCATATATTGGCCAGATATATTGAAGCATGAAGATCAAGTAATTTAAATATCAAATAACTAAGTTTATTAAATATTCTAAAGATATGGCAATTAAGCACACATATTGAGTTCAAGTATTAACCCTAGAAAATAAGTTTAGCTCATGACTACAAGAGAACAGTAGTAAAAATAATAATAAATCATAATATAATCAATAGCAAACCGATATAGACATCGAATTGCTCTTAATTGCGCTGCCTAAAGTACTTTTGATGCCGAAGAACGCCTTGAATCTCTCTCTAAAGTTGTTTCAATTAAACTCCTATTGCGCTCCAAGACTTGTGCTCTGTATTCTTGGTGTTCTTGAATTGCTCTAGGTTTTTCTTGGATGATTCTTGACGTATGGGAACGAGCAACTTTTTATAGAGATTAATATGAGCTTGAAAATCTCAATTCTGGTCGGACTAGGACTCGCGCTACCGCTGAGGTGCTATGCAGTTGTCGTTGGGGCGATGAGTGAAAAAGGCTTCACCGTTGGGGCGGTAGGTTGATAGAGCTGGGGCACTGGCCCGTCGTTGGGGCGTCAGATGCGACTTAAACAGGTCGTTTTTCTTATTTCAATCACTATTCCAACGTTTTTCATTCAAGTCCCTATAAATAACAATAATACACATAAATAGCCATTTATTCTTATAAAACAATAAAATATCAAAATAAAAACATGAGAAAATATATGATAAATTTGCCCTTATCAACGGGTCCTATCATCTAACTTTCTCATCTTTTGTTTTATGAGACATTCTCCTAAAAAGATGGATGCTATGTTTAAAAGGTATATTAACTGTCTTACAATTAGCAAACTTACACCTTTCAAGAACATTTTCTATGTATGAAGATTGAAAGAGTCCTATCGGTCTCCTAACTCTATCTCTATAAAGCTTTATACCAAGTATACAAGAAGTCTCTCCTAAATCTTTCATCTTGAAGTTCGTACTTAAATAACTTTTGACTGATTGTAACATACCGATATCGTTTTTGATAATGAGTATGTCATCTATGTAAAGAACAAGAAAGATAATCAAGCTTCCACAGACCTTTTCGTGCACATAAGCTCGCGTTTCTACTTCTAAACCAATATACAACCAATAAGAATAATTTCTTTGGGAAGCTAAACAAAGTCCTAGACTTGACTGATATGCTTGTAGTTAATTTTAAATTTCATGACTTCTTACCATTTTCTTGAATCGATGTCCAACATCGTATCTCTATAGGTCATAGGATCCTTTTCTTCAACTAAAACAATGTCAAAGACACCGTCAAGTATCATTTCATACCTTACAGATGGTATTAACATCCTACGTTAAGGGTGTGTTAAAGGTATTTCACTCGATTGAGTCTAAGGTTTCATCGTTGGTTCATTAATATCTTGATTAACTTTATTGTGTTCAATTCTTCTACAATCCCCATCACCCATTTGAAACTATTTCTTTAGGAACGTGGCATTATGAGCAATGAACACATTTCATTCCTTTGGATCATAAAATAGATATCCTATAGAATGTTTGTGATATCTAATTAATTGATACTTGTACTCCATGGATGCAAGTTTATCCTATTGCATAACTTTTACGTAAGTAGGACAACCCTAAATCTTAACTTACTTAAGACTCAGTTTTCTTCCAGTCCATATCTCATTTGGAGTAGTTGGAATAGCTTTTGATGGAACTTTGTTCAACAAGTGAGCAGCGGTTTTTAGAGCATAACATGATAGATATTCTGAAAGATCGGTGAAACTCATCATTGATCGGACCATATCTAATAATGTCTGATTCCTCCTCTTCAAAACACCATTGTGTTGAGTACTTGGAGAACTGTATTGAGTGATAATCTCATTCTCTTTCAAATAAGCTATGCATTCACTGCTTATGTATTCACTGTCTTGATCTGATCGAAGGCATTTGATATACATACAGGTTTCATTTCTCTACTTCTTATCAAAATTCTTTGAACATTTTAAAGGCTTCTAACTTGTTCATGGTTACAACGGAATTAAAGCCAAAAATATGGTACTAACAAACCGATATGACTGTTGAAGTGTATTGAAATGTATTGTTAGAATATTGCTAATGTTCAAGAATTTTTTCTTAGAGTTTTTGTGAGAAAGGTGATAGTGAAATGTATGGGTTGTCTTTATTTTGAAGTGCCACTAATTCCTTTTCTTCAATTGACTCTTCTTGTGTTTGCTCATTTCTTTATTATGGCTCTTATTTGGTTGAGATATTTTAGTAGCTCTTGGTAGTTCTTGTTCACTCTTTAAGGTAATTTCTTAGCATTGCTCTCTATCTCTTTTTGGATCTACCTCGGTGTTGTTGTGCATGGAGCCTTACGGATAATTATTCAATAATGTGGCTAATTGTCTTGAAGTGAAAAAAGAAATAGGCACAATCGTACTACATCATCTGAAACTCTATCATATTTTAACAAATGACAAATGTCTAGAAAATTTATGATTTGTTTATTTGGATCATTGAATGGATGCTCACTAAATTGAAATGAGTCTTTCAACATCTAGATTGTTCCCGGCTAAATTTCAAAATAATTAGCATTTATGGTTGGTCAACATATGCTGGGTTGAATGCACTACTAATCATTGGGATTAAATAATCTCTCAAAGATCTATGTTCTACTACTTGCAGTTGAATTTAGAATTGATAGTCCATGATGTAGATTTGAAAAGAAACCTAATCAAAAAGAAAAAACAAAAAGAATTGAAAAGCAACTATACAAAACCAAAAATTAAAAACAAGAAATTAAAAATTAAAATAATTATAAAAAATAAAAAGTCTGAAGTAAAAGTAAAATAGATTGTAATTAGTATTAACAACAACAATAAACTTAATTCCCTAGCAACAATACCAAAAACTTGATGTGCGATTTTTAGCTAAATAATTGCACGCTATTATAAACAAGTAATAGAGTGTGAGTAGAGTACCGTTCCCATAACGAATTATTGTTATTATTTATGCTAATTACTAAAATTATGTCTCCTTACTATTACTTAAACGAAATAAAATTAAAAGATAGTCATCTAAACTAAATAATAGAAAAATAATAAGATAGAAAAGACTAAAAATAACAAGATAATAGTAAATAACAAAAAAACTTAGGATTGTAATTATCCCTCGACATGCTACTTAAACTAATTAATATTTTCTTAAGTTAATTCCTCAATATAAAATGTTGGTTAGATCCCTAATATCATCACAAGCCTCTGTTGATGGTCGACTGACTATATCCTGCCCTAACAATTACCTATATGTCTATGATAATTAGAATGGATTAAGATTCATTAAAAATTAATCTATTAATACCATATATATTATGTAGGTATATGTCTATCCCACATGAAACTCATAGTTGATATCCTATGATTATATATCAAATTATTCAAGGCTAACACATAAATTTCTTTGTTAAGTTCATTAAGGTTCCCACAACAATCTAATTAGTGATCAAATAATAAAAAAATATTAAATATAGAATAATTGAACAATTCTATTTAGGACTGGGCAAAAGACAGGTTCGGGCCTGAACTGAACCGAATCGGACCCGAATGGAACCGATCAACTCCACGAAAATGGATGTAATCGATTCCATGAAAATAGATGCGATCGGTTCCTTTCAATTGAACTGGACCCGGCTCAGTTTGGTTCGGATCTGATTCGATTATCCATTTATTTTTTCTTTATTAACTGATAACCCTAACTACACATGCAACATCAAATAAATAATTTCAAGCTTAACATTAAACAAATTTTAATATCAAAGCATAAAAATCATGTGAAGAATATTAATATGATCAATAAAAATCATCTAATTATTATTATTTTCAGATAAACAATGTTTTAATAATTTGATTTTTGGTATATAATATATATTTGGTTGGACCTTTGCTTTGCTGCCAGCACTTCAAATCACAGATGGACAGTTACATCAGTAACCGGCAGATGACATGGCAGGAGGATGTTGGTTACAGTAGCGAACATGGGGAACAGACACGGTAGTGGCAGCAGCTCAAGCTCAGATTTGTTGGCGTTGGACGTGGGCAGGTATCTAATCGCCGAACAGCATGAGAACTGAGGTTGGCAATCTCCAATCAACGGACGACTACAAAAACTAAAAATGATGGACTGTGGTAGACAACGGTGTAAGAGAAGGAGATGGTCTCTACAGTATGCCTTTAGTCTGGTCTAAGAGTGAGAGAAAAAAGAAAACCGAAACTGAAAAAGTAAAAGAAAATTCCTTTTTTTAGGCCAAAACACACCGTTTTGGCCAAAGTTCAAAATTTGCCTTGGTTTAATTTTTATTTTTGGTTTCAAGTTGGTCCGAACCAAAAATCGATCGGTTCAAATAAATCTGAATCGATCGATTTAAGGAATTAATAACCAAACCAAACCAAATCAAACCAAAAAATTTGGTTTGGTTCGGTTAGTTAATCGGTCCACTTGAAAAGAAAAGAAATTGAATTCAATTATATATTAAATTTAAAGTTATAATCCTAAAATAGAAATTTAGTCCATGATTAAATAAAAGGTTGTAGAGCTAATCAATAATAACATTATAAAAATTATAGAAAACTAGAAAGATAAAGAGTTGAATAAATAAAACTAATTTTTCTGCTGTTTTCAATCTTCTACTCTATCTTCTAAAAATTACTCTTTCTCTTTCTTTTCTCTCTCTCTTCTCTCCCTCTCTTCTTCTCTCTTTTCCCGATTCCTCAAAATAGGCTTTTTTGGTCATTTATTATAAGTTTATGTATTTGAATTAGGGTAAAACATCAAATATAAGTCATATTAGGATTTATTATTGACATAGAGGGGACTGTTCATGTAGCATCGCGCACGCTGAACACATTATCTCGTTTACTGCGACATTGTGCACTATAGTAAAGTACTATAGCTTTGTCACTATAGCAATCTACTATAGTAAGATACTGTAGTAATTTTGATATTTTTGGCATATTTTCTTTAGATGTTTTGTCTCTAATTGCTCCATTACTCCAAACCTACAAAATAAAAATAAAGCATATAAAAAGTCAAATAATCTTATTTTAAATGAACAAATATTAAATTTGGAATATGAAAATATTAGATCCAATTAACCTATCAATGTGGTCTTCCTTTTCTTTTTATCCCGAATGTATTAGGGTCACGGTGAATCCCTTGAATGAAGAGATGGAGTTCTTTTTCAGTCATTAGAACTAATTTTAGGTTGCTTTCTTGAGACTGGAAGGGAAAATTATACACTTTAGGGCCTTGCCGCCGCTATGCGATCATATTCGCATTGTAGTGAAAGATGCATTTCTCAAAGTCCCTTAATCCGTCATAGGGAGTGAAATTCAGCAACATGAACTTCTTTGATTTCTCTATGAAAATATCTTGGTTTTGTCTTTCTTGCACCTCCGCCCTTAAGACCTTTCCTATATAGCTCTCTTATCTCCCTCAAGATGGAGGCTTTAAACTTCTCCTCCTTGGTGGACCATTTTACTACTATCTCCAACTCGGATTCCTCATATGAGTCTATGGTCTCCTTCCTTTCGAGATTATCAAAGGATTATTAAGGGTTCCCTATTTATGTCTCACTTCCCTTTGGCTTCTAAGGCCTCCAGGCAGGTACGGAGCTCCTGATTCTCTTTTTATGATTCTTTCAAATCTCTTAAGATTTCTGTCAAAATTCTTGGCACAATTATAGAAGTGTTATCGTTGTTAGGAGGGGCGAGGCCTCCTTTGCTGCCTCTGATTTTAGTTGATCTCAGATTGCTACTAGTCATGGTGATTTTTGAAAAGGTTGACTTTTTTGTTCTAACTAAGTTTCTCATAGACGGTGCCATTGAAAGTTCCAAATTTGAAACTTTCTAGAAATTACTTTTTAGCCTTTGTTGATCATCTTGAATTGTTTGAAAAAGAGCACCGTCCTCTTATAAAATAGACACTTTGATGCTCAAATCAGTGTACATTCAACACAAGTATTTGGTGTATGGAGGTGTTTCAGTCAAGAGGATTTTAATGCTCTATAATAGTGTATAAGCCAATTTCTCAATGTCTATTGAATGATTCTTAATTATTTTGTGAATGAATACATAATGAATAATGTAATATTCGATCCCTATTAATAGTGTAGATGTCAAGATTTCGGTATAAAGCAATAAAGAAACCATAGGGTTATCTGATTTCAACCCTATTAGAAAATTATTTTTATGATGCGCATAAGAGATATTAGACCTAAATTGATAATTTCATAGTTGATTGGGGAGTCAGACGACCATGGAATATTTTTAAAAAAAATTTTATTGGCTTGGAAAAAGGAAATTTCAATTTAACATATAGATTTCAATATAAGTGTTCTGCATGGAACAAGCCTTTCTTAAGAAACACAATCCATGTGTTAGAAAATGAACCAAATAGAGATAAGTTGATGAATTGCCAAGATGGGAAGCCTAGTTTAGTTCCTTTGACTTTTCTAACTAAATAGTTAAAAAGGAACCAATTAAATACTCACATTTTTAACTAATGACATTTTGAAATTCAAAGTTAGTTGAGAGAAAAATTTGTTGGGATTTGTGCTTACGTGCCATCCCATTATGTATGAATATTTGTTTAATATTTATACTAGTGTTGTTATTTCAATAAATCGCTAATTATATTTATATATGGTAAGATACTTGTAACGTTTCAGACATTGTACGATCTGAAAGAGTTCAGATCTGGTCTAATTGAGTTTAGATCAGTGCTAAGAATTAGCAACGGTGAGAGTTATAAATGCTAAGAGTTGGCATTGATAAGAGTTACCAGGTTATAAGAGTCAGTGATATCTAAAGAGTTAGAGCCTTGTCTGAAATGAAACAAAGACCTAAGAATGTATTAGTAATGACATAATTGCAAAAAGTTACAAATAGTGCTAGGAAATGTCATTACGCAAATATATTCTCAAATATTATGTTCTTGATCTATCTTCACTGATGCAGGTCTGTCAGTGAATACCTTAACAAATATATAGATTGGTGTATGTCTATATCTGGATGGTCCAGATGGTTAGTCTTAGCAAACCATGAGTTTAGTGGAAGCTCATATAGAGATACAGGTATTCAGTAAGGACTGAATACTGAACAGACTCACAAAGATCTCCAATAGACATCCCATAAAGTCGTCAATGGAGGATCTTATAAGTTGAGTAGTATTCGTGGTCCTTTGACCTGAGTGCCACGGTGGGCTTATGAGTGATCCATCATACTTTGATTCCACACATGTCAGAAATCTTTCATGGTCTGACCGCTGGGTGTCGCTGGGTATGGTTCGATGCTTATAGAGTCCGGTGTGCATAGATATGGGATCCATCAGCTCATTTGGGTGAGTATTATATCCTAATACTCTATAGATTATATTTCAGAAAGTCTTATGGCCATAAGCAATAATTTTTTAGAAAAGAGTTTAACCCTAGGGATAAATAATATTACAAAAGTGTTTGAGAATATTATTTATTGAAATACAATTCAAGAGATAAGCTTTCAGTCGGGCATATGGAGATTTGACGGTGTTGATCTATATCTCTGCTCTACTCGGATATAAATGATGGAGGGATTATATGAATATGTTATAACCTCAACTTGTATGGTCTAATGCGCCGCTTTGTAATATCCGTAACGTGTGTGTGGGGCATCGTTCACGGACGTATGGAGGAGTTATATATGACAATTCGGGCGTGGACCTAAAGAGTCTCACAATATGAAGTGTACTCGTTGTGCACTGGGGCAGCATAATGGATTGAACAGTTCCATCCTAGAAATTCCAGCAAACAGAAAATATGTTTCGGGGTTCCTCGGGTTGTGCACTTGTTTAAACTTAAATGTTAAGTATATTATTTAATTAGTTGACAAGAGTTGTTAACTAATTAGCTATTAACAAGTGGCACAATTTTATTGTATGAATTATTTTACTATGAATTCAACCATTTACCATGTTAGTAAAATCAAATAAGATAAATATTAATTATTCAAATAGTTTTTGAATAATTAAATAAATATTATTTAAATAAATAAAATATGATTTTATTTATTTATTATTTTATTCCTAAATGGAAGACATACCTAATTTGAGAAAAATAAACTAAATTTAGTGGAGCACCATTTTGTAATTAATGGTTAATTTTATTAGACCATTAAAATGGCCACCAAAAATAATTTTGGTAGTTGGCCACTTAATCTAATTTTGGTGGAGCACTTGTAAAGTTGTTGTAACCACTAAAATAGTTGAGTTTCAATTGTGTTAACATGAGAGTAAATAAAAATTCGTACAAGAGTTGAGAGGAAAAAAAAAAGAGTTGATTTTGAGAAAGTTTTTCAAAGTACAAAGACTTATGAGAAAAACTAAAGGAGAAAGAAAATAAATCCTTTATATTTTTCTTTCTAGAATCAAAACCTTGTTGCTGGAGATCATACTACTGCTATTCTAGCTTCACAATCCCGCCGGATTGTTGTGAACTAGAATTGGACAAGAGTGCACTTCAAGGTGAGCTCAAACTTGGAGTAAGGATATCCGAAATTGGAAATCTTCATCGGAGGTCTTCAAAGGTATGTTTCTGTATTCTTAAATTGTTAAGAATTGAACTACATGTGTATATATTGATTACTTGATAAATTCCACTGCCAAATTCATGTATTTGATGCATAATTTTATTTTTTCAATATGTACACAATCACATGCATACACCCTAAAATACGTCAACAAAATTAGACTTTTATAAGAGCACTATAAAAAGGAAGAAGTGTTTAAAAATTTTGATTAAATGAAAAGAAAAACATTAGAGAACAAGGGAGAAGGAGTTCGGCCAAGAGAGGGAGAGCTTCAATAGTAAAATTTCAAGGCTATTCCATAATCTTTCATGCATTATCAATCTAAAATCAAGGCAAATACAAGTTCCTAAGATCAATTGAAGCTTACACTAGTGAAAACCCAAGGAAATGAGGTAAGAAACCCTAATTTGAAAAGTGATTTTTGAATGTTATTAGGGCATTAGAATCAAATTAACATGAATTGAATGCCATTAGAACAAGAAATTGAGAAAAGAAATGTGTTGGGTGAGAAGGGTGATTTCGAGCACTTTAGGGATTTTAGGGTTTGAATTGTATTTTGGTTCAATTGTTGTGTATGAATGATTCTTTGTATCAATTAGATGTAATATAGATGATGAAAAAATAAAAAATGAAGTAAAGGGAACATAATTGTCCATTGCAGGTAAGATGAAGGACATTTATGTCCAACTAAATTTATAGAGTGTTAAGCAATTTTATGTCTTCGGATAGTGTATTAAACAAGATTGAATGACTATGAAAAAGAAAAATGAATAGTGGATTTCATTCCGACATTGTAAACTAATTAGGGCGCTTACTAATTTAGGTGTAATTTTAACATTAGTAAATGTTTTAAATATCAAATGTGGCATGTAGGTGAAGGAAACTAAGAGTGGTAAAAGAATTGAGCTTGGAACGTTTGGTGAGTGAAAATCTGCAATTGTTTATCTTTCGTTTAAAATGTTTCAGCATATTTGAATTTTATATTTTTTATGTGATCTTAAATGCATAAGTATGATTTACAGTTTTTGTATACTGTTATAATTATGAATTTCTATATTCAGTTTTGAGAAATAGTTTTAAAGTTATTAAATTAGTTTTCGAAGGCCATTGGTACCCTCAGATTTACAGTGTAGTGATAGTTTAAGACCCGGCCGGTGTATCCTGTATGCATAGCAAGTATTGGGGGTGTGTCACTAACTTCGGAAAGTCGGGTTATCGAGTCAAGTGAGTCACTCTATGTGTATGGGGTATTGTCTCGCTATATATAGAGGATGTAGAATTTCGCTGAATAGCCAGTGAGATGTCTTTAGATGTCACAGTGGGTGTTGTTAGTTTAGATGCCCTGTGACCTACTCACATTGTGTGGTGCTAGTTTAGTCACTGCGTGAGTATAAAGCATTAGAGTTACACCATTTAGTGCAATTTAAAAAGAAAATGGTCGAGTAAGAGTTTTAGCAATTTTTGAGTTATCAAACACATATTAATGTATTTGAATATACAATGTTAGAAATTATATTTTACAGTTTTATAATAGTTGAAAAACATGTTTTAGGCAGTTTTTCAAAATTTAAATTTATATAGAATATTATTTTTATTGAAAATTTTAAAAACACTCACTGAGCTCTCTTAGCTCACCCTTTCTGTGTTTCATGTTTTCTAAAACCCTTTTTAAGTGTAGGCTTTGGTACGCAGGTTGCTGGTTCTTCTATAGCAGATTAATGGGTCAAGTCAGACGATCATTTTGTAAATGTAAATGGGTTGAGTAGAACCTTTTGATTTTTTGCATAGTAGTTATAAACTTGGTGTATCTTGTAAATATATTTTGAGCAAACGAGAAATAGTTTCTGTAATATAGTGATAGTTGTCACTTTTCATTAGTATGTTAATTTGGTCATAAATTGATTTTTGTGGATTAGAATGAAATTACTGTGTTAAGTTGGAATTTGATTCTTGAAGGACTAGAGGTCTTATTTGAAAGTAGAGAAAACTATTTAAAATAGAAGTGTGATTTTTATTGCAAGTTTTGTGTTTTTGGGTTTTCAAAAAAATAGAGGAAACTTTGTCTATTTTTTTATAAAATTGATGAAATATCCTCACCGGTATTCTAGGATTTAGTTAGTAATAGCAAGAATTAAAAAGGGTTCACCTCGCAAAATTTCTCAGTTTTGATAGTTAGACTTTGAAGAACTTCTGTTGGGATGCCAGGCGAAGCCTACTAAGATTTACAATAGAGGGATCCGGGATAGGTTTTGTCAAATAATGTATACTTTTTTATAATTAAAAAAATATGACAGAGTTTGAATTATATGCAACATAATCATATTTGCAATAGAGATGATGATCTTTATAATCTTATCAATAAGTGATCATGTGATAAAAAAATAGTCGCATAGTAGATAAAGGCCATGGTTAATAGAACTATTGTGTAATTAGAATTGCAATTGAAAGAAGAGAACGAAGTATATTTATACTCTTTTACCTTTCTTGAAAAATTTAGTACCCGTTTGATTGGGCTTCTCTACTGGTCAAAAGAGCTTTTTTAATACCAAAAGCTCTTTTTAAATTTTTTGATGATATTGTTTGAAATTGAGTGTGTGACATACAAGTATATAAGTAATTTTACAAAGTACTACACGCAGCGAAAACATGTTAACATAGACACTCAATTTAACAAATTTAACCACATATATCACATATATGTTCAAGTATAACTATTATACAACAAATTATACATGATGAACAATTGTATTACTTAAAATAAAATGTAATAACACTTACCTAATGAAGGTACCTTTACAAATTCTTCAAGTTCTCCAACAATCCAATTGAAGAGCTCACCTTGAAGTAAATTGTTGAACAATTCTAGTATATAACGGTTTGGTGAGATTATGGAACTAGAATGGTAGCTTAGTTTTACAATTTCCAGCACATGTATTCAAACTCTTTGAACACAAATTATTTGATTCTTAAATGGAGATGGTAAACATTTACATATAACTCTTGTTTAAATTATGGAAACAATTTCTATAGATTAATTAATTTTAGCACAACTCTTGCCTACAATTACTAATCTCTTTCTCTATTTTCATTTATTTATTTTGATCCATTCATGAGAGAAGAAAATGAAGAGAAGTTTCTTTTGCTTTCAACACTTGAAAAAATATAAAATCAAAACTCTCTAACTTACTTTGAAATTGCTTAATTGTATCTTCACCTCCAAAATGAATGAATGAATCAATTGTTAGCTTAATTTTTGTTTTTGTTATTCAACACTTTTTGATAAAACAAAAATAAGTGCTTCACCAATTTAATTGTTGGTCTTCTACTTAAAATTAATTTATTAAGCACTAGAATAATGGCCACCTAAACAAATCAGTACCTAACAAATATAATTATTTTAATAATATTAGATAAATAAATGGCCAACATTTAGGCCCCTCATTATATTAAAATACAATGGCCATGATTAATATATTATCATATTATCTAATAATATAATAATAATATTTAATTTAATTATTCAAAACAATTTTGAATAATGATTTTTTACCTTGTTAGTTTTTATTACCAAGGTTAAATGATAAAACTAAGGTAAAATTAAATCATGGACCAAATTGTGCCACTTGTCAACATCCTATTAATTAACAACTCTTGTTAATTAATTCAATAATGTACTTAACAATTAAGTCTTGACAAATACACATCCTTAGGGATCCCGAAATAATTATTCTATTTTGCTGGAATTTATTGGATCGAATTATTCAATCAAGTCTGCTACCTTAGTGCGCAACGAGTACACTTTATATTGTGAGACTCTATAGGTTCACACCTAATTTGTCATATGGAGCTCCTTCATACGTTCGTGAACGATGCCCCCCACATACGTTACGAATATTACAAATCAGTGCATTAGACCATACAAATTGAGGTTATTGAATATTTGTATAATCCCTCCATCATATATATCCTAAAAGAGCAGAGATATAGATCATCGTCGTCAAATCTCTATTTGCTCAACCATCAACTTATCTCTAGATTTATATTTCCTTAAACAATATCCACAAACACTTTTGTGATATTGTTTATCCCTTTGGAAAATATTTTTTGAGGTTTATACTTGTGACCACAAGACTTTCTAAAACACAATTTCGGAGCATTAGGATATACAACTCACTTATATGAGCTGATGGATCCTATATCTATGCACACCGGACTCTATGAGCATCGGACCATACTCAGTGACACACAGCGGTTAGATCATGAAAGGTCTCTGACATGTGTGGAACCAAAGTATGGTGGATCACTCATAAGCCCAATGTGGCGCTCAGGTCAAAGGACCACAAATACTACTCAACTCGGAAGATCTTCCATTGACGGCTTTATAAGATGTCTATTAGAGGTTTTTGTGAGTGTGTTCAATATCGAGTCCTCACTAAATACTTGTATGTCTATACGAGCTTCCACTAAGCTTATAATTTGCTAAGACTAACCATCCGGACCATCTAGATATAGACATACACTAATCTATATTAATGGGATCCACCGATAAACCCACATCGATGAAATTAGATCAGGAATATCATGTTTGAGAACATACTTGCATAATGATATTTTTTAGCACCATCTGTAACTCTTTGCAGCTATATCATTATTAATACATTCTCAAGTTATTGTCCCATTTCAGACAAGGCTCTAACTGTTTAGATTTCACTAACTCTATTAATCTACTAACTCTTAGTACTTTTAATTATTAACGTTGCTAACTCTTAGCACTGATCTAAACTCTTTTAGACCATATCTTAACTCCTTCAGATCATATAATGTCTGAAACGTTATAAGGATCTTATCATTTATTATAAATAATATTAACGATTTTATTAGAAATGATAATTGTATAAGTATCATCATTAAATATTTATACATAATGGGATGACACGTAAGCACAAATCCCAACAGATATTTTGTTACAATTAAAAAAGAGTTTTTGGAGATTAAAAAAATTATTTTGCCTCTATTTATAAAAGCTCAAGTTTTGAGCTTTTAGGAGTAGAGTTTTTTCAATTTTTTTAATATTTGTGTAATATCACGTATACCTTAATAATATTTTCTTATTTCCATAGTATATCTTTAATAAAAATAAATTTTTTTCAATTAACATATTTTAAATATTTTTTTAAAATTCATGATATCTTTAATTCTTTTTACCTTTATAACCATCATATTTTTATAAGAATTTATCAAAATCTTTGTTGATTATTTTATATTTTTAAATAAAAAAATTATTATTTTATTTTAATATTTATACCAAAGATAATAATTTATATTGATTCATTGATTATTATATATTAATTTTACTTGATTCTTGTGTTTAAAAAATTAAATTTGAAAAAACACATAATAAATTTAAATTTATATATAAAAAATAATGGGTTGTTTAGAATTTAAATATAAATTTTATTAAGTATCTTTTTGATAATTTAATAATATATAAGTACTTTTAATAATATATAATCAAACAATTTAATACTTAAAATTTTATTTTTAATTGATAATTAAATGATTAATTATTTTTTTATAAAAATTTTACTTCTATAAACTCTACTTTTAAAAATTTTATTTAAAGTTCAATCAAACAAAACTTAATTTTTTTATACTTTTTTGGGCTTTATAAAAGGTTCGGTCCAATTTTTATTTCCATTCAAATTTATCTTTTGAATTGTTTTAAATTTAATAAAATTGCCTTATTTTGTTTGAGCCCACCCTCGTTGCAAAGAACTCGAGGGTTTTTATTTGAGTAAAGTAAACTGCTGAACTTAATAATAAACTCTACAATATAAAATTTAGAAGATAAAAAGACAAACTATTCTTCTCACTTTGTTTTACAAAATATTATTTGTCAAATCTATTTTTTATTTTTTATTTTTTTCGTATTTATTTTATATAATAGAGAATATAAAACTCGAATTCTTGATCTTAAAAAAGATTTTTTTGCATTTTCCACAAGATACGGGTTTCAAGTTCAAGACCACTTGCCACCACATTTACTTATCACCAAATGCCTAACTGGTGGTTACAGTAAACCCAAATGGACGCCGCCGTGGCTGCCGCCGTGGCCGCCGCCGCTGCGTCGAGGACTATCCTCTGCTCGCATCAAAACCTCATATTTTCTCCCGTGTACACCACAACTACCTCAAAAATCAAATGTCCATTTCTTCGCCGCATTAAAAATTCCACTTCTTTCGCTTCCATAAGCTACCTTCAACAACTTCAATCCGTCCCACAAACCGAAACTCACAGTCGGGCCAATGTAGTAAATATTCTGGAAAAAAGAGGCTTGCTTGAATCAGTCACCAGTGACAATCTCCGCTCTCTCGCTTCTTCCAATGGAAAGAGTTTCAAGGTCTACTGCGGTTTTGACCCAACGGCCGAGTCCTTACACTTGGGTAACCTCTTGGGCATCATTGTTCTGTCTTGGTTCGTTCGTAGCGGCCACCAAGCTGTCGCCTTAATCGGCGGCGCCACCGCTCGTGTGGGTGACCCATCTGGGAAATCAATAGAAAGACCAGAATTCGACCCCCTTACGTTGGATAAGAACATTGTTGGTATTACCAATACAATTTCAACTATATTTGGTTCTAGTAAAGTTGTGATTTTGAATAACTATGATTGGTGGAAAGATTTTAGCTTGCTGGATTTTCTCAAACAAGTGGGTCGATTTGCAAGAATTGGGACTATGATTGCTAAAGGAAGTGTGAAAAAGAGGTTAGAATCTGAACAAGGAATGAGCTTTACTGAGTTTAGTTATCAGTTATTGCAGGGGTATGATCTGTTGGTTTAGTATATATTTTCTTCTTGATCATGAAAAAGAGGTTAGAATCTGACCATAGACAACACCCAATTCAACTCATCGAAATCTAACGATCAACATAATTTTGCATGATCTGTTGGTTTAGTATATATTTTCTTCTTTATTTTTTTTTCCTTTTTTCTATTTTCTGAGTATTGATCTTCAAAGGCATTGTATAATATTAAAATGGTTTGCAGCTTTGGATCCCATAATCTTCATCAAGCCTGTCATTAAGCAAATGATCGTATATGCAGTAATCAGTAAAGAAGTATTTGACAGTCGGGAATAGGTGAATCAATCTGTTCTGTGTTGACATATAACTACGATTTATTTTAAAATTAATAAATCAGTTAATTTTCAATGTTGAAATTCTTTTGTATCAAGTAGTGATTCAATAATACAATTGTATTTAAGGGATGAATAATGTTATATTTTTTAAATAATATTTTAAATTTTATATTTTAAAATTAAAGTATAAAATAATTATTAAATAGTGAAATTATATTAATTTTAAAATTATTTATTATATTATTTATTATTTAATAATTATTTAAAATATAATTTAAAAAATATAACATTATTTTATAAAAAAATTGTTTAAGCTTTGGATCTCATAACATATATTCAAGCCTGTCAACCAACCAGTGATGAGACATAAAAATATGTGACAAGGGCAACCTACAACTGGCACCAATCCTGAACGTTCAATTAAGTCTGGAATGATGGAAATCTCTAGGCATTAAAGTTACGTTAGTTTGGTTCATTGCGGCAGATAAGAATTTGGAACAAATATCAGCACATGACAATTACCATTGAGCACATGTTATCAAATGCGAAGCCTTAGACAGACATCATCTCACCTTTGTTCCGGAAATTTAAGGTCACTAGATCTTCCACCAATACGCATGAATTAAAACCCAACAACAAATATCTCTGAAGTAACTTGATCAATATTTGTTTTTAATAATGATTTTCGATTCAGTGGGTCAACTTAGCTCGTCAGATTTCCTATGTAACTTGATAAGATTCTTGATATTATAAAGTATCAAGAAAATAACATGATAAGGAAAATGAGCACCAATACCCTTATGCATTACAATACCCTTAGAATATCAATGCATCGTTTGCAAATCCCAGAGTTTTGAAACCTATAGAAATCAATTTGATATCAAAATCCATTAATAACCTGAGCTAACTGACAGACTAAACATACATTGAACTGGCCGTGACAGCAATTATAATTCATTGTATAATCCTTACTATAGAACGTGAAGAAGCACGAGATCCATAAAATGCATCAGGTAAATGAATTCATGGGTTCAAAAAGATTCCATTATTAGCGTTTTCTAAATTATTAGATTGATGTTGAGAATATGCTATACATGTATGTGAAGATTATGGTACAAATTACTCAAATCACATGTTAGTAATATCCTTTATGTTTATGGTTGGCAAACCTCAAAAGTATTATACCTCCTAAGGAAACCATTAAATAATGAGATCACTTGTTTTGATGAGAACATGACCTACAATGCAAACAGGTGGGACTTATAATAATTATTGTATTTTATGCCATAATTCAAATAATGGAAGAGGAAGAGGAACAGGAACAGGAACGAGATAATATTCACAAAATGCATCAGGCTTACCAAGTCATCAGTTTCACAACACTTTAAAATTGATGCTCATGCCTGAATGCAACCATTCCTGGTTAATCCACCCAGAAGAAAACTTGCAGACTGGATTTATGTCCCTCCAGATGTTTGAATGCATTAGAGAACAAGGGATAGTTTTTTATCCTTCTATATTACCTTATTTTTTCTTTCCTTTTCTTGTTTAGGGGGTGAGCAAACAATCAGAGATGCTCCGTTAAAAGTTTTCACATGGTAATCGTTTATCTTTTCACCATAAATTCATAGGAGGAGATAAAATGAATCTACTTCTATTGAATGAAGTAAAGAATCACATTAGTAGAAGATAAAAACAATATAACACGATACATCTCAATAGAACACTATACCATTTATAAAAGGAAAGCAACTATTGCCAAAAAAAATATAAGCAAAAATTTACCATAAAGAATTAATAAATGGAACATAGCATCCAGGGAAAATATGGACAGTACGAAATTATCTGCTTCTTCTAGAACAACCAGTGTTTCTTCCTTGGCTTCTTTGGTATTGGAGCATCTGTAAACAAACAAGAAACTTTATAGTATTTTCTACTTAGCAAAGCATTTTCTTCATCGTTCACATAAAAAAACAACTGAAAGATGTGATTTTCAGATCAAACACACCTTGGATATCATATAGTGAGTTGTAATGTACCTCTGACCAGAAACTTAACCATAACTCTGCATCATTTCAAAAGAAGGAAAAAAGGATAGAGCTGTAAGAATATGTTCATAGAGACTTCTTTGGTATTGGAGCATCTGTAAACGAACAAGAAACTTTATAGTATTTTCTACTTAGCAAAGCATTTTCTTCATCGTTCACATAAAAAAACAACTGAAAGATGAGATTTTCAGATCAAACACACCTTGGATATCATATAGTGAGTTGTAATGTACCTCTGACCAGAAACTTAACCATAACTCTGCATCATTTCAAAAGAAGGAAAAAAGGATAGAGCTGTAAGAATATGTTCATAGAGACTAATGAAAAGTAATTGGATAAACCTAGCATTTCTATCAAAAGGATCTCTTGTAATCTGTTCCTAATAGTCAGTTCTGTAGAAATTACCAGGGTTAACTTGAATGTAGGCACATGTCCACTCAAACTTTTATTCATCGGTTGCAGACTGAATCATTTATACCTTATACATGATATCAATGTATATAAAACACATGAACTTTTCAAAAGTAAAGACAATTAATGTGGGCCCCCACCCCTTCACATCACGCGTCCTTCAGGGCGGGCCACCCACTCAAAGGAATATCGGAGTCTTCCCTCCTTTCTTTCGCTTTTGCGAGGTTCGAACCCAGTACCATATGGGGTTCTAAGACCATTGGGGAGCACCTCTGGTACCAGTTGAGCTAGCTAAATTGTAATATCCAATCCCTATTATTAGTATTGGCGCCTAGATTTTGGTATAGAGCAATAAAGACACCGTAGGGTTACTCGATTTTAACCCTATTAGAAATATTTTCTTTATCGTACGGGTGAGAGATATTAGACCTAATTTAGTAATTTCACACTCGATCGGAGCGCCGGACGACCCTAGAATATTTTTAGAATTTTTCTCTATTGGCTTGGAAAAGGAAATTCTAATTTACTACATAAATTTTCATTTAAGGGTTATGTATGGAACAAGTCTTTGTTGAGAAATATAATCCATATATTAAGGAATGGACCAATTAGAAGCAATCTCATGGATTGCCAAGTTGGAAACTCTAGTTAGTTCCTTTGACTATTCTAACTAGATAGTTACAAAGGAACCAATTAAATCTTTTCATTTGAACTAATGGCAAATTAGAAGTTTTGAGTAAATTGAAGGGCAAAATGGTCAATTGAGGGAGCACTATATATATGTTGGAAGTTTGCAGAATTTTCAAGAGATCAAAAGCCAACACTTAGAACAAAAAAAAGAGAGCAAATTCGTGCAAAGGTTGAAGATGCTGCTACAGTGAAATTTCAGTTTTTTTTTATTTATGATTTTTCATGTGTAATCAAACCAAAATAAGGTTACATATGAATCCCTAAGCTCAATTGAAGCCTCAATTAGTGAAAATTCAAGAAAAAGAGGTCAAAAAAGCATTGTTTTATGAGTTTGATAGTGAGCTTTCAAGAATGTTTCAATCGATATTCTTGTGTGTTCTTGGCTTAGATTGAGTTGAATTCTAGTGTAGAGCTTGAAGGAGTCATCAATTTGAAGAAATTGGCAAGGTAAGAATTAGAATTTTTGGTGATTTTAATGTAGAGATTCCAATTGGTTGTAATTAGGGCTTTAGAATGAAATTGGCTTGATTTTGTTGCAATTGGAACAAGAAATTGAGAAAAGGAATGTGTTGGAATCTAGGGTGAAATTCTGCCACTTTAGGGAAGTTAGAGATTGAGTGGTGTTTTGATTGAGTTGTTGTGTGTAAATGGTGCATATTGTAAATTGAATGTATATGGTTGATGAAAAAATCAAAAATGAAGAAAATGAGACATAATTGTCTATTTTGGAAAGGTGAAGGGCAATTATGTCCAACCAAGTTATAAGGCGTTCAATAATTTTCAAGGCGCCGGATGATGAGTTAGATTAGACTAAATGACTCCGTAAATAAAAATCAAAAGTAGTATGCATCCGGACTTTGTATGCCGATTAGAGCGTTAAGTAGTTAAATGAGATTCTAGCATTTGATTTAGTTCTAAATATCATTTGTGGCGCATAGGTGAAGATAACTGAGAGCGGTAACGGGAGCGAAATTGAGCGCGGAGCGGTTGTGAGTGAAAATCTGTCATTTCTTTTGTTTTTTGTTTATTATGTTTTCGCATAATGAATATGTATGTTTTATGAGCTTTTGATATATAAACATGATTTATGATCTTAATATATATCCATAGACATGCTTTTACATGTTCGGGTTGAGAACAGTTTTAAAATTTTTACATTTGTTTTAAAGGCTATTGGTACCCTTAGATTATAGTGATGGTGATTGTATTAGACCCGGCCGGTATATCCCGTGCACATGAGTAGGTCTTGGGGGTGTGTCACTAACTCCGAGAAGTCGGGATGTCGAGTCATGTGAGTCATCCTATGTGTACGGGGTATTGTCTCGCTATATGTATGCGATGTAGGATTCCGCTGCATAGCCAGTGAGATGTCTTGAGATTTCACTGTGGGTGCTGCTAATTGAGGTGCCCCGTGACCTACTCACGTGTGCAGTGCTAGTTGAGTCGCTGGCTATGTAGTTTAGGGTTACCATTGGTACAGTTTAGAAAGAAATGGTTGAGTGAGGATTTTACTAGTTTTCGATTTACTGATAGCATTTATGCATTTATATGCACACATCAGTTATTATGTAATACAGATTCTGAATATTATTTTCTAAAGATGTAAATAAAATTCGCTCGGCAAGATTTCATTAGCATAAGATATTAGAAACTGTTTTACAGTTTTACATCAGTTTTAGAAGCATGATTTCTGCATGTACTTTAGAATTTGCTATCTATGCATAATATTCTTGTAATTGAAATCTTAATTACACTCACTGAGCTCCTTTAGCTCACTGGTTTTGTGTTTTATGTTTTCTAAACCCCATTCCCAGGTGTAGGTCTCGGTACGCAAGCTGCTGATTCTCCTATTATCGAGTAGTGGGCCGAATTCGAAGATCATCTTTGTACATGTAAATGTGCTAAATAACACTCTTTACTTTATGCATAATAGTTGTAGGTATGTATATTTGTATGTATGTTTGAACCAATGAGAAGAGATTTCGATTTTATGATGATCGTTTTTGCTTATTATGATTATGCTCAGTTTGTGATTTAAATGAAACTATTGAGTTGTGTTGGATTTGATTTGGAAAGAACTGGAGGTCCGAATTGGTAGTATCGAGAAGTGTTTTGAAATAGAAGTGATATTTTTTTGTAGGTTTTATATGAATTTTCTGAAAAACAGGGGAAACTCTGTCCGTTTTTTTTTAAATTAAGATGTCATTTTTATGTATATTACAAGACTTTCTTAGTAGTAGCAAGAACTAAAAAGGGGTTTGTCTCACAGAATTTCTCAATTTACCCAGATAGATTCTGAGAAACTTCCGTCGGGGTGCCCGGCAGGACCGCTGGAATCTATAATAGAAAGTCTCGAGTCGGGTCCTGTCAATTAAAAAAATGGAATGATATTAAATTGTATTATCATGCTTAACTAACAATACAGCACAAAGAAGCAACTTATGACTATTTGACTAAATGCCAGACCTTGTCAGCTACTGCTTGTAATGTAAGATGATCCCCCCATTCACCAGGTCGTCGTCATATGGTATATTAGAAGAGAAAATAAAAATCTTGCATAATCGCATTCATGAAGTACTAAACCACAATGTGAAAGTGTCCATAGAAGTAAAGGCTTATTGCATCAAAACATAGGAAGTACAGAGACTTCACAGACCAACATACTTTGCCATTTTTCTGTAATATCGTTTGTATTTCATTGGGACATAGCCTTCATATAAAGAACTGTGGTCTTTGAGCTGGAACAAGAAAAAATAATAGAAAATAAGTTATCAGCTGAGCTCTCTTTCTAAGCAAAGTTAGTCACCAAGCCATTATCTCTTTCTAAATAAAAACAAAGGTAGCAAGCCAGTAATAACTTTCTTTTTACCATCAAATTTTTTGTTCATTTAATTTTCCAAAATAAGAATTAGTTAAGATGACTTGGAATGAAAGAAACAATAAATCATTCACCGAAACCCAAAACCGTATAGTAAGACAGTGTAAATTTAATTATACTGGAGACCAGATGACAATAATATAGCACAATAAAATTAATGATGGCCTCCTGTCCTAAACAGCTTAGCAGCGAAAGTCCTTTGAGTTAGGATCTCATGGTTCATAATAGAGAAAACTGTAAAAAAGTGTACTTGGTACAAGAAAGAGGTTTCTATATTTCACCCTAATCACACTAAAGGCCTCAAACTCAAACCAAATCTATCCCTTGTCACATTCTATGGGCAGAGCATAAACAATATACCTGTTTCACAATATCTTCTCGTACATGCTTGTGATACTCAGGTGACCTATACATCTGATCTGAATGTGCACGAAACTGCAACACAAGGTTGAAACTTAAAAAAATCTCAAATCACACAATAAAGGGAGAGGAGGGAGAGAGAAAGAGAACATTTTCCCATAATATTTGGCACTGTAAATACCTGGCAATTTCCATCTCCGGAGACTTTCACTTCATATAAACCATAAACATTTAGCATGGAAGAATAATAATAAAAACTCCACTTAGTAACTTCACCCAGGATGAAATACTCATTGAAACAAAAACAATAACATTTCCAATCCCTTCCTCTTAACAAGATCTAGAATAAGACTCCAACCAGCATAGATCAATGAAAAGAGAAAAAAGGAACTTCAGATGATAGAACATGGAAACAAATAATTGTTGCCTAAAATTCGGATGCCAAATATCTGTTGTGTGAAATAAAACTTTGAACAGATGTATGGCGTATAAGTTCATCTCTGAACAATCAGGAAGATATATCAAGCAATGTAGAATTACAGGGCACAGATATATCTTCATATTTTTTCATCTATGCAGAGAAGGGACATTAGCTTCTTTACATCATAAATTCCAATTATACTTGACGAGGTTTTATCTGCTCATAAAGCTCACAAGTAAAGAAGGCCAAATCACTTGGTGGTTTTTCACCATTAGGTTCTCCAAGCTGAGAACCATTGTAGGCATTCTCTTCTTAGTTTACAGAGTACTGACATGCATATTTTACCAGGTGTCATTTCAATAATTATCCTCATAGTATTTGTTTCCTTAATTTCTTTTCATCCATAGCAGACAACTAAATACTCATTAATAGATACATGTTGAGCACCCACAGATAGAATATACTTTTCTAACTCCTTCATGCAAAACAGAGATGTGAAGATATTTTGTAACCTCTTATGAAATTCCTCAAGAAAAGATTTCTTTAAGGTACACTTTAGAAGACAAGTATAAGACATACCTCTGGTGAAGCCGCTGATGATCCAAACTGGCATCACTTAAGTTTGGGATATAGGAATTTATCCGTGGAACATGCTGAAATTTCAAGAAGTGCTTCATAAGAAATTCACAAAAGCTTCTTCTTTTGATGAAAGAGAGCAGCGGGGCGCGGTGAACATATCAAAGAAGCAAGAAATCAGAGAACTATGGTATTTATCATGCAAGTACAAGATAAATGACACAGTGCAATGAAACCTTTGCAAACTATAAACTTATTGCATCTCAACCAAAATCCTTAAGTAGAGGAGAGAGGAAAAACCCAAGGGAAGACACATTTCCAGGTAATAAATAGATCTTTGTAGAAATCAGTTACTAGCACAATGCCTAAGAGACATGAGTTAAACTGTGCTGATATAAATTGAAAAGCAAGGCATTTTCAACAAGTTTTTTTTAATTCATCTAGTACATCCAATGATCCTCAAACTGATTCTAAATATTGTTGATTTGAATTCAAGGTGAAGAATCCTAATTTGGAAGAATTTTTCTAATACCTCTACTATTAAAAAATCTTCCTGATATTTAGACAATATAGATTAAGACTCTACTTTGTGAGCCAAAATAAATTGTAGTAGGAATCTTATGGGAACAGAGGACAGGTTACAAAGGCGTCTAGCAACTGCACCATCTAACTTTGCATAATCTTCTGAAAGTACTAGGGCAATCATGCGATCATCCTCGGTATCCAGATGACTGCTCACAGAAGTGGAGCTAGAACATTCACCAACACTCTCAGTTCCATTCCTCATAATGTATCGCACTAGAATCCCACCAAATTAATCAAGTGATGCTGCAGAACTGCTAGAGATAAAAGCTTAAGTGTTTCGTTACCATTTCAAAACTTTAAAATCATTGAACTATAATCAAGAGTTAACACATTCGATACCAAAACTTGGGATTAATTCAACAAATAGTAAATATATCAATTGACAGAAAAATATAATTTTACAGACATTAATCTGATCGTAAGGACAATTAGAGGCAACAAAAATTACACAACCCAATGAAAACTTCTATCAAGGTGAAGCCACCCAATACAGTAGAATTTTAGAAACCGAAATGCCGGTGTCAGAATTATTGCAACACATAAACATAGCATAAATGTATAAGCAAGTTACTTAAAGCAGTATGGCTGTTCATGAAAATTAATTAATCTGTAAAAAATAAACGGTGGGACCCTTGTAAACGATGTCCCCGGATTCAAGAGAACGGTAATCATCCAATTGCAACGAGATAAAGTTATCCCATTAACTTAAAAATAGAAAAAGAAAAAACATATATGATTACATATTATCAACGCACAAACAAAAAAAGAAGGCTAACCATTGGATGCAACAAAAAAGAAATATCCAAATGAATTAAGATTTGCATAAATTCAGAGAATCAAGAAAACTAGTATACGTTGTTATAATGTTACCTGGGATTGGATGGAGGAGAGAAATTTTAAAGTTTTTTATATATATATTTTTTCTCGTGATGAATTGGTTAGTGTTGCTGTTGGTGACGGTGGAAGTTGAAAGGGAGAAAAAGATTTATTAGATTTTGTTTGTTAATTAAGACTGTTACCAAAAACCAAGTTGACACGATCTCGTAGACGGGGAGGGAGGCCGTGGTAGTTAGGCTTTCGCGGTTTCTCGGTAATAAGAGTGATTATCTCCTGTCACGACACGTAGCCTGTTGCGTCTTGTCAGCCCTCCGTTTTTCACCCATTAGATTAAGTTGTTCCTAGATATAGACAAAATCTAGTATTTTGTGGGGCTACGTCTTATGAATATGATGTCACACACCACATCTTATTTATTTATTTATTCTCACTCTTTGCTCTTACTAAAAATTTTCTCTCAAAACAAGAAAACCTAGACACCCCCCAAATTCCACATTGTCACCGAAGAGAAGGCTTCCGACCTCAGGTCTAAAACTATGGTTATTTTTCTCTTCTCTTTGGCTCTTTCTATCATTCTATTTCTTCCATCCTTCTCTTTTTCTCTCTCGTTTTCTTTAGTTTTCTATTTTTGCATTTTTTTCGTTTGCTTCTGTAGTAAGTTTGGTCGTCGACGAGTTCTTTGTTAGTTTGTGTCGTCGTCCTCCATCGAGAGCTACAGTCTTCGCTAAGCTGCACTCCTGTCGGACTAACCCTTATGGCATTCGCTGAGATCTGGTTTCTTGGTTGACTTCAACCACAATCCCGCCGAGTTTCTTACCATTTTTTCTGTTACAATCTTAGCGGTTTCAGTTGTGCTTGACCGGCTGTCACTGCTCCGACCGACCGAGCTGCCACTACCTTCCACCACTGTTGTCATACACACTTCGGTTCCTAACTGCCGACCCTTATATCGCTAGGCCATTTGTACTTGATTGTAATTTCTTGATGTTGGCCATAGGTTTAGCTATAGATTACGTTTGATTTAGATAGACCTTGAACTTGTGTGGCTGTATGAAATAATTGTAGTGTTTTGTCTCTTCGTGTGAGAGAAGTAGATTCGGTAGAACTTTAATAAAATTATCTTATTTTTATGTAGCGTTTTAATAAATTTTTAATTTTATATCACGAATTCTACAATAAAATATTACTTTATAATGTACAATAAAATATTATTTTATAATATAATATTACTGATCTTATTAATAATATTATATTTATAAAATTAAAAAAAAATTGTACTAATGTAAACTTTATTTTGTATTGTGAAAGAGTCATCAAGGACACAAGACAACTACTTGTTTAGAAGAAAAAATGTCGAAGATGTTTTTATTTGTTTTATTATTAAAGTTTTCTTTTTAATATCAATATCTTTTATCATAAAAGTACCATTATTGAACCAACTTAAAATAAAATGTCCTTGACGCTGCCAAAATGTTTTAATCTATAAAAATATTATTAAGATTTCAATCTCCTTCTATAATAATGAAAAAAAAAGTCTCATATTATTTCAACAATAAACTTTTTAACATATTCCTTTAGGAAGAGAAAATGAGGATTAACTTAAAGTTTGTTGTATTCTTAAGGTACATGCATATCATTACATTATAATTTATGCATCTCATATATATATAATGCATAATAGAATCGAAAATTTAATTTTTTAATATAATAAACACATTTAAATTTAAATCTCATTACATTAATGAGATTGAAATTGAAAAATCACTTTATAAGCTTTTAAAATTTTGTTCAAAGCAGAGTCTATTTTGAAGGACACTTTTCAATAATTCTAAAATCCAATAAGGATGAGTTTGGATCTCTAAAATAACAGCTTCAATTTCAGAAAAAATATTTAACACTTGAATACAAAATTTTGTTTCATGGTTAAACACTTTAACCATTTTATTTTTGTTTCAAGAGAATAAGAATAGTCTTTGTTGTTAGAGCAACTCTAGCCTACTTTACAAAAACAAATTTCCTTCTCATTTACTTGGTTTGGAAAAAAAAAAAACTCTTCTCATTTTCCTTTAGCATGGCCAATCCACTTTGAAGAAGAACTATTTATGTAACAACATTTTGCCACCTTAAGAAAACAATTCTCTCTTTCTTATTTTCTTTACTTGTAGAACAAATTGTTACTTTAAAATGAAAACAATTTCATTTATAAAGTCAAGCCAATTTTCCCTCTTTTGATTTGTGAACATCCGGCCCACCCAAGCATGGCTTGCTATGCCTAAGCTATTCACACTTGTTTCTTTGTTTTCCTCTTTTGTTTAATCATTTGTTGACTTACACTAATAATATAAAGCTTTTTATATTATTTATATATCTTTTGTTCAACAAGTTTGGCCGATCACTCTTGTTCAAAATGAAAACTAATTTTCATTTTGTAATACAAAATCAACACTTCATTCGTCAAATAAATGGTCTATGCCTTCTTGTCCCAAATGATGCAAATAATGCAAAAATAATTTTTGTATTTTTAATACCATTACTTATCTTATAAACAATCTCATCATTTGTCAACAACAAAGTCAAACAATCAAGGGTCTTAATTGTATCATTTGTCATCATCCATTAGTCAATAACTCTTGTTAACCAATTAATAGATGTGTTTAACACTTAAGTCTTGACAAGTGCACAACCTAAGAAAATTTAAAATAAATATCTAATTTGCTAGAATTTCTTGGGTTGAACTATTTAATCTTGTCTGCTACCTTAGTGCACAATAAGTACACTTCATATTATGAGCTCTAGGTCTATGCTCGATTTGTCAAATGAAACATTTCTATAAGTCTGTGAACGATGCCCCATGCACACCTCACGGATATTACAAAGCAACGCGTTAGACTATACAAGCTAAGGTCATAACATATCCGTATAATTTCTCTATCACCTATATCTTGGAAGAGTAAAAACATAGATCATCACCGTCAAATCTCTATATGTTCAACTATGAACTTATCTCAAGATTCCTATTTTGATAAATAATATCCGCAAACACTTTTACGATATTATTTAACCGTACAAAAAACTCTTTTTTGAGATTTATGTTTGTGGTCATAAGACTTCCTAAAATGTAATCTCGAAGCATCAGGATATACAATTCACCATATGAGCTAACGGATCCCATATCTATACACACTGGACTTTATGAGCATTAGATTATACCCAGTAACACGCAACAGTTAGATCATGAAAGGTTTTTGACATCCGTGAAACTAAAGTATGGTAGATCACTCACAAGCTCATCGTAGCGCTCAGGTCAAAGGATCACGAATACTACTCAACTCAAGAAGACATTCTATTGACGGCTTTATAGGATGTCTATTAAAGGTCCTCGTGAGTCTATTCAGTACCAAGTCTACTGAATATCCATATGTTTATACGAGCTTCCACTAAACTCATGGTCTGCTAAAACTAACCATCGAGACGATCCAGATATAGACATACACTGATCTATATATAAAAAAAAAGTTTCACCGATAAACCTGTACCGATAAAATAGATCAAGAACGAGGTATTCGAGAACATACTGCATAATGATATTTTTTAACACCATTTGCAACTCCTTGCAACTATGTCATTACTAATATATTTCTAGGTCTTTGTCCCATTTCAGACAAGGCTCTAACTCTTAGATTTTGCTAACTCTTATAACCTATTAACTCTTAGTAGTGCTAACTCTTAACACTTATAACTCTTAGTATTGCTAACTTTTAACACTGATCTAAACTCTTTTAGATTATATCTAAACTCCTTTAGATCATATAAGGTCTGAAATATTACATGTATCTTACCATATATTATTTAATATTAACAATTTTTTTCAAAATATATATTGTATAAATATTAAATAATTAATATTCATACAATATTAAAATAGCACGTAAACACCATCTCCAACATAACTGCTATTAAACTACTAGTTTGAAACTCATTTTATAATTAAAATTAATCTAAAGAAAAATACATTTTGAAGATAAAATCTCTACAATAATAAAAGAGAAATGTCCCAAATTATTTCAACCATAAGTCTCAAACTCATTCCCTCGCAAGAAGAACATAAAGGTTAGCTAACACCAAATTACTAGCTTGAAACTTGCTTTACAATTAAGATTAGGATAAGCAAAAATGGATTTCAAGATAGAATCTATATAATAATGAAAAGAAAATGTCCTATATTATTTTAAACATAAGACTTAAAAATTATTCCTTTATAAGAAGAGAATAAAAGATGAGCTACCACTTTGCTACTAGCCTAAAGCTAATTTATAATTAAGTTTATAGTAAGAGCAAATTCAGCCAACAAAAGTAGGCACTAGCAAGAACATGGCTGAATCCAAGATGCCATTTCATTATGTGCAACTGGAAATGGTTAGATCAGGAAGGCCGTGTAGAATCTCTACCCTCTTTGGGTAGGTTCAAAATATAGAAGTTGTTTTCACAAACCCATCATAGTGGTTACTATTCCCTATTGTCAATCTTTTGTGCCAATCACATTATGCATTAATTTTTCAATCTCTATCATCACTTAAGCTTTTTATGCTCAACAATTGCTCTTTTATCTATGTCACCTCGATAGATTCTCTACAAAAAATGATGCAATGAAACCTGGTAAACTAAAGAAATTTGGTGAAAAATTCAATGATGTCAAAAGCCAAGCCCCCACAAAAAGCTATTTACATTTATAATATAGGCATGCTACATTTTCTCACTTCGTAGAATAATCAACAATTTAGGTTTAAAGTGCAACAGAAGCAGTCACAAGGGAATTGGAACTTGAATGCAAGCAATATATTGGTTGGAAAATTCAGTTCTTACATAATAAGAAGAAATCATACTCCTTAATATGGGCATGTCATAATTTCTCCATTTGAAGAATAATCAACAGTTTAGGTTTAAAGTGCAATCAGGACAGCCACAAGTGAGTTGGAACTTAGATGCAGGCAATTTATTGGTTGGCAAATTCATTTCTCACAATAATAATAAGGCATCATACTCATTAATATGGGCATGTCATAATTTATCCCTTTGAAGAAGAATCAACAGTTTACGTATAACTGCCATTATAGCAGCCACGAGTGAGTTGGAAGCAATAAAAAATTCTTGGTTAGCAAATTATCACTTTTGATAATATCAAGAAATTATTGATGTCCTTAATGCATATCCCGAAACCTGAAATAAAAATTAGGCCAAGAAACTACCAATTTTCATAGAATTTTAGCATTTCCTCTTCTTAGAGCCCTTGTCAAATAAGAAACCCATTGCAACTCTGTAAATAGATTTTTATTTTCCTCATTCATAAACATAATTGGTGTACCTTCCTCTTTCAGTCTAGAAGCTCTACTGATCTGATGGATATACTTCTTGATAAAATTAGGCATGTCAAACACATTCGCCTGTCTCACATCCAAAAGATCGACTCCCTTGAATCAATAGCCCAATAGACACCATCACAAGAACCTTTTCTAGTAAATATTATTGGGATTTGTGCTTACGTGCCATCTCATTATGTATGAATATTTGTTTAATATTTATACTAGTATTATTATTTCATTAAATCGCTAATTATATTTATATATGGTAAGATACTTGTAATGTTTCAGACATTGTACGATCTGAAAGAGTTCAGATCTGGTCTAAATGAGTTTAGATCAGTGCTAAGAATTAGCAACACTGAGAGTTATAAATGCTAAGAGTTGGCACTGATAAGAGTTATCAAGTTATAAGAGTCAGTGATATCTAAAGAGTTAGAGCCTTGTCCGAAATAGGACAAAGACTGAAGAATATATTAGTAATGGCGTAGTTGCAAAGAGTTGTAAATAGTGCTAAAAAATGTCATTATGCAAATATGTTCTCAAATATTATGTTCTCGATCTATCTTCAATGATGTTGGTCTATCAGTGAATACCTTAATAAATATATAGATTGGTGTATGTCTATATCTGGATGGTCCAGATGGTTAGTCTTAGCAAACCATGAGTTTAGTGAAAACTCCTATAGAGATACAGGTATTCAGTAAGGACTGAATACTGAACAGACTCACAAAGATCTCCAATAGACATCCCATAAAAGTCGTCAATTGAGGGTCTTTTGAGTTGAGTAGTATTCGTGGTCCTTTGACCTGAGTGTCACGGTGGGCTTGTGAGTGATCCATCATACTTTGGTTCCACACATATCAGAAACCTTTCATGGTCTGACCGCTGGGTATAGTCCGATGCTCATGGAGTCCGATGTGCACAGATATGGGATCCATTAGCTCATTTTGGTGAGTATTATATCCTAATGCTCTAAAGATTGTATCTCAGAAAGTCTTATGGGTATAAGCAATATTTCCCAGGAAAAAAGTTTAACCCTAGGGATAAATAATATTACAAAAATATTTGGACATATTATTTATTGAAATACAATTCTAGAGATAAGCTTTCGGTTGGGGATATGGAGATTTGACGGTGTTGATCTATATCTCTACTCTACCCGGATATAAATGATGGAGGGATTATATGAATATGTTATAACCTCAACTTGTATGGTCTAACGCGCTACTTTGTAATATCCGTAACGTGTGTGTGGGGCATCGTTCATGGACGTATGGATGAGTTTTATATGACAATTTGGGCGTGAACCTAGATAGTCTCACAATATGAAGTGTACTCATTATGCACTGGGGCAATATAATGGATTGAACAGTTCCATCCTAGAAATTCCAGCAAACCGAAAATATGTTTTGGGGTCCCTCGGGTTATGCACTTGTTTAGACTTAAATGTTAAGTATATTATTGTTTTACCATGAATTCAACCATTTACCATGTTGGTAAAATTAAATAAGGTAAATATTAATTATTCAAATAGTTTTTGAATAATTAAATAAATAAAATATGATTTTATTTATTTGTTATTTTATTCATAAATGGAAGACATACCTAATTTGAGAAACATAAATTAAATTAAGTGGAGCACCATTTTGTGATTAATGGTTAATTTTATTAGACCATTAAAATGGCCACCAAAAATTATTTTGGTAGTTGGCCACTTAATCTAATTTTGGTGGAGCACTTGTGAAGTGTTGAGAGCACTAAAAATGGTTGAGTTTCATGTGTGTTAACAAGTGAGTGAATGAAAATTCGTGCAAGTATTGAGAGGAAAAAGAAGAGTTGGTTTTGAGAGAGATTTTCTTTGAAAGAAGACTTGTGAGAAAAACCAAAGGAGAAAGAAAAATAAATCCTTCTTATTTTTCTTTCAAGTAATACAAAACCTTATTGCTGGAGATTATACTGTTTCTATTCTAGCTTCATAATCCCACTGGATTGTTGTGAACTAGAATTGAACAAAAGTGTACTTCAAGGTGAGCTCAAAGTTGGAGCAAAGAAATTCGGATTTAAAATCTTCATCGGAGGTCTTTATAGGTATGTTTTCTGTATTCTTAAGTTGTTAAGAATTGAAGTACATGTGTATATATTGATTATATGATAAATTTTGCTGTCAAATCTATGTATATGATACATGTGTTTAGTTTTTTAATATGTACACAATCACATGCATACACCCAAAAATACGTTAACAAAAATGACCTCATTATTTATCTTCTCTCATTCATAGGCTTATCCTCGTGAATTGACAAGGCTTTCATCCTTTTGGGGACTATAATCACATTAGATAGGAAATCTGCCCCAAGCTTTGAACTCACATAAACACAGCTGGTGGCATAAAATGCTGCTTGCGCATCAAAATGTCAAAAAGCTTTTTCTTCTTTTTATTTGACTCAATAGCTACTTAACAACCTTATTTGGTTTATCAGGCTTGCAAATAGAGATACTAAAAATATCCTTTCCTAATAAGTACACCATTTTCTCTACCTTTTGTGAGATTGTTGCGAAAAACATCAAGATCTGGGGTTGGGAAAGAGCCCAGAAAACTTGCATTACTTGGTCTTGGAAACCCTTTTGAAGTATACAGTCAACCTCATCCAAAACAAATATCATTATGGCATCTAGTTCAATATCATGGTTCAATAGAAGGTCAATGACCTACCTAGAGTTCCTACAATTAGTTCTACTCTTCATTTAATGTGGTATATCTGACTAGCTATAGCATCACCACCAACCAAAAATGACAGGACCCGACCCGAGACCCTCTACTATAGATCCCAGCGGCCCTGCCGGGCACCCCAACGGAAGTTCCTCTGACCTAATTGGGTAAGTTGAGAAATTCTGCGAGGTGAACCCCTTTTTAATTCTTACTACTACTGAGAAGGTCTTGTAATATACATGAAAATGACAATCTTAATTTTAAAAAAAACGGACAGAGTTTTTCCTGTTTTCGGAAAATTCATATAAAACCTGTAAAAACAATTCACTTCTATTTCTAATACATCTCAATACTATCAATTCGGACCTCCGGTCCTTTCCAAATCAAATCCAACACAACTCAATTATTCATTTGAATCACAAAATAGGCATAATCATAAAAAGTAAAATTGATCATCAGAAAATTGAAATCTCTTCTTCTTGGTTCAAAACATATATACAAATATACATGCCTAAAACCATTATGCATAAAGTAAAGGGTGCTACTTAGCACATTTACATATACAAAAATAATCTTCGGATTTGGCCTATTACTCGGCAATAGGAGAATCAGCAGCTTGCGTACCGAGACCTGCACCTGAGAAAGGGGTTTAAAAAACATAAAACACAAAACGGGTGAGCTAAAGGAGCTCAGTGAGTGCCAATAAAATTTCAATAAAATAACATCATGTATAGATAGCAAATTCTAAAGTTCATGTAGAAATCATGCTTCTAAAACTGATGTAAAACTGTAAAACGGTTTCTAATATCATATGCTAATAAAATCTTGCCGAGCGAATTTTATCTACATCTTTGAAAAACAAGATTCAGAATCTGTATAATATAATGACTGTTGTGTGCATATAAATGCATAAATGCTATCGGTAAATCGAAAACTAGTAAAATCCTCGCTCGGCCATTTTCTTTCTAAACTGTACCAATAGTAACCCTAAAGCTCTATACTCACGCAGCGACTCAACTAGCACCGCACACATGAGTAGGTCACGGGGCACCTCAACTAGCAGCACCCACAATAACATCTCAAGACATCTCACTAGTTATGCAACGGAATCCTACATCGTATACATATATTGAGACAATACCCCATACACATAGGGCGACTCACATGACTCGACATCCCGACTTTTCGGAGTTAGTGACACACCCCTAAGACCTACCCATGTGCACGGGATATACCGGCCAGGTCTAATACAATCATCACCACTATAATCTGAGGGTACCAATGGCCTTTAAAATAAATGCAGAAATTTTAAAACTGTTTCTTAAACCGAACATGTAAAAGCATGTCTATGAATACATATCAAGATCATAAATCATGTTTATGCATCGAAAGCTCATAAAACATACATATTCATTATGCGAAAATATAATAAACGAAAAGTAAAAGAAATGGTAGATTTTCACTCACAACCGCTCCACACTCAATTTCGCTCCCGATTTCTGCTCCCGTTATCGCTCTCGGTTATCTTCACCTACGCGCCATAAATGACATTTAGAACCAAATCGAATGCTAGAATCTCATTTAACTACTAAATGCCCTAATCGGCATACAAAGCCCGGATGCATACTACTTCCCAATTTTTATTTACGAAGTCATTTAATCTAATCTAACTCACCATCCGGCGCCTTGAAAATTATTGCACGCCCTATAACTTGGTTGGACATACATGCCCTTCACCTTTCCAAAATGGACAATTATGTCTCATTTTCTTCATTTTTGGTTTTTTCATCAACCATATACATTCAATTTACAATATGCACCATTTACACACAAAAATTCAATCAAAACACCACTCAATCCCTAACTTCCCTAAAGTGGCAGAATTTTACCCTAGGTTCCAACACATTTTTTATGGTGCGCATGAGAGATATTAGACCTAATTTGATAATTTCACATGCGTCAAAGCGTCGGATGACCCTAGAATATTTTTGAAATTTTTCTCTATTGGCTTAGAAAAGGAAATTCTAATTTATTACATGAATTTTTATTTAAGGGTTATGTATGGAACAAGCCTTTGTTTAGAAACACAATCCATATATTAGAGAATGAACCAATTAGAAACAATCTCATAGATTGCCAAGTTAAAAATTCTAGTTAGGTCATTGGACTATTCTAACTAGATAATTACAAAAAAACCATTTACATACTTAGTTTTCAACTAATGAAAATTTAAAAATTTTGAGTTAGTTGAGGGATAAATTGGTCTTTTGGAAGAGCACTATAAATATGGTAGAAGTGTGTAGAAATTTCAAGTGATCAAAAGCAAACACTCAGAGTAAAAGAGAGCAAAATTCGTCCAAGTGAGGGAGGGGCTGTACAGTGACATTTCAAGTTTTGTTTCATGATTTTTCATGACGTATAGAGGAGCTCCATATGACAAATCAGGTATGGACCTAGAGAGTCTCGCAATATGAAGTGTACTCATTGCGCACTAGGGTAGCATATTGGATTGAATTATTCGATCAAATAAATTTCAGTAAAATAGAATAATTATTTAGGGATCCCTCGGGATATACATTTGCCAAGACTTAATTGTTAAGTAAATCATTTAATTAATTAACATGGATTATTAATTAATAGAATATTAACAAGTGGCAAAATTTGTTCCATTATTTGATTTTACCTTTTTACCATTTGACCTTGGTAGTAAAAATTAATAAGGTAAAAAATAATTATTCAAAATTATTTTGAATAATTAAATTATATATTATTATTATATTATTAGATAATATTATAATATATATAGATCATGGCATTGTATTTTAATACAATAAGGGGCCTAATTGTTGGCTATTTATTTACCCATTATAATTGAAGTAATTATATTTGTTAGGTAAAAATTAATTTAGGTGGCTATTATTCTAATACTTGGTTAAATTAATCTTAAGTGGGAGACCAACAATAAAATTGGTGGAGCACTTATTTTGTTTAATCAAAATGTTGAATAACAAAAATATTTTGGAAAACAATTGAAAGATTCATTCAATTTTGTGAGCAAAAATTCAGCCAAGGAAGAAAGGTAAGAGAGAGTTTTGAGTTTTGTTCTTTCAAGTGTTGGAAAAGTAAACAAACTTCTCTTCATCTCCTTCTCTAATGGATGACTAAAATGAAATGGAAAAAAAGATAATTATTTTAGAAAAGAGTTGTTCAAAATAATTATCATGTGAAAATTATTTCTAAGAATTATACAAGAGTTGTATGTTAAATATTTCTAATTAATACAAGAGTTGTATGTAAAATATTTATCATTTCTATTTAAGAAACAAAATTGTATTCAAAAGAGTTTGAATACATTTTACTGAAAATTCTAAAACTAAACTACCATTCTAGCTCATTAATCCTACCAAAAGTTATAGACTCGAATTGTTCAACATATACTTCACGATGAGCTCTTCACATGAATTGTTGGGGGACTTGAAGAATTTATAAAGCTACATTAATTAGGTAAGTGTTTTACATAATATTTTAGTACAATTGTTCATCATGTTTATAAATGTATAATTGTTATACTTATTCATATATGTGATATATGTGTTTAATTGTTAAATTATATGTATTTGTTAATATGCTTCCACTATATATAATAATTTTTGAAATTATGTATACACTCATATGTCACACATTCGATTCCCAACAATGTTACCCTTGGCTTCATCACCATTCGCTACTGCCACTGATCAATTATCTTTTATGATTTTTCTACTTGATGAAAATCTCATTCAACGGAAGATAAAATAAATTCTGATTTCTGAGAAATCCCAACAAGTAAACAATATCAACAATTAATTTTCAGGTTAATTCATCGAAATGGATTGTGATTATCTATAAACGCTTAATACTAACTTGGCCATCAATCGTCAATATGAAGCAGCTAAATGTACCTTTCCTCAGAATTAGAATTGCTTTCTAAGTAAGACATCGAGACTTGTAGGTAATGTTACCATTGGCTTCACCATTCATTACTGCCACTGATCGATTATCTTCCATGATTTTTCTACTTAGGGAAGCAAGTCTGATTCCGGGGAAAGGTATGTTTAGCTGCTTTTATTGACGATTGATGGCCAAGTTAGTATTAAGCGTTTATGGATAATTGCAATCTGTTACGACGAATTAACATAACAATTAATTGCTGATATTGTTTACTTGTTGGGATTTCTCAAAAATCAGAATTTATTTTATTTTTTGTTGAATGAGATTTTCATCAAGTAGAAAAATTATGAAAGATAATCGATCAGTGGAAATAGCGAATAGTGATGAAGCCAATGGTAACATTACCTACAAGTCTTACTCGGGGAAGCAATTCTGATTCCGGGAAAAAGTATGTTTAGCTGCTTCTTATTGATAATTGATTGCCAAGTTAGTATTAAGTATTTATGGATAATTGCAATCTGTTTTGACGAATTAACATGTTACTTAATTGCTGATATTGTTTACTTGTTGGGATTTCTCAGAAATCAGAATGTATTTGATTTTCTACTTGATCAAAATCTCATTCAACAGAAAATCAAATAGATTCTGATTTCTGAGAAATCCCAACAAGTAAACAATATCAGCAATTAATTGTCAAGTTTAATTCGTCGGATTGCAATTATCCATAAATGGTTAATACTAACTTGGCCATCAAGTGTCAATAAGAAGCAGATAAATATACCTTTCCCTAGAATCAGAATTGCTTCTCCAAGTAAGAAGTCAAACAAGTAAGAGTTGTGGGTAATGTTACCATTGGCTTCATCACCCTTTGCCACTGCCACTGATCGATTATCTTCCATGATTTTTCACTTGATCTATGATGTATGACTGGGCACTGGCATGATTCTTCTGTTGATTTCCACCTCACTATATAGAAATCCATCCTAGGAACTTGCAAAAATGCCATGAAGAACGAAGGTGAAACTTTCAAGGGTACTACACCATTTGACAGAATTGTTGTAATTCCATTTGATATTCCTTGATGTAAAATTTTATAATTTGATTTGTGAGGAATCCTCAATGACTTGTTGAGTGAGTTTTACTAGGAAATTTCCTCTGCTGTATTGATGAGAATATTGTTTAGAACTTTCTATGGAACGTTATAGAGTTTTATTTTACATCTGCTCTTACATGTCAGCTGTGATGAAGAGAACAATTCACTGTCTAGATGTTACTGAATTAACCTTGAAAAGATTTACGGTTGTATTAAATAAAAGAATCTATAGGAAGACTAGTTCAAGATCCAAGTTTCCGCTCCAGCCCGCAGAGCTGCCAAAGATTGAAAAACGATAGAATAATAATTTGCAGAACCATATTAAGAATGCACTTGGTTAAGTAATCTTACCATATGAACTGTAACACCACATCTGAGTTACAAGAGCAAACTCAGTTGCATATAGTCAAGCAAATCCTCATCAAGTGTTGGTTGTTTCAGTTGATATACCTTGTACTGCAAATTTGTGGAAGTGAAAAGGTTCAGCCATCAGCAAAAATGTTGTTCTTGTTACTGCTTTGGTTCTTTAGAGCCACTCAAGGTGCAGGAAGGAGGGAAAAACTCTAAAGTGTATTTGTTTTCAGTGAAAGAGAGTGATGAAAGAATCCAGAAGAAGAGCCGATTACTCTGCCACATGAGATTTTTTAAATAGAAGATTAATCCCATGTTTAAGCAAAAACCTACGTTGTAAATTGTCAAGTTTCTATTCTATTGACTCGTCAATTATAAAGCTTTGTCATGTCTCTAAAGATAGAAAAAGACAACAGGGTTAATCCAAATCTTTTAAGCATGATGAAATTTTTTTTTCTAGTATATATAATTAGGCAGTGACAAAAAACTTGCAGATTAGGATACTGCACAACGACGGACCATCAAAACCTCGGGGTAAGGATGGGATCACCTTCGATACGGTCCGCAAACCTGTGAGAGAGAGAGCAAGAGAGATTCACTTACTAGATACAATGAAGAGCTTGTGGGAAACAACTTATATTGACAAAATTGCATTCAGGATGGCTCTGCCATTTTAATGAGGATTCCTAAGGCAAATGTAACCTGTCACGCTCACTATTAAATTATAAATATGTAGCATTTTAGAGACCTGATTGATTGCAAAAGGTTACCCAGTTGAGTTGGTACCATAAAATTGTGGGCGGAGAGCCCAACTTTATCTAAACTCTTCCCCACAGGCCTTCCCATCTTCTTGTCCAAATGCTGTTTCCAACAAAGCACGAAAAAGGAAACTTCTGCAAAACTTTCGGTATTTGATGGCATGTACAAAGTATTCCACTCCTTTGTTTTCATCGACAAAGGAGATCAATGCTTTGTTGGGATAAACAGAAGAAGTAATACAATGTCTAATATGCGAAATTGCCTTTCAATTTCTTCGTTGAAGGGATATGTACATGCACGAAGCGGTAACAGGCATGAAGTGGAAAATGTATTTGTAAATTGATCCGGTGTGCACTCTTTTCAGCAATGGCTGTAGTTTTCCAATGTTATAAAGGTGGCCAAACTGATTTATTCAGATGAAACAAAAGATATCGTTAAGATTTAGAACATTATTGTATTCTCCCCCAACTTCAGCATTTTAGGCAACCATTCATATACATTGTGCCACCATCTTAGCTGCCAAATTGCATATCAATTCCTATACCACTGTACAGAATGAATGATAAATTACATCTTAAATTATTTTCCCAAAATTTTCATTCCAATTAATATGTCACTCATGAAAGTGTGTTGTGCGCTAAGTTATTGTGTACATTTTAATTTTAATTTTACACGTCATACATGAAAAATTTATATAATAAAATATTAAAAAAATATATCTCATTATATTAATGAAATAAAAGAGAATTTGTCTTTGAAGTGTGCTTTAAGTAATTATAGACGAAAACAAGATGAAATTTTTTGAACTAGAATAATAAACTTCTTTTCTCGGGCAAAAATTATTGTTGAAGCAACCCTTTACTTCTTTGCTTCTTATTTATTTCACTCGGCCAAAATCTTACACTAAATATTTAGTGAATGTTTTAGCACTTACTTCTTCACTTGTTAAATGCAAATGAAGAAACCGGCCTCATTTTATAGCCTTTGATTACCGTCCATTATCCAATTAAATTCAATTTAGTGTCCTTTTTGCTTAAGCATGACAAAGAATTTATATAGCACACTTCGTGCGTCATCAATTGATTAGTGGCAAAGCGAATGAGGTGGCCGAAATCTTATACAAATTAGTTGCTAAATGCTTTGTAATTTAACAAGGCAAAGCCATCTCCTGCAAAAGCAATAAGTATGGCAAATCGATTACCTTATAAATGATGAATAAGAAACGGACAGGTCATGCTTTTACATTAAGCATGACAAAAAAAAGAGGTTATTTCATACTTATTAATGAACTAACAAATGCCACCTCTTGGTTATACCATTTTGGTCATATATTGGCCTTTCATGCCACCGTTTGATAATTAAACAAGTCATTCTTATTATGCTATGTGCATGCTATTATAAATTAATGATATTGACATATGGTAATAAAGGAATGAAGTGGTAAGTCTCACTTGTTAACAACTTGAGCTTAACACTTAGATCTTGTTAATTTTTTGAGAGATTTTAAAATAATTTTTAGAATTTAAGAATTTCTCAAATCGAACTATTCGATCTAGTGCACTACCCTAATACATAACGAGTACACTTCATATAGTGAAACTATCTAGGTTCACACCCATTTGTCTTATAAAACTTTTTCGTAAGTCCATTAACGATGCCTCATACATACGTTATGAAAATAACAAAAAAATGCGTTGAACCATACAAATTGAGGTTAATATATATTCATATAATCACTCGATTATTTATATCTTGGAAGACCGGAGATATAGATTATCACCGTCAAGTTTTCATATGCTCAACCCTAAAAATTATCTCTAGATTCGTATTCTTATAAATAATATCTACAAACACTTTTAAGATATTTTTTCTTCTACAGGAAACACTTTCCTAAGTTTATTACTTATGGTCATAAGATTTTTTGAAATACACTCTTAGAGCATTTGGATATATAGCTCATCCATATAAGCTGATGGAAACTCCATGAGCATCGGACCATACTTAGCGACATCCAACTGTCAGGCTATGAAAGATCTCTAACATGTGTAGAACCTTAGTATGGCAGATCACTCACAAGCCCATCATGGTGCTCAAGTCAAGGGACCACGAATACTTCTTAACTCGAAAATACCCTCAATTGTCGACTTTATGGGATGTCTATTGAAGGTCTTAATTAAGTTTGTTCGGTATCTAGTCCTCACTAAATATCCGCATGTCTATACGAACTTGCATTAAGCTCATGGTCTAGTAAGACTAATCATCTGAACCATCCAAACATAGGCATACACTTATCTATATTAAATAAGATTTTCACATACAAAACCACATCAGTGAAAATAGATCAAGAATATAGCGTTTAAGAACATAATTACACAATGACATTTCTTAGCACTATTTGCAACCCTTTGTAACTATGTCATTGCTAATATACCCTCGAGTCTTTGCCTATTTCAGACAAGACTCTAACTCTTTAGATTTCACTAACTTTTGTAACCTACTAACTCTTAGCAGTGCTAACTCTCAGCAATTATAACTCTCAGCGTTGCTAACTCCTAGCCTTGGTTTAAACTCTTTTAGACTAAATCTAAACTCCTTTAAATCATACAATGTCTGAGATGCTGCCAACATCTTACCATAAATATTTAATATTAACAATTTTATTCAAAATTCTTATTGTATAAATATTAAACAATTAATATTCATACAATATTAGAATGGAATGTAATCACCATTTCTAATAACTCTCACTTGCTCTAGTGTCATTCACGATGATATCTAATACATATTGTCTCTATGTGTTTCTCAAACACATTAGGAGTTAAGCCCTGAGTGGGTCCTGCTATATTATTTATGGAATATATCATAGATACTATTATATCTCTGATAGCCAAGAACTTTCTAATTATATAGTATTCAGAGTACACATGATCAGAATTCTGATGTACCTTATGGCGTCTTAGCTTGGGTAATTACCCCGTTATTATTGCATTTAGTGGGATAGGATCCACTCAGCTTAGAACTATTCTAAGCTCTACAACTAACTTGTATATCCATATAATTGTTTTTTGTAGGCTTCGCAAGTCATAACATATTCTGCCTCCAAGGTAGAATCAGCTGTGGATATTTATATTACACTATAAACTAACTACAGTATCGATGAGAAGAAATACAAAACCAGATGTGAAATTTCTACCATCCAAACCAAACTAAAGTCCAAGTCTGCGTATCTTCTCATATGTATATAACTTTCTCCATGATTTAGAAACTTATCCTTTATACCTTTTAGAAATATAAGATATGTTTCTCGACCATTTAATATACGCAACTTGGATTAGTTCGATACTAGCTCGCACTTACAGTCATTCTAATGCAAATCTCGTATATAACATAACGTATATTAAGCTACCTTTAGCTTATACACATGATATGTTAGACACTTTAACCCTTTCATCTTCTTATCGATTACACTTCCTCCTAGAAAGATGAATGCCATTTTGAAAAGTACATTAACTGTCTTACAATTATTGAAGTTGTACCTTTCTATAACTTAGTCAATGTATGAGAATTGGGATAGTCCTACTACTTTCTAGCTCTATCTCTATAATGATTTATATATAGAAAGTCTTTCCAAAATCTTTTATGGAGAAGTTTTTTTCTTAAATAACTCTTATCCATCTAAATTGCAACATACCAACGTCATTTTCAATAAAAAGGTATGTCATTCACATAGAGAACTAGAAAGACAATTATGCTTTCAGTGGCCTTTCTAAACTCACATGCTTTCTCTTCTTTCTAAATGAAACCAAACTCTATGGTTTCCTTATCAAGACAAAGATTCCAACATCGAAAAAACTACTTAAATAGACTTCTTTAGTTTGCCTATTAGATTAGAAATTAGGCTTTATGTAAAACCTTCAAGTTGTTTCATGTATATTTCTTATTCGAGATATACATTCTAAAACGTTGTCTTTACATCCATCTACCAGACCTCAATATCTTAATATCTTGTATTAGCCAACAAAATTCGAATTGACTTAAGTCTACTTACTAGTGAAAAAGGTTTCCTTATAACTGATCCTAGATCTCTTATTGTAACCTTTTATCACCAATCGCGCTTTAAAGGTCCCTAACTTTATACTAGGTCTATGCTTCTGCTGCGTAAACTCATTTACGACTGATAAAAACTATTCCTTCGGGAAGCTCAATAAAGTCCTAAACTTGATTGTCATGCATAGAATCATTTTTGAATTTCATGGCATCTTACCATTTTTTTTTAATTGATGACTAACATCTTCTCTCTATAAATCAAATGATCATTTTCTTTAAATAAGAAAACAACAAAGGCACATACATGTATCAGGTATACCTAATATGTGACTCTTAATATATTTTTTGACTTATAAAGAGAGTGTGTTAAATATATTTCACTTAATTGACTTTTAAGCTACATCGTCGGTTTATATACATCTTGATTGAGTTCATTAAGTTCAATATTTCTATAATCCTCACGATCTTATGAGAAATTATTTCTCAAGAAAGGTGGCATTATAAAAAATGAACATATTTTACTTCTTTAGATCATAGAACTGTATTTTATAGAAAGCTTGAGAAACCTTATAAACTGATACTTATACCCTTTGGGTGTAAAATTATCTTATCACGCAACTTTTATGTAACTAAGACAACCCAAAATCTTAACGTACTTAAGATTCGGTTTCCTACCAATCTATATCTCATACAGAACAGAAGGAATAACTTTTGATTGAACTTTATTCAATAAGTGATTAGCAGTTAATAGAGCACATCCCCAAATATATTCTAAATGATTGGTGAAGCTCAACATTAATCAAACAATATCTAACAAAATCTAATTTCTCCTCTCCAAAACACCTTTATGTTGAGACTCACCTGGAGGACTATATTGAGCGAGAATCCTATTCTTTTTTAAATAATCTATAAATTTACTGCTCATATATAAATCGTCTCAATTTAATCGAAGACATTTAATATACATAAGGGTTTATTTCTCTGCTTCTAGTCAGAACTTTTTGAACACTTCAAATGTTCTCGACTTGTGTTTACCAAAAACACATGTTTGTATCATAAAAAATCGTGATAAAGACAATGAAGTATCAAAATCTACCCAGTGGCAATATGATTCATTAGAATATATACATCATTATATATAGTTCTAATAAATCAATGGGTCGGTATCTAATGCCTACATAAGTATTTGGTCATTTTCCCTCGAATTCAAGATTCATAAACTAGCCAAGGTTTTATAGTCAAATCAAATATCTTCCTATCCTTAACTAAACGGGATAGTCATCTCACGTCTATATTGACAGGACCCGCCCCGAGATCCTCTACTATAGATCTCAACGGCTCTGTCGAGTACCCTAACAGAAGTTCTTCAGAATCTAACTGTGAAATTTTGAGAAATTCCGCAAGGCGAACCCCTTTTTAATTCTTGCTATTACTGAGAAAATCTTAGAATATACATGAAAATATCTTATTAAATTTAAGAGGAAAAAAAACAGACATAATTTTCTCTGTTTTTCTGAAAATTCCATATAAAACCTGTCAGGAAAATTTCACTTCTATTTCAAATAACTTTTCAATACTTTCAAATGGAATCTCCGGTCCTTCTCAAAATCAAATTCAAACTCAACTCAAAATTTTCATTTTAATCACAAACTGGGATACTAATAAAAAGTGAAACAATCATCATCGTATCAAAACCTCTTGTTGTTTGTCCAAAACATATTTACAAAATACACAAATCTATAACTATTATGCAGAAAGCAAAAAGAGTGCTACTTAGCACATTTACATTTATAAAATGATCGTCCGACTGGGCCACTAATCAGTCGAAGGAGAATCAGCAACTTGTGCACCAAGGCCTGCACCTGGAAGGGGGTTAGTAAACGTAAAACACAAAATGAGTGAGCTAAAGAAGCTTAGTGAGTGCATTTAAGATTTCAAATAAAAATAAAATTCTGCATAGATATTAAATTCTAAAATACATGCATAAATCATTCTTCTAAAACTTGTATAAAGCTGTAAAATGGTTTCTAACATCACATGCTGATGAAATCTTGCTGAGCGAGTTTTATTTACATCTTCAGAAAATAATATCCAAAATCTATAAGACATAATTACTAGCATGTATATCTATAAATGCGTAATATGCGTTCAATAGCTCGAAAACTATTAAAGCCCTCGCTCAGCCATTTTCCTTCTAAACTGTACCAATGCTAACCCTAAAGCTCTATACTCACGCAGTGGCTCAACTAGCATCGCACAACGTGAGTAGGTCATAGAGCGTCTTAACTAGTATTACCCACTGTGAGATCTCAAGACATCTCACTACTATACAGCGGAATCCTACATTGCCTACACATAGCAAGACAATACCTCGTACACATAGAGCGAGTCACACGACTCAACATCCCAACTCCTTGGAGTTAGTGACGCAACCCCCAATACTTCCCATGCGTACGGGATATACCGGCCGGGTCTTAAACCATCACCACCACTATAAATCTGAGGGTACCAATGGCCTTGAAAACTAATTTAATAACAACTAAACATAGAAATTCAGGATTCTAACAGTAGATAAAAACTACAAATCATATTTATGCATTTAATATCATATAAGACATAAAATTCGAACATATTAAAATATACTAAACAAAAGATACATAAAACCAATTTTCACTCACCGAACGCTTCCAGCTCAAACTTTCTTTGAAACTTTTCATGCTTTTACCGCTCTTGGTTTTCTTCATCTACATGTCAAAAATGACATTTAAAATCTTTATAAATACTAAAATTCCACTTCACTAATAAGCGCCCTAATCTGCTTCGAGGCCCGGATGATTCCACTTTTCTATTTTTCATTACAAAGCCATTCAATCTTGTTTAATCTAGTTTAATTTACCATCCGAAGCTATAAGAATTATTAAATACTTATAAATTTGGTTGGACATAATTGCCCTTCACCTTACCAAAATGGACAATTATGTCCTATTTTCTTTATTCTTGATTTTTCATTTACCATATACATTCAATTTACATAAGGCACCATTTATACCCAACAATTCAACCAACACACAACTCAAGCCCTATAATCGCCCAAGTGGCCCGAATTCACCTTCTCCACCAAACACACTTCTTTTCTCAATTTCTTATTCCAATAGCATCCAAATCAAGCCAATTTATTTCCAATGTCCTAATTGCAACCAATTGAAGTTTCTACATCAAAGTCACCCAAAACCCTAATTCTTACCTTACTAATTTCTTCAATTTGATGACTCCTTTAAGCTCCACACTTAAATTCAACTCAATCTAAATCAAGCATATACACAAGAACATTAATTGAAGTTATCATGGAAAATTCATCCTACACCATTAGTAAATAGTACTTTTCTTACCTATTTTCCTTGAATTCTCACTATTGAAAGCTTCAATTGATCTTAAGAACTTGTATTTGACTTTATTTTAGCTGAACAAGTATGAAAAATCATGAAATAACTTTGGGTTTTACTGTAGCAGTGTCACCCCTCTCTTGGCCAAACACTCTCCCTTTTGCTCTAATGTGTTTTTGTTTTTCATTTCATGAAATTTCTACACACTTCCACTTTATATATAGTCCCCTCTCAAGTGTCTAATTTGCCCCTCAACTTACTCTAAATTTTTAATTTGCCATTGGTTAGAAAGTAAGTATTTAATTAGTTATTTGGTAACTATTTTGTTAGAATAGTTAAAGAAACTAACTAGACTTCCAACTTGGCAATCCATGAAATTGTCTCTAATTGGCCCATTCTCTAACATATGGATTGTGTTTCTCAACAAAAGCTTGTCTCATGCATAACCCTTAAATGGAAATTCATGTAGTAAATTAAAATTTCCTTTTCCAAGCCAATAAAGAAAATTTCAAAAAATATTGTATGGTCGTCCGACACTCCAACCAAGTGTGAAATTACTAATTTAGGTCTAATACCTTTCACGTACACCATATCAAAAAAACATTTCTAATAAGGTTAAAATTGGTTAACCCTACGGTGTCTTATTACTCTATACCGAAATCTAGGCACCAATACTACTAATATGGATTGAATATTACATACATGACTTAATCTTATGTTCCACATTATTATTCAATATTTTCGAACTACTAATTATTATATTCATCTAGAGATTTTCTGTTATATTTAAGATATAATGGCCATTCATTAACTAACATTCAGTTAGTAAAATATTATCATTATCATATTTACATAAGGAACTATTCATGATGTATATATAATAACCTTGTCTATTTATTATAAGGAGGATGTGATTTGCCTAATAATATTTGGCATAAAATATACAATGTAATGCTTCTACCAAAAATAGAGAAATGACTTAAAAGTCCTAACAGTTATCACATTTAGGAAATCTACATTTCCTATATGAAGTTGTACTTCTCCTTTTATAGCATCCTAACATTCCTTAATTCATGCAATGCTTTACATATATGAGAAAGACAAACAGTATTTCATACGCTTGCACTTCTTAGCATCATATACTAATAAAATGTCAATGATTGGTAAATAGATATCTAAGGGGTCATCATTCCAAAAGTAAGGTACATTAAATAGTAATATTTACTATTTTAAACCTCATCAAAGTGGAAACACATTCCATTGTGTTTGACTCTCAAATCATTCTTAATCCTATTTTTGATATTTACTATTTTAAACCTCATCAAAGTGGAAACACATCAATTTATACGCGCATGTTCGCACTGATGATAATTAGACATCAAGGCTAGGAATATGATTTGACTCTCAAATCATTCTTAATTCTATTTTTGATAAATTTTCACCTCATCGAAAAGATATTATCAAAACTTCCTCTAATCATCTCTTGATCAATAATATATCCAAGATTTTCTAAATCTAGAACTATTCTCAAATTCATTGGCAAATGAAAATATTTTTCAGTACTCTATAGTTGGTGTGCCTAGATCAAGTATACTAATGGATTACTTATACTAATCTTATCTCTATAAGATACTTAGGAGATGTTTAGATGAACATTTCTAATCATTAATTAATAACACTTTAGATCATGGGTATAACTTTTATACATTTTTTAATCTAAAGATCCCCTCCCACTATTTTACATAATCTCTTAAATCTCTCAAATAGGAAAGCAACAATTTAAACTTTTTAAACTATACAGCGGGAAGTGGACCCTATTGGTATTTTATTACAGCCTCACGTTTTAGCAATATTAGCCTTTGTAAACTCAAAAGGCAGACAACTCTTATCAATTGCATCTCTTGCAACTATTACCACTCATCCTAAATACACCTTATCATCATGCTTTAGCAATATTGGGTAAGTGTATTCCAGATTAACTTATCAACGATCAAATATACGTTACTGATACTACCCTCACGATTTAGCAATATTGGATAATATGTTCGCATATATTTGTCTCATCTCATATTTAACCCATATAGTCTAAATCACATCAACCATTCCCTTACGCTTTAGCAATATTGAAAAAGATCGAAGTGGCTCATCTAACACCGTATTGACAATACCGACCATCACGTAATATTATCTCATAATAAAATACTATTCATCTAATTAATAGAGATTTTCGTATTCTTATCCCCATCTCAATCACACATTTGTTTTATACACGAACAACAAACCCCCACCATTAGGACTCTTATTGTGGTTACTAACATAAACAAATAGCCCACAGTTTATAATGCAATTATTGTAACAGTTATAAAGTACAATAAAATTAATAATAAATATTTTAAACACTTTAAAAATAAATAATTGTTAGGGTCGGTGCTTACGTGTCATCCCTGAACAAATACTTGTGTATTTATACAATTGTACATTTCTATTAAATTGCTAATACCCACTTATATGATATTATATAATGTAACGTTACAGACATTGTAGATCTGAAAGAGTTCGGATCAAATCTAAAGGAGTTTAAATAAGGGCTCATGGTTAGCCATGCTGAAAAATATAAATACTAAATATTAGCACAGCTAAGTGTTAGCTGGTTATAATACTCAGCAGATCTAAGAGTTGGAACTTTATCTGTAATGAGACATAGACCTAGGAATATACTAGTAACTGCATAGTTACAAGAGTTACAATCGAGTGCCAAGAAATGCTAGTTGCGCAAGTATGTTCTCGAATAATTATCCCTGATCTATTTATGCCGATGCGGGTCTGTCGGTGGATACCTTAAATATATATTAGTATACATCGTACCTATAGGGTTAGATGGTCGTTCCTAGCCGACCGTGAGCTTAGAGCTCGTATTGACATATAGGTATCCAGTTAGAACTAGATATAGGAAAAACTAATGAGGGCCTCCGATAAACATCCTATATAAGCCGTCAATAGAGGGTCCTCTCAAGTTGAATAGTATACGTGGTCCTTTGACCTGAGTGTCATGGTGGGCTTGTAAGTGATCCATCATGCTTTTGTTCCATGCATGTCATAGACCTTTCATGGTGTGATCGCTAGGTGTCGCTGGGTATGGTTCGATGCTTATAAAGTCTGATGTGTACATATATGGGATCCGTCTGCTCGTATAGGGAGTTTGATATCTAGATGCTTCGAGATTGTATCTCAAAAAATCTTGTGACCACAAGCATTAATCCCTGGAAAGAGTTTTATCAGGGTGGAATAATATAGCATAGGAGTTTGCGCATATTGTTTAGAGAGATACAAGTCTGGAGATAAGACATAGATGAGCACAAGGGGATTTGACGGTGATAATCTATATCCTCGCACATCCAAGATATCATGACGGAAGGACTATACGTATGCGTTGTAACCTCAACTTGCATAATTCAACGTGCTAATTTGTATATCCGTGACGTGTGCGTGGGACATTGTTCACGGACTCATAGAATAGTTTCATTTGACAAATCGAGCGTAGGACCTAGGGAGTCCCATGATATGGAGTGTACTCGTTGTGCATGGGGCAGCGTGCTGGATTAAAGTGTTTAATCTAGTAATATTCAACACTACCACAGGAATGCGTATGTGTCTGTATTTAATTGTTAAATACAACAATTAGTCAATAATTATATTTACTAATTGTATAATAACATGTGACGTATTGTGGACCCTCAGTTGAGTTTACCCAAGTGTGAAATTTGGTGGGACCCATTAGAGATATGCTTGGTAACTATTCACGATGGGCAAAATGGTTATTTCACACTATGATTATTTAATTATTAAATAATCATTCTCTCTCATTATTATGTTATATTATATTATTATTATATTTGGGTGCCAAATAGTTGGCACCCATTATATTGTTATTTATATATTATATTATATTAATATTATATATATATATAAAGAGAGAGAGAGAGAGAGAAGAGAGGTGTGTATGTGTGTGTGTGTGTGTGTGTGTATGTGTGTGTGTGTGTTTGGTGTTAGCAGAGAAAGAGAGAAAGAAATGGAGAAAGAAAAGAAAGAAGAGAAACCGAAGAAGAAGAAGAAAAAAAAGAAGGGAAAAATTTAACTATTTCATTTTTCTCTATACTTCCAATTGAAGCAATGATAGATTGCTTCAAATTCTTCATTTCTTATCCTTTTGGAGAAAATGATATAAACACACACCCGACCATTTTGAGGATTAAGAGTTAATCCCGTGCTGGATACAAGGCTGTTGTTCTAGCTCACCAAGCCCACCGTATTGGTAACTAGAACTGTTCGCGAGTTGGTCTCCATGCGGACTCCAGAGACATACGTGTATAACGTTACATGTTAAGCTGAGTTCTTAACCTTTCTAATATATTAATGTGATTAATATATTTATTTATTATGTTTATTGTATATTTTACGCTTTCGTCGCGTACAAATTTGTATATGATATTTATTTTAGGCAATAGATACAATTGAACATGCATATACCCACATGTATTAGATCTCCGTCAATAATAATCGAAGTAACTGATGTAATTATAGCTTTTGTAGGTTATCGATGCTGCGACACTGGAGGCCCAGCCTCTGGTGTCACAGTGCCAACCTTTACAACACTACAGTGCTAGGGTCTCTACCTTAGCACTGCAACGACATGGGAGGTTCTTCTTCCAATGCTGTTGTGCTAAGCCGCATGCATTGTGGTGTTGGGGTTGAGATCCCCAACGCTGGAGGTAGAACCTCTAGCGCTATGACATTGAGGCGTAAAAACCCAAGCGCTGCAGTGCTTTTCACCAGCGTCGCAGCACTAAAGCCTAAATAACCCCAACACCACGGTGCCGAGTAACACCACCATGATGTCTCATTCAATAATGTCTCGATAACGTGTCTTTCAATTTTTAAATCACATAATCAACAACCACAAGACATCCTAATTATGCTACGGACACTCTGATTAAGCATAAATAGCATACAATCATGTATTGGATGAGTGTGTACATTTAATTTTTAATTTTACACGTTATATATGAAAATTTTGTGCATCAAAATATTAAAAAATATATCTCATTACACAAATGAGATAAAAGAAAGCTCATCCTTGAAGCGTACTTTAAGAAATTCTAGTCGAAGACGGGGTGAGATTCCTTAAGTTAGAATGGCAGTCTCCTTTTCTTGATTGGAATTGTTGTTGAAGCAACCCTTTGATTCTTATTTATTTCACTCGGCCAAAAGCTTACACTAAATATTTAGTGAATGTTTTAACACTTGCTTCACTTCATTTGTTGAATTCAAATGAAGAAACCGGCCTTAGTTTATGGCCTTTGATTGCCATCCATTGTCTAATTAAATTTAATTTAGTGTCCTTTTTGGTTAAACATGACAAAGTAATTATATAACACACTTCATGCTTCATCAATTGATTAGTTGCAAAGTGAATGAGGTGGTCGAAATCTTATACAAATTAGTTGCAAATGCTTGTAATTTAACAAGGTAAAGCCACCTTTTGCTAAAGTAATAAGCATGTAAATCTATTACCTCTCAAATGATGAATAAAAAACAGACAAGTCATGTCTTTTATAGTAAGTATGACAAAGGAAAAGGTTATTTCATGCTTCATAATGAATTAACAAATGCCACCTCTTGGTTATACCATTTTGGCCATATATTGGCCTTTTATGCCACCATTTAATAATTAAACAACCATTTTTTTTATGCTATGTATCATGCCATTACAAATTAATGGCATGATATATGGCATCAATTAAAGGGATGAAGTGGCAAATCCCAATTTTTAAACCCTTGGTTTAACATTTAAACCCTGTTAATTTCCAGCGAGACCTTAAAATAATTCATGCCTTCTGAAAACTTCTTAGATCGAACCATTCAATCCAATGTGCTGCCCTAATGCACAATGAGTATACTTCATATAGTGAGACTCCTTAGGTTCATAACCGTTTATCTTACAAAACTCTTCTGTAAGTTCATAAATGATGCCCCACATATATGTTATGAAAATAAAAAAGCTCGTTGAACCATACAAGTTGAGGTTAATATATATTCGTATAATCCCTATATCATTTATATCTTGAAAAAGCGAAAACATAGATTATCACTGTCAAGTCTCCATACGCTCAACTCTATAACTTATCTCTAGATTCATATTCCATAAATAATATTCATAAACACTTTTGAGATATTATTTCTCACACGGAAAATACTTTCTCGGGTTTATTATTTATGGTAATAAGATTCTTTGGAATACAATCTTAGAGTATCTGGATATACAACTCACCTATATAAGTTAACAAATCTTATATCAACACACATCAGACTCTATGAGCATCGGACCGTACCCAGCGACACCTAATAGTCAGACTATAAAAGGTATTTGACATGTGTGAAACCTAAGTATAGTAGATCACTTACAAGTCCACCATGGTAGTCAGGTTAAAGGGCCTACAAATACTACTCAACTCGAAAGTACCCTTCATTAACGGTTTTATGGGATATCTATTAGAGGTCTTAATTGAGTCTGTTCAGTATCCAGTCCTCACTAAATATCCGTATGTCTATACAAGCATCCACTAAACTCATGATCTACCAAGACTAACCATATAGACCATATAGATATAGGCATATACTTATCTATATTAAATATAATTTTCACCGATAGACCTTTATCAGTGAAAATAGATTAAGAATATAACGTTCAAGAATATACTTGCATAATGATATATCTAAATACTATTTACAACCTTTTGCAACTCTATCATTGCTAATATACCATTGAGTCTTTGTCTAATTTCAGATAAGGCTCTAACTCTTTAAATTTCGTTGACTATAACCTGCTAACTCTTAGCAGTGCTAACTAGTAACAATTATAACTCTCAGCGTTGCTAACTTTTAGTCATGTTCTAAACTCTTTTAGACCAGATCTAAACTTCTTCAGATCATATAATTTTTAAAATGCTACAAACATCTTACCATAAATATTTAATATTAACGATTTTATTTGAAATACTTATTATACAAATATTAAATAATTAATATTTATATAGAATGATATGCAAGCACTATTTTCAACAACTCACTCATTAATTGAGAATGGGTTAATGTAATTAATTATTTAAAAATTATAAATATTTATTATTTAATAAATAATTGACGCATCAATTAGAAAAAAATAGAATAAATACTTCAACTTAAATAATAATACTACACCTATAAAGTTACGTTACTAACCTATAAAGTTACGTTACTAACTTTATGTTTTAACTGTATGATGTTGATGTGTTTATTATTAATTAATATTTTAAAAAATTAACAACTATTTAAGATGCATTAGTCATTAATCAATGACATTATTTAAAATTAAATCTTAAAATATCTTATATTATAGTCGACTATTGAATTTGTTTTGAAAACTTCTATCTAAAATGACTTCTTGAGGTGAATCACGTTAAATTAATAATATTTAGAAATTTTTTGTAAATAGTTAATTTATTAAAGTATTTTTCTTTCTTAATTAACTTTAAATTTTTTAACTCTCTTAACCAAACAATATAAAAGTGGACACAAATATTCTTTTTACTATTTTAACAAAACCTAGTGTACAATATCTACTACATTATCATTTTTTTTCTTATTTTTATAACTAATTTATTTATAAATTTTTTTTATTATGTATGTTGTTATTAATTTATATTATTTATTTAAAATTATATTTAATTTAACTACACTATATAAATATATTATTTATTTAATTGTAATAATTATTACATGTCGTACCACTGATATTTTTAATTTAAAATATTATTTATGGTGTTGTTATTTAATAAATAATATGATTAAATTAAATAATTAACAAATAATATAATAAAATAAAATAAATATAATTTTAATACACAAATACAATTTTAAAATTTTAAAAATATAAATATTAATGTTAAATAAAGAATATAAATTTTTGAAATAATAATATAAATTAATTATACTATACATAATAAATTAAATATTATAAATAAATAAATTAAATATTTATTATCACCCCAATAAATAAAATATTATAAAATCATTTACTGTAAAGGTGCTGTTGAAATAGTAAAAATTATTTAACCACAAAAGTTAAAAAAATTTAAAGTTGGCTATTTATGAAAAATTCCCATAATATTTGACCCTCAAAATATCAGATAATAGCCAAGCCTGTGCTATTGTTGAGTTCTCTTTCTATTTTCATCCCGTAGCTGTTCAAGCTCGTATATTAGAGCAATTTGCTGCTTTTCAATAAACATAGTATGATCAGCTATAAAACACAGTAATGAGTAAATCATGAATTGTACAGAGATGACCATGCCTCATTGGAAAGGAGGGGAAGTTGATAGATTGAAAGCCAAATTGCTTGTGAATGAGACAATGAGAAACCTGATAAGCATAACCATTTGTTGTAACTCAACCGGGTTAGTGTTGGTCATTTGGGTTCTGGATCCGAGTTTAAAACATTTAAATGTCTGAATATAACACAAGATTATTCCAAAGAAGCCTCCTGAATACACTTTTAAAGGGGATACCCTTGTACTCTTCTCCAAAACAAAACATACCCCTGCCCATATTATTACTAAATTGGCTGCAATAGACTTAGTCCACAATTTGTCTTCATTGACATAACAACGCTAACAGCAACAATCAACTGTTGCTGGAAAACGCAGCTACCTGCTCATCGAGCACTCAATTTTGATTTTTACAAGGATGCAGTAATATTATAATAGTATTGCATCTATAAAAATATACACAACCAGAAGTATTCACTACATAACACAGCATATGGTGATACTGTCAAACCGAACCGGCCATTTGCCTAAACTTCTCAGCTCCTGCAGCAGAACATCCAAGTTACCAGTTTCTACCAACTGGCATGCTTGAAAATGTGAACTCTCATGGATCACAAATATTTCCACCAGATAATAAGGATCGTAATCATACTAGGTGTATATGCATGAGCAATTTTTGATCCAGTGCTCACACCACTACTCCCACTTACTACTAGTCATAGATGTGGCAACACTCATTTCAAGTTATGCAAGTCATGATGAATAAACATTCACTACTCCCACTTACTACTAGTCATAGATGTGGCAACACTCATTTCAAGTTATGCAAGTCATGATGAATAAACATTTTCAATTCTTGCAAGAAGGTTGATAGCGCAAGATGAAAAAGAGAATCAAATCCAAATAGAACCTTGTGCTAACAAGAACAAATCTGTCTCCTATACTCAACCATGTAAAGAAAGCACGTGCGCTATTTGACAAATAATAAACCATTCAGTCCCTAATCCCTCTGCGTACTTTTGATAAACTAACATTTACTGTCTAGTGTCGATACCAATATCACTTCTCTTCTCCTACCTTGATCTGCTTTCAGACTAGGTATTCTGTGCATAATGCATGATTTACACACATCGGAAAGATCTAGTAGAGCTGTCATGCAGTCACAAAATTTAGGATGCAGTAACTAAATTTAGAAAGATGAAATCTTTTCTTTCCATGAGTAATATCATTTAATAAAAGATCTATATTCACACATGCTAGCATAAAATTCAGGCCAACTATGTGTCATGACCCGATTTCTCAAAACCGTGCAGCCTTAGACACTTACTAGTGCTAAGCAGCCTACAAGACCCCAATAACAAAAGAAAGAGATAAAGAAGAAGCACACCAAGTGTTTGAGAGAATGCTCTCGTATTTTATTACTAAAGAGAGAATTACAAAGCTATACACTTACAAACTAAGAGTATTTCTACAATTTGGAGGATGGATTCTCAAATGAGAACTCCACCTATTTATAGCTAAAGCTATATACAATGGACGGCTAGGATTAACTCTAATCCAATGGTCCAAATCTAAAGAGGAGAATATGCTAAGGAATATTCTAAAGATGCAAACTACCAAGAGAATATCTTATGAAATATGCATTTTCTAGAAAACTCCCCCGCCTACCACACACATGTGGCATTAACCCAAATCCATTGGGCCTTCTAGAAGCTCTAGCCCATTTAACCCAAAATGGACTAAGTCCTCCCTTGGTGGTCCTGTCGCGCGCCAAATACTCGAGTAATTGCTTGAGAATATTTGGGGCGTGACATTCTCCCCCACCAAATTCACGCGATGCCCTCGTCGCGTCTTCGCTGGAACTTGCGTACCCCGTTCTGCAAACTCTGGCTGTGCGCTCTCGTGTCCCAAGCGAGTACTCCCATCCGGCAACCCTTTCCACTCGACAAAGTACTCAAGACTTGTCCTAAGTTGCTCCCTTTTGTCATGGTGTGTGGAAATCCCCAAAGGATCCCGGTTGTGTGGCTCAAATTCTGCATCTCCCGTACCTCCACGGTACTGCTTCCAACAGCTTGCGGAATGCACCTGATGTCGCCACTGCCTCTGTCTCGAAGGTAACTCCACCTTACGCGAGACGTTGCCAACTCTCTTGGCAATCAACCTTGGCCCCTCGTCCCCATGATCAAGGCCTTTGTGGAGTGGGCGTGCTGACTTGCGTTGTGGTGGAAGTATCGTCTCCATCACTAAGTCCCCCGCACTATGCTTGACACGCCGCTGCTTGTCTTTAACCCACTCCTTGTGCTGAAACTGCACATCATGTGACACCTTGGACTTTTGGATGACACCCGCATCCAACAACTCCTCGAGCTGCCCCTGCAACTCTCCCATCTCCGATGGAGGCGTCAACCCCATAGTTGGAAGCATAATCTCAAGCTCCAACTTGCCCTCAATTACATCTCTTGAAGGCAGTTCTTCCGGTATGGCAGTAGGCTTGACCCTATTGTGCTCCCCGAGCACTTCTGCAACAACCTTCGGTATTTCATCCTTGCCCCCATTTGCCGCATCATCCACCCCCGTTGTTGAGGCTGAATGTAACCCTCCTTTGCGCCCAGCATCTACCCTTAGTTGCATTGCGGAAAGGACCTTGGCGTTTGGCTTAGATCGCCCACCCTTGGGCATGTCTACCGTCGGTATCATTCGAGGCCCTCCTTCCAAAATACACATAGTTGTGTTGAGGAAGTAACACTACATTGTACTGCCGTAAGAACTCCATACCTAGCACCACATCAAAATCATCGAGAGGTGCTACCGAGAAATTTACCTCACCGTGCCATTTGCCAAGGTGGATTTCAGCTCCACGAACCACCCCATCCAGTGGCTTAGCTCTTGCATTCACGGACTTGAGGTATCCCTCTCCTTTCTCTACATAAAGGCCCAAGCGTTCCGCTTCCGCACGCCTAATGAAGTTGTGCGTAGCCCCCGTATCAACTAACACTTGAGTCTTGATGCAATTGACATAAGCTTCAATGTACATGAGCGTCGTCCCCGTTGGCGCGTCTGCACGCCGCTTGGCTTTGAGGGAATTGAACAGCTGCATGCAACCCATACGGCTCTGCTCGCCCTCGTATTTTGCCTCGTACATTGCATTGAAAACCTTTTTCTTCGGACAGTCCTTCACCCAATGATCCCCGTCGCAGAGAAAACAGTTAGACTTCGGACCATTACCTCTATGGCTGTTGCGTTTCTGTTCCTTCCACTTGGGCGGTTTGCCTTTCTCCTCCTTGCTCTCCGGAGGCTGAAACTCCTTGGCTTCCCCACCCTTGCTGTGATTGGGTTTAGAATTTCTGGACTTTCCCGAATCCCCCTTGCGGTAATCCATGAGCGTCTCCGCCATTGTAAGGGCGTCGGATATATTCTGCACTCCACGTCGCTTCAACTCATTGGCTGCCCAGGATTGTAACCCGTCCAGAAAATTGAACAACAAGTCCTCCTCACTCATGTTGCGGATCTGCAACATCAACAAAGAGTACTCCTCTACGTACTCCCCAATGAACTTTGTTTGTTTCAACTCCTTCAACCGCTTGCGAGCGTCATGCGCCACATTCTCCGGATATAATTGGCACTTGAACTCCCGTTGCAATTCATCCCATGTGTCTATGGTGCAGGTACCCTTGCGAATCTCCTCGCTTTTCCTACGCCACCACAGAATTGCATGATCGGAAAGGTATAAAGTTGCGGTACTTACCTTGTGTTCGTCCCGCACGCCCATAGTGCCGAAATACCTCTCCATTTGCCAAAAGAAGTTGTCAAGCTCCTTGGCATCTCGTCTGCCGCTAAACTCCTTCGGTTTAGGGGCCTCGACCCTTGGTGCAGCCACCGCAGTTTGAGTAGCTACGCCGTTAGCGACCGCTCGCTTGCACAACACCACATCCTCCTTGACACCTTCAAACCCCTTTCGTAGCTCTTCTACTTGGGCTTGAACTTTGTCCATGGTGTTGTAAACCTTCTCCTGAAAAGCCTTGATCCAGTCTCGTTGCTTGTCAGCATGCTCGTCAATGGAGCTTTCGATGAGGGAGCGCAGCTCATCCCCTTGAGTATCGAGGCCTACCTCGACATTCTGGACTTGCTCCTCCAACTCCCCAAGGCGGTCCGTCGCCTTGCTCACAGCACCACCGAGCTTCATAACCATGTCCCCTAGATCATGGTTCGGATCAACGAACTTTTCTGGCGAAATACTCCCATATCTCCTAGCTTTGGGGTCTCTACCCTTCCCTTGAGTAATCCTCGATGTTCCAGCAACTTCCTTCACCATCTTCTTTGAACCCGCTCTGATACCACTTGTCACGACCCAATTTCTCGAAACCGTGCGGCCTTAGACACTTACTAGTGCTAAGCAGCCTACAAGACCCCAATAACCAAAGAAAGAGATGAAGAAGAAGCACACCAAGTGTTTGAGAGAATGCTCTCGTATTTTATTACTAAAGAGAGAATTACAAAGCTATACACTTACAAGCTAAGAGTATTTCTACAATTTGGAGGATGGATTCTCAAATGAGAACTCCACCTATTTATAGCTAAAGCTATATACAATGGACGGCTAAGATTAACTCTAATCCAATGGTCCAAATCTAAAGAGGAGAATATGCTAAGGAATATTCTAAAGATGCTAACTACCAAGAGAATATCTTATGGAATATGCATTTTCTAGAAAACTCCCCCACCTACCACACACATGTGGTATTAACCCAAATCCATTGGGCCTTCTAGAAGCTCTAGCCCATTTAACCCAAAATGGACTAAGTCCTCCCTTGGTGGTCCTGTCGTGCGCCAAATACTCGAGTAATTGCTTGAGAATATTTGGGGCGTGACATTTAATATCATTTAATAAAAGATCTATATTCACACATGCTAGCATAAAATTCAGGCCAACTATGGAATAGCAAGTCCTCCCTTTGTCATTTCATTGACAGTTAATTCTTTGTTTCTTGTCATCCACAAGAAAAAGGTAACAGCAAGGATGTCCAAACAAAAGCTCTTCAAAAGTAAGATGCAAGGATCAGAGCAAGAAAAAAGTTAGAAATAAAATCGAATGTATTTGATAGGCATAAAGGCCGAACAGCTACAGCCAAGAGGAAAAATCAGTGATAATTCTGAACAACATATGGCAGCACCCATCACTAGCAGATTTGACCAAACTGGAACCATGACAAAGTGAAGGTAAATGCCAAGTAAAAAGGAACCCTAGTCAAGGTAAGAAAATAAATAACCGTGTATAACACATGGACAATCCATGGAAGCAACCAAAAGGGGCTTGTTTAGTATGAAAATAAATAACCAACCATGTAGAGTGCATCAATATAACACAACTGCTCATGCTACTTCATGACCAAAGAAACTTTTCAAAATGTGTTACCATACTAAAGGTCAAATAAATCAGATATGTTTGTTAAATAGCTTACTTAAAATCCAGATTCTTGCCTCCCTTCCATCTGAACTTGGCAATAATGTATCTACAAATAATAAATATGGAAACAGAAAAACTACCCCTTAAAAAAGTTTCTTTCAACAAGTACATTTCTCTTTCCAGGAAAATCTCAAACTATGAACCAGTCTAGTCATCAAGATTGAAAATTGCAAACACAATGGCAGATTAAGAATCCAATCTCACCCTTCACTGCATCTATAGAAGCACACACCTAACCTTCTACTACCTAGATAGATACCAAGTCAACTCATCAAGAAGTCTTTATGCAGCATGGATGATAAACCTATCATCATAATCATTGCCACTCTATCACAAGCTCACTTCAAGGTACATAATATCTACTAGACACATAAACCAGTCTTCTAGTTGTTTAAGCTACAGAACTACAACATAAAGACCCACTTAAAAGAGCATAGCAAAACATATTAACTCAATAACCCAAAATTCAAATGCAAATGATTCCTCAAAGCAATTATATTACCAATAACACATACAGAATAAAATAAAAGTACATTCTACTCAAATTCCAGAAAAGTTTTAAGTTTTTTTTCCCTCTGAATAAACTAAAAGTTCATAAATAATTTGACCATAAATCAGGCCTGATTGCCCGCTAAAGCCTTCATCTGAATGTGGTTATTAGGATCAGAAGAGGCAGCATTGGACAAGGCCTCATAAGACCCCAATCTCCTGATAGCAACAGTCTTAGCAACAACAGCATAAGTAACCATAACAATAACAAACACAAACATAACATGAACCAAAAACAACAGATCCAATATTGCCATCGCCCTCAACTTCGACTCCTGGAGGTCGCATTTCGTAGAACCCTCGACACCCTTCACCACATCCAGCAGCTTGTGACACCCTTCCGGTATAAAGGCATCCACGTAAAGAGACAGCCCAGTCTGCAGCTCCCACAATCCCTGCAAGCAGAGGGCCCCACCCAAGGCCACGTCAGCGATGAAGAACTTGGAGTTGAGGGCGAGGGTGAGGCAGAGGAAGGAGCAAAGAGCAGAAATGCGTCCGGAAACAGTGTCGCATTTGGCCTGGAGATCGGAGGTCTGGACGGAGGCGGCGTGGGAGGAAACGGAGTACTGGAGGTAGTAGACGGCAGAGGCGAGAGCGAAGAAGAGGTCGGGAGGGAAGGGGAGGATTGAGGTGGATTCGGAGAGTAGGAGAGAGAGGGAGAGGAAGAGGAAGAGGAAGGTGACGAGGGCGGACTGGAGGGAGGAGAAGCGGTGGACGGGAGTGCTACCGCGGAGAAGGGGGTCGGAGTCGGTGGAGGAGAAGGTCTGGTGGGCGAAGGCGATGAGGAGGCAGAGGAGGAGGAGGTAGAGCTGGAGGTGCTTGAGGCGGTGATGATGGTGGTGGTGGTTGTGTAAATGGAGCGGGTGGTAGGGTTTGGCCGAGTAGGATTGTGGGGATTTGAGGTGGTTACGTGTCGTGCAGATCGTGTGGTAGAGACCCAGTGAGAGTAGGGACGATGACGAGAAGATTTCGTATATTAGACCGGCCATTTACACTATATTAATTTTATTTATTTGATTGATTTTAACAAAACTACTACATACAGAGAAGCTGGTGCTGATTTATGATGATTATGCTGTGATTGTGGTGATCAGTTGAGGAAGATGAAGATGAAGATGAAGATGATGAGGAACAAAGTTTCTGTTTTTGAGTTTGAATCCAAGCGATGACCAAAAACGACACGGGAAAATGTTATTGACATTTTAGTTATCGTATTTTGTTATTCATAATGGGTTTGATAACCGGTCCCCTTTTTATTGGCCCATCTTGGATCATGACTCTAGATTTGTTCAATTTTTAATTCAAGTCGATATTAACCTTGTCAAGGTTTTACCTAAATTATATTTTAATGGTAATATGTACTTTTAAAAATAAAATATTTTTATTTTTTAAAAAATATTTTAATTATTTACCTTATAAAAATAAAATTTTAAGATCTATTTTATTTTTTTTAAATGATAATATAATTAAAATTAAAGAAATGACAGTGTTAATAGCCCTATTTTAATAAATTAGTTAATCCATTTTCTCTATTTCAATACAGTACGGTGTCTTTTATTTTATTTGACCACTATTACAAGGGCAGTTAATTATGCTAGTTAACAAATATAATTTCAAAAATATGTTTGACAATTTAATAATTTAAACTTTTCGTATAATTTTACATATATATTCTAAATTATCGCAGCTGAGTATATAATTTTACATATACTAACGTTAAGTCATTCAATTTAATTCAACAACTCCTTTATTTTTTTCAAAACGAAGATTCAACAAATTTTTTTTTTCCATTTATTAGAAATTTAATTATATTATACTACATGTTTAATTTTTAAGAGGATATATTATATTTTAATTATTAGAAATTGAAAACAAAATTCAGCATCGAACACTCTTAAAAAGATGATGAATTTTGATTTGTAATTAATATAATCATCAACAACTCCATTTATAGTCCCAATGTTCTGGTGTAATTAGATTTAAGTATTAATCTCTCCAAGTTATCTTGTAATTATTTGAAAAATATCTAAATATTGCTACTTTTTAAAAATTATAAGCTTGTATAGTTAAAAATTATTAAGTACGCATTTAGCAATGGAAAAGATTCTGTAGATAGAGCGACAGTGATCCCAGTCCAAGCAGAATATTATTGGTTTTTTATTTGCCTCCTTCCTCTTTGAAATTCGTCTAGTTATCGAAAAGCCAAGCCTTACCGAATATCCCCGTCAGTTGGACTCTTGTCAGTTATGGTTTCCCATCTCCTCTCCAATTAATCATCTCTATATCTTCTTTTGATTAATTTTTATTAATTAAAATAATAATAAATAAATAAAATTATTCATTGTAAATAATATAAATTTAAAATGATAAATAAAACATAAAAATTTTTATAGTTTGCATGCGAGGTGTCAAGTGGGGCCTCGCACCTCACTTCACACTCGTAACTTTGTTATTAAAATGTGATATTGACATTTTTTTAATATTTTTTTATTAAATTTTACTCATTTTTTTAATTATTTTTAATTAAATTTATTAATTTTAAATTTTATATATTTCAAATTTATTCATTTTAATTAATTTTAAAATATTTTTTGGATCAAAATTTCAAATAATTTATTAGAGAAAGATACAAAAAATGTTTTAAAAATAAAATAATCTAAAATTAAATATTTAACTAATAAAATTTATATATGTATTGAGGGACAAATAAATTTTTATTTAAAATATTGGCTAATTTTATTCATTTCCCCAACTATTTTATGTACATTGGAATTGGATGTCCCATAACCTCTTTAATGGTAGCGTAACTAAGTCTAAATTATACGAACTCATACAAAAAATGTTAAAAAGGTAACTTACTACTCTCAAGTTTTATGCAATAATTTATTTACAACTTGCCATCAAGTTACAGCACAAACTAAGTACTTTCTATATACATGACAAAAATTTAATGATAAAAGTGGGGAAGAACTATATGATGTTATGTGACAACATAGAATTTCGATGTAGAACATTACACAAATATTCATATTAACTTGGATTTGTTCTACATAATCATCCACTTCAAATCATATCTTTCCATAATCTCAACTAATTAATAAATGAGTGTCTCAATAGTTATGTGAGAGTTTTTAACATATATTCTAAAAATATAAGTGTTTTAAAAAAATATTTTTTTTATAAATAATTAAAAATTAAAAAAGATTAAATACATAACAGAGATAAATAATCACATACAAGGTACAAAAATTTATTTGGTTCGACAATAAATATCTGTCCATGATAGATCACAAAATTTTAATTTTTTTTATTAGTTTACAAAGAATTATCATATCACAAAAGATCTCTCACAAGAGATTAATAAAGGATACAATAATAGACGAGTTCTCAAAGAATCTATCAATACTCTTACACACATAATACTTAAGTGCTCCCTATGTATTCTCTTGCGCATCCAACACTCGAGCACTCTCTAGATCTCTATTCTCTCTTTTAGAAATTTTTTTTAATACATAATCAATATAATAGGTTACAAATATTTATATAGGCTCCAAAGCGTCCTTAGAAACACTATTAATAGTTGGACTCTTATATAGGCTACAAAACGTCCTTAGAAACCCTATTAATAGTTGAAATAAGAATCCACATGCTTAGAAAGTTTAAAACCGATTTGAACTCTTTAAAACAACTTAAACAAGACTTTTTCCGAAATGTGATGCTACGGCACCGAGATTCTGTCCAAGTCGGTGCCACAGCCTAGACACTGGCACTGTGATGCCAAGGCCTGGGATGACTTCTCTCATGCTTCAAGCCTCTCCTCACTTCTGGCTTTTCATTTTTGTTCATTTCTCGTTCGTCTAATGCGTCCTTAATCTCATGTTGACTCCTCAATGATCTTCAATTTAAAATTATATTCAAACACAATTTTGAATCACCAATTCTAACAAAATCCTCATTGATTTAAAATCTTTTAAGGAGTTTTTTCAAGATTCATCAACTCTAATGCTCAATTTACTTAGCATTAATTCTAGTTAAGTCTTTTTTGTCAACTTAACTCTTTTAAGTCTCATGACTTTGGTCTCCGAAGATACGAATGTATCTCCCTTGGGTAGCTTTCATATTATGATCTCCAGTATCAATCTTGACACCATCATAATACCTCAATGGATGAAACTTATTCTTACCATCAACTCATTTACCATACATTCTCTTTCAACCCCTATCACCTCAATGAGCTAATTTCCAATGCTACCTCTTAGTCTACATTCCCTTAACAACCTATGTTAAGTCAATTACAGCATTCTCATCAATCTTATATAGCCCATTGTGCTTCTCACCATTCATAATCACTATAGATTCTTTCATTATTTATAGTATCTATTTTTTTACCTTGAATAAACATTCCATTTAATCTAGCACTTTAGGGGTATCAAGTTCCTCTTAACTTCAAGAACATGGCGTACCAAGTAATTTTTTATTTTTTTTTATCATGTAACCTTATCCTTATACTACTAATCACCATAACTTTATAAGTCATATCATTTCATTAGTATTTTACCACCCCTAATGAATCTATAATTGATAAATAAGAATCTATCAAGACTCATATGGAAACTGCAATCAAAATTCAAGAATCTATTCATAGGATACTTCCCATCACAATCTACAAAAGATTCTACAATTTCGTAATCCTCTTCATAGACTATTGCAACATATCCACTCTTCTTTCTTTTTGGACAATCCCTCATCAAGTGCCCTTTTTTCTTGCAATGATAACACTTCTCGGATCTATCCTTTGATTGATTATTCTTCTTATCTCTATACTTAATCATTCCTCTTATAGTCAAACCTACTGCACTACTAGACTCTAATCATTTTTTCAATTTCTTTAAGTTCAACGAGACTTTAATAACAATCATCGTTAAAGTCTCTCTGCCATACATGAGTATATCCACAAAGTGCTTTCTATTAGAACGGATGCTTACATTCTATTCCAATATTATATGAATATTAATTGTTCAATATTTATACAATAAACATTTCGTAAAAAAATTGTTAATATTATATATATGGTAAGATGCTTGTAACATTTCAGACATTATATGATCTGAAAGAGTTCAGATCTGGTTCAAAGGAGTATGGACCAATGCTAAGAGTTAGTTGCGCTGAGAGTTATAATTGCTAAGAGTTAGCAGGCTATAAGAGTCAGCAAAATATAAAGAGTTAGAGGCTTTGTCTGAAATGAAATAAAGACTCGAGAGTATACTAACAGTGACATAGTTGTAAAGGGTTACAAATACTACTAAGAAATGTCATTGTGTAAGTATATTTTCAAACGTAATGTTCCAAATCTATTTTTACTAATGCATGTTTATCGGTAAAACCCTGATTTAAAATAGATCAGTGTATATCTATATCTGGATGGTCCAGATGGTTAGTCTTAGCAAACCATGAGCTTAATGAAAGCTCGTATAGGCATGCTGGTATTCAGTAAAGATTGGGTACTAAATGGGCTCAATTAGGATCTCTAATAGACATCCTATGAAATCGTCAATTGATGATTCTTTCGAGTTGAGTAGTATTCGTGGTCCCTTAACCTAAGCACCACGGTAGACTTATGAGTGATCTACCATACTTAGGTTTCAAATATGTTAGAGACTTTTCATAGTCTGACCGTTGGGGTCGCTAGGTGTTGTCCGATGCTCATGGAGTCTAGTGTGTGTAGATATGGAATTCGTCAACTCATATAAGTGAGTTATGTATCCTGATGCTCTAATATTGTATTTCAGAAAGTCTTATTGCCATAACCAATTAACCCAAGAAAATTTTTTTTTGCGGCATAAACAATATCGCAAAAGTGATTGCGGATATTGTTTATGGAAATATAAATCTGGAGATAAGTTCAAGGTTGGGCATATAAAGACTTAACAGTGATGATCTATATCTCATCTCTTCTAGGATATAAATGATAGAGGAATTATACGAATATGTATTAACCTTAACTTATATGGTTTAACATGTTGTTCTGTTATTTTCATAATGTGTATATGGGGCAACATTTATAGACTTACGAAAGAGTTCCGTAAGATAAAATAGATGTGAACCTAGGGAGTCTTACTATATAAAGTATACTCATTGTGTACTGGGGCAGCGCACCGAATTGAATAGTTCAATCTGGAAAGTTCTCAAAACATTAAAATTATTTTAAGGTCTCTCGGGGAGATCATAGGGTTTAAGTGTTAAGTCTGAGATCTCAGCAAGTAGGACTTGCCACTTTATCCTTTTTGCTATGGGTCTGTCAGTGAAAATTTTATAATATAGATCAGTGTATGTCTATATCTTGATGGTCCAGAGCAAACTATAAGCTTAGTGGAAGCTCATATAGACATGCAGGTATTTAGTGAAGACTAGGTACTAAACAAGCTAAATTAGGATCCTTTTGTTGGAGCTGGTGCTCACGTGCCATTCTAATATTGTATGAATATTAATTGTTAATATTTATACAATAAACATTTCCAATAAAGATTGTTAATATCATATTAATATGGTAAAATGCTTGTAACATTACAGACATTGTTTGATCTGAAATAGTTCAGATCTGGTTTAAAGGAGTTTAGACCAGAACTAATAGTTATCAAAGCTGAGAGTTATAAATGCTAATAGTTAGCACTGTTAATAGTTATCAGTTTATAAGAGTCAGCGAGGTCTAAAGAGTTAGAACTTTGTCTATAATGGGACAAAGACCTGAGAGTATACTTGTAATGATATAGTTGCAAAGAGTTGCAATAGGAGCTAAGAAATATCATTATGTAAGTATGTCTCAAAAATAATGTTCCTGATCTATGATCATCAATGCGGGTCTATTGGTGAATTCACAATATATAGATTAGTGTATGTCTATATCTGACTGGTTCAGATGGTTGTTCTTAGCTGACCATGAGCTTGGAGCTTGTATAGACATGCGGGTATCCAGTCAGGACTGGATACTGAACAGACTTAAGAGGACCCCAATAGATATCCTATGAAACCGTCAAAGGAAGGTCCTCTCGAGTTGAGTAGTAATCGTGGTCCTTTGACCTGAGCGCCACGGTGGTCTTGTGAGTGATCCATCATGCTTTGGTTCCACATATGTCAGAGACCTTTCATGGTCTGACCGCTATGTGTCGCTGGGTATGGTCCGATGCTCATGGAGTCCGGTGTGCGTAGATACGGGATCCATCAGCTTACGTAGGTAAGTTGTATATCCGATGCTCCGAGATTATATTTCATAAAGTCTTGTGGCCACAAGCATAAACCCGGGAAAAGAGTTTCCCACAGGGTTAAACAATATAGCAAAAATGTTTGCGTATATTGTTTATCGAGATACGAATCTGGAGATAAGATTATTGGATGAGCAAATGGGGATTTGATGGTGCTGATCTATATTCCCGCACATCCAGGGTATAAATGATGGAAGGATTATACGTATACGTTATGACCTCAACTTGTATGGTCTGACACGCTGATTTGTAATATTCGTAACGTGTGCGTGGGGCATCGATTACGGATTAATGGAATAGTTCCATTTGACAAATCGGGTGTAGACCTAGAGAGTCCCAATATGAAATGTACTCTTTGAGCACTTGGGCAGTGTACCGTATTGAATTGTTCAATACAGTATAATTTAGCAATTACTAAGGTTACGTTAACTAAAGTATATGGTTAAATGGTGGGACCCACTTTAGGTTAACTTGGTAACCGAGTAAGGATATAAAAGTAATTTCACTTTATGATTATTTAATTGTTAAATAATTAAAATAAATATTTATTTGTTTAATTGTTAAATAAATGATTTAACTTAACTAAGGTTAAAAGTTAACCATAAGGTTAAGTTAGTTAACTTTACTTAATGGTTAAGTAAAGGTTAACCTAACCATGGTTAAGTTAGTTAACTATGGTTAAATTAATTAAATATTTATTAACTTAAAGGTTAAGTTAAAGTAATCTAACTATGGTTAAATGTTAACTAAGGTTAGGTTAAGCCAAATGAAATGCAAATGAAATTCAAATTAGTTTGGAATTTATGCATTAGTATATAAAGTGAAATGAAATTGAAAATCATTAATCTTTTGGAAATTGTTTTTAGTTTATAGGTTTTGCATTTTTGAGAGCCATTACAATTTAAGAAATTGGAATTCTTTGTTTTGTGTTTTAAGTGTTAGAACAACAAAACAAATTGAATTAATGGTTACTAAATGTAATAACTAAAAACAAGATTTGTTTTATTTATTCAAGAGTTGAATAAAAGGAAAAACAAAATTGATTAAGTTAAAGAGTTTAACTTTAAATCATGTTTAAGAGTTAAACACAAATGCTGGATTAAGATGCTGCCATTCTAGACAATCAAACCCACCCTTGTTGATTGCTAGAATTGATCAAAGATTCATTTCATGGTGGACTTCAAAGAAAATTAATCCAAAGGCTTCATTGGTGATATTTTTCAATTTCGAATTTTCAATTAATCAAATGTTATTTTCTGTGTTCATTATATTTAATCTTCCGCTGTGCACATGTATGTATGAGATATGTATATTGTTTGTATGATGAACACAACCAACATGCCATAACCCTAAGTAAATTCGCCCAAACCCAACACCTTTCGAGTTGAGTAGTATTAGTGATCCCTAGACCTAAGCATCATGGTAGGCTTATGAGTGATCTACCATACTTAAGTTTCACACATGTCAGAGATCTTTCATGGTCTGACTACTAGGTGTCGCTGGTTATGGTCCAGATGCTCTAAGATTGTGTTCCAGAAAATCTTATGGCCATAAGTAATAAATCTAGAAAAAATATTTCTTGACTTGGCGATGATAATCTATATCTTCCATATTCTAAGATATAAATGACGGAGAGATTATATGAATATGTATTAATCTCAACTTGTATGGTTCAACACCCTATATTTCTATTTTCATAACGTGTGTGTGGGACAATGTTTATGGACTTACAAAAAAGTTCCATAAGATAAAATGAGTGTGAACTTAGGGAGTCTCACTTATGAAATGTACTCGTTATGCACTAGGATAATGCACCAGATTAAATTATTCAATCTGGGAAGTTCTCGAAAAAATTAAAATTATTTCAGGATCTCTCGGAGAGATCTTAGTGTTGGGCATGTATTACACTAGGGTGATTATGTGTGTAATGGGTTCATCATTTAGAAATAAGCATGTCATACATACAAATATTGGTTGCGGAATAAGAAATCAAATTTCACAACATGGCAAACACATTAATGTAAACCGAATCAAAACATTAGGGTAATTCGAACATACCGTTGCCGACAATTCGGTGATGAACAAAATTCGGAGCTCACCTTGAAGTTAATCCTTGAACAATTCTAGTCTCCAACTTTTGGAGGGATTAGAAAAGCTAGAATGGTAGCTTAAAATTGGTGTATGATTTTTGTTCTAGTACTTAAACTCTTTAAGGAAAATAAACTCTCTTTTTCATTCTTGTAACAAAATTCTTTTGCCTTTTATTTTTCCTACCAAGTCTAATTTGAGAGAAAAAGATGAAGAAGTGTTTGTTATGTTTTGAAAGCCTTCCAAAGAGTGAAAGAATTCACTTGGCCGAAATTTCCTTTTACTCTACATAACCATTATGCAATTATTCACTTAAGTGAAATTACACATGTCATTTTCTTATCTTTTCATAAAAGAATTAACCAAAAGCCTTTTTCTTCATTTTAATTGGACAATGACATTTTAAATGAATTAATAAATAACAAAATAATATTTATTTCATTAAAATAATGCTTGGCCGATTTTTGATTCTTCAAAATTAACAAAATGAAATATTTTTCTTGGTTGACTACATTTATTAATATTAAAAGTATTTCAATGCAAATATTTTTAAATAAATAATTCAAACTAAGATAAATATTCTCTTAATTGCCTAAGCACTATTTCAAATAATATATTAAAATACATTTTTACTTTATAATACAAGACAAGAAAATACACTTTAATTATTTAATTAATTCATTAAGACAAGTGTCCAACACGTCACATGAAAATTAATATAATAAACATCTCATGTCTATTAATGACAAGTGTCCCACTCACGCCTAATAAAACAATATAATAAACATCATATGTTTATTTAAATAAAATAATGTCCAATTAATTACAAGAGCCAATAGTTTAATGACATGTGTCAAGAGTACATTTGCCAACAAAAGAGGGACCTATTTGCAACATTTGCAAACTATGTTTTTCACTTTACAAAGAGGTCCTTAAAATGAATCATACTACCAAAAAAATTTCGGATCGAACCGTTCAACCCGACTTGCTACCCCAGTGCTCAACGAGTACACTTCATATTGTGAGACTCCAGGTTCACGCTCAGTTGTCTTACATAACATTTTTGCAAGTCCGTGAACGATGTCCCACACACAAGTTACGGATATTACAGAATGACTCGTTGAACCATATAAGCTGAGGTTAACCATATCCGTATAATTCTTCCGTCATCTATATCCTAGAAGAGCAGAGATATAGATTCTTACTGTTAAATCCCTATTTGCTCATTCGTGAACTTATCTCCAGATTCGTATCTCGATAAACAATATATGCAAACACTTTTACAATATTGTTTAACCCTACGAAAAACTCTTTCCTTGGGTATACTGCTTATGGCCATAAGACGTTTTTAGATACAATCTCAAAGCATCTAGATATACAACTCACCTATATGAGCTGATAGATCCCATATCTATGCACACCGAACTCTATGAGCATCGGACTATACCTAGCGACATATAGCGGTCAGACCATGAAAGGTCTCTGACATATGTGGAACCAAAGTATAGTAGATCACTCACAAGCCCACTGTGGCGCTCAGGTCCAAGGATCACGAATACTATTCAACTCGAGAAGACCTTCCATTGATGGCTTCATAGGATGTCTATTGGAGGTCCTCATGAGTCTGTTCAGTATTCAGTCCTTACTGAATACTTGTATGCCTATACAAGCTTCCATTAAGCTTATAGTCTACTAAGATTAACTATTTGGACCATCCAGATATAGACATACACTAATCTATATATATTAGGATTTCACTGATAGACTCGCATTAGTAAAATAGACCAGGAACTTAGTATTTTAGAATATACTTGCATAATGACATTTCTTACCACTATTTACAACCCTTTGCAACTATATCATTACTAGTATATTCCAAGGTCTTTGTCCCATTTCAGACAAAGCTCTAACTCTTTAGATATTGCTAAATATTAATACTGATCTAAACTCTTTTAGACAAGATCTAAACTCTTTTAGATCATACAATATCTGAAATATTTCAAGCATCTTACCATTTCAATAAATATAGTTAGAATTAAAAGAAATGTCAATTGCATAAATATTAAAATTAAATATTCATACAAAATGGGATGGCACGTAAGTACAAATTCTAACAAACTCTCACTTGCTCTAGTGTCATTCGTAATGGTATCTTATACCCATTGACTTCACTTGTTTCTTAAACACCTTAGGAGTTAAGGCCTTAGTCAGCGGGTCCGCTACATTATTTACAGAGTCAACTCTCAAATTATTACATCTCCTCTAGCCAAGATCTCTCTAATTATGTGATATTTTCTCTCTACATGTTTAGATCTCTGGTGTGCTCTTGGCTCTTTGGCTTGTGATATGGCTCCATTATTGTCACAAAATAATGGGACAAGATCCATCGAACTTGGGATTATACCGAGCTCGGTGACAAACTTGCGTATCCAGACTGCTTCTTTTGCTGCTTCTGAGGCAACAATATATTCCGCTTCTGTAGTAGAATTAGCAGTGGATCCTTGTTTGGTGCTCTTCCAACTCACTGCAGTACCATTGAGAATGAATACATACCCAGATGTAGACTTTCTATCATCTGGATCAGACTGAAAGTCTGAATCTGTACATCCTCTCAGTTTTAAGTCACTTTCTCCATATATGAGTAACTTGTTCTTTGTACCCTTAAGGTATTTAAGGATATGCTTCACTGCCATCCAATGGCTAACACCTGGACTAGATTGATCTCGGCTCGTAATGCTTACAACTATACTAATATTAGGTCTCGTACACATTATGGCATACATCAAACTTCCAATAGCTGATGCATATGGGATGTTAGACATTCTAACTCTTTCATCTTCCATCTAGGGACACATCTTCCTCGAAAGATGAATGCCATATCTAAAAGGCAAATTAGTTGTCTTACAGTTACTGAAGTTGTACCTTTCTAAGACACTATCTATGTACGATGATTGGGAGAGTCCTATCAGCTTCTTAGCCCTATCTCTATAAAGCTTTATACCTAGTATATAGGAAGTCTCTCCTAAATCCTTAATGGAGAAGTTCTTACTCAGATAACCTTTTACTGACTATAACACACCTATATCATTTTCAATGATCATTATGTCATCCACATAGAGAACTAAAAAAACTATCATGCTCTCACTAACTTTTTTGTACACACAAGGTTCCTCTTTATTTTTTATGAAACCAGACCCTCTGATTACTTCATCAAAATGAAGATTTCAACTTTAGGATGCTTGTTTAAGTTTATGAATGGACTTCTTTAGTTTGCATACTAGACCAGCAGTTAGGCTGGATGCAAAACTTTCAGGCTGTTCCATGTATATCTCTTTCTTGAGATATCCATTTAAGAATCCCATTTTTACATCCATCTGCCATATTTCAAAGTCAGAATATGCAGAAATCGCTAATAAAATTTGTATTGACTTTAACATCGCTACTGGTGCAAAAGTTTCCTCATAATCGATCCTAGATCTTTAAGCATAACCTTTTGCAACCAGTGGGGCTTTGAAGGTCTCTACCTTTCCATCGGGCCCACGCTTCCGCTTGTAAATCTATTTATAACCAATAAGAATAATTCCTTCGGGAAGCTTAACCAAGTCCTATACTTGATTTTGATGTATTGAGTCAATTTCGGATTTTATAGCTTCTTGCCATTTTTTCGAGTCGATGTCCAGCATGGCCTCTTTATAGGTTAAATGATCGTTTTCTTCAACTAAGAAAACTCCAAGTACACCTTCAGGCATCTAACCATACCTGGCAGGTGGTTTGGTCATCATCTCCGACCTACGTGGAGGGTGTGTTAAAGGTATTCTATTGCATTGAACTTGAGGTTTCATATCTGGTTCATTCTGGTTTTGATTGGCTTCATCAAGCTCAATCTTTCTACAATCTCCATGATCCATATGAAACATTTTTTCAATGAAAGTAGCATGTCGAGAAACAAACATGTTTCGTTCCTCTAGATCATAGAATTGGTATCCCACTGAATTCTTGGGATACCTAATGAACCAGTACGTGTACCCATTGGGTGCAAGTTTATCCTGTTGTGTAACCTTTACGTAAGCAGGACAACCCAAAATCTTAAAATATTTAAGAATTGGTTTCTTTCCTTTTAGCATCTCATACGGAGTGGTTGGAACAGCTTTAGATGGAACCCTGTTCAATATATGAGCAGCAGTATCAAGAGCATATCCCATAGATATTTCAGAAAATCGGTGAAGCTCATCATCGATCGAACCATATCTAATAAAGTCCGATTCTTCATTTCTGAAACACCATTGTATTGCGAAGTACCCGGAGGACTACACTGAGTGAGAATCCCATTCTCCTTTAAATAATCAGAAAAATCACTGCTCATGTATTCGCCACCTCAATCTAATCGAAGGCATTTAATGTACATGCCGGTTTGTTTATCTACTTCAAGTTTGAACTCTTTAAACTTTTCAAAGGTTTTTGACTTGTGCTTCATAAGAAACACGTACTCGTATCGTGACAAATCATCGATAAATGTTACAAAGTATTGAAAACCACTCATTGCAGCTTGATTTATTGGACCGCATACATCACTATGCACTAATTTCAATAAATCAGTGGCACGGTGTCCAACACCAGTAAATAGAGATTTAATCATTTTCCCTTGAATGTAAGATTCACAAATTAAGTAAGATTGTATGGTCAGATCAGGTATCCAACCATCCTTAACCAGACGGGTTAGACATCTTACATCTATGTGATCTAATCTCATATGCCATAGTTCTGTATCATTTAAAGTTCTTGAATTACTACTAGTGCTACCCTGTACATTCAAGACATTTTCTGTTGTATCCAAAATATAATGCCCATTAATTAACTGACATTCAGCTAACAAAATATCAAACATATCACATAAATATAAGGAACAGTTCCTGATGTACACATGATATCCTTCACTGTCAAGTACAGGAAGGGAGATTATCTGTCTGATACAATAGGGTATAAAATAACAGTTATACAATACAACAGTTCTATTACAATGGGGAATTAAGTCAAAATGTCCAACAGCCTCGATCCGTAAGAGATCACCATTTCTTACTCGAAGCTGTACTTCTCCCGGCTGCAACCATCTAATATTCTTTAGACCCTGCAACATATTGTAGATGTGAGAAGGAGATGTGATATCTAATACCCAGCATGTACTAGCATCAAATGCTAAAAAAATGTCAATAATGGGTAATTATATACCTGTGGAAGTCTTCTTCATGGTGGAAAGGTATTTGGGATAGTTCCTTTTCCAATGCCCATCCTCACTGCAGTGGAAACATTTTCCTTTTACTTTTGGTTTCTCTTGTGGCTTAGATATCTGTCGCTTCTGAGGACCCATTTTTGGTGTGTATTTCATCTTTTTTCTTCTTCTTTCTTTTCAACTTCCCAGAAGCCCTTAAGGTAGAAGATGAAGTACGCTGAACATAGAAGGCTGTGCCCCATTTGTTCATATCCTTTTGTGCTGTCTTAAGCATGTTATGCAGATCAGCATAAGTAGAGGTCAATACTTGCATGTTAAAGTTCATGATGAACTATGTAAATGACCTCGAAAGCGATTGGAGAATCAAACTATTCCCCAACGTATTACTTAGTACTATATCTATAGTCTCCAACCTCTCGATGTATCCAATAATCTTGAGAACATGAGGACTAACGGGACTATCCTCTCAGAGTCTAGCCTGAAAGAGAGCTTTGACAACTCTGTATATATCGATCTGAGGTCTATCGTTAAAAAGCTCCTTCAGATTGAGCATTATACTAATAGCATCATCCATGCGAACATGGTCCCTTTGCAACTCCGTAGACATCGAGGCTAGAATGTAAGATTTGACTTTCAAATCATCATCCAACCATTTCTGATATGTCTCATTTTCCTCTTGAGAAGCATCATCAGAAATATCTCGAGGTAAGCATTGATCAATTACATACCTAAGCTTCTTAGAATCTAGAACTATTCTAAGATTCATAGCCAATCAGAATAGTTTTCTGCACCCTTGAGTTGGTGTGCATCAAGAATGCGGATCAAAGGGTTACTAGAAGCCATTTAATCTTCACAAGACAACAAAAAATTATAAGATGTCAGCGGATATTTAAGACATTAAATCGCTAATACAACATTTTAAATCATAGGTATAATCTACATAGAATTTTAAATTTAAAACGCCCTCCCACTGCTTTACATAATCCCTTTAATCTCTCAAAACGGGATAACGACAATTTAAACTGATTTAAACTATACAGTGGGAAGTAGACCCCATTAGCATTTTACTCAGACCGCACGCTGTAGCGATCTAGGCAATTGTAAACCCAACGGGTAGACAACCCTTGTCAATTACATCTCATGCAACTCTTACTCATAATCCTAAATACATCTTATCCATACGTTGTAGCGATCTAGGGTAAGTGTATTCCAGATTAACTTGTCAATGATCAAATATATGCTACCGGTATTACCCGCACGCTGTAGCGATCTAAGGCAATACTTTCACATATATTTGCCTCATCTTATGTTTAACCGGCATATTTCAAATCATACCGACCAAAACCCGCACACTGTAGCGATTTTGGGAAAAATCGATATGACCCAGCTAACACCGTATTGACAAGACGGATCATCATACAACATTATCTCATAATATGATATAATTCTATCTGATTAAGAGAGATTTCAAAATACATACGCATCTCATAAAGATGTAAAATTTAGATTATATAGTTAATTTACGCAAGCACAACTAACCCTCACTATTAGGGCTCCCATTGTGGTTATCAACGTAAATCAATGATCATTTCATGTTATGACAAATAATATGTATATTTAAACAAGTCAAAACATGAATAGAATAATAAAAAATAAAATTCAAACAACACTTATGAGGAAAATAGAGGGGCGCCGCAACACCACCCTTTGGGCGCCAAATGCACTAACAATATACATGTATGCCGCAATTAATTTTTCTCATCTTGGTGCTCAAATTTATCACATGGACAAAATATCTAAACATAATTTGTTCATTCGAAAACATCAACATGTTCATGAACATCATTAAAAAATAACATGTTTAAATTAAACATCATCTATGTTATAAATTAAACATAAACAATTTCTAAAATATATAAATAACATCATCATGTCAAATATATCACAAATGTTCTAAAATGAACATTAACAAGTTGTAAACATATAAATAACATAATCATGTCAAATATATCACAAATGTTCTAAAATGAACATTAACAAGTTATAAAAATATAATTAACATCATCATGTCAAATATATCACAAATGTTTTAAATTAAACATTAACAAGTTGTAAAATATATAAATAACATCAACATGTTAAATATATCACAAATGTTCTAAAATGAACATTAACAAGTTATAAAATATAAATAACATCAACATGTCAAATATATCACAAATGTTTTAAATAAAATATTAACAAGTTGTAAAAATATATATAACATCATCATGTTAAATATATCACAACTTGCATATTAATCACCCAAAAATTGTACAAACATGCTCTAATACCAATTGTTGGGCGTCTATTACACTAGGGTGATTATGTGTGTAATGTTTTCATCATTTAGAAATAAGCATGTCATATATACAAATATTGGTTGCGGAATAAGAAATCAAATTTCACAACATGACAAACACATTAATATAAACCGAATCAAAATATTAGGGTAATTCGAACATACCGTTGCCGACAATTCGGTAATGAACAAAATCCGGAGCTCACCTTGAAGTTAATCCTTGAACAATTCTAGTCTCCAACTCTTGGTGGGATTAGAGAAGCTAGAATGGTAGCTTAAAATTTGTGTAGGATTTTTGTTCTAGTACTTAAACTCTTTAAAGAAAATAAACTCTCTTTTTCATTCTTGTAACAAAATTCTTTTGCCTTTTGTTTTTCCTACCAAGTCTAATTTGAGAGAAAAAGATGAAGAAGTGTTTGTTATGTTTTGAAAGCCTTCCAAAGAGTGAAAGAATTCACTTGGCCGAAATTCCCTTTTACTCTACATGACCATTATGCAATTATTCACTTAAGTGAAATTACACATGTCATTTTCTTATCTTTTCATAAAAGAATTAACCAAAAGCCTTTTTCTTCATTTTAATTGGACAATGACATTTTAAATGATTTAATAAATAACAAAACAATATTTATTTCATTAAAATAATGCTTCGTCGAATTTTGATTCTTCAAAATTAACAAAATGAAACATTTTTCTTAGTTGACTACATTTATTATTATTAAAAGTATTTCAATGCAAATGTTTTTAAATAAATAATTCAAACTAAGATAAATATTCTCTTAATGGCCCAAGCACTATTTAAAATAATATATTAAAATACATTTTTGCCTTATCAATACAAGACAAGAAAATACACTTTAATTATTTAATTAATTCATTAAGACAAGTGTCCAACACGTCACATGAAAATTAATATAATAAACATCTTATGTCTATTAATGACAAGTGTCCCACTCATGCCTAATAAAATAATATAATAAACATCATATGTTTATTTAAATAAAATAATGTCCAATTAATTACAAGAGCCAATGGTTTAATGACGTGTCAAGAGTATATTTTTCAGCAAAAGAGGGACCTATTTGCAACATTTACAAACTATATTTTTCACTTTACAAAGAGGTCCTTAAAATGAATCATACTACTAAAAAAATTTCGGATCGAACCGTTCAACCCGACTTGCTACCCCAGTGCTCAACGAGTACACTTCATATTGTGAGACTCCAGGTTCACGCTCAGTTGTCTTACATAACATTTCTGCAAGTCCGTGAACGATGTCCCATACACAAGTTACGGATATTACAGAATGACTCGTTGAACCATATAAGCTGAGGTTAACCATATTCGTATAATTCTTCCGTCATCTATATCCTAGAAGAGCAGAGATATAGATTCTTACTGTTAAATCCCTATTTGCTCATTCGTGAACTTATCTCCAGATTTGTATCTCGATAAACAATATATACAAACACTTTTACAATATTTTTTAACCCTACAGAAAACTCTTTCCTTGGGCATACTGCTTATGGCCATAAGACTTTCTGAGATACAATCTCGGAGCATCTAGATATATAACTCACCTATGTGAGCTAACGGATCTTATATCAATGCACACCGAGCTCCATGAGCATCAGACTATACCCAGCGACACATAGCGATCAGACCATGAAAGGTCTCTGACATATGTGGAACCAAAGTATAGTGGATCACTCACAAGCCCACTGTGGCGTTCAGGTCCAAGGATCACGAATACTACTCAACTCTAGAAGACCTTTGATTGACGGCTTCATAGGATGTCTATTAGAGGTCCTCATTAGTCTGTTTAATATTCAGTCCTTACTGAATACCTGTATGCCTATACAAGCTTTCACTATGCTTATAGTCTGCTAAGATTAACTATTTGGACCATCCAGATATAGACATACACTAATATATATATTAGGGTTTTACTGATAAACTCGCATCAGTAAAATAGACCAGGAGCTTAGTATTTTAGAACATACTTGCATAATGACATTTGCTAGCACTATTTACAACCCTTTGTAGCTATATAATTACTAATATATTCCAAGGTCTTTGTCCCATTTTAGACAAGGCTCTAACGTTTTAGATATTGCTAATATTAGCACCAATCTAAACATTTTTAGACCAGATTTAAACTCTTTTAGATCATACAATATCTGAAATATTTCAAGCATCTTACAATTTCAACACATATAATTAGCAATTAAAAGAAATGTCAATTGCATAAATATCAAAATTAAATATTCATACAAAATGGGATGGCACGTAAGCACAAATCCCAACACTTAAGGCTTAAGTGTTTGATGCGTTTTTTATATCTTATAATTAAGCACAAGTATACGCTATCGTAACAAGTAATAAAGGGACTTATAAAGTCGGATGTCGAACTCACAAGGATAATTTTTATTTTCTTACCAAGTACTAAAATTATATCTTTCTTATAATTATTCAGAAAATAAAATCTTAATTTTGTAATAAATTTAAGTAAAATAAAAGTGCAGAAAATCAATGACATAACTCAAATAAAATAAGAAAATAGCAATATAGAGAAAGCCTAGGGTTAATTACTATCCTTCAATATGGTTTCTAAAGATTAATCCTTTTAATATTTATATCCTTCAATTCTTATTATTGGTCAAGACACTAATGTATTCACAAGCCTTTTCCAAGGTCATGCAAGTATATTTTAATTTATCAAATACCTATATTCCTATGGTACTTGTAATAAATAAAGATTCATTAAGAATAAGTCTTATTGACCATACATGCCAATTAGGTATATTCCTATCCTAATTTGAAACTCGCATATGCAACATTGAATGTTACTCTACAATCATGCATCAAATTATCTAGGTCTATATACAATGATGCATCTTCCGAATTTATCAAAGTATTACTAAAGTAATCACAATATTGATCAGATATAATGAAGCATTAAGAACAAATAATTTGAATAATGAATAATTGAGTTCAAATAAATATTAAAAAGATCCAACAATTAAGCTCACATATTGAGTTCAAGTAATAACCCTAGAAAATAAATTTAGCTCATGATAACAAGAGAATTATGGGTGAAAAATAAAATAAACATGATACAACCAAAAGAAAACCAATATAGACGTCAATTCGCAGTTGGTTGATACACCATGGATTTGCCAATAATTTCTTGCTTCCTTGAATTCTTCTTACTTCTCTTTCTAACAATTGCTCTTCTTCACTGTGTTGTGGCTCTAAGAGCCCTAAGTTGTGTGTCCCTGAGGTCTGAAACGAGTGACTTTTATATAGAGATTGATTGGAGTCTTGGAGTTGTATTTCTTTTAGGACTAGGAAAAATTGCACTGTTCATCGCTGCCGCGATCACTGTTCACGAGTCACAGTTCACGCATTACTGTATCGTTACTGTAGCATTTATGTTTTTCCTTGTTTTTCTTAGATTTTCATCCCCAATTGCTCTATTGACTCCAAACCTACAAAATAACAATTAAACATATAAAAAACCTAATATTCTTATTAAAATGAGTAATTAATTAAGTTAAGGGAGTGAAAATAATAGATATAATTTATACTTATCAGTGTTAAGCTCGAAATTTTGGCAAGTGGGACTTGCCACTTTTACCTTTCTATTAAATGCCACATATCATGCTATTAATTTGTTAGGGCATGACATGTGGCATGATTTTATTGCCGATTTAATTTTTAAATATTAATAATTAATTTTAGCTAAATAAATTAATTTTTAAAGACTTGTGAACTTCGACCAATTAGCAACATTTAAAAGTGCTAGCATAAATTGATTCCAAAGTCAATATTCGGCCAAATGAATTGCTTATATTAAATAATGGCTGAATTCTTATTAAGTCTTTGGAAGCCAAAAGAAATTCAACCAAAAGACAATATATTTTTTTAAGCTAAATATGAGTCATCTTTAACTTTTAACATGTGGTTGCAACATTTTATAGCTTAAGAAACATTGTAATGCTTAATGAAGTGGCTGTCAAAATGTAATTGAATCAAATTTCAACAACTTATGGACATGCCATCAAGCCATCTTTAAAGAAGAATGAAGAGACTAAAATGATGCATTGTCATGCTTTCTATATTATGCCACTTATTGAAATATTATTGGCTTAAGTAATGGCCGTATTACCTAGATAAAGCTTCATGAGTTCTTTTGCTAAGATGCAACAAAATGGTAAGGAAAATTATATAATTAAGAGCTGAGAGCTAAATATGGAAGCAACAGTTGCTTCAATAAAAATATTCTGTCGAGAATAGGAAGCTACCGTTCTAACTCGAAGGATCCTACTGAGTCCTAGAATAGAACTACGCAAAGCACACTTCAAGGGTGAGTTCTTTAATATCTCATTAATGTAATGAGATGTTTGTTTATATTTCACTGCACTTATTTTATGCATGCGTGATGTGTAAAATTAAAAATTAAAATAAACCCGCTCACCTAATACACAGTGCACTTTCAAATTGGTATCAGAGCGCATGATTGTGTACTTAATCAGAGTGTCCTTAGCTTAATTAGAATGTCCCAGCATTGCTAATTATGAGATTCCAATGTTAAAAATGCGTAATTAGGACACAGTAAAAGGGACGCCACAGTGGTGTCCCTTTGCGCCGCAATGCTAGGGCTATCCAGAGTGCCATAGCGCTGGGGTTTCTAGACCCCAATACCGCAATGCTCGTGACTTGGCGCTATAGAACTGCAAATAGAATGTCCAGCACTGCTGCATCACTAGTCTAATGCCACAGTGTTGGGTGGTAACCCAGCATCAGAAGCTCAACACTGCTGTATGGTAGAGGTTTGAACTGCGACATTGGAGGCTGGGCCTTCAGCATCATAGTACCGAGAACCTAAGAAAAGTTGTAATTACGCTAATTACTTTAATTATTTATTTTTAAATTTTTAAAAAATATTTATTATTTATTTTATGTAATTTATAATTGTTATACTTATTCCAATATAAATTGTGGCTCATTTGTTTGTACTGAAAATCATAATGGGAGCCTACTAGTAGAGTTAGTTGTGCTTGGATAAAACAAATGTGTGATTAATAATCACGTCATCATGAGATTCGGACAAAAGTATAAAAATCTCTCTTAATTAGATTGAAAGTGTTTCATTATGAGATAATGTTACACGGTGATCCGTCTTATCAATACAGTGTTAGACAAGTCACTTCGGTCTTTTTCCAATATCGCTAAAGTGTGAGGGATTTAGTCAGTGTAATTTGGACTATGATGGTTAAACATGAGATAAGGCAAATATATGCGAAAGTATTGCCTTAGATCACTAAAGTGAGTGGGTAGTATCGGTAGTATATATTTGATAATTGACAAGTTAATTTGGAATATACTTACCCTAGATCATTAAAGTGTGTAGATATTGTGTATTTAGGATCAGTGGTAAGAGTTGTGTGAGATACAATTGGTAAGAGTTGTCTACCTTTTGGGTTTACAAAGGCCAAGATCACTAAAGTGTGCAGGTAGAGTAAAATACCGATTGGGTCTACTTTCTGCTATACAGTTTAAAAAGGTTTAAACTGTCATTTTTCCCTTTGAGAGATTTATGGGATTATGTAAAGCAGCGGGAAGGCGTCTTTAGATTAAAAATGTTTAAAAGTTATACCCATGATCTAAAGCCTTTAACTATTAGAAATATTTCATTAAACATCTGCTAGGTATCTTATAGAGATAAGATCAATATGAGCAATTCGTTGGTTTACTTAATCTTAGCACACCAACTATAAGGTATTGATAGATATTTTGACTTGCTAATAAATTTGAGAATAGTCATAGATTTAGAAAACTTGGATATATTAATGATCAATAGATGATTGAAGTGTTTCTGATAATATCTCTTTAAAAGAAGATACAATTTATCAAAAATAGATTAAGAATGATTTGTGAGTCAAATAATATATTATGCCTTTAATATCTAATGATTTTTAGCAGATGTATGTGCACATTAGATGTCCAAGTTGTAACACGCTCCATTTGAAATCTATCCAAACCACAGATAGAGAATAATCGCAATGGAAAGTGTTTCCAATTTGGTGAGGTTTGAAATAATAAGTGTTACTATTTAAAATACTGTATCTTGTTTTAAGAAAGATAAATCCCTTAGATATCTGCTTACAATTATAGTCATTTTATGGACATGTGATGTTAAGTTGTACAGGGGTATGAGATACCGCCTGACATTCTCATTTCAGTAAAATGTTGCATGATTTGAGTAATGCTAGGAAGCTATGAAATGAGAGGTACAACTTTATGTAGGAATTGGAGATTTCCTAAACATGGTAGCCGTTTGGATTTTTAAGTCACTTCTTTATTCTGGTAGAAGCATTACATTATATAATAGATATTTTGTGCCAAACATTATTAGGCAAATCATATGACTCCCTATATTAGATAGAGAGGGTTATTATTGATATATCGAGAATAGTTCATCATGTATATATAATAAAGATAATGTTTTTCTAATAGAGTGTCAATTAACGAATGACCATTATATCTTAAGTACAATTTAAAATGTCTAGGTGAATAGAAAATATAGTAGTTTGGGAACTTTGAATAATAATGAGTTGTGGAACATAAGATTAGGTTATGCAGACGTGAGACGACTATCCCGTCTAGTTAAGGATAGATAGATACTTGATCTGACTATAAATCCTTGGCCAGTTTATAAATCTTAGATTTGAGGAAAAATGATCAAATACTTATGTAAGTATTAGATACTAACCCACTGATTTATTAAAACTTATACATAATGATGTATATGGTCCAATGAATTATATTATCATTGCATGAATTTTAATACTTCATCATGAATTATCACGATACAGATAAGTGTTTCTAGGAAACACAGTATGAAAACCTTTGAAATTTTTAAAGCATTCTGACAATAAGTAGAGAAATAAAACCTTATGTGTATTTAATGCCCATAATAAGATCAAGGCAATTTATACATGAAAATTAAATTCATAAATTATTTAAAGGAGAATGTGATTCACACTCAATATAGTTTTTTAGGTACTCCTCAATGAAAAGTGTTTTGGAGAGGAGAAATTGAACTTTATTAAATATGATCTAATTGATATTGAGTTTCACTAATCTTTTATAATATCTTAGGGATATACTTTAGTAATTGCTAATCACTTATTGAATAAAGTTTTATCAAAAGTCATTCCTTAAATTCCGTATAAGATATCAACTAAAAGGAAATCAAGTCGTAAGTGTATTAAGATTTAGGGCTATTCTATTTGCATAAGAGTTATGCAACAAGATAAACTGACATCCAAAACCTACAAGTATTGGTTTATTTTATCTTAAGCATTTTATGAGATACTAGTTCTATGATCCGGATGAGTGAAACATGTTCGTTCCTTGGTACGCCACTTTCCAAGAGAAAGAGTTTCTCATAGATCGTGGGGATTGTAGAACTATTGAACTTAATTGAATCAATCTATGACCCATTGGTGGAACTTTAAACTTAACTAAGTGAGATATCTGTAACACACTTTCTTTATAAGTCTGAAAGGATATCGAAGGTCACCTATTAGGTATGTTTGATACTTGAAGGTGCCTTCAGTATTTTTTTAGTTGAAGAAAATCATCTTTTGACTTATAAAGAGATGATGTTAGACATCGATTCAAGAAAAATGGAAAGATGTCATAAATTTTGAAATTGACTCTATGCATGATAATCAAGTCTAAGGCTTGGTTGTGCTTCTAGTAAAAATTGTTCCTATTTACGGTAAATGAGTTTATGAAGCAGAAACCTTATAAGCCCGACTGGTGATAAATGTTACACTAACAGATCTAGGATTGGTAATGAGGAAACCTTTTCCCTAGTAATTGATGCGATATTTCTATATCATAAATTAAGTGCAAGTATACACTATCATATATAAGTAATAAAGAGACTAAATAAGTCGGATGTCGAACCCATAAGGATAATTTCTTCTTTTTAACCAATTACTAAAATGATATCTTCCTAATAATTATTCAGATAAATAAAAATCTAAGAATAAATGTAGGAAATATAAAGGTAAAAACACAATGCAAAGAGATTTAAGTGATAGCAATATAGAGAAAACCTAGGATTAATACTATTCCTCAATATGCTTTCTAATGATTAAGCTTATAATATTTAACTCCCTTAGTCTTTGTTATTGATCAAGACACTAATGTATTCACAAGCCTCTTCCAAGATCATGCAAGTATACCTTAATTTACCAAATACCTATATTCCTATGGTACTTGTAATAAATTAAGATTCATTATGATTATGTCTTATTGATCATACATGCCAATTAGGTATATTCCTATCCTAAATTGAAACTTGCATATGCAACATTGAATGTTACTCTACAATCATGCATCAAATTACCTAAGTCTAAATATTATGATTCCTCTTCCGAGTTTATCAACAATATTACTAACTCATTCACCATATATTGGCCAGATATATTGAAGCATTAAAATCAAGTAATTTGAATATCAAAGAACTAAGTTTATTAAATATTCAAAAGATATGACAATTAAGCACACATATTAAGTTCAAGTATTAACCCTAAAAAATAAGTTTAGCTCATGGCTACAAGAGAACAGCAGTAAAAATAATAACAAATCATGACACAATCAATAGTAAATCGATATAGATGCCTAAGGACTCTTGATGCCGAAGAACGCTTTGAATCTCTCTCTAAAGTTGCTTCAATTAAACTCCTATTGCTCTTCAAGACTCGTGATCTGTATTTTTGGTGTTCTTGAATTGCTCTAGGTTGCTCTTGGATTCCTCCTTAAAGGCTGGGAGCGAGTGGCTTTTTATAGGGATTGATATAAGCTTGAAAATCTCAAGTCTCGTCAGACTAGGTTTCGTTCAAGTCCCTATAAATTTCTTTCTTTAAATTTCGTTCAAGTCCCTATAAATAACAATAAGCACATAAATAGTCATCTATTCTTATAAAATAATAAAATATTAAAATATTAATAATAAAAACATGAGAAAATATATGACAAATTTGCCCTTATTAGTAATCATGCTTAAGTCAATTTGAATTTTGTTGGCTATCGCATTTTGCTAGATTTTTTGTTTTAACAAAGAAATCAGAGAGTCTGATTTCATAAAAACTGAAGATAAAGCTTATATATTTAGAAAGGACAGTGTGAGCATAATAATCTTTCTAGTTCTCTATGTTGTTGACATATTTAATGTCAGAAATGACATTGATATGTTACAAGTCAGTCAGATGAGAGTTATCTAAATAAGAACTTCTCCATGAAAGATTTGGGAAAAGCTTCTTATATAATAGCTATAAAGTATTATAGAGATAAAGTTAGGAGGCTGATAGAACTATCCCAATCTTCGTATATAGACAATGTTCTTGAAAAGTACAACTTCAGTAACTATGAAACAATTAATGTATTTTTTAAGCATGACATTCATATTTCTAGGAGGATTTGTCCTCGGTAAGAAGATGAAAATGTTAGGTGTCTAACATGTATAAGTTAGAGATAGCTTAATATATGCCACATTATGTACGAAACCTGGATCTAGATATGAATGTCAATTATCGATTTCATCGAGTAATAACCATTAATTGGTCGTGAAATATATCTGAAATACCTGAGAGGTATAAAGGATAAATTTTTAACTCATGGAGAAAGTTAATTATAAATGAGAGGATATACAAACTTAGACTTCTAGTCTGATCCAGATGATTGAAAGTCTACATCTAGTTATATATTTCTTCTTATATATATTGTAGTTAGTTGAGAATGCTATATACATATCCACAGCTAATTCTACCTTAGAGGCAAAATACGTTACAGATTGAATAACCTACAAAAGAACTTATTGGATAGCTATGTAGGTTATTTCACATAAATTAGACCGCTTTCCTTTAGTATCGAGGACTGTAGCAGCAGAGCATCTACTCTTACAACGAGTTTATAGACAAGTTTATATTTTTACGAGTTCTGTGAGGTAGCTAAGGATCCTCAATAGTTGAGAAGAGCCAAGCAGGAGAGGACGGAAGGCTTAAAGGAATATTTGGAAAGGTTCAACAAGAAAGTAAACTATCTCAAGGTATTTGATCAACCGATAGCCTTAGAAGCCCTGAAAATGGACTGAAACTTAACCATTTTTAGTACTATTCGTCTGAGAATCATATTCCTAGCCATGCTACTACCTAAAATAAGGTGTCTAAATACTTCACAATAAAAGAAGAGGAAGAGATGAAGAGGGTAGCATTAGCCAAAATTACTTGAGGTCAAATCCGTCCTCAAGATGCTGGAAGAAAATTCTTAGGAAGAGCACCCGGAGGAGTGTACACAGGGAGAAGAGAAATGACACTATCACTAGTCTTTAAATGCTCGAGAACAAACTGACCAGATAAGTCATGCCCTTATAAACTAGTTGAACTAACACCAAGACATAAGAAATAGGAGATGGAAGCACTCGATAGAGATATATCACCGAATTCTTCAAATTGGCAGTTTTATCCCCTTGACAGCTCCATTAGAGGACATTTATCAAATTATAAAAGGCTGAGGCCTGCTCACTAGGCCCATACTCATGTTAACACTTATGAAGCAGTAGAGGAATTCAAGAGAGAGATGTAAATTCCATCAATGTATGGGATATGCCACGAATGAATGCCAAGATTTGAATAGGCAAATGGATTATCTAGTAAGGAATTGGTACTTGGATGAATTTTGAGTAGACCTTCATCATAAAGGCTAGCCTTCAAACATCATAAGTGGATTTGCTCCACCTAACTCAACTATGATCATCTCGGGAGGGCCAGTTACTAGGCGATTCTAACTAGCAGAGAAAGAACTACTCAAGGTACTTCTAAGTAGGCCACTAGGTAATGTATAACATATTAGTCACCAAAAGGCCACGGATACAATAAGTCCCCATCATGCATCGAGGAGGATGCCCGAGGAGTGATCTACCCATATGATAACGTGCTGGTGGTAATAGTGCATGTGGTATAAGTGGAGGTGAATTAGTTTTTGTCAACCCGAGGAGATCGGTTAACATCAAATTCAAAAAGTCCCTAGATGAACTGAAGATTAAAGATCTGAGGATGGAGAAAATGCAAACCCTTGTAAGGGTTCGAGGATAGTTGTGTTATGCTCATCAAGATGGTGAATTTGCCTACGACTTTAGGTGAAAAGCCTTTTATGAATATTGTGATGACCAAATTTTTAGTAGTTGACTAGTCATTCTCGTACAAGCTTTTTCTTGGACAACCCTTCATGTGAAATACCAATGCAACCCTATCCATACACTATCTAAAGCTTAATTTTCTTATGGAGGAAAGGATTAGGGTTGTATTAGGAGGCCAGAAGATGGCAAGGATCTGTTATGCCATATCAGTCAAGAGAACATATTGCATCTCAACTGTAGACCCATGAGAGGACAAAATGAAGTCATTAGGCCCTCAAAATGAGATGCACTCGAGCTAGTTCACGCTTGATACTTCCTATAAGGTGGTCAAGATCGGTTACAGATGGAGCCCAAGGTCAAAGAGAGATTGTCCACGTTAGTGAAAGAGTTCTCTGACATCTTTATATAGTCCCATAAAGATATGTTGGTAATTAATCCATCACTGGCATCTCATACTTTGGCCTCTAGCCACATGTCTAAACCAATCAAGCCTCAGAGGAGAATTTTTAACCAAAAGAAGAATGAGGTAGTAGCGGTGGGGGTTGAGACATTACTGGTCGTAGGGTTCATCAAGGAGGTTTAGTATCCTAACTTGCTAGTTAATGTGGTTATTATCAAGAAGGCCAATGGAAAGTAAAGGATGTGTGTTGATTTCACATATTTGAATAAAGCATGCTCTAATGGTAGTTTTTCATTTTTAAAAAATGACCAGGTAGTCAACTCAACAGCGGGACACAAGTTTCTGAGCTTTATAGATCCATTTATAGAGTATAACTAGATTCAAATCTTCTTAGAGAGGACATCTTTTGTTATACATTAGAGGACTTACTACAAAAAGGTGATGTCATTCGGCCTAAACAATGCAGGGGCGACCTTTTAAGGGTTAGTGAACAAGTTATTTAAGCCTTTGATTAGGATAAACATTAAGGTATACATAGATGACATGATCATAAAGTTGGTCAGGTATGGGAATCATGTGGAGGAATTGATGGAGATCTTTAAAATTCTGAGGAAGCATAAAATAAAATTAAACCTTGAGAAATGTGCCTTTGGAGTGAAGTCGGGGAAATGCTTGAGGTTCATGGTCAGCAAAAGAGAGATAGAGGCAACCTCAAAAAAATCAAGGCCATCTTGGAGATTAAATCCCCAAGCACTGTCAAAGAAATCCAGTGACTTACGGGTATAGTGGCAGCCTTAAACTGGTTCATCTGTCAGGCAATAGATAAGTGTTTTGGATTCTTGCAAGCCATCAAAAGTAGGGAGAAGAATACATGGATTTAAGAATATGAAGATACATTTAAACAACTCAAAGTCTATCTTTTACAACCCATCCATCATATTGTCCCTACTTAGAGGGACGAGTTAATCTTGTACCTCAACGTATCGACCCTAGCTATAAGTTCAATGCTAGTATAAAAGGAGGTGGGGGTTTAAAGGCTTGTGTACTTTGCAAATAAATCTTTCACCAACTTGGACAACCAGTAACCTTAGCAGAGAAGTTGATCTTGGCATTGGTTATGTTAGGGAGGAAGCTATGCCTCTATTTCCAGGCTCACACCATCATGATATTGACTGATCAACCTTTGAGACAAATCCTACACAAGCTCAAAATATCAGAACACTTGGTCAGATAGGTAATAGAGCTGAGTGAGTTTGACATACAATACAAGCAGCTATCAAGGGACAGGCATTCGCTGACTTTATAGTAGAGGGCACCCTAGGAGGATCTGAGATCTAGCCCCCCCTTTTAAAAAAGACATTAAGAGAACAACGTATGGAAACCCATGCTTAAGACCTTTACATTAATGGGGCTTTCAACTCCCAGAGTTATAGGGCAAGAATAGTTTTTACCAATCAGGAAAGGGATGAAGTTTTCTATGCAATTAGGTTGTGGTTTTTGGTCTTAAATAATGAATCAAGTATAAAACCTTGTTTGTGGGATTAAGAGTGGCCCGGGTCCTATCAGTAAGAAGAGTCCTAGTAAAAATCAATTCCAAGTTGTTAGTTAACCAAGTAAACTAGTCTTCTAGGCTTGGGGAGAAAATATATTAGTATACCTTGGAAGGGTTCAAACCTCGATGAGTTAATTAGAAGAAGATAAAATTAAACTGATCTCGAGGAGTGAACATCATCGGTCAGTTGTCATAATGTGGTTTGTTTCCATAAAAGAAGCCCGAATACCCAGGTCAGTCTCTTTAGAATTCATCCAAAAGCCTAGCACTCAATAAGAACTTGATGAACAAGTAATGCAGATCGACACCCAGCCTAGCTGGATGAACCCCCTTCAAGAATACTTCATGAACAGAACCCTTCCAGGAGATAGGTAAGAAGTTTGATAGCTCTGGTATCATACCGCACAATACACAGTAATTGATATGGTACTATATAGAAGAAGGTTCTCCCACTTTTACATTAGATATCTGGGACCATAGAAAATTAAACAAATATTTAAGGAGATCCAAAAAAAATCTGAGGAAATAACTTAGAAGTCAAAGCTTTATCTCACAAAGTCTTTAAGACAAGATATTATTGGCCCACTATCTTTTAAGATGCAAAAGCCTTGGTTAGGAGATGCAATATGTGCCAAAAATAAACTGATAGAATTTATGCTCTACCCAAAAAGTTAGCACTATGCCCAGTAGGGGCTCGATTTAAAATAGTCGTTACCTCATTTGTAACTATGCCATTATTATTGTGGACTACTTCACCAAATGGGTAAAGCAGAATCATTATCGATGATCACTAAAAAAGGTGTACAAGACTTTGTATAGAGAAATCTAGTGTGCCGGTTCAGGGTACTGCATACAATTATGACTAACCGTAGTAAGCAGTTTGATAACAACTTCAAAAATTTTTGTGAGACGTTGAGAGTCTAGCTTCTATTTTCTTTCCCAGTATATCCCAAGACAAATGGCCAAGTGGAAATGTCCAACAAGATCATTAAGAAGCTATTAAAAAAAAAGTTGACCAAAAGAAAATGTAGGTGTTGGAGCTGGTGCTCACGTGCCATTCCAATATTGTATGAATATTAATTATTAATATTTATACAATAAACATTTCGAATAAAGATTGTTAATATCATATTAATATGGTATAATGCTTGTAACATTAGAGACATTGTTTGATCTGAAAGAGTTCAGATCTGATCTAAAGGAGTTTAGATCAGAACTAATAGTTAGCAAAGCTGAGAGTTATAAATGCTAAAAGTTAGCACTGTTAAGAGTTAGCAGGTTATAAGAGTCAGCGAGGTCTAAAGAGTTAGAACCTTGTCTATAATGGGACAAAGACCTGAGAGTATACTTGTAATGATATAGTTGCAAAGAGTTGCAATAGGAGTTAAGAAATATCATTATGTAAGTATGTCTCAAAGATAATGTTCCTGATCTATAATCACTAATGCGGGTCTATCGGTGATTCACTTTATATAGATTAGTGTATGTTTATATCTGACTGGTTCAGATGGTTGTTCTTAGCTGACCATGAGCTTAGAGCTTGTATAGGCATGCGGGTATCTGTTGTGTGATTTCTATAACACAAATTAGCGCAAGTGCACGTTGTCGCAACAAGTAATATATGATAAGTAGAGTGTCGATCCCACAGAGAATGATTTATCTTTCCTAGTTTAAGTACCGAAATGGTGTCTTTCTACTATTATCCAGAAAATGATTTAATGTATGATATTAAACTACTCAAGTAAAAGAACAACTTAATTATGCTAAGTGACAAACTAAATTACCAACAAGTTAAATTCAATATGAGAAATCCTAGGATTACAAACTATCCCCCATTATGCAAATAAATTCAGCAGAATCTCTTTGATGTTTATTGGTTCTCAACTTGATATATTGACCAAAACACTCAACACATCACAAGCCTCTTTTGCAGGTCAAGTGAATCTATTCCATCCAATCAAATATCTATATGTCTATGATAAATAAATTGAACAAAATTCATTAAGCACAAGTTTTATGAGCCATACATGCCTTATGAGTATATGTCTATCTCATATGAAACTCAAGTGTACTACACTATGATCATGCATCAATATGCTTAAGACTAAATACCTAAATGCCTTTGTCAAGTTTATTTAAGCATTTCTAGATCAATTTAACTACTAGCCAAGTAATCAAATAGCATTACACACAAGCACAATGAATATATCAAAAGCTGAATTAATACCATAAAAGAGAGAGCTAAAAATCCATCACAAATGAGTTCAAGGATGTAATCCTAGATGAACGAAATTAGCTCATCATTAAACTACACAATCTTGAAGCTAATTCCATAAATACATGTAAATTAAACATCTTACAACAAGTAAAGAATCAAAGAAAGGAAGACATCCCTGTCAAATGTCTTTGAAGTTGAAGCTTGCTTTCCTCCTCTTTGATTTCTCCAACTTAGAAGTTAGGTGTTTCTTTGTGTTTCTAGCTGCTGTCCCAACTAGAGTTCTCCTCCAAAATGTAAGTTTTGAGCAATTAAATAGGTAAGAGCACGGAATTAGGGCGCATTTTGAGTTACTTTTGGGTTTCCTGATTTTCAGGAACCTGTCAAAACTTGTTGCCCAGGTCCCGGCGCCGCGGCGCTGCGTTTTGGCGCTGCGGCGCTCAGTTTCTGCAATCGGCGCCGCGGCGCTGAAATCCAGCGCTGCGGCGCTGCACTGTTGCTACAGTACACTGTAGCAGTGTACTGTAGCTACAGTGTTACTGTAGCAAACAGTGCCCCCATTCGTATTTTTATCTCTAATGCTCCGATTTGCGTCCGTTTTCCGGTGTTTTTGCTCCTATAATGCTTCAACCTATAAAACAACATTAATACGCATAAATAGCCCAATTATTGAGATAAATTGAACAAATATCAAGTTAGGAAGATAAAATAGTTTATACAATTACGCCTTATCAAATACCCCCAAACTTAAATATTTGCTCGTCCTCGAGTAAGAGAGCACACGGACAACACAAAAAATGACAACAAACAATAAAAAGATATAAAACATTGGGTTGGCAAACGATTAGTAATTTATCTCAAAAATTTCTCATGACTACTATTCTTAAGGAAATTCTAAACATCTTAACCGTTCAACATGTTAATCCAACACTTATTCAAACCCACAAGTGACCTACTTGGTGTGTGTGTGAATAGCTAAAATCATTAGTAGCATGCGCTCGGATTAGTTTATGCACATAAGATAATGAAATGGTCTCTATGAGAATTTTGCTTTTATTTAACACTCCATATGCTTGTTTTTCGCATCACTCTCCACTAATGTAGGCATACACATAATCAAGGATCAAATAGGACTTTAGTTAGCTTGTAATGCATGGATAGGGTGAGGGTATGATAAAATGGATCGATTTTGGATCAACTTACACCATAAACACACATTCCTCTTGAGGTTATTCAAACCCAACCATTGTTTTCCACCCAATTTCCCCCAAACTTATTTCTTTGATTCCCTAGCTATTTTGTTGCTCTTCTTTTCTTTTCATTTAAGCTAGGGGTATAGAAAACTCAATTTTTCTTTTTGTTTCTTTCTTTTTTTTCTTTAAATTTTTTTTTTTTTTTTTTTAATTACATATAAGTCACTATACCCCCAAACTTAAGCTTTTCATATTTGAACAACCAACATTTATAACCAAACCCAAAGCTCTTCTTTAATTCACCCCTTCATTTATAAAAGTTCACACTATTCTTTAAAAGAAGTGCTATACTTATGGCGTGATGGGTACTATGAAGGATAATAAAAGTAAAGGCTAAGGTAATGATATAGTTAGCAAGAAAAATGATAATTAGGCTCAACGGGGGTGACTACGGTCAAAATTATACATAGGTTGGCTTGAAAGGCTCAATCGGTCCAAAGATGGCCTAAAATCATATCGTTAATTATGTATGCCCTAGGATTTCGCCTTGAGTGATGCTCAAACAAGTTCTAGCGTGTTCTTGAGACCATATATATTCTTGTAGTGCATAAAAGTCTTCTAAGTAAGCATAAAACTAAATAATTCTAACTATGTGCTCGAAATATCAAGTGGTCACAAAGTGAAGCTGAACTTGTCCTAGATTACCAAGTAAACAATCACAACATTCATTGTTTCCCAAAGAACATAGCATTTGAAATCATGTTTCTATTTCATATCATTGACTACTAATCATTCAACCAACCCACAACTGAACACTAAAATGAAAGAAAACAAACAAAACAAAAGAAATTATGCAAAACAAACAACTAAAAACAGAATTAAAAACAAAACAAATAAATAAACAGAACTAAAAACAGAACAAATGGGCAAGTGTTTCCCTATCCCCCAAACTTAATATCCGACATGTCCTCATGGCAAAACAAAAATAAACATAAGACAAAAAGAAACACAGAAATACTCCCCAAAGATAGAGTGCGGGCTTTAGTCGTCATCTGTTGCTGTCGCATCCTCATCTTCGCTAATTCTGGTAGCATCTGCATCCTCAGGGTCGATGCCGTCATCAGCATCATCATTCAACTCAGCTGGTGGTGGTGCAGTGTAAACTGGATGCTGTGGGAGTGAGGAAATATCAATTCCAAAATGAGCTGCCTGTATAGAAACCCACTGAGCACACCATTGTTGATGCGCAATGAACTGCTGCTGATGTGCTTCAATCTGCCGCTCAATTTCATCCAATCGAAATTGTACTGCTTCCGGATTGGAAGAGGAAGATGCCTGCGATGATGGTCGCGTAGGTGCCCTGGACCTATGCCCACCTTGGCCACAATGAGCGTGCACGTTGGTTACCGTGCTAGAGGTTATAGCTTGGCCAGGCTGTAATATCTCCTCCGAAGAACTCCACTTGACTCCAGCTTGAGCACATAATGCTGTAATTAGAGAAGGGCAGTATAACCCGAGCTTGCTGCTTTCACCGCAATGAAGAATGCTATTCTTGATCACTCGCCCAACATCAATAGATTTTCCTGTCATGATGGCATACAACAAAACTGCACGTTGCTTGTTTACACTGCTGAAATGTTTGACAGGCATTAGTCGTGCCCCAATAAAATAATGCCATGTTTTCTCATCCTTGCCCATGTATTTTGCTGAAAAAGATATTGGAAGAGGACCACCCAGTTTCCATTCTGCCTCGGCGGAGCATAACTGTCTAATGATTTCCTCATAATCCGGATCACGTAGCATCTTGTGAAAATCATCATCCCCGATTGATGGTGTTTTAAGGAATTTGTTGATGCTGGCACAGTCAATAGCTACCTGCTTACCTCTCACATATACCAGCAAGTTTGAATGTTCCTTAACATTCGCATAAAATTCTCGCACAATTGGTAGTACAGCCTCTCCCGGCTGAGTGCACAATTTCTTCCATCCCCTGGATTCAATGACTCTTGCTACACTGGGATAACTTCCCTCTGAAAGGTTAAAGCCTCGCTCAGGAATAGCCGATCGTTTCACAATTGATTTCGCATAACGCTCAGATGCTTCTAAGGAGACAAACTTGTTGCTGTCAAAACTAGGTGAGGCCATTTTGGTGGTTTTCATTTTCTTAGGAGCCATTTTGCTAAGAACACCAATTTGCCAACTAAAACCCCTCCACCAATCTCCTTATTTGTCACAAGTCTACATTCCAATCACATTAGCTAAAATTTCTACACATAGAATAACGAATTAAGTCTTCACAATTCTAAAACAATTCCAACACAATGACAACACAAATCCAACATAATTTCAACATAGTTTCAACATAAAGCCAACACAAATCCAACACATTTCCATATAATTTCAACATAATTTCACCATAAGTCCAACACAAATCCAGCACACTTCCAACATAGTTTCAACATAATCTCAACATAAAGCCAACACAAATCCAACACATTTCCATATAATTTCAACATAATTTCACCATAAGTCCAACACAAATCCAACATACTTCCAACATAGTTTCAACATATACTCAACATAAAGCCAACACAAATCCAACATACTTCCAACATAGTTTCAACATAATCTCAACATAAAGCCACACAAATTCAACACATTTCCATATAATTTCAACATAGTCTCAACATAAAGCCACACAAATTCAACACATTTCCATATAATTTCAACATAAATCCAACACAAATCCAACATACTTCCAACATAGTTTCATGCAAAAATTCAAGGTTAAACACAAAGCTTTCATTCTAATAATCACAAATTGTTCCAATAATTGCATAATGGAAGTAGAATAAAGGAAGAATCAATGTAAAATAAGAGATTAGAGACAAGATTTTTTTTTTACCTTGTGAGAGTAATCCACCGAAATTTGAGATTGGGGAACTTTGCTAATTTGTGTGGAAAATGCAATTTGATGGAATTTGTGATGATGAAGTGTGTGAAATGATGTTAGAAATGTGTTTTGATGTTGATTTTAAGCTGAAATTTTAATGGGTAAGGTGGGATTTGAGCTTGTGAATTGGGGTGGGTTGAGAGCTTTGAGAAACTCTAGGGTTAGCAAGAGAGAGAGAGCAAGAGAAAATGGGAAAAAAAATTCGGGGCACATGCCCCTTTGTTGTTGCTCTGCTGCAGCGCCGCGGCGCTAGGATTCAGCGCCGCGGCGCTGGCGCCTGGGAAATTCCCAGGTGCCAGCGCTGCAGCGCTGGATCCCAGCGCTGCGGCGCTGAGTCTCTGGAAGTGGCGCCGCGGCGCTCGTTCCTTGCAAATATTTTTTTTTTTTTTTTTTTTAAATACCAATACTAATGCAATAAATATTTACCTTGGGTTGCCTCCCAACTAGCGCCTGCTTTTTCGTCTCTGGCTAGACGTTATGCTTGTAAATCACTCCGATTCCACAAACATAATGGAGGTACTTTGACGGTTGAAATTTCCTCCATAGTAATGCTTGAGACGTTGGCCATTTACCTTAAAATTTATTCCTTTTTCTTCATCTTCAATATCAACAGCTCCGTGTGGGTATACTTTGGCTACTCTAAATGGACCAGACCATCTAGATTTGAGCTTTCCAGGGAATAGCTTGAGTCGGGAATTAAATAATAGTACCTGCTGATTGATTTCAAATGAGCGTTGTGCTATTCTTTTGTCATGCCATCTTTTCACCTTTTCTTTGTACAGCTTGGCGTTCTCATAAGCTTGTAGCCGAAATTCATCCAATTCATTCAGTTGTTGCATTCTTTTCTCTCCAATTGCTGTCAAGTCAAAGTTTAATGACTTGATCGCCCAATAGGCCTTATGTTCTAACTCCACAGGCAAATGACATGATTTGCCAAATATCAACTGATATGGTGATGTACCAATGGGTGTTTTGTATGCTGTACGATATGCCCAGATTGCGTCATCAAGCCTTATTGCCCAATCCTTGCGATTTGGCTTGACTACCTTCTCAAGGATTCTCTTCACTTCTCGATTGGAAACCTCAGCTTGTCCATTTGTTTGTGGATGATAGGCAGTGGCGATCTTGTGTTTAACTCCATATTTCTGAAGCAGTGCAGAGAATGATTTATTACAAAAATGTGATCCCTCGTCACTGACAATAGCACGTGGTGTACCAAAACGGGTAAGTATGTTCTTTCTCAGAAATCGCAACACCACCTTTGCATCATTAGTCGGCAAGGCAACTGCTTCGACCCACTTGGACACATAATCAACAGCCAATAGAATGTATTTCTGACCATTTGATGGAATGAATGGTCCCATGAAATCAATCCCCCAAACATCAAAAATTTCAACTTCTAATATGTTTTGCAGAGGCATTTCCTGCTTTTTCGACATGCTTCCTGCTCTTTGGCACCTGTCACATCTTAAAACAAAGAAATGTGCATCTTTAAATAAAGAAGGCCAATAAAAACCAGATTGCAATACCTTTGAAGCTGTTTTGTCTCCGCGAAAATGTCCAGCATAATCAGATGAATGACAATGCATGAGTATGTCTTCAATTTCTTCCTCTGGCACACATCTTCGAATCATTTGGTCTGCACATTGCTTAAACAAAAGAGGTTCATCCCAGAAATATGATTTGACATCATGCAAGAACTTCTTCTTCTGCTGGTAACTCAAGTCCGGAGGAAGGATTCCGCTGGCCAAGTAGTTAACATAATCTGCATACCATGGTAGATTGAGGTTTTCTACTAATAAGAGTTGCTCATCAGGAAAGGAATCATTAATTAATGTCTCATCATCACTTTGTTGTCCACCCTCTAAGCGAGATAAATGGTCTGCCACCTGATTTTCTGAACCTTTCTTGTCCTTGATTTCCAAATCAAATTCTTGAAGTAATAGCACCCATCTGATCAGTCTCGGTTTTGCCTCTTTCTTGCTAATCAAATACTTGATAGCAGAATGATCTGTAAAGACTGTCACCTTAACACCAATTAAATATGCTCTGAACTTGTCAAAGGCAAATACAACAGCCAACAACTCTTTCTCTGTAGTCGTATAATTGTTCTGAGCATCATTCAACGTTTTGCTTGCATAATAAATGGTGTGGAAAACCTTGTTTTTGCGTTGCCCCAATACTGCACCTACTGCAATATCACTAGCGTCACACATTACTTCGAATGGCATGGTCCAATCTGGTGCGACAATGACTGGGGCTGAAATAAGCTTCCTTTTCAACACCTCAAATGCATCGTTACATGCTTGATCAAAGATGAATTTTGCATCCTTCTCCAACAAACTACACAACGGCTTAGAAATTTTTGAAAAGTCTTTTATGAATCTTCTATAAAAGCCTGCATGACCAAGGAAACTTCTTACTCCCTTAACATTTGCTGGTGGTGGCAACTTCTCAATGGCTTCAATTTTTGCTCTGTCAACTTCTATTCCTCTTGAAGAGATCTTATGTCCCAAGACAATCCCCTCTTTCACCATGAAGTGGCACTTTTCCCAATTCAGTACCAAGTTGGTTTCTTCACATCTTTGTAGCACAAATGCTAAGTTCTTTAAACATACATCAAACGAATCCCCAAAAATTGAGAAATCGTCCATAAACACTTCCAAGAACTGCTCCACAATATCAGAAAAGATTGCTATCATGCATCGTTGAAACGTTGCGGGTGCGTTGCATAATCCGAAAGGCATCCTTCGGAATGCAAATGTACCGTATGGACAAGTGAAGGTAGTCTTTTCTTGATCTTCTGGTGCTATAGCTATCTGATTGTAGCCAGAATAACCATCCAAAAAGCAGTAAAATTCATGCCCTGACAGCCTATCCAGCATCTGATCGATGAAGGGCAATGGAAAATGATCCTTCCTTGTGGCTTTGTTCAATTTTCTGTAATCCATACACACTCTCCATCCAGTTACTGTACGTGTTGGAAGTAGTTCATTGCTTGAATTGGTTATGACAGTGACCCCACCTTTCTTTGGTACACATTGAACTGGACTTACCCATGAGCTGTCAGAAATTGGGTAAATAATTCCTGCATCAAGCCACTTAATAATCTCTTTCTTTACTACTTCTTTCATCACTGGGTTCAGTCTTCTTTGGTGCTCAATCGAAGACGTTTGCTCATCTTCTAACAAAATCTTATGCATGCAGACTGAAGGACTGATTCCTTTAATGTCTGCAATTGTCCATCCCAATGCCTTCTTGTACGTCCGCAGTATTCTAAGCAACTTCTCTTCTTGTATTTCATTCAATGTAGCAGATATTATTACAGGAAGTGTTGAGGATGGACCGAGGAATGCATACCGTAAATGGTTAGGCAAGGGTTTGAGCTCAAGTGTTGGCGGTTTTTCTGTCGAAGGTTTGGTTCTTGCTTCCATGTTTTCTGATTCTTCAAGCACTTCAAATCTGAAACTCTTGTGCTCTTGGTGGGGTGTAGAATTCAAAGCATTGAGATAATCCAGTGCTTCCTGATCTTCCACTTCATTCCCATTCATGACTGCATTTTCTAGAGAGTCTTGGCTGGAGTGATTGTTGAAAATCCTTTGAATCTCTCTGTCAATAATGTTGATGCTGTAACATTCATCTGCTTCTTTGGGAAATTTCATAGCTTTGAACACATTAAACGCCACCTCTTCATCTTGCACTCTCATAGTGAGTTCTCCCTTTTGGACATCAATCAAAGTTCTACCAGTAGCTAAGAAAGGTCTTCCCAAAATGATTGGAATTTCAAGATCCTCTTCCATATCCAACACAATGAAGTCAGCTGGGAATATAAATTTATCTACCTTAACTAACACATCTTCAATCACACCTTTAGGGTATGTGAGTGAACGATCTGCAAGTTGTAAAGTAACATTTGTAGGCTTGGCTTCCCCCAATCCTAGCTGGTTGTAGATAGACAAAGGCATCAAATTTATGCTAGCCCCTAGATCACATAAAGCTTTACCAAAATACCGGTTTCCAATTGTGCATGGAATGGTAAAACTTCCTGGATCCTTGAGCTTTGGAGGTAATTTTTTCTGCAATATTGCACTGCATTCTTCTGTCAATGCTACAGTTTCATAATCGTCCAGCTTCTTTTTCCTTGAAAGAATGTCCTTCATGAATTTAACATAGCTAGGCATTTGCTCTAATGCATCTGCAAATGGTATGTTAATGTGCAGTTTCTTAAAAATTTCCAGAAACTTTGTAAACTGCTTCTCTTTCTTTTGGTTCTGTAGTCGCTGAGGAAATGGTGGTGGTCTATAAGGCTGCACCTTCTCTTTCTGTATAACCTTTTCTTTTGCTGCACCATCTTCTTGTTTTTCATTCCCCTTTGCAGAATTTTCTGCACTTTCTGCATCTGCAGAATTTTCTGCATTTTCTGCACTTTCTGCATCTGCAGAATTTTCTGCATTTTCTGCATTTTCTGCATCTGCAGAATTTTCTGCATCTGCAGAATTTGCTGCATCTGCAGAATTTTCTGCATCTGCAGAATTTTCTGCATATTCTGCATTTGCTGCATCTGCAGAATTTCCTGTATCTACAGAATTTTCTGCATCTGCTGATGATTTAGGTCTTCCCACAATGTTTTGCAATTCTTTACCGCTTCTCAACGTTATTGATTTGCATTGCTCTTTGTCACCTTTTGGATTAACTTCCGTGTTACTCGGTAACGACCCTTGAGGGCGGTTGTTCATTGCAGAAGCTAATTGACCAACTTGGTTTTCTAAGGTGCGAAGAGATGCTGATTGGCTTTGCAAAAGTTGGTCAGTTTGCCTTATGTATTGAATTAACAATTCCTCAACACCAGGTTTCTTTTCTTGCTGAAATTGTTGCTGCTGCTGCTGCATTTGAAATCTGGGTGGACTCATGGATTTTGAGGATTGCCCTTGGTTATTATCATTCCAAGAAAAATTTGGATGATTCCTCCACCCTGGATTGTAAAAATTCGAGTTGGGACTATGCTGCTGCTGATTGTAACTCCCTACATATTGTGCTGTCTCCATGCATAGACCATTTTGGTGATTATCTCCACAAAAATCACAAGTTGGTGGTTGGCTTTTTACTGCATTGACTCCAAGTGTATCCATCTTCTTAGCCAACAAACTAACTTGTGCTGTCAAGGAAGTGAGTGCATCAATTTCATGCACACCAGCAACTTTTCTTGGATTCACTCTTTCTGATGGCCATTGGTAGCTGTTGAATGCTATTTCTTCTAACAAGTCATACGCCACATCCGTGGACTTGCTCATTAACGCCCCTCCAGCTGCTGCATCTACAATCATTCTTAAATGTCCCACCAATCCATTATAAAATGTTTGCACCAACAACCATTTGGGAACTCCATGATGTGGACACTTTCTCAGCATATCCTTAAATCTCTCCCATGATTCATACAATGATTCTGACTCATGTTGTACAAAAGAGGTAATATCATTACGCATCTTTGCAGTTTTGGACGGTGGGAAGAACTTGGCTAAGAACTTTTGTGCCAAATCATCCCATGTTGTTATTGAACCGGATGGTGATGATATTAACCAACTTTTTGCTTTGTCCCTCAAGGAGAATGGAAACAACCTGAGTCTTATGGCATCATCTGACACGCCATTGTATTTGAATGTGTCACAAATTTCCAAGAAATTTGTGATATGCTCGTTGGGATCATCATTCGGGAAGCCGCTGAACTGCACTGATTCTTTAAGCATTCGAATAGTCCCCGGCTTGATTTCAAAATTGTTAGCATTAATATTTGGCCTGCGAATGCTTGAGTGTATGCCATTCACCCAAGGAACTGCATAGTCTCTTAAGGCTCTTGGCTCTGCACAAACATTCTGGTTTTGCTCTTCCATGCTAGTCACTTGGTTCTGGTCTCGTCGTAATCTTCTTAGTGTCCTCTCAATTTCAGGATCAAAGTATGCTAGATCAACGCTCTTGGAACGTCTCATACATACCTGAAATTTCTACAAACAAAAACAGAAATCTGAATTAACAGGAGAAAAGATTTGTATCAGTATTAAAATAAGAAAAAATTTTCATTCCCCGGCAACGGCGCCAAAAACTTGTTGTGTGATTTCTATAACACAAATTAGCGCAAGTGCACGTTGTCGCAACAAGTAATATATGATAAGTAGAGTGTCGATCCCACAGAGAATGATTTATCTTTCCTAGTTTAAGTACCGAAATGGTGTCTTTCTACTATTATCCAGAAAATGATTTAATGTATGATATTAAACTACTCAAGTAAAAGAACAACTTAATTATGCTAAGTGACAAACTAAATTACCAACAAGTTAAATTCAATATGAGAAATCCTAGGATTACAAACTATCCCCCATTATGCAAATAAATTCAGCAGAATCTCTTTGATGTTTATTGGTTCTCAACTTGATATATTGACCAAAACACTCAACACATCACAAGCCTCTTTTGCAGGTCAAGTGAATCTATTCCATCCAATCAAATATCTATATGTCTATGATAAATAAATTGAACAAAATTCATTAAGCACAAGTTTTATGAGCCATACATGCCTTATGAGTATATGTCTATCTCATATGAAACTCAAGTGTACTACACTATGATCATGCATCAATATGCTTAAGACTAAATACCTAAATGCCTTTGTCAAGTTTATTTAAGCATTTCTAGATCAATTTAACTACTAGCCAAGTAATCAAATAGCATTACACACAAGCACAATGAATATATCAAAAGCTGAATTAATACCATAAAAGAGAGAGCTAAAAATCCATCACAAATGAGTTCAAGGATGTAATCCTAGATGAACGAAATTAGCTCATCATTAAACTACACAATCTTGAAGCTAATTCCATAAATACATGTAAATTAAACATCTTACAACAAGTAAAGAATCAAAGAAAGGAAGACATCCCTGTCAAATGTCTTTGAAGTTGAAGCTTGCTTTCCTCCTCTTTGATTTCTCCAACTTAGAAGTTAGGTGTTTCTTTGTGTTTCTAGCTGCTGTCCCAACTAGAGTTCTCCTCCAAAATGTAAGTTTTGAGCAATTAAATAGGTAAGAGCACGGAATTAGGGCGCATTTTGAGTTACTTTTGGGTTTCCTGATTTTCAGGAACCTGTCAAAACTTGTTGCCCAGGTCCCGGCGCCGCGGCGCTGCGTTTTGGCGCTGCGGCGCTCAGTTTCTGCAATCGGCGCCGCGGCGCTGAAATCCAGCGCTGCGGCGCTGCACTGTTGCTACAGTACACTGTTGCGTCCGTTTTCCGGTATTTTTGCTCCGATAATGCTTCAACCTATAAAACAACATTAATACGCATAAATAGCCCAATTATTGAGATAAATTGAACAAATATCAAGTTAGGAAGATAAAATAGTTTATACAATTACGCCTTATCAGTATCCAGTCAAGACTGGATACTGAACAGACTTATGAGGACCCCAATAGATATCCTATGACACCGTCAAAGGAAGGTCCTCTCGAGTTGAGTAGTATTTGTGGTCCTTTGACCTGAGCGCCACGGTGGTCTTGTGAGTGATCCATCATGCTTTGGTTCCACATATGTCAGAGACCTTTCATGGTCTGACCGCTATGTGTCGCTGGGTATGGTCCGATGCTCATGGAGTCCGGTGTGCGTAGATAAGGGATCCGTCAACTTACGTAGGTAAGTTGTATATCCGATGCTCCGAGGTTGTATTTCATAAAGTCTTGTGGCCACAAGCATAAACCCGGGAAAAGAGTTTCCCATAGGGTTAAACAATATAGCAAAAGTGTTTGCGTATATTGTTTATCGAGATACGAATCTGGAGATAAGTTTATGGATGAGCAAATGGGGATTTGACGGTGCTGATCTATATCCCCGCACATCTAGGATATAAATGATGGAAGGATTATACGTATACGTTATGACCTCAACTTGTATGGTCTGACACGCTGATTTGTAATATTCGTAACGTGTGCGTGGGGCATCGATTACGGATTAATGGAACAGTTCCATTTGACAAATCGGGTGTAGACCTAGAGAGTCCCAATATGAAATGTACTCTTTGAGCACTTGGGCAGTGTACCGTATTGAATTGTTCAATACAGTATAATTCAGCAATTACTAAGGTTACGTTAACTAAAGTATGTGGTTAAATTGGTGGGACCCACTTTAGGTTAACTTGGTAACCGAGTAAGGATATAATAGTAATTTCACTTTATGATTATTTAATTGTTAAATAATAAGAATAAATATTTATTTATTTAATTGTTAAATAAATAATTTAATTTAACTATGATTAAAGGTTAATCATATAGTTAGTTAAGTTAACCTTACTTAAAGGTTAAGTAAAGGTTAACCTAACCATGGTTAAGTTAGTTAACTATGGTTAAATTAATAAAATATTTATTAACTTAAAGGTTAAGTTAAAATAATCTAACTACGGTTAAATGTTAACTAAGGTTAGGTTAAGCCAAATGAAATGCAAATGAAATTCAAATTAGTTTGGAATTAATGCATTTGTATATAAAGTGAAATGAAATTGAAAATCATTAATGATTTAGTTTTTTAGGTTTTGCATTTTGGGAGCCAATTCAATTTGAGAAATTGAAATTGTTTGTTTTGTGTTTTAAGTGTTAGAACAACAAAACAAATTGAATTAATGGTTACTAAATGTAATAACTAAAAACAAGATTTGTTTTATTTATTCAAGAGTTGAATAAAAGGAAAAACAAATTTAATTAAGTTAAATGGTTTAACTTTGTAAAATGTTTAAGAGTTGAACACATATGCTGGATTAAGATGCTGCCATTCTAGACAATCAAACCCACCCTTGTTGATTGCTAGGATTGATCAAAGATTCATTTCATGGTGGACTTCAAAGAAAATTAATCCAAAGGCCTCATTGGTGATATTTCTCAATCTCGAATTTCAGTTTAATCAAATGTTATTTTCAGTGTTCATTGTACATAATCTTCCGCTGTGCACATGTATGTATGAGATATGTATATTGTTTGTATGATGAACACAAACCCACATGCAAGAACACTATAGTAAATTCGCCTAACCCATAACCCAACAATTGGTATCAGAGCAATTTGTGTTGTTATGGGTGATTTTTTAGTGTTAGCTAAGTGTTGGCTAAGTTGTAGGACAGGTTTCGGGGCTGTTGGGGTGCATTTTAAGTGTTAAAAATGCAAACCAGTGAAAAACAGCACCTGGAACGCTGCAGCGCTAAGGTCCAGCGCGGCAGCGTTCATATGAACGCGGGAGCGCTGAGCGTATGACGCCCCAGCGCTGAATTACCGCGGGGGCGCGGATTGTTTGGCGCCCCAGCGCTGGGCTGGCCAGCCCAATGGGTACAAGGACGAACCTCTAAAGTCCTATAAGGCCTCCATGGAGATGGGGGCGGGGGTTCGATTCCTTGGGGGCGCAGGTAACCTGCGGATTGTGTGCTGGGGCGCCAGTAGGTGCTGAGGTGTCAGCCACTGGTTGGGTACCAAAGCGTTGGTGGGCCCCACACACTCTAACAGTAGGTAGGTTGAAGAACTACTCGAGGTGCTTGGGCTTTGAGAACTACCAACAAGATTGCCATATAAGAGACACTATTATCACTTGCCTTTTGTTGTGATGCCATATTCCCCACCGAGATTGGCACCTCGACCCATTACATACTATACTTCTCAAAAGCAGCTAATGATGAACTGATCAAAGAAAATTTGGACTTAGTAAAATAAAAGAGAGAGAAGGCATGTGTCCAAATAACAGCTTACCAGTAAAAGGTAGTGAGATATTACACAAAGGTACGAGTTTACAAATTCACAAAAGGTGACCTTGTGCTTTGAAAGGTCCTCGCCAACATAAATAACCCAATGGATGAAGTCCTTAAGTCGACCTGAGAAGAGCTTTACAAAGTGACCACTAGAATTAGGGTTGGGGAATATGAACTAGAGCATGCCGATGGCAAGGCGATGAGAAAACCTTGGAACATTGAGCTACTAAAAAAGTATTATCCTTGAATGAATCATCCATTAATTTTTTAAATTTGTGAAATTCCAAGGCATGCATCCAAGTTTATGGAAATAAATAAAACTTTTGAATTCATTTGATGAAAAATCTATTATCCTTCATGAACATAAATTAAAAATAAACCCCCACGAGGGTTCCCCTAGGTTGGAATTAATCTCAAATCATTAGAATCAAAGTCCTTATAGGAAGGTTTGATTCTTACAAAGGATACCTCCACAGAGGGTCATATGGGCCGGCGGTAAAATGGATGTCCTATGGGAGAGTTCGACTCTCACAAAGGTTTCCTTCACGAGGGGTTTCCTAAGTCAGAATCAATCTCAAATCATCTAAATCAAGGTCCTTGTGGAAGGGTTTGAATACCCCCATAAAGGGTTATATGGGCTAAGTGTAAAAGGGATGTCCAATGAGCCTGATTTAGATATAAATTTTGACCATATTCTAACTTAGAAATTGCCTATTTTCAAGTAATTTCATTCTAATTACGTTTTCAAGTGTTTATTTTGTAGGAAATATTAAATCAGGTCATAACCCCTATGAAGGGTTATATGGGCCAGGTGTAAAAGGGATGTCCAATAAGCCTGATTTAAATATAAATTTTGACCATATTCTAACTTAGAAATTGCCTATTTTCAAGTAATTTCATGCTAATTACGTATTCAAGTGTTTATTTTGTAGGAGATATTAAAATATTTTTTATAATTCTTGGTCATAACCCTAGTATTTTGATTACTATCAGTACAAGTATCCATATTAACCTAAGCTTTAATATCAACCTTGCTAGAGCCAAAAAGGGAAGATTCAAAAGTGAAGTGAAAAAAAGTGATGAACACCTCAGGTCCTCGATATTCCTTTCTTCAACGTGCCAACATTTATAAATGGATGAATGCCCCAGCGTTATAAATCACAATATCCCAAAATGATGTCATTTTCTTCTAAACTAATTTTCATGTCATTTTTAAAAAAACAATTCTTAAATAATCTTATTAAATATCTTTCACTAATGTTTTTTTAATTTATTTCTGAACACTCTCTATCAGATTTGTGATAATGATAGATAATTTGTAGTGCGTGATAGATTCTATCATATTGTAATTTTTCATCATAGATAACTTTCTTTCACAAATCTGTGATAAAAAGTTATAATTTCTAATTGTGATAAAATCTATCACGAATTACAAATTTTCTATCACTAAATCTTTTTTTTTAAGTAATGATTAGTTAGAACTTCTCTTTGACAATGGTTTTAAGGGAATTATTATGTGGAAGCAAATCACTTGCTTCTTTGTTTTATCCCAGTATTATCTCTAGCAACAAGCAAAACTCAACTATCTTTTAAAAATTTAGCCAAGACTTACGTTGCTACTAAAATTCGAAGATAAAACGTGCTTTTGTTGTCTAGGATCTTAAATACAAAGAAAGATAAATCATTTCCCAAGATAGGGCTTTCAAATTTCCTTAGTGCAATTGAAGGTGTGCTACCAATATTGATAATGAACACAATTTTATCAATAGCTTTGTTGAAGAACATGGTTAGATTTAGGATGATATCTCGGGCAGTTCTTGTTGTCACCTATTATATTAAGCAGGTAGAAGCTCTTAGATATTTGTTTAGGTAAATGTTAGATCACTAATTGAAAAACTCTAATATACATTGTATATTACTTTGCTTGTCCAAACTACATAAAACACACGTTGATCAAAATTTAGACCCAACTAACAATGTTTTATAACTTAGTCAATAGAATGAGGAATATTTAAGATTTCAGCACAAGATTGTTTTGGTTGTTCACTTATATTGTGTACCTTCTTGAATAACATCTGATCTCAAAACCTTAAACTGATTGGAAAACACCTTACTGTAGTACTTAATCCTTAAAGGTATTAGCTATATAGGTATCTAATTTTCTTGTTTACTTTTCACTTAATATTTTTGACTCAAACCCTTTATAGGTTTTTTTTGTAGCATAAGATGTTGCAGGTAAAGATTAGTGACACTTAGCCCAACTTAGTACAACTCAGTCTAGTACTCAAGCTCAGATTTCTTCCTAAGTAGCTTAGTCCAACAATTAATAAAGTCTAGTATTCAAGTCCAGACTTCTTCCTAAACAGTTTAGTTCAAAATGAGCTACCTTATTGGGATTGAGCTCGGGCCTAAACACGTGGTACTCCATAACTCGGTTCAGGAGACCCATCATAATTTACTATTATTTTAATTTAATATTATTTTTTTACTTTTAAAATTATCTCTAAAAATGAATCTTTTATTTGTAGGTTCACGATGCTTCCAGTGCACGCCATTATCATACAAATACTAGATAGAAGTTAAAAGATTCAGAATTGTTACAAATTTGATTAAAAATATATTAGGATGTTATTATAATATATTTTGAATGTTATTATAATAGATTATAGATGTTATTGTAATACATTATAGATGTTATTGTAATACATTTTGAATGTTATAGTAATGCATTTTGGATGTTATTGTAATACATTTTGGATGTTATTATAATACATTATGGATGTTATACCTAATAGCCACCCTGCCACTATCAAGTGTCCTGCACACGAAAGAAGATGACTACACCACCTATTATATGACGGAGGAAGGTCAAAGTTGAGAAGGGAGGCATTAGAACCATTTGCCTTGCTCTTTGTTGAATAAGCAGTGAACTGAGCATCTACGCCTTTATAATACAATAATTAATATATTTGCTTTTTAATATATTGAAAAAATTAAAAATATAAAATAAAAACAACTTGATAGACCCTTTTGCGACGACTAATTAGCCATCACAAAAAGTCAAGCCTTGCAAAATTTTATGACACCTACTTATACAATCACTATTTAGCAGTTGTAAAAGGCTGTTTTTTCTGTAATAAGAAGTCTTCACCCACAAGTATTCAAGAATTTTAAAAGATCGTACATAATAAAATAGAGACAATAATCAAACATATAGGACACAAGAATATATATGGTTCAGTAAATTACCTACGTCTACGATAGATCAAAGGATCCTAGCTTTTTTATTAATTAGTTATTATCAATGATTCACTCAGTGATCACAAAGATTACTCAAGAGAAAACAAAAAATACAATAAGAGAACGAGCTCTGCAATGGTCTACACAATACTCTCTTGTGCACTCAATACTTTCTATAGTACTTTTTTGCATACTTAACATTCAAGTTCTAATTCTAGATGATTGACTTCGTCTAATCTATGGGGATAACTGTTTATCTTCATTTATGGATCATGAAAGAACATGGGGTACAATGTCTTTGGTATAACTATTTACCATAGCTGAGGATTGTAAAAAATGATTTATCAATTTTGATTATTGTTGCTACACTTTGCAATAATGTGCCAATTATATTGACAAAACTTATATCAAATTTATAAGCTAAAAACCTAAAGTACAACAATTGAATGATTGATGATTTATTGGCATCATCGAGTAGAATCAAATGCATACGTAGAGAACCTCGTTTCATCCATTGTCGTTGAACGATCATATATAATTTGGCTACAACGTATTTATTCAAATTGGTTGGTACTGTGTGGGCTTCAGTCCAAGGCAGATAATATCATGTCAGGTCTAGGTTGGGTCATGACAGATGGTATCAGAGTCACTCCTGGTGTCCTTTTGAGCGTTGGTGGGATAAACCTTATCGAGAACATTGAATCTCTGAGAGGGGAGGTATATATGACACCTTAGGGAAATCCCACATCACCAAGACACGGGAGAGATGCTGGGTGAAAAACACCTTAATTGGTAAGACACTTTTTGAGTGAAGGAAGCTTGCATGATGTACTAAAATTAAAACAAAATTATGTTTTATAATCTTTTTATATATATTAAATAAATTTAATCTAAATATTTTTTAATATAATATAAGGAATAATATATATACATTTTAAAATATGATAATAATAAATAATAGGGAAATTGACATTTGAACTCACATATTATAGTGCAAGTGGTACTTTACTCACCATATGTTTAAAATTACCTATTTTCACCATTTTGTTTACATTTTTTTGTTGTTAAATTTGATAAAATAATCTTTTTTTTTTTTACTTTTTCTTATGCTAATTAGTATTATTAACAACTTTCACTTTCATATAGTTTTAAAAAAAAGGTAATTCTATCAAATTTAACAAAAAACATTTTAAAAAATGGGTAAAAATAAGTAATTTTAAAAATAAAGTAAATAAACTGTCACTTTTACTGCAACATAGGGGTCCAAATGTCCTTTACCCTAAATAATAAATACATCTCTGTCCCTTAAATAAATAATAGATAGGTTCCTACCTACAAATGATCCTTTTTACAAAATAAATTACATATGCATAGCTTCTAATCAATTTTGTTTTAATTTTTATTTTATTATACTTAAAAATTGGACAAGCTCTTGTTTATAGACTATATGAATTCTTCTCTATGATCAAAATAAAATTTGCTAATTTTCATCATAGAAATCTAACGGAGAGGATTGTCCAAGTCTTTTATTTTACCAAAAATAATCCCATTTGTCATTTATTTTATAAAAAACATTCATCTACATTTACATTTAAATTTAGCTTTGCAATTATCATTTTCCTTATAATATATGAAAATTTCTAACTTTAAAATGTCAATAACTTTTTTAGTTTGTGATGTAAATGAAGTTGCACAGTCTCTACGCATATAAGAGGAAGAACTCACACGTGAGCTTGGAGGGACTCATGAGACACGTTGACTTAGAAGTGCTCAAGGGCAGCAATCACATGATGCATTAAGTTTGCCAAGTGAGCCAATTATAAACTTAGAGCAAGCGTTTTAAAGAAACATTAAATAGGTTGATTGAACAAGTTTGTGAGATGGCAAATATATGTAGACCTAGTATAATCCCAAATCCATTTCAAATAAGTCCAAATTAGATTCAAAGGAACCTAATCACTTTGATTAAGGTTCTAGAAGAGTTAAATTGAAGATCTACATAGCTTTTAGAAGGCTCAAGAAGAAATTGAGACAATAGCAACTCAATTCTGGAGATCACTAGAATATTCTCATAACCGTAATTCTAATAGAAATTCTATTTGTAATTTCAGTAGTGATTCCAACCATAATCTTAATAGGAATTCCATCCATAATTTTAGCAGCAATTCCAACCATAATCTTAATAGTAATTTCAGCTGTAATTAAATACTTCAATTCTAACCAAAATCTTAGACTTTAATTCTAACTGCATTTCAAGATTTTAATTCCAGCATCTAGTTGAGAATTTACTTTTAGCAGCACTTTTAGACTTTGGATTGTTGTAAAATTTTCTAGTAATCTTTGTAATTTATAACTTGATCCTAAATGGTCTATATATAAACCCTCGAATTGAGGACATAATTCAGAGAATAATATTAGAGATTTTTTGTATTCTTCTTTCATTCTTGAAAAGACTTTGAACTTATCAAGATTATTCTTGTGGCATTTAAATAACCGAACTTATCACCTTGATTTTTGAGTGTCCTTAAGTGTCTTAGTGTGGCGTCCTTTATTCAACTGTAGTCTTAATTCTTGCCTTGCTAAGTCAATGGTCAAGACTCATTAAACTTGCATCTTGAAAATCTTAGGGTCGATTCAACATTTTGGTATTGGGTTTCGTCACATCATTCGAAAGGTTCATATCAGTTGGTATCAGAGTTTTGATTTCAAGGAAAGTTTGAATTATTCCTTTAATTGCTTTATTGTACCATTCAATTTTGTATGAATTGTTTTTGTTAAGAAAATCCTAATTCTGGCCACATTCTATCTTTAAAATCCTAATTTGTTATAAATTCATATTTCCTATTTCTGGCTTGTGATATTAAAAAGAAAAAAGAAAAGAAAAGGAAACTAGAAAATTGTTGCAAATTTAACTTCATCAAAAATTTGAATTTTAATCCGTTTTTCAATAATTTTAAATCGTCTTTGTTACGTTGATTGCTTGCATCAGTTTCTTAAGGATTACTTCTTAAATCTTATGATTTATCTCAGTTGCTTCTCATCTTGAATTGCCACTTGAATCTCGATTGTTCTTGAGTCTAATTAAGGGTGAAAAAAAGACATGCGAGTGGAAAAAGGCAAGAGTGATGAGAATATAAGAGGGTAAAAGCCATTTGAGTGCCAAACACGAGTGAGCGAATTTTTCTTAAGTGAAACATGTGAGGGTGTGCTTGTTAGGTCCTTAACCATATTTTTACAAATTCTAAATATGTCACATTATAAAAAAAGAAAACTCAACCGAAGAGGTACAACAACCAATGAACCAGCACATATTTGGGTGTGGATATGGAGTTAGAGACATTAGGAGGGGAAGACCTAGGGGGTGATGATTTAGGAAGCATTAGGATAACGATTCCACCCTTCCAAGGTAACAAAAGACCCTGAGGATTATCTAAAATGAGAGATGAAGATATAGATGATCTTAGATTGCCATAACTACTTTAAGGATAGAAAGGTAAAATTGGCAGCAATTGAATTCACTGATTATGCTATTATTTGGTGGGATCAATTATTAAAGGAAAGAAGGAGAAATCATGAATGACCTATTAAGACATGGAATGAAATAAAGGCTATCATGAGAAGATGCGTCATTTTTAGCTACTACCATCGAGAGTTGTACAATAAGTTATAGCATCTAACTTAAGGATCCAAGAACGTTGACGAATACTATAATGAGTAAAAGTTACTATAATCCGAGCGAGTATAGAGGAGGACAGAAAAACCACCATGGCTAGGTTCTTGCATGGCTTAAACAAAGAGATAGCAGATGTGGTAGAGATGCTGCACTATGTGGACTTGACAAATATAGTGCACCAAACCATCAAAGTTGAGTAGCAATTAAAATAAAGGAACATAGCTAGAAAGGGATCAAGCACGGCTGCTATAAGCAAATGTGGTAGAGATGCTGCACTATATGGAGTTGACAAATATAGTGCACCAAACCATCAAAGTTGAGTAGCAATTGAAATAAAGGAACATAGCTAGAAAGGGATCAAGCACGGTTGCTACAAGGTCATGAAGGCCAGCCCCTAAATGAGACATTCATTCAACATTCAATATCTAATATATAATACTCATAGAGAGCATCCACAAGTAATCAATACCATCATGCTTGTCTTTACAAATACTCCTCCATATATAAGCATTCTCTTTCTTGAATAGATATTAACTTAAGTATAAGAGTTTTTTTTTCTTATAGAAGGATAATGAACACAATAAATGCATATTTGTTAAGAGATTCAATCACCATTTAATGTCACTAATTTTAGAATTGTTAAACTTGAAATAAAGTGTTGTCCTTAAATTGTGATTAATGAATGTTATTTGCACAAGTTAAGTAAAATGGTCGTAACTCTCAACATAAAAATCAAAATAAAGAAATTCTTGAACTTTGAGTAACATGACGCAATTTTACATAAACTTGAAGACAGTTAGAAAGCCAAATCCAACATTTTATGAGCAAAAATTGGGATACAACAGAACTAGATTATAACTTCTACTCAGCTTGACCCACCTCACGTATTTGGACCGTACTTCACAAAATACTTACCCAATCAGTATGATTCTTGAAGCTGGAAATATTGACTCAATTATCAACTGACAGGACCCAACCCGAGACCCTCTACTATAGATCTCAGCGGCCTTGCCGGGCACTCCGACGGAAGTTCCTCCAACCTAACTGGGTAATTTGAGAAATTCCGCGAGGTGAACCCCTTTTTAATTCTTGCTACTACTGAGAAGGTCTTGTAATATACATGAAAATGACATCTTAATTTAAAAAAAGACGGATAGAGTTTCCCCTATTTTTCCGAAAATTCATATAAAAACCTGCAAAGAAATTTCACTTCTATTTCCAATACATCTCAATACTACCAATTCGGACCTCCGGTCCTTTTCAAATAAAATCCAACACAACTCAATTATTCATTTAAACCACAAAATGAGCATACTCATGAAAAGCAAAAATGATAATCATAATCTAGAATTCTTTTCTTGTTGGTTCAAAACATACATACAAATATACATGCCTACAACTACTATGCATAAAGTAAAGAGTGCTATGTAGCACATTTACATGTACAAAAATGATCTTCGGATTCGACCTACTACTCAGTAATAGGAGAATCAGCAGCTTGCGTACCGAGACCTGTACCTGGGAAAAGGGTTTAGAAAACATAAAATACAAAACGGGTGAGCTAAAGGAGCTCAGTGAGTGCAAATAAAATTTCAATAAAATAACATTATGTATAGATAGCAAATTCTAAAGTTTATGCAGAAATCATGCTTCTAAAACTGATGTAAAATTGTAAAATGGTTTTTAATATCATATGCTATTAAAATCTTGCCGAGCGGGTTTTATCTACATCTTTGGAAAACTACATCCAGAATCTGTATAACATAATAACTGCTATGTGTATATAATGCATAAATGCTATTGGTAAATTGAAAACTAGTAAAATCCTCGCTCGACCATTTTCTTTCTAAACTGCACCAATGGTAACCCTAAAGCTCTATACTTACGCAACGACTCAACTAGCACCGCACACATGAGTAGGTCACGGGGTACCTCAACTAGCAGCACTCATAGTGACATCTCAAGACATCTTACTGGCTATGCAGCGGAATCCTACATCGAATATATATAGCGAGACAATGCCCCGTACACATAGGGCGACTCACATGACTCGACATCCTGACTTCCCAGAGTTAGTGTCACACCCCCAAGTCCTGCCCATGTGCACGGGATATACTGGCCAGGTCTAATACAATCATCACCACTATAATCTAAGGGTACCAATGGCTTTTAAAACAAATGCAGAAATTTTAAAACTGTTTCTCAAATCGAACATGTAAAAGCATGTCTATGAATATTTATCAAGATCATAAATCATGTTTATGCATCGAAAGCTCATAAAACATACATATTCATTATGCGAAAACATAATAAACGAAAAGTAAAAGAAATGGCAGATTTTCACTCACAACCGCTCCACGCTCAATTTCGCTCCCAATTTCTGCTCCCGTTATCGCTCTCGGTTATCTTCACCTACGCACCATAAATGACATTTAGAACCAAATCGAATGCTAGAATCTCATTTAACTACTAAATGCCCTAATCGGCATACAAAGCCTGAATGCATACTACTTCCTGATTTTTATTTACGGAGTCATTTAATCTAATCTAACTCACCATCCGGCGCCCTAAAAATTATTGCACACCCTATAACTTGGTTGGACATACATGCTCTTCACCTTTTCAAAATGGACAATTATGTCCTATTTTCTTCATTTTTGGTTTTTCCATCACCCATATACATTCAATTTACAATATGCACCATTTACACTCAACATCTCAATCAAAACACCACTCAATCCCTAACTTTCCTAAAGTGGCAGAATTTCACCCTAGGTTCCAACACATTCCTTTTCTCAATTTCTTGTTCCAATTACAACAAAATCAAGCCAATTTCATTCTAAAGCCCTAATTACAACCAATTGAAATCTCTACAACAAAATCACCAAAAACCCTAATTCTTACCTTGCCAATTTCTGCAAATTGATGATTCCTTCAAGCTCCACACTAGAATTCAATTTAATCTAAGCCACGAATACATACAAGAACATCAATTTAAGCATTCTTGAAAGCTCACTTATCAAACTCATAAAATAATGCTTTTCTTACCTCTTTTTCTTGAATTTCCACTAACTGAGGCTTCAATTGAGCTTAGGGATTCATATGTAACCTTATTTTAGCTTGATTACACATGAAAAATCATGAAAAAAAAAAACTAAAATTTCACTGTAGCAGTACCTTCCCCCCTTGCACGAATTTGCTCTCTTTTGCTCTAAGTGTTTGCTTTTCATCTCTTGAAAATTCTGCAACCTTCCAACATATATATAGTGCTCCCTCAATTGACCATTTTGCTCGTCAAAAACTTATAATTTGCCATTAGTTCAAATGAAAAGATTTAATTGGTTCCTTTGTAACTATCTAGTTAGAATAGTCAAAAGAACTAACTAGAGTTTCCAACTTAGCAATCCATGAGATTGCTTCTAATTGGTCAATTCCTTAATATATGGATTGTATTTCTCAACAAAGGCTTGTTCAATACATAACCCTTAAATGGAAATTCATGTAGTAAATTAGGATTTCCTTTTCTAAGCCAATAAAGAAAAATTCAAAAAATATTCTAGGGTCGTCTGACGCACCGGTCGAGTGTGAAATTACCAAATTAGGTCTAATATCTCTCACGTGCACTATAAAGGGAATATTTCTAATAGGGTTAAAATCGAGTAGCCCTACGGTGTCTTATTTGCTCTATACCAAAGTCTAGGCGGCAATACTACTAATAGAGATTGGATATTACATCAACAACTCTTATGTTGATAGCAAAGTCAAAAGCAGTTGCTATCATAGACCAAATTGTATTTCAAATTAGTAAAAGGGTTATTGGCTGAAATCAGACGTATCTTTGGTTTTTATCGATATCTCATTAGATACTCATCCAAATTGCATGAACCTTGTGAGTATAGAAAGAAGAGACAAAATAATACAACTTTCATGTCGACCAAAAAGGTTACATCGATTATTTTCATTGTAAACAATGTGTAGCAATTAGGTGAAGGAGTGGGTGGCCTAAATTATTGAAGATTGAAGTCACACTAAACATGTTTCCATTCATTGCCTATATAGGGACATCCTTAGGAGGATAATGGGCATTTTTTCATGCTTTACAAATTTTCTCAAATACTTTTCTTTAATATTCTTAAGAATGAATTATAAACTAGGCTAGAGTTCTTAGCAAGGCTAGAGATGAACTTTTATGTGTAATAGATTTACTTCTAGACTTTGATTCTTTATCAAGAGTTACAATGTTGTAAGTTTGTTTGTCTCTAAACTCTTGTCTATAATATTTCTATAATCCATAAGTTATAATTCTCATGTTTCATATTTTTTAAACATCTTTTCTTTATGAGATTCTTGTTGAATTATAATTGTTACTGGTTACATTGTTTTACAAGTTAATCTTTTACTGCAATATTGTCAATTGATATATTTTCGATCTTAGATAACATATAAAGACAATAAGTATTTGATATTCAAATTGATCTTTTACTACAATATTATCAAAATGATATATTATCGATTTTAGATAACTTGTATAGATGAACATAGTTTGTGATAATGTTTGCAAAGAGTTTAGTCATATCAAGTGCATGTATTATCAAATGTGTAATATTTTACATATCTTCTGATTGATTACTCGAGATGTAAAACTTTCAATTGAGTTATAAATATTGAATCAAAGTTTAGAATAGATTTATGAAGTATAATTGTAATTCTCGAAGACTTGCTTACATCATCATAAGGCTTTTCCCTTAATGAATATACAATTCTATCTCATCCACATAAACCAATTAGTTAATTTTCTGATTTGTTTCTGTTTTAATATTTTTATTTCACTAACCTATTTTTCCAAAAGCTTCCTCGTGATATCTCAATCTATACTACGATAGCCGCATTACATTTTGAACATAAATAAATTTGGCACCGTTGCCGTGGAGGCGCACTAGGCGAAAGTAGGTTACATTTATCAAAACTAAAGCTGTAACTTTGTATTTTTATTTTATTGTTCATGGTTGGTTCTACCACCTAACTTAGTTTATTTTCTTCTTGTATTTTTATTTAATTTTGCATGGTTGGTTCTATCACCTAACTCTTTTAATTTCTTGTTGTATTTTATTTCACTTCTTGTATTTTATTATGCAACCCCATTCATTTTATTTTCTTCCTTTATTTATTATGGTTTGTTCTACCACCTAACTTAGTTTATTTTATTTATTTATTTATTGTATTTTATTTTATATTTCATGGTTGGTCTAATTCCCCAACTCCGTTCCTATTTATTAGTGTTCTTTCTACTTTAACATAAACTTTGTTAGCTAACTAAGTTGTTGATCCTCGCCCATCTTTGGCTTTACCACTAGCTGTTTTAATTTCTTGTTGTATTTTATTTCACTTATTATATTTTATCTCATTTTTATAGTTGGTTTTACCACCTAGCTCATTTTGTTTTTCTTTTATTCATTTCTTAATTTTTCTTTGAGAGTTTTCATAGAAACAAAAAAGTTTAAAAAAAAAGAAAAAAAATTGTTAGGATGTATGTATCGACTTAGAGACAAACGAGAAAGATTTGTGAGAGAAATAGAACTAGAATCACCACCACAATTTATAAAGGAAGAGAATTCACCATCTAGTTCATTTTATAATTCCAACACAATGAGCCAACATGAGGATAACCTCATTAGGACCCTAAAAGATTACTTACACCCGACTCGCACAGCCATACCATCATCAATTTATTTTCACCTAACACACCACATTTGGATTTTAAATCTGGAATTATACAATTTCTGCCCACTTTTCATGGTCTAGTTATTGAAAATCCTTAAGTTCATGTTAGGGAATTTAAAGAGGTAGTGGCCACCTTACATAGCCTACCCAAAGCCATAAATACTGTTAGACTTAAATTTTTCCCTTTTTCTTTGAAAGATAAAGCAAAGAGTTGGCTATACTCTTTGAAGCCGAGTTCTATAGGAACTTAGGCAGAAATGACCCAAGCATTTTTTAATAAATACTTCCCACAACCTAAAACTAATGGCCTAAAAAGATAAATTTCTTCCGTCTTCCAAAAAGATAGTGAAACCTTGTATCAAGCTTGGGAAAAATTTAATGAGTTGTTAAATAGGCCCTCACCATAGGTATAAAAATTGGCCTTTAGTTAGCTATATTTATGAGGGACTCACAATTAGAGAGCACCAATTTGTTGATATGATGTGTAATGGGGAGTTCCTTTACAAAGATCCTGAGGAAGCCATAGAATTCCTTAATGACTTAGCCAAAAAAGCCCATAGCACTAGGTCCAGCCCATACATGGACTGGACCTAGTGCGACTAAAAATACAAATAAGTCATAACCTAAGGGAGTTTTTCATCTTAGCGAAAAGGATAACCTTGAAGCTTAGTTAGAGGTCTTAACTAGGGAGTTAGAGGCTTTGAAAACCAAAGATAGAAGGGTCACCCACACGGTTGCTAGGGTTGAGTCACATGATGTTTGTTTTATCTGTGAAGGAGTAGAATACTTAGCTCAGGATTGCTCCACTTATAGTGAGATGAGACAGATATATAAGGAATAATGTAATGCTCTAGGGATGTACAAGAAGCTTTATTCACACTACTCTGAGAGCTATAATCTTGGCTGGAGAAACCACCTAAACTTCAGTTAGAAATCTGAACAACAAGCTAATAACTATTGGAAACAAGAACAACAAGTACCTAAGTCTTATGTTGCACCCTAATTAAATGCACGACCAACTAAGAGTCCTTTAGATTACACATTACAAGCGTTTATAGAGGCACAAAGTAAGACTAATAAATTTTTTGAATAAGTTCTTGCATAGGTGGTAGACGAAAACAAAGAAATCAAGAGTTAAATCACTAAGCTGACCAGTGCCTTAACTGTACAAGAGCAAGGTAAATTTTCATCTCAACCTCTATCTAATCCAAAAGAATAATTCACGGCATAAGCGTCTACTTCTGATGCACAAAATCTCAAAGAAGTCAATGCTATTACTACTTGAAGTGGTAAGATTATGAGTGAGCCTACTTCTCCAACCAACACATTTATAAGTAGTAAAGACACCCATTAAAAAAGAGGCTACAGTTGAAAAAAAGCTTGAAAATAAATTTTTAATCCCAGTACCTTTTCCCCAAGCTCTTTGACCTACTGGAAAAAGTTAAGAAATTCAAAGTGAGATTTCAGAACATTTAAAACAAGTTAAGATTAATCTTCCCTTATTACATTTGATTAAACAGGTTCCAACTTATGCCAAAGTCATCAAAGATCTGTACAGTATAAAAAAAATACTATGTAAAGAAAATTGTTTTATTGGTAAAGCAAGTAAGTGTAGTGATTAAACAAAAGACACTACCCAAGTATAAAGACCCATGATGTCCCACAATCTTTTGCCAAATTAGGACATATGAGTTTGGTCAAACTTTGTTAAACTTAAGAGCAAGTGTAAATTTGATGCCTTATTCTATTTACTTGCAATTGAGACTTAGTGAGAATAAACCTACATGTGCAGTCCTACAATTAGTTGACCAATCAATCAAGAAACCATAGGGAATAGTAGAAGATGTTTTGTTATAAATTGATAAATTTTACTACCCTGTTGATTTTCTTATTTTATATACTCATTCTATGGTTAACATGGACTCTAAAATCTCTCTTATTTTAAGACTCTTGAGCTGAACATTTTCCATATTGGCAAGTAACCACAAGAGGAAGACAAATGCTATCATTTATATATGATAGACACACTTGTAGTGGAGGAAGCTTATAAAAACCATGACTCTGATTCTTTAGAAAACCTTCTTAATTTTGATTTTGAAGAATTGCGTTATCCTGATGAAACAACTAATGTATTTAGTATTTTTGACTTATAGCATAAAAGGACTTGATTTTATCAGCCACGCTTTGAAGAGTTGCCATGAGAGAGAGATAGAGAGATTGAAACCATCAAACCTCGAGACACTAAAAGTTGAGCTTTCTCCACTGCCCAAAGGTTTGAAACATGCATACTTAAGACCATGTGATACCTTTCTTATCATCATTTCTTCTAAGCTTAGTCCTAATCAAGAGGAAAATTTGATAAAATTGTTGAAAGAACATAAATCTGCACTAGGTTGGACCATGGCTGATATTAAAGGTATTTCTATATTGATATGCTACTATAGAATTCATTTCAAGGAAGGTGCCCAACCCCATAGAAAACCTTAAAAAAAGTACTTAACCTAACAATGAAAGAATTAGTGAAGAAAAAGGTCTTGAAGCTATTAGATACAGGTATAATATACCAAATTTCTGATAGTCAATAGGTAAGTCCAAATCAAGTAGTTACTAAGAAATCTGAGGTTACTGTTGTCAAAAATGAGAATAGAATACCTGTTCTAACTAGGGTAGTAAGTGGTTGGCGAATGTACATTGATTATAGAAAATTAAACACGGCCACCAGGAAAGACTAATTTTCATTGCCTTTTATCTATCAAATTTTAGAACGTGTAGCTGGACATCTCTTTTATTACTTTCTTGATGGGTATTCAGGATATTACCAATTTGAGATAGTTATAGAAGATCAAGAAAAAATTACTTTTACATGCCCTTTTGTACTTATACTTTTCATAGAATGCCATTTGGATTATGTAATGCACCAGCTACTTTTTAACGTTGTATGCAGAGTATTTTCTCTGATATGGTTGAGAAAAGCATGGAAATGTTTATGGATGATTTGACTGCTTTTGGTGATTCTTTTGATTCATGTCTACTTAAAAGCTATTTTGCGTAGGTGTGAAGAAAAAGGACTTGTACTTAACTGGGAGAAATGTCACTTCATGGTATCGGAAAGAGGGATAGAGGTTGACAAGACCAAAATTGAATTAATCTTTAAATTACCTACACCAAAAATGGTAAAAGATGTCTGATCTTTTCTTGGATATATTGGCTTTTACAGAAGGTTTATACAAAATATTTTGCCATATCTAGACCATTGTGTAGCCTTCTACTAAAAGATGCTAAATTCACATGGACACAAGAGTAAGAGGAGGCATTCCAAACACTCATTGCCAAACTTACCATCACTTCTATCATGCAATCACCAAATTGGAACCTCTTATTTGAGATTATGTGTGATGCAAGTAACTATGCTGTAAGAGCAGTTCTTGAGCAATGAAGGGTAGAGAAACCCTTTATTGTCTATTATGATAATAAAACTTTGAATCATACTCAAATGAATTACTTTACTACTGAAAAAGAACTATTAGCTACTGTTTTTTCCTTAGACAAAGGATGTTAAAGCCCATTTAATTAGGTAGATTCTTCTTTTGCAGGAATTTGATATAACCATTAAAGACAAGAAGGGTGTTGAAAATATTGTTGCGGATCATTTATCCCACCTTGAGTTCAATGACTCTACTGATGTTCCACCAATTCAAGATGATTTCCTTGTTGAACATCTTTTTGCTGTAAGCCAAGTACCCTTAGTACGCATATATCATCAATTATTTAGTTTTTGTGGAAGTTTCATCTAACTAGAGTGCATAAGATAAGCGTAAGTTCTTAGTTGAGGTATGTAATTTTTATTGGGATGATTCGTATCTTTTCAAATACTACCTTAACAAAATTATATGTTGCATTCCTGAAAGTAAAGTTGATAGAGTCTTAAATGTTTTCCATAGTGCTGCTTATAGTGGTCATTTGTTTATGAAAAAGACAGCCGCAAAAATTTTACAATGTGATCTTTACTGGCCTAGTTTGTTCAAAGACACTAACAATTTTGTTGTTCCTGTGAAAGATGTCAAAAGTTAGGTACTGTATCTCAAAGACATATGATGCCTCTTAACCCTATTCATGTTGTCGAGATATTTGATTGTTGTGGTATCAATTTTATGGGCCATTTTTCCTCATATTTTGGCTACCTTTACATCATTCTAGCTGTTGATGATGTATTAAAATGGACGAAGGCTATAGCTTGTCATACTAATGATAGCGCAATTATGGTAAAGTTCTTAAAAGAAAATGTGTTATCTATGTATGGTACATCACATATCATCATTAGTGACCAAGGAACACATTTCTTAATTATTCTTTTGAAGCTTTGATACGCAGGTATAGTGTTCTTTATAACGTTTCACTACATATCATCCATAGATAAATGGATAAGCTGAGCTAGCAAATAGAGAGGTTAAATAAATTTTAGAAAAAACAGTTAACCCGAATCGTAAAGATTGGTCTCTATGCCTTTCTGATGCATTATGAGCATATTGTGCTACATACAAAACCATATTAGGAATGTCTCCATACTGAATTGTCTATAGGAAAGCTTGCCATTTACCTGTTGAGCTAGAGCATAAAGCTTATTGGGCTGTCAAAACCATTAACTTTGATTTGAAGACTGCAGGTCTTCAGAGAAAGTTATAGTTTTCAAAAATAGAAGAGTGATGAAATGATGCATATAACAACTCCAGGATTTACAAAGCTAAGATAAAACTGGCTCATGAAAAATAGATCTTAAGGAAACACTTCAAAGTAAATCAACAGATTTATCTTTATGATTGTCGATTGCATTTACACCTTGTAAAGTTATGATCTTGATAGACTAGTCCATTTATGGTAAGGCACTTTTTTTCAATGGTGTTGTCAAAATTGAAGACCCTACTGATGGGCGAATTTTCAAAGTAAATCGATAGCGATTTAAAAGCTGTGTGAAAAAGGTAGATCACTCTATGTTCATAGATAAGATCCCTCTTGTGGATCCTATCTATTATGCTTGATCAGGTTCAATATCTTTATACCATATTTTACATTTTGTCCATATTTTATATTTTATATTTTAACTTTTTATTTTTGCTTTTATTTTCTTTCGTATTTTTTTTTCTTCTTTTTCTTTTCTCTTTGGTGTGATTTTGTTTACTGGTCAAGTGGCGAAAACAGTACTCTATGGCTATTAAAGTCAAATTTTCAATTCTCTAAAAACTGTCTCCCAAACCATACATTCATTCCTTCTCTCTTTCTCCTTCTTTCAAAATGAATATCATTCTTGCCAACCTTCAAAATCATTTTCCTTCACTGCCTCAAAAAGCTCTACTTAGAATTTACAAAGCACTATGTGAAAGATTTTGTTTATTTTATGCTTAGTCTTAGAAGAAGCTCTTACGCCAAAAGGCGAAAAGTAAAAAGGTTACAAGTCTGTCATAAATATACTCGATGAAATTGTAACTAGAGTTGTCGGTCTTTAGGATTTGTATCTAGAAATTGAGAAGATAAAATTCAGTTCATTAAGGATGGATTGAGTAAGGAGTCTTTGGATGATATTCTAGTGACTCTTAAGACGTATCCTTGTGGGCTTGTGCAATGTGAACTTATCAATTTATGGAACAAATTCAAAAATGAACATCAATGATATAGTCTCAGGAATTTAACTCTAAAAGATCTTGTTTGCCAATTTATAAGAAAATTGGATAGGGAGCCTATCCCCGACCCATGGAGGGTATTTAAACAGTTACTGAACGTAAAACTAGAGAAGGATGTGATTTAGAATTACTACTACCTATACATATGAATGCGTCTTAATTTTAAATTTTTTTTAATAAATAATAGGTTACTCATATAGATATATTAAATTCAAATCTTTTGGTTAAATAATGCATGTGGGTCATTGTCTTTGAATATTTGTGTTCTATTTTTAAATCTCTTCTGATAAACTGTTGGTTACCAAAACAATGTTATCATTTGGTATTAATAAATACAACACTTCATTTCTTCATTTTCATATATTGAGATAAATATAAGTGTAGATATAAAGGAAACCTTAGTTCGACGATTCCAAAATGTATGTGTATTTTGTGGATATAGTTCTGGGAAAAATAAAGTGTTTATAGAGGCAGTAAACAATTTAGGAAAAGTATTAGCTGTAAAAAAATTCCATTTGATTTATAGAAGGGGTACCCTTGAGTTAATGGGGTGTGTGTCAATAGCTGCACATTTAGGAGGGAGTCAAGTTTTAGATATTATTCCTTCAACTTTAGTCGTGGGCAACCTGACTGGGAAAACAATACGAGTCTCATCCATGCATGAACGTATAGCTAGAATGCTTTACTATACAAACACTTTTATTGCTTTACCAGGTGGTTTTAGTACATTGAAAGAAATTTTCAAATTGCCTCTTAGACCCAGCTGAATATCCATCGGAAACCTATAGGTTTGTTGAATGTCAATAATTATTTTGATTGCTTACTCTGTTTTCTTGATCAAACTGTAGAAGAGAATTTTATTTCACATTCTACGCGACAAATCCTTGTTTTTGCTACTAATGTGGATGAATTAATTGACAAAATACAGGCAGTTACCTACGAACCTAACCCAGTAATAACTCAGATAGATTGATCAATAAGCCATAATAAGCGAAAACTGAATCTAACACTTTGTTTGTAAATTTTTCTTATTTATTTATTTATTGTTTATTAGCATCATCATTTTAGTTTATATTTGCTTAAGTGTCTCTCGGGTTTATTTCTTTTGAATAACTAGCGTTTTAGATAATGTTTCCTATACTTTATATCTTTCTATTTAAACATTGAGAACAATGTTTCAATCTGGTTTGGGGGGAGGATAGTAGACATAAGTTGTATTTTGCATTCCAAAAAAATAAATAAATAAATAAAAAGATGGTGGGGTCTAACATACCTATTTGATTAAAATGGCAGAGTAAAAGTTCTATTTAGGTTACTAAAGAATAACTTCTAAAATATTTTTAAGCACAATGCTAAATCTTGTAGTAAGAAGGATGATTCAATTTATATAGCCAAGAGAATTCTCATGTTTAAGTATATATTTTCTAATCTCACATATCTTTTTGGGTAAGTGGAAATGTTGAGAAAATAACTTACAAACTTTCATTGATATTTTGAATTCGTTAATTTTTGTTTATATTGATATTATTTGAATTAAGGAATAAGTTGATTGCATTGCTGATGACAATTTAAAGTAAATTTCTAAATTGTGTAGTATATTTTGGTAAAAGATTATTTTTTATTTTGTAATGCTTCCTTGCATTCTTTAAAAAAAAATACAAAACAAATGAAAAGCAAAATACAAAAAAAAAAATGAAATAAAGTGATTTAGTAAAATGCATATTTGTTAAGAGATTTAGTCACCATTTAATATCACTAATTTTAACATTTTTATATTTTTAAACTTGAAATAAAGTGTTGTCTTTAAATTTTGATTAATGAATGTTATTTGCACAGGTTTAGTAAAATGGACACAACTCTCAATGTAGAAATTGAAATGAAGAAATTCTTGAACCTGAAATAATATAACTCAATCTTACACAAAATTGAAGACAGTTAAAAAGTCAAATATAACATTTTATGGGCCAAAATTGGGATATAACAGAAATGGATTACAACTTTTGTTCAGCTTGACCTACCTCACGTCCTTAGACTATATTTTACAAAATACGTACCCAATTAGTGTGATTCATGAATATAAGAAATATTAACTCAATTGTCAATAACTCTTATGTTGATAGTAAAGTCCAAAGCAATCGTTATCATAGACCAAAGTATATTGCAAATTGGTAAAAGTGTTGTTAGTTGAAATCTAACGTATCTTTAATATTTTGTCCATATCTCATTGGATACTTATCCAAATTACATAACCCTATGGCTATGGAAAGAAGAGACAAAATACTATAACTTTCATGTCGACAAAAAAGGCTACATTAATGATTTCCATTGTAAAAAAGTATAGTTATTAGGTGAAGGAGTGGGTGGCTTAAGTTATTGACGATTGAAATCATACTAAACATGTTTCCATTCATTGCCTATATAAGGACACCCTTAGGAGGCTAATGGATATTTTTCCATGCTTTATAATTCTCTCAAATACTTTCCTTTAATATTTATAAGAATAAATTATAAGCTAGGCTAGTGTTCTTGGCAAGGCTAGAGAGGAACTTTTATGTACAATGAATTTACTTATAGACTTTGATTCTTTGTCAAGAGCTACAATGTTGTAAGTTTCCTTACGTATAAACTCTTATCTAAATTTTTTTTAATAATCTAGAGGTTATAATTCTTATGTTTCAAATATTTTCAGTCATGCTTTTTTTATGAGATTCTTGTTGAATTATAATTGTTACTAGTTGCATTGTTTTCCAAGTTAATCTTTTACAATATTATTGTCAATCGATATATTGTCGATCTTAGATCACATGTAAAGACAATAATTATTTTATATTTAAGTTGATCTTTTACTGTAATATTGTTAAAATGATATATTGTCGATCTTATATAACTTGTATAGATGAACATAGTTTGTGATAATGTTTGCAAAGAGTTTAGTCATATCAAGTACATGTATTATCAAATGTACCATATTTTACATATCTTCTAATTAATTATTTGGGATGTGAAACTTTCAATTAAGTTATAAACATTGAATCAAAATATAAAATAGATTTATGAAGCATAATTGTGATTCTCGAAGTCTTGCTTACATTATCATAAGAGTTCTTCCTTAATTCATATACCATTCTATCTCATCCACATAAACTAATTAGCTAATTTTCTCATTTGTTTCTATTTTAATATTTTTTTTCACAACTTATTTTACTAAAAGCTTCCTCGTGGAATCAACATCTCAATCTATAATATGATAGCCACATTACATTTTGAGCATAAATAGAGGACAATGCATTTTTACTATTGAAGTGTATAATGGGTGCATGGATGTGATAGTGTTTACTGAATATTAAATGCATGTCAAACATACATGTACATAGTGAAATAGAAATCTAATTTTCTATATAACAAACGCATACTGAATGTAAATCAATTTAATTAATAAAAAATTTACCTTTAAAGATTTAGTGTAGAATCGATTCATGTGTCTCACTCTAAAGCAAATTTATGAATAATCATAGTCCTCAATGCTAGTGGAACTAAGAAGCTAGAATGATAGCATAATTTTGATACGGATTATTCAAGCAACTCTTGCTTTGGTCTCTCTCAATTTGTCCAAAAATGGGACTTAGAGGAAAATTACAACACTTACTTATTCTCTCTTTTTCATGGCCGAATGGTATTAAGCCTTAAGAAGCCAAAACACAACCTTGTGTTTTTATCTTCTCACTTGGCTAAATATATACCCTTACTTTGCCAAAATGAACTCTCCACTTGGTTTTTCTTGTAATGGCCAAACCTTACACATTGCCCTTAACCAAATGAAACACTTTTATTTGTTTAATGTATTTTTCTGTTTACAAGGGCAAATGTCCACAAGTATCAATGCAAAAGGTATTTGTCTTATAAATTCCATGCATGTGTATATGTTAGGTTATTTAGTGGCCAAGTGTCAATTATTAAGAAAGCTATGTATGCCATGCAAATATGCTAAGTATGTGTTTTCTTTTCCATGCATAGGTCAAGTGTTCACTTACCTTTCCATACATTAAAGTCAAGTGTCTACTTACTTTTTCACGTATGATGTCACGTGTCCATTCACTTTTTCATGCATTAAAGTCAAGTGTCTACTCATTTTTCCATGCATTAAAGTCAAGTTTCTACTCACTTTTTCATACATAATACCAAGTGTCAAGATTTTATTAGTTAACACTTTAACTAATAAAATATAGGTTTAACACTTAAACATTGATAAGTGTACTTCCCTAAATATCTTAAAATAAATTCTGCTTTCTAAAATGTTTCTGGATTCTACTATTTAACCAGTTTACTATCTTAGTGCTCAACGAGTACACTTCATGTTGTGAAACTTTTTAGGTTCACAGCCATTTGTCTTATGGAATTCTTCCGTAAGTCTATGAATGATACCCCCTACACGTTATGGATATTACAAAAAGGCATGTTGAACCATATAAATTGAGATTATAGCATATATGTTTAATCTTTCCGTCACCTATCCTAGAAGAGCAAAGACATAGATCATCACCGTCAAATCTCTATATGCTCGACCATGAACTTATCTCCAGACTTGTATTTTTGTAAATAATATCTAACAACCTTTGCAATATTGTTTAACCTATAGAAAACTCTTTTTTAGGATTTTCTCTTATGGTCATAAGACTTCTTGAAATACAATATTGGAGCATCAAGATATACAACTCACTCATACGAGTTGACGGATCCTATATTTACATACACTGGTCTTTTGAGCATTGGATCATACCCAACAATACCGAGAGGTGAGACCATGAAAGGTCTTTGACATGCATGCAATGAAAGCATGATGGATCACTCATAAGCTCACCATAGCGTTTAGGTCAAAGAACTAGGAATACCGCTTAACTTAAGAAGACCATCCATTAATAGCTCTATAAGATGTTCATTAGAGGTCCTTATGAGCCTATTTAGTAAATAGTCTTTACTAAATACCTGCATGCATATACAGAATGTTGTTAAGCCCATGGTCTACTAAGACTAACTTTCTAGATAATCTAGATTTAGACACACACTAGTCTAATAGGAATATAAATTGACTCGTGTCGGTAACCATAGATTAGGAACAATATGTTTGCGAATATACTGCATAATGACATTTCTTAGCACTATTTACAATTCCTTGCAACTCTGTCATTACTAATATATTCTTAGGTCTTTGTCCCTATTTCAGACAAGGTTCTAACTCCTTAGAATGCTAAATCTTAGCGCTGACCTAAACGCATTTAGATCTACAATGTCTGAACGTTACAAGCTTAGTACCATACAATTAATTATTAACAATTTATTTGAAACATTCATTGCATATATATTAAATTGATAAATATTCATACAATAATTTGAATGGCATGTAAGTACCAACTCCGACAACTCCCACTTGCTCTAGTACCATTCACAGTGATATCTTATATCCATCAGCTCCACGTGTTTCTCAAGTTAAGGCCTTAGTGAGTGGGTCTACTAAATTATTTATAGAATCTACTCTAGAACTATTACATCTCTTCTAGTTAAGATTTTTCTAATTGTGTGGTTTCCTTCTCCATATGCTTAGATTTTTTGTATGCCCTTGGCTTATTGGCTAGAGAAATTACCCCGTTGTTGTCACAATATAGTGGGATAGGATCCACTGAACTTAGGATTATTTCGAGTTCTACAATAAACTTATGTATCCATCCGCATCCTCTTGAACTGTTGATGAAGAAATATAAAATCACACACAAACTACACCTTACCATCCATAAACATGTGGACAAGTTAAGCTTGCTAATAGGGAAATCAAGCGAATTTTGAGAAAACAGTATATCCAAATAAAAAAAAATGGTCTTTATGACTAAATATACACTTTGGGCATAGCGTACTACTTTCAAATCACCAATTGGTATGTCTCCCTATAGGCGTATTTTTGAAAAAGTTTGTCATTTACCTGTGGAATTAGAACATAAAGCTTTTTGGACTATCAAAATGATTAACTTTGACTTAGATAAAGCTAGTCCTTTAAGAAAACTCTAGTTGAATGAATTAAAAGATATCAAAAATAATGTTTATGAAAATTCTAGGATCTACAAAGAGAAAACAAAGATATTTCATGACAAACATATTGTTAGAAAAACCTTTGAACCTTCACAGAATTATTTCTTATATGATTCAAGATTACACTTGTTTCTTAGCAAACTTCTTTCTCGATGGACTAGACCTTTCATTGTCACAAAAAATTTCTCATAGAGCTATTGAAATTGAAAATTCAAAGAATGGAAATGTTTTCAAAGTCAATGGACAATGATTGAAGTACTATGAAGAGAGGTTATACAACTCTATGTGTCTCGAAGAAATCTAACTTGTGGATCCTGTCTATCATGCTTGATCAAGTTTTATCTATTTATAGCCTCTCTACTTTTATGCATTTTTCAGCATTTTATCTGGTTTATTTTATTTTGTTGTAAGTGTTTATTTTTAATAAAAGATATTTCAGGTGATATTTTCTATACTCTACTCTTTCTATACTTTAACATTGAGGTCAATGTCTCATTCTAGTTGAGGGAAGGATAGTTCATATAGGATGTTAGTGTTAATTTTTGTTATCAATTTGTTATTTTTCCAAAAAAAAAAAAAAAGGTGACATCTGGCATCATGAATGGAATTAGTAAAGGGTTCATTTTTGAACTTTTGACACACATTCTAATCCACTTGTTATTTTTATTTTTGCATTTTATGCAATTATGTTCTTAGTAATTCTTGTGTAAATAAGTTTGATTTTCTATCGAGGTATGCTTTCAAAATTGTTTGGTTTTAGTCACTTTTTCTATCTAGGTTACTAAAGAGTAACTTTCAAAATCATTTCTATAGCACAATACTAACCCTTATGGTAAGATGGATGATTCAATGTATATAGCCAAGAGATTTTTCATATTTAAGTATACATTTTTTTCAATCTCACACATCTTTTTGTGAGTGAGTGGAGAGGTTTGACACAATAGTTTACAAACTTTCATTGATCTTTTGAATTTGTTAATTTTTGTTTGGAGTGACATTATTTGGATAAAGGAATAATTTGGTTGTTCAGCTGAAGGATGACTCAAATTTGTGAAATGTATTTTGGTGAGAAGTAATTCTTATTTGTAATGTTTTTTCTGATGTTCCTCATATTATAAAAAAAAAGTAAAAAAAAAAAAGAAAGAATCACTTTAATTTGATAAAAGTCTTTGTTCAATTTTAGAAGATAAAAGTGTAAAAAAAAAGAGTCAATTTATTACAGTAAAGTCTTTGTTTTCGAAGACAAAAGTATTTAGGAAACAGTTTTTCTCACTGGGCTCTATTTGTAATATTCGTGATTAAAGTCCTAAAAGCTAGTACATGACAATAATAGTGTAACTCTAAACAATTAACTTTCCTATCTTTGAAGCAATATTAGTTTATCTGTCTGTCCTTAAATGTGACATTTTCTTTAGCGCTAATCTATTTTTCAACTCCATGATTTAAATCCTAGCCCTTTAATAGTTATTCACCTATGATGATATGGAGTTGAACTTAGAGAAGATTTTCAAGGCTATATATAATATGGTTTGTGGTAAGAAGGTTTTAGCTTAGTTCATACACGCACAATTTTAGAAGTTATAATTAAAATAACCTTGATATGTACAATTGTGAACTTGAACTAACGTTTTGTTTGAAATACTTAAATAGTTATTCTTAATTTATTTACCTTGAATTGCTAGGGACTAGCAATAAGATAGTCAAGGGTTGTGATGAATACTTGAAAATGCATATTTGTTAAGAGCTTCAATCATCATTTTTGCAGTTTTAAGCCAGAATAAAGTGTTGTCCTTAATTTGTTATTAATAGTTGTTCTTAATTTATTTACCTTGAACTGCTAGGGACTAGCAATAAGATAGTTGAGGGCTGTGATGAATACTTGAAAATGCATATTTGTTAAGAGCTTCAATCATCATTTTTGCAGTTTTAAGCCAGAATAAAGTGTTGACCTTAATTTGTTATTAATAGATATTTTTGCGCAGGTTTAATAAAATGAACATAACTCTCAATAAAAGAATTCAAAATAAAGAAATTTTTAAATCTTACACAAATTTGATTAACAACCAAAAGCCTAAATCCAATATATCGTGGACCGAAATTAGGACACAATAGAAATGAACTGCAAGCTAAGCTTAGCCTGACCCACCTTCCATGTTTGGCCATATTTTACAAAATACATATCCAATTGGTATGATTCTAGAAGTTACAGAAAGTATGTCAATTCTATACAACTTATTAGTTGAAAAAAGTTTAATTCGGCCTGCTTCATAGTAAAAAGAGTGTTGCAACTTTTATGAAAGGTTTGGTAGCCAACAATGTTGAAGATTTAGTCATATGTGAATAGTACCTAGAAATGTCCTTATTTAAGGACACCATTGGCTAAAGGAAAGGGAGCTATCTTCTGTCATTTTGTAATCTTTAGTTCACCTTTTATTGTATTCTATTTTCTCAAGTTATGTTGTTCTAAACTCTTAACTAAGGCTAAGAGGGAAATACTTATTGGAATTGTAGTCTTATTTTTTTGACCTTACTTTTGTGCTTTAATGTTTATGGTTATTTCAAATGTTTTGATTTATCATTTATGAAAATTATTTTGATTTTATTGAACCCTTCATTTATTATAGACTAAGGGCATAATGAATACTTGGAAATATCTTCCATACGTCAACAACTTATTTTTACAAATGAGGTTTTTCAAACAATTAGAAAGCCTTTCTCGAATGAATAATAAGGATTAAATGAGCTCTACTACAACCCAAGTACGTGTGGATCTCTAATGCCTTAGTATTCTTTTAATTGATTTAACAATTTACATTTAGTATTCCTTTCTTTTAAAATCAACCAACATTTTTCCATCTTTAGGTTCAATACATCATTATTCTTGAACATTCATAAACAACCTTTCCTCTTGGTGATCACTCCCTGTGATAAGACACTCAGACTCGTGAGTTAAATATTACAATTAAGACAACCTGTACTTGGGTAAAATAATATTTAAGTTGCAGTATAAATCATGAAGATGAAATTCAATTTATTAAGGATTGCCTAAATAAGGAGTCTATGGATGATGTCCTAATGACTCTTTAGATCCATCCCAGTGGATATAAGCATACTTCCATTCATAATTTATGGGATATGTTCCTAAAGGAACATGACCATATAGTCTCAGGAATTTGACTCTAAAAGACCCTGTTTGCCAATTTATAAGAAAATTGGATATGAAGCCTATCCCAGACCCATAAAGGGCATTCAAGCTATTACTAGATGTAAAACTAGAGGAAGATGTGAGCCACAATCAGAACTATATATATATATATGCATGTATTTTAATTTTAAACTTCTTTTGACTAATAGTAGGGCTACTTATATAGATAACTTAAATTCAATTTTTTTGGTCGAATAATACATGTATGTCGTTATCTTTGAATTTTTGTGTTTTTATTTTTAAATATTTTCTGACAACATCCAACTATCTATATAGACTTTACATTATAATACCTTTTTTCGATTCTATAAAAACACTGCTTCACTTTTACATCTTTATACAAACTCAAAATCATTCAAAGTTTAGAGTAAGTTCAATAATGTAAGAAATACTAGCTCGTAGATTCACAAAAATTTATGTCTTCTTCGAATCTTTGCCTAGAAATATTAGAGAGTTTGTAAAAGTAGCAGAAACTCTTGGTAAGTTATTAGCTGAGCGAAAAATGTATTTAGTATATGGTGGAGGTAACCATGGGTTATTAGGTTGTGTGGCAAAAGTTGTACAAAACAAAGGCAGACAAGTTTTAGGTATCATCCCAAAACCTCTAGTTGTTGGGAATATTATAGGATGAACAACTGGGAATGAGTTATAGGTATCATTTATGCATGAGCAAATGGCTAATATGCTTGGAAATGCAAAAGCCTTCATAGCTCTACTAAGAGGTCTTAGAACTATAGAAGAAATCTTTCAAATTGCTTCCTAGGTACAGTTGCAAATCCATAAAAAAAAACCTATTGATTTATTAAATGTTAACAGTTTTTATGATAGGTTGTTATCTTTCATTTACTATGTTGTAGAAAAATAATTTATTTTACTTTTGACACGACGGATTTTCATTTCTATCTCAATTATTGAACAATTGATTGATCAATTACAAGCTTTTGTCCCGCTAGCTAATCCAATATTTAGTCAGTTTGATTGGTTTCCTAATGTCAGTGAGAAGAAACACAAGTTGGATTTGACTCTCCGTTTATAGCCTCTCTTTTTTTATGTCATTCCAGCATTTTGTGTGATTTCTTTTATTTTGTTGCAAGTTTTCTTTTTCAATAAGATGTTTCAGGTGATATCTTTTATACTCTACTCTTTTTATATTTTGACATTGAGGACAATGTCTCAATTTGGTTAGGGGGAGGGTAGTTGATATAGAAAGTTAATGTTAATTTTACTATTAGTTTGTTCTTAAAAAAAAATTTATCTGACATCATGAATGGCACGATTAAAAGGTTCATTTTTAGACTCTTGAGATGCATTCTAGATCTAGAATGTCAAAGTAAGGAGTACATTTTCAAACTTTTGAGACACATTCTAACTAACTTATTATTATTTTTTTAAATTTTTTATTTCATACATATTAGTTTATTGCATGTGTTCTTGGTAACTCTTGCGTAAATGAGTTTACTTTACTATCGACGTATGATTTTAAATTTATTTTTTCTATCTATGTTATTAAAGAATGACTTCTGAAATTATTTCTTAGCACAATATTAAGTCTTGTGGTAAGATAGATGATTCAATGTATATAGCCAAGAGATTTTTCATGTTTAAGTATACATCTTTTTAATATGACATCTTTTGTGAGTGAGTGGAGAGGTTTGAGAAAATAACTTACGAACTTTCTTTGATATTTTAAATTGGTTAATTTTTGTTTGGAATGACATTATTTAGATAAAGGAATGACCTAGTTGTCTAGTTGAAGGATGATTTGAATTTGTGAAATGTATTTTAGTGAGAAGTAATTCTTATTTTATAATACTTCCTTATGTTCTTCATATTTAAAAAAAAAAGAGTTAATTTAATTCAATAAAATATTCGTTCAATTTTAAAAGAAAAAAGTGTAAAAAACTTTTAAAAAAAAAAGAAAGAGTCAATTTATTTCAACAAAGTCTTTGTTTTAGAAGACAAACGTCTTTAGGAAGCAATTTTTTTCATCGAGCTCTATTTGTAATATTCAAGATTGAGTCCCAAAAGCTAGTGCATGGCAAGAATGATGTAACTCTAAATAATTAACTTTCTAATCTTTGGATCAATGTTAGTTTATCTGTCTATCCTTAAATGTGACCTTTTATTGAGCACTTATTCTATTTTTCAATTCCATTAGTGAAATCATAACCCTTTAAATAGTTATTTATGTTGGGATTTGTGCTTACGTGCCATCCCTTTATGTATGAATATTTGCTTAATATGTATACTAGTATTATCAGTTCATTAAATCGCTAATTATATTTTATATATAGTAAGATGCTTATAACGTTTCAGACATTGTACGATCAGAAAGAGTTCAGATCTGGTCTAAATGAGTTTAGATCAGTGTTAAGAATTAGCAACGCTGAAAGTTATAAATGATAAAAGTTGGCACTGATAAGAGTTATTAGGTTATAAGAGTCAACGATATCTAAAGAGTTAGAGCCTTATCAAAAATGGGACAAAGACCTGAGAATATATTAGTAATGACATGGTTGCAAAGAGTTGCAAATAGTTGCAAATAGTGCTAGGAAATGTCATTATATAAATATGTTCTCAAATATTATGTTCCTGATCTATCTTCACTGATGCTGGATGTCTATATCTGGATGGTCTAGATGATTAGTCTTAGTAAACCATGAGTTTAGTGGAAGCTCGTATAGAGATACAGGTATTCAGTAAAGACTGAATACTGAACAGACTCACAAAGATCTCCAATAAACATCCCATAAAGTCGTTAATGGAGGATCTTTCGAGTTGAGTAGTATTCGTGGTCCTTTGACATGAGTGCCACGGTAGGCTTATGAGTGATCCATTATTCTTTGGTTCTACACATGTCAGAAACCTTTCATGGTCAGACCGTTGGGTGTCGCTGGGTATGGTTTGATGCTCATAGAGTTTGGTGTACATAGATATAGGATCCATCAGCTCATTTTGGTGAATATTATATCCTAATGCTCTAAGATTATATTTTAGAAAATCTTATGGCCATAAGCAATAATTCTCAGGAAAAGAGTTTAACCCTAGGGATAAATAATATTACAAAAGTGTTGGGAATATTATTTATTGAAATACAATTCTAGAGATAAGCTTTCGGTCGAGCATATGGAGATTTGACGGTGTTGATCTATATCTCCGGTCTACCCGAATATAAATGATGTAGGGATTATATGAATAAATTATAACCTCAGCGTGTATGGTCTAACACGCTACTTTGTAATATCCATAATGTGTGTGTGGGGCATCATTCACGGACATATGGAGGAGTTCCATATTGCAATTCGGGCGTGGACCTAGAGAGTCTCACAATATAAAGTGTACTCGTTGTGCACTGGGGCAGCATAATGGATCGAACAGTTCGATCTTAGAAAATCCAGCAAACCGAAAATATGTTTTAGGGTTCCTCGGGTTGTGCACTTGTCTAGACTTAAATGTTAAGAATATCATTTAATTAGTTGACAAAAGTTATTAACTAATTAGATGTTAGCAAGTGGCATAATTTTGTTCCATGAATTGTTTTACCATGCATTTACCCATTAACCATGTTAGTAAAATCAAATAAGGTAAATATTAATTATTCAAATAGTTTTTGAATAATTCAATAAATATTATTTAAATAATAAAATATGATTTTATTTATTTGTTATTTTATTCCTAAATGGAAGACATACCTAATTTGAGAAACATAAATTAAATTAAGTGGAGCACCATTTTGTGATTAATGGTTAATTTTATTAAACCATTAAAATGGCCACTAAAAATTGTTTTGGTAGTTGGCCACTTAATCTAATTTTGGTGGAGCACTTGTAAAGTGTTGAGAGCACTAAAAATGGTTGGATTTTATTTGTGTTAACAAGTGTGTGAATCAATTTCATGCAAAGAGAATAGAGGAAAAAGAAGAGTTGGTTTTGAGAGAGTTTTTCATTGAACAAAGACTTGTGAGAAAAACCAAAAGAGAAAGAAAAATAAATTCTTCTTATTTTTCTTTCAAGTAATATAAACCTTGTTGCTGGAGATTATATTGCTAATATTCTAGCTTCACAATTCCACTAAATTGTTGCGAACTAGAATTGAACATAAGTGTACTTCAAGGTGAGCTCAAAGTTGGAGCTAAAAAATTCGGATTTGAAATCTTCATCGGAGGTCTTCAAAGGTATGTTTTCTGTATTCTTAAGTTTTTAATAATTTAAGTACATGTGTATATGTTGATTACATGATAAATTCCACTGTGAAATTCGTGTATTATGATACATGTGTTTATTTTTCAATATTTACACAATCACATGCATACACCCTAAAATACGTTAACAATTTACCCGTAAGGGTATAGAGTTAAGACTTTTACTTGAAATTTTTTTCAAGACTACATATATTGTGATTTGTGGTAAGAAAGTTTCAGCTTAATTCATACACGCACGATTTTAGAAGTTATGACTAAAATAAACTTGATAACAATTATGATCTTGAATTGGCGTTTTGTTTGAAATACTTAGGTAGTTCTTAATTTATTTACGCTTGAATTGCTAAAGACTAGCAAGAAGCTGGTTAGGGTTGTGAAGAACACATAAAATGCATGTTTGTTAAGAATTCTAGTCACAAATTAACATTTAAAATGTGACTAATTTTAGTACATTTGTATTCCTAAAGTTGAAATAAAATATTGTCCTTAAATCGTCAATAATAAATGCTATTTGCATCAGTTTAACAGAATAGACATAACTCTCAATATAGAAATTAAAATAAAGAAATACTTGAACTTGAAGTAATATGACTCAATTTTACACAAACTTAAAGAATAGTCAAAAAGCCAAATCAAACATTTAATGGGCCAAAATATGGATAAAATAAAGCTGGATTACAACTTTCGCTCTCCTTGACCCACCTCCTGTATTTTGACTATATTTCACAAAATATGTATCCAATAAGTATGAATCTTAAAGCTGGAAAATCCTGAGTCAATTGTCTACAACTCTTCTGTTGATATTAAAGTTTAATGTAGTCGTTATTATAGACCAAATTGTGTTGGAAATTGGTAAAATGGTTATTGGTCAAAATTTGACATACCTCCAGTATTTTAACTGCAGCTCACAGAATATTAATCTAAGTTGCATGAACTCGGTGGCTATGGAATGAAGAGATAAAATGATACAACTTTTATATTAACCACAAAGGCTAAATCAATCATCTTTATTGTAAAAACTATATTGCAATCAGGTGAAGGAGTTGGTAACCAAAAATATTAAAGATTGATGTCACACCAAACATAAGCAATTCCCTTATTATCACAGACCACCTGTTTAAAAGCGATCTTCCTTTAACTACCACCTGGTGAAGAAGAATCATCATCCTAGTCATTGCCTATATAAAAACACCTTTAAGAGGTTAATGGACAATTTTCATGTTTCAGAATTCTCTCAAATAACTTTCCTTTAATATTCATAAAAATGAATTAGACTAAAGTTCTTGGCAAGGAGAAATATGAACTTTTATGTGTAATAAATATATTTCTAGACTTTGATTTTTTATCAAGAGCTACAATGCTTGTAAGTTTGTTTGTATCTAAACTCTTATCTATTACTTTTTTTTAATCTAGAGGTTATAATTCTCATATCTCACATATTTTCAGTCATTCTTTCTTTATGTAACTCTTGTTGAATTATAATTATTATTGGTTATATCATTTTACAAGTTAATCTTTTACTGCAATATTGTCAACAATATATTATCGATCTTAGATAACTTGTAAAGACGATAATTGTTTGATATTCAAGTTAATACTTTACTATAATATTGTCAAAATAATATATTGTCCATCTTAGATAACTTGTATAGATGAACATGGTTTATGATAATATTTACAAAGAGTTTAGTTATATCAAATACATTTATTATCAAATATGTCATATTATACATATTTTTCGATTGATTGTTTAGGATGTGAAACTTTCAATTGAGTTATAAAGCATATTAGTAATTCTTGAAGCCTTGCTCACATCACTATAATTTTTCTCCTTAATTAAGATTTAATTTTATCTTCTTTATATCAATCTCAGATTGAATCTTCTCATTTGTTATTGTTTTAAAATTTTTATTTCGCTAACCTATTTTTTCAAAAGCTTCATTGTGGGATCGACACCTCAATCTATAATGTGATAATCGCATTATATTTTGAGATTATTTAATCATCGATAAAAATGACAAAGTATTAAAACTCACCCATAGCAGTGTGTTTCATTAGGCCACATACATCACTATGTACTAATTTCAATAAATTAGTGGCACACTATCCAACACTAACAAAAAAAGATTTGGTCATCTTCCTTTGAATACAAGATTCATAAACTAGATAGGGTTCTATAGTAAGATCAGGTATTTAACCATCCCTAACCAAATAGGATAAACGTCTCACACCTATATGACATAATCTCATATATCACAATTTCGTACTATTTAAAGTTGTCGAACTAATACTTTTATTCACCTGTGCATTTAAGACATTTTTTATTGCATTTAAAATATAATGGTTATTCATCAACTAACATCCAGCTAATAAAATATTATTCGCATTACATAAGTACAAGGAATAATTCTGAATAAATATATGATAACCTTCAGAGTCTAATATGAGAAGGGATATAATTTGCCTAATAATGTTTTGCATAAATAGCATTTTTACAACATCAACGTTCTACCACGCGGGAGAAATAACTGAAAAACCAATAGCCTCGATCTATATAAAATCATCATTTCTGACACGAAGCCATATTTCTTCATGCTGTAGCTGTCTAACTTCCTTCAGACCATACACATATTGCAGATGTGAGAAGGACAAACATTATCTAATGCCCACCCTATACTAGCATCAAATGCAAATAAAATGTCAATGATAGGCAAACATATGCTTGAGAGGTTCTTCTTGATCGTTGCAAGGTACCTTAGATAATTATTCTTCCAATATTCGTCCTCGCCGTAATGGAAACATTTTCCCTTGCCTTTGTTCTTTTCTAATGACTTGGATATGAATTGTCTCTGGGTGCCAGCATGTGGTATCTGCTTCTTCTTCTTCTTAACCTTAAACTTCCTAGACGCCTTTAGGCTGAAGATGAAACACCACCATAAACGAAGAAGGTTGTACCTCTTTTGTTCATGTCCTTATGAGCTATCTTCAACATAATGTGTAGCTCAATATATGTAGAAGTCAACCTTTGCATATTGAAGTTCATAATGAACTGTGCAAATGACCACGGCAGAGACTGAAAGATCAAACTCTTCCCTAAATTATTGTTCAAAGATATATCCGTAGTCTCTAATTTCTCGATGTATGAAATAATCTTAAGTATATAGGGACTTATTGAACTACCCTCAGCCAACTTAAACTGAAAATGTGTCTTTGAGATCCTATACAGATCAACCTATGGTCTGTCTCCAAACAACTCCTCTAGATGGAGCATAATACTAGTTGCACTATCCATGTGCATATGCTCTCTCCAAATTTCAGTTAACATTGAGGCAAGGATGTGTAATTTGAATCTCAAATCATCATCAACCCATTTTTGATATATCTCAAGCTCTATTAAAGTAGCTTTATAAGAAACACCTCTGGGCATCTTTTGATCAATGACATAACTAAGCTTTTCTAAATCTAAAAAAATTATGAGATTCACCACCCAGTAAAGTAATTCTTTGCACCCTTCAATTGATGTACATCAAGTATGTGAACCAATAGATTTTTTGAAGCCATCTTATCTTCACAAGACAAAAATAAAAGATGTTAGAGGAAAACATTCTAAAATTGTTAATTGATAATGTTTTAGATCATGGATATAACTAGTTTATATTTTTTAATCTAAAGATGCCCTCCCACTACTTTAAATATTTCCTTTAATCTCTTAAACGAAAAAATGAAAGTTCAAACACTTTACATTTAACAATGAGAACAAGACCCAATCAATATTCTACTTCGACCTCACGCTTTAACAATATTAGCCTTTGTAAAACTCGAAAGGTAGACAACTCTTATTAATTGTATATCATACAACTCTTACCACTGATCCTAAACATACTTTATCCTCACGCTTTAGCAATATTGAATAAATATATTCCAGATTAGCTTGTCAATGATCAAATATAAGTTACTGATACTACCCTCACGCTTTATAATCGATATAGTCCAAATACATCGACCAATCCCTCATACTTTAGCAATATTAGGAACGACCGAAGTGACCTGTCTAACACTGTATTGATAAGACATAACATGTATTAATATTATCTTATAATAAAATACATTTTGAATCTGATTTTGAGATATTTTGTAATGTATCCGTATCTCATGAAGATTTGATTCATAATCAAACAATTGTTTTACGCCATCATAACTAACCCCCACCAATAGAGCTCCTATTATGGTTAAGAGCACAAATAAATAACTACAGCTTACATAACAATGATATAACAGTTATATGGCACAATATAAATATCACATGTAAACAAATGCAAAATAAAGTATATGCCTTGAATGTTACGGCATTATATACCCAACACTCTGGTGTTCATCCAAATTCATGAACACCCTAAGGTTCCTTTGAACAAAGACATGGTTCTGCACTTTCAACAATTGAAAATGTAGTGTCTATTGTTCCTAGGTATCCTAAACAACTCAAATACACTCCATTTACCAAGACTAGCACACAAACATGCTATGATATCATTATTGAAGTGCATAATAGGTGCATGCATGTGATAGTATTCATTAAATATTCAATGCATGCCAAACATACATATACACAATGGAATGGAAATCTAATTTCCTATTCAACAAACGCACACCGAATACATTCTTAGAAAACTTACCCTTGAAGACTTTGGTGTAGAATCAATTCATGGGTCTCACTTTGAAACAAATTCGTGAACAACTCTAGTCCTCAACGCTGGTGGGAATAAGAACCTAGAATGGTAGACTAATTTTGGAATAGATTATTCAAGCAACTCTTGCTTTGGTCTTTCTCAATTTGGACGAAAATAGGACATAGAGGAAAATAGCAACATTTGCTTATTCTCTCTTTTTCATATCTGAATGGTGTTAAGCCTTAAGAAGCCAAAACACGACTCTTGTGTTTTTCTCTTCTCACTTGGCCAAATATATGCTCTCACCTTGCCAAAATAAACTCTCCACTTGGTTTCTTTAGTAATGGCCAAACCTTACACATTATCCTTAACCAAATCAAACCTTTTCATTTGTTTAATGTATTTTTCTCTTCACATGGACAAGTGTTCCTAAGCATCCATACAAAAGGCATTTTCATACAAATGCCATACATGAAGGACATGTGTCCATGTTTGGTCATTTAGTGGCCAAATGTCAACTATTAAGAAAGTTATGCATGCCATGCAAACATGCCAAGTGGGCATTTACTTTTTTATGCATAGAGCCAAGTGTCTACTCACTTTTCCATGCGTTAAAGTTAAGAGTCTGCTCACTTTTATATGCGTTAAAGTCAAGTGTCTACTTATGTTTCCATGCCTTAAAGTTTAATATATACTCACTTTTTCATGCATTAAAGTCAAGCTTTTACTTATTTTTCCATGTATAATGTCAGGTGTCAAGATTTTATTAGTTAACAACTTTAACTAATAAAATATAGATTTAATACTAAACCTTGACAAGTGTGCTTCCCAAGAGATCTTGAAACAAATCCCACTTTCTAAAAATTTTCTAGATCGAACTGTTTAACCCAGTCCACTACCCCAGTGTTTAACGAGTATACTTCATATTATAAGGCTCTTTAGGTTCACACTTTTTATCTTATAAAACTCTTCTGCAAGTATGTGAGCGATGCCCCACATACACGTTACAAATATTACAGAACAACATGTTAAACCATAAAAATTAAGGTTATAACATATATGTATAATCCTTTCATCACCTATATCATAGAAGAGTAGAGACATAAATCATCACCGTCAAATCTCTATACACTCAACCATGAACCTATCTCCAGATTTGTATTTCTGTAAATAATTTTTGCAAACACCTTTGTGCTATTGTTTATATAATTCTTTCATCACCTATATCATAGAAAAGCAGAGACATAGATCATCACTGTCAAATCTCTATACACTCAACCATGAACTTATCTCCAAACTTGTATTTCTATAAATAATTTTTGCAAACACCTTTGCGATATTATTTTTTGTAAAAATTGTTTAACCTTATAAAAAAACTCTTTTTTAAGGTTTTTGCTTATGTCAATATAACTTCCTAAAATACAATCTCAGAACATCAAGATATACAATTCACCCATATGAGTTGACAAATCCCATATTTATGTACACCAAACTATATGAACATCAAACTATACCCAATGACACCAAAAGGTCAGACCATGAAAGGTCTTTGATACACATAGAATCAAAGTATGGTGGATTTCTCAAAATCCCACCGTGATACTTAGGTCAAACGACCACGAATACTACTCAACTCAAGAAGAACCTTCATTGATGGCTCTATATAATGTCTATTTGAGGTCCTTGTGAGTCTCTTCAACACCCAATCCTTACTAAATACTTGCATGCCTATACGAGCTTTTGCTAAGCCCACGGTTTACTAAGATTAACTGTCTAGATCGTTCAGATATAGATATGCATTGATCTAGTAGGAATACCAAATGACCAGTGTCAGCAACTATAGATCAAGAATGCTATTTCCAAAACAAATTGCATAATGATATTTCTTAGCACCATTTGTAACTCTTTGTAACTATGTCATTACTAATATCTTCCCATGGTTTTGTCCCTATTTTAGACATGGTTTTAACTCCTTAGAATGCTAACTTTTAAAGCTGATCTAAACTCCTTTAGATCTATAATTTCTGAAAAGTTACAAGCTTGGTGCCATACAATTAATTATTAACCATTTATTTGAAAGGTTCATTGCATAAATATTAAATAAATAAATTTTCATACAATAATTTGAATGGTACTTAAGCACCAATTGTAACATTTGATAATTGAAGGAGTTCGTAAGGATAAGATAATAATTAATGTGGAGGTTCTATATCTAGGATTTTAGTAGCATTGTCTGTGGGAATGTTTTGACTAAAAAATGACCACTTACAAAAAAAAAATAAGAGAGAGAAAATCAAAATCGAAAAAGAAAGAATGAAAGAAAAAGGAAAAAGAAAAAAGAAAACATAAAACGTAAAGAGAAGAAAAGAAAAAAATTACCAAAACCCTAGCTACTGTAAGAGACACCATACCTATCATTGTTCACTGTCGATCAACACTTGGATTAACCCAAACATACCTGGCCAACTAATCCTAGCCAACCTTGCCATGGACTACCATTGAAATCTCTGAAAATGAGCAAAAATCCAAATCAACCCACACCTTTTGATCTTGCCATTTCAGCCATCGTGCCCCGTTAATCAACCCCTCAATCAAATCAGAAAGAGCCAACCAACCTATCCTTGTAATCTCCATCATCAATCACCAAACAAACCAAAATAGATTAAGAGCCACCTACTTGATCCTGTTGGTTTGACGTCATTGACGCTGACTAAAAAATGTCCTTTAAACTCAGCAAGACCCGAATAACCAATCCTAAGCATCATCGGCCTTCAAAGATGCCAAAAAACCAAAAAGTGGCAAGTCAAAGGTTAAAATATTGCCACCTCAAGATACACACACATCATCTCTTCAGACATCATCGTCATCAAATGAATAAGAATTAGCCTCAGATGTTGTGGTTGATTTATCTCAATAATCTAGCCATAAAACTGTCAGTGCATTAAAGGGTGCATGCATGTGATTGTATATATATTGAAAATTTCAAAATGCATGTTCAACATACATTACGTAGTGGAATAAAATAATTTAATCAACATATACATACTATAACTGAATCAAAAATATTACAAGAATCGGATACATACCCTTGTAGATGATTCAGTGGAGATTATTTAACTTTGAAGCCATTTGAGCTTACAATGAAGTCATCTCTTGAACAATTCTAGACTCTAATGTTTGGAGGGATTAGAGTAGCTAGAATGGTAGTCTTTAAGGTATATTTCATACAGGAATCAAACTAAGTTTAACACTTAAACTAGTTCTTGCATCATATGCTTAAAGATTGAGTTTAAGGACCAAATTATAACTTTCTCAAAGTTTCCATTTTCTCTAAAAAATATACACGAATTTTTCATTCAAAAATGAATTCTGGCCCAAATGAAACTATTTTCATTTTGTTTTAAATAGCCTAAGACACTTTATGTGTACACTTGTCTGCCATTAAGGCATGTGTTGCCATGTAAGATTATGCATTAGTGACAAATATCACTTATTTATGTAAACACTTTTTATGGTTGACATTTGTCACATGTAACGTTATGTATGCTACCATTTGTCACACAAATGGCCATGCATGGATGTCATGTGTCCATTTGCACTTTTCCATGTAATAAAGACCTATTGGCAACATTTGCAAACTGTGGTTCCCACTTTCCAAATAGGTTCTAAAACGTATCCTACTTTTTAAAACCTTCTTGAATCAATCTGTACGATCCATCCTGCTACCCTCATGCTCAACAAGTACACTCACATTGTGAGACTCTCTAGGTTTATACCGGTTCATCTTACGAAACACTTTTACAAGCCCGTGAATGATGTCTCCCATACACGTTACAAATATTACAGAATGACGCGTTGAACCATACAAGTTGTGGTCAATCATATCTGTATAATTCCTTCATCATCTATATCCTTGAAAGAGCTGAGGTATAGATCATCACCATCAAATCTTTATATATTCAACCATGAACTTATCTCTAGATTTGTATTTTCATAAACAATATCCATAAAATGCTTTGTGATATTGTTTAACCTTATGAAAAACTCTTTTTTGGGTTTTATGCCTGTGACCACAAGACTTCCTTAAATACAATCTCAAAGCATTAGGATATATAACTCACCCATATGAGCTGATAGATCCTATATCTATATACACTGGACTCTATGAGCATTGAACAATATCTAGCAACACCCAGCGATCAGACCATGAAAGGTCTCTGATATGCGTGGAATCAAAGTATAATGGATCACTTATAAGCCCACCGTGGTGCTCAGGTCTAAGAATCACAAATACTACTCAACTCGAGAAGATCCTCTATACTTTATGGGATGTCTATTGGAGGTCCCCGTGAGTCTGTTCAGTATTGAGTTTTTACTATATACCTGTACTATAAGGACTACCATTACGTCCATGGTCTACTAAGACTAACCTTCTGAATAATTCAAATATAGACAGACAATAATCCATAAGCAATACCAACCGACCTGTGTCGGTAACCATGGATTAAGAATGATGTTTTCAAGAATTTATTGCACAATGATATTTCTTAGCACCATTTACAACTCTTTGCAACTACGTCATTATTATATTATTCTTGAGTCTTTGCCCCTATTTTAGACAAGGTTCTAACTCTATATAATTGCTAACTTTAGCGCTGACCTAAACATTTTTTTATCATATCTAAACTCCTTTAGATCTACAATGTCTAAAAAAGATAATATCTTCTTACCATATAATTAAATATTAACGATTATTAATAAAATATTTACTGTGTATCAAAATGGTATGTAAGCACCATCTCCAACAAAAACATCATCTAAAAATGCCAAACCTACGGTACAAGAGCTTAAAAGCTACCATGGCTTCGATTCTGCATCATTAGTAGGCCAAAACTGTAACAAAAGCTTGATTTAAATATCACTACATTAAATTTCCATCAGAGAACTCTACAAAATTGGTAAACTCTTTCATATTTATGAATAAATTATAAAAAAAGATACAACTCCATTAAAACTTACTCTCAAGTTACAAAATGAACATACGAATGTATAAATAAATGGATATAATAATTTAATATGAGTGTGCTTTCTCCAAAAAGCTTATACAAGTCCAGATTTAATGTTTTCATCAATTATCTAGGCATGCTTCCTCAAAAACAAATTAATCAATACTTGCCTAGGTATGATTCCTCAAAGACAGTCGATACTTGCCTAGGCATACTTTCTTAGAAACAAAATAGTCGATGCTTGCCTAGATATGATGATATAAGTAATAATCTAGACTCACTTCCTCGAACACGGTCGATATTGACTTAGATATAACGATTTGACTAATAAATCTATCATTTTTTCAAACAAAGAATCAAACTTGAACAAGTGTCTTTCATGGACGACCCCTGTAGGTATCAAACTTTAACATAATTAGAACAAGTAAATTATAGCATGTCACCTATCCAAGAACATTCAAGTAGAAATAGACTATAAATCATGTTCGAGCTCTCTTTACTAAGAGCTTGAATGAAATTCATGCATGCATACATTGAAAACGATTTAAGCATGTGCACTATAAATAGAAAGAATTTATTTGTTCATGTATTCATTCAAAATTTAATATCCAATATATAGTATTCATAGAGAGCATCTATAATTAATCAACATCATCCTACTGGTTTCTGCAAATACTCTTCTATACACAAGTATCTTTTTTCTCGGATAAACATTAACTTTAGTGATAAAGTGCTTTTTCTTATAGAACAATTGATGCGAATGAAGTTGTCAAAGCATCACAAGATCCGTTGAGCATCCATGGGGTCCAATGACAAGGGCAAGAACAAAAATAATAAAGAAAGCATTAAATAGCCTAATTAAGTGCATCTCAAATTCATGCTTTATTTAAGACTCTAAACTGCCTGAATTGAGTGTTTAAGATGATTAATGCTTTGTCAATGTTATTCAAGTTTCTTTAAGTGATTTAAAGTACTTTACATAAAGAATGAAATAAAGCCTAATAATTTAGAAGGAAGATCTAGCGCATAATCAATTTAAAAATGAAATCATATGCCAAAAAAGAGAGAGGAAAGAATGACATGTTGATATGCCTTTATTTTGTTTCCTAATTTCTTAGATCTTTTATTCGATCTTTTAATTTTTTTTAAAGTTAGTTTGATACTATTCATGCATTACTATTCATGTTTTACTGTACACATGACTTTAATAGAACCTTATTTTCTTTATTTCCTTTTTATTTTTAGGTTATATTTAAAAACAAGGATATAGGAATATTTTTGTTTCCTTAATATGCTTATTATTTATTTCCTATTTTTGTAATCAAATTTCAACTATGCTGAGGATTTGATTTATTTTCCTTTTAGCTTCTTGGAGATTTTGGCTATATAAGCTTCTGTAATCTTAAAGGAAATTAAAAGTTTATCATATTAATATTATGAGAGTTTTCTCTTAGTTATTTAAAGAAATTTTCAAAACTTATCAAGATTTCATCTTATAGTATTCATCATTGACTTATCACTCACAATCTTTCTCATTTTTCTTGAGTGTGACATCTACTCTTTAATCTTTTATACCCCTAGTTCTTATTTCTTTGTAGTAACGGGTCAAGGTCATTTTTTTTGTGAATTTGAATTAGAACGATCCTTAAAAAATGAACCTCATTGAGCTTTGGGTCTCAAGGTTTCTTTGTGAGGTTCATATAATTTTGTAAATGTGCATTAAAGGTGTATGCACGTAATTGTATACATGTCGATTAACTCAAAATGCATGTCCAGCACATATTGTTGACAGCGAAATTAAAAATAATTAATCAACAAACATACTGTAAAACTAAATCAATTCCATATGAGAATCCAGAAACTCGCCCTTGAAGAACTTTAGTGAAGGATTTTAAAGCAAAGCTCACACGAAAGTAATTCATTAGCAATTCTAGACTTTAACTATCTGGTGGGATTGAAATGCTAGAATGCTAGCCTCTTAATTTGAATTTCTAGCAACTTTGTAGTTTTTTAACTCGTTGAACATGTATTTTTCTAAATGAATGAAATGATGATCTCATTGAAACAAATTGAAAGTTTCGTTTACATACATGGCTAAAGTAATGACTAAATTGTATCACTTCCAAAGTTATTATTTCATCATGCATGAGTGACAAGTGTCATCTTCAACATTTGCAAACTATTTGCATGGATGGCTGACACTTGTCACATACCTTTCTATGTGTTATAATCTTTTTTCCATGCAAAAGGGACCTATTTGTAATATTTGCAAACTTTGTTCTCCATTTTTCAGATAGGTCCTGAAACAAACCTTGTTTTCCAAAATTCTCCTAAATCAAACCATTCGACTTAGTCTACTACCCTATTACTCAACAAGTACACTTCATATTCTAAGACTCCTTAAGTTCACACCCATTTGTCTCAAGGATCTCTTCGGCAAGTTCATGAACGATGCCCCATATACACGTTACAGATATTATAGAACGGTACATTGAACCAAACAAGTTGAGGTCAACCATATCCGTATATTCCCTCTATCTCCTATATCTTAGAATAGTAGAAATATAGATCATTGTCATTAAATTTCTATATGCTCGACCGTGAACTTATCTCCAAATTCGTGTCTCCGTATATAATATCTGTAAATTCCTTTGCGATATTGATTAAATCTATGAAAAACTCTTTTCAAGGTTTCTATTTATGGCTATAAGACTTTTTAAAATATAATTTTAGAATATTCGAATCCACAACTCACCTGTATGAGTTGACAGAACCTATATATATGCACACGGACTCCATGAGCATCAAACTATACCCAACAACATCTAAAGATCAGATCATAAAAACTCTCTAACATGTATGGAATCAGAACATGGTGGATCACTCACAAGCCCACTATGGCACTCAGGTCAAAGGACTACAAATACTACTCAACTAGATTATACCCTTTATTGACAGCTTTATGGGATGTCTATGGGAGGTCCTCATGAGTCTATGTTGTATACAGTCCTTATTAAATACCTACATGCCTATATGAGCTTCTACTAAGCACATGGTCTTCTAAGACTAACCATCTAGATAATCCAGATATAGATAGACATTAGTAAAAAGGAATATCGATTGACCCATGTTGACAACCGTAGACAAGGAACAACGTCTTTAAGAATATGCTATATAATGACATTTCTTAGCACCATTTGTAACTTCTTGCAACTATGTCATGACTAATTGATTCCTAGGTTTTTGTCCATATTTCAGATAAGGTTCTAACTCTTTGAATTACTAACTTCTTAGTGCTGACCTAAACTTCTTTAGTGCAGATCTAAACTCTTTTAAATCTATAATATCTGAAAAGTAACAAGTTTCATACTATATAATTAATAATTAACGATCAAATAGAAATATTCATTGTATAAATATTGAATAAATAAATATTCATACAATAATTAGAATGGCACGAAAGTACCATTCCCAACATATTTCCTATCAGAGCTTAGGCTTTAAATCAAGTTTGATCTATCTTTTATTTTTATTGTTTGTTCTTTCTTTTAAATCTGAACTCTTTGTTTTAGTCCTTTAAATCTGCAACCTATCATCTTTTTTTCTTTTTATCTGTAATTTTGATCTATTTCTTTACCCTAATTCACTCAAGTTCTATTATTTATCAACACATATAAGTAAAAATAAAAAAGACAAAAAAATTAAAAAAACAATTATAGAAAAATTTAGATTTAATTGATTTTCAAGTTGCCATTTTGAATTTTAAATCTAAAAAAAGAAAAAAGAGTATAGAAATTTGAATTAGTTAAAATGTTGTTTGCTATTCAAGTTTTATTTGCATAAAGTGTGCATTCTGCCTATTTTGTGCAATTCGGCCTAAAACAAAACAACAACCCTAATTGCATCAAAATTCATATTTCCTTTTATTGTTCTCTTTGCTTCTTAAATTTTGCCAATTCTTTATTCTTTGTGTTTAACCCATTCTCATTCTTAGTGATCTGATTTGTTAAGTTTGAATTGTTACAGGGTAATTTTGATGAAGTTCATTAAGTTTAATAAAGAACTAAAGAGTGGAAAAAGGCAAAAGAGTATAAGCTCATAAAAGGGTAAAAAGCTAAATTTGATTAAACACAAGTGTGAGTGTTATCAATCTTGAGAGAAAACACAAAAGGTAGTGTTTGTAGGTTTTCTAACTTTTTTTATAGGTTATTAAACAAGTCTCAAGAAAAAGATAAAGGCTTATCTGATGATGTTTAGGAAAATATAGATTTCAAAATTTTCTTCAAGTCTTTAGACCAAACATTTAATTGACTAGAATTAACATTTGATGAAGTGGTTAAGAGAATAGATATGTTAAATCTAGTTCATAAAAGGGACAACTAGCTATAGCTCCTAAAGTACGACTAAAAGAAAGGAATCCACTTAAGAATGATTATGAAGATGACTAGGGATGATCTAGATGATGATGATCGTGCTTGTAATGTTAATTTAGGTAGATTTGGGTGTTAAAAAGGAGATAGAGGAGTTAGATTTAGAGATAGGGTTGATAACAACTTGGGAAGCATTAAGATGAAGATTTTATTTTTTTTAAAGGAAAAAATGATCCTGAAACTTATTTGGAGTGGGAGAAAAAGATGGAATTAGTGTTTGATTGCCACAGCTACTCTAGATTGAAAAAGGTAAAGTTGGCACCATATAATATATTGACTATGCTATTATTTAGTAGGATCAACTTGTTTTAAGTAGGAGATAAAATTGTGAAAGGCCCATTAAGATATGAGAAGATATGAAGACTATTATAAAGAGGCGACTCATTCCAAATCACTACTCTAATGACTTATTTCAGAAGTTGAAAAGCCTTACTTAAGGGTCTAAAAGTGTTAAAGACTACCACAAGAAGATGAAAATAGCCATGATTCAAGCCCAATGTGAAGGAGAACAGATAAGCTACTATATCCAGGTTCCTAGTTGGTTTGAACCATGAAATTACAAATGTGATAACGTTACAACATTATTAAGAGTTGGAAGACATGGTGCAATATAGCAATGAATGTAGAAAGACAACTCAAGAGGAAGATTTCCATAAGATTTGGCCAGAAATCGGGTTCCTCATTCTCTTGGAAACTGAATTGGAATAATAAAAAGATGAGTAAGCTAATTTTAAGTCCAAAGCCGAAACACCTAAGGGAAAAAATGTCGAAGGCATCCAAGACAATGGTAAACTTGATTATCAACCAATATTAAATGTTTTAGATGTTTGCGAACATGTCATATTGCATCTCAATGTCCAAATCAACATGTAATGATTCTAAGAGATAATTATATCATTGAAACTGAAAGCAAGTCAGATGATGAGCATATGTTACCTTTGGAAGACGCCGATGATGATGTAGAGTACCCAATAAATTGTGAGTTGATGGTTACTAGGCATGCAATAAGTTTGCAAATAAAAATGATGATGACATGCAATGTGATAATTATCTCCATACAAGGTGCCACATTAATAATAAAGTACATAGTATGATCATTGATAGAGGAAATTGGACTAATGTAGCTAGCACATTTTTAGTTGAAAATTAAATTTACCTACTATGAAGCATCCAAGGCCATATAAGCTTCAAAGTTGAATAAATGCAGAGAAGTCAAGGTAAATAAACAACTGCTGGTTTCATTCTCTATTGGTAGGTACAAGGATGAAGTTTTATGTGATGTAGTACGTATGCATGTTAAGTATATTCTGTTATGACAACCATGGTAGTATAATAGACATGTAGTGCATGATGGCTTCAAAAATAAATACACATTTGTAATAGATGAAAGACTAATTACTCTTGTACATTTAACCCCTAGGTAGGTTTACGAGAATCAAATGAGAATAAAAAATTTGAGAGATATAAAAAAAAATTGAGTTGAAAAATGAAAGAGTGGCAGAACATGAAAATGAGAGTAAAAAGAAAGAAGCCAAGAGCAAAAAGAAATAAAGCACGAGTTAAAAGAAAAAATATATATTGACGGTTCAATTAAAAAAAATTAAAGAAAATAACATATATGCAAAAAAAAAAAAATTAAAGTCAAGAGTGCATTCTTCTCAAAACAGCATGTGATTATACTCTTGCACAAAGAGGCTTATTTTACTACTAATGAACTTGACCTTTTTTTTGCCTAATATTGTTGTTTCTCTTTTATAAGAGTTTGATGATGTATTTTTTGAAGATATACTTAATGGTTTATCACAAATAATGAGAATTGAGTATCAAATTAATGTTATACTTGGAGCATCAATTCCAAATAGGCTAGCATATAGAAGTAATCACAAGAAGACAAAGGAACATCAAAGACAGGTTAGTGACTGATAAACGTAAATTATATATATTATTTTCACTCCCTTAATTTGATTAATTGCTCATTTTAATAAGAATATTAGTCTTTTTATCTATTTTATTGTTATTTTATAGGTTTTGAGTCTGGAGCAAATAGGGATGAAAATTTAAGAAAAATAAGACAAAACATATAAAATGCTACACTACTCAGGGAACAATAATTTGCTACAATACATCGATAGAGAGGCAAACAGTATTTCGCCCCAATCACAATTCTAGTGTCCCAGCACTTAATACATCCCGCTGCAGCACCAAGTGAATAGTTCAGAACAGTGTCGTATGAACAGTACCCATGCTACAACACTTTCGCCCCAATAATGAACAGTGTTTTATTGTAGTGGTGAACAGTGAAATTTTTTCTAAACCTAAAAGAAATACAACTCTAAGACTCTAATCAATCCCTATATAAAAGCCACTCGTTTCAAACCGCAAAGAACACATAACTTATGGCTTTTAGAGCTACAACACATTGAAAAAAAGTAATGTTTAGAGAGAGAAGTAAGGGGAATTCAAGGAAGTAAGAGATTATTGGTGAATTTTTGGCGTTTCAACTACTATCTACAAATTGACGTCTATATTGGTTTACCTTTGGTTGTATCATGTTTATTTTATTTTTCAACCATAATTCTCTTGTTACCATGAGCTAAATTTATTTTCTAAGGTTATTACTTAAACCCAATATGTGAGCTTAATTGTTGGATCTTTTTAATATTTATTTGAACTCAATTCTTTATTATTTATATTATTTATTCTTAATGGTTCATTATATCTGATCAATATTATGATTGATTTAGTAATACTTTGATAAACTCGGAAGAGGCATCATTGTATTTAGACTTAGATAATTTGATGCATGATTGTAGAGTAACATTCAATGTTGCATATGCAAGTTTTGAATTAGGATAAAAATATAACTAATTGGCATGTATGGTCAATAAGACTTGTTCTTAATAAATCTTAATTTATTATAAGTACCATAGGAATATAAATATTTTGTAAATTAAGATATACTTGCATGATCTTGGAAGAGGCCTGTGAATACATTAGTGTTTTGACCAATAATAAGAATTGAGGGATATAAATATTAAAATGATTAATCTTTAGAAAACATATTGAAGGATAGTAATTAACCCTAACCTTTCTTTATATTGATATTTTCTTATTTTATTTGAGTTGTGTCATTTATTTTCTACACTTTTATTTTACATAAATTTATTACAAAAATAAGATTTTATTTTTCTAAATAATTACAAAAAGGATATAATTTTAGTACTTGGTAAAAAAATAAAAATTATCCATGTGGGTTCGACATTTGACTTTATAAGTCATTTTATTTGTTACGATAATGTATACTTGCATTTAATTTTAAGATATAAAAATATCGCATTAGTGACCTCATGAAGAAGGGGTGTGTGTGTAAGAGCATGAGTCCTTGTATGGTTTCAGTATTGCTTATGCCTAAAAAGGATGGGTCATGGAGGATGTATATTGATTGTCGCATCATCAATAATATCACTGTAAAGTATAGACATCTCATTCTTGGATTAGATGACATGCTTGATGAATTGCATGATTGTATTTTTATCAAAATTAATCTTAAAAGTGGATATCATTGGATTAGTATAAGAAAGGTGATGAATGAAAAATTGCTAGTCGTGCTGAATTAAACGACGGTAGCTTGGATTGAATTTTGAATTAAAATGTCCTACTATCTAACGGCCTATTACTAGGGATGGCAGCGGATTTGGTTTGAAATGGATACCCTTAAACTCGTATCTACTTAGAAAATAAAATATTAAATTCTTCTTAAATCCGTTGCGGGTTTTGGAGTTTCATTACCAAACTTGCACTAGCGAATATATACTCATTACCAAAATCGCAACGGATTATCCACAGATTTTAAGCGAGTTTTAAATTAATATAATAAAAAAATAAAATTATAATCTTAATTTGATTGAAAATCTATAAAATATGGCAATTAAAATAATATCAATTATAATTTCAAATTAAATTTAAATTACGTTAAATGTTATAATTTTAATTTTAATTACGTTAAATATTACAATTTCAAATCTAATTTCGATTTTAATTAAGTAAAATGTTATAATTTTAATTTTATTCTAATTTTAATTTTAATTATGTTTATTTTAATTTTAATTCTATTTTTGATTTCAATTACGTTAAATGTTACAATTCTAAATCTAATTTCGATTTCAATTATGTTAATTATTATAATGTTGATTCTAATATAGATTTCAGTTATATTAAATTTTATAATTTTAAATATAATTTTAATTTTAATTACGTTAAAATTATAATTCTAAATCTAATTTTCATTTCAATTACGTTATATATTATAATTCTAATTCTAAATTTAATTTCAATTAAGTTAAATGACATAATTTCAATTCTAATTTGATTTAAATTACGATAAATGTCATAATTTCAAATCTAATTTTAATTTCAATTACAATAAATGTCATACTCTAAATCCAATTTTGATTTCAATTACATTAAATGTTATAATTCTAATTCTAATTTCGATATCAATTACGTTAAATATTATAATTCTAATTTCAATTATGTTAAAATATTACAATTATAATTCTAATTTTGACTTCAATTACGTTAAATATTACAATTTCAAATTCAATTTCGATTTCTATTTCGTTAAATGTTATAATTCTAAATCCAATTTTAATTACGTCAAATGTTTTAATTCTGATTCTGATTCCAATTCTAATTTTATTTACATTAAATGTTATAATTCTAAATTAAATTTCAATTTCAATTACATTAAATGTTATCATTCCAAATCTAATTTTAATTTCAATTTCAATTACGTTAAATGTTTATTTATAATTACAATAATACTTTTAATTACGTTCAATGTTATAATTTTAAATCCAATTTCAATTACGTTAAATATTAAATATTATAATTCTAATTTCAATTTTAATTTTAATTACATTAAATACTATAATTTTAATTTTAATTTCAATTACAATCATTAGTTTATTTGAACTAATTTTGTTTATTTTTTATTGAACGATATGAGTGACGTTAAACGAAATCTAGACCTTTTGATGTAGGCTAATAAAAAATACAAAAAACAAAATCAACTCATATTTTTATTTCTCTAAAGAATTTTTTAAAAAAAACTATAGTATGTGCGGATACTTGTTATAGATATTCGCAAATTATTTACCAAGCCCGTACCCGTACCAAACCTATTGCGGGTTTTATTTTGTATATCAAACTCGTATCAAACTCACTTCAAAACTTACCAAATCCTTCTTAATGCGGGTAAAGTTTTACAGATTTGCGGATAATTTTGCCATCCTTACCTATTACTTTTGTTGGCTGTTGTTTTTTCTAATTATTTTTATATTTATTTTATTATTTATTATTTATTGTAAGGATTTGAGTGTTTGAAATGTGAAATAACTTGATTACCCTTAAATCTGTTAACTTTGATGGCAGATTCTTAACAATTGGGTATTGATGCATATTTCTTTAAAATGTTGGATAGTAATGTTAATTTTTTTAACTTGTGGGTATTGGTGAAATTAAGTAATATCTCAAGGGTATTCATGAAAATATTCTTATTTTTAGTTTAATTGTTCAAGGTTTGAATATAATTAATTCTCAAATTGATAAAAATTAGAGAAGCAATAAAATATATTACTTCATTATTTGTTAGATGACAAGAATTTGAAATAGTGTTAAATAATTTTGAATTAGATAGTAGATGGTTTATTGAACAGCAGAAAAACTCGTTGACGTGCTATATATTTGATGGTGAAATCTTATGTAGGTTTAGTGATTATATTACATATTATTATAATGATAAAATAAAAGAATCTATACTAAATAATGATGACTGAGAAATTATATTTTATTATATAATTTTTTTTGAAAATATTTAATGAAGCCATGTTAGCATGTTAATGTATGTATCAACCTTCTTTTTCTATTATTTTGACTTATATATATAATATTGTTAGAGATAATGCTAACGCATCATTCTTTTTTATATAGCTATTTATTTGATATTTATACAATGTACATTTTAATAAATTGTTAACATTTATTATATGGTATTAAGCTTGTTACTTTTCAGACATTGTAGATCTAAAGGAGTTTAGGTCAGCACTAAGAGTTAGTATTTTATGAGTTAAAACCTTACTTGAAATGGGGCAAAGACCCATGAATGTTATAGTAATAATATAGTTTTAACAAGTTAAAAATAGTTTTAAGAATGTCATTATACAATATATTCTCAAATATACCTTTCCTAATCTATGTTTACTAACACAGGTAAATTGGTAACCTTTTCTGATCACTGTGTGTCTATATATGGATGTCTTAGAAGACCGTGAGCTTAGTAGAAGCTCATATAGGCATGCAGGTATTCAGTAAGAATTGGTTACTGAATAGACCCACAAGGACCTCCAATAGACATCTTATAATGTCAACAATAGAAGGTTCTCTCGAGTTGAGTAATATTTGTAGTTATTTAACCTGAGCACCATGATGGGCTTATGAGTGATCCATCATATTTTGATTTCACACATGTTAGAGACCTTTCATGGTTTGATATCTGGGTGTCATCGGGTATGGTTCAATGTTCATAGAGTCTGATGTGTGGATATGAATCTGTAAGCTCATATAGGTAAATTGTATATTCTGATACTCTGAGATTGTATTTTAAAAATTCTTGCATGCACAAGTATTAACCCTAACAAAAAGTTTTCGTAAAGTTAAACAATATCGTAAAGACGTTTGTGGATATTATTTATCAAAATATAAATTTAGAGATAAATTTATGGTCGAACAAATAGAGATTTGACGTTAAAGAGATATGTATATGCTCTTTTAGGATATAGGCACTGAAGAGACTATATGAATATGTTTTAACTTCAACTTGTATGATTCAACACGTCAATTAGTAATATCCATAATATGTATGTGAGGCATTCTTTATGGACTTGTGAAAGAATTTAATAAGATAAACGGGCGTGAACCTTGAGAGTCTTAAAATACAAAGTGTACTCGTTGAGCATCGGGGTAATAGACTGAGTCAAATAATTCAATCTAGAAAATTTTCAGTAAGCATAATTTGTTTCAGGATCTCTCAAAACGTATACTTGTCAAGACTTAAAAATTAAGCTTATTATTTAATTAATTAATAATTATTGTTAATCAATTAATAGATGACAAGTGGCATTTGCATGGTTTAATAAGGACACTTGGTAAGCTTAAAAAGTCAAACTATATAAGAATGCAAAAATTATTTTTGCCTAAGGAGTGTGGTAACATTCGACCATTTTGAGAGAAAAGATTGCAAGAGTTGGCATTTTTATTTTTTAAGCATATATATTCAGCCAAGTGAGAGAAACCAAAAGAGATTTAAGTGTTAAGCTATAATTTTTATTGAAATCAGGCTACTATTCTAGCGATTAATCCCACCAGCGTCAACTCTTAGAATTATTCATAAAGATACTTCAAGGTGGGTCTTTGAAAATTAAAATAGCACTGGCAGTCTTCAAAGGTATTAATTCTATTAGTGTAATAAAACTTAATTCAATGTGAGATTATTGAAATTGAATTACATTTCTGCTGTGTGATGTGTGTGTAGCACGCATTAGATATTTCAATAATCACTCTCACATGCAAGTACAATGTGTTGGAGTTGATGATTACGTGTCATTCCAATATTGTATGAATATTAATTATTAATATTTATACAATAAACATTTCGAATAAAAATTGTTAATATCATATTTATATGGTAAAATGGTTGTAACATTACAGACATTGTTTGATATGAAGAAGTTCAAATCTGGTCTAAATGAGTTTAGACCAGAACTAATAGTTAGCAAAGCTGAGAGTTACAAATGCTAAAAGTTAGCATTGTTAAGAGTTAGCAGGTTATAAGAGTCAGCAAGGTCTAAAGAGTTAGAACCTTATCTATAATGGGACAAAACATTGAGAGTATATTTGTAATGACATAGTCACAAAGAGTTGGAATAGGAGTTAAGAAATATCATTATGTAAGTATGTCTCAAACACAATGTTCCTAATCTATGATCACCAATGCGGGTCTATCGGTGAATCATATTAATATAGATTAGTGTATGTCTATATCTGACTGGTTTAGACGGTTGTTCTTAGTTGACCATGAGCTTAGAGCTTGTATAGGTATGCGAGTATCCAGTTAGGACTAGATATTGAACAGACTCACGAGGACCCCAATAGATATCCTATGAAGCCGTCAAAGGAAGGTCCTCTCGAGTTGAGTAGTATTCGTGGTCCTTTGACTTGAGCACTATGGTGGTCTTGTGAGTGATCCATCATGCTTTGGTTCCACATATGTTAGAGACCTTTCATGGTCTAACCACTTTGTGTCGCTGGGCATGGTCCGATGCTCATGAAGTCCGGTATGCATAGATACAGGATCCGTCCGCTTACGTAGGTATGTTATATATCCAATGCTCCGAGATTGTATTTCATGAAGTCTTGTGGCCATAAGCATAAACCCGGGAAAAGAGTTTTCTACAGGGTTAAACAATATAGCAAAAGTGTTTGCGTATAATGTTTATTGAGATACAAATCTAGAGATAAGTTTATGGATGAGCAAATGGGCATTTGACGATGCTGATCTATATCCCCGCACATTCAGGGTATAAATAATGAAAGGATTATACATATACGTTATGACCTCAACTTGTATGGTCTAATACGCTGATTTGTAATATTCGTAACGTGTGCGTGGGGCATCGATTACAGATTCATGGAATAGTTCCATTTGATAAATCGAGTATAGACTTAGAGAGTCCCAATATGAAATGTACTCTTTGAGCACTTGGGCAGTTTACCGTATTGAATTGTTTAATATCGTATAATTCATTAAATTACTAAGGTTAAGTTAACTAAAGTATATGGTTAAATGGTAGGACCTACTTTAGGTTAACTTGGTAACCTAGTAAGGATATAAATGTAATTTTACTTTATAATTATTTAATTGTTAAATAATTAAAATAAATATTAATTTATTTAATTGTTAAATAAATGATTTAACTTAACTATGGTTAAAGGTTAACCATATGGTTAAGTTAAGTTAACTTTACTTAATAGTTAAGCAACGGTAAACCTAACCATGGTTAAGTTAGTTAACTATGGTTAGAATATTTAAATATTTATAAACTTAAGGGTTAAGTTAAACTAACATAACTAAGGTTAAATGTTAACTAAGGTTAGGTTAAGTTAAATTAAATGCAAATAAAATTCAAATTAGTTTGAAATTTATGCATTAGTATATAAAGGGAAATGAAATTCAAAATTCATAAGTTTTTAGATTATGTAATTTTTGGTGACCATTTCAATTTGAGAAATTTAAATTTTTTGTTTTGTGTTTTAAGTGTTAGAACAACTAGATAAATGGTTACTAAATGTAATAACTAAAATAGATTTATTTTAATTGTTCAAGAGTTGAACAAAAGATGAAACAAATTAATTTAATTTGATTAAAACAAATGTTAAGTGTTTTTGGTTGGCTAGAAAATTAAGAGAGAAATGGAGAACGAAAATTGAAATGTTTCAAGAGTTGAAAACATTTCTATTCATCATCTTCTTCAATTAATTTAGCCATTAAAACATGAATTAAATTTGTTTTTATTCAAAAGTTGAATAAAAGGAAAAACAAATTTAACTAAGTTAAAGAGTTTAACTTTGAATCAAGTTTAAGAGTTAAACTAAATGCTGAATTAACATAATGCTATTCTAGACAATCAAACCCACCCTTATTGATTGCTAAGATTGATCAAAGTTTCATTTCATAGTGGACTTCAAGCAAATTAATCCAAAGGCTTCAAAGGTTAAATTTCTCAATCTTGTTTTTCATTTGATAAATATGTATAACATGTGTTCATTGTATTAATCTTCCGCTATGCACATATATGTATGAGATATGTATATTTTTTATATGATGAACACATCCCACATACAAGCACCCTAGAATAGTCAACACCCAACACAATGAACCTACAGAATTGGTATCAGAGCATACTCTGTATTGTGTTTGGTTGATATAAAGTGTTTTGTATTGTTTGACATACTAAAAAATAATGGGTGCTATAGTTCAAATGTTGAAAATGCAGCACCAGGTCATTGCTCGAGTGAATGTTATGGCATTGCATTTGTACTGCAGGGACGTTCATAAAAATTGAATGAATGCCAGGGCATTAAATGTGTATCGTTTAAACTCAACTTGCAGTTTGTCTGGTGTAAAATTTTTAATTTTTGAGATCTTAAAAAATTTAAACTCTAGACCATGTTACCATTTTGACGAAATTTATAATTTTATCACACAATTATTTATTTTTTAAGAGAATAAATTTGGATCAACTTTATCTATAGAAGAAACACATGAATATGCTGTTTATGATCAGGTTAGTTTGACTATTTTGTTAAAAAGTAAAAAAAAGGTAGATTCTAGTTCTGGTATTTTTGCTGCTTGTGCATTGAACAAATATATTAATACTGACTACTTTTCTATGTTGAGTACACAACAACAAAGAGAATTTTATATTTTATCATGGTGAAAATCAAACGATCTATGTTGACTACTTTTCTATGTTGTGTTATCTATAGTGGCTCGAGATCTATTAACACATCTAATGTTCATTATAGCATCAAAATATATTTTTAGTGCAGGGGAGCAGGATATTGAACGAAAGGCAATCAAGATTGGCATCATAAACTTTGGAGGCTTTAGTGTGCATAAAATATTAGGAAGATGCAGAGGATCGAAAGCAAAATTGACAAAAATAGATGATCAAAGATTTTAGAACTTTGAGATTTGATCATTAAAATTTTAGAAATAAAAATTTGTATTGTAACTCTAGTGATGTAACAATGGTTTAATTTGTAAAATGATAGATAATTCATTAAGTGTCAACTTAGTTGGGATATATTGTAACTATAATAAAGTAAATTTTATCAATTTATTTTTGTGTATTTGTATCTAATAATTTTAAATTTAAAATAATATAAATAATTTTTTATCTTTTATGGAATTACAATCTCAAATTTTTAATTATGAATTTATAAATTATAATTATAATACAATTTCAAATTTTCAATTTAATATGAATTATAATTTTATTTTTTTATTATAATTATTAATTTTATTTGTTATTACGATTAAAATAATTATAATTAAAAAATCTAAATTATATTGTAAGAAAATTTTATTATTATTAAAAAATTATTTTAAAATATAACAAAATAAAATACTTCTAATTTTTTTTAAAAAAAGTATAGTCCATAATGCTTTGTCAAGTCTGTAATGAGCCTTTACTAGAAACGGTTCATTATGAGTTCGTGCTGGCATGTAGTCCATAATAAGCCCGTGCCAACATGGAACACTGGCTGCACAATGTGACCTAGTACTGCATGGCTAGATGTGCCATGTTGTTCAAACACAGCACACTATTGTGTCGTGCTGAACTGTGCCACTCAATTGACCATTTTCATTGATTTTTTTAGATTTATTTTATGTCAAAAATGATTATTTATATATCATCTGGTTGGCTTAGAGGGATCCCGAATCCATAGTGGGTGCAATGTTAATTTTCCAACAACACCAGACTTGAAGGCGAAGCCTTCTATGTTTTATAAATCATAATAACATATCCGTAGATTCAATTAGAAGTTCATTTGAATGCCTAAAACTGTATTAGGCAGCTATCATTGAGGAAGTTAAGATGTTTTTAAGTACATCAAATTATATGGTTAACGTTTACCTTTATTTATTTACCCAAAATTTCAAGTCACAGTTAAAATGCCTTAAATTGAGTCATGAGAATGAGTTATTATAGTAGCATTAGAGTTTTCGTCTACTTATATTAATCTAAATAATCTCACACAATATAATAATTCACCCATAAATTGACGGCGTGAATGAGAATTATTATAAATTATTACATCATTCAACAGAAAATTCCTCTATCACTATCGAAGTCATAATTGTTTTCTAAAATATGACGCATAGTCTGAAATTAATCATTGTTAGAATCTTCTTTTTCTTCTCTTTTCTTTTCAATTTTCCACTGGCATCAACAATAAATAATTAAGAAGGGGCAGCAGTATAAAGTCCTTATCTGAAGGAAGGGGCTAATATATTATTATTATTATTGAAAATGCTAAAACTTGAGGTAAGCGACAGCAACACGACAACTCAAAAAAGTTCAAACAATATGCTACGTTTGCTTAAAAGTCCTCACCTTCCATTACAGGAAGATGAGAATGGAGGTAATGCCCATACGGAGAACTACTCGGCGATGACTCTCTACTAAATGAATGTGAATGTCCACCAGAATGACCACAGGTCCCAGGCATTACTGTAGTTATAATTATAATGGTAAGAACCCATGTAAGGCCCAGCTTCCCAAGGAGGAAGAGGAGGGTAATATGAGCCATGTGCCATTAGTGGTGGCAGAGCCGGTGGTGAATGCGGATAAACGGGAAGCGGTGGAGGCAGATAATAGGCTGCAACCGGTGGTGGGGGATAATAACTTTCTTGATAAGCATGTGGCCTTCCAGGTGATGAAATTGAACATCTTGTTGTATGGAGTAAGTAAGTTTGCTGGGGGGTTGTAGTGGATGATTCCAACGGTGTTGGTGGTGGTGAGCTATGAACATCAAATTTCGGAAATTGAACCTCAGATGCCTGCTGCTGCTATGGCTGATGAGCTATTGTGTACCTAGCGATCATACTCCCTAAAGCTCAATTGTTTCCATTCACCTTATAGGCAAAAGTTAATACTCCATTGGGTTTGCCGTCTGTAGTCCTAACTTCTTAATGAACAAATCGAGAAACACCATTGAACTCTGTGATAAGATCCTTTAAGGGAACACGAACTTCACCTATAATTTTGTCTCCAAACATAACTGCTTCGTGCTTCACCTCAAAGTGAACAAAGATGTGATCACAATCCTGAAATGAGATTTCTTTAAAATCAAAGCACATCTCACGATTCCACTCCGGATTTCCATCATTGAATACTTGATTTCTGGTATTGGTGATGAGTACGATTCTGCTATAGTTCAGATAGTAAGTAAGTTGGGATCTATTAGCTTGAATGAAGCCAATTCCATGTTTTAACTCAAGAAAGCAAGAATATACAGAACTCAGGAAATAAAAATGAAGATTAAAGTTTTGTAGCCAATTATATACAAAGGAGTTAAAAAATATTGACTCTAACTTCAATAATAGTAATAATCTTAGAAATAACAATGCCGGATCTAATGCTTCTGGTTGATACAATGAAAATTTTGGAAGAGAAAATCAGTCAAATAGATGAAGAGGAGGTCAGCAGTATACATGTGGTAGGTTTAATGGTAGAAGTGAAAACTTTGCAAAGTTGATTTGTGAGATTTACAAAAAGCAAGGCCATTTAGCATCAAAATGTTATTATATAGAGACTATGTACCTAGAGTGCAAGGGAACTTTGGTGATGGAAACTAGCAATTTGGAAATCCAGCTACAGGTAACGGTCTTGGAAATGGTAACAATACAAGTTCATCAAGAGCTGCATTTATGGCTTCGATCAAGTGCACGGACCAAGAAAACCAAGTTATTTCCTAAGAAAATGCAAAACCCTCCGATAGACCTTTTGTCATTAGGGTCATTACCCCAGTTAACATTATCAAAAACATTTAGAAAATGTCCACCACAGTCTACAAATTCTACTCCATAATGAGAAGTTCCTTTAAGATACTTGTGGACTCTTTTACAAACTTGCCAATGATTTACTATAGGTGCTGACAAGAATTGGCTAAGTTTGTGTACAAAAACCGATATCTCAGGTCTTAACAATGTGGCATATTGTAAAGCACCCACAATGTTTCTATAAAGTGGAGAATTCTTAAACAACTCAACATCACCAACCATTAACTTCTGATAAGGACTTATTGGGATTACAATTAGACATGTTTGCTCTCTTTAATATATCATTTATGTATTTAGTTCGAGATAAGTGTAAGCTTTCTTTGGTTTAAGTAACTTCTATTCCCAGAAAATAATTGAAGTATCTTAGGTCCTTTAGTGCAAAGTATTACTCAAACCTTTGATAAATGTTTCCAAGTCAACAGAGTTGTTTTCTATCACCAGTGTATCATCAACATATACCAAAACCAGTATTAATTTCCTATTTATTCCTCTGATAAATATTGAAGTACCTAAGGCATAATTTTTGAATCCTCAATTTAGCAAGGCTAATTTGAGCTTGTTATATTAACTTTTTTGTGCCTGTTTTAAACCATAGAAAAACTTTATGAAGTTTATAAACATGAAAAAAGTTTGGATGAATCAATGAATCCCTCTTGCTGCTTCATATATACTGATTCTGTTAAGTCCCCATAAAGAAAAGCATTGTTTACATTAATTTTTCTTATTGGCCAAGGATGTATCACAATAATACTAAGAATAACCATTACTGTAGAAGCTTTGATAACTGGACTGAAGGTCTCTAAGTAATCTATACTAAGAGTTTGAGAAAAGCCCTTGGAAATCAACCTGACTTTATGTTTCAATATTGATCCATTTGGATTAGACCTAATTCTGAATATCCATTTATTGTTAATGAACTTTGTTGCTTCATCTACAAGTACTAAAGACCAAGTACCATTTTTTTATTAGTGCAAAAACCTCATCTTCCATAACCATTTTCCATTTTTTATCTTCATAGCTTCTGATATAGATGTTGGTCCTGAATTACTGACATTTTGTTTACTATTGTGATTCAGATATAGTTTTTGTTTATGAATGCCTGATTTTGACTCGGTTTGCATGTGGTTAAGAGATGTAGTTTTTGTTTTGATTGATTCTAATAAGGTTATAATGAAATTGAGTGTGTTTGGTGTGATTTATGTGAGTGTGAGGCTGATAAGTTCTATGATCTGTTTTAATGAGAAGAAATTTAAGTATGAAGTATTTACTGAATTTAAAGGTAAAAAATTGCTTACTTGTTGTATATGTGACACACCTGCTACTGCTATTGGATATGTTGTTATGTTATGCCTCTGGTTTTGAATATTTGAAGAAAAATAGAAGGGGTCACTAATTTGTGAGATTGAGTTCGTTTAAAGTTTAGCAGGTTAAGGATTGAATTAACTAGGCATGGTTCTTCTTGTGCAAATATAACCCCTTATGTCTTGGCCCAACTAGCTTTAATAAGTGATGAACACATAAAAATGCATATTTATTAAAAGATTCAGTCACTATTTAATGTCACTAATTTTAGCATTTTTGTATTTTTAGCTTGAAATAAAGCGTTCTCCTTAAATTGTGATTAATGAATGTTATTTGTACAGGTTTAGGTAAAATGAATGTAACTCTCAATGTATAAATCAAAATAAAGAAATTCTTAAACCTAGAGTAACATGACTCAATCTTATATAAACTTGAAGAACAGTTAAAAAGATAAATCCAACATGTTATGGGCCAAAAATTTGATAAAATAGTATTGGGTTACAACTTTCACTCAGCTTGACCCAACTCACATATTTGGACCGTGTTCCATACAATACGTACCCAATCGGTATAATTCTTAAAGAGATGAAATACTAACTAAATTATCAATAACTCTTATGTTGATGGTAAAGTCTAAATCAGCTGTTATCATAGACCAAATTATATTGTAAATAGGTAAAAGGGTTGTTGGCCAAAATTTGACATATCTTTGGCATTTTGCCCATATCTCATTGGACACTCATCCAAATAGCACGAACTTGGTGGCTATGAAAGAAGAGACAAAATAATAAAACTTTTATGTCGGCTAAAAAGGCTACATCGGTCATTTTTATTATCAAATAGGTGCTGCAATTAGATGAACGAGTGGTTGGCCTAAATGATTGAAGATTGAAGTCACTCTAAACATATTTCCATTAATTGCCTATATAAGGACACTCTTATGAAATTTCAACACTAGCCAATTCTCTCATATTTTCTTCTCTTTAACATGCATTGTAAGCTAGGCTAGAGTTCTTAGTAAGGCTAAAAGATGAACTTTTATGTGTAATAAATTTACTTCTATACTTTGATTCTTTGTTAAGAGTTACAAATGTTTGTAAGTTTGTTTGTGCCTAAAATCTTATCTAGTATTTTTCTATAATCCAAAAGTTATGATTCTCATGTTTCATATATTTTTAGTCATGCTTTCTTTATGTGATTCTTATTGAATTATAATTGTTATTAGTTACATTATTTTACATGTTAATCTTTTACTGCAATATTGTCAATCGATATATTATCGATCTTAGATAACATGTAGAGACAATAATTGTTTGATATTCAAGTTGATCTTTTACTGCAATATTGTCAAAATGATATATTGTTGATCTTAAATAACTTGTATAAATGAACATGTTTTGTGTTAATATTTGCAAAGAGTTTAGTCATATCAAATACATGTGTTATCAAATGTGCTATATTTTACATATCTTTCGATTGATTGCTTGGGATGTAAAACTTTCAATTGAATTATAAACATTTAATCAAAGTGTAGAATAGATTTATAAAGCATAGTTATGATTCTCGATGCCTTGCTTAAAATCATCATAAAACTTTTTTCCTTAATTTATAGACAATTATATCTCATCTATTTAAACTAATTAGTTAATTTTCTCTCATCTAGTGCTTTAAATATTTTACTTCACCAACTTATTTTGTCAAAAGCTTCATCATGGGATCGACACTTCAATCTATATTGCGATAGCCGCATTACATTTTGAGCGTAAACAAAAATTAGCGCCGTTGCCAGGGAGACACACTAAGTGAAAGTAGGTTGCGTTTATCAAAATTAAATTGGTAACTTTGTACATTTTCTTTTCGTTGTCAAATTTTAGTTTTTAAATTTATTTCATTTGTTGTAATTTGTTTTATTTTAATAGTTAGTTCTACCGCCTAACTTAGTTCATTTTTTTTTTATTTATCGTACTTCACACTTTATTTATTTATTTATTTATTGCACTTTATTTTCTTTTACTTATTTATTGTATCTTGTACTTTATTTTATTTTATTTATTTATTACACTTTATTTTCTTTTATTTCTTTGTTATACTTTGCACTTTATTTTCTTTCATTTATTTTTGCACTTATCTTTTTTAGTTAATGTGTTGTATTTTATTTTTTTTAATGGTTGGTTCTACCGCCTAACTTAGTTTATTTTATTTATTTATTGCACTTTATTTATTTATTGCACTTTTATTTATTTATTGTACTTTATTTATTTATTACACTTTATTTTCTTTTATTTATTTATTTCACTTTTATTTATTGAACTTTTTTTAGTTAATATGTTGTATTTTTATTTTATTTTAATGACTGGTTCTACCGCCTAACTTTTTATTTATTTATTTATTGTACTTTGTAGTTTATTTTCTTTTATTTATTTGTTTATTTATTGTACTTTACAGTTTATTATTTTTGTTCATTAATTTATATTTCATAGTTGGTCCTACCACCTAGGTCATTTCTATTTCTTGTTGTGTTTTATTTCACTTCTTAATTTTTCCTTGAGAATTGTTTTCATTAAAAAAAAAAAGAGTTAAAAAAAAAAAAAAAATTGTTAGCATGTATGCATCGACTTAGAGACAAACGAGAAAGATTTGTGAGAGAAGTAGAACTAGAACCACCGCCACAATTTGTAAGGGAAGAGAATTCACCATCTAGTTCTTCTTGTAATTCTAACAAAATGAGCCAACACAAGGATTACCCCGTTAGAACTCTAAAAGACTATTTGCATCATATTTGCACAACCACACTATCATGCATTATATTTTCACCTAACACACCACATTCAGATTTTAAACCTGGAATGATACAACTTCTGCCCACTTTTCATGGTTTAGATAATGAAAATCCTTATGTACATGTTAGACAATTTGAAGAGGTAATTGCCACCTTCCATAGCCAACTTGAAGCCATAGACATTGTTAGGCTTAAATTTTTTCTTTTTCCTTTGAAAGACAAAATAAAGGGTTGGTTTATACTCTTAGCCAAGGTCTATAGGAACTTGGGTAGAAATGACCCAAGCATTTTTCAATAAATACTTCTCACAACACAAAACTAATGGCCTAAAAAGATAAATTTTTTCCTTCTTCCAAAAAGATAGTGAAACCTTATATTAAGCTTGGGAAAGATTTAAAGAGTTGCTAAATCTGTGCCTTCACCATGGGTATGAAAATTAGCGCTTAGTTAGTTATTTTTATGAGGGACTCACAATTAGAGAGCACCAATTTATTGAGATGATGTGTAATGAGGAGTTTCTTCACAAAGATCCTGAGGAATCCATAGAATTTCTTAATGACATAGCCAAAAAAGCCCATACATAGACTGGACCTAGTGCTACTGAAAGCACAAATAAGTCATGACGTAGTAGCGTTTTTCATCTTAGGGAAGAGGATATTCTTCAAGCTCAGTTAGAAGTCTTTACTAAGAAATTAAAGGACTTGAAAATCAAAGATAGAAGGGTCACCCATACGGTTATTAGGGTTGAGTCACATGATGTATGTTCTGTTTGTGGAAGAGCGGAACACTTAGCTCGGGATTATCCCACTTATAGTGAGATGAAAGGGATATATGAGGAACAATGTAATGCCTTAGGGATATACAAGAAGCCTTATTCACCCTACTCTGAAACCTATAATCCTAGTTAGAGAAACCACCCAAACTTTAGTTAGAAATCTGATCAACAAACCAACAACCATTGGAAACAAGAACAACAAGCACCCAAGTCTTATGGTATACCTCAATATAATGCACGACCAGCCAAGAGTCCATTAGAGGATACATTACAAGCATTTATGGAGGCACAAAGTAAGACTAATAAAAAATTTAAAACAATTCTTACACATGTGGTAGACAAAAACAAAGAAATCAATAGTCAAATCACTAAACTGACTAATGCCTTAACTGTACAAGAGCGAGGTAAGTTTCCATCTCAACCTCAATCCAATCCAAAAGGATAATTCATGACACAAGTTTTTACTTCTGATGCATAAAATCTCAAAGAAGTCAATTCCATTACTACTTGAAGTGGTAAGATTGTGAGTGAGCCTACTTCTCTAACTAACACATCTACGAGTAGTAAAGACGCCCCCCTTGAAAAAGAGGCCAGAGTAGAAAAAGAGCTCAAAAATAATTTTTCAATCCCAGTACCTTTCCCTCAAGCTCTTCAACCTATTGGGAAAAATTCAAAAATTTAAGGTGAGATTTTAGAACATTTGAAACAAGTTAAGATTAATCTTCCCTTATTGCATTTGATTAAGCAAGTTCCAACTTATGCTAAAGTTATCAAAGATCTATGTATTATCAAAAGAAAATATCATGTAAAGAAAACTACATTTTGTAGAATAGGTAAGTGCAGTAATTGAACAAAAGACACCACCCAAGTATAAAGACTCAGGATATCCCACAATCTCTTGCCAAATTAGGACACATGAGTTTGGTCAAGCTTTGTTGTACTTATGAGCAAGTGTAAATTTAATACCTTATTCTATTTCCTTACAATTGAGACTTGGTGAGATTAAACCTATATCTGTAGTCCTATAATTAGCTGACCGATCAATCAAGAAACCACGGGGAATTGTAAAAGATGTTTTGTTACAAATTGATAAATTTTACTACCCTGTTGATTTTCTTGTTTTAGATACTCATTCTGTGGTTAACATGGAGTCTAAAATACCTCTTATTTTGGGGAGACCTTTTCTTGCCACTGCTAACGCTTTTATTAATTATAGGAATAGTCTAATGAAATTATCTTTTGGGAATATGACTTTTGAGGTGAACATTTTTCAATTTCGCAAGCAACTATGAGAAGAAGACGAATGCTATTATTCATATATGATAGACACACTTGTAACGGAGAAAGCTTATAAAAATTATGGCTCTGATTCTTTAAAAAACCTCATTGATTTTGATTTTGACGAATTGTATTATCTTGATGAAATAATTGATGTGTTTAGTATTTTTGACTCACAGGATAAAATGACTCAATTTTGGCAGCCACACTTTGAAGAGTTACCACGGGAGAGGGAGAAATTAAAACCATCAAACCTCAAGACACCACAAGTTGAGCTTGCTCCACTGTCCAAAAGTTTGAAACACGTATTCTTGGGACCAAGTGATACCTTTCCTATCATCTATTCTTCTAAACTTAATGCTGAATAAAAGAAAATTTGATAAAATTGTTAAAAGAACATAAGTCTGCATTAGATTGGACCATAGCTAATATTAAAGGTATTTCTCAATTGATATGCTCCCATAGAATTCATTTAGAGGAAGGTACCCAATCCCGTAGGGATCCATAAAGAAGACTTAACCCAACAATTAAAGAAGTAATGAAGAAATAAGTCTTAAAACTATTAGATGCAAGTATAATCTATCCAATTTCTGATAGTCAATGGTTAAGTTCAACTCAAGTAGTTCCTAAGAAATCTGGGTTTACTGTTGTGAAAAATGAGAATGGGATACCTGTTCTAACTAGGGTAGTAAGTGGTTGGCGAATGTGAATTGATTATCGAAAATTAAATACAGCCAACAGGAAAGACTATTTTTCATTGCCTTTTATTGACCAAATTTTAGAAAGTGTAGCTGGACATCCTTTTTATTGCTTTCTTGATGGGTATTCAGGTTATTACTAGATTGAGATAGCTATAGAAGATCAAGATAAAAACCACTTTTACATGTCCTTTTGGAACTTATACTTTTCGTAGAATGTCATTTGGATTATGTAATGCACAAATTACTTTTCAACGTTGTATGTTGCGTATTTTCTCTAATATGGTTGAAAAATGCATGGAAGTTTTTATGAATGATTTGACTATTTTTTGGTGATTCTTTTGATTCATGTTTACTTAACTTAAAAGATATTTTGAGTAGGTGTGAAGAAAAATGACTAATACTAAACTGGGAGAAATGTCACGTCATGGTATCTTCAGGGATCGTTTTGGGTCATATTGTATCTAAAAAAAGGATAAAGGTTAACAAGCCTAAAATTGAATTAATCTTTAAATTACTTATACCCAAAATGGTAAAAGGTGTCCTCTTTTCTTGGACACGCTGGCTTTTATAGGAGATTTATACAAAAATTTTATGTCATATCTAGACCATTGTATAACCTTTTGCTAAAAGATGTTGAATTTACATGGACACAATAGTGTGAGGAGGTATTCCGAACACTCATTGCCAAACTCACCACTGCTATTTTCATGCAATCACTAGATTAGAACCACCAATTTAAAATTATGTGTGATGCAAGTAATTATGCTGTAGGAGCAGTTCTTGGGCAACGAAGGGAGGGAAAACCTTTTGTTGTTTATTATGCTAGTATGACTTTGAATGATGCTCAGATGAATTACACTACTACTGAAAAAGAACTACTAGCTATTATTTTTACCTTAGACAAATTTCGTTTTTATTTGATTGGTTCACCTATTATTATTTTTATTGACCACACTGCCTTTAAGTACATTCTTTTAAGAAGGATGTTAAAGCCCATTCAATTAAGTGGATTCTTCTTTTGCATGAATTTGATCTAACCATTAAAGACAAGAAGGGCGTTGAAAATGTTATTGCTGATCATTTATCTCGTATTGAGTTCACTGACTCCACTGATGTCCCACCCATTCGAAATGATTTTCCTGATGAACATCTTTTCACTATAAGTCAAATACCTTGGTACGCACATGTTGTAAATTATTTGGTTTGTGGTGAACTTCCATCTAACTAGAGTGCACAAGATAAGCGTAAGTTCTTGGTTGAGGTATGTAATTTTTATTGGGATGATCCATATCTTTTCAAATACTGCCCTGACTAAATTATGAAATGTTGCATTCCTGAAAGTGAAGTTTCTAGTGTCTTAAACTTTTGCAATAGTACTGCTTGTGGCGGTTATTTTTCTGTGAAAAAAATAGCTGGGAAAAATTTACATTGTGGACTTTATTGGACCATTTTGTTCAAAAAGACTAATAATTTTTGTCGTTCTTGTGAAAGATGTCAAAAGTTAGGTACTGTATCTCGAAGATATATGATACCTCTTAACCCTATTATTGTTATTGAGATATTTGATTGTTGGGGTATCGATTTTATGGGTCTTTTTTCTTAATCTTTTGGCTACCTTCACATCATTCTAGCTGTTGACTATACATCAAAATGGGTGGAGGCTGCAGCTTGTCGTACTAATGATAATACAATTGTGGTAAAGTTATTAAAAGAAAATGTGTTATCTATGTATGGTATACCACGTATCATCATTAGTGACCAAGGAACACTTTTCTTAATTATTCATTTGAAGCTTTGATATGCAGGTATGGTGTTCTTCATAACATTTCCACTGCATATCATCCGTAGATAAATGGATAAGCCGTGCTAGCAAATAGAGAGGTTAAACAAATTTTAGAAAAGACAGTTAACCCAAATCGCAAAGATTGGTCTCTACACCTTTCTGATGCATTATGGACATATCGCACTGCATACAAAACCATCTTAGAAATGTGTCCATACTGGCTTGTTTATGAGAAAACTTGTCATTTACCTGTTGAGTTAGAGCATAAAGCTTGCTGAGCTGTCAAAGCCCTTAACTTTGATTTGAGTGTTGCAGATCTTTAGAGAAAATTACAATTATCAGAAATAGAAGAGCTACGAAATGAGGCATATAACAACTCCAGGATTTACAAAGCTAAAATGAAAGTAGCTCACAACAAATAGATCTCAAGGAAATACTTCGAGCCAAATCAACAGGTTTATCTTTATGATTTTCGATTGCATTTATACCTTGAAAAGTTGAGATCTCGATGGACTGGTCCATTTATGGTAAGACATATTTTTCCTATAGTGTTGTCAAAATTGAAGACCCCACTAATGGGCAAAATTTTATAGTGAATAGATAGCGACTGAAAAGTTATGTGGAAAAGAGAGGCCACTCTATGTACCTATACGAGATCTCTCTTATGGATTCTGTCTATTATGCTTGATTAGGTTCAATCTATCTGTATCATATTTTATATTTTGTCTATATTTTATCTTTTGACCTTTTATTTTTGCTTTTATTTTATTTTATTTCATTCTTTTTCTCTTTTTTTTATTCGGTGTGATTTTATTTTCTGGTCAAGTGGCGGATACAGTACTCTATAACTATTAAAGTCGGTTTCTCAGTTCTCTAAAAACTGTCTCTCAAACTGTGCATTCACCTATTTTCTTTTTCACTTTCTTTCAAAATGGATTGCATTCTTGCTAACCTTAAAAAATGTTTTCCTTTATTGCCTCAAAATGCTGTACTTAAGATTTATAAAGCACGGTGTGAAAGACTAAGGCTATTAATGTTTAGTAATATCCCTACGGACATTTGTTGGTTAATCGAAGCCAAGGGTCGATTATCTGGTGAGTCTATAAATAATTTTATTTCTTTTATGCCTGATCTTAGAAAAAGCTTTATGCCAAAAAGTGATGAGCAAAAAAGTTACAAGTCTGTTATAAATGTGCTCAATGAAATTGTAACCGAAGTTTTCGTTCTTTAGGATTTACATATAGAAATCGAGAAGATAAAATTCAGTTCATTAAAGATGGACTAAGTAAAGAGTTTTTGATGATATCCTATTAGCTCTTGAGATGTATCCTTGTGGGCTCGTGCAACGTGAACTTCTCGATTTATTGAATAAATTCAAAAATGAACATCAACGATATAGTCTCGGGAATCTGACTCTAAAAGACATTGTTTGTCAATTTATAAGAAAATTGGATGGGAAGCCTATCCTCGACCCATAGAGAGTGTTTAAGCCGGTACTGGACGTAAAATCACAGAAAGATGTGAGCCACAATCACAACTACTTGTAAATAGATATATTTTAATTTCAAACTTTTATTTTATTTTATAAATAGTATGGCTACTCATATAGATGTCTTACATTCAAATCTTTTGGTTAAATAATGCATGTGGGTCATTATCTTTAAATTTTTATATGTTATTTTCAAATCTCTTCTGACAAACTATTGGGTTGCCAAAATCATTGTTATCATTTGGTACTATATAAATACAACACCTTATTTTCTTCATTTTCATATATTGAGATAAAGATGAGTGTAGATATGGAGGAAACCTCAATTCGATAATTTCGAAATATATGTGTATTTTGTGGATCTAATCTTAGAGAAAATAAAGTATTTGTAGAGGCAGCAAACAATCTAGGAAAAGTATTAGCTGCAAGAAAAATCCATTTGATTTATAGAGGGGGTAGCCTTGGGTTAATGAGGTATGTGTCAACAGCTGGACATTTAAGAAGAAGTAAAGTTTTAGGTATTATTCCTACAGCTTTAGCAGTGGAAAACTTGACTTCGAAAACAATAAGGGAAGAATTACGAGTCTTGTCCATGCATGAACGTATAGTTAGAATGCTTTACAATGCAGACGCTTTTATTACTTTACCAGGTGGTTTTGGTACCTTAGAAGAAATTTTTCAATTTGCCTATTGGACCCAGCTGAATATCCACCGAAAACCCATAGATTTGTTGAATGTTAATAACTATTTTGATTGCTTACTATGTTTTCTTAATCAAGCTGTAGAATAAAATTTTATTTCACATTTGGCGCAATAGATCCTCATTTCTGCTACCAATGCGAATGAATTAATTGACAAATTACAAGCATTACTTATGAACTTAACCCAGCAATAACTCAGATTGATTGGTCAGTGGGCCTTAACAAGCAAAAATTGGATTTGACACTTCGTTTGTAAAGTTTTCTTTGTTTTATTTATTTATCAACATCATCATTTTAGTTTATATTTGCTTAAGTGTGTCTCAGGTTTGTTTTTTTCGAATAACTGCCATTTTAGGTAATGTCTCTTATACTTTATCTTTTTCTATTTAAACATTAAGGATAATGTTTCATCTGGTTTGGGGGGAGGATAGTAGACATAAGTTGTATTTTGCATTCTAAAAAAAAATTAAAAAAAGAGATAATAGGGTTTGACATTTGATTAAAATGGTAGAGTAAAGATGTCATTCTTAAACTCTTGAGACGCATTCTAAGTCAAATTAAAATGGCAGAGTAAGGAGTTTTATTTCTAACTTTTGAAACACATTTGAACTAACTTGTTGTTATTTTTCATGCATTATTGTTTATTACTTGTAATCTTGCTAATTCTTGTATAAAAGAATTTGCTTTTCTACCTATGATTTCAAAGTTATTTAGGTTGAGTCGCTATTTCTATTTAGGTTACTAAAGAATGACTTTCAAAATACTTTTGAGCACAATGTTAAGCCTTGTGGTAAGATGGATGATTCAATTTATATAGCCAAGAAAATTCTCATGTTTAAGGATATATTTTTTTAATCTCACATATCATTTGTGAGTAAGTGGAAAGGTTGAGAAAATAACTTATGGACCTTCATTGATTCTTTGAATTGATTAATTTTTGTTTAGATTAATATTATTTGAATTAAGGAATAAGTTGGTTGCATTTGTGTATAATATATTTTAGTGAGGAACTTTTGTAATGCTTGTTGTGTGATTTCTATAACACAAACTAACACAAGTGCACGTATCGCAACAAGTAATAAAGTGATGTGTAGAGTATCGTTCCCACGAGGATTGTGTCCTAAATTAATGCTAAGTACTACGATGTTGGCAACCTAACTTTATTTAGGCTAATCTAAATGGCAGGGTGAGTTATTGAATTAAAAGCAACTAAAAACTAATTAACTAGATAAATAAAGGAAAAGAGATATCTATGGCAATGGGGCTCTAGAGACTTGATTTCTCTATATTGTTCCTATGGTCTTTGTCATTAGTAATCAACAACCAATTTATGCATTCATTAATCTAGGGTGTATGATTAATCTCATTCCATCTTTCGAGTTCGAATGAGATACTATGCATACATAGTCAAGTTGATATGTCTATCTAACCCGTTATATATACACGCATTAAGCTACCCTTAAATGACTACCCCAAGGATTAACTTTATTACCACTGTCACTTTTAGCAAATGAAATTCTAGACATAATGGCACACCCTAAAGAGTTTGGCCTGTCACGCTTATCAAACACTTTAAAATGGAGAGCACCACATGTGACCCTAGGCATAATAGCATACCCAAAGAGTTTGCGCCTGTCACGCATTTAATCAAACACTTGGAGTGCACCTCATGCAAATCATAAGGAAGATCATGAAGATTACCTAGGTGTTATTGGCCTTTCAACTCAATAACAACCTAAAGCTATGTTTCTCACAAATCCTATAAATGGATCAATCTCTTTCAAGCATAAATCCATACATTCACAACAACCAATTCATTTTACAATCAATCGGAAGCATTAAGCATAAAGAAACATAAATGAATTACACGAATTTATACTAAATCATCCAAACATAATATTAATAAAACTACATCAATCCTTAGAATCAAGTTTAATCACATGAAAATCCAACCATAACTACAATTATCCAACCATCCATAGATACATCTCATTAAAACTAATATTCATAATTGAAATGACAACAAAGGATAAAAACAAAGAAAAGGAAAGGGAAAACCGAATTTAGGATGTCTCCAAGGTTTCAATTCTTCAATTGTCTTCAATGATGCACATGAAACCTTGGAGACATCATTTCTTCTCCTTCAATTCGAGCTCAAGCCTTCTCCTCCTTTCAATTTCGTGCCTCTACACCCCCTCCTTTTTCTCTTTGGCTAAACAATGGGTGTTTATATAGGTAGGGTTACAAAAAGAGGACAAAAATGCCCTTAAAGAGTGCCCAGAATTCAGTGCCGCGGCATTGGGATTCAATGCCGTGGCGCTCACTCTCTGGAAGTGGCACCGCGGCGCTCAATTTGAATGCCTCGGCGCTGCACTGTTCATGCACTATAGAAATTTCACTGTTCACTTTTACTGTTCACATTTTGAGCATTTTAGTCCCTTCTCGGATTTTCATTTCAAATAGCTTCATTTGCATCCGATTTTCAATATTTTTGCTCCGATAGTACTTAAACCTATAAAACAACATTAATATGCATAAATAGCTAAATTATTGAGATAAATTGAACAAATATCAAGTTAGGAAGATAAAATAGTTTATACAATTACGTCTTATCAATGCTTCCTCGTATTCTTAAAAAAAAAGGAAAAAAAGAAAAATACCAAAAAAAAGAAGAAAAAAAAAAAGAAGAATCAATTTAGTTTAATAAAGTTTTCATTCAATTTTAGAAGACAAATATTTTGTAAGGTATTTTTCTCACCAAGCTATATTGGTATTATTCTCACAAGACAATGAAAGTCTTAAAACTGGTGCATATTAAGAATAATTTATTTTTAAACAATTAATTTTCTTATCTTAAGATTAATGTTAGTTTGTATGTCTGTCCTTAAAATTGACTTTTTCTTGAGTGTTTAATTATTTTCTAACTCCAGAGAGAAGTCCTAACATTTTAAACAGTTATATACTTGTAAGAATATAGAGTTGAAGCTTTTACTTGGAAAAATTCTCAAGGCTATATGTGTTGTGGTATGTGGTAAGATGGTTACGGCTTAGTTCACACACACATAATTTTTGGAAGTTATAATTGAAAAATCATAATAGCAATAGTGATCTTGAACTGACTTTTTGTTTAAATTGCTTAACTAGTTTTGTATATTCTATTTATGCTTGAATTACTAGAGACTAGCAATAAGCTAGTTGAGGACTATAATGAACATATAAAAATGCATATTTATTAAGAGATTCAGCCACTATTTAATGTCACTAATTTTAGCATTTTTTTTATTTTTAGCTTGAAATAAAGTGTTCTTCTTAAATTATGATTAGTCGATGTTATTTGCACAAGTTTAGGTAAAATGGATGTAACTCTCAATGTAGAAATTGAAATGAAGAAACTCATAAACTTAGAGTAACATGACTCAATCTTACACAAACTTGAAGAACAGTTGAAAAGCCAAATCTAACATGTTATGGGCCAAAAATTAGATAAAATAATATTGGGTTACTACTTCTGCTCAACTTGACCCAACTCATATATTTGGACTGTGTTCCATACAATACGTACCCAATCGGTATAATTCTTGAAGAGATGAAATACTAACTAAATTATCAACAACTCTTATGTTGATGGTAAAGTTCAAATCAGCCGTTATCATAGACCAAATTGTATTGTAAATGGGTAAAAGAGTTGTTAGCCGAAATCTGACATATCTTTAGAATTTTGCCCATATCTAATTGGATACTCATCCCAATTGCATGAAATTTCTGGCTATGGAAAAAAGAGAAAAAATACTAAAATTTTTATGTCGGCCAAAAAGGCTACATCAATTATTTCTGTTATAAAAAATGTGCTGAAATTAGATAAACGAGTGGTTGGCCTAAATTATTAAAGATTGAAGTCACACTAAACATATTTCCATTCATTGCCTATAAAAGGACACCCTTAGGACGTTTTAATACTAGACAATTCTCTCATATTTTCTTCTCTTTAACATGCATTGTAAGTTAGGCTAGAGTTCTTAGCAAGGCTAAGAGATGAACTTTTATGTATAATAAATTTACTTCTATACTTTGATTCTTTATCAAAAGCTACAAACGTTTGTAAGTTTGTTTGTGCCTAAACTCTTATCTAGTATTTTTCTATAATCCAAAAGTTATAATTCTCATGTTTCATATATTTTCAGTCATGCTTTCTTTATGTGAGTCTTGTTGAATTATAATTGTTATTAGTTACATTGTTTTATATGTTAATCTGTTACTACAATATTGTCAATCGATATATTGTCGATCTTAGATAACTTGTATAAATGAACATGATTTATGTTAATATTTGCGAAAAGTTTAGTCATATTAAATACATGTGTTTTCAAATGTGCTATATTTTACATATCTTCCGATTGATTATTTGGGATGTGAAACTTTCAATTGAGTTATAAACATTGAATCAAAGTGTAGAGTAGATTTATAAAGCATAATTGTGATTCTCGAAGCCTTACTTAAATCATCATAAAACGTTTCCCTTAATTTATAGATAATTCTATCTCATTCAATTAAACCAATTAGTTAATTTTCTCTTATCTACTACTTTAAATATTTTACTTCACTAACCTATTTTGCCAAAAGCTTCCTCGTGGGATCGACACCTCAATCTATACTGCGGTAGCTACATTATATTTTGAGCATAAATAATAAGCTCTTGTAAAACTTGACGCATCCTCTTAGCTTTAGCCCTAGTGATTGAACCATCCCTAACATGCAATGGATCATGGTTGCTTCTATTGTTATTGCCTTGATTTTCATCATTTTCCCTCCCTTCAGAAGGATTTCCCATCACCTATATTAAAAGGAGAAAGATTAGAAATGTTAAAAATAGCACTAACATTATACTCACCATGTAAATATAATTTATAAGCATTATTATTGTCCTCTCAATGATTTGAAATGAACCATCTCCTCTAGGATACAACTTGGAACCCCTTTGTGTAGGAAATCTTTCCTTCCGCATATACAACTATACCCAATCACCAGGCTCAAATACAACTTGTTTGCGCTCTCTATTAGCTTACTTAGCGTATCATAATGCTTTTCTATATGCTGCCTAACTTTCTCATATAGTTGCTTTACAAATTCTGCCTTCTGTTTACCATCTAGATTCGTCATTTCCTTAATTGGTAATAAAAGTAAGTCCAATGGTGTTAATGGATTAGAACCATAAAGAACCTTGAATAGTGAAAACCCAGTGGTACTATGCATACTCCTATTGAAAGAAAACTTTATATGTAGCAGACGATCCTTATAATTCAAGTTCTTTTGAATTATGGAACGCAACAAAGCTCCTAATGTCCTATTCACCACTTCAGTTTGGCCATCTGTTTATGAATGGCATGTTGTTGAAAATAACATCTTGGTTCCTAGCCTTTTCCATAAAGTTCTCCAAAGTTGACTAAAAAATTTAACATCGTGGTCGGATACTATGCTTCTTGGCACACCATGCAATCTAACCACTTCTTTGAAGAATAAATCAGCAATATTCGTGGCATCATCAGTCTTGTGACATGGTACAAAATGAGCCATCTTTAAAAACTTATCAACCACAACAAAAATATTATTTCAGCTCCGTTTGGACCTCGGTAAACCTAATATAAAATCTATAGAAATGTTAGTCCAAGGTTCACTAGGCACAGGCAAATGTGTATACAAACCATAAAGTATAATTTTAGACTTAACTTGTTTACAAGTAACACACTTTTCACATAATGTTTTTACATCAAATTTCATATATGGCCAAAAAAAATGTTCTTCTAAAATATCTAAAGTCTTTTTAACCCCAAAATGCCCTATTAAACCTCTTCCATGAGCCTCTCTAACAAGCAACTCTCGTAAAGATGATATAGGAACACACAACTTATTTTTTCGGAATAAGATTCCATCATGCCTATAAAACTTATTAAAAGCAGTTTTCTCACAAGCGTTGAATACATTAGCAAATTCATGGTCTTCAACATATAATTCTTTAATATACTCAAAACCTAATAATTTTGCATCCAAAGTAGTGAGTAAAACATACCTTTTAGATAATGCATCTGCCATAATATTTTCCTTCCTTTTTTTATACTTGATTATATAATGGAATGTCTCAATAAATTCAACCCATTTAGCATGTCTTCGAATGAGTTTTTCCTAACCCTTTAAATGTTTTAAGATCTCATGATCAGTGTGAATGACAAATTCCTTGGGCCATATATAATGGTGCTATGTTTCCAAAGCTTGAACCAATGCGTACAGCTCCTTGTCGTATGTGGGATAATTCAAGGTTTCCCTACATAGCTTTTCACTAAAGTAGGCCAACAGTCGTCTCTCTTGCATCAAAATAGCTTCAATACCTACACCTGAAGCATCACATTCAATATCAAATGTTTTAGTAAATTCGGGTAAAGCTAAAAATGGTGCATTACAAAGTTTATCCTTAAGCAAGTTGAACTCCTCTTCTTGCATCTTTTCCTACTTGAATCCGACACTCTTCTTTATCACCTCCATCAATCGTGCGGCTAAGGTATTGAAATCTTTGACAAACCTTCTATAAAAGCTTGCCAAACCATAGAAACTATGCACATCTCCAAATGGCTTAGGTGTCGGCCATTCCTTGATCGCCTTGACCTTTTCCTCATCTACTTCAATTCTTTTGGCTGAAACAATAAAACCCAAAAATACAACTTTATCTGTACAAAAACAACACTTTTTAAATTAGCATATAACGTTTCTTGTATTAACATATTAAGTACTAATTTTAAGTATTCAACATGTTCTTCCACGTTCTTACTATACACCAAGATGTCATCAAAGTAAATAACAACAAATTTACCAATGAATGCGCCCAAAATACGATTCATTAAACTTATGAATGTACTATGTGCATTAGTTAAACCAAAAGGCATTACTAACCACTCATATAAACCATGTTTTGTTTTAAATACAGTTTTTCATTCATTACCTTCAAGCATCCTAATTTGATGATATCCACTTTTTAAAATAATCTTAATAAACACACAAGACCCATGCAACTCATCTAACATGTCATCTAACCTAGGAATTAGATGACTATACTTAATAGTGATTTTGTTGACGGTTCGACAATCAACACATATACGCTAATATCCATCCTTTTTAAGTACCAGCAACATATGGACTCAAACTCTTACGCATATATCCTTTCTCAATTAATTCACTAATCTACCTTTCTAACTCATTCGTCTCCTCAAGATTAGTTCTATAGGCAGGTTTATTAGGAATTTGTGCATTAGGAATAAAATCAATTTAGTGCTCAATCCCTCTAATTGGCGACAGTCCAAGTGGTATATCCTCAGGGAACACGTTCTTAAAATTCTGCAACAAATTATGCACAACACTAGGCAAAGAAGAATCAAGATCAAAGATAGCGAATAAGTGTCTTTGTACACAAATACATACATAGATTGGTTAGTCGCGTAGGCTGCCCTCATGTTACTCTCTTTTGCATAACCACTCATTTTTTTCTCATTCTTGTTCTTTTCACTCAAGCTCTCTTTTTTCTTTGCACTTCTTTTATCTTTTTCATGCGCACTCTCAATTTGGTTTTCTTTCAAACTCCTAGCCTCAATAGCACTCACTCTCCAATCTCTTTTTCCCACTCTCATACTTTTGCTCACTCTCTCTAATCCTAATCTAATCCTATAAACTTGTCATGGTGTCAAAGGAATTAGTGTGTATATTTTCCCTTCCTTGGTGAGTGTATATCTATTCTTGTACCCATCATGTAGTACTCTCCTATCATACTGCTAAGGACACCTCAACAATACATGTCCATCGTGCATCGATACTACATCACACAAGACCTCATCTCTATACCTCCTAATGGTGAACGAAACTTGTACTTGCTTGTTCACCCTTACTTCTCCACAATCATGGAACCATTGCAACTTGTATGGCCTCGGATGCTTCAAAGTTGGCAAGTTCAATTTCTCTACAAGTAAAGTACTAGCAACATTAGTACAACTACCACCATTAATAATCAAGCTATATACCTTATCCTTCATTTTATATCTAGTATGAAAAATATTCTCTTTTTACACTTCGTCATCCTCCTAAACTTGCATATTCAAAGCACGCCTTACCACAAGTGTCATTTGTTCTTTAAGATACTGATACTCTCCTTCAACATCACTACAATATTGCAAAGGTGGCACAGATTCCTCACTCGAATCAAATTCTGATTCTATTATTCTATTCTCCTTCAAGATCATTACACGTCTATTAGGGTATTGGTTAGCAACACTCTTCCCAAGTACTTAAAGCACTTAATATACCTAGATCACACCTAAGTCGTAACTTTATCTTGGATACTCTCAGCCTTCTTGTTTTTGTTTTGATCAAACTTGAATCTGTTTGGTGCTTTATCCTTTCCTTTATTCCATTTTAGCTTCTATGTTGAGGAACAATTTGAATTTGGACTATACTTTGATGTTGTACTCTTTCCTTTGAGCTGCCTTTCAACCTTAATTGCCATGTGAACCATGTCCTCCATCTCCACGTAATGATGTAACTTGACTACATTAGCTATGTTCTTATTTAGCCCATATAGAAACCTCTTCATTATTGCTTTTTTATCCTCCTTAGTGTTTGCCTTGCACATAATAATCTCTATTTTCTTGTAATATTCCTCTACATTTTTACTGCCTTGAGTAAGCCCTTGTAACCTACAATAAAGCTCATGGTAATAGTGGCTAGGAACAAATTGTTTTCTTATATTTTCCTTCATCTCATCCCAAGTTTCAATTGGCCTCTCATGATTTCTATTCATTTATTGCACCTTTTGATCCCACCCAATTAATGCATAATCTGCAAATACAGAGGCTGTTAACCTCACCTTTTTCTCCTCAGAAAAATGATGGCATTCAAACACTAATTCTACCTTCCTCTCCCATTCTAATTACACATTAGGATCTAACCTCCCTTTGAATGATGGAATCTCCATTTGATACTACCAAAATCCCTATCTTGCCTATCTTCTCATCTAGCAAAGTTCATTTCCATCCTAGGTCGCCTATATCTATGACCTCCTCTACCACCACCTCTACGGCCTCTCATATATCTCTCCATATTGACATTATAAGGTCTATCAAACTCCTCATACTCATCTCTCAAATATGCACCATTATCATTAACATCATCCTCATGTAGATCTGAGTAATTCTTTGTCGTTCTTGCGGTAAATTAGCATTCACACCATCTTGCTTCTCCAACTTATCTACTCTGTCATTAACATTATTATGAACAATATCCAAAAGTTCAAAATGCTTGAACATTGCTTGCAAGGTGAATTGCTCATTTTTTTCTCTATCGCAAATGCTTTTCTGCTTGTTCTGTGACATGATTGGAAAACAAAACCTGAGAAAAAGGTTAGAACACCTCACAAACACTCCCTCGCATGTTTTTACTCCCTCATAAACAACACTCAACTCTTGTGTTTAACACTCAATTAAATTCGGATTTTACCCTCTAATGCACTCACATACTCTTCCTTTTTACCTCTCTAACTTTCCTTACTAAGTTCTTTATTGAACTAAGGACTCTTTGAACCAAAATCAGTCTAGCAATTCATAAAACCTAGACTAATCACACAAGAATTTCAAAGAAAATGCAAGAAACACGATTTTAGAATTGAAAAATAGTAATTTGACGAGGGTCGAATGAAACAATAAAAATACTAATTAACAAAACCAAGAAAACAAAAGGAACAAGATTTCAGAAGTAAATGAATAATAATTAGACAAGGATCAAAAGAAATTATAAGAATCAAGGTAATTTGAGATGACATACAATCAATTTTGCACAAGGAAACACATTAAAAGCAAATCAACCAAATTAAAAAGTTTTGCTCACTGATAGCAAATCTATGCTGACAGCTTTTTTTTGGGCTAAGGTTACCTTTAAGTATTAGGATTTATAAAGTAAGAAGTAAACATAATACAAGCAAGATCTGTCTAAACAAACCCTTTTTTTTTGCTTCTTTTTTTCCCTATTATTTTGGGTGTGGTGAATATAAATAATAGAACTAAATGAATAAAGATGCGAAAAAAAATAATGGAGGTAATTTAAATGCACAACGTTTAACAAAAAATTAATTGCATGATTAATGAAACAAAGGATAAGTAAAACCTGATTTAGAGCCAAGCTCCGATACCAACTGATGCAAACCATACCTAAAAAGGTGAAACCCAACACCAATACGTTGTTAACAAACTTAAAAACGTAAAATCAGATTCAAGAAAGAGAGCCAAGACCCGTTGTCTAATAAAGAGACAAGAACCAATGTTATATGATGAGTGATAAGTCAGATTTATGGACCACATGATTAATTGGATAAAAAGAATCACAAGTTCTCAAAGAACAAAGTTGGATAGTTTTTATTCTATCTAAAATTCCAAATAACCAAGTTTGTTGTTTCTAAGGGTTTAACAAGATATTTATAGCCGTTAGAAACCCTAAAAAGCAGAAGGAAATCTACTTATTCCCTGAGAAATAAGGATTAAACTTAATAAGGAAGGTTCAGCCGTAATCCTTATTTGTGCAATTTTGACAAATTCAAAGGAAATAAAATTAATCAACTTAAATAAGGTATTTTTCCTCGCCTTAAATAGCATAGGCACGCCCAACATATCTTAAATAATATAATTAGGCTTTATTAATAATATTAGCCCACTAATATTGAATACAAATATATTCTTCAATCTTGGGGTTGAATTAAATTAACTAGGCCTTGTTTTTCTTGTGCAAATATAACCCCTTGTGTCTTGGCCCAACTAGCTTTAATAAACCCCTCCAAACCTTGACGCATCCTCTTAACTTTAGCCCTCGTGATTGGACCATCCTTAATGTGTAATGGATCATGGTTACTTCTATTGTTGCTGCCTTGATTTTCATCACAATTTCCTTCCATTCCATATCCCAAGTAGAGTGGATGGAACAGAGTTTTTGTTGGAACTCTGTTCAGGGAGACCAGTGAAGCTCATCATCGATCAGGCCATATCTAATAAAGTTTAATTATTCCTCTCTAAAATATCATTGTGTTATTGGACAAAAAGTGATCAAGATTAACATAAAAAACTTTAAAAGTTTTAGTGTTTGTAAAAGATTAGGAAGAAGCAGATGACTGAAAACTAAATTGGCAAGAAGAAATGATAAAAAAAATTCAAAACTTTGAGATTTGATATTTAAAATAAAAATTTGTAATTTTTGGAAAATGGTTGAATTTGCAAATGATATATAGTTCAATTGGTGCCAGCATAATTGGGATGTATTGTAACTATAGTGATATAAATTTGACCTTTTATTATTGTATTTGTATCCAGTAGTTTTAGATTTGAAATAATATAAATCAAATTTTATCAATAAATTATAATTATAAAATTATGATTATAACAAAAAATTTCAATCCAAAACTAATATATTTAACTTATCCTTAATAATTTTAATTGTAATTATAATCTTTAATTGTAATTATAATATTGTAAGAAAAATAATTATAAATATTAAGAAATTAAGAAATAATTAAAATATTAAATATTTATTTATTAATCGACACAACTAATAGAAAATTATTACTAGGGTGAACAAACGATTCCTATACAAGTCTCGAGGGAAATGTCTCAAAAGGGGAACTTCTCCCGATCCAGCTAGAGGAACCTCACTCGATCTAGCAACTAGAGCCATCTTCTCGGCAACAGTCTCTAGTACAACTTTAAGAACCTTCGACATGAATTTAGGAACTTAAGGAGGTTCGGCCCTTTCACCCATAAAGGTTGGAGGTCTGGACGACAGATCTAATACATGTAGGTGTATGCATGTGCAAATGTGTCTATTGCCTAAAACACGTATCATATACGAAGTTTTACGCGGCGAAAGAGTTAAATTAACCAATAAATATAATAAATAAATATATTAATCACATTAATATATTAGTAAGGTGGAGAACTCACTTCAACGTGTAATATTATACACGTAATTCCCTGGAGTTCGCATGGAAACCAATTTGTGGGCAGTTCTAGTCACCAACTCGATGGGCTTGATGAGCTAGAACAGCAGCCCTATATCCAGCACGAAATTAACTCTTAACCCCCAAAATGGTCGGGTGTATTTTATCCTTTTCTAAAAAATGATAAGAAATGGAGAGTTTGAAGCAATAGTTTTGAAGCAATCCACTATTGCTTTAATTGAAAACATAAAAAAAAATGAAACAATTTCATTTTTTCCTCATTTTTTTTTTCTTCTTCTTCCTCTCTATTTCTTCTCTTCTCTTTCTCAGCCAAAATTGCCTACATACTCTAACTTGCAATCTTTCACACAATCTTATCTTTCTCTTTATATATATAATAAAATAATATTAATATAATATAATAATAATATAATATAATAATAATATAATATGGGTGCCAACTATTTGGCACCCAAAATATAATATTATTATATATAATATAATTATATATTATATAATATAATAATGAGATATTTTGATTATTTAACAATTAAATAATTAAAATGTGAAATGACTATTTTATCCCTCATAAATAATTACCAAGTATACCTCTTAATAGGTCCCACCAAATTTCACACTTAGGTAAACTCAACCAAGGGTCCACAATGCGCCACGTGTCATTATACAATTAGTAAATAATAATTATTAACTAATTATTATATTTAACACTGATATACAGACACGCACGTATTCCCGTGGTATTGCTAAATATTGCTAGATTAAACATTTTAATCCGGCACGCTGCCTCAATGCACAATAAGTACACTCCATATCACAGGACTCCCTAGGTCCACGCCCGATTCATCAAATAGAACTATTCCATGAGTCTGTGAGCAATGTCCTACCCACACATCATGGATATTACAAATCAGCGCATTGAAGCATACAATGTAAGGTTATAACACATACGTGTAGTCCTTTCGTCATGATATCCTTGATGTGTAGGAATATAGATTATCATCATCAAATCCCCTAGTGCTCATCCATGTCTTATCTCCAGACTAGTATCTTATAGAACAATATGTGCAAACCCCTTTGCCATATTGTTCTACTCTGGCGGAACTTTTTCCCGAGATTGATGCTTGTGGCCACAAGACTTTCTGAGATATAGTCTCAAAGCATCTAGATATCCAACTCCCTATACGAGCTGACGGATCCTATATCTGTACACACTGAACTCCATAAGCATCGGACCATACCCAGTGACACCCAACGGTTACACCATGAAAGGTCTATGACATGCGTGGAACCAAAGTATGGTGGATCACTTACAAGCCCACCATGGCACTCAGGTCAAAGGACCACGTAGACTACTCAACTCGAGAGGACCTGATAAGGCGTAATTGTATAAACTATTTTATCTTCCTAACTTGATATTTGTTCAATTTATCTCAATAATTGGGCCATTTATGCGTATTAATATTGTTTTATAGGTTGAAGCATTATCGGAGCAAAAATACCGGAAAACGGACGCAAATCGGAGCATTAGAGATAAAAATACGAATGGAGGCACTGTAGCAACAGTAGCTACAGTACAGATACAGTACCGATAGCTACAGTACAAATACCACTGTAGCTACAGTACAGATACAGTACCACTGTAGCAACAGTGCAGCGCCGCAGCGCTGGATTTCAGCGCCGCGGCGCCGATTGCAGAAACTGAGCGCCGCAGCGCCAAATCGCAGCGCCGCGGCGCCGGGACCTGGGCAACAAGTTTTGACAGGTTCCTGAAAATCATAAAACCCAAAAGCAGCCCAAAATGCGCCCTAATTCCGTGCTCTTACCTATTTATTGGCTCAAAACTTACATTTTGAAGAGGACTCCAGCTGGGACAACAGCTGGAAACACAAAGAAACACCTAACTTCTAAGTTTGAAGAAATCAAAGAGGAGGGAAGCAAGCTTCAACAACAAAGGCATTTGACAGGGATGTCTTCTTTGCTTTGATTCTTTACTTGTTGTAAGATGTTTAGTTTACATGTATTGATGGAATTAGCTTCAAGATTGTGTAGTTTAATGATGAGCTAATTTCGTTCATCTAGGATTACATCCTTGAACTCATTATGTGATTGATTTTAGTTCTCTCTTTTATGGTATTAATTCAGCTTTTGATATATTCATTGTGCTTGTGCTTAATGCTATTTGATTACTTGGCCAGTGGTTAAATTGATCTAGAAATGCTTAAATAAACTTGACAAAGGCATTTAGGTATTTAGTCTTAAGCATATTGATGCATGATCATAGTGTAGTACACTTGAGTTTCATATGAGATAGACATATACTCATAAGGCATGTATGGCTCATAAAACTTGTGCTTAATGAATTTTGTTCAATTTATTTATCATAGACATATAGATATTTGATTGGATGGAATAGATTCACTTGACCTGCAAAAGAGGCTTGTGATGTGTTAAGTGTTTTGGTCAATATATCAAGTTGAGAACTAATAAACATCAAAGAGATTCTGCTGAATTTATTTGCACAATGGGGGATAGTTTGTAATCCTAGGATTTCTCATATTGAATTTAACTTGTTGGTAATTTAGTTTGTCACTTAGCATAATTAAGTTGTTCTTTTACTTGAGTAGTTTAATATCATACATTAAATCATTTTCTGGATAATAGTAGAAAGACACCATTTCGGTACTTAAAATAGAAAAGATAAATCATTCTCTGTGGGATCGACACTCTACTTATCATATATTACTTGTTGCGACAACGTGCACTTGCGCTAATTTGTGTTATAGAAAACACACAACAGGACCCTCCATTGACAACTTACATAGGGTGTCTATCGAAGGCCCTCGTGAGTCTGTCTCATATCCAGTCCTAACTGGATACCCATACGTTAATACAAGCTCCAAGCTTACGGTCGGTTAAGAACGACCATCTATACCCTATAGGTACGACATATGCTGATCTATATTAAAGTATCCACCGACAGATCCGCATCGGCAAAAATAGATCATGGATAATTATTCGAGAACATACTTGCGTAACTGGCATTTTCTGGCACTCGATTATAACTCTTACAACTATGTAGTTACTAGTATATTCTTAGGTCTATGTCCCATTACAGATAAGGCTCCAACTCTTGGATCTGCTAAGTATTATAACTAGCTAATACTTAGTTGTGCTAACATTTAGCATTTATATCTCTCAGCGTGGCTAACTATGAGCCCTTATCTAAACTCCTTCAGATTGTACAATGTTTGTAACGTTACATGCATAGTATCATATTAATGGGTAATAGTGATTTAATGGGAATGTACACTTATATAAATATATAAGTACATGTACATTCAAGGATGGTATGTAAGCATCGACCCTAACAGGAGGAACCTCTTCACTTTTAAGAATATGAGCAGAAAGAAAGGCTTGGTTGTCGTCCTTTTCAATTTTGGGGAAGCTTTAATGCTTCTAGATACACTCTTGGACCTCTTTTCTTTTTGTCCTTTGGGTCATTGGTTTATTTGCTTTATGTAGCAGAATATTAAGAAGTACATCTAGAATCTTTCATGAAGGCTTATAGGTTGGCCAACCTGACAGGTACAACCATCAAACCTTAAAGGCTTATAAGGGATGAGATCCCAGGTTCAACATGGTTGGGGGCGCAGAAACCTAAGTTGATTGTATGAGTGCGCTGGTGGCTCTGAGGTATCATCCAGTCGGTGGACCAAGGAGTTGGTAAGCTCCACACAGTCAGACAAAAAGGCTGGCTTAGTTGTATCATACTCTAGCTGTCATAATATAAACCAATGTTGACGTCTTTAATATCTAATATCTTTGCACAGATACCTTTTAACTACATGGCCTCCTTAATAGCTTTACCTACAGCTATATACTTAACCTCCGTGATTTATAGTGCCACCACGTGCTATAAAATCAACCTCCATCACACACTATACCTAAACACCGTGAATACGTAATCTGTTAAAGATCTTCTACTGTCGTGATCACCCGTATAAATCTGAGTTGATGTATCCTCTTAACATTTTACTCTCATTCTCAAAGTTTTTATATAACAAACCATGATCTAACATTCCCTTAAGATATCTTAATATCCACTTTACTACAAGCTAGTGATCTTTTCCTAGATTCGCTATATATCTACACATAACACTCATCACTTGCTCTATCTCAGGTCTTTTGTAAACCATCGCATACATGATGCTCGCAACTACGCCAGCATACAGTACTTTATTCATATGTAGTTTCTCATTTTCAGATTTTAGCAATTGTGCTGTTGAAAATTTGAAATGCATGGCCAAGGGTGTGGAGATAACTTTTGCAATGGACATACCAAAATTCTCTAGGATCTTGAGTACATATCTCTACTGTGACAAGAAGATAACATCTCTTCTTTTCCTCACAATGTCCATACTCAAAATCCTTCATCTCAAACTTGTCACTCAACTGCTTCTTCAATTTTTGTATCTCTTTCATATCTTTACATCCGATCGGTATATGATCTATATACAATAGTAAATACATAATCATCCTACTAATTAAGCTCTTAAAGTATACACAACCATCGTACTTTCTTCTTTTAAACTTATAAGTCATCATCAAATCTCCTATACCATTGCCTAAGAGATTGCTTTAACCCGTACAATGACTTTGTTAACAAGCAAGCATGCTCCTCCATGCTAAGTTCTATAAACCCTTGTGGTTATGACATAAATATCTTCTCCTCTAGCTCTCCATGTAGAAAAGTTATCTTTGCATCCATCTACTCTAGATGTAAGTCAAGATTTACACACATGGCTAATAGAATCCTAATAGATATGTGCTTGATGACTAGAGAGAAGATCTCATAAAATTCGATCCCTTCTCTTTAAGTAAAACCTTATGCTATAAGCCTAGCCTTAAACCTCGTAGGCTCTACTTCCGATATCCACTTTTTAACCTTATATACCCACTTATACCCAACTAGTTTCTTTTGAGATCTATCTATCAACATTCAAGTATTATTCTTCATAAGAGAACTAATCTCTTATTCCATGGCTTGCTATCATTTATCACTATTCTTACTCTTCATAATCTCATTATATGACTTAGGCTCATCATACTCAAAAGCCTATGCAGAATTAAAAGCATGAGCAACTAAATCTGCTTGAGTATACCTGATTGATGGGTTTATCTTTCTTGTTGTCCTATCTTTGGTACTCTTTAAATTCTATTTCAAGAGTCCTAGTCTTACTTTGGGTAGACTTAGAGGAACTCAGTAGTGTCTTTTGCTCAACTTCAAGGGTCGCCTTATTGAAGTATGGATCTGGGTACATATCAAATTTACTTTTAGGGTCTACTTTAACCTTGACTATTTCTGGTGCTGAAATTTTCTTAGGCACAGGTTCTTCTTTCTCATCTTCTTGAGGTTCTTTTAGCAATTCAGTCTCATCGAATGTTACATCTCTACTAATGATACTTCTTTATGGATTCAACTCTTTACACCACATCTTATATCCTTTTACACCTTTAGGATACCCTATGAATATCCTCTTCATAGCTCTAGGTTCTAATTTTTCTTGCTTTACATTTATGAAAGCTAGGCAACTAAATATTCTGAGGTGATCATATTTGGGAGGGTTGCCAGACCACTTCTCTTCTAAGGTCTTGAAGTCTATTGCGAATGAATGACTACTATTGATCAAATAGGTTACTGTCGTTACAGCCTTACCCTAAAATACATTGAACATTTTTGCATTAATCAACATGCATCTAATTCTTTCAAGCAGGGTTCTATTCATCCTTTCAACCATATTATGCTATTGTAGTATTGATCTTACAATTTTATGCATTGTAATCCCATGCTTAGTACAGAAGCCACTAGACTCTCTGTTGCAGTACTCGAGGCCATTATCAGTTCTTAGCGTCTTAATCTTCTTGCTAGTCGATTCTTAACGAGGACCTTTCATATTTTCAATGTATTAAACACCTACTCCTTACTTTTCAACATATATACCCATAACTTCTTAGAATAGTCATCAATAAATATGATGAAGTATCTAGCTTCACCATAAGTAACTGACTGTACTGGTTCCCCAAATATCTAAGTGTATATAGTCAATAGTCCTTTTGGTTTTGTGCTCTTCAGTATTAAACTTCACTTTATATGCTTTACCTAGCACATAATGCTCACAAAACTCCAATGGCTAGAACTTATCCTTACAAAACACCTTTTGAATATATAACTTTTTTAAGTTCCTCTCACCTAAGTGTGCTAACCTTAGATGCCATAATTTGGTTTGCATATTCTTATCAGCAATAAAAAATAATGCAAAATCACTCACCTCTCCCTTTAGCATATATACGCCTTTACTCTTTTCACCTCTCATCACAACCATAGAACCTCTCAACACTCCCAAAACCCCTCTATCAATCCTAATGGCATATCTGTTCTAGTCTAATATCTCTAGTGAGACCAAGTTCCTCTTGAGGTTAGGAACATTCCTAACTCCTTGATGAACACATGAAAATGCATGTTGTTAAGAGATTCAATCACCATTTAATGTCATTAATTTTAGTGTTTTCTGTAATTTTAGCTTGAAATAAAGTGTTCTCCTTAAATTGTGATTAATGAATGTTATTTGGACAGGTTTAGGTAAATTGGACATAACTCTCAATGTAGAAATCAAAATGAAGAAATTCTTGAACCTGGTGCAACATGACTCAATCTTACACAAATTTGAAGAATAGTGGAAAAGCCAAATCCAACATGTTATGGGCCAAAAATTGAGATACAACAGAATCGGACTACAACTCTTACCCAGCTTGACCCAATTCACGTATTTGGACCGTATCTCACAAAATACGTACTCAATTGGTATAATTCTTAAAGCTGTGAATTGCTGACTTTACTATCAACAACTCGTATGTTTATTGTAAAGTCCAAATCAGCCGTTATCATGGACCAAATCGCATTGCAAGTGGGTAAAATGGTTGTTGGCCGAATTCTGATGTATCTTTGGAATTTTGCTCATATCTCATTGGATACTCATCCAATTTGCATGAAATCAGTGCCTATGGAAAGAAGAGTCAAAATTCTACAACTTTCATGTCGGCTGTAGAAGCTGAATTGATCATTTACATTATCAAAAATGTGCTGCAAGTGGATACACGAGTTATTGGCTTAAAACTATTGAAGATTGATGTCATCCATGACATATGTCCATTCATTGCCTATATAAGGAGACCCTTAGGACGTTTTTAGGGGATAATAATTTTCTCTCTTCTTTTATTCTCATTAACATGTATTGTAATTTAGGCTAGAGTTCCTAGCAAGGCTAAGAGATGAACTTTTATGTGTAGTAAATCTACTTCCATGCTTTGATTCGGTGTCAAGAGCTATAAATGTTGTAAGTTTGGTTTTGATTAAACTCTTATCTATTTTATTATCTATAATCCAGAGGTTATAATTCTCATGTCTCATATATGTTCAGTCATGCTTTTCTTATGTGATTCATGTTGATTTATAATTGTTACTGGTTATATTGTTTTATATGTTAATCTTTTACTGCAGTATTGTCAATTTGATATATTGTCGATCTTGGATAACATGTAAGGGCAATAAATGTTTGATATTCAAGTTAATCTTTTACTGCAATATTGTCAAAATGATATATTGTCGATCTTAGATAACTTGTATAAATAACATGATGTGTGTTAATGCTTGCAAAGAGTTTAACTAAATCAAATACATGTGTTATCAAATGTGCTATATATTACATACCTTCCGATTGATTGTTTGGGATGTGAAACTTTCAGTTGAGTTATAAATATCGAATCAAAGTATAGAGTAGATTTATAAAGCATAATTGTGATTCTCAAAGCCTTGCTTAAATCATCATAAGACATTTTCCTCAATTCATAGATAATTCTATCTCATCCGTTTAAATCAATTAACCCTTTGCTACTGCTTTAATATTTTACTTCACCAACCTATTTTGCCAAGAGCTTCCTCGTGGGATCGACACCTCAATCTATACTGCGATAGCCGCGTTATATTTTGAGCGTAAACAAAAATTTGGCGCCGTTGCCGGGGAAGCACACTAAGCGAAAGTCGGTTGCGATTATAAATACTAAAGTGGTAACTTTGTATATTTTCTTTTCTTTGCAAAATCTTAGTTTTATTTCCTTTGTTGTAATTTATTTATTATTCATGGTTGGTTCTACCACCTAATTTATTTTCTTTTCTTTAGTTAATTTGTTATATTTTATATTATCTTAATGGCTGGTTTTGCCGCCTAATTAGTTTATTTTCTTTTATCTATTTATTGCACTTTATTTTCTTTAGTTTATTTATTGCACTTTTTTTTTAATGGCTGGTTTTACCGCCTAACTTCGTTCACTTTCTTTTATTTATTTATTGTACTTTTTTTTAGTTAATTTGTTGTATTTTCTTTTTATTTTGTGGCTGGTTCTACCGCCTAACTTAGTTTCTTTATTTCTTATTGTACTTTATTTATTTATTGCACTTTTTTTTTATTGTACTTTATTTTCATTTTCTTTTACGTATTTATTGCACTTTATTTACTTTAGTTAACATGTTGTATTTTCTTTTTATGGCCGGTTCTACCGCCTAACCTTTTATTTATTTACTTATTGTATTTTCTTTTTATTATTTATTTATTGTACTTTTTTTTCGTACTTTATAGTCTTTTGTTTAGTTATTGTATTTATATTTTATGGTTGGTCTTACCACCTAACTTATTTCTATTTCTTGTTGTGTTTATTCCACTTCTTAATTTCCTTAAGCATTTCTTTCCTTAAAAAAAAAAAAAAAAATTAGGATGTATGCATCGACCTAGAGACAAACGAGGAAGATTTGTGAGAGAACTAGAACTAGAACTAGAACCACTCCCACAATTTGTAAGTAAAGAGAATTCACCTTCTAGTTCATCTTGTAATTCTAACACAATGAGCCAACACGAAGAAAACCCCGTTAGAACTCTAAAAGATTACTTGCATCCTACTCGCACAGCCACACCATCATGCATTATATTTCCACCTAACATACCACATTCGGATTTTAAACCTGGAATGATACAACTTCTTCCCACTTTTCATGGTCTAGATAGTGAAAATCCTTATGTACATGTTAGGGAATTTGAAGAGGTAATTGCCACCTTCCATAGCCAACCTGAAGCCATAGACACTGTTAGGCTTAAATTTTTCCCTTTTTCTTTGAAAGACAAAACAAAGAGTTGGCTATACTCTTTGAGGCCGAGGTCTATAGGAACTTGGGCAGAAATGACCCAAGCATTTTTCAATAAATACTTCCCACAACACAAAACTAATGGCCTGAAAAGACAAATTTCTTCATTCTCCCAAAAAGACAGTGAAATCTTATATCAAGCATGGGAAAGGTTTAAAGAGTTGCTAAATTTGTGCCCTCACCATGGGTATGAAAATTGGCGCTTGGTTAGTTATTTCTATGAGGGACTCACAATTAGAGAGCGCCAATTTGTTGAGATGATGTGTAATGGGGAGTTCCTTCACAAAGATCCCGAGGAAGCCATAGAATTCCTTAATGACTTAGCCGAAAAAGCCCATACATGGACTGGACCTAGCATTGCTGAAAGCACAAATAGGTCACGACCCAATGGAGTTTTCCATCTTAGGGAAGAGGATAACCTCAAAGCCCAATTAGAGGTCTTAACTAGGGAGTTGGAGGCCTTGAAATCTAAAGATAGAAGGGTCACCCACACGATTGCTAGAGTTGAGTCACACGATGTCTGTTTTGTCTGTGGAGGAGCGGAACACTTAGCTCAGGATTGCCCCACGTATAGTGAGATGAGAGGGATATATGAGGAACAATGTAATGCCCTAGGGATGTACAAGAAGCCTTATTCACCCTACTCTGAAACATATAATCCTAGCTGGAGAAACCACCCAAATTTCAGTTGGAAATCTGACCAACAAGCCAACAACCAATGGAAACAAGAACAACAAGCACCCAAGTCTTATGTTGCACCTCAATATAATGCACGACCAACTAGGAGTTCTTTAGAGGATACATTACAAGCATTTATGGAGGCACAAAGTAAGACTAATCAAAAATTTGAAACAATTCTTGCACAGGTGGTGGACGAAAACAAAGAAATTAAGAGTCAAATCACAAAGTTGACCAGTGCCTTAACTGTACAAGAGCGAGGTAAGTTTCCATCTCAACCTCAATCCAATCCGAAAGGACAATTCATGGCACAAGCTTCTACTTCTGATGTTCAAAATCTCAAAGAAGTCAATGCCATTACTACTCGAAGTGGTAAGATTGTAAGTGAGCCTACTCCTGAAATTAACACATCTACGAGTAGTAAAGATGCCCCCCTTGAAAAAGAGGCCACAATGGAAAAAGAGCCCGAAAGTAAGTTTTCAATCCCAGTGCCTTTTCCTCAAGCTCTTCGACCGGTTGGGAAAAATTCAGAAATTCAAGGTGAGATTTTGGAACATTTGAAACAAGTTAAAATTAATCTTCCCTTGTTACATTTGATTAAGCAGGTTCCAACTTATGCCAAAGTCATCAAGGATTTATGCACTATCAAAAGAAAACACCATGTGAAGAAAACTGCATTTTTGGCAGAACAGGTAAGTGCAGTGATTGAACAAAAGATACCACCCAAGTATAAAGACCCAGGATGTCCCACAATCTCCTGCCAAATTGGGACACATGAGTTTGGTCAAGCTTTATTGGACTTAGAAGCAAGTGTAAATTTAATGCCTTATTCTATTTACTTGCAATTGGGACTTGGTGAGATTAAACCAACATCTGTAGTCCTACAATTAGCTGACCGATCAATCAAGAAACCACGGGGAATAGTAGAAGATGTTTTGTTGCAAATTGACAAATTTTACTATCCTGTTGATTTTCTTGTTTTAGATACTCATTCTGTTGTTAACATGGAGTCAAAAATCCCTCTTATTTTGGGGAGACCTTTTCTAGCCACTGCTAACGCTCTTATTAATTGCAGAAATGGTCTAATGAAATTATCTTTTGGGAATATGACTCTTGAGGTGAACATTTTCAACATTGGCAAACAACCACGAGAAGAAGACGAGTGCTATCATTCATATATGATAGACACACTTGTAGCGGAGGAAGCTTATAAAAATCATGGCTATGATTCTTAGAAAAACCTTCTCAATTTTGATTTTGAAGAATTGTATTATCCTGATGTAACAACTGATGTGTTTAGTATTTTTGACTCACAGGATAAACGGACTCGATTTTGGCAGCCACACTTTGAAGAGTTGCCACGAGAGAGGGAGAGACCGAAACCATCAAACCTCGAGACACCACAAGTTGAGCTTTCTCCACTGCCCAAAGGTTTGAAACATGCATTCTTGGGACCAGGTGATACCTTTCCTATCATCATTTCTTCTGAACTTAGTGCTGAACAAGAGAAAAAATTGATAAAATTGTTAAAAGAACATAAGTCTGCATTAGGTTGGACCATAGCTGATATTAAAGGTATTTCTCCATTGATATGCTCCCATAGAATTCATTTAGAGGAAGGTTCCCAACCTCGTAGAGACCCACAAAGAAGACTTAATCCAACAATGAAAGAAGTAGTGAAGAAAGAGGTCTTGAAACTATTAGATGCGGGTATAATCTACCCAATTTCTGATAGTCAATGGGTAAGTCCAACTCAAGTAGTTTCGAAGAAATCTGGGGTTACTGTTGTTGAAAATGAGAATGGGATACCTGTTCCAACTAGGGTAGTAAGTGGTTGGAGAATGTGTATTGATTATAGAAAGTTAAACACAGCCACTAGGAAAGACTATTTTCCATTGCCTTTTATCGACCAAATTTTAGAACGTGTAGCTGGACATCCTTTTTATTGCTTTCTTGATGGGTATTCAGGGTATTACCAGATTGAGATAGCTATAGAAGATCAAGAAAAAACTACTTTTACATGCCCTTTTGGTACTTATGCTTTTCGTAGAATGCCATTTGGATTATGTAATGCACCAGCTACTTTCCAGCGTTGCATGTTGAGTATTTTCTCTGATATGGTTGAAAAATGCATGGAAGTTTTTATGGATGATTTGACTGTTTTTGGTAATTCTTTTGATTTATGCCTACTTAACTTGAAATCTGTTTTGAGTAGGTGTGAAGAAAAAGGACTTGTGCTAAATTGGGAGAAATGTCATTTCATGGTATCTTCAGGAATCGTTTTAGGGCACATTGTATCTGAAAGAGGGATAGAGGTTGACAAGGCAAAAATTGAATTAATCTCTAAATTACCTATACCTAAAACGGTAAAAGATGTCCGATCCTTTCTTGGACACGCTGGCTTTTACAGAAGGTTTATACAAAATTTTTCTGCCATATCTAGACCATTGTGTAACCTTTTGCTAAAAGATGCAGAATTTACATGGACACAAGAGTGTGAGGAGGCATTCCGAACACTAATTGCCAAACTCACCACCGCTCCTATCATGCAATCACCAGATTGGAACCTCCCATTTGAAATTATGTGTGATGCAAGTAATTATGCTGTAGGAGCAGTTCTTGGGCAACGGAGGGAGGGAAAACCCTTTGTTGTTTATTATGCTAGTAGGACTTTGAATGATGCTCAAATGAATTACACTACTACTGAAAAAGAACTACTAGCTGTTGTTTTTGCCTTAGATAAATTTCGTTCTTATTTGATTGGTTCACCTATTGTTATTTTTACTGACCATGCAGCCCTTAAGTACCTTCTTTCTAAGAAGGATGCTAAAGCCCGTTTAATTAGGTGAATTCTTCTTTTGCAGGAATTTGATATAACCATCAAAGATAAGAAAGGCGTTGAAAATGTTGTTGCTGATCATCTATCCCGCCTTGAGTTCACTGACTCTACTGATTTGCCACCCATTCGAGACGACTTTCCAGATGAACATCTTTTTGCTATAAGCCAAATACCTTGGTATGCACATATCGTAAATTATTTGGTTTGTGGTGAACTTCCATCTGACTGGAGTGCACAAGATAAGCGTAAGTTCTTGGTTGAGGTACGTAACTTTTATTGGGATGATCCATATCTTTTCAAATACTGTCCTGACCAAATCATGAGACGTTGCATTCCTGAAAGTGAAGTTTCTAGTGTCTTAAATTTTTGCCATAGTGCTGCTTGCGGTGGCCATTTTTCTATGAAGAAGACAGCTGTGAAAATTTTACAGTGTGGTCTTTATTGGCCCACTTTGTTCAAAGACACTAATAATTTTTGTCGTTCCTGTGAAAGATGTCAAAAGTTAGATGCTTTATCTCGAAGAAATATGATGCCTCTTAACCCTATTCTTGTTATCGAGATATTTGACTGTTGGGGTATTGATTTTATGGGTCCATTTCCTTCATCTTTTGGCTATCTTTACATCCTTTTAGCTGTTGACTATGTATCAAAATGGGTGGAGGCTGTAGCTTGTCGTACTAATGATAATACAACTGTGGTAAAATTCTTAAAAGAAAATGTGTTATCTAGGTACGGTACGCCACGTGTCATCATTAGTGACCAAGGAACACATTTTTGTAATCGTTCTTTTGAAGCTTTGATGCGCAGGTATGGTGTTCTTCACAAAGTTTCCACTGCATACCATCCACAGACAAATGGACAAGCCGAGCTAGCAAATAGAGAGGTTAAACAGATTTTGGAAAAGACGGTTAACCCGAATCGCAAAGATTGGTCTCTACGCCTTTCTGATGCATTATGGGCATATCGTACTGCATACAAAACCATCTTAGGAATGTCCCCATACCGGCTTGTTTATGGGAAAGCTTGCCATTTACCTGTTGAGCTAGAACATAAAGCTTATTGGGCTGTCGAAGCCCTTAACTTTGATTTGAATGCTGCAGGTCTCCAGAGAAAGTTACAATTGTCAGAAATAGAAGAGCTACGAAATGACGCATATGACAACTCCAAAATTTACAAAGCTAAAATGAAAGTAGCTCATGATAAACAGATCTCAAGGAAACACTTTGAGCCAAATCAACGGGTCTATCTTTATGATTCTCGATTGCATTTACACCCTGGAAAGTTGAGATCTCGATGGACTGGTCCATTTATGGTAAGACATGTTTTTCCTAATGGTGCTGTTGAAATAGAAGACCCCACTGATGGACGGACTTTCAAAGTGAATGGACAGCGGCTAAAAAGCTACGTGGAAAAGGTAAACGACTCTATGTACCTAGGCGAGATCCCTCTTGTGGATCCTGTCTATCGTGATTGATCAGGTTCAATCTATCTGTACCATATTTTATATTTTGTCTATACTTTATCTTTTGACTTTGTATTTTTGCTTTTATTTTCCTGCACATTTTATTTTACTTTATTTTCTTCTTTTTATTTTTTCTTCAGTGTGATTTTATTTCCCGGTCAAGTGGCGGATACGGTACTCCGTGACTATTAAAGTCGGTTTCTCAGTTCCCTAAAAACTGTCCCTCAAACTGTGTATTCATCTCTTTTCTTTCTTTCAAAATGGATCGCATTCTTGCCAACCTTAAAAAACGTTTTCCTTCATTTCCTCAAAATGCTCTACTTAAGATTTACAAAGCACGGTGTGAAAGACTAAGGCTATTGATGTTGGGTAATATCCCTGTGGACCTTCGTTGGTTAATTGAAGCCAAGGTTCGGTTGTCTGGTGAGTTTGAAAATGATTTTGTTTCTCATATGCCTGGTCTTGGAAGAAGCTCTTATGCCAAAAGGCGACGAGCAAAAAGGTTACAAGTCTGTCATAAATGTGCTCGATGGAATTGTAATCGGAGTTGTCGTTCTTTAGGATTCGTATCTAGAAATCGAGAAGACAAAATTCAGTTCATTAAGGATGGACTGAGTAAGGAGTCTTTGGATGATATCCTATTGACTCTTGAGACGCATCCCTGTGGGCTCGTGCAACGTGAACTTCTCGATTTATGGAACAAATTCAAAAATGAACATCAACGGTATAGTCTCGAGAATCTGACTCTAAAAGACCCTGTTTGCCAATTTATAAGAAAATTGGATGGGAAGCCTATCCCCGACCCATAGAGGGCGTTTAAGCCGTTACTGGACGTAAAACCAGAGGAAGATGTGAGCCACAATCACAACTACTTGTAAATACATATGTTTTAATTTCAAACTTTATTTTATGAATAGTAGGGCTACTCATGTAGATGTCTTAAATTCAAATCTTTTTGTTCAATAATGCATGCGGGTCATTATGTTTAAATATTTGTGTTTTATTTTTAACTCTCTTTTGACAAACTGTCGGGTTACCATAATCATTGTTATCATTTGGCACTCTATAAATACAGCACCTCAGTTTCTTCATTTTCATATATTGAGATAAAGGTGAGAGTAGATATGGAGGAAACCCAAGTTCGACAATTTCGAAATATATGTGTATTTTGTGGATCTAGTCCTGGGGAGAGTAAAGTGTTCGTAGAAGCAGCAAACAATCTAGGAAAAACATTAGCTGCAAGAAAAATTCATTTGATTTATGGAGGAGGTAGCCTTGGGCTAATGGGGTGTGTGTCAACAGCTGCACATTTAGGAGGAAGTCAAGTTTTAGGTATTATTCCTACAGCTTTGGCCGTGGGAAACCTGACCGGGAAAACAATAGGGGAAGAATTACAAGTCTCATCCATGCATGAACGTATAGCCAGAATGCTTTGCAATGCAGACGCTTTTATTGCTTTACCAGGTGGTTTTGGTACTTTGGAAGAAATTTTTTAAATTGTCTCTTGGGCCCAACTGAATATCCACCGAAAACCCATAGGCAGTTACCTACGAACCTGACCCAGCAATAACTCGGATCGATTGGTCAGTGGGCCTTAACAAGCGAAAATTGGATCTGACACTCCGTTTGTAAATTTTTCTTTTTATTTATTTATTTATCAGTACCATCATTTTAGTTTATATTTGCTTAAGTGTCTCTCAGGTTTGTTTCTTTCAAATAACTGGCGTTTCAGGTAATGTCTCCTATACTTTATCTCTTTCTATTTAAACATTGAGGACAATGTTTCATCTGGTTTGGGGGGAGGATAGTAGACATACGTTGTATTTTGCAAAAAAAAAAAAAAAAAAAAAAAAAATTTGTGGTCCGACATTTGATTAAAATGGCAGAGTAAAGAGTTCATTCTTAAACTCTTGAGACGCATTCTAGGTCAAATTAGAATGGCAGAGTAAGGAGTTTTAGTACTAACTTTTGAAATGCATTTTAACTAACTTTTTGTTATTTTGTTTTATATTTCATGCATTGTCGTTTACTGCTTGTAGTCTTGGTAATTCTTGTATAAAGGAATTTGCTTTTCTGCCTAAGTATGATTTCAGAATTGATTAGGTTGAGTCACTGTTTCTATCTAGGTTACTAAAGAATGACTTCCAAAATATTTTTGAGCACAATGCTAAGCCTTGTGGTAAGATGGATGATTCAATTTATATAGCCAAGAGAATTCCCATGTTTAAGTATATATTTTTCTAATCTCACATATCTTTTGTGAGTAAGTGGAAAGGTTGAGAAAACAGCTTATGAACTTTCATTGATCCTTTGAATTGGTTAATTTTTGTTTAGAATGATATTATTTGAATTAAGGGATAAGTTGGTTACATTTGTGTATAATATAATTTGGTGAGAAACCTTTGTAATGCTTCCTTGTATTCTTAAAAAAAAAAAAAAAAAAAAAAAGCACAAAAGTACCAAAAACAAGAAAAAAAAAAAAAAAAAGCAATTCAGTTTAATAAAGTCTTCATTCAATTTTAGAAGACAAATACCTTGTAAAACAGTTTTCTCACCAAGTTATAATTGTATTATTCTCACAAGCCAATTAAAGTTCTAAAGTTGGCGTATGATATGAATAATTGATTTTTAAACAAATAATTTTTCTATCTTCGGATCAATGTTAGTTTATATGTCTGTCCTTAAAATTGACTTTTTCTTGAGTGCTTAACTGTTTTCCAACTCCATAAGAGAAGTCCTAACCTTTTAAACAGTCATACACCTGTGAGGATATGGAGTTGAGGCTTTTACTTGGAGAAATTCTCAAGGCTATATCTATTGTGGTTTGTGGTTAGATGGTTATGGCTTAGTTCACACACACACAAATTACGGAAGTTGTAATTGAAAAAACCATGATAGCAACAGTGATCTCGAACTAACGTTTTGATTGAAATGCTTAGGTAGTTTTGCATATTCTATTTACGCTTGAATTGCTAGAGACTAGCAATAAGCTGGTTGGGGGCTGTGATGAACACATGAAAATGCATGTTGTTAAGAGATTCAATCACCATTTAATGTCATTAATTTTAGTGTTTTCTGTATTTTTAGCTTGAAATAAAGTGTTCTCCTTAAATTGTGATTAATGAATGTTATTTGGACAGGTTTAGGTAAATTGGACATAACTCTCAATGTAGAAATCAAAATGAAGAAATTCTTGAACCTGGTGCAACATGACTCAATCTTACACAAATTTGAAGAATAGTGGAAAAGCCAAATCCAACATGTTATGGGCCAAAAATTGAGATACAACAGAATCGGACTACAACTCTTACCCAGCTTGACCCAATTCACGTATTTGGACCGTATCTCACAAAATACGCACTCAATTGGTATAATTCTTAAAGCTGTGAATTACTGACTTTACTATCAACAACTCGTATGTTTATGGTAAAGTCCAAATCAGCCGTTATCATGGACCAAATCGCATTGCAAGTGGGTAAAATGGTTGTTGGCCGAATTCTGATGTATCTTTGGAATTTTGCTCATATCTCATTGGATACTCATCCAATTTGCATGAAATCAGTGCCTATGGAAAGAAGAGTCAAAATTCTACAACTTTCATGTCGGCTGTAGAAGCTGAATTGATCATTTACATTATCAAAAATGTGCTGCAAGTGGATACACGAGTTATTGGCTTAAAACTATTGAAGATTGATGTCATCCACGACATATGTCCATTCATTGCCTATATAAGGAGACCCTTAGGACGTTTTTAGGGGATAATAATTTTCTCTCTTCTTTTATTCTCATTAACATGTATTGTAATTTAGGCTAGAGTTCCTAGCAAGGCTAAGAGATGAACTTTTATGTGTAGTAAATCTACTTCCATGCTTTGATTCGGTGTCAAGAGCTATAAATGTTGTAAGTTTGGTTTTGATTAAACTCTTATCTATTTTATTATCTATAATCCAGAGGTTATAATTCTCATGTCTCATATATGTTCAGTCATGCTTTTCTTATGTGATTCATGTTGATTTATAATTGTTACTGGTTATATTGTTTTATATGTTAATCTTTTACTGCAGTATTGTCAATTTGATATATTGTCGATCTTGGATAACATGTAAGGGCAATAAATGTTTGATATTCAAGTTAATCTTTTACTGCAATATTGTCAAAATGATATATTGTCGATCTTAGATAACTTGTATAAATAACATGATGTGTGTTAATGCTTGCAAAGAGTTTAACTAAATCAAATACATGTGTTATCAAATGTGCTATATATTACATACCTTCCGATTGATTGTTTGGGATGTGAAACTTTCAGTTGAGTTATAAATATCGAATCAAAGTATAGAGTAGATTTATAAAGCATAATTGTGATTCTCAAAGCCTTGCTTAAATCATCATAAGACATTTTCCTCAATTCATAGATAATTCTATCTCATCCGTTTAAATCAATTAACCCTTTGCTACTGCTTTAATATTTTACTTCACCAACCTATTTTGCCAAGAGCTTCCTCGTGGGATCGACACCTCAATCTATACTGCGATAGCCGCGTTATATTTTGAGCGTAAACACTCCTACTAGGGATGGAAAAAATACCTACAAACCTATAAACTCATTAAAACCCGCCCACATTGAGAAGGATTTGGTAAGGCTTAAAGCAGATTTGGTACATAAAATAAAAACCCGCAGCAGATTTGGTACAAGTATGGGTTTAGTATAAAATTCGCAGATACCGTTGCGGGTATCCACATACTTGCAAATATTACTATTTTTAATTTTTTTAGAGAAAAATAAAATTTTTAATAGTTTAAATGTTAAAACGTAAAACGTAGCCCTAGTTCGATTTTATTACTTATTTCCTTTTCTAAAGTTAAACACTTAAACTTCCTCTGATCTGCAGTCGTCTTCTTCACTGTAGCATATTTTAGATTTCTTTACTCTCATCTTCGTCTCAGACTTACAGCTCAAACAGGGAAAGTTTATTCTTTGTTTATTTTGTGAATTTTATCTTCATTGTTTTAAAAGCAAATCATAACCTTTTTTTTTAAAGAACAAAATTCTTAAGAGATTAAATACCAATTTATATTCTTGTATAAATAAAAGTATGCCTAATTCACAATCCAACCATCTCATAGTTTCTCATCCTAACAAACAGAACAACCCAACTCTAACACTCATTAGTAGGAAATGAACCTGATGATATTAACAATTTATTATGTAAAATGACTTGATTATTTTCATAATGTTATCATTAGTTGTTAATGTTTTCTTATTGTGTAGATAGATGTTGAAAATAATTTATTATTTTCAACAAGTGATAAAAGTTCCATGTTAGTGATGCAAATGAATTTCAAACAATAAAAGTTGAGATGGATTCAAATTAAACACTAGCGACACTTCAAGAAATTATAAATAATACAAGTAAAATTGCTATATTTTAATTGATTATAAACTTATAATTGCTATATTTTATAAATTTAAATTAAGGTTAATATCTTATTTTTATATTATATATATTAATAGTAAATAAAAAAATTTATGTTTAATAAAATAAATGTTATGGAAGCAAGATCGTCTTGTTCATAATTACATATATAGGGATAAAAGATTATCTCAATTTCTCGCTATAGCAAATCTTGAATTGATTAGGTGCAATCTTTTTTACTATCCTCAACCTTTAAGCTCAATGCGTGTAGGCATGTTGATCTTTCCATCATCACTAAAATTACTAATACCCAAATCTGAGAAAATGGTAATAACCAAACTCTTTTTTCATGTAAGAATACATAAAAAGAATTTTTTTGATTATTGTTGTTATCATTGTACTATCATTACTACCCCATACTTCCCATATATATAGGAATCTCCCTTGGGTAATTAGAATTAAAAAATTAGAGCTTGATTAAGATTTGAGCTAGTAGAGTGACTGCAAGACCCATAAGCTTCCTAACTCTAACTTAAAAGTCCCAGTCCTAATCATCTCATGATACACCAGTTCTTCTAAGTTTACCCCAGGCTATTTCACTAAAAGCCAAGGGTTGTACTCTAGTAACCCATGTGAATAAGTAAAAGCTCATTTAATTGAAACTCCTTTTAATTAAATTAGGCTTGGTTTTTAGACCAATAATAACCATCTAATTGACCCTTTAATTAATGTCTATAATTAAAGTTAAGCCATAAAGTAGACGGATAAGTGTCTTACACCTATATGTGGTATTTAAGACTTAAATACAAATACGCACGCATTCTCAAGGTAGTGCTAGATATTGCCGGATTAAACAATTTAATCTGGCATGCTGCCCTAGTGCACAACGATTACACTTTATATCGCGGGACTCCTTAGGTCCACGCCCGATTCGTCAAATGAAACTATTCCATGAGTTCGTAAGCAATGCCCTACGCACACGTCACGGATATACAAATCAGTACATTGAACCATGCATGATAAGATTACAACGCATACGTATAGTCCTTCCGTCATGATATCTTGGCTGTGCTGGGGATACAGATTATCACCGTCAAATTCCCATGTGCTCATCCATGTCCTATCTCTAGACTTGTATATCACTGAACAATATGTGCAAACTCCTTTACAATATTGTTCTACCCTGGAGGAAACTCTTTCCCAGGTCTAATGCTTGTGACCATAAGACATTCTGAGATACAGTCTCGAAGCATCTATATGCTTGTGGCCATATGTCAAAACGAGCTCTAAGCTCATAATCAGCTAGAAACAACCATTTATACCCTATAGGTAAAACATTTGCTGATCTATATTATAAAGGTATCTGCCGACAGACCCACATCGATAGAAATAGAGCAGAGACACTTATTTGAGAACATAATTGCACAATTAGTATTCCTGGCACCCGATTGTAAATCTTGCAACTTTGCAGTTACTAATATATTCCCATGTTTATGTCCCATTACAAACACAGCTCCAACTCTTGGATCTTCGCTGAGTATTATAACCAGCTAACACTTAGTTGTGCTAATATTTAGCATTTATATCTCTCAACGTGGCTAACTATGGGCCCTTATCTAAACTCCTTTAGATTTAATCTGAACTCCTTCAAATCATACAATGTCTGTAATGTTACATTGCATAATACCATATAAATAGGTATTAGCGATTTAATAGGAACGTACACTTGTATAAATACACAAGTATATGTACATTCAGGGATGGCACGTAAGCATTGACCCTAACAATCTCCAACTTGCTCTAGTGTCATTCCTGATGGTATTTCAACTCTATGTATTTGATAAACACTTTTGGAGTCATGGCATAAGAAGTAGGTCCTCTAAATGATTTATAGAGCACTTCTACAAATAATCACATCTCCTTAAGCTAAGATCCCTCTAGTCATGTGAGACTCCTCTCAAAATAATTAGAGTATTGATGTCCTCTTGGTACCTCGGTCTGTACAATGGTCTAGTTTGTCATAAAACTATAGGATATGATCCATCTGTCTTGGAACTCTTTCAAGCCCAACAATAAATCAATGAATCCACACTGCCTTTTTCGCTGCATTTTAAATAAATTAGCACTGAATCCCAGTTTGGTATAATTTAAACTCACTTAGTACCAATGAGAATGAGCACATTCATAGATGTAGACTCTCTATCATCTAGGTCAAACTAAAAGTCTGACTCCGTTCATTTTCTCCCTTGTAAGTCACTTTCTCTATATTTGAGAAACTTATGCTTATACCCTTAAGGTATCTCAGGATATGTTTAACGACCATCAAATGGTGGTCATCTGATCAGACTGAAATCGGCTCGTAACTCTTACAACCAAACTGATGTTAGGTCTCAAATACATCGTAGCATACATCAATCTCTGAAGAGCTGATGTATCTGGTGTGTCAGACACTCTAACTTTCTCATCTTTCATTTGAAGAGACACTCTCCTCGAAAGATGAACACTAGGTCCAAAAGATATGTAACTATCTCATAGTTAATAAAACTGTACATTTTCAAGACGCTATTGATGTGAAATAATTTGTAAGAGTCCTATCAGCTTTCTAGCTCTATCTCTATAAAGCATTATACCCAGTATAAAGGAAACCTCTCCCAAATCTTTCATGGAGAAATTCTTACGAGTTACTTCTGATCGATTATAATACATTGATATAATTCCTAATGACCAATATGTCATCAACAAAGAGTATCAATAAGACTATCATGCTCCTACTAACCTTTCATGCACACTAACTTTCTTATCATTTTTTATGAAATCAGACAATCTAATTATCTCATCAAAACAATGATTCTAGCTTCAGGAGGCTTGTTTAAACCCATAAATGGACTTCTTCAGCCTGCACACTAGATCAGAAGTCTGGCTGGACATAAAATCTTTATACTGTTCTATGAATATCTCTTACTTGAGATATCCATTCTGGAATGCCTTTCTTACATTCATCTGCCAAACTTCAAAGTTATCATATTCTGCAAGAGCCAATAACATTCTAATCGAATTTAGCATCAATACTAGTCCAAAGGTTTCCTCTTAGAATGATCACAGATAATTGATGATTGCCTTTCTAAAATCAATATAGGGTCTAGAAGGTCTCTACCTTCCATCTGGCTCCCACTACCTATTGTAAACTCTTTACAACCAATAAGAATAATTTCCACGGATAACTTTACCATATCCCAGACTTGATTCTGATGCATAGAGTCAATTTTATTTTTTATAGCTTCTTACTGCTTCTCGAATTAATGTCTAACATCGTCTTTCTATAGGTCAAAAGATAATTTTCTTCTACCAAGAAAGCTTCAAGTTCACCTTCAGGCATCAAACATACCTATTAGGTGACCTAGATATCATTTTTGACCTATTTGAAGAATGTACTAAAAGGCCACTGCTTAATTAAGCCTGAATTCTTATCGTTGGTTCATTTATTTCTATATTGACTTCACCAAGTTCAATATTTCTATGATTCCCACCATCCATGAAAAACTCTTTCTCTATGATGGTGGTAAATCGAGAAACGATCACACTTCGCTTCTCTGAATCATAGATCTAGTATCCTATTAAATTTACATGATACTTAATAAACCTATACATGTACCTCTTGAGTGCTTGTTTATCCTGTTGAGTAACTATCAGAAAATAAGATACCCTGCTTCGTAACTCTTATGTAAGTAGAACAACCCCAAGTCTTAACATATATAAGATTTGGCTTCCTTTTTTTTTATATCTCATACAAAATGGAAGGAACAGCTTCTGATGGAACTTTGATTAATAAACAGCTGTATTTATAGCATAATCTCACAAATATAGATCGGTAATACTCATTATCAATCAGACCATATCTAATAAAGTCCAATTCCTCCTCTCTAATATATTGTTATATTGTGGGGTACCCAGAGGACTATAATGAGTGAGAAGCACATTCATCCTTAAATAAAAGGGAAATTTGCTGTTAATGTACTCACTACCTTAATATAATCGAAGGGATGTGATGTACATTTTGGTATGTTTGATCATCTCCGTGAATACATTATTCATAAATTGGTTAAGTTTTTATGGTCAGATTAGGAATCCAATCATCCTTAACTAGACGGATAAGCATCTTACGCCTATATGATCTAAACACACAAGCCAGAGTTCCGTATCATTTAAAGATTTCAATCTATAGACATTTCTAATTATATATAATATCCATTTATTAACTGACATTCAGCTAATAAAACATCATTCACATCACATGAAGATAAGAAACTATTCCTAATGTTTATGTGACATCCTTCACTATCAAGTACATGAAAAGACACAGTGTGTCAAATGATGTTTTGGATATTATACCAGTTATGCAATGCAACTATTGTATTACATATAAGAAGTAAGTCAAGCTGTTTAACAAATTTGACCTGCAAGAAATCCCCATTTCCTACTCTTAACTTTACTTCTACAAGCTGTTACATTATAGTCTATCTCAAACCCTATAACATATTGCAGATATGAGAAGAACATGTGGTATCTTATACCTAGCGTGAACTAGCATCATATGCCATAGAAATGTCTATGTTTGTTAATCACAAATTTGTAGGAGTCTTTCTAACTATAATAAGGTTTTTAGGGTAGAGGGATATTCAATACCCAACCTTACTATATTAGAAACACTTTCTATCTACTCGCTCTCTTATTGATCTTTGAATAAATATTGCGTTTTAGGATTTATCTTGGCATCTACCTCATTTTCTTTTCCTCACACATCTAGTCTCACCAGATATATTTGGAATAAAAGATGAAACACCCAGAACAAAGAGGATCACACTCTCTGTTTAATCCTCTAGAGATGTGTTATCAGAATTACTTTATGACAAACTCTGATCAACTATAAATCCAAAATTTTTGAATCCAGAACATTTCTGAGATTCATTCTGCCAGTCAAAGTAATTCTTAATACTCTAGAGTTGTACAGCATCAACTATGCATACCAACTGGTTCGTAGTGGCCATCTACTTAACAGTCCAAGATAACGAGAGATGTAAGCAGAATATTCATTAAATTGATAATAGAACGTTTTAAATATGGGAATACTAATTATACATTTTCGATTTAAAACACCCTCCCACTACTTTACATAATCTCGATAATCTCTTGAACGGGAAGATGATAGTTTGAACTCTTTTAAACTATACAGCGAGAAATAGATCTTATTGAAATTTACTCGGGCCTCACGCTATAACAATATTGGCCTTTGTAAACCTAACAGGTAGATAAAATTTGTCAATTGCATCTCATGCAACTCTTACCATTTGATCCTAAATACACCTTATCCTCACACTGTAGCAATATTGGGTAAGTGTATTCCAAATTAACTTGTCAATGATCAAATATATGCTACCCATACTACCCTCACGTTGTTGTAATATTGGGCAATACTTTCGTGCATATTGCCTCATCTCATGTTTAACCAGTATAGTCCAAGCCCAATCGACCAAGTCCCTCACGCTATAGCAATATTGAGAAATGGCCAACGTGACTCGTCTAACATCGTATTGACAAAACGGATCAGAATAAAATATTATCTCATAATGTAATATTCTTCAATCTTATTAAGAGATATTTTTGTGTATATCCTAGGCCTCCATCTCATGAGGAAGGTGATTCTCAATTAATTAATTTTTCTATGCAAACACAACTAACCCCCACCAGTAAGGCTCTCATCGTGGTTACCAAAAATAAAATTAATTCTGGTTTATAATACAGACCAATAACTCTTATCATTGCATCTCATAAACTCTTATTTATAATGTAGACTAATAAATTTTATCACTGCATCTTATAAATCCACACATGAAAATTTAATTTTGAGACAATGTTCAAAACACTGTTTAAAACTACTATAGCTATGAACAGTTAAAAAAAACTATTTAAGTGAACAGTACACTGCCGCGGAGCCGGATGGCATCGCTGCAGCGCTGGGAGGTCAAACTCCTAGCACCGCAGTGCCGGGCCTCTGGCACGGCAGCCCCCAGTGCTCCCTCATAGGCATACCTGTTTCAACACTAAAAACGCGCCATTTACACTGGGCGTTTTGTATCCATTCACTCAAACAATACCCAAATATATAATAAATGGCTCTGATACAATTCTTTGTTGGGGATCTAATATATATTGGTGCATGCATGTGAAATTATATCTATTACCTAAAATACGTATCATACATATTAAACATGGCAAAAGCATTTAAACTTGCAATAAATACAATAAATAAAATATATTAATCACATTAATATATTGATAAGGTTGAGAACTCACCTTAATGTGTAAAGTTATACACGTATATCCTCGGAGTCCACATGAAGACCAACTCGTGGGCAGTTCTAATCACCAACTCGGTAGGCTTGGTGAGCTAGAACAACAGCCCTATATAGCCAGCACTAAGTTTAACTCTTAAACCCCAAAATAGTTGGGTGTGTATTTTTCCTTTTCTCTAAAAGAAAAGGAAATGAAAATTGAAATAATTCATAAATACTTCATTGGAACCAAAGAGAAAACTGAAACAATTTCATTTTTCTTCTTTTTCTTATCTTTCTCGGTTTCTTTCTTCTCTTTCTCCTTTTCTCCATTTCTCTTTCTCGGACACCAAAGGAAATTGAAACCATTTCATTGCCGACATAAAAGCACACACCCTTCCACAATTTCACACACTATCTCATTATATATATATATATATATATCTAATAATAATACAATCTATTATTTAATATTATAATAATATAATAATAATAATGGGTGCCAACTATTTGGCACCAAAAATAAAATAATAATATATAATAATGAGATATTTTGATTATTTAACAATTAAATAATCAAAGTGTGAAATGGCCATTTTGCCCTTCATGAATAGTTACTAAGTCTACCCCTTAGTGGGTCCCACCAAATTCCACACTTAGGTAAACTCAACCGAGAGTCCACAATGTGCCACGTTTCATTATACAATTAGTAACTAATAATTATTGACTAATTATATTATTTAACACTTAAATACAGACACTCATGCATTCTTGTGGTAGTGCTAGATATTGTCGGATTAAACAATTTAATCTGGCACGCTGCCCTAGTGCACAACGAGTACACTCCATGTCACGGGGCTCCCTAGGTCTACATTCGATTCGTCAAATGAAACTACTCCATGAGTCCGTGAGCAAAGCCCCTCGCACACGTCATGGATATACAAATCAGTGCGTTGAACCATGCAAGCTGAGGTTACAAAGTATACGTATAGTCCTTCCATCATGATATCCTGGCTATGCTGGGGATATAGATTATCACCGTCAAATCTCCATGTGCTCATCATCCATGTCCTATCTCCAGACTTGTATCTCACTGAATAATATGTGCAAACTCCTTTGCAATATTGTTCCACCCTGGCAGACACTCTTTCTCGGGTCTAATGCTTGTGGCTATATGACTTTTTAAGATACAATCTCAAAGTATCTGGCTATCAAACTTTCTATCCGAACTGATGAATCCCATATCTGTATACACCGGACTCAATAAGCATCGGACCATACCCAGCAACACCCAACGATTACACCATGAAAGGTCTGTGACATGCGTGGAACCAAAGAATAGTGGATCACTCACAAGCTCACAGTGGCACCTAAGTCAAATGGCCACGTATACTACTCAACTCGAGAGAACCCTTCATTGATAGCTTACATATGGTGTCTATCGGAGGCCCAAGTGAGTATGTCCCATATCCAGTCCTAACTGGATACCCATATGTCAATATGAGCTCCAAGTTCACAGTTGGTTAGGAATGACCATTTATGCCCTATAGGTACGACATATGCTGATCTCTATTATAAAGGTATCTACCGACAGACCTGTATCGGAAAAAATAGATCAGGATTAATTATTTGAGAACATACTTGCACAACTAGCATTTCCTGGCACCCGATTACAACTCTGACAACCATGCAGTTACTAGTATATTCCAATGTCTATGTCCCATTACAGAAAAAGGCTTCAACTCTTAGATATTCGCTGAATATTATAACCAACTAACACTTAACTCTACTAACATTTAGCATTTATATCTCTCAGGGTGGCTAATTATGGGCCCTTATCTAAACTCTTTTAGATCTAATCTGAACTCCTTCAGATCATACAATGTATGTAATGTTACATTGCATAATACCATATAAATAATTATTAATGATTTAATAGGAACATATACTTGTATAAATAGACAAGTATATGTACATTCAGTGATGACACGTAAACACCGATCCTAACACTAAGTTCCTTTCCCAATACACATAATTATTCATAGTTAACTTGTTTTGATTAAGGATGGAGGCTAGTGGGATGAATGAAGATATAATTCTGAAATTTTAATTCATACATGAGCATACATTATGTGTAACTTTTACATGAATGCATGAAATACATTTAAGTAGAACGTTTTAACTACATTATGCATCGGTAATCTAATTTTCATTCAGAATACACCTTCGTAGGGTGGTCGTATCCGTCATGAATCAGACTAGTATCATACTAATTTATTATTATTATCTAGATATCTCATTTCAAATAATAATAAACTACCAATTCTTTAACCCTTATATTTAATTGAAAAGAACTCCTCAGGGAGGATATCAATCAACCTAAGTTGAGTGTACAACTATTATTTCAATCCTTTATATTTTCTAATTAAAAAAGCCACTGTAGGGTAGTCAGTTTTGCATGGGTCCTATATTGGATCTTATCGTTTAGGAAAGTTCTATCTAGTAACCAGCTCTGATTAATACCCTTCGTAAGGAGCTCACAAGATTTGAGGCAAGATATTAATCTACCTTACTATAGGACCAATAATGAAGGCCATGGGCTTTATGCCTAATGTCCTATCTCACTCAATATTTTAATTCTTAGAGTTTTTAATTTTAATATATTAATTTATTTGTAAAATGACATTTTACTTATTCATATCTAATTTTTTTTTCATAAAATAATTAATAAGATCAAGTTAATTAATAAATTAATATAATCTTAAAACTAAGCTAAATTCTTCAAAGTCCTCCTTGATATCAACTTAGGTTCTTCCATAATGTTATCTCTTCTTACTTGTCCCCTTTTATAGGCATAGAATTTGAGCTTTTTTAATTTTCTTTGGTCCACTTATTTTAAAAAAATAAATTGAGCATATTTTAATCTTAAAATTTGTATTTGGTCTTCTTAAAAAAAAAAATTTTTAAACCCAATAATTTTAATAAAATAGGCTAAATAACATTTTATAAAAATTAGACTAAAATTAAAAAAAGTTTGGACCAACTTTAAATTTAACAATACTTAAAATTAGTCCAAAAATAAATTTTGGTCAAATTTGGGACCTATTTACAAATATAAAGTTTCCTAGTCAAACTGTGATTACCCAATACCTGGAAGGGCTGAGTGAAAATAAAAATTCTTTTAGGGCTTATTTACACAATTTACAAACTTAACAGGGTCAATTTGTAATATGTACAAACTTGACAGGGTCAATTTGGAATTATTCAGAGTGCTACATCTCTTCTTGTATGATTCTAAGTACAGTGATAAATAAAATAGCATCTTTGTCCACAAAGCAGTTAAATCATTCTTCTGTCCAAAACTATTAATTATCATTTTGCTTGTGGTACAATATCTCTCTTTCCAAGGATAATACACATCTATGACCAAGAGTCTCAAAATCACTCATATATGAACAACTAAGCCAGATTGGGTCTTCCGAAGTCGATCCAATTGGAAACATAGAAATGACATGATATCATCACTGCAAAACCGAACTCTTACCGATTCTGATGTAGCATTCATGACTCTGGAATGTCACAATTTGTTGATAGGCAGTCTAGTACTTGAGGCAGCAGCATTACAAAGTACTGGCCTGCGAATTAAGCAGCTTCAGCTATTTTATATCAATCAAGCAGTCAGAAGACTCCATGACCTTCCAAAAAGCAGAAGAAGACATGTCAATACCTGATGACTGAATTGCTAGCGAAAGAGCCCGGCAAGCTGCTGTAGACAAATTACCATTCTCCATGTGCTCAGACCTTGACAGTTTCTCAAACATGGGCCAAAAAACTCTCAGCAGTGCGTATATAGGATCGTCTGCAGCAGGATCAGTTGAGAGAGGCACTGCAAGATGACTGAATACGGCTCCCATCCTGGAAATTCAATAATCAGCCATTCAAGCTTGAGCTCAAGGAGTAGAGTGATTTATCGATTAATGTGAATGCTTGCACACTTTCTAAATTGCACTTAAAGACATACGGCACCTAATTGACAGTCTCATAGCATACCTGTAAAGCCCTCTTGTTGCAGAACTCAAAATTTGTGTATAACTAGCTGGATTATGTATGAGAGAATGGTTATTGTCTCCATCAATCTGAAATAATATCAATGTTTTAAATTGCAACTTGAAATCATTAAATGATAGCTTACAGTGAAATAATTACTCAGTTTTCAATGACTCAAATCAGTGACCCAAGCAGCAAACTGCTCACAGAAAATGCCACAAACTAAACAGTGGGATGTTTAGACAGGTAATCCACCTGGAATTTACTCATTGTCCTTTATCAGCAAAAGCCATTTAATGGATCTATGATTCTATAACCAACAACTTAAATGTCAAATCAAATGGCGAGTGATTCTTCACTTATAATCTACTAGGACCATGCACAGCCAGGGAAACAATTACATATATATCAAATACCACTCTTCAGCAGCAATAGAGGACCCATATATCTAATAATCAATGATTTGCAACATATCTTTATTCTCTCACTAAGTAAAAGTGGCCTCTGGTAGAAAGTATACAAAAAAGAACACCAATCAATAGCAATACAAATATCAAAACCTGGAAAGGATGTAATGCTGGCATAGAATAGCAATATCAAAACCGCATATCAACACTTTAAGGTAAAAGAAGAAACAGCCAAGTAGCAGAAGTCATAACAAAAGAAAAGGCAATGGTGTAGGGAAAAAACCAAAACTTACGAGTTTTCCGATAGCTTCGTAGCTAGCTGAAAGCAATCTGGCCAACAAATTGTTTTTTAACTCTTTATTTGAAACAGAGCCTAGAATCAGACTGGTTGCACTTACAACTTCTTCCTCATCTTCCAAAGGTAAATGCCTCTTCTCCAAAGCCTGAGAAACAAACATTCATTTTCAGTCAGGCTCTAAGCTACTTAGATAACTCTTAAAAAAGAATTGTGTAAATATATATATAGAAGCGCAGGTAACTAAGGCACCAATTGATCCATTGAGTTGGACAGATAGCAAAGCGCTCACATCTTAATTATGTACTAGAAAAATAAAAATGTTTCAAACAAGTAACAACTTTTTTCTTAAGCTAAATAAGCGGGTTCTAATTTCAACAGATAATCATTGAAAACTTATCACAACTTCTCAAACACAAAAAAAGGGGGCAAGTATTCATACATATACATAAAGACACTGAACCAGGGTAATATCCATTACCTCTCCTATCCATATTAAAATTTCCAAATTTGCAGGTTCATCAATTAGAGCAGAAGCATCTTCACAAATTTTATGCAGGGCAGTGGCACAAGCATTTGATGACACAGGATATGGAATCCCTGCAGCAAGAAATAATCTGCAAGAGCAAGTTAGCACCAACAAATATGAACAACATTAGATGCATGAATGCAAAATGGTGCATACAAGATATTCTTTCTTAAGGATGTTTAGAAAGCAAAAATAATAAAAAATTCAGAAAACATCATGGATTATGTATCCATTACATATATTGTGGCAGGCTATAGTCTGAAGTACTAAACCTTAACTAAAACCTCTAGTGATATATGCATATATTTCATTTCAATATACATCCCAGGAGAAGTGTATCCTTACAGTAAGGGCCTTGCATTAGTTTGAGAAGTAGATATCCACTTTGAATAGGAACCAATTACATCTGCAAGGGATCTGTATACCTGGAATGGAAATTTGTATCTTAAATAAATAAATCAGATTTCAAGACAGTTCTCCTTTGGCTTTAAAATTCCCTTCAATTATGAAACAGAAAAAAAAATTAATAAAAAGGAAAAGCTTACATACAATATGCATAAATCCCTTGAGCTCATCAGAATGTATAGAGGACAACATTGTCACCAACTGCTTAATCACTGAGAAATCAAAGGCCTGGCCTTCCTGTAAGACTACTTCAGAAACCTGAAATGTGAAACTCTTATGTATTTCAACTACATTGAGTAATAAGAAAATCTGTTAACCAGCAGTGACTCATTACAATGTGGCAGAGCTCAAATATGAAACATATGTGACTGCCAAAACTTTTACGAAGGTTTGGCACAAGTGAAATTCCAGGTTCACTCACAGACGAGCAGCTAGGAAAAAGAGAAGAAAAAATAAATAAAATTATCCCGAGGAATAAAAATTCAGAAGACAATCATTTCGGATCAAAGGATTGGGAGAAAACAAAATTCAAAGCCCCGCAAGCATGAATTGCCACTAGCCTCTTGTACAGAAAAACAAATTAATCCTAGTAATCCAGGAAGAATAATAGGATGAGTCCTGCATCCTAGAAGTCCGAGTGCAGAAATAGTATACATATACATATGGATATTCCTGCGCGTCAAAAAGTTAGTTTACACTTAGCCACCTAGTACATTTGGACGCCAACATATTGAAACTTATTACAAATATAATTTGTCACACTATTTAAAGGAATTTTACACAAGTTATTGTTCCTATTAAATTCACTTATCAAGATTTTCACAAGTTTACATTCTTTGAACACTAGCATCAACATTGAAGAATCCATTAACATTTCACTTTTTTGTTAGGCGAAAAATCACTAAGAAATTCATAGAGAGCTCAGGTATAAACAAGGTTTACTAAAGTAAACCACATTAAGTAACACAGGTTATGTGAGATGAAAAATCCACTGACACATCAATCCATTTGATCTCCATCAATCAATTTATACTGGCATTCAAGAAAACTTGCAAGTATCATGGGCAAGAGCAAGTACTCCAACACTGGAACAAGAATAAAAAAATTAACCTAATAGTTTCGACACAGTTAAAGACAGTAGCCAATTTCACTCAAAAACAAAAAGATCAGTTAAAAGATATTATACTTACCACATTAAGAGCAAACAATTTTGTTTCAACCTCCTTCCAAAGTATTGGTAGAGTTGCAGATATCCAACCACCAAAGAAGACCTAAAATGAGATGGGAAAATAAATGTACCAAAATCATATTTTAGCGCAATACTGCCAGCCAATTATCCGAGTGCATAGAAAAAAAATGGAATGCAACAATCTGAGGTGTTCAAAATTCATTTCTAATCAAGCAATTATATATATATTTATAATACAGGTTACTAAACCAGATCTCCAAGGTTCCTCTGACTTGCATTGATTTTGAACTTTGATACTTGGAACATATTGTGGTTCAGAGGCAATAAAGCATGAAAGATTACAACTAAAACTAGAGCTACATCATTCTATGTCATACACCTATCAAGTATCTCAGAAATGAACAACAAAGATAAAATTATAAAATAGAAAAGAAGCAAACAAGACAGACATGAAATACAGATAAAATGTAAAACTCTATCAATAACAAACTGGTTTTGGAGTTTTAGCTCAAACATAAAAAGCTTAAGACACTCAATCACAACTAATATGAGTATTTCAGGGTTTGACAGAGTAACTAGGTAACCAGTTCTTTTGTGAATTTAATGCACTATAATTCTCTCAATAACTGAGGAACAAATTTATGACAACATCACTTACCTTATGCAACTCGAAATAGCCACATAGGTATGCAAGAGTGTGTTAAGTGTGACCAAACACTTGCACTAACACGCTCCAAGACATTCACGTGAACATGTCACTCTCCACAAGTTAAAACGAGACAATGAAGATAAGAGGTCCTAGTATCTCTGGATTAGCTACTTGTGTTAGATTAAAAAATATATATACATTGAACCCAAATCCAAACAAACAATTAATTAGCATTTGATCCCAATTCTTCTTGAGAGGGAAATTACATGTTTAACCCTTGTCAAATTCCTATATATCTTCATATTACATGTTCAGATATCCTGTACAAGATGGTTTAACCTATCTTTCCTTGATAGGTAATAGTTAAGGAATTGAATTCTAGATAGAGTTTATGACAAAAATAATGCCATTGAAACAAGAAAGTAAGAGTACTATGAAGAAAAAAATTGGCCAAAGACTATTACTGATACATTTAGGTGCAAAAAGCATTCAACCCACACTCTTCAGCTTCTAGGTTTATCAAGCACAACAACAGTTAACATGAAACCAAACCAAAACAAATTCATCCATAAAGATCACAAAATTAATTACCATAAAAAACAATGTTGGAAAACAAAATTCATACTAGTTGAAACTACATGTCCATGTATCCTAAAAAAGTATACATGAAAAGATACTTGTTAAGGCAAGAACCTTTTGTATAAAAGTAGCAGGTTGTAAAAGCTGACAGATATCCACCAAAAGCTCAACAAGGTTCATTCTGAAAGTGACAAGACCGTCTGGAAGGTCAACCATGGCGTCATCATTAAATGTAGATTCATCCACCTGTTAAATGCAAGGCTTCATCATTGTTCATCTTTGAGAACTAAAGTTATAGCCAGGAGATGGTAGAGATTGAAATTACAGATAAAAAGCCTCTTAATGCATGTGAACCAGAAAATCTCATCATTAAATCAGCCATTTTCATCCTGCATGCAATCTTAGTACAGTAAGCAGCCAAAAGAAACTTGTATCAATCCAAGTTGACAAGAATTTTTTTTTTTTTAATATCTAACATAAAAAATTTATTATATCAATCTAAAGTTGACAAGAAATTTCTTTTTTTTTTTTGTGATAAGAAACAAAGAAGAATCTATTGAAAAGAAAGAAGAAGATACAAAAGTGGAGTAGTCCACAAAAAGAACCAAAAACAAGAGACTGGAACCTAAACTAATCTAAATAACAAGAATTTCTACCTTTAAACCCAACATAAACTATACAAAATTATCTTAAAACCCCTTCCCAAATTTAGATGTATAAAGAAAAATGAAGAATCTCGAAGATCTTATATGTACAAATCTTTTTTTGACAAGAAATTTTTTATTTATGTCTAACATAATTTATCAAGAAAAGAAGAAAGGTATATAGTTGGATAAGGAACCTGAACACGCAATAAAAAAGCATCAAGAAGAGCTGAAAATACAGAAAAAAACATGTCTTCAACATGTTTCTTATTTTTTGCAATGTTCACATCAAGGCCAAGTATATAGCTAGCAAGAGTAGACCTGAAAAAGAAAGAGATTGTATTATCATTCTTTGTCAAGAAGTAAATGCACTATTAACAACAGAGTGTACAGTAGGCTCCCAATCAAACTACCAAAAGAACTGGCTGAGAAAGTCGTCATCTTTTGCAGGAAAAATTAGCTTTCAACAAAAATGGTTCATAGGTAATGAGTATAGTTTGAAAGCATCTATAACCACAGCAACATATACATTCAACCAATGTGTAACTAAGATGAGATAAGAGTTTAGGGAAGGACAGAAAGTACATAATTATTGAGAATCAGAATTAAAGGTAAAATCATCAAATAAGTTCTTTTCATGTCTAGAACCACACTTCACCATAAACCGAAGTCTAAGATAAGTTCCAGGCTAAAACCAGCAAAAATTGAACCCCTAAACAATGCAAGAACCAGCATTATCAATCAGGCTGGGGTAATACAAGTATCTCTAAGTTAAGACAGTGAGAAATGTTTGTTTTCCGTATCATCTAAAATTGTATAACTAGCTTTGTTTGAACTTTTATTTACCCTCCAGATCTCATAATGAATAGATGAGTGTCTTCGGCAACCAGTACACCATAGTAAGGACAACTGGCACTATAATGATGTGTCCCACAAATCAAAACAAGTTCTTGATATTATCTAGTTAGGAAAACAAAAAATATACCAAATAATTTAAACATTCAAAATAGCAGCCAATCTTTTAGTCCTTTAAATGGTTTGACTTTTTATCTACCTTTAAGTTTTATTTGACCTCCTAAAAATGAGAGATGAATATTGTGTTTCTAAATATTTTAAGATCATTAAATATTATTGTCTCTTCCTTGGTCTTATAACGTCATTGACTTCAACAATTTCTTTTAGAGTGTTACTCTTGCTTCTACATTAATAAGTCTCATAGATAGACAAAATACTCTTTGAATTTCCTATGCTATTACCCTGCCTTGTCACGACAAAGCTACTTTTTAAAACCAATTCCATCCTTACCTCATTGACCATAAATCCAACTGCATTTTCTACATTGTTTCAACATTGAATACGTTATTTTACCTTACCCTGTTTATCATAAATTGCCAGCATTTCATTTCCTGTACTCTCAGCCCAAACATCATTCAGGAGCTAAAACCTTACCCTATAAAGCAGTATTCCATTTACAAGTCCTGTCCCAACTTCTCTCCATAAACCCAATAAATTGACACATGAACCTGTTATATGTATTGCAGTTGGGTTTAGTCTGTAATAAAAAAAGGCTGTTCTACATGTAATATCAAACATACAATTGAAACATCTGTAAATCCAATGACGTCCTCAGAAGCTCATTTAATAACCCTTTAGACAATAAAATTACACAATGCATCCACATCCTCTGACTTAAAGAAAAAAGAAAAATGTAAAACCTAGTTCACTTAGCTGAGATATAACCCAACCTATTTTTCCTACCAGATCTGAATAATATAATGACTCACATAGAGGAGCAAAAAAACCAAAAAAAAAAAAAACAAAAGAAAAGAAAAAACATGTACCAAAATTGCAAAGTTGAGTCTGCAATCTCCCAGTCTTCACTTGGATATGCAGCACAGCTGCCAACGCAATAAACATAAAACAAGAAATATCTCAAAATTAACCACACACAAAAAAAAGAAAAAGAAAGAATGTATGATAAAAGGATAACCTAATAATAGTCTATAGTAACTGCATTTCAAGGAACACACAGAACCAAAAAACTGCAAGGAGCACACTCAACATAACCAAGCTAACTGTCACAAATACGCCCCAAGGTGTTAAGAATACGTATGTGCAATGCCTAATAAATTCAGTACTCAATTTCGACATCAATCACCAAACACATTGGCTTCAAGCCAAATGCAATCAGCATATTTTATGATGCTTAGGGCCACATAAGGAGCTAGCATTGCAAATAAATAGCTTTTATTCTCTTCCGAACTAGATCAACTTTCCAGATGAGACCCAACAAAATATAAACAAAGAATAACCATAAATAGACACTATCAATAAGAAAATTATAAGCAAAAACATTGAGAAATCACCCTCAAGAGGGCATCCACCAGTGCCAATGCCTCAACACTTGCTTCTACAATCAATCCTGGTGCCTAATAGACAATAAATGTTAAAGAACATAAACAAGAAAGGGATTTCAAGAAATCTCAAGTCATAACCATAAGCATCTAGTAAGCTGCATCTTTATCTTGCTTTCTACATCAGTAATTTAAATTATATATATAGAGAGAGAGAATTGATCTAGTGGGAAACGTAGCTCACCACATGATGAGCTCCTGGACATGTAGCAGTATTCAGTAGTAGATTATAAACTGTGCAAAAGTTATAAAAAATTGTAAATTTACTAGACAGTGACATATGACAGTATTGCTCACCATATGGTGAGCTACATAGCCCACCATATATACATAGATATACATACATACATACATATATATATGCATGCATTGAAATGCCCAAAAATATGTGTATAACCACAAAAGCTTGCTAATCACTTACCGCCTGTCCAATCTCTAACATCAAGCATGCAAGGCCACCAATTACTTTCTCATCCCTATCATTAATAGATGGTAGAAGAAGTAGTTCTTTAAGAAAAGGTACTCTACATAACAAAACCTGAGGTAGCCCCTACAAAAGCAAGCTTAACTTACAAAAATAAATCATTCAGAAAAAAGGTTTGTACACTAAATTTAATCACAAAAGGATGAGTTTGGTCAGCAGCAATTCTAGTTGACAGATAGGTTATAAATTGCCATAAGGATATAAATTGGCATTAGGATACAAGTAGTGAACACATTGCACGGTTTTCTCATCATATGAAAGAACCCCAATTTCGTGCATGCAAGATTTGGCTTAATGTCAGACACATTCCAAAAAAAGGGAGAAAGAGAAAAGAACACTAATTGAAAAAAAAACATATAAGCACAACATATGAGGTATGGAATCACAACTTATGTAGACATTGTTGTTCTTGATAAATCACATGGGAGTAATATCTTTTCATCACTTTACAAAAAGGACAATAGTTATTACATAAATATCCCTCTTTTCCATATTTAGATAAATGACATTTCCACCTAGGTCCACATGGCATGCCTAAATATCTCTTCAGTTGCACACACTAACTTGGAACATTATGGACTCCAGAGACTCTAAACACTAGATCAAATTGATCAATCGCATGCATAACAAGCATTAAAGGGATATTTGATTACACCATTGTAGGCATAGTGGATAGTGTATCCATTATTCTTGCACAGAGTGCATGAGCCTACCTCATGCCAACTCACAAGTTCAATAAGAACTTCAGTGGCCACATCAAATGACGATGGTACCTGAAACAAGCAATATAATGACAAAAGTATCCACATTAATGCCATTAGTATTAAATGCAAGCAACACCCCATTGATTAAACAAATAAAACTTATTAATATACCTGCAGAGAATTGAAAACAAAATTAAGAAGCGGATGTGCAGATAATGAGCCTTGGGGAATCTCTGAAAAGCATCCAGCTCGAACCTGAACGCTATAATGTTATCACAATTTGAAAATCATATATATGCTATGACCCCCTATCTTAAATGGAACGCAAATCTAGGATGGAAATCCATTTCATTCTTCAATCTGACATTGTGAAGTAAAACCTAACAATTTGATTGAGGAGAATAATGAAGGTAGCAGTGCTGCTTGTGACTTGAATTCATTTTAATCATCAAGGCAAGCTATTGATGCAATTTTCAACAACTATCTTACCCAACTTAATAAGCAACGCAGAATTTTTCTGTTCCTTTCATGTAACTGAACACCACCATCAAACCTTTTCTCAGATTGCTGCAGGAGGAACTCAACAACCATAGCTGTGTGGGAAAGCAGCTGATTTAAACGGACAAGGCATGATACAAGAAATTAATTAAGACATATAGAACAAAGAGCAGACATAACCAAAAAAATATATAGGGAAAAAAGAATAATTAAGAAAGTAGGAAGAGTGGGGAATATATGAATTAAACAAAAAGAAAAATCCTAAACCTCTTGGCCATACCGGCTTCTATGCATCGCACTTATATTACAATCAGAAGTTTGACTGTCTACAACTTCTTCTCGAAGAACAGTTAACATTTCAAGAACAGCAATATTGTCATCATCCTGGCTCTGTAGATTCTGGAGACTGTAAAAGAGCTTCTCAATGGGTTTTCCAAGCTCAACAGCACGAAGAATAAGGGCAGAGAGTGCAAGACAGATTTGTGTCAAAAGCTGTCATTAAGATAAAACATAACTTATTGGATAGGAAAAGAAAAGAAAAAAACAAATCCTTTTGAAACATGAATGCAGTGGTGCTCTGCACCGCACAGAATCCTCTCGGAGAAAGAAAAGCTAGATCACCTGAGGAGGACCCGAACTAAATCTTTTGGCAGCCACCAGAAGAGCATTTAGCAAAGCATCTTTAGCTGCTGACTGCAAAAAATATCCTTCATTCTGAACCTGCACTGAGATAGTGTGCATAAGTAATATACATTTGTGACAGTTCGATATAATTTCAAACAAGTACATAAATTGAGTAACTCTTAAATCTTAATCACTCAACCTTATGTCTTAGCTTGGATTGTTTCTTTGGTATAGTCATTTGGATGTAATGCTTTAATCATTTAATGTTTTTCTTATTTTAGCGTGTATGTTCCTTCTAATTTCTAAATATAACTAAATAGAAGAAGAATTCTCGTGTTACCAAATCCGGCAGTCCAAAAACACATCAAATAAACGGGTTTTAGTTTCACATAATGAGATAAATGGATTTTTTTTTTCTTTTTTGTTCTTCGGCGCCTAATTCTAGCGCCACTTCTTAACAGAAATCAAGGAGCAAAACCCTAGAAATTACATTTCGCCTAAGAATCTAAGAGGCGAAGAACTCGACTTCGAAATCGGCGAGGAAGGACTGGCGGTCGGAGGTGAGAATGGAGGTGGCGACCTCCCAAGCGGCGTCGGTTTGCTGAAACTGAACGAGCCATTGATTGGCAGCGACGCGGTTGCAAGATTCGGTGTCGTGATTCAAGACGTGAACGGCCTGAGCTACCTTGATTTGCAAGTCCATGTCTATTATTATTATTATTATCCTCGTCTGTTTGATTTTCTGCTTAGCAATCGCATTCCTCTTTCATCGGACGGCTACGAGCGTTGCGAAGAATCTAAGTGTGTTAGGTTGTTGGTAGTCACGGATTGGATGGACGGAGCCTGTCTTGTTTTCAATTTGTTTCTTTTTAATTAGTATTTCTTTTATTTTTTTAATCTTTATTTTTCGTCAATTCAAGATTGATCTGACCATGAAGAGGCTAGCCAGTAGCCACTACTCGTAAACTACGCGATTTGATTTTTTCTTTTAAATCAAATCCAACTAGGTTCAGTATTTTAAAAATATAAAATTAAAATTGATTTTTTGTGATTCGATTTTTTGTGATTGATTTTTTTAATTTTTTAGTTATTTTTTATTTTAAATTATAAATTTTTTTAATTTATTTTTCTAAATTATTTAAGACTCATTTGATTAAATTTTTTAAATAAAATTTTTAAATAAAATTTTTAAATTAAAAATTTTTAAAATAAAACTTTTAAAAAAAGTCATTATTCGTTTAATTATCAATTAATTTTTTTTAAATATATTATTAAAAATACTTATATGTTATTAAATTACTAAAAATAACATTAAATAAAATTTATATTTAAATTCTAAATAATTTAATTTTTTTATATATAAGTTTAAATTTATCATGTATTTTCTCAAATTTAATTTATTAAAAAATAATAATTAAGTAAAATCAATACATAATAATCAATGAATCAATATGAATTATTATATTTTGTACCAAAATAAAATAACACTTCTTTTTATTTAAAAAATAAAATATCAACATTGATAGATTCTTATAAAAATATAATAGTTGTAAAGATATGGAGAATTATAGATATAACAACTTTTAAAAAAAAATTAAATGTTAGTTGAATAAGTTTATTTTTATTAAGGGTACAATATGGAAATAAGAAAATATTATTAGAATATATATAACATTACACAAATATTTAAAAAACTCAAAAAGCTTTACTCCCAAAAGCCCAAAATTTGAGCTTTTAAAAGTAGATGTAAAATAATTTTCTTAATCTCCAAAAGCTTTTCTCTAATTATAAACAAACGTCATAAAAATTTTGAAAAGAATTTTTAACATTAAAAAAACTCTTTTGATTAGTAGAGAAGCTCAACCAAACGGGCACTTAGTAGATTATTTTTATTTTTTTTATTTTTTTATTACACGTTATATAAAAGTCACTAAATTTATTCATATAAATTATATAAGTATTTAAAAATTAAGTTGACTAAGTTAATATATATTACACGTTACATTATACGTTATATATTATATAATCAAAACAAATTTCATTACACATTACATAAACTATTAAATTTGTTCTTATATATTATATATGTCTTTAAAAAATTAAGTTGATTAAATTATTATATATTATACGCTGTATATTATATAATAAAAAAAATTTCATTATATATTACATAAAGCACTAAATTTGTTCTTATATATTATATAAGTATTTAAAAATTTGGGCTAGTTTTTGAGTTTTTTTTTAATTTTAAATTGTAAGCTGTTTTAATTCATTTGTCTAAATAATTTAGTAGATCCTTTTTTGAACTATTTTTTTTGGTCTATTTCATATTAACATAATTATAATTTTCTTAATTTGAGATAAATTTAAACTTTTTATTTATTAATAATATATTAATTTCTAACAATGTCTATAAAATAAAATTCTCTCATTTAATAAAATTACAATTAGAGTTTTTTTAATTTTTGATTATAATAATGAGTGGGTAAAATTATATGTGGATAAATATATTTGTATTTTCAAATTCCAAATTATTTAGTGTCACGTGATAATTTAATTAAAATTTACTAAAAAACTCGATTTTTTTATTCGGTTATTTTTTTTGGGAAAACTGGACCGGTTGATTTTTTCAAAAATAAAATCGAACTAATTTTTTATGGCAAAAAAACGATTCGAACTAATCGGTTCGGTTTAATTTTTTGGTTACTAATTTTTTTTGCTTACCCTTAACACCCAATAAGCTCAACTATACTTTTTACTGTCAACTTTAGGGTCCACCACTATTCATCATTTTCCTCCTAATAAAACACAAAATGTGTAAATTACATGTATATATTATATGAATAATGACATTTTTGTTTTAGAAGTACAGACTAATCAGTTTTATCTCACATATTTTAAAATAGATAATTTTGTTTTAGTTCATTAGTTAGTTTCTATTAAATTTGATAGTAGAAACACAAATTTAAATTATACTAATAGAGTAAGGCAAGTGTTAATCTCTGATTAATTAATAATAAAAGTAAAAAAGTAAAAGAAGACACGTGGCACATTCTTATAGAGTTTAATTTTAATACTTATTTTTAATAATTTAATAAAAATAAAAATAGCTCTATCACCATCATTGGCTATCAGTGGCGTAGATTGCCATCGGACTTCGATGATAAAAATGATGTCGTCGCTTTCTCTCTCCATCTGTTTGGCCATCTTCCTATCATCTTTTGCTAAAAATAACTCCACAATTATATAGATCATGAAAAATATAGTTCAATAATGTAAAATTTGGTAATTTTACGACCTTCATTGTCGCTGGAAAACAACGACCGACAATGGGTCATCGGAGATGTTATTTGTTTATTTATAATTTATAAAATAAATTATTAAACTTATCATAGCGTGACACGTGTTTATATATATTTTATTTTCTTAAAGGTTTTAATTTTATTTATGTGCCATGTGTCCTGTTAAAATTGTGTCACATAGACTTTAGTGAGGGCCTGATTATCATTGTACAGAGAAAATATCTTTGGATTAGGATAAAACTGTCCATTTTGAAACATGTAGAATAAAAGTGGGTATGAACCCATACTCTTAGAATAAAAATGTCTTTATCCCTATATAATATATATTTTTAGGTATATCATCAAATATATGTAACATATAAAATTTAATTATACAAATAAAATAGTAAACTAACATAATTATAAATAAGTAAATAAAATTTGGCATGTGCAATGGAGAGGCATGCGTGTAGCGCTATGCTAAAGCCAAAGAAACCTCCCCTCAAACGGGTACTTACGGTTCTCATCAGCTCTAAGATACAACTCAAATGTTCTCTACCACTCTTCTCAATGAACACAACAGCCGGAAGAAAATACCAAGTCTATAATGTAAAAGTTACAAGGAAAATAGTTTGTAAAATTTAGAGTATAGCCTTAGGATGTATATATGTGTATAGATTTAGAGTAGAGAATGACCCATTTATATAATAGTCATAAGGTTTAAGGTATTAATACAAATATTTATTTAACATGATTACTAATTTTAAATATTTTATAACTCAAATATTAATTGTGCAATTTATATTTAAAATTTGTAACTCTTAACTTAATTTTCAGTAACATGAATTTGAAATTTTAAATTGTAACTTCAAGAATTTATAATATGCATTAAGTTTAGTAAATTACAATTAATTTTAATTTTAATATAAGATTTTAAAATCTTTTTTTAATTCCAACAATTCCCATAAAGGTTTGAAAACCTTCTATAAGTATTAAGAGATATACAACTAATTATACATTACAACAATCTATTATGCAATCGGTATAAGTGACTTTTGAGCTTAAACCTATACTTAGTGTAAATAGCATTCATTTAAATTTTTGAGTGAACTATGTCTTGAACTCTATTTTTTTGATCAAATTTCAACTACTACACACATAATAGTAACGATGACTTAGTTTTGCGAGTTAGCACTATTAATAGCCATGTGCTCATATCTTAATTCTCATGAGAGCTTTAGGGAATAGCCCATGGTTGTAGTCTCATGACAATTCTCACTTAGATGAGTCCTCCAATGGCATATGTAACTTATGCCTGACAAGAGTATGCTCGTCTTGGACTCATTAGGATAAGTACCTTCATAAACGTCATATTGTAGCACTTTTTACCATACGGATGAGTGAACCTATACCTTTTCTAAGATATATACGTAACTGTTGTGCTATAAAAGTCACGCAATATAGATTGTTCCTACCCATTGAACATTCTTCATGGGGTCTCCAATCACAAAGGTTGGGTTACCTTTCTAGGTGACTTCCACGCGGGCTTAAGCCTATTCTCCTTGACAATTCTATGATAACTTTCCTCGAAAGCCCTTTTTTCAATTGATCAACTAAGTTAAACTCAAATTTGACATACTTCAAAGTTATAACAGTATTACTTAGAAGACTTTTAACAGACTTATATCTTACTCTAATATATCTGTTCATCTTTTTGTTTGTATAAGATTGCTTCACTAATCTATAACAGTCTTACAATCACAATGCATTAGAATTGTAAATAAACTTCTACCTACAACAGATGTCTCTATTATAACACTTTTAGTTCATTCAACTTCTTTACAAGCTATATCAAGAATTAAAAGCTCAAACTCTATAGTGCTTCTTGAAATTAATGTTTGTTTCTTAGAACCCTAAGATATAATTACTCCTCCTAAGAGAAATATATAACTAGTTGTAGACTTAATATATATATATATATATATATATATATTATCAGTTATCCAATTTACATTACTATATCCCTCTATCACATAAGAGAAACCTTGATAACACAAGGAATAGTCAATGAAACCTCTAAGAAATTTGAAAATTCTCTACAGTGCATTCCAATGTTCATTATTAGGATTATAAGTATATCTACTAAGTTTTTTCTACAACATATGATATATCAGGCCTAATTTTGTTGGCTATATATAATAAAGATCCTATCATTTGAGAATATCTCAATTGAGATACAGGCTCTCCTTGATTTTTCTTTAACTCTATACTATGATCATAAGGTGTAGAGACAAATCTACAATCAAAGTATCCAAATTTTCTTAACATTTTCTCTATAGAATTTTGTTGATATAATATAACACCTTTTGAAGTCTTTCTAATTCTCATGCCGAGAATCATGTGAGCTTCTCTTAAATCTTCATATCAAAATTCTTAGACAAGTAAGCTTTTACATCATTTACTGTCTCCAAATTTGATCCAAATATTAAAATATCATCTACATGTAAAGCTAATATGACATAAGCTCCATCATTTTCTTTATAATATATACATTTGTCAAACTCATTTATCTTAAAGTCATAATTTAAAATCACTTTATCAAATTTCTCATGCCATTGCTTTGGACCTTACTTAAGACCATAAAGAGATTTTACTAACTTGCAAACTTTATATTCTTAATCATTCACTATAAAACCTTCAGGTTGTTTCATATATATTTTTTCCTCTAAATCCTCATTCAAGAAAGCAATCTTTACATTCATTTGATGAATGACTAGATTATGAATTGATGCTAATATAATCAATATCCTAATTATTGTAATAGTAGTAATAGGTGAATATGTGTCAAAAGTAATCTATTCCTTATTTTTGTGTAAAACATTTAGCTACTAACCTCACTTTATACTTATCTGTAATACCATCAGGTTTAAACTTTTTCCTAAATACCACTTGTAGTCTATTACCTTATTTTCAGTAAGAAGATCCATTAAAACCCAAGTACTGTTTTGAACAATAAAATCAAACTCATTATTAATGGTTTTCTTCCAAAAAGGTGCATTTATAGATTCTATAGCTTCTTTGTAATACGTAGGATCTCTTACTACTAGAAAAGTATAAAAATCTTATCCAAAATTCTTAGCTACTTTAGGTCTTTTCTTCTCCTAAGTTCAACTTGTGATTTATCAATAGTCATACTACTATATAGTTAATCATTAGTTGAAGTTTGATTATAACTTATAGGCTTCTTGACTTTGTTTTTGAAAGAAAAAATATCTTCAAAGAAAGTTGCTTCTCTAGATTCTATTATTAAGTTAGTGGAAATTCCACCAACTTCAAAATTTGTAACTAAGAATCTATTAACATTACTATTTTGAGCATAGCATATGAAAATAGTATCTATAGTTTTAGGGCCTTTCTTATTTCTCTTGAGATTAGGAATGCTAACTTTTGCTAGACACCCCACACTTTAAGAATATTAAGATTATGAGCTCTACCATTCCAAATCTCATAAGAAGTTTTATCTTGATCCTTTATTGTTACCTTATTTAATATAAAATATACAGATAACATTGCTTCTCCCTATAGGTTCTCCAGTAAACCAAAACTTAATAATATTGAATTCACCATATCTATTAAAGTTTTATTTTTTCTTTCAGCAACAACATTGGATTGTGGTGAATATGGAGGGGTTACCTCATGTACAATTTCATTTTTTTCATAAAATGTATTAAAAACACTAATTGTATATTCTCCTTCTCTATCAGATCGAAGTTTCTTAATCCTTTTCTCTAATTGATTCTCTATCTCATTCTTAAATACTTTGAATTTGTTAAAAACCTCATCTTTTGTCTTAATCAAATATATATAACAATATTTTAAACAACCATCAAGAAAAAAAGTCGCAAAATATTTATTACCACCTCTAGTGTGTATCCTATTGGAATCACAAATATCACTATGTATAAGTTCTAAAACTTAAGTATTTCTTTCTACGGACTTAAAAGGCTTTTCTAATTTGTTTAGTTTGTATACAAAATTCACACTTATGTTTAAACTTAATTTGTGTCTTAGGTACTAAACCAAGATCCATCATTCTTTTAATCTTCTTTAAATTCACATGACCAAGTCTCTCATGCCACATATTAATAATTTCAACATTAAGAACTTTATAAATTTTATTGAAATTTGAAACATTATTAAACTTAAACAAACCATCATAAATATATCCTTTACAAATACATTATTTGTTGAAATCATTACTCTATTAACCTCTAATACAATTTTGTATCCTTGTTAGACTAAAAAAGATCCATTAATAAGATTTTTCCTCACTTTAGGTGCGCGCTTTACATCATTGAATCAAAATCTTTCCAGATATCATCTTGAATTCAATATCTCCAACACTAAGTACTTAGGCGATAGAATTATTGCCTAGAGTCACACTTCCTCCACTTGAGTGCAGATAATTTTTAAAATAACCTCAGTCAAAATAACATGTACATTTACACCATTCATTATTTTAAATACATAATTAACACTTGGAAGATTAGAATTATACTTAATAATGGGTTTACTCGAATCATCTTTGTCTTCTAGCATGTTAACTTGGTTCTTTTCAAAAAACTTTAAGCTTAGACTTGCGAACCTTAGTCGTTTTGAAGTAACAATCCTTAGCCATATGGTTGGTTCTTCTATAAACATAGCATGGCTTATCCTCTTTGCCTTTAGAATTCTTAGGATTGTTATGGTAAGAGTTTTGATCAAACTTAGCCTTAAAAGTTTTCTTATTGGGACGATAACCATTGTTTTTTTTAATTATTCTTTGAGCTTTTTATTAGGTTTATCTTAATTGTCTCATTCAATCACATCATTGAACCTATTTTTCTCTTCGAGTCTAAGTAAATTAATCACTTATACTATGGTAAGTTCTACTTGTCTATGCTTAAGAGACTTTGCAAAGTCAGACCAACTAATGGGTAACTTATCTATCAAATAAAATATCTTATAATTTTTACTAAGTTTGGTATCATTTTTCTCAACCTTTCTTAAAAGCTCTTGAAACTCAGGAATTTGATCATTCATTGATTTTGAGTCTACCATCTTATAATTATTAAATCTAGACACAACAAATCTATCTATATTAGTGTCTTCTATTCCATAAACAGCTTCAAGAGTATTCTATAAATCTATGGCATTCTAGATGAAAATTCTATATAAGTAACTCAAGAGGATGGGTGAAATGGGTAATTTAAATATTAATGCACTAATATGAACAATTGATGTAATTATTTAAAATGTAAACAAATTTAACAACAAATAAATTAGCACAAGATGATAACTAAAATGGAAAAATAAAGAGAATGAGGGATAGAGAGAATTACATCCGGATGTTTACGTGATTCGGCACTCCACACGGCCTACATCCACACCTTAAGCAACTTGTGTTAAGGATTCCACTAGCTTGCCTTAAACAAAGGCAAAAAATTAATACACTTGACTTTCAAGGTGTTAAGAAACCTCTACAACAAATTAGTTTTCAAGGTACCAGTTGAACCCTTACAACAAAAGAGTAATCACTCTACTCTCAAAGTGTTTCCCACAAACACTTAAATAAATCCAATACAATAATTAGAGCAAATACAAAAGATTTTAAACTCTTAAATGAGCTAATATGAAGGTATAAGAATGAAGAGGTTCTTAATTTGATACATGATGCCTCTTCAATTGTAAAGAGCTTCAAATGAGTGAGGTATTTATAAGTAGCCAAAAAATTAGACGTTGCTAAAGTCTTACTACAATGACTTGAATGTTGCTACAGTATTGTTACAATGACTTGAACGTTGCTACAGTATAGCTACAGTGACTTGAACGTTACTACAATACCCCACTACAGTGATCCTGCCAAAGTTTTGATATTTTACATTTTAGTCCATTTGGTATTTTGATAAACATCATAGAGATGGTCCGACAAAGCACTCAAAAATTGATTATAACAATGATAATCAATGTCCTCTTTCAAATAAATTAGTAAACTAACACAATTATAAAACAAGTAAATAGAATTTAGCCTATGCAATGTGTAAACGTATTATGCATAGGGTAAGCGTGTACATTTTAATTTTTAATTTTACATGTTTTACGTGCAAAATATTCGTAATGGAATATAAAATACACATCTCATTACATTAAAGAGATAAAAGGAAGCTTATCCTTGAAGCGTGCTTTAAACAATTCTAGTCGAGGATATAGTGGGATCCCTACAGCTAGAATGGTAGCTTCTTTACTCAGTAGAAATTATTGCTGCAGCAACTCTTACTTCTTGTATTACTCGATCAGTACTCTAACTATTATTGTTTATTTAACTTGCTAACTAAATTCTCTTCACTTGCTTGAAATGATTAAAATGATGAAGCCCTTTATATAGCAAATGTTGCCATCCATTTAGCAAATCAATTTGCAATTAGTGGCTTGTAATTACAAACATGACAAAAATTTAGGAGTTAAGCATGACAAGGCAACAATTGCCCATATCATACTTCAAAAAATTACTCAGTGGCAAGGTGTATATGTTGGCCGAACATAAAGGAAATTGGTGTCCAAAAAAGGCTTGTTAATTAACATAACAAAGCCACCTCATCCTAAGAAAAAAGCATGAAAAAGCCTTTAGCTTTCAAATAAAATTAAAAATAGTCAACATATACTTGGAAAAAAAGCATGACAATTCATTTCATTTGAAATGAATTGTCTGAATGCATGGCACCTCATGCTAAAGAAAAAGCATGACAATGTCTCATACTTGGTGAATTGGCCAAAAATACTTCTCATATGTTGGCCAAATGGTTTCCGTTTGTCATGCCATTACAAGTTATTGGCATGACACATGACAACAAATTATAGGATAAAGTGGCAAGTCCCACTTGCTACTTGTCAACATTTTGAGCCTAACATTTAAGCCCTGTCAACTTCTTGAGAGACCCTAAAATAATTCCTACTTTCTGAAATCTTCCCATATAGAACCATTTGATCCGGTGCACTACCTCAGTGCTTAACAAGTACACTTCATATTGTGAGACTCCCTATGTTTACAGTTGTTTGTTTTATGAAACTTTTCTATTAAATGATACCCAACACACAAGTTATGAAAATTACAAAATAGTACGTTGAACCATACAAGTTGAGGTTACTATATATTCGTGTTTTCTATATGATGTTATACCCCTCTTAATTTGATAGTTGCTCATTTTGAATGTGAATATGCTGCTTCTTATGTGTATTAATTTTATTTTATAGGTTTCAAGTTAATGGAGCTATTTGGAATAAAAATTCAAAGAAAACAAGGCAAAAAAAAAAATCCAAATATGCTACAATAGATTGCTACAGTGCCAATGAAAGTACTAGTAAATAATATTTTTTGCTATAGTGCTCTATGCCTGAGAGCTAAATTACCTAGGTGCCAAATCGGGTTAATTTTAGTAGAAAGCTTGGCACATAGGTGCCAAAAAGTGGCACCTAGGCACCACCAGCATCCCCAATTCCATTTTTTACTTTATACGCTAATTTTGAAGCCTATTTTGAAGTCTATAAAAAGAAGATTAAAAGTCTAATTTACAAAGGGGGAGGTGAGCATGAAATAGACAAAGAAACAAAAGATTTTAGTAAGTAAAACATAATTGAGCTTGGATTTGGATAAGACTATTGAAAATTGAAAGCTTCTTGAAGATTTCTCCAACTAGTTCCTTCTTTCTCTCTACTTCATTTACATTTATTTCAAGTTTGTAAATGTCTTTTGTGTTGATTTGAACATGAGTACTTTTATGAATATTTTGATGGATGTAATTAAATATTTCCCTATGGATTACTAGTTTACATGTTCTAGGGCTTGATGGAATTCTATTGAACACTATGTGTTGATGTTGTTATATAGTTAATGACTATTTTATATTCATTCATTTATTCTTTTTATGTCCTTAATGCTTCTAATTTCATTGAGAAATGAATTAGATGATTTAAATAATTTAGGTTATGTACTTATGAGAGTCTAATCTATATGTTGGTTGTAAAAAGCATAGGTTTAAGTTTATTGAGTTAGGAGACTAATAAACTTAGGGTAGTCATATAAGAGTAGCTTAATGCATGTATGTATAATGGTTAGATAGGGATATTAACCTAGTTGTATATACGTAGGGTCTCATCGATACTCGGGAGAGGTAATGAGATTAGTTATATTACCCAATCCCTATTAATAGTATTGGTGTTTAGATTTCGGTATAAAGTAATAGAGACACCGTATAGTTACCCAATTCTAACCCTATTAAAAATATATTTTTATGGTGCGTGTGAGAGATATTAAACCTAATTTGGTAATTTCACACTCAGTCGGAGAGCGGATGACCCTAGAATATTTCTGGAATTTTTCTCTATTGGCTTGGAAAAGGAAATTCTAATTTACTACATGAATTTTTATTTAAGGGTTATGTATGGACAAGCCTTTATTGAGAAACACAATCCATATGTTAGAGAATGAACCAATTAGAGACAATTTCATGGATTGCCAAGTTGGGAATTCTAGTTAGTTCATTTGACTATTCTAACTAGATAGTTAGAAAGGAACCAATTAAATCCTTCTATTTTGAACTAATGGCAATTTAGAAATTTTAAGTTAGTTAAGAGGCAAATTGCTCTTTTGGGAGAGCACTATATAAGGAGGAAGTGTGTAGAATTTTTGGCTAAGTTAAAAACAAAGATAATTAGGGTAAAAAGAGAGAAAATTTGGCCAAGGTGAAGGGGGTGCTGCTACAGTGAAATTTCAAATTTTTTTCATTATTTGTCACGCTTAATCAAGCTAAAATAAGGTCAAGTACAAGTTCCTAAGATCAATTGAAGCCTCCATTAGTAAAAATTCAAGAAAAATAAGTAAGAAAAGTATTATTTTATGATGATGATATGTGAACTTTCAAGATTGCTTCAATTGATGTTCTTGTTGGGATTTGTGCTTACGTGCCATCCCTTTATGTATGAATATTTGTTTAATATTTATACTAGTATTATTATTTCATTAAATCACTAATTATATTTATGTATGAATAAGAGTCAGCGATATCTAAAGAGTTAGAGCCTTGTCTGAAATAAAACAAAGACCTAAGAATATATTAGTAATGACGTAGTTGCAAAGAGTTACAAATAGTGCTAAAAAATGTCATTATGCAAATATGTTCTCAAATATTATGTTCCTGATCTATCTTCATTGATGCTGGTCTGTCAGTGAATACCTTAATAAATATATAGATTGGTGTATGTTTATATCTGGATGGTCCTGATGGTTAGTCTTAGCAAACCATGAGTTTAATAGAAGCTCGTATAGAGATACAGGTATTCAGTAAGGACTGAATATTGAACAGACTCATAAAGATCTCCAATAGACATCCCATAAAGCCGTTAATGGAGAGTCTTTCAATTTGAGTAATATTCGTGGTCCTTTGACCTGAGTGCCACGGTGGGCTTGTGAGTGATCCACCATACTTTGGTTCCACACATGTCAGAAACCTTTCATGGTCTGACCGCTGGATGTCGTTGGGTATGGTCCGATGCTCATGGAGTCCGGTGTGCATAGATATGGGATCCATCAGCTCATTTGGTTGAGTATTATATCCTAATGCTCTATAGATTGTATTTCAGAAAGTCTTATCGCCATAAGCAGTAATTCTCGGGAAAATAGTTTAACCTTAAGGATAAATAATATTACAAAAGTATTTGAGAATATTATTTATTGAAATACAATTCTAGAGATAAGCTTTCGGTTGGGCATATGGAGATTTGACGGTGTTGATCTATATCTCTGCTTTAATCGGATATAAATGATGGAGGGATTATATGAATATGTTATAACCTCAACTTGTATGGTCTAACGCATCGCTTTGTAATATCCGTAACGTGTGTGTGGGGCATTGTTCACGGACGTATGGAGCAGTTTCATATAACAATTCGGGCGTGGATCTAGAGAGTCTCACAATATGAAGTGTAATCATTGTGCACTGGGGCAGTATAATGGATTGAACAGTTCCATCCTAGAAAATCCAGCAAACCGAAAATATGTTTTGGGGTTCCTTGGGTTATGCTCTTATTTAAACTTAAATGTTAAGTATATCATTTAATTAGTTGACAAGAGTTATTAACTAATTAAATGTTAACAAGTGGCATAATTTTATTCCATGAATTGTTTTACCATGAATTCACCTATTAACCATGTTAGTAAAATCAAATAAAGTAAATGTTAATTATTTAAATAGTTTTTGAATAATTAAACAAATATTATTTAAATAAATAAAATATAATTTTATTTATTTGATATTTTATTCCTAAATGGAAGGCATACCTAATTTGAGAAACATAAATTAAATTAAATAGAGCACCATTTTGTGATTAATGGTTAATTTTATTAGACCATTAAAATGGCCACAAAAAATTATTTTGATAGTTGGCCACTTAATCTAATTTTTGTGGAGCACTTGTGAAGTGTTGAGAGCACTAAAAATGGTTGAGTTTTATGTGTATAAACAAGTGTGTGAATCAAAATTCATGCAAGGATAGAAAGGAAAAAGAAGAGTTGGTTTTGAGAGAGTTTTTCATTGAACAAAGACTTGTGAGAAAAATTAAAGGAGAAAGAAAAATAAATCATTCTTATTTTTTCTTTCAAGTAATCAAAACCTTGTTGCTGGAGATTATACTGCCGCTATTCTAACTTCACAATCTCACCGGATTGTTGTGAACTAGAATTGAACAAAAGTGCACTTCAAGGTGAGCTCAAAGTTAGAGCAAAGAAATCCGGATTTGAAATCTTCATCGGAGGTCTTCAAAGGTATGTTTTCTGTATTCTTAAGTTGTTAAGAATTGAAGTACATGTGTATATGTTGAATACATGATAAATTCCGCTGCCAAATTCATGTATATGATACATGTGTTTAGTTTTTTCAATATGTACACAATCACATGCATACACTCTAAAATACGTCAATAGTTCTTATATGTATTCTTGGTTTAGATTGAGTTGAATTCTAGTGTGGAGTTTGAAGGAGTCATCAAAATGAAGAATTGGTAAGGTAAGAATTAGGGTTTTGGGTGACTTTGATGTAGAGACTTCAATTGGTTGTGATTAGGGCATTAGAATGAAATTGGCTTGATTTTGATACAATTGGAATAAGAAATTGTAAAAAGAAATGTGTTGAGTAGTGGATGTAAATTCAGCCACTTTAGGCAAGTTAGGGTTGAGTTGTGTTGTGATTGAATTGTTGTGTATAAATGGTGTATTATGTAAATTGAATGTATATGGTTGATGAAAAATAAAAAATGAAGAAAATGAGACATAATTGTCCATTTTGGTAAGGTGAAGGGCAATTATGTCCAACCAAAGTTATAGGGTGTTAAGAAATTTTCAGTGCGTCGGATTGTGAGTTAGATTAGATTAAATGACTCCGTAAATAAAAATCAGAAAGTAGTATCCATCTGGGCTTTGTATGCTGATTAGGGCGTTTAGTAGTTAAATGAGATTCTAGCATTTGAATTGGTTCTAAATGTCATCTATGGCGTATAGGTGAAGAAAATTGAGACCGATAGTGGGAGCAGAAATTCGGAGAGAAATTGAGTTCAGAGCGGTTATGAGTGAAAATCTGTCATTTTGTTTCTTTTTCGTTTATTTTGTTTCCGAATAATAAAATTGTATGTGTTTATGTGCTTTTAAATGCATAAACATAATTTATATGATTTTGATATATATATCCATAGATATACTGTTACATGTTTAGTTTAAGAAACAGTTTTTAAACTACTGCATTAGTTTCAAAAGGCCATTGATATCCTTAGATTATAGTGGTGGTCATGGTATTAGACTCGAACGGTATATCCCGTACACATGAGCAGGTATTGGGGAGAGTGTGTCACTAACTCCGGGAAGTCGGGTTGTCGAGTCATGTGAGTCGCGTTATGTGTACGAGGTACATCGCCTACATATATCAAGACAATACCCTGTACATATAGAGCGACTCACATAACTCGATAACCCGACTTCCTAGAGTTAGTGACACACCCCCCAAAACCTGCCCGATGTGTAATCTGAGGGATATAATAGCCAAGTCATAAACCATCACCACCACTGTAATCTGAGGGTACCAATGGCCTTTTGAAACTAATGCAGTAATTTTAAAGCTGTTCCTTAAACCGAACATGTAAAAACATATCTATGGATATATATCAAAATCATAAATCATATTTATGCATTAAAAGCACATAAAATATGCAATTTCATTATGCAAAAATATAATAAACGAAAGATAAACAAAATGACAGGTTTTCACGCACAATCGCTCCGAGCTCAATTTCGTTGCAGATTTTTGCTCCCATTACGAGTCTCAGTTTTCTTCACCTACATGCCATAAATGGCATTTAGAACTAATTCAAATACTAAAATCTTATTTAACTACTAATTGCCCTTTACCTTATAAAAATGGATAATTATGTCCCTTTTTTTCATTTTTGATTTTTCCATCAACCATATACATTTAATATACATAAGGCACCATTTATACATAATCACTCAACCAAAACACAACTCAACCCTAACTTCCCTAAAGTGGCAGAATTTCACCCTATGTCCAACACATTTATTTTCTCAATTTCTTGTTTCAATTGCATCAAAATCAAGCCAACTTTATTCTAGTGCCTTAATTATAACCAATTGAAGTCTTTACATCAAAATCACCCAAAACCCTAATTCTTACCTTACCAATTTCTTCAATTTGGTGACTCTTTCAAGCTTCACACTAGAATTCAACTCAATCTAAATAAATAATACATACAAGAACATAAATTGAAGAAGTCTTGAAAGTTCACATATCATCCTTACAAAACAATGCTTTTCTTACCTCTTTTTCTTGGATTGTCACTAATAGAGGCTTCAATTGAACTTAGGAACTTATATTTGACCTTATTATAGCTTGATTAAGCATTAAAAAAAACTGAAATTTTAGTGTAGCAACACCACTCTTTCTTGCACGAATTTTGCTTCTCTTTTGCTCTAAGTGTTATGCTTTAATCTCTTAAAATTTCTACACACTTCTACTATATATATAGTACTCTCTCAATTGACCAATTTGCCCCTCAACTTACTCTAAAATTTTAATTTGCCATTGGTTGGAAACTAAATATGTAATTGGTTCCTTTGTAACTATCTATTTAGAATAGTCAAAGGAACTAATTAGAATTTCCAACTTGGCAATCCATGAAATTATCTCTAATTAGTCAATTTTCTAATATATGAATTGTGTTTCTTAACAAAGGCTTGTTCCCTACATAACCCTTAAATGGAAATTCATGTGGTAAATTAAAATTTCCTTTTCCAAGCCAATAGAGAAAAATTTTAAAAATATTCTAAGGTCGCCCGACGCTCTGACCGAGTGTGAAATTACCAAATTAAGTCTAATATCTCTCACGCGCACTATACAAAAAAGTTTTTAATAGGGTTAGAATCGGGTAACTTTACGGTGTCTTTATTGCTCTATACCGAAATCTAGGCACCAATACTACTAATAGGAATTAGATATTACAATTTCACCCCTTCTTAAAAAAAATATCATCCTTAAAATTTAAATTATACCTATGTGAAAGAGGTGAGGATGTTGTACTTGTATCTGATCTTCACATTCCCATGTGGCTTCTTCTACTCCATGGTTCATTCATAACACTTTCACTAAGGGAATGCTTTTATTACAATGCACTTGCTCTTTCCGGTCTAAAATTTGCATATGCTTCTCTTCGTAAGTCAAATTCTCGTTCAATTTACTAATTGTTCCCTTAAAATGTACGAAGGATCTGCTAAGTACTTGCGAAGCATGGAAACATGAAACACATCATGGATTCTAGCAAGATATTCTGGTAACTACAGACGATATGCCACCTCTCCAACTCTTTCAACTATCTTGTACGGCCCAATATATCAGGGACTCAGCTTTTCTCGCTTCCCGAATCTTAGTACTCCCTTCCATGGTGATATATTTAGAAAGACCTTATCACCAATCTAAAACTCCAAGTCTCTTTTTCTGTTATCTGCATAACTCTTCTATCTATCATTAGCTATTTTCAATCTCTGCCTGATAACTTGAATCTTTTTCGAAGTAATCTGAATAATTTCTGGGCCGATCAGCTTCCTTTCACCTACCTCATCCCAACAAACTGGAGTCTGTACTTCCTTTCATACAATGCTTCATAGGTGCCATCCCGATGCTAGTTTGGTAGTTACTATTATAGGCGAACTCCATTAGCGGTAGATGAGTATCCCAACTTCCCTTAAACTCTATAACACACACTTTAAGCATATCCTCGAGTATTTGAATTGTTCGTTCAGACTGGCCATTTTTCTGTGGATGAAAGGCTGTACTGAAACTCAATCTAATGCCTAGAGCTTTCTATAAGCTGGGCCAAAATTGAGAAGTGAACCATGGATCCTTGTCTGACACAATGGATACTGGAATGCCATGAAGTTGTACCACCTCATCTACATACAACTGGGCTAATTTATCTAAAGAATAATTGCTTATAATGGTAGGAAATGGGCAGATTTCATCAATCTATCAACAATTACTCATATTGCATCATTGCCTCTCTGGCTACGCGAAAGTCCTACCACGAAGTCCATCATTATTCTCTCTCATTTCTACTGCAGAATCGGAAAATGTTGTAAGAGCTCTGCAAGTTTCTGATGCTCAGCTTTTACTTGCTAGCAAGTTAGGCATCTTGAGACAAATTTGGCTATATCTTTCTTTATGCCCTTCCACCAGTAGTGCTCTTTTAGGGTACGGTACATCTTTATGCTCCCTGGATGTATAGCATATGCAAATGAATGAGCTTCTTCCATAATCTCTCTTCTTAACTCATTTACATTCGGAACACATAATCTCCGACCCAAGGTCACTACACCATCCTCGGTCACTGAAAGATCCTTTCGCTGTCCGGACTCGATTTCACCCCTCAATTTAACTACCTGTAGATCTTGAGTCTGTAGTTCTTTGATTTGATCAACCAGTATCAAACAGACCTAAAATGTGGCTAATAGTGCTCTTGAATCAGAAAATTCTAATTTTACACCCAAAGACCTTAATTTTATCAACATTGATAGTTATGCGACTTTCAAGTAAGTTATTGAACCGACAGGCTTTCTACTGAGAGCATCTGCTACCATATTAGCTTTTTTCGGATGGTACTCCACGGTGCACTCATAATCCTTAATAAGTTCCAGCCACATTCTCTGCCTCATATTCAATTCTTTCTGAGTGAATAAGTATTGCAGGCTCTTATAGTCCGTAAAGATCTTACAAGGAACCCTATACAAATAATGCCTCTAAATTCTTAGAGCAAAAACTACTACAGCTAGTTCTAGGTCATGTGTAGGATAATTCTGTTCATGTTTCTTTAATTGTCTGGAAGCATAAGCTATTACTTTCTCCTTCTGTATCAGCATACAACCTAGACCCTACTTGGAAGCATCACAATATATGGTAAATTTGTCATTCCCTGATGGAAGTGTAAGCACTAGGGCCAAAGTCAATCTTTTCTTTAGCTCTTCGAAACTCTGTTGGCACATTTTTAACTATACAAATTTCTTTTCTTTTCGGGTTAGTTTAGTCAAAGGAGCGGCTATATTTGAAAATCCCTCTACAAACTTCCTATAATATCCAGCCAAACCCAAGAAACTACGAACCTCCATCACATTCGTGAGCTGTCTCCAATTTACTATAGCTTCAATCTTTTGGGGATCTACTGTTACCCCTTCTGCGGAGATTACATGCCCCAAAAATGCAACTTTGTCTAACCAGAATTAACATTTACTGAGTTTGGTGTACAATCGATGCTCACTTAAAGTTTGCAAAATAATCCTCAGATGTTTTACGTGCTCTTCCTCATTACTTGAATAAACCAGTATATCATCAATAAATACTATCACAAATTGATCTAAATAGAATCGAAAAACTCTGTTCATAAAATCCATAAAAGCAGCTGGGGCATTAGTCAGACTAAAAGGCATAATCAAGAATTCATAATACCCATATCAGGTCCTAAAGGCCGTCTTGGGAACATCGTCCTCCTAAATTTTTAGTTGATGATAGCCTGACCTCAAATCTGTCTTGAAAAATACTCTAACCCCCTGTAACTGATCAAATAAATCATCAATTCTCAGAAGTGGATATTGATTACGCACTGTTACTTTATTCAGTTCTCTGTAATCAATGTATAATCTCATACTTTGTCTTTCTTCTTTACAAACAAAATCGGTGCCCTCCAAGGAGAAGTACCAGTCTGATGAAACCCTTATCCACCAACTCTTCTATTTGTACCATCAGTTCTTTCAATTCTGAAGGAGCCATTCTGTAGGGTGTTTTGGAAATTGTTTGCGTTCCATGGGCTACTTCTATTCAAAACTCTATCTCTTTATCTAGAGGTAAGCCCGAAAGATCTTCTGGGAATACATCCGGAAACTCTCTAATCATTGAAATATCCTCTAATTTCGTTCCATCGTCTCTTACTTCTATGGCATAGACTAAGTACCCCTGACACGACTTTTGAAGCATTTTACTTGTTCTCATTACCGACACCATACTGGCGGGAAGTGATTTTCGCACTCTACAGAAAATGACTTCAGTTCCCATTGGGCTACATAATCTAACTTATTTTAAAAAATAATCCATTGAGGCCCGATATTTAGACAACCAATCCATCCCCAAAATCACTGATGGCCAGTAAAATCAAATCTGACATAATCCCTTAGCCCTCAATACTGATTTTAATATCCCTATACACTATTTCTGCTACAATGTAGTCTCCTATAGGAAAAGACAGTACTACTACACCATGTAATACTTGGGCCACTATACTAGCATTTGTAGCAAACTCCATAGAAATAAAAGAATGGGTTGCTTCATGATCTATCAGTACATAAGCATCTCGATCAAAGATTGATATAGTACCTGTCACAACTTCTAGGGCTGCATCTGCCTCCTACTGGATCACTGCAAATACCCTAGCCTGGGTATGAGGTCTGCCTTGCGGTCTTCCGAATGATCCTCCTCGACTGGCTCCCCTATTAGGCTGGCTCAAGCCACTCGGCCTTCTAAATTGGGAACCGCCTTGAATCTGTCCTCGGCCACCACCAGTTTATCCCGGAGCTGGTAGTCTATCTTCTAGCTTACTGCTAGCTCCATCATTCAGGCAATCCCTCATGTAGTGGCCCTCTTGACCACACTTATAACAACCGGTAGTCCCCTTCCTACAATCCCCCAAATGGGCCTTGCTATATTTATTACACACCAAAAAATTCTTCCAACTCTCTTTAGTGCTTTGGGATCCGGCCGATGGTTGCCGAATGGAAGCTTGATTGAATTGAGCTCCTTGGCTTGGTTTCTGACTACTAGACCATATAGATCTCTCATCAGTTCGTGTAAATTTACTAGGTCCTCCTTGAGAACCACCTGACCAACCTCTTTTCTGGCCCTACTGTTTTGGTTTAGGGATGACCGCCATGCTTCTTTCAACTCGAGTTACAGCTTCCACCAATGCTCCATACTGAGTGTGGGTTGTCGATACCACGTATGCTTTGATCCGAGGATTGAGATCCACAGTGAACCGATTAAACTTCTGCTCTTCATTATCAGCTATAAAAGGGACGGCACGGAGGAGCTCTGAAAACTTCTTCTCATACTCTGCCACATAGAGAGAACCTTATTCCAGCTTAAAGAACTCTTCTATCTTTGCATCTTTATAACTTTTGGGGTAGAACTTGTTCAGAAATTCCTCTTTAAAATGTGCCCAAGACACCTCATCGGCATTCCTCCTTTGCAAGGCCTTCCACCAATCTTTTGCTCCTTCTTTCAATAGAAATGCAGAGTACACCATCATCTGTTCTTCAGTACATCCTATAACCTGAAAAATTTCTTCATTGTTCTTTAACCAGGATAGGGCTTTCTCAGGGTCTCCGATACCATCATACGGCTTAGTGTCCAATTTCTTGGCGTGACTCAATGGATACTCCTGTCTCTCTCGGCTGCTGGATTGCTGCTGATAGTATCTGGGTCATCTGAGCTATATTCATGTTTCCACCCTCTGGCTCAGTAGGTTAAGATGACTCAGGCGGGGTTTGAGGCATAGGAATATTTACTGACTCAATCCCCTGCTCATCTTCAGATGCAAGAGCCTCTGTAGCTCCTCTCCTAGTACGTGGGCCCCTACGATGATGCATATTTTCTGTGAATTTAGTGATGTAAATGATTAATAAATGCATAGAATTCAATTTACTAAACTTAGAAAAATATGCATGCAATTTCAAGAATCTCATTCTAAAATTAAATTTTTATCTAAAACTTTAAAAATCGGGCTCTAATACCGCTCTGACAGAGCCCGCCTCGAGACCCTCTACTGTAGATCCCAGCGGCCCTACCGGGCACCCCGACGGAAGTTCCTCAAAATTTAACTGGGTAAGTTGAGAAATTTCGCGAGGCGAACTCCTTTTTAGTTCTTGCTATTACTGAGAAAATCTTGGAATATACATGGAAATGACATCTTAATTTTTTAAAAAAAGGGGCAGAGTTTCCCCTGTTTTTCTTCAAAATCTAGTACAAAACCTACAAAGAAATTGCACATCTATTTCAAAACACTTCTCAATACTACCAAATAAGACCTCTGATCATTTCTAAAATCAATCAAACTCAACTCAATAATTTCATTAAAATCATAAAATTGGCACACTCATAAAAAGTAAAAACGATCATCATAATATCGAAACCTTTTCGTGTTTGTCCAAAACATATGTACAAATACACCTATAACTACTATGCAACAAGCCAAAAAAGTGTTATTTAATACATTTACATGTACAAAATAATCTTCAGATTTGGCCTACTAATCAGCAGTAGGAGAATCAGTAGCTTGCGTACCGAGACCTGCACATGGGAAGGGGGTTTAGAAAACATAAAACACAAAACGAGTGAGCTAAAGGAGCTCAATGAGTGCATTTAAGATTTCAAATTAAAATAAAATTCTGAATAAATATTAAATTCTAAAAAACATGCATAATTCATGTTTCTAAAAATTGTATAAAGCTGTAAAATGGTTTCTAACATCATATGCCGATGAAATCTTGCCGAGCGGGTTTTATTTACATCTTCGAAAAATAATATCCAAAATCTGTACAACATAATAACTAGCATGTGCATATGAACGCATAATATGCAATCAGTAGATCGAAAACTATTAAAGCCCTCGTTTGGCTATTTTCTTTCTAAACTATACTAATGGTAATCCTAAATCTCTATACTCATATAGCGACTCAACTAATGCCGCACACGTGAGTAGGTCATAAGGCGCTTCAACTAGCAGTACCCATAGTGACATCTTAAGACATCTCACTCGCTATGCAGCAGAATCCTACATCGCCTACATATAGCAAGATAATACCCCGTACACATAGAGCGACTCACATGACTCGATAATCCGACTTCCCAGAGTTAGTGACACACCCTTCAAAATCTGCCCATGTGTACGGGATATACCGACCGGGTCATAAACTATTACCACCACTGTAATCTGAGGGTACCAATGGCCTTTTAAAACTAATGCAGTAGTTTTAAAGCTGTTTCTTAAACCAAACATGTAAAAGCATATCTATAGATATAAATCAAAATCATAAATCATGTTTATGCATTAAAAGCACATAAAATATGCAATTTCATTATGCGAAAACATAATAAATGAAAGATAAACAAAATGACAGGTTTTCACGCACAACCGCTTCGAGCTAAATTTTATTCCGAATTTCTGGTCCCGTTACCGGTCTCGATTTTCTTCACCTACACGCCATAAATGACATTTAGAACTAATTCGAACACTAGAATCTCATTTAACTACTAAACGCCCTAATCGGTATACAAAGGCCGGATGGATACAACTTTTCGATTTTTATTTATGGAGTCATTTAATATAATCTAACTCACCATCCGATACCATAAAAATTTCTTAACACCCTATAACTTTGGTTGGACATAATTTCCCTTCACCTTATAAAAATGGACAATTATGTCCCTTTTTTCATTTTTGATTTTTCCATCAACCATATACATTTAATATACATAAGGCACCATTTATATACTCAACCCTAACTTCCCTAAAGTGGCAGAATTTCACCCTATGTCCAACACATTTTTTTTCTCAATTTCTTGTTTCAATTGCTCAAAATCAAGCCAACTTCATTCTAATGCCCTAATTACAACTAATTGAAGTCTTTACATCAAAATCACCCAAAATCCTAATTCTTACCTTGCCAATTTCTTCAATTTGGTGACTCTTTCAAGCTCCACACTAGAATTCAACTCAATCTAAATCAATAATAAATACAAGAACATAAATTGAAGAAATCTTGAAAGCTCACATATCATCCTTACAAAACAATGCTTTTCTTACCTCTGTTTCTTGGATTTTCACTAATAGAGGCTTTAATTGAGCTTAGGAACTTATACTTGACCTTATTATAGCTTGATTAAGCATGAAAAAAAACTAAAATTTTACTGTAGTAGCACCACTCTTTCTTGCACAAATTTTGCTTCTCTTTTGCTCTAAGTGCTATACTTTAATCTCTTGAAATTTCTACACACTTCTGCTATATATATAGTGCTCCCTCAATTGACCAATTTATCCCTTAACTTACTTTAAATTTCTAATTTGCCATTGGTTGGAAACTAAATATGTAATTGGTTCCTTTGTAACTATCTTGTTAGAATAGTCAAAGGAACTAACTAGAATTCCCAACTTGGCAATCCATGAAATTGTCTCTAATTGGTCTATTCTCTAATATATGGATTGTGTTTCTTAACAAAGACTTATTCCCTACATAACTCTTAAATAGAAATTCATGTAGTAAATTAAAATTTTCTTTCCCAAGCTAATAGAGAAAAATTCTAAAAATATTCTAGGGTCGTCTGACGCTCCGACCGAGTGTGAAATTACCATATTAGGTCTAATATCTCTTAAGCGCACCATAAAAACAATATTTCTAATTGGGTTAGAATCGAGTAACCCTACAGTGTCCTTATTGCTCTATACCGAAATTTAGGTACCAATACTACTAATAGGGATTGGATATTACAGTCTCGCTATATGTATGTGATGTAGGATTCTGGTGCATAGCTAGTGAGATGTCTTGAGATGTCATAATGGGTGTTGCTAGCTGAGACTCCCCGTAATCTACTCACGTGTGCGGTGCTAGTTGTGTTGCTGCGTGAGTATAGAGCTTTGGGGTTACCATTGGTACAGTTTCAAAAGAAAATGGCTGAGCGAGGGCTTTAATAGTTTTCAATCTACCAATCGCATATTATGCATTTATATGTATATGCTAGTTGTTATGTTTTACAGATCTTGGATATAGTTTTCTGAAGATGTAAATATAACCTGCTCGGCAATATTTCATCGGCTTATGATGTTAGAAACTATTTTACAATTTTATACAAGTTTTAGAAGTATGATTTATGCTTGTCTTTTATAATTTAATATCTATGCAGAATGTTATTTTATTTGAAATCTTAATGCACTCACTGAGCTCCTTTAGCTCACTCGTTTTGTGTTTTATATTTTCTAAACCCTCTTTCCAAGTACAGGTCTCGGTACGCAAGCTACTGATTCTCATACTACTGATTAATGGGCTAAATCTTAAGATCCTTTTTATAAATGTAAATGTGATGAGCAGCACTCTTTTTACTTTCTGTATAGTAGTTCTAGACTTGTGTTGTACATAGTTTTTTTTATAAACAAGAAGAGGTTTCGATATTATAATTATCGTTTCACTTTTTGTTAGTATGTCAGTTTTGTGTTCAAAAATGAAATTATTAAGTTGAGTTGGATTTGGTTTTGAAAAGGACCGCATGTCTTATTTGGTAGTATTGAGAAGTGGTTGGAAATAGAAGTGAAATTTCTTTGCAGGTTTTATATTGGATTTTCAGAAATACAGGGGAAACTCTGCCCTCTTTTTAAAAAAACATTTAAGAAGTCATTTCCATGTATATTCCAAGCTTTTCTCAGTAATAGCAAGAACTAAAAAGGGGTTCGCCTCGCAGAATTTCTCAACTTACACATTATATTTTGAGGAACTTCTGTCGGGGTGCCCGGCAGGGCTGTTGGGATCTACAATAGAGGGTTTTAGCCCGGGTTCTATCATTAGTCGTACACCCTTGATTAATGAATGCATAAAATTGGTTATTAATCACTAATCAACAAGAATATAGGAACAATAGAGTGAAATCAAGTCCTTAGGACCCATTACCGTAGAACTCTCACTTCTTTAATTTACTAAATTATTCTTTTCAACATTTTTAATTACATAATTCAACTCAGCCTTTAAATTAGCCTAGATAACGTTAATTTGCCAAGACCATAGTACTTAGCATTAATTTAGGATACTAATCCTCGTGAGAACGATACTCACTCATAACTTTATTATTTGATCATGACCTGTGCACTTATGGTTACAATTCGCGTATGTATAATTTCGTGAATAAATTTTTGATGTCTTTGCCAGAGATTGTAAATTTTGAATTGGTCTTAATATTGTGGAGATGCAACTTGATTTTAATTTAGGCATTTTATTTTTCTTTGTCCTTTTTAGTTGTGGTTTTATTGTTGTTGTTGAAGGTTTATGAGAAGAGCTTGGAGCTTGGAGCTTTTACCTTTTGACATGAATGTTGAGTGCACTTTTTAGAGGCTTAGAAAGGAAAGGGGAGATCAAGCTCAAGTTATGGTCGACGAAGTCAACAACAACTAACAATCATTAGCAGTAAGGGACTATTTTAGGCCTCTGGTTAATGAGAACTATTCAAGAATTCAGTGTCAAGTGGTTTAAGCCAATAACTTTAAATTGACGCCGGCCCTTAACAACATGGTTCAACAAAGTCAATATAGGGCATTACTAAGGGAAGAGCTTAATGTTCACCTTGCGATGTTCTTAGAGGTATGTGATACTATTAAGATAAATGGCATCACAGAGGATGCCATTCATCTATGCTTGTTCCCATTTTCTCTTAGGGATAAGGCAAGGTGATGGCTTTAATCTTTGCAATTGGATAGTATTGTAACATAGGAAGAGCTTGCCCAAAGGTTCCTCACCAAGTTCTTTCCACCATCTAAGACTTTACAACTTCAATGAGAGAGAAGACAATTTAGGTAATTGGATTTTGAGCCTTTCTATGAAGCTTGGGAATGGTTCAAGGACCTTATCCGAATGTGCTCTCAACATGGATACCAAGATTCGTTCCAAATACAAATATTTTATAATGGACTAAATGGACAAACAAGAACTGTGGTAGATGCAGTGGCGAGTGGTACATTGTTGTCAAAAATTATGGAAGAAGCCCAAGCTTTATTAGAGGAATTGTTGTGCAACTACCAATGGCCTAATGAGAGGTCTATTGTTAAGAGGACCACTGGAGTGCATAAAATTGTTCTAATTGTTGCACTTTTGGCTCAAGTTTCGACCTTAGCCAACCAAGTTTCTACACTCCATGCTAGATAGTCTTCTTTAAGCAAGAATCTGACAATGATTGCTAGTGTATCCTATACCGGTGTGGGTAATGAGTCAGAGCATGTGCAATATGTTAACAACTAGAATTTCAATTACCTGAATAACAGCATGTCACCCTGTGTGCCTACATATTATCATCCCAGGCTCTGAACTTATGAGAAATTTCTTATAATCATACAAGGAATGCTCTGCAACCATCATTAAGGTTTTATTAACTAATAGTTGAGAAGAAACAATCGACAGAAGATCTCTTGGGAACTTTTATTATTGAGACAACGGAGGATCAACAAAAATGAGGCTCGACTTAATAATACCGAGATATATTGAACTCACATGAATGCTATATTAAAGTCATTAGAAGTACAAGTTAGCCAACTTGCTCATACAATTAAAGATCAATCTTCCAACAAGTTCTCAAGTGATAAGGAGGCCAATTCAAGAGAATATTGTAATGTCATCATTTTTAAGAGTGGTATGGAAGTAGAAGCTTCAGAGAAAAATGTGGTTAAAGGTGAAGAGAAAGAAGTTGTTATTGAACCATCTAGGATAAATTTCAAAACCAACTCCATCTCATTTTCGGATAATCCTCTTATCATTACCCCACCATTGCCTTACTCTCAATGCTTCTACAAAAAGAAGTTAGATGATCAACCCTCAAATGTCCTAGAAAACTTTAAAAATATTCACACTAACATTCCTTTTATGGATATCTTAGAGAAAAAGCCAAACTATATGAAGTTCATAAAGGAAGTGATGTTGAAGAAGAGAAAGTTGGAGGACTATGAAACGGTAAGGCTAACAGAGGAATGTAGTAAGATCCTTCAAAGAAAGTTGCCTTAAAAGATTAAGGATCTGGGTAGCTTTACTATCTCTTACACTATTAAGGAAACCACTTTTGAGAATGCCTTGTATGACCTTGAAGTAAGTATAAATCTTATACCCCTGTCAATCTTCAAGAAGTTGAGTCGTGGTAAGGTGAAGCCTACTATGATTTCTTTGTAATTGGCAGATAGATGCATAGCTTATCTGTGGGGAGTCATTAAGGATGTGTTGGTGAAAGTGGGTAAATTCATCATACCGGTAGACTTTGTAGTCCTTGATATAAAGGAAGATATGAATGTTCATATTATTCTTAGGCGATTGTTCTTAGCCACTAGGAGAGTTGACATTGATATGGTGAAGGGAGAGATGAAAATAAGGGTGCAATATAAAGAAATCACATTCAAGGTTTTCAAGGAGATGAAGTTGCCAAATGATTCCAAAGAATGCTTGAAGATTGACAATGTGCATTTGAATAGTAGGAAGGAATAGAAATCATTCAACCCTAAGTTTATGGAAGGATAAAGATACATCGAAAAAGGAAAAAGATGAGGCATGGTAAGATTATGATGGAAAGCAATCAACTACAAGCTATTATGATTCGTTTTTCTGGTCAAGACTAAAACTCTTTTCGGGCAAGCTCAAAACAAAAGAGTTGGGGTCATTCCTTGATGATCACTTTATGGAGCTTTAGAAATCAAGAAAATATATTAATAAAGTCATTAGCCATACACCAAAGCATTAAAATGGAGGAATGTTCCGTGGGTGCAATGCCTCCAAAGTTTGGTTTAATCCCCCATGAATTCGAAAGATGTCAAGCTGAAGTTGTTAAATCAAGCTCTTTTTGAAAGGCAACCCAAGTGAATTTTATTTTCAATTTTAATCTTAATTGTTAATATTTGTTTTCTTTATGTAGTATATTAAAATATTAATTCAGAACCTCATAAAAGAATGGAAAAAAGAATTAAGAATAGAGCCAACAAGATGCAGCAAAAGAGAGCTCATAATTGAGGACAACAACAAATGTGGTAGCAACTTAAAGCTGCAGCCTTAAAACGTTGAGGCTGCAGCGCCAACACGTCGAAAACTAGAATTTGGACCTAGATTGTGGCGTCGCAGTGCCACTTACTCCCATCTTCCAAATTGCCTCCAATTTACCTCATAAGCCATCTTAAACGTCCCTTCACTTCCCCCCATCATCATTATACCCTCCACACACCAAATTATCATTAAATTCCACCTCAAACGCCATAAAAAAAACATAGCTAATCAAACTTTAAGTTTTAGGGAGAATCACTTAAAGGCTTTGGGCACTGACTCAAGCAACAACTTCCTCTTTGCGATTTAAGCATCATGCTTATGCATTACGATTGTTGTTCTTAGTTGTTATTTTTGCATGCAATTTTTTTTCATTTTTGCATTTGGTTATGGATTGGTTGAATGATTAGTAGTTAATAATATGAAATAAAATTGTGATTTCAAATACTAAGATAAGTTCGGTTTCACTTTGTGACCACTTGATATTTTGAGCACGTTATTAGAATCATCTAGTTTTTATGCTTATTAGAAGACTTTTATGTACAATAAGAATAATTAAGGTCTCAAAAATACGCTAGAACTTATTTGAAGATTACTTGAGGTAAAATCCCAGGGATACATAATCTAGGATATGATTTTAAATCATCTTTGAATCGATTGAGCTTTTTAAGTCAACTTTTATAGATTTTTACCTCCAGTTACCCCCGTTGAGCCTAATAACCATTTCTCTTTACTAACTACATTAATACCTTAGCCTTTAATTTAATTATCCTTTATAGTACCCATCATGCCATAGGCATAACACTCATTTTAGAGAGTTATGTGGACTTTTAAAAATGAAAGAGTGAATTAAAAGAAGGTTATGGGTTTAGTTATGATTTTGGTTGTTCTAATAATGTAAAAGCTTAAGTTTGGGGGTATAGTGACTTATATATGTATAAAAAAGAAAACAAGATCCAAAAACAATTTGTATAAATTGAGTTTGCTATACCACTAGCTTAGAAAAAGAAAAAGATGAACAACAAAACAGCAAAGGAATGGAAGAAATAAGTTTGAGGAAAAATCGAGTGGAAAATAAATGGTTTGATTTGAGTAATCTCTAGAGGAATGTGTGTTTATGGTGTGGGTTGAGTGGAAATTCATCCATTTTATCCCACCCTTACCCTAACCATACATTACAAGCTAGATAAAGTCCTATTTGATTCTTGATTATATGTGTACCTATATTAGTGGAGAGTGATGCAAAAAATAATCTTATGAAGTATTAATTAAGTAAAAACTCATAGAGACCATTTCATTGTTTTGTGTGCATAAACTAATCCGAGTACATGTGACTAATGATTCTAGCTATACACACACAATAAGTAGGTTAATTGTTTGGCAGAATAAGTATTGGATTAACATGTTAAACTATTATGATGCTTAGACTTTCCTTGAGATTGGTAGTCATGAGAAATTTTTAAAGCAATTTGCTAATTATTCGCCAACCCCATATTTTGAATCTTCTTATATTTTTTTTAATTTTAGCTTTTAATTGTGAGTATGCTTACTTACTCGAGGACAAGCAAGGATTTAAGTTTGGAGGAGTTTGATAAGTGTGTTTTATATATGATGTTATATCCCTCTTAATTTGATAGTTGCTCATTTTGAATGTGAATATGCTATTTTTTATATGTATTAATGTCATTTGTAGGTTTTAACTTAATGAAGCTATTTGGAATGAAAATTCAAAGATAACAAGGCAAAAAACAAAAACAAAATATGCTACAATAAATTGCTACAATGTAGTGAATAGTACTAATAAACAGTAGTTTTGCTACAGTGCTCTACGCTTGGGTGCTTAGTTACCCAGGTTTTGGGGCCTAGACGCTAAAAAGTGGTGCTCAGGTGCCAAATCGGGTTATCTTTGGTAGAAAGCTTGGCATCTAGGCTCCAAAAAGTGCCGCCTAAGCATTATCAGCACCCCTAATTCTATTTTTTACTTTGCGCCCTAATTGTGAAGCCCATTTTAAAGTATATAAAAATAAGATTAAAAGACTCATTTACAAGAGAAAGGTGAGTATGAAATAGAGAGAGAAACAAAAGATTTTAGTAAGTGAAACACATTGGAGCTCAGATTTGGATAAGATTATTAAAGATTGAAGGCTTCCTAAGATTTCTCCAACTAGTTCATTCTTTCTCTCTACTTCATTTACATTTATTTTAAGTTTGTAATTGTGTTTTGTGTTGATTTGGACATGAGAACTTTTATGAATATTTGGATGGATATAATTGAATAATTCCCTATAGATTATTAGATTACATGTTTTAGGGCTTGATGAAACTCTATTGGACACTATGTGTTGATGTTGTTTTATGGTTAATGACTATTTTGTATTTGTTCATTTATGCTTTTTATTTGCTTAATAGTTTTAATTTCATTGACAAATGGATTTGATGATTTAAATAATTTAGGTTATGTACTTGGGAGAGTCTAATCCATATGTTGGTTGTAAAAATCATAGCTTTAAGTTTGTTGAGTTGGAAGACTAATAAACTTAAGGTAGTCATATAAAGGTAGCTTAATGCGTGTATGTTTAATGGGTTAGATAGGGATATCAACGTAGTTTTATATGCATAGGGTCTCATTTGACACTCTGAAGAGGTAATGAGATTATTCGTACACCCTTGATTAATGAATGCATAAAATTAGTTGTTAATCACTAATAATAAAGAGCATAGGAACAATAAAGTGAAATCAAGTCCCTAGAATCCATTACCATAGAACTCTTACCTCTTTAATTTACTAAATTGTTCTTTTCAACATTTTTAATTACATAATTCAACTTAGCCTTTAAATTAACCTAGATAATGTTAGGATGCCAACATTATAATATTTGGTAAACACAATTGGAGCCCTACTGGTGGGGGCTAGTTGTGCTTACACAGAAATTAATGATTGATTGAGAATTACCTCCTCATGAGATGGGGATTAAGTCTTTATGATACTAAAAAGAAGAGTAAAAAAATCTCTCTTGATCAGATTGAATAATAATACATTATGAGATAGTGTTTTATTATTGATCCATCTTGTCAATACGGATTAGCTGTATTATATTGGTCTTTCCCAAGATCGCTACAGTATGAGGGATTTGGTTGGTATAATTTAGACTATACTGGTTAAACATGAGATGAGAGAAATATATGCAAAAGTATTGCCTTAGATCGCTATAGTGTGCGGGCAGTACCGATAGCATATATTTGATAATTGACAAGTTAATTTGGAATATACTTACCCTAGATCGCTACAGTGTGCGGATAAGGTGTATTTAGGATCAAGAGTAGGAGTTGTATGAGATGCAATTGACAAGAGTTGTCTGCCTGTCGGGTTTACAAAGGCCTAGATCACTACAATGTGCAGCTCGAGTAAAATGCCAATGGGGTTCACTTCCTTTTGTATAGTTTAAAATAGTTTAAACTGTCGTTATCCTATTTTGAGAGATTATAGGGATTATGTAAAACAGTGAGATGATATTTTAAATTAAAAAATATATAAATGTTATACCTATGATTTAAAATGTATTATTAGCGATTTAATAATAATTTCTGCTAACACATCTTATAATATTATTTTATTTGACTAGTGTAAGCTAGGATGACATCTTCAATCCCTTGGTACATATACTGGATGCACAAAACTTTAAGATGCCAAGAATTTCTCTGACTGGTACATGAATCTCAGAATTTTTCTAGATTCAGAAAGACTGGGATATGTTATTGACTAAAAGATACCCATAGGTGTTTTTTAAGATGCCACTAAGGAAAAAAATGTGAAATATCAGAAATGGTTGGATGACGATTTAAAAGTTAAATCGTACATCTTCGCCTCAATGTCCACTGAGCTGCAGAAGGAGCATGTCTGCATGGACAATGCCAACATCATTATGCTTTATCTCAGGGAGTTTTTTGGTGACCGACCCCAAGTTGAGAACTATAGGGTCGCCAAAGTGCTGTTTCAGGAAAAGTTCTTTGAGGGTAGTCCAGTGAGTCCTCATATTCTCAAGATGATAGGATTAATCGAAAGGCTTAAGTCCATGGACATCTTTTTGAGCAATAACCTAGGGAACAGTTTGATTCTTCAGTCGCTGTCTGGGTCATATGCACAGTTCATCATGAACTTCAATATGCAAGGAATGACTCTCTACTTATACTGATCTTCACAATATGCTTAAGACAGCGGATGAGGACATGTATAAAGGAGGCTCGGCCCTCCTTATTCATGGTGCTTCATCTTTGACCCTAAGGGCTTCTACGAAGTCCAAAGGGAAGAAGAAAAGAAAGGTAGGGCAGATACCCAAGATGGGTCCTCAACGGCGACAGATATCTAAGCCACTGGAGAAGCTGAAAGTAAAAGGCAAATGCTTTCATTGCGATGAGGAATGGCACTAAAAACGCAATTGGCCTAAATACCTTGCCATTGTGAAGAAGACTCCCTCAAGTATTATCTTTCCCATTATTAACATTTTTTTAGCATTTGATGCTAGTCTTGGCTGGGTATTAGATACTGCAAATCCTTCTTACATCTGTAATATATTGAAAGGTCTGAAGAAAGTTAAATTACTACAGCCGGGAAAGGTATAGCTTCGAGTAAGAGATGGTGATCTCCTACAGGTCGACACTATAGGACATTATGATTTGATTCTTCCTTGTAATAAAACTGTTGTACTTCATAACTGTTATTTTATGCCTTCTATAATCAGATAGATTATCTCTCTTCATGTACTTGACAGTGAAGGGTATCATATGTATATTAAGAAATGCTCTTTATATTTATGTGATATACTTGATGTTTTATTAGCTGAGTGTCAGTTAATTAATGGACATTATATTTTGGATATAACGAGAAATGTCATGAATATATAGGGTAACACTAGTAACAGTGCGCAAGCTTTAAATGATACTGAATTGTGCCACATGAGATTGGGTCATATATGTGTGAGATGCCTGACCATAGAACCTTACCCAGTTTGTGAATCTTGTATTCAAAGGAAAATGACTAAATTTCCATGCACTAGTGTTGGACATCATGCCATTGATTTATTGGAACTAATACATAGTGATGTATGCGGTCCAATGAATCACACTGCAATTGGTGGATTTCGATACTTTGTTACCTTTATCAATGATTTGTCATAAAACGGTATGTGTTTCTTATGAAACACAAGTTAGAAACCTTTGAAAAGTTCAACGAGTTCAGGCTTGAAGTAGAGAAACAAACCAGAATTTATGTCAAATTCCTTCGATCAAATCGAGGCGGTGAGTACATAGCAATGAATTCTTTGATTATTTAAAGGAGAATGAGATTTTAGCCTAGTATAGTCCTCTAGGTACTCCACAATACAATGGTGTATCAGAGAGGAGGAATCAAACATGATTGGATATGGTTCGATTGATGATGAGTTTTATTGATGTACCTGAATATCTTTAGGGTTATGCTCTAGAAACTATTGTTCATATATTGAACAGAGTTCCATCTAAAGCTATTCTAACCACTCCACATGAGATGTTGAATGGAAAGAAACAAAGTATTAAATACTTTAAGATTTGAGGTTGTCCTGCTTACGTAAAAGTTACGCAACAAGATAAACCTGTACCTAGGGGTACAAGTACCAGTTCGTTGGGTATCCTAAGAATTTAATGAGATACCAATTTTATGATCTCGAGGAGCGAAATGTGTTTGTTTCTTAATATACCACTTTTTTTTAGAAAGAGTTTCTCATAGATCGTGGAGGTTGTAGAAAGATTGTGCATGATGAAGCCAATCATAACGAACATAAAATCGAGATGGAACCTTAAAATCGATTGAGCGAAATACCTTTAACACACCCTCCACATTAGTCTGAAAGGATGTCCAGGCTATCTACTAGGTATGGTCAGATGCCTAAAGGTGCACTTGGAGTTTTCTTAATGGAAGTAAATGTTCCTTTAACCTATAAGGATGCGATGTTAGACATCAACTCAGGAAAGTGGCAAGAAGCTATGAAATTCGAAATTGACTCAATTCATCACAATCAAGTTTGGGACTTGGTTAAGCTTCCTGAAGGAATAGTTTCTATTAGTTGTAAATAGATTTACAAGTGGGCTCGATGGGAAGGTAGAGACCTTCAAAGCCTGACTAGTTGCAAAAGGTTATTCTCAATGATCTGGGATTGATTATGAGGAGACTTTTGCATTAGTAGCGATGTTGAAGTCAATAAGAATTTTATTGGCTATTGCTGCATATTATGACTATAAGATATGGCAAATGGATGTAAAGATAGCATTGTTAAATGAATATCTCGAGGAAGAGATATACATGGAACAGCCTGAAGGTTTTGCAGCCAATCCACAAGTCTAGTGTGCAAACTGAAGAAGTCTATTTATGGGCTTAAGCTGGCTTCCCGGAGTTGGAACCTTCATTTTTATGAGGTAATCAAAGGATCTGGTTTCATAAAAAACGATGAGGAACCATGTGTATATAAAAAGGTTAGTGAATGTAACACCCTCATCACCCGCCTCTCACGAGACATAAGATCAGGGGATGCTACAATAGCATTGAGCACAAACAATAATAAACAATTATTCGATCTTACTAAAAACACACTTATATTTAATTTTTAAAAAAAATTAAGCATTTATTGAGAAAAACTGGTAGAGTCTCTCCTAAAAATTGGACTTTACACTACCTGTGATAAAAGAAAACACTATCAATTCTCAATATCAATTCTCAACCAACTTTTCATTTTCCAATAAATATCCATAACTCATATTGCAATCTAAATACATCAAACCTTCACCAAACTATTTCAAATCCAACATATTATCAAAACAAATATCATATATCATCATAGTTTCAAAGAAAACAATTTTGAGGAAATACATACATACATACACGTACATATAATTAATGTTCATAATATAATATACAACAGTTTACAGACAAATAAAATATCTACCAAATATAATTATATGTATATAGAGGATGTGATCGACTTTGAGTTGCTGCAGAAATATTCACTCTTCAGTCTTTAGGGACGACAACTCTACTACCTGCGCATGGTAAATCCAACACGCTAAGCACAACAACTTAGTGGGTGTACACAAAAGTTGAAACAGTATAATAATGTTTTATTATCCTTATTGCAAATAAACCATATATATAAGTAATGAAAATTTTAATAATAACCAATGTCGCCATATAACAATAAAAAATAAAAATTTATCAATTAATCAATTCATTAACTCAAAATATTATTTAATTTCTCATTTCAATTGATCAAATATATATATATATACACATATCATATTTATAATTTAATAAATTACAATTAATTTAAGTAGGCGCCCAAAATAAACACTGACACGATACTATGGATTGACTAATGGGCTAACAACTATCAGATGGTGATCCAGTATCAGCCACTCGGTGACTACCCACCAGATCTAGAACAGATAATAGATCAGATAGACACAGTGGTGTTATCAGACAAGCAAACAGTGTAGTACTGCTATAATACCCTATTGGCATGCCAACTACTAATTCTCTCATGCCAATGTTCAGGTTTACTTAAAAAAAGCATTGTAACTTAAAAAACCCTAGCACTAAACTCTCTAAACTCCAAAGCCAGCAGCCGCCGTCCCTTCAACAAACACCCACCGAAGAGGGGGCTTAGGCCCCCTCTTCCTGTGGACACATCCATCCTCTAGCCTTAGTTCTTACTTGCTCCATCCTTTCTCCTTTTTTCTTTTCCTTTTTCTTTGTTTTTTCCAACTCCTCATCTCCGATTTGGCTCTATCTGGTTCCGGTGACCAGTCAGGGCTTTAATGCCGTGATGCCCTGCTGCAAGGTGAGTTCAACTGACTTGGCTGCTTGATGTCATTTGTGCTTACCGTCGGTGGCTCAATGGACCCAGCCGAGCCTACAACAACTAGCATGCCTTACCGATGTAACTTCATCGGTGTGTCTGCTACTCGCTGGACACCTTTGACCCCTTCGTTCGCTCATGAGAAGTCGACCTTTGCTGGCTTTCCTAGCGGTCGGACGGTGCTCTGGCGTTCTTCATCTCTTCGGTGGGCTCATTTCTGGTTCCGATGACAGGCTAAGTATCTTAATCTCGCTCATCCTCTTCATCGGCGTTCAGCATCTCCAACCATTCACTACTGAGGCTCCGCATTGTGCGCCACCGTTCACAGCCATCCGTGAACCCCCTTGGCCCCATGACGTGTTCTTCGGCCGATGCTAACCCCCATTTGCATCGCCAGTTTCTCTCCTGTGACCACTGACCCTCGCCGCGGTAAGCACCTAGTTACTGCCGTTTCAGTGTCCCCCCTTTCCCCATCTCCGATCTGTTCGAGAAATGCCCCATCAACGACCAGGGTTGTGGCTGACTCATGATCTATTTATGGGATACTAAACATATTTATTGTTTGCCTTGTAATACTGTCGTTTGTTTGGGATGTTGCTATATGAGGTTTGGTTGTATTAGGCGAAGGATAGTTATTTGGTGGTGTATTTTGTTGCTGTGGCCTTGTCAATAATACTGGCCCCGTCATCAATTCTGACTTCCCCTTAACGCAGGAACCTGCTGCTGTTTACCTCTGGACGAAGTTTTTGTTGGGGCATTCAAAATCTTCTCCCTAGTTAAGCTAGTTTTAATTTTATATAATAATAATTTTTCACTTATTCAAGGGATCTGGATCTCCCTCCTATATGAATGGGAGGTCTGTTATCCGAAAGGTTTGTATCTGTTTTTACCCAGTTTGGGTATGGTTGCTACTCTTCTTTGCTAGAGTCTTAATTTAGGTGATCTTGAAATGTATTTATCTTATCCTGTTATTCCTTTAATTTGTGTATCAAAGGTATTTGATGTAATATCTTAAAGATATTAATTATATAAAATAAAATCTTTGCTAAAAAAAAATGTTTAGATTTACTTAGAGCGTCTTAATAATATTATTAATACATTATTTTTTTTTAAAAATTTTTTAATACAAATTTATTATTATTATTAATAATAAATTAAATTATTATACAAATTCACATTTACTCAAATTTTCTCATTATTCATATTTAGACATTTTTTCATTATTATAAATAGGCCTAGAATTTTATACTATTCACGTTTATGCCTAAAATGTTTTAAAATTTTACACATGAGCCCAATTGTTTCAAATATTTTCATATAGGTCAAGAATATTCAAAAATACCAAAATAAGTTTCAAATTTTTTATATTTAACAATTCAGGCCAAAAAGTTTTTAATTTTCTACTTATAAGCCTCAATTTCTTCAAAAAGTCATATTTAAGTTCTAATTCTATAATAATTTACATAAAGGCCTAAAAATTTTAGATATTTATAAATTAGTCCATATTTTTTTAAAATTTTTATATAAGTCCTATTGTTTCTCAAAATTCATATTTATGCCCAATTATTTTCAATTTTGACCACCATTTAATATCTAATGTTCAAAACATATTAATTCATTTAGAAAAAATATAATTATCTATTCAATGCAATAGTTCAACACACTCATCCATCATATTATTAAATCACATAAATATACACTAAATTCCCTAAAGTAAAAAAAATATTAAGTTTCAACCTAAAGTATACACCAACCTTATAAGCTTAATTGCTCCACTTGTGTCTCACATCTTCTCCTTCTCCTTCCCTTGGCTATCCTTGGCCAAGCTTTCACCTTAATATGCCAAAATACACAAATAATGAATAAAATTATAATTTACCAAATTAAATGCACAAATGCCTAATTTTATATGGCTATTTCATCCATTAACCCTTAAAACCCTAAATCCAAATTCAATAAAATTTTAGCATCAACTCACCTTAAATAATACCTTCTAACTCAAAATTGATCCTTTAAACGTGATGAATAAGGGTTTAATTAAGGGTTTGGGGGCTGAATTTGCTAAGAGAAGTATGTAAATTTGTTGAATTTAAAGGGGGATAAAAGAAAATTAGAGAGAAAATGCAAATGAGGGGGACAGCAAAGGGGTTTAGAATTGTCTAATTTTTTAATACTATTCTCCCTTTTATAGCCTTCATTTTTCTTTTCATACCCCCAACTAAATCCAAAATTACAAAAATACAATTGGTTAGAAATTGTGGCATTTGATTAGTCTAAAAATTCAAATAACTATTCACTAACTAAACTAGTTAAAATCTAGTCAAAAACTAACTAATTCTATCACTTTCCAGTTCATTTGGTGGCTAATGGCTATTGGTTCATGGCTGTTGGAAAAGTGTAAATGGTCAAGGTTTTAATTCCATGAATCCATTTTTACCATATTAATACCTTTTCAACCAATCAAATTCTTCTATTTCCCTTAACAAATAAATTTAATCATAATAAATAAAAAATAATTCTAATAAATAAAAAAATCTAATAAATAAATATTCCGGGGTATTACAATTCTTTACCTTTTAAGAAATTTCGCCCTCAAAATTTACGTGATCGAAACAAGTGACGGTATTGCTGTCGCATTATTTCCTCACTTTCCCAAGTAGCCTCTTCAATCTTATGATTTGTCCATAATACCTTAACCACTGGAACCTTTTTATTCTGTAACTTCTTGATTTCTTGATCTAATATTTTCACCGATTCCTCTTCATATGTTAAATCAGGTTGTACATCAATGCTCTCAATTGTGATAACGTGAGAAATATCTGATCGATATCTCCTCAGCAGAGATACATGAAACACATTATGTATCTTTTTCAATCCAGGTGGTAAAGCTAGTCTGTAGACTACCGGACCCACACACTCAATAATCTCATTTGGGCTGATAAACCTAGGACTTAACTTACCCTTCTTCCCAAATCTCAATACTTTTTTCCATGGAGATACCTTCAGAAAGACCTTATCCCCAACTTCATACTCAATATCTTTACTTTTCAGGTTCGCATAAGCTTTTTGTCGTAATGTTGCGACTTCTAGTCTTTTTTTGATCATCTTCACTTTCTCTTCAGTTTGTATTATTAAATCTAGACCTACCAGCTTATTTTCGCTAAGTTCTGTCCAGCATAGATGTGTCCTGCATCTCCTTCCATACAGTGCTTTATAAGATGCCATACCGATACTTGACTGATAGTTGTTATTATAAGCAAATTCTATTAATGGAAGATGGTCAACCCAACTTCCTTCAAAGTCAATAACACAGCTTCTGAGCATATCTTCTAGCACCTGAATTACCCTCTCTGATTGTCCATCTGTCTATGGATGGAAGGACGTACTGAAATTCAATTAAGTACCCAAGGCTTCCTGTAATTTCTTCCAAAACTAGATGTAAGCATCAGATCTCTATCTGATATAATGGATGCAGGCACACCATGTAACCTAACTATCTCTTTAATATACATTTCTGCCAGTTTATCCAATACGTAGTCAATCCTGACTGGTAGAAAATGCGTTGACTTAGTCAACCTATCTATAATCACTTAAATTGCATCCTGTTTGCTCCGAGTGAGAGGTAGACCAATAACAAAATCTATAGTAATACGGTCCCACTTCCATTCCGGTATCGAGATAGACTGTAGTAGACTTGATGGAAACTGATGCTCAGCTTTCACTTGTTGAAACGTCATACACTTAGTCACATAATCTACTACATCCCTCTTCATATCAGGCCACCAGTAATGAGTCTTCACATATTGGTACATCTTCATGCTATCTGGGTGTATAGTATAAGAACTACTATGTGCTTCCTTTAGAATAGTCTTCTTTAATTCATCATCTTGAGACATACATAGTCTTTCTCTAAAGTACAAACAATCATCCCCTTTTATTACAAAATTGGTTTCCTTCCCTTCTTGGACTTGCCTGCGGATAATCATCACCTTTTTATCTTGTTTCTGTTGGATCAAACTAGGATGGACTTTCAATTATGCTATTATTGCAGCATCAGCTGCTATCTTTAAAGAGGCATTTAAAGCCCTTAATGCAACCAAAGATTTCCTACTCCAAGCATTAGCTACTACATTCGCTTTTCCCGGATGATAGTCAATGACACAATCATAATCCTTAAGCAACTTCATCCACCTTCTATATCTCAAATTAAGCTATTTCTAAGTGGGTAAATACTTAAGATACTTATGATCAGTATAAATGTAATATCTTTCCCATATAAGTAATGCCTCCATATCTTCAAAGCAAATACTATGGCTGCTAGTTCTAGATCATGTGTCGGATAATTCTTCTCGTGGGTGTTGAGCTGACTGAAAGCATAAGCAACCACCTTTCCTTCTTGCATTAATACATATCCAATGCCATTATGTAAGGCATCATTGTAGATTACAAAATTCTTTCCAGACACTGGCTGAGTCAAAACTGTAGCTTAAACCAACAATGCCTTAAGCTTCTCAAAACTTACTTGGCACTCCTTATTCCACTCAAACTTAACATTCTTTTGGAGTACCTTAGTCAATGGAGCTGCTATTGAGGAGAACCCCTTCACAAATCGTCTGTAATAACTAGCTAAGCCGAGAAAGCTCTTGACTTTCGTAACGTTTCTTGGTGGCTTCAACTCCAAGATTGCTTCTATCTTCTTAGGATCAGTTCTAATGCCTTCAATAAACACAATATGCCTCAGAAAAGAAATCTCGCTTAGCCAAAATTCATACTTACTCAACTTAACATATAGCTTTTGCTCTCTCAGAGTTTGTAATACAGTTCGAAGATGGCTATTATGCTATTTTGAGGTCTTAGAGTAAATTAGAATATCATCAATAAACACCACTACCAATTGATCAAGGTACAGACGAAAAATACGGTTCATCAAATCCATAAAGGCTGTAGGTGCATTCGTCAGCTCAAATGGCATTACAACAAACTCATAAAGTCTGTATCAAGTTCAAAAAGCTGTCTTCGGAATGTCAAACTCTTTCACTCTTAACTGATGATACCCTGATCTCAAATCTATCTTGGAGAAGATACTAGCTTCTCTCAACTAGTCAAATAAATCATCAGTTATAGGTAGGGGATATTTATTCTTGATTGTAACCTTGTTCAACTGTCTGTAATCCACATACAGTTTGAGTGACCCATCTTTCTTTTTCACAAACAACACCGGTGTGCCCCACGGAGATACACTGGGTCGTATAAATCCCTTATCTAGTAACTCCTAGAATTGTATCTTCAATTCCTTCAACTTTACAAGTTCCATTTTGTAAGGAGGAATAGATATTGGGGTAGTACCTGGCACAACATCAATAATAAATTATACTTCTATCTATGGTGGAAAGCCAGGTAAATCATCTAAAAATACATTTGGAAAGTCACATACAGTGGGTATATGCTGAAGTCTAGATCCATCTCTCCTCTACTTAACTACGTGTGCCAGATAAGCTTCACACCCTTTCCTGATTAATCTTCTAGCAGTAGTGGCTGAAATAACATTAGAGAGATAATCTACCCTTTCTTTCACCGTAGTTATCTCCTTTACAACTGCAGTCTGAATAGTAATTTTTTTTAGACGACAATCAATTACAACCCGATGCTGTGACAACCAATCCATACCTAAAATTACATCAAAGTCCTAAAAAGGCAATTCCATTAAATCGCCTGGAGATTCATACCCCTGTATCTAGATTGGACATCCTTGATATACCTTATTCACGATCACACTGTGACTTAAGAGATTACTAACTAATACCTTATGTTTAGTCATGTCAGCCTATATGTTTCTTTTCCTAGGGATGACAGTTCAAATATATGAATGAGTGGACCTTAGATTTATCAATGCATGAGCTAAGGCGTCAAAGATAGAAACTGTACTCACGATAACATCAAGTGCTTCTTGCTCTTCTTGAGCCCTGATGGCATAAGTACGTGCTGAGGTCCGAGTTTTCTGTCTTCCCACTGGTGCAGGTACTTGTTTCTGACTGCTTCCTACTACATCTGTCTGGCTGGGCCTCCTACTTTTCTGACCCGTGGTAGTTGATCTCTCAATCGGTGGAATAGAATTACCCTTGTTTCTCAAGTAATCTTTTAGAAAATGATCATGTGATCCATATTTAAAGCACGCTCCTGTCAATCTCCAACATTCCCTCAAATGCTTTCTACCACAGTGCTCACATACAAGGGCTGGTCCTCTCGCTGTGCTCCCTGGGTTACTGGCCACAGAAGATGTCGGATGTCCTAACTTAACAGAGGATCCTTGTCTCTGCCTCAGCACGTATGGTTGGCTACTAGTCTGAGGTCTCTTAAATTTCTTACTCGATAGCTGAGACATACTAGATTGTCATAGACCTTTTTTTAGCTGGCTTCTATTTTTCCTAGCCTGTTCTTCTTTCTTCACCCTTTCTACATTAAGCGTTGTAGAAACTAGTCTTTGAAATTCTTCAATCTAAAACGTCATAATCTGAAGGCATATGTAATCATTCAGGCCATCTTAAAATTGCCTACATCTATCTGCCTCCGAAGCCACAATCTCTAGAGTATACTTACTCAGCCTTATAAATTCCTGCTCATATTCAGTAACAGTCTTCTGTCGCTGCTTCAGATTAATAAATTCTCTCTTTATATTATCAATATAAATACGGCCAATGTATTTCCTTCAAAATTCTTTTTGAAAGAAATCCCAAGTCCGCTCTTCAGGTCGTACCATCTGTGATATTAAGGTCTACCATTGGTAGGCATCTTCCTGTAAGAGAGAAATTGCACACTTCAAGCTTTCCTCCATTGTGCAATGAAGCTATTGTAAAATTCTCTCTATGCGCTCAAACCAATACTCAGCAGCGGATGCATCCTCGTTACGCCTTCTATGAAAATCAATGGGTCGATATTTTGCTAACCTTTCTATGGCTGATTTCTGAGGTGCAGCTCGGGCCATATGCTAAAAGAACTCGGCCTGGAAGACCCTTGTGAAACTTTCCTAGCTACACTGACTGGGCTATCACTAATACTTCTATCAGCACCCTTGACTCTTGGGGTGTTAGAGGGTTCCATTTCTTATCCTATATAAGACAGAAGAGAATTCTGCAGGTCAGAGTCACATCCTCTTACGAATACATACATACACACACACACACACACACACACACACACACACACACACACACACACACACACACACACACACACACACACACACACACACATACACAAACATATAGTTCAATGCATTCACACGCAAAATGCTACACACATCTAGGTCTAGAAACGCCTAAACCTGGGCTCTGATACCACTAATAATGTAAAACCCCCATCACCCGCCTCTCATCAAGACACAAGTTAGGGGATGCTACGATAGCATCGAGTACAAACAATAATAAATAATTATTCGATCTTACTAAAAACACACTTAAATGTAAATTATTTTTTTAAATTAAATATTTATTGAGAAAAACTGGTAGAGTCTCCTCTAAAAATTGAACTTTACACTACCTGTGACAAAAGAAAACACTCCCAAATCTCAATATTAATTCTCAACCATCTTCTCTTTTTTCAACAAATATCCACAACTCATATTGCAATCTAAATACATCAAACCTTCACCAAACTATTTCAAATCCAACATATTATCAAAACAAATATCATTTATCATCATAGTTTTAAAGAAAATAATTTTGAGGAAATACATACATACACGTACATATAATTAATGTCCATAATATAAAATACAATAGTTTACAGACAAATAAAATATCTACCAAATATAATTATATGTATACAGAGGATGTGATCGACTCTGAGTTGCTGCAGAAATATTCACCCTTTAGTCTTTAGGGACGGTAACTCTACTACCTGCGCATGGTAAATCCAATGCGCTAAGCACAACAGCTTAGTGGGTGTACACAAAAGTTGAAATAGTATAATAATGATTTATTATCCTTATTGCAAATAAACCATATATATAAATAATAAATTTTTTTAATAATAACCAATGTCGCCATATAACAATAATAAATCAAAATTTATCAATTAATCAATTCATTAACTCAAAATATTATTTAATTTCTCATTTCAATTGATCAAATATATATATATATATATATACACATATCATATTTATAATTTAATTAATTCATTTATTAAAAATTTTAATAAATTACAATTAATTCAGTAGGCGCCCAAAATAAACACTGACACGATATCATGAATTGGCTAATGGGCTAACAGATATCAGATGGTGATCTAGCATCGGCCACTCGGTGACTACCCACTAGATCCAGAACAGATAACGAATTAGATAGACAGAGTGGTGTCATCAGACAAGCAGATGGTACAGTACTGCTATAATACCCTATTTATTTAGGGCGTCTCAATAATATTATTAATACATTATTTTTCTTTAAAAATTTTGAACACTGATAAGGGAAAAATTGTCATATATTTTCTCATATTTTTATTTTGATATTTTATGGTTTTATGAGAATATATGGTTATTTATGTGCTTTATTGTTATTTATAGGGACTTGAACGAAAATAGGGACTAAAATGCAAAGTTTTCAAAGTATGTGTCCATCGCCCCAGTGCCACAAGGATTATCGCCCTAACACCACAAGGATTATTGCCCCAGCTCTGGAACAATGATCAAAATAAGAAAAATGACCTGTTGAAGTCGCATCTGGTGCCCCAGTGCCAGACCTTTATCGTGCTAGCGCTAACATCCCACCGCTCTAGCGGTGAAGCCTATTTCACGCGTCACCCCAGCGACAAATGCATAGCGCCCCAGCGGTAGCGTGAGTCCTAGTCCGACGAGAATTGAGATTTTCAAGCTCATATCAATCCCTATAAAAAGCCACTCGTTCCCATACGTCAAGAATGATCCAAGAGCAACTGAGAGCAATTCAAGAACACCAAGAATACAGAGCATGAGTCTTGGAGAGCAATAAGAGTTTAATTAAAGCAACTTTAGAGAGAGATTCAAGGCATTCTTCGGCATCAAGAGATTTTAGGCAGCACAATTAAGAGCAATTTCGACGTCTATATCGGTTTGCTATTGATTGTATCATGATTTATTATTATTTTTACTGCTGTTCTCTTGTAGCCATGAGCTAAACTTATTTTCTAAGGTTAATACTTAAACTCAATATGTGTGCTTAATTGCCATATCTTTTAAATATTTAATACGCTTAGTTCTTTGATATTTAAATTACTTGATCTTAATGCTTCAATAAATCTGGCCAATATATGGTGAATGAGTTGGTAATATTATTGATAAACTTGGAAAAGGTATCATAATATTTAGACCTAGGTAATTTGATGCATGATTGTAGAGTAACATTCAATGTTGCATATGCAAGTTTCAATTTAGGATAAAAATATACCTAATTGGCATGTATGATCAATAAGACTTAATCTTAATGAATCTTAATTTATTACAAGTACCATAGGAATATAGGTATTTGGTAAATTAAGATATACTTGCATGACCTTGAAAAAAGCTTGTGAATATATTAGTGTCTTGATTAATAACAAAGACTAAGAGAGTTAAATATTAGAGATTAATAATTAGAAAGCATATTGAAGGATAGTATTAATCCTAGGTTTTCTCTATATTGCTATCACCTAAATCTCTTTGCAATGTGTTTTGTTTTTATATTTTCTACATTCATTCTTAGATTTTTATTTTTCTGAATAATTATTAGAAAGACATAATTTTAGTAATTGGTTAAAAAGAAGAAATTATCCCTGTGGATTCGTCATCCGACTTATTTAGTCCCTTTATTACTTGCATATGATAGTGTATACTGTGGGTTTGACATCCGACTTATTTAGTCTCTTTATTACTTGCATACGATAGTGTATACTTGCACTTAATTTTAAGATATAAAAATATCACATCAAACACAAATTTATTATTATTATTATTAATAAACTAAATTATTATACAAATTCACATTTACTCAATTTTTCTCATTATTCGTATTTAGACACAAATATTTTTTCATTATTACAAACATGCCCAATTTTTTTACTATTCATGTTCATGCCCAAATTTTTTTAAACTATTACACATGAGCTCAAATGTTTTAAAAGTTTTCATATAAGTCTAGAATATTTAAAAATACCCAAATAAGTTTCTGATTTTTCAGATTTAACAATTCAGCCCAAAATTTTTCAATTTTTCACTTATAAGCCCAAATTTTTTAAAATTTTGTAATTAAGCCCCAGTTTCTTCAAAAGGTCATATTTAAGTTCTAATTCTATAATAATTCACATAAAGGCCTAAAATTTTTAGATATTTACAAATTAGTCCATTTGTTTTCAAAATTTTCATACAAGTCCTATTTTTCTCAAAATTCATATTTATGCCGAATTCTTTTCAATTTTGACCACTATTTAATATCCAATATTTCAAAACATATTTAATTCATTTAGAAATAATATAATTATCTATTCAATGCAATAGTTCAACACACTCATCCATCATATTATTAAATCACATAAATATACACTAAATTCCCTAAAGTAAAAAAAATATTAAGTTTCAACCTAAAGTGTACACCAACCTTATAAGCTTAATTGCTCCACTTGTGTCTCACTTCTTCTCCTTCTCCTTTCCTTGGCTATCCTTGGCCAAGCTTTCACCTTAATATGCCAAAATACACAAATAATGAATAAAATTATAATTTACCAAATTAAATGCACAAATGCCTAATTTTATATGGCTATTTCATCCATTAACCCTTAAAACCCTAAATCCAAATTCAATAAAATATTAGCATCAACTCACCTTGAATAACACCTTCTAACTCAAAATTGATCCTTGAAACGTGATGAAGAGGGGTTTAATTAAGGGTTTGGGGGCTTAATTTGCTAAGAGAAGTATGTAAATTTGTTGAATTTAAAAGGAGATAAAAGAAAATTGGAGAGAAAATGCAAATGGGGGGGGGGGACAAATTGGTTTAGAATTGTCTATTTTTTCAATACTATTCCGCTTTTATAGCCTTCATTTTTCTTTCCAAAAAGACCCCCAACTAAATCCAAATTACAAAAATGCCATTGGTTAGAAATGGTTGCATTTGATTGGTCCAAAAATTCAAATAACTATTCACTAACTAAATTAGTTAAAATCTAGTCAAAAACTAACTAATTCTATCACTTTCTAATTCATTTGGTGGCTAATGGCTATTGGTTCATAATTAAGTGTTGAAAAAGTGTAAATGGTCAAGGTTTTAATTCCATGAATCCATTTCTACCATACCAACACTTTTTCAACCAATCAAATTCTTCTATTTCCTTTAACAAATAAATTTAATCATAATAAATAAAAATTAATTTTAATAAATATAAAAAATCTAATAAATAAATATTCCTACCAACACTTTTTAACCAATCAAATTCTTCCATTTTCTTTAGCAAATAAATTTAATCCTAATAAATAAAAATTAATTCTAATAAATAAAAAAATTAATCTAATAAATAAATATTTTAGGGTGTTACAGTGGGAGTATGGTTGTCTTCTTAATTCTCTACGTGGATGACATACTGATAATTAGGAATGATATCGGTATGTTACAATCAGTCAAGAGTTATCTAAACAAAAACTTCTCTATGAAGGACTTGGGAGAGGCTTCCTATACACTGGGTATAAACCTTTATAAAGATAAAGCTAGAAAGCTAATAAGACTCTCCCAATCATTATACATCGATAGTGTCCTAGAAAGGTATAACTTTACTAACTGTAAGACAACTAATGTACCTTTCAGACATGACATTCATCTTTTGAGGAGAATGTCTCTTTAGACGAAAGATGAAAAATGTCTCCTTAGACGAAAGATGAAAGACTTAGAATGTCTAAGATACCATATGCATCAGCTGTAGGCAGCCTGATGTATGCTATGATGTGTACTAGACCTAACATCAGCATGGCTATAAGTGTTACTAGTCGGTATCAATTTGATCCAGGTGACAACCATTGGATGGTAGTCAAACATGTCCTCAAATACCTTAAGGGTACAAAGGACAAGTTTGTCATTTATGGAGAAAGTGATTTGCAAGTTAGGGGATACATAGATTTAGACTTTCAGTCTGATCCAGATGATAGAAAATCTACATCTGAATATGTATTTATTCTTAACGGTGCTACAGTGAGTTGGAAGAGCACCAAATAGGGATCCACAACTGATTCAACAATTGAAGCGGAATACATTACAACTTCTGAGGTAGTAAAGGAAGTAGTGTGGATACGTAAGTTTATCGCCGAGCTCGGGATTATCCCAAGCTCGATGAATCCTATCCCATTATTTTGCGACAACAACGGAGCCATTGCATAAGCAAAAGACCTAAGAGCGCACCAGAGATCTAAGCATGTGGAAAGGAAATACCACATAATTAAAAAAATCTTGGCTAGGGGAGATGTAATAATTTGTAGAGTTGACTCTATAAATAATGTAGCGGACCCACTGAGTAAAGTCTTAACTCCAAAGGTGTTTGAGAAACACGTGGAGTTTATGGGTATAAGATACCACTATGAATGGCACTAGAGCAAGTAGGAGTTTGTTGGGATTTGTGCTCACATGCCATTCCATTGTTGTAAGAATATTTTATTTTATAATATTTATATAATACATTATATGTTAAATTGCTAATTACTATTATTAAATGGTTCAATGCTTGTGATACTATAGACATTATATGATCTGAAGGAGTTCAGATTTGGTCTAAAAACGTTTAGATCAATGCCAAAAGTTAACATCATTGAAAACTATAAATGCTAAAGAGTTAGTATGTTATATTAATCAGTGAAGTTTAAAAGTTAGAATCTTGTCTGTAACGGTATAAAGACCTGAGAATCCATTAGTAATAATATAGTTGTAAGAGATACAATAGGTGCTAAGAAATATTATTATGTAAGTCTATTCTCAAATTATATGTTCCTGGTCTTAATTCATCGATACAGGTCTATCGGTGGAATTCTTTTACATAGACCAGTGTATATTATACCTAGATGGTCTAGATGGTTGTTCTTAGCTAACCATGGACTTACTGGAAGTTCGTATAGCATACAGGTATTTAATAAAGACTGAATACTGAACAAACTCAATGAGGTCCCCAATAGACATCCCATGAAGCCGTCAATGGAAGGTCCTCTTGAGTTGAATAGTATATGCAGTCATTTGACCTGAGTGCCACGATGAGAGAAAAGGAAAGTCGTATTGTAATAAAAAAGGATATGTACTATTGTAAAGTTGTAATTTAGGTAAAAAAAATGTGAGAGCAACCTCTAAACGTTTCGGTTCACAAAGTGTTTAGTAAGATGATTAGGAAAACACTAGAGACATACATTGTAACATAGTAGTTAAAAGCAAGTAAGGAAGTAATAGACCACTTATGTCGCTTGAGGTGTTCAATATCTTAATGAATTACAAGTCACACTTAGATTCCATTAAGTCTACTTCATGAGTTTCCTCAAGAATTAGGACATATAGTTAGTGTATGGGGAATTGAAACCAATCTTTCCTAAATGGTTGCTTCAAGAAAAACAAAGATCCTAAAACCTCGTAAGTGATCCATCATACTTTAGTTCCACGCATGTCACAAACCTTTCATAGTGTGATCGTTGGGTGTCGTTAGGTATAGTCCAATACTTATGGAGTCTAGTGTGTACAGATAAAGAATTCGTCAACTCACATGAAAGAGTTATATATATTCAGATGCTCAAAGACCATATCTTAGAGAGTCTTATGGCCATAAGCAACAAACCCAAGAAAGAGTTTCCCACAGAGTTAAACAATATTACAAAAGTGTTTGTATATATTGTTCATTAAGATGCGCGTCTGGAGATAAGTTCATTGATGAACACACAAGAATTTGATGGTAGTGATCTATATACCTGCTCTTCCAAGATATGATTGGCGGAAAGATTATACGTATGCGCTATGACCTCAACTTGTATGGTCTACTGCATTGATTTGTAATATTCGTGACATGTGCGTGGGGCATCGATCTCGGACTCACAGAATAATTTTGTTTGACAAATTGAGAGTAGACCTAGAGAGTCCCGCAATAGAAAGTGTACTCATTGTGCACTAGGCAACGTACCGAATTGAATAGTTCGATCCAAAAAATTCCAGCAAGCCGGACATTTACTCCAGTTTCCCTCTAGTTGTGCATGTGTCAAGACTTAAGAGTTAAGTACATCAATTAGTTAAAAATTAGTTGTTAACCAATGAGATATTGACACACGGCATATTATGGGCCAATTATTGTTTGATTTAAAAATTACCAAAATTACCTTCTTTGTTGGACAAATAATATCATTATTTTATTCATTAAAATGTTTATTGAATAAAATAATAATAATAATAATATATGATATTATTATTTAAATTGAGATCAAACAATTTATTTTTTAATTTAAATTGGCATGTATTTCTACCATGATTTAATATGATTAAATTATTTGTTTAATATTAATTAAATGATATAATAAGAATAAATGGGTGGCAATTGTAAATTACAGACCTTAGCCCGTTTCTTAATAATGAGAAAGTGTTTTCTCATTTAGCTTAGATTTAGGCCAAGTTCATTTAAAAGATTTTTCTATTTTTTTTTTCATTTGGTTTATTGTAAACAATAATAAATAAAGCACTAATGGCAAATATTGACCTAGATAATGTATGCCATTAGATCAGAAAATGGAACAAAAATAATAAACAAATAAAAGAGCAATATGTTGCTCAATTAATCAAAAAAAAAAAAAATTCGGCCAAAGTGATAAAGGGAGAAAGAGAAGTGAATTTTACTAAGTGTTAGAAAATTCTCTCAAGTGTTGAGAGCACAAAAACACATTCTCTCCATTTTTTTTCTTCCATTTTGGTCACCCATACTACAAGGTAGAAATAATGTTTCAAGAGTTGAATCCTTTATTGGAAGAGCTGCTATTCTAGCTTCCTCAAGCCTACCATATTGAGAAACTAGAATTGTGAATGGGCTGCTTCAAGGCGGGTACTCCGATTTGACCAAATACCAAAGGCTTGACAAGATACTATTTTTCAATCTTGATATATTTTATATTTATGAGATAACATGTAAAAGTTCATTTGTGTTTATCATTGAGTAATTTATATTTCGCCCATCTGCTGCGCATGTATGTATGTGATACATATACTATATTTGAATGATAGACACAAACCCAAATATATGCACCCTAGGTTTAAAACCACTCACAGTTATGTTGTTCTAAACTCCTAACTAAGGCTAGGAGTGAAACACTTAATGAAATTATGGTTTTGTTTCTTTGATCCTACTTTTGTGTTTCAATGTTTATGGTTGTTTTCAAATGTTTTAATTTATCATTTATGAATTTGTTTTTTGTTTTATTGAAGCCTTAATTCATTATAGATTAAAGGCACAATGAATGCTTAGAAAGATCTTTTATATATTAACAACTTATTTTTAAAAATGATGTTTTCAATAAATTGAAAAGCCTTTCTCAAATGAGTAAGAAGGATTAAAGATCTCTATAACAATACAAATAAGTGTGGATATCTAATGCCTTAGTGTTCGTCTAATTAATATCTTAATTACATTTGCTAATCTTTTCCTCAAAAATCAACCAACATTCCTTTATTCTTGGATACAACACTTTATCACTTTTGAACATTCACACAATAATCTTTGCTCTTAGTGATCACACCTTGTGGATATGACACTCGGACTCTTGAATTAAATACTACAATTAAGATAACTTACACTTGAGTAAAACAATATTAGAGTTGTAGCACTTCTAGATGGAGGTCTCTAGTTACCATCACCAATGTAATTGTGGGTTTGCTGTTGCCAAATCAATGTCCTCCTCAATCACATCCCTATTCACAAAACTGGTTCCTAAATCAACGACGTAGTTTTCATTCTCACTCAAAAACCTAGCATTGGTCTGGGACATTGAAGAAACTTCAAATTAGCATCAAGCTTTGACATTTGAGTCTTCAATCCCATAATTTTCCTAGGCTAAAACTCTATCTCCTTCTTTGCCTTCCATGGGATTAGAGATTGGGATGTTAAAGGTTGACGTTGATTTAACATCTTTATCAATGTCCCAGACCATTGTTAGGGTTTCTATTAAGAATGACAACAACACTATCAGTTTATGGACTGAATTTATGAATATAGATATGGTTGAGGAGAAATTTGATTTGGCGACAAAAAACTTAGGATTGCATTGGTGTTGGTAACTAGAGACCTTTATCTAGAAGTGATGTTTAGGTATGTAGAAGTGATGATGATTGCACTTTTGAAGAAATTTGTAGCAAAAATGGCAGGACTTTCCAAAAGAGAGAACATTGATTTAGGGACAGTAAACTAGGATCAAGTTGGTGATGGTAGCCAAAGACCTTCATCTAGAACGAATGTTTAGGTCCATGAAAGTGATGATGATTGTGTTTCTAAAGAAATTTTAAGCATAAATGATAAGACTAGTTTAGGAGAATGTTGATTTGGCGATAGCAAACTAAGATCGCATTGGTGATGGTAATTAGAGACCTCTATTTAGAAGGAATGTTTAGGTCTGTAAAAGTGATGATGACTACACTTCTGGAGAAAATTTAGTAGAAATGATAGGAATTTTCAAAGATTTGTTAACTATTGTAATAGTTTGGTCCAATATAAGTGGAAGAATTGTAACTAGTTAAGAAAAAATAGGGTTATATTGTAACATCCTACTGTGGTCACATGATGGAATGGGTGCTAGTGAAAAAGTAATCTCTCCAAGGTACAGGGGACATATAGTGATGAATTAGCTAGCAAGGACTTTGCTTACGATGGTTAGTTAAAATTGAAAGCAAAATCAGCTAGAGAAATATTTGTCGACGTCTCTTATTCGCTGTAGCACTGACAGACGCATAATGTATTTCATGTGGAGGTCTATGGGTATAAATTGAAGGCTCGATCAATCCAGGTACTCTAAATCCATTACCAGTAGAAAGAACCCATGACTGATGAATCAACCAGCCAGGTCCACGAACTCATCCATATTGTTGATCACGTTTCTTTAACTTACATTGTCACAATGATTGTTGTCCTAAACTTTACCTACCAATGAATTAACACGTTAGAGTTATTAATATTATGCAAAACATTTTTGCAAAAGCACATAAATGAAGAAATTATGTTTCTATTTCTTTACCTTTTGAGTTTGATGAATGTTAATTAGGGTTGATAAAGGAGTAGTTTCTAATCAAAATACTTTATCTACACATATTCCATCAAGTTATATAATTTTTTAGAAATTATTTACTTCTCTAATTAACCCTTATATTTTAGCTATATCCTTTAGGGCTTAACAAAGATCTTTAGACTTTAGTAAAGACACTTAGTGTTGTTTAATTGACCCTTCAGTTTCAGCTATATCTTTTAGATTTTAGCAAATACCTTTATACTTTAGTAAAGACTTTTAAGGTTTAGCAATGACTTTAGGTTTTAACAATCATTCATTATGCACATGGGTTGTCATTATTGTTATAAAATATCTAACATAACAAACCATTGGAATTAGGACACGCTTATGAAATACTCATTAAATGCAAAAGGACACATTGGTTCAATTTGTTGAATATTAAGCTTGATTTTGTTAACAATATATTTGGGTTCATCATTTGCACCTAAATTTGATCCATGTTCACTTTGGGTTTCTAGATTTAACATTTTTTAGAGTAATTTTTGATTTTGTGTTAAAATATCTAATTAAATAAGAAGGTTATTAGATGTTAGTTGTTTGACGGGAGATGTAAATTAATGAGTTAGTTGTTGGAGTGTACAACTCTCCATCCGCTACTATATACGGGGAGTTCTTGCACTTTTGTAACAAGCCAAAACTTAAGAATTCAATAAGAGTTTTTTCGTTATAAATCCTCTCTTCCCATCCTTTCTCTCTCTAAAATTTTTTTGACACAAAACTCTTTTTCTAACACAATATAATGGAACAATAATAAACCTCGAAGAGGAATAATAGGAAATGCTCAGTTAAATTGATAAAATTTGAAAAAATATGATGCACTATATTCTAAATTCACTGACCCTAAGTTTGCTTATTTTTCAAGTATTTGGGTCTTAAAATTATATTACTCCTTTGTAAGCACTTAAATACAATCTAAACATACTTTAATATTCTCAAATAACAAGATCAAATGAGGAAATTAAATAGACCAAATACATACCTCATGCTATTAATGCTTTTCACAATCTGGTGATGGGATTTTAATGGGTTAAGGAAATTAATTAGGCAAAATATATGAAACCGAAGAGAAATTGTTGGCTTTAAGACCTAACTAAGGGAATGATATGAATTTATAGGCACCTGTCCATCATAAATGCCATTGAACGTGCTTTCTATCATAAGCAGTTTTCCAGATTATAGGCAGTTTTTCTAATTGTGTTATAGTGTTACCTTTCTAGAATGATTGAAAATCATAAGCCATATTCAAACAAAAAAAATGGGTTGAAAAAGTCTTAACATTTTTATGAAAACATTTGTAAATGAGAGCTTACGTGGTAACCCCAGCTTAGTAGTGTATCATGGTTATTTTTCAATGATGTAAGGTATCCCAAAGTGGCCGCCGATGTTATTAACAATTTCTGGTTAATGGCACGTCGGATCGGGTAGAGTTCATTTAATGGACAGTTAATTAGTTATCTTCAGAGGCTAGGAGAGAATGCTATTGTGGAATAGAGGAGAGAGATTGAAAGGTCAATAAACTATGAAGAGTCACTCTTAATCAAGGCTCATACTGAACATACACGTAACTGCTTTATCATTTATGACCCATGAATGTGCAGATAGCTTACTGATAGCGAAGATGTGACCTTGATCTGGCATGATAAAATATTACATTTTACTATATTTTTTATGGCATCCATCTAACTTATTACTTGATTTATCTACTTTGTTAAAATGTTGGATTATGAAGTTAAAGTTATTGTAAAGAATAATACTATGCTTCTTAAATGGTGTCTCAAATATTTTTATTTTAAATGATGTATTAAAGAACTATTAGATGATGAAATGGTGTAATGGATAATTTGCACCATTTAACTACCTAATAATTACTTCACACAATAATTTGAGATAAAAAATTTAAAATATTATTTAAAAAATATAACATTAATCTATGATAAATATTCTTTCGATGAACTTATTTCTTCACATGTAAACATATGCAATTGAAAAATAAAAATTACAAACATATGACTAAAAACAAAATACTTTTCGAAACACAAATATACACCAACCTTGATTAGGCTGATAACATCAACATGTTCTCTAAGTTAACAATTGATTTAATCTACATGATCATCTCATTCTTACATTTTAAAGAAGCAATAAGAACCAACATTTTATCAACACAATGGCACTCAATTTGGCTTGCAATGAAGAAGCTTGAGTTTCTTCAGAGTTTCTTTATCAAAGATGGTGAAAATAAAGAGAACAAGGAGTTACATAGGAGGGAATTTGTTGATTGTGTTCATCAATGGATTAAAAACTATAATCAACTCATTAAAAACACATTCTGCTCAGAGTTTTCGAAGCCATGAAATTTTCTTGTAGATGTACATAAATGTGTCACATTTGCCATTACTCACAATGTGAAGGAACTAGCACTTGATATTCTTGATCCCAAATGGTAGGAAGATGATCTTGAAAATTATCTAGTAGTACTAGATTTTCCAATGCATTCTTATGGCCACAATGGTCTTAAATCTATGAAATTATTTCCCTATAATTTTCTCACCTCATAATTCAACAATTTTAGTGCATTAAAGCAATTATCTTTAGGTTGGATTCAATTAAGTATGCAATCTATCAGAAACATGTTGTTGGAAGGTCCATTGTTGGAGAGTATAAGCTTAAAGAAATATTAGAACATTAAGTTTCTTGAGATCAATGTACCCACTTTAAGGCTTAAAGATTAGTTCTTGATAAATAAAATTTCACCCAACTTTGGTTTCATATTGAGGCACCCAATTTAAATTTCTTCAAGTATTGTGGGATAGAGGGCTGTTTTTTTAATCAATAAGATTCCACTAGAGTTGGAATTTGATGAAACCGGTGAACTTATTTAAAACCCTTAAGCTAGCTTGTTAATGTTAGAGTTTTAATGGTGTGCAATTACTTGCTTTAGGTTATTCCTTATGGGGATGAGCGATTGCTTATGATAGTTCCTCTGAATGTATAGCATTCTGAATACAACCATGCACCCATATGAATATTTTAGAATTAACTTCATGCTTAAAAGTTACCCTTTCTTACAAATCTTACAACTAACATCATAGGTCCAGGTAAATGTTTTCCTAATTACAAATCTCCATTCGAATTTAACTTTGAATATTGTTGGATCAGTAACTTAGTAGTCTTCAGATACATCACTAGAAGTCTTAAAGTTGTTCATGTGAAAGGTTTAAAGGGAACAATAACTGAAGCAGCCTTTCTAAACTATTTGATATTCTTTGGACGGGTTATGGAAGAATTGAATCTATATCTTTCGAATAAAGTTGATGCGAATGGTGGCAACAGAAAAGCATACTAGTAGAGAGCTTAAACTTTGTAACAGTTTAACATAGCTTCTAATAATTTGCCCATATTAATATATTAGTAGGGTATTTTCTATTTTGTATGATGTTCGTATAAACTACTTGGTATGAATAATTGAATGATATATGAGTAGTAGTAGTTTCTTCAAAGTTTAAAAAAAAAAGATCTATTGAAACGAGTTTAATTGGAAGAAATAAGTCTGTTTATAAATGAATTCCAAAGAGTTGACTATTACTTTTCAAATCTTGTTCTATATTTTGGTTAGAAAATGTAGTCCAAATAATCTCGTAGCTCGACATATCAAAAATAGTAGTGAAAATTCTAAAAAAATTACTTGTACAAACTAGGGAAGTAACTCCATCACTAATCATCCAAAGATTCTAATTAAAAAAAAAATCTTTATAATAATTTGAACCATCCATGAACATTATAGCAAATATATTTAAAACTTTTACAACTCCCACACAAATAAGGATGTGTGAGGCAACAACCAAGAAATTGATGTAATATAGAATAAAGATATACAAACAAGAACAATCGTAATGAAAAAGCAGAATAAATTGGGTTGGTAAGTAATACTACTTTCAATCCATTTAATATAAGACCAGATCCTAAAAACATTAGAAGAGAATCATGTATTGGTCTAGGCAAATCTATTATGTTAAAATAAGAGATAAATAAATTGAAATATTTTTTTGATCTTATTGAACTAACCAGGCAAATCTATAAATTTTTAAGAGACCTTCCTAATTGAATTAAATTTCAATCTATTAAGTAGATCAAATTGACGAGGGTACAATTATTGGATCCAATTTGTGCTTTTCTTTTGTCGTAATAGCAAATTGAAATTTAAAGTATATAGTTTGAAAAACTTATGTATATATTATTAGAATTTTATTTTAAATACAAAATACACATATCAAGAGTAGCAAGGGATTTTGAAAAATTTTTGTGAGATCAACAAGCTGCAAGGCAGAATTTAGAACATCAATTTTAGTTTTCTTTCTAGTTGTATCATGTTTTTAATTATTTCTTGCCTTTATTCTCTTATAATCATGAACTAATTTTAATTTCTAGAGTTATAGCTTGAACTTAATATGCATGCTTAATTGTTATGCTTTTTAATATTTTATGAACTCAAGTTTCTTATTTAAATTATTCGATCTTAATCCTTTCAATACCTGATCAGTTAATGATTGATTAAGGAACACATTGATAAACTTGGAAAAAACATCCTTGCATTTAGTATAGGATATATAATTATAGAGTAATATCTGTAAGTTTCGATATAGGATAGGAATATACCTATATGACTTGTATAAGTGAAAGGATTTGAATTTAATGAGTCTTAATTTTATCAGGTTAGTATAGAAACATAGGTTATTAGTAATTTAAAATATATTCACCTGATCCTCAGAAGAAGCTAGTGAAGAGATTGGTGTTTTAATTAATAATAAAATTTAGGGATTAAAATATTAAGAGTAATATCTTTAGAAAGATATGTTGAGGGATAGTTATAATCCTAAGTTATCTCTATATTGTGATTTTCATAATTTGCTTAGTTGTGATAATTTTAGATTTATTGCATTCATTAAATTAGTTTTATTCTAATTTTAAATTAAGGCATTGATTTTTTTGAATAAAAGTAAGAAGATACAATTTTAGTACTTGGTTAGAGATACATATTAATTCCATGTAGGTTTTGTTAGGAATGGTGCTTATGTGCCGTTCAAATTGATGTATAAATGTTTATTGATTTAATATTAGTTAAAAAATATTTTTTTTATTTGTCAATTATTATTATTTATATTGTAACCTTGTTCGAAATAGGGACAAAGACATGAGAATATTATAGTTATGCCGTACTTGCAAAAGAGTTTACAAATGGTGCTGAGAAATGTCATTGCCTAATATGTTCTTAAAAACATCGTTCCTAATCCATGGTTACCGATATAGGTCTATTGGTATTCATTTCAGATCAGTGTAAGTCAATATTTAGATTGTCCAGATGGTTAGTCTTAGTAGACCATGGGCTTAGTGAAAGTTCGTATAGGCATATAGGTTTCAGGATTGGATACTAAACAGACTCATGTTGTGTGTTTTCTATAACACAAATTAGCGCAAGTGCACGTTGTCGCAACAAGTAATATATGATGAGAAAAGTGTCGATCCCACAGAGAATGATTTATCTTTTCTAGTTTAAGTAATGAAATGGTGTCTTTCTACTATTATCCAGAAAATGATTTAATGTATGATATTAAACTACTCAAGTAAAAGAACAACTTAATTATGCTAAGTGATAAACTAAATTACCAACAAGTTAAATTCAATATGAGAAATCCTAGGATTACAAACTATCCCCCATTATGCAAATAAATTCAGCAGAATCTCTTTGATGTTTATTAGTTCTCAACTTGATATATTGACCAAAACACTTAACACATCACAAGCCTCTTTTGCAGGTCAAGTGAATCTATTTCATCCAATCAAATATCTATATGTCTATGATAAATAAATTGAACAAAATTCATTAAGCACAAGTTTTATGAGCCATACATGCCTTATGAGTATATGTCTATCTCATATGAAACTCAAGTGTACTACACTATGATCATGCATCAATATGCTTAAGACTAAATACCTAAATGCCTTTGTCAAGTTTATTTAAGCATTTCTAGATCAATTTAACCACTGGCCAAGTAATCAAATAGCATTAAGCACAAGCACAATGAATATATCAAAAGCTGAATTAATACCATAAAAGAGAGAACTAAAATCAATCACATAATGAGTTCAAGGATGTAATCCTAGATGAATAAAATTAGCTCATCATTAAACTACACAATCTTGAAGCTAATTCCATCAATACATGTAAACTAAACATCTTACAACAAGTAAAGAATCAAAGCAAAGAAGACATCCCTGTCAAATGTCTTTGTTGTTGAAGCTTACTTCCCTCCTCTTTGATTTCTCCAACCTTAGAAGTTAGATGTTTCTTTGTGTTTCCAGCTGCTGTCCCAGCTGGAGTCCCCCCTCAAAATGTAAGTTTTGAGCAAATATATAGGTAAGAGCACGGAATTAGGGCGCACTTAGGGTTGCTTTTGGGTTTCCTGATTTTCAGCAACCTGTCAGCTTTTGCTGCCCAGGTCTCGGCGCCGCGGCGCTCACTTTCTGCAATTGGCGCCGCGGCACTGAAATCCAGTGCTGCGGCGCTACACTGTAGCAAACAGTGGTACTGTAGCAAACAGTGGTACTGTAGCGACAGTGCCTCCATTTGTATTTTTATCTCTAATGCTCCCATTTGCGTCCGTTTTCCGGTATTTTTGCTCCGATAATGCTTCAACCTATAAAACAACATTAATATGCATAAATAGCCCAATTATTGAGATAAATTGAACAAATATCAAGTTAGGAAGATAAAATAGTTTATACAATTACGCCTTATCAACTCACGAGGACCTCCAATAGACATCCTATAAAGTCGTCAATGAAGGGTCATCTTGAGTTAAGTAGTATTCATGATCCTTTAACTTAAGCATTATGGTGAGCTTGTGAGTGATCCACCATACTTTGGTTCCACGCATGTCAAAGAGCTTTTATGATTTGACTGCTAGGTGTAGCTGGGTATGGTCCGATGCTCATGGAGTTCGGTGTGCATAGATATAGGATTCATTAGCTCATATAGGTGAGTTGTATATCCATATGATTTAATAATGTATTTCACAAAGTCTTATGGACATAAGCATTAACCCCAAAAAAAGAGTTTTCCATTAGGGTTAAGCAATATCGCAAAGGAGTTTACGGATATTGTTTCAGGAAATATGTATGTAGTTAAGTTCATGGATGAGCATATAGAGATTTGATGGTCTTAATCTATATCTCTGCTCCTCTAGGATATAGATGACGAAGGGATTATATGAATATAGTCAACCTTAACTTGTATGTGGGGCATCGTTTATGCAGTTGCAGAAATGTTCTGTAAGATAAATGAGTGTGAACCTAGAAAGTCTCACAATATTAAGTGTACACATTGAGCACTAAGGTAACGGTATGGATCGTACAAATTGATCCAGGAAGGTTTCAAAAAGCATGATACATTTTAAGACCTATTTGAAAAGTGGAAATCATAGTTTACAAATGTTACAAATAAGTCCCTACTACATGGAAAAATGTGAATGCATATATTGCATCCATGCAGGCTTTTTGTGTGACAAATGACAGCATGCATGGACATGCATATGACAAATGTCATCCATGCAAAATGTTTACATGTATAACATAAGTGACATTTATCACTCATTCATGGCCTTACATGGCCAAACATGGATACATGTTAGACATGTGTCCACAAAATATCTTAGGCCATTTAAAAACAACTGAAATAAGTTTCATTTTAAATGGAATTCATTTTTGAGAATGGAAGAAAATTTGTGCAAAGAGAAGAGAGAAAATGCAAACTTTGAAAATGTTGCATTTAGGTCTCAAAATACCATTTTAAGTATTTGATGCTTCAACTAGTTCAAGTGTTGATTTTGTTTTGATTCCTATATGAAATATACATTCAAGGCTACCATTCTAGCTACTCTAATCCTATCAAATGTTGGAGTCTATAATAGTTCAAGAGAGTATTTTATTGTGAGCTGAACAATCTTTACCGAATCATCTATAAGGGTATGTATTCAATACTTGTACTATTTTTGATTCAGTTGTAGTGTGTATATATTGATTATATTTTTTATTCTCTGCGTAATATATGTCTGACATGCTTTGTATATTTTTAGGTTATTGGAGTGTTATTTGAAATGTTGAGGATGCCCAAAAATAGTGGGAGGTGCATTTTAAAGTACAAAAAAAAATACTATTGAGGGAACGCTAGGGCGTTGCGAGTAGAACACTGGGGCATTCTACGTATAATGTTGGGGCATTCATCTAGGTTCTGCATATAGAACGTTGAGGCATTCAAGTGTTGAACGCTAGGGCATTCTCAGGGTAGAACGCTGGGGCATTCATGTATATAACAATGTGGCATTCGTAAGACAGAAGCAAGTTTGTTGCATATAGAACGCTGGTGCATTATAGATATGAACGCAAGGGCATTCTCCAACACAGAATACTAGAGCGTTTAAGTGTTGAATGCTAGGGCGTTGAAGTAATTTGACGCCAGGGCATTTTAGGTTGAATTGTGGGCGTGAGCAAAAAAAGAGTACAAATTTATTTTTCAAAGCATTATATTGTATAATCCCAAGTTGTTCAACTTTTCCCACAAATTATTCCAAACTATATACTTTAATTTACATTTTTCATGTGAAATCTTTATATTTTATTATTTAATGCGAATATAATTGTTATATTGCTGTATTATAAACTGTAAATATATTTTTGCTGTTAACCACATTGAGAGCCTTGTTGGTGGGGGTTAGTTGTGCTTGCATAAAATAAATGAGTGATTATGAATCATATTCTTATGATATGTGGATAAATTATGAAAATGATAAATCTCTCTTAATTAGATTAAAATGTATTTCAATATGAGATAATGATTATACATTGTCTACCTTGCCAATATGGTATTAGTGTTGGGAACCGAGTGTATGACATACGAGTGTATATATAATTTCACAAATTAGTACACACAGCGGAAGCATGTTAACAAACACACCCAATTTAGCAAATTAAACACATATATTACATATATGAACAAGTATAACTATTATACAAAAATATGCATAATGAACAATTGTATTAAAATATTATGTAAAAACACTTACCTAATAAAGGTAGCTTTACAAAATCTTCAACTCCTTCAACAATTCATATGAAGAGCTCACATTGAAGTGTATTGTTGAACAATTCTAGTCCATAATGGTTTGGTGGAATTATGGAGTTAGAATGGTAGCTTTGATTTAGAATTTCTAGCAACATTTCAAACTCTTTGAATACAATTTTGTTTCTTAAATGGAGATGGTAAATATTTTATATACAACTCTTGTATTAATTAGAAATATTTTACGTACAACTCTTGTATAATTCTTAGAAACAATTTCCATAGGATAATTATTTTGAACAACTCTTTTCTAAAATAATTATCTTTTTCTCCATAGTTTAGACTGATGCTTCATCTTTTATCCCAAAGGCTTCTAGAAAGTCTAAAGGAAAGATAAAGGTGAAGAAAACACCATATTTAGGTCCTCAGAGATAGGTTATATCCAAGTAGAAAGATAAGAAGAAGAATAAGGGAAAATGTTTCCACTGGTGATGACAAACACAAGAAACATAACTGTCCAAAGTACATTGCCACAATTAAGAAGAACCCATCAAGTATTTGTTTACCTATTATTGACATTTCATTAGCATGTGATGCTTCTAGTGGCTGGGTATTAGATACTGTATATCCTTCTCACATTTGTAATGTGTTACAAGGTCTAAAAAAAATTAAGTAGCTGCAGTAGGGAGAAGTCAAGCTTCGTGTTAGAAATGGTGATTTCCTATAGGTCGCAATAGTTGAAAATTTTGAATTAATTCTCCTATGTAATCAAACTTTAATGCTGCATAATTACTATTATGTACCGAATATTATCAGACAGATTATATCCCTCATTGTGTTAGACACTGAGGGATATCATGTATTTATTTGGAATTTTTCCTTTTATTTATGTAATGCGGATAATGTTTTATTAGCTGAGTGTTAGTTGGTGAATGGTCATCATATTTTGAATGCAACAGAAAATATCTTAAATGCACAGTTAGTAGTCCAGGAGCTTTAAATAACATGGAATTATGGCATATAAGATTAAGTCATATAGGCATGAGATGCCTAACCTGCTTAGTTAAGGATGGTCAGATACCTGATCTTACCATAGAACCCTTACTAGTTTTTGAATCTTGTATTCGAGGAAAGATAACTAAATCTCCTTTTATAGGTATTGAACATCGAGCCACTGATTTATTGAAACTAATATATAGTGATGTATATGCTCTAATGAACCACATTCTATCGGTGGTTTTCGATACTTCGTCATCTTTATCGATGATTTGTCACGATGTGGACATGTGTATCTTATGAAACACAAGTTAGAAACCTTTGAAATGTTCAAAGAATTTCGACACGAAGTAGAGAAACAACCGACATGATATCAAATGCTTTATATTAGATCGAGATAGTGAATACATAAACAGTTAATTCATACCTTATTTGAAGGATAATGAGATTCTCACTCAATATAGCTCTCTAGGTTTTCCTCAACACAATAGTGTTTCAGATAGGAGGAGTCAGACTTTATTAGATATGGTTCGATTGATAATGAGCTTCACCAATCTTCTGGAATATATAAAAGGGTTATGCTCTAAAAATCGCTGCTCACTTGTTGAATAGAATTCTATCAAAAACCGCTCCTAATACTTCATATGAGATATAGATTGGGAGGAAACCGAGTCTTAAGTATGTTAAGATTTGGGGTTGTCCTGCTTACGTAAAAGTTATGTAATAGGATAAACTTACACCTAATAGGTACAAGTAACGATTCATTAGATATCCCAAACACTCTATGGGATATCTATTCTATGATTCAGAGGAACGAAATGTGTTCGTTGACGTTATGCCACTTTTTTAAAGAAATAGTTTCTCATAGGTCATGAGATTGTAGAAAGATTGAACTTGATGAAGTCAATACAAAATTAATGAACCAATGATAGAACCTCAGACTCAATCGAGTGAAATACCTATAACACACCCTCCACGTAGGTAAAAAAGAATGTCAAGACCATATGTAAGGTATAGAATGATGCACAAATGTGTCTTTGATGTTTTCTTAGTTGAAAAAAAATGATTATTTAATCTATAGAGAGACGATGTTAGACATCGATTTGGAGAAATAACAAGAAACCATAAAATCCGAAATTAACTCTATGTATGTCAATCAAGTCTGGGACTTGGTTTAACTTCCTGAAGGAATTGTTCCAATTGGTTGTAAATGGGTTTGCAAGCAGAAGCTTGGGCTCGATGGATTGTTAGAAACGTTTAAAGCCGGATTGGTAGCAAAAGGTTATGCTTAATGATTTGGGGTCGATTATGATGAAACTTTTTCACTAATTGCCATGCTAAAGTCAATTCGTATTCTATTAGCTATTGCTGCATATAATGATTTTCAGATATAGCAGATGGATGTAAAGATAGCTTTCTTGAATGAAAATCTCAAGGAAGAGATTTACATTGAGCAGCCTGAAGGTTTTACATCCAACCTAACTTTTAACTTAGTATGCAAACTGAAGAAGTCTATTTATAGACTTTAGCAGGCTTCCCAAAGCCAGAATCTTTATTTTGATGAAGTAATCAGAGGGTCTGATTTTGTCAAAAATGAAAAGAAAATGTGTGTGTACAAAAAGGTCAGTGCATGCTTGATTATCTTTCTTGTTTTTTATGTAGATGACATACTCAAGAGTTATTTAAGTAAGAACTTCTCCATGAAAGATTTGAGAGAGGCTTCATGTATACTTGGTATAAAGCTTTATAGAGATATAGCTAGGAGGCTGATAGAACTCTCTCAATCTTCGTACATATAAAATATTCTTGAAAAGTATAACTTTGCTAACTGTAAGACAGTTAACGTACCTTTCAAACATGACATTCATCTTTCAAGGAGAATGTCTCCTAAAATAAAAGATGAAAGAGTTAGAATGTCTAATATACCATATGCATCTGCAGTAGGTGGCTTGATGTATGCCATATTATGTACGAGACCTGACATTAGTATGGCTGTAAGTATTATAAGTCGGTACTAGTCTGATCCAGTCTGCAACCATTGAATGGCCGTGAAACATATCCTAAAATACCTTAAGGGTACAAAAGATAAGTTTCTAATTTATGAAAAATGTGACTTGCAAGTGAGGGGATATACTGACTGAGACTTCTAGTCTAATCCGGATGATAAAAAGTCTATATTTGGATATGTGTCTCTTCTCAAAGGTGTTGCAATTAGTTGAAAAAGTGTTAAACAAACATCCACAACTAATTCTACCACAAAGGCATAATATATTACACCTTCTGAAGCTGCAAAAGAAGTAATGTGGATACGTAAGTTTGTCGCAGAGCTCAGAGTAGTCCCAAGTTCAGTGGATCCTATCTCGCTATTTTATGGCAATAATATGGTAATAGCTCAAGTAAAAGAGCCAAAGGCAAACCAAAAGTCTACACATGTGGAGAGAAAATACCACATAATTAGAGAAATCTTGGCTAGAGAAAATGTGATAGTTTCTAGAATAGATTATGTAGATAATGTAGTGGAGCTGCTTACTAAGACCTTAATTCCTAGGGTCTTTGAGAAATATATAGACATGGTGGGCATTAGGTATTATCATAAATGGGACTAGAGCAAATGAAAGTTATTGGGAATAGTATTTACGGCCATTCAAATTGTTGTATGAATGTTTATTTATTTAATATTTATATAATAAATATTTTTTTATTCATCAATTATTATTATTTATATGGTAAGAAGCTTGTAACTTTCTGGACATTATAGATCTAAATAAATTTAGATCTGATTGTAACTTTCTGGACATTATAGATCTAAATAAGTTTAGATCTGATCTAAAAGAGTTTAGGTCAACGCTAAAAGTTAACAATTCTAAAGAGTTAGAATCTTGTCTGAAATAGGGACAAAGACCCAAGAATATTATAATAATGACGTAGTTGCAAAGAGTTTGTAAATGGTGCTAAGAAATGTCATCGCGTAATATGTTCTCGAAAATATCATTCATAATCCATGCTTACCGATATGGGTTGATCGATATTCCTTTTAGATCAGTGTATGTCTATATCTGGATTGTCCAGATGGTTAGTCTTAGTAGACCATGGGCTTAGTGAAAGTTTGTATGGGCATGCATGTATTTAGTAAGGAATAGATACTAAACAAACTCACGAGGACTTTTAATAGGCATTTCATGAAGCCGTCAATAGAAGATCTTCTTAAGTTGAGTAGTATTTGTAATTCGTTAACTTAAGTGTCATGGTGGGCTTGCGAGTGATCCATCATACTTTGGTTCCACGTATGTCAAAGACCTTTCATGGTCTGATCACTGGGTGTCATAGGGTATAGTTTGATGCTCATAGAGTATGGTGTGTGTAAATATGGGATCCATCAGCTCATATGGATGAGTTATATATCCAGATGCTCTAAGAACATATTTTAGAAAGTCTTATGGCGATAAGCGTTAACCCTATGAAAAGAGTTTTTCATTAGGGTTAAACAATATTACAAAGGAGTTTATGGATATTGTTTATAGAAATACATATCTAGAGTTAAGTTCACGGATAAGCATATAGAGATTTAATGGTTATAATCTATATCTCTGCTTCTCCAATATATAGTTGACGAAGGGATTATACAAATATGGTCAACCTCAACTTGTGTAGTTTAACGCTCCATTTTGTAATATCTATAACGTATATGTGGGGCATTATTCACAGACTTTCGAAAGTATTTCATAAGATAGATAGGTGTGAACCTAGAGAGTCTTACAATATGAAGTGTATTCATTGAGCATTGAGGTTGTGGTACAGATTGTATAGATCGATCCAGGAAGTTTCAAAAGCAGGATATATTTTAGGACCTATTTGAAAAGTGGGAACCATAGGTTGCAAATGTTGCAAATAGGTTCTTATTGTATGAAAAAATGTAAATGCATAATTGGCATCCATGCATGGCCATTTTTGTGACAAATGGCAACATGTATGGATATGCATGTGACAAATGTCATCCATGTAAAGTGTTTACATGGATAACATAAGTGACATTTGTCACTCATTCATGGCCTTACATGTTAAACATGTGTCCACAAAATATCTTAGGTCATTTAAAAACAAATGAAATAAGTTTTATTTTGAATGGAATTCATTTTTGAGAATGGAAAATTGGTGCAAAGAGAAGAGAGAAAATGCAAACTTTGAAAAAGTTGCATTTAGGTCCCAAAACACCATTTTAAGCATTTGATGCTTCAACTAGTTCAAGTGTTGAATTTATTTTGATTCATGCTCAAAATATACATCAAAGGATGCCATTCTAGCTTCTTTAATTCCACTAAATGTTAGATTCTAGAATTGTTCAAAAAAGGACTTCATTGTGAGTTCAACAAGCTTTAAAGTTCAACAATCTTCACCGAATTGTCTACAAACCTATGTATTTAATTTTTGTACAATTTTTGATTCAGTTGTATTGTGTTTATGTTGATTATATTGCTTTATTCCGCTGTATAATGAATGTTGGATATGCATCTGAAAATTTTCAACATGCTTGCACTTTAAAACACGTTAACAGGTTTGACATTCGATTTTAACACTATATTACTTGTTGCAATATGTATACTTGTGTTTAATTGTACTTAGAAATAAAATAAAGTTTTTAGCTTAGTTGTTGGGGGAATTAAGTTATTTTCTACCAATATTAGTACTAATTGTTCTTATTTTGTACTTCAGATTTTTTTCGTTTATTTTGTTCATTATATTTTTTACATGTAGCTTTAGCTGTACATGCATGATCTAAAAGTATGGATTTGTATGTCCTTGATCTCGAAATAGAATAAACCTTAAAAAGACTTAGACGAGAGTATACCAAATCAACACAATGAACAAATTCAAAATGCACTTGCTGGAGAGCCAAGACTCATAAGGGAATATACAGTTCCATTAGCCAGTGAAATCTATTCAAGCATCGAAAGACCAACCATCCAAGCTAACAATTTTAAAATTAAGTCTAACACCATTCAAATGCTTAATGATTCGATGCAATTTAGCAGACTCCTCAACAATGATCCTAATTAGCACATAGTGAATTTCTTAAAGATTTGTGATACCTTCAAGTATAATAGAGTGTCTGAGATGCCATTCGACTTAGATTGTTCTATTTTTCCTTAAAAGGCAAGGCAAAGAGCTATTTGATGTCATTTCCATCTAGATCTATAGCAATGTGGGATTACTTGGCAGATAAATTTATGGCAAAAAAATTTTCACCAGTAAAGATAGTAAAGATGAGGAATGACATCACATCTTTTGTACGGTTTGATGTTGAATCATTGTATGAAGCTTGGGAACAGTTTAAGGATATGCTTAGAAAATGCCCACACCACGGAGTCCCTAAATGGCTACCTGTGTAGACATTCTATAATGGACTCGTAGAGCATTTGAGGACCATAGTTGATGCTGTAGTAGGAGGTGCTTTGATGAATAAATCAACAGATAAAACTTATTACCTCTGCTTGAAGAAATGGCTTTCAATAGCTATCAATGGCCTATAGAGAGAACAAATTCAAAAAGAGTTGTTGGTGTACATAACCTAGATTCCTTGACCATATTGATAACTTAAGTCAGCCTCTTATCTAAGAAAGTTGATGCTTTATAGGTCAATTTAATCAAAATTTAATCAACAACCCGTGACTTCCGTGAACATAATCACATTAATGGCCAATGCATGGAGACAACACAATACATAGGGAATATTAATCACAATCAGTACAACCCTAATTTTAATTGTTATAATCTAGAGTGGAAGAATCACCCAAACTTCTCTTGGAATAATAACTAAAGACAACCCTCAAAATCAATTAATCTATTCAAATTTTCTGCCCAACTAGCTCAACATCACCAAGAGAAAAATCCTGCATTTGAGGTTTTATTTATGCATTACATGAGTAAGATAGACCAACTCTTTCAAAGTCAAATAGCTTCCTTAAGGACCTTGGAGAGTCAAGTTGGACAACTAGCTTTAGCAATAAATAGTTGTTCGCAAAGAGTATAACTAAGCTAAATTAACCCAGAAGGAGAACACTGCAAGTCTATCACATTAAAAAATGATAAAGAATTGCAAGATAAAGAAGTACAGTCTCCGAGGCAGCAACAACCATAAGCAGAAAATCCTGTGGTAGAGCAAAAAAAAAAATATACGATCTTGAAAAAGTAGTACAAAAAAGAAAAACAAGTGTAAAATTCACATTTGTAGCCTTATCATCCACCACCACCATTTTCTCAAAGATTGCAAAAGCAAAAATTAGATAAGAAATTTTTTAAATTTTTAGAAATTTTTAAAAAATTACACATCAATATTCCTTTTAAAGATGCACTTGAACAATAGTTATGTCAAGTTCATGAAAGACAACTCTCGAAGAAAAGAGGTTAGATGATTTTGAGATAATAGGATTGACGGAGGAATATAATGCCATTCTATAGAAGAAATTGCCTCACAAGCTCAAGGATCTTGAAAGTTTTACCATCCTATGCACTATCGAAAATTATAACTTTAGGAAAGCTTTGTGTAATTTAGGAGCCATCATCAATCTACAATAAACTAGCTTGGGTGAAGCAAAGCCTACCAATGTCACACTTTAACTCACTGATCGATCCCTCACCTATCATAAAGGAGTAATTAAAGCCGTGCTAGTCAAGGTAGATAAGTTCATCTTCTTAGCCGATTCATCATTCTTGAGATGAAGAAAGATTGAGAGATCCCCATATATCAGACCAATAGTTCCTAGCCACTAAAAGGACATTGATAAATGTTCAAAAAGGTAAACTGACTATAAGAGTCCAAAATAAGGGGTTAACCTTCAATATATTCAAAGCTATGAAGTTCCCAAATGAGTTAGAAGATAACTTAAGCAATGATGAAATCGATAGAGAGGTGTAAAAGGTCTTTAACATTCATACCATTAGAGATTCTCTAGAAGATACTATGATAAATGGGAATGAAGTGGAGAATTTTGAAACTAAAGAGTACATGAGAGAACTTAACACTTCACTCTGCCATGATTTTATACGACCTCGAATTAAACGACTTAAGAGAATAAACATGGAGGCATGCAATAAGGCCTCCATAGAAGAGCCACCTATGCTTAAACTCAAGCCATTACTAAGTCATTGAAGGTACGCATATCATAAAAGCTCTTCTATGCTTTCTATCATAATTTCTGCTGAACTTGATGAGAGGTAAGAAGAAAAACTATTAATAGTACTTTGACAGTGCAAAAGAGTGATAGGTTGGACCATGGCTGACATCCATGGCATAAGTCCTTCGTTTTGTATACACAAGATTCTATTAGAAAAGGGCTATAAACCAACAATTGAGCAACAAATAAGATTGAATCCAACCATGAAGATGTGGTAAAAAATGAGATCATCAAGTGGTTTGATGCAGGAATCATCTACCCAATATCCGATAGTTCATGAGTGAGTTCGATACAATGCTTGCCAAAGAAAGGAGAAGTTATTGTGGTTGAAAATCAGAACAAAGAGTTGATCCCAACACGAACAATAACCAGATGGAGAGTTTGCATGGACTACCACAAGTTGAACAAAGCCATAAGAAAGAATCACTTCCCATTATCTTTCATTGATTAAATGTTAAATAGACTCACAGGACATCAATATTATTGCTTCCTAGACAAATATTCAAGTTAAAATCAAATTTCAGTAGCCCTAGAAGTCCAAGAAAAAAACCATTTTCAGATATCCCTACGATATATTTGCCTTTCAAATAATGCCATTCAGCTTATAAAATGCATCCGTTATCCTCCAATAGTGTATGATGGCAATCTTTTCAGATATTGTAGAGCATTTCTTGAAGGTATTTATGGATGACTTCTCGATTTTTGAGGATTCTTTTAATTTGTGCTTGGATAATCTAGCTTTTGTGTTGAAAAGATGTGAAGAGACCAACTTTATATTGAATTGAGAAAAATGTCACTTTATGATTAAGAAAGGTATAATCTTAGGCTATAAGATATCTTCAAAAGTATAGAGATAGATAGAGAAAAGATTGGGACCATAGAAAAATTGCCACCCCTAATAATGTAAAAAGAGTATAGAGTTTTCTTGGGCATGCAGGATTTTACAAATGATTTATCAAAGATTTTTCCAAGATCTCCAAAACCTTTTGTAACCTACTAAAGAATGGGGTGTAGATTAAATTTGATGATGATTGCTTACAACCTTTTGAAACCTAAAAGAAGAAGCTTATAACAGCTTCCATTATTATATTATTAGATTAGAACCTCTAATTGGAGTTCATGTGTGATTTTAGTGATACAGTAGTAGGAGCCGTCCTTAGACAAAGGAAAGAAAAATTCTTACCCACCATCTAGTATGCTAGTAAGGCCTTGAATGAGGCGCAGATAAACTATACCACCATAGAGAAGGAGTTTTTAGTAGTGGCATTCACATTCGATAAATTTTGATCTTATCTCATCGGAATCAAGGTGATAGTCTACACTAATCACTTTGCCATTAAATATTTGATCACTAAGAAGGGTACCAAGCTATGCTTGATCTGGTGGATTCTAATTTTACAAGAATTTGATTTGAAAATAAGAGATAAAAAAGGTATAAAAAAATCAAGTTGTAGACCACTTATTACGATTGGAAGAAGTGGACCAAGATAAGACGCTAATCAATAAATCCTTCCCAGACGAGCAATTATTAGCAGCTCAATACCTTAATATACTTTGGTATGCTGATTTTATAATTATATTGTTACCAATATTTTACCTCATAACCTGAATTTATAGTAAAGAAAGAAATTCCTTCACAATGTGAAGTTCTACTATTAGGACGAGCCCTTTTTATTTAAGCAATATGCAGATCAAATGATTAAAATGTGCATACCATACAAAGAGACAAAAGACATACTTTAACAATGTCATGCATTCGATTATAGATGACATTGTAAACGTGATAAAATAGCAGCCAAGATCTTGCAATGTGGTTTTTACTAGCCCACTTTATTCAAGGATGCCCATTTCTATGCCACCCAATAAGATCGATGCTAAAGGATGGGGAACATATCAAGAAAGCAAGAAATACCCTAACATAGTATTCTTAAAGTTGAGTTATTTGATGTTTAGGGAATTGACTTCATATGACCATTTCCTCTATTAAATAGACATAAATACATCTTTGTGGCTATAAATTACGTCTCCAAATAGGTAGAAGCAGTAACACTTCCAACAAACAAAGCAAAAGAAGTTGTAAAATTCTTGCAGAAGAACACTTTCACGAGGTATGGTACTTTTAGAGCAATATGGTAAAGGATCTCATTTCTATAACAAGCACTTTTCTAACCTTTTACACAAGTATAAAGTTAAGCACAAGATTACTACAACTTACCATCTATAGATAAGTGGGCAAGTCGAAGTTTTAAATAGAGAAGTCAAGCAGATCCTAAAAAGATAGTCAAGCCAAATAAAAAAGATTGAAGCATGTGATTGGAGGATGCACTATAGGCCTATCGCACAACCTATCAAAACCGATAGGGTTGTCACTATACTGACTTGTATTTGTAAAGCATATCATCTTCTAGTTAAGTTCGAGCATAAAGCTTATTAGGTTATCAAAGCCCTTAACTTTAATATTTAAGAAATTGGTAATAAAATACTGTTACAACTAAATGCCATGGATGGGTTTCAACTTCAAGTTTATGAGAATGCCAAGCTCTACAAAGAGAAGACCAAGAGATGACATGATAAACAAATAGCTCATTAAGTCTTCGAAGCAGGATAAATAGTACTCTTGTTCAACTCCCGACTTAAGCTATTTTTAATAAAGCTCAAGTCATGATTGTTCGGCCTATTCTGAATCATAAAGTTGTACCTTTACAGAGCCATTGAAGTTTGATGCGATATTTCTATATCATAAATTAAGTGCAAGTATACACTATCGTATGCAAGTAATAAAGAGACTAAATAAGTCAGATGTCGAACCCACAGGGATAATTTCTTTTTTTTTAACCAATTACTAAAATTATATCTTCCTAATAATTAGTCAGAAAAATAAAAATCTAAGACTGAAGTAAGAAATATAAAACAAAAACACAATGTAAAGAAACTTAGGTGATAGCAATGTAGAGAAAACCTAGGATTAATATTATCCCTCAATATGTTTCTAATGATTAATCCTCTAATATTTAACTTACTTAGTCTTTATTATTGATCAAGACATTAATGTATTCACAAGTCTCTTCCAAGGTCATGCAAGTATATCTTAGTTTACCAAATACCTATATTCCTATGGTACTTGTAATAAATTAAGATTCATTAAGATTAGGTCTTATTGATCATACATGCCAATTAGGTATATTCCTATCCTAAATTAAAACTTGCATATGCAACATTAAATGTTACTCTACAATCATGCATCAATTACCTAGGTCTAAATATTATGATTCCTTTTCCGAGTTTATCAATAATATTACCAACTCATTCACCATATATTGGCCAGATATATTGAAGCATTAAACACAAGTAATTTAAATAATAAAGGACTAAGTTTATTAAATACTAAAAGATATGGCAATTAAGCACACATATTGAGTTCAAATATTAACCCTAGAAAATAAGTTTAGCTCATGGCTACAAGAGAACAGCAGTAAAAATAATTATAAATCATGATACAATTATTAGCAAACCGATATAGACGTCGAATTGCTCTTAATTGCGCTGTCTAGGAACTCTTGATGCCGAAGAACGTCTTGTATCTCTCTCTAAAGTTGCTTCAATTAAGCTTCTATTGCTCTTCAAGACTTGTGCTCTGTATTCTTGGTGCTCTTGGGTCGTCTTGGATTGTTTCTTGAAGGTTGGGAACGAGTGGCTTTTTATAGGGATTGATATGAGCTTGAAAATCTCAATTCTCGTCGGATTAAGACTCGTACTACCGCTGGGGCGATATGCTTCCGTCGCTGGGGCGCTGCGTGAAAAAGCCTGCACCGCTGGAGCGGTGTGATGATAGCGCTGGGGCGCTAAAGTGTCGCTGGCGCGGTGACTCTTCGGCGCTGGGGTGCTAGACGCGACTTAAGTAGGTCGTTTTTTTATTTCGATCACTATTTCAGAGCTGGGGCGACAATAGTTGTGGCGCGGGGGCGCTGGACTCCTTTTGCATTCTTTCTTTAAATTTCGTTCAAATCCCTATAAATAACAATAATGCACATAAATAGCCATCTATTTTTATAAAATCATAAAATATTAATAATAAAAACATGAGAAAATATATGACAAATTTGCCCTTATCAAAGTTGTAGATGAAGACATAAAAGGCTTTTCAAGGTAAATGGGTAGAGACAAAAGCATTATTGGGAAGACAAATTTGACCGTCAAAAGTTCTCCATTACACTAATTGAGCCTTAAAGAAAAAATGAGCATAATGTTAAGCTGACAATGTTAAATCAAGCGCTACTTGGGAGGCAACCTAAGGTAAGTTTTTGTTTTATTTTTCCCATTTTTTTATCTCTTTTTTATAGTTTATATATTAAAAAAAATGAAAGCGAACACTGCAACATCCACTAGGGATTGTTGTAATGTTCGACAGTAAATGCCCCAGCATCCACAACATCCATCAACCACAATATCTAGCTCTCTAATAAATGCCCCAACATCCACATTGTTTCCCTTACAGCTTCTGAAGAAGCTATTTATTCTGCCTCCGAGGTAGAATCAACTATGGACACTCATTTAACATACTGCTAACTTTCTATAGCACTATTTTAAGAAGAATACATATCTAGATGTAGACTTTCTATCATTTGGATCAGACTCGAAGTCAAAATTAGTTTATCTCCTTACTTGTAAATTATATTCTCCATATATCTGAAACTTATCATTTGTATCTCTAAGATATTTCATGATATGTTTCAGAACCATTTAATAGTCATTATCTATTTCAAATAGATACTTTCTCATAACACTGACAACCTTACTGATGTTATGTTTCATACACTACATGACATATATCAAGCTACTTATAGCTGATGGATATTTTATGTTAAACATTTTAACCCTTTCATCTAAGGAAAAGTTTTCCTAGAATGATGATTGCCACATTTGAAAGGTAAATTAACTATCTCACAGTTGTTAAGGTTATATCTTTCAAGAACATTTTTTATGTATGAGGATTTAGGAGAGTCTTATCAGCTTCCTAGCTCTAACTCTATCTCTATAAAGCTCTATACCCAGTATATATAAAAAGCCTTTCTCTAAGCCTTCATAGAGAAGTTTTTCCTTAATAATTCTTTACTAACTATTACATACCAATATCATTTTTGAATATTGTGTATGTCATCCACATAAAGAATCTAAAAGACAATCTTGCTCACCAGTCCCTTTCTAAATACACATGCTTCCTCTTCATTTTTGATAAAACTAGACTCTTTGATTTCTTTATCAAAACGAAGATTCTAACTTTGAGAGGCCTGCTTAAGTCCATAAATGGACTTATTAAGTCTGCATACTAGATTAGAAGTCTGACAGGATGTAAAACCTTCAGGCTATTTCATGTATATCTTTTACTCGAGACATGTATTCCAGAATACCTTTTTTACATCTATCTACTAAATTTCATAAATCATAATATGTTGCAACAGTTAGTAAAATTTGAATTAACTTTGGCATGGTCACTAGTATGAGAGTTTCTCATAATTAATCCCAGATCGCTAAGTGTAACCTTTTACTACCAGTCGAGCTTTGAAGGTCTCTACCTCTAATGGGCCCTTATGCTTCTGCTTGTAAATTAATTTACAACCAATAGGAATTATTCATTTGGGAAGCTTAATCAAGTCCCAAACTTGATTGACATACTTTGAGTTAATTTTGAATTTAATGTCTTCTTGCCATTTTCTCGAGTTGATGTCTAACAATACTTCTTTTACAAGTTAAGGGATCCTTGACATCCTTTTTGACTTACGTTGACGGTGTGTTTAAAAGGTATTTTACTCGATTCAATATAAAGTTCCATCATTGGTTCCATAATTCTTAGATTGAATTTGTCAAGTTCAATTCTTCTACAATCTGCACAACTCATGAGAAACTATTTCTCTAGGAAAATGGCATGATAAGAAATGAATATTTCACTCCTTCTGGATCATAGAACTGATATCTCTTAAAGTATTTGGGATATCCTTTGAATTGATACTTGTACCCATTAGGTGCAAGTTTATCCTGTTGGATAATTTTTATGTAAATAGGACAGCCCAAAACTTAACATACTTAAGACTTGATTTCCTAACAGTTTATATTTCATATGGAGTAGTAGGGAAGGCTTTTAATAGAACTCTGTTGAATTAAGTGAACAATATTTTCTTGAGCATAACCCCATAGATTTCTTTGAAAGATCAGTTTAACTCATTATCAATCGAACCAGATTTAATAAAGTTCGATTTCCCATTTTCAAAACAATATTGTGTTTTAGGAAAATCTGGAGGACTATACTGAGTGAGAATCTCATTCTTCTTTGAATATTCAGCGAATTCACTGCTTATGTATTTATTACTTCGATCTAATCAAAGATATTTAATACATATAGGGGTTGATTTTTCTACCTCAATTTGAGCATTTCAAAAGTTTTTGACTTATGTTTACACAAACACATGTTTGAATTGTGAAATTCATCAATAAAGACAATGAAGTAGGGAAACCTACCTTTAGCAGAGTGATTCATTGGACCATATTATACTAATTCTAATAAATCAGTGGCATGGTGTTGAACACCAATAATAGAGACTTGATTATCTTCCCTTGAATATAAGATTTATAAACTAGATAGGGTCCCACGGTAAGATCAGGTATCTGACCATCCCCACCCAGATGGGTTAAGTGTTTCACTCCTAAATGACGTAGTCTTATTAATCATAATTTCGTAATATTCAAAGTTCTCGAATTACTACTTTTCCATTCACCAATGTATTCAAGACATTTCTTGTTGTATCTTAATTATAATGGCCTTTCATCAACTGACATTCAGTTGATGATACATTATCAATATCATGTAAATATAAGAAACAATTACTTCTATATACATGATAATCTTCAGTGTCTAACACAAGAAGAGATATTGGTTATCTGATAATGTTCGGCATAAAATAATTGGTATGCAACTTAATGCTTTTGTAGCATTGCTTAAATCAAACAATTAATTATAGATATAAGATGAAATGGTAACATCTAATATACAATCATTTGAAGCATCAAATGCTGATGAAATTTCAATGTTTGGTAAACGTTCATATAGAGAGTTTATATTGTATATTACGAGGTACTTGGATAGTTACAATTATAACGTCTAACCACACTGCAATGGAAATAATTTCCTTTGCTTTTATTCTCATATTGTGGATTATAGATATATTGATAGAGGTATACATGCACTAGTATTTTTAGTACCCAACTTTCATATTTTGCTCCAAATTATGAATATTTAATTATTTAATTGTGTTTTTTTTATGATATATAGGTGCACGAGGGAAAATATGATGAATAGAACAAATAGGAGGCAAATCAGACATAAAACAAGCGAGATACGTTTAAAATACACGACCACCAAGATTCAGGCCTAGGTGTCGTGGCACCTATGGTTGGGCAATGTAGAACCCAAGGCAGAAAGGCTAACGTTGTGGCACTCGGCCGGCCAAGTGAAGGATAGACATATACCTAGATGGCATGTATAACATAATTTAGACTTGATCTTAATGAATTACATTCTAATTTGATTACCATAGACATATCGGTAATTGTTAAAATGCGTAATATAGTCACTCGACCATCGATAGAAGCTTGTGATGAGATTAGAGTCTAGCTAATCAATTTGTATAAAGGGATTAGCTAAGAGTTTAATAAATCTAAAGAAATACTAGGGGATGAGTTGAAACCCTAGATTATCTTTATTTGTTAATTCAACCTTTTGCTAAGGTTTAGTTGAATTTGATAGAATTAGTTAGATAATTGAATTTTAGATTTTAGTTTTTTTGGATAAAAGTAAAGTAGGTACAAATTTAGTACTTGATTAATAGAAATAGATCAAATAGTCCTTGTGAGAATGATAACTGGACTTAAAATTCTATATTACTTGATACGATAACGTACGCTTGTACTAGGCTATTATAGCACCAATAAAGTTTTTGGCGCCATTGTCGGGGACTATTTCTATCTATTCTTTAGATTAATACTAATACTAAGCTACTTGTTTTTAATTCAGATTTTATTTTTGTTTCAGTTTATTTTCTTCTTTATACTTTGATTTTCTTTCTATTTTGCTTTGACAGTTCATGTGAAGGGCGAAAAGTATTAACTTGACTTCTTTTGATCATATGATCGAAAGAACATTGCATATACTTCAACGTGAACAACATTGCTAGTGATCTTTAAATATGAAAAAGAACAACGATCACATCAATAATCCAGTGTTTGAGCCCATGATATCATAAAGAGCTTTTAAAAGAGTATGCTATCTCAACTACTAATGGTATTCAATCTAGTATTTGGAAACCAACTATCAATGCCAACAATTTTCAAACCAAATATTATTCAAATGTTAAAAGAGATTATACAGTTCAACGAAGCTTCCAATGACGATCCGTACATGTATATTATAAATTTCTTAGAGACTTGTGATACCTTTAAGCATAACAGAGTCTTAAATGATGTCATCCGACTACGATTGTTCTATTTCTCTTTAAGGGACAGACCCAAGAGTTGATTGATGTCATTGCCATTCGGATCCATATCGACATGGGATGATCTGGTGTAGAAGTTCTTAGCCAAGTTCTTCCAGCAGCAAAAGCAGCAAAGATGAGGAATGACATCATTTTATTTAGTCAGATTGATGGCAAGTCGTTATATGAGGCATAGGAGCACTTCAAGGACATATTGAGGAAGTGTCCTCACCATAGTGTCCCTAAATGGCTATTAGTCCAAACTTTCTATAATGGATTAGTAGGCCATTTGAGGACTATTATAGATGCTATTGCTAAATGAGCTATAATGAATAAGTCGATAAATGAGGTTTATGATCTACTAGAGGAGATAGCGTCTAACAAATATAAATAGCTAGCAGAGAGAGTTACATACAGGAGAGTCACTAGTATATATGAGATTGACGTATTCAATGCATTGGTAATGCAAATAAATTCATTATCAAAGAAGTTTGATGCATTGAATGCCGTTAAAACCCAACATGTGACATGCGACTTTTGTGGTGTTAAGTATATGAATGGGCAGCGCATGGAAACAGTGAATTATGTAGGCAATTTTAATAGACAGCAACCTAACCTACAACCCAACTTTTACAATCTAGGGTGGAGATATCATCCTAACTTCTCTTAGTGTAATAACCAAAGGGATTCATGTAGACCATTAAATCCCCTTGGATTCTAACCATCATAAGAGAAAAAGCTAGCTTTGAAAGACATGTTGATACAATATATGAAGTCCTATGATGTTATCCTATAGAATCATTCAGCATCATTGAATAACTTAGAGGTACAAATAGGATAACTTGCAGCAGTAATTAACAAGCGACCTTAAGGCACTCTACCAAGCGATACGAAAGTAAATTCATAAAATGTAAAGCAATGCCAAGCCATTAAGTTGAGAAGTGGTAAGAGCTTGCAAGAGAACATATCCACACCATCACTATATAGTATTAAAGAGAAAAAAATTATAAAAAAATGATGTACAACCATATAGACCGCCTATTCCTTTTCCTCAGAAGCTACAGAGGTGTACATTATATAGAAAAATAAGAAATTTGCAACAGAACAGTCTAGAAAGAGCAAAAATAAAAGTTGCGCAGCATACAACTGCAGAAAATGCTACAGGAAAAATACAGTATCAACAGTTCACACCTTTTTCACCATTCCTACAGAGGCTGCAAAGTAAGAGATTAGATAAGCACTTCTCTAAATTTCTTGATTTTTAAGAAATTATATATTAATCTCTCTTTTATAGATATGTTCGAATAGAAGCCTTATTATGTGAAGTTTATGAAGGGTATCATTTTAAACAAGATGAGACTAGAGGATTATGAGATAGTAGCATTGATAAATGAGTGTAGCACTATTCTTAAGAAGAAGCTACCTTCTAAACGCAAAGATCCCAAGAGATTTACCATACCATATTCCATTGGCAATTATGATTTTGGTAAAACTCTATGCGATCTAGGGCTAGTATCAAGCTCATGTTCCTCTCTATCTATAACAAGTTAGGGTTGAGAGAAGCAAAATCGATCAATATCACACTTTACCTTGCTGATTGCTTTCTTACCTACCCTAAAGGAATTATAGAAGATGTGATAATAAAGGTGAACAAATTCATCTTTCTTGCTGATTTCATCATTCTAGATATGGATGAAAACAAGAAAATCATTATCATCTTTGAAAACCCTTCCTAGCCCTAGGAAATAAAGTCATTGATGTTTAAAAAGGAGATGACCATGAGGGTACAAGATGACACAGCAACATTCAAAGTCTTCAAGGAGATTAAGTTGCCATCTGAGAATGAAGATTATTATAGTATTGATGTAGTGTATTCAAACACTAAAGACCATTCCTAGCTCTAGGAAATAAAGTTATTGATGTTAAAAAAAAGGAGAGATGACCATAAGGGTACAAGATAACACAACAACATTCAAAGTCTTCAAGGAGATTAAGTTGCCATCTGAGAATGAAGATTATTGTAGCATTAATGTAGTGCATCCAAACACCAAAGAGCTCAAAGACATAAAGATATTGAACCCTCACATAAAAAAGAAGGCGTTAAGGTATTGAAAGAAAATAAAGAAGAAGAATGAGCAGCAGTAGGATAAGAAGATTAAGGAGAAGGACACAATCGAGACACTTCACCGGTCTAAGATTCAAATCTTTCCAGAGAAGCACAAGGAGAATAAGTCAAAAGTTGTTGCCCAAAATCTAATTGAGAAGATATGAAAGTCGAAGGAGAAGAAGCCTAACAAGCTCACATACAAAGATGCCTCTACCATTAACTTTAATCCTCCATAAGAGTAGAAAGAGCCCCGCTATGCCAATGATGTTAAATCAAGTGCTTATTGAGAGGCAACTCAAGTAAATTTTATTTTTATTTGCTTATTCTCAATATTAGATATGTTAGTTTATTTTCTTTTTAGGAATAAAATAGCAAGATGAACATTCAAGAAAGCAGCACGAGCAATTGCAAACGTTAAGAGCAAAGGAACACCGTAGTCCAATCAATAGGCAATAACACTGCAATGTTTCAATTTCATTACTAGGGTAGTTTTTCATACTTCTAAGATTATTGTTCAATATTGAGGATAATGTCTAATTTACGTTTGGGGGTGGGAAACACTTTTATGTGTTTATTTTTGCTGCTTTTATTAATTAGTTGTTTTGTATGGGTTAATTTACTTTTAGTTGTAAGTTTTAGTTAAAAAGATGATCATTAATCTATGATAAGAAAATATAATATTGACTGAATTTATTTTCACAAGTCTCTAAGAAATAATAGATGTTTGAGATACTCTTATATTATGAATATTGAAATAATTTTGACTTTATTTTTGATCACTTACTCTTAAGCACATTCAGATAAGCTTGTATTAGTTGAATTTTTTACTTAGTAATGTTATGCTTACGTGGTACACCACAGTCTCGAGGACCAATACTCTATAACTTGCTTGATTACCACTTGAGAAAAAATCCTAGGAATTACATTAATAGAAAAATGACATTAGGCCATCTTTGGACTTATTGAGCATTTTCTAGCCACTATATATATATATATATATATATATATATTTATCCCTATTCACCCCGTTTAAGTTAAATTACCCATTTTTTTTTCTATTTAACCATATTACAAGTCGCAAGACATTTTAGTTATTTATCCTAAAATCTACTGTAGCACCATAAACCTTGAGTTTACTTAGAAATAATTTTAAAAAGAAAAATGTTGTATATGTGAAAAGGGTAATGCAATGAAAAGCATTAAATGTTGAACATGCATCTCAATCTAAGTTTGGGGGTACATAAAAAAGAGAAAAAAAAGTGTTTAAATGCATAAATACCTTCATCTTGAGAAAAAGAAGAAATTGTTTGCAAAAGTAATTAAAACAAATATAGGAATATTATAAGTTTGGAGGATGAGATAAATCAAAGAAGTTAAGTGTTCATGGTATGAGTTGCGATTCATATTTACATATCTTTATATCCCACCTTTACCATAGCCTTATATTACAAGCTAAATAAAGTTCTAAATAGATCTATAAACATGTGTATTTCTACATTAGTGGAGAGTAGTATGAATAGCAAGCTTATGGTAGTGTTATGAATTAAATTATACCGAGACATCATCTTTATGTGCTTTCTTAAGTTATTAAGTAAATCTAAGTTTCATTAGACTAATTACCTGTTTATTGCACACACATACAAGTGATCAATTATAGAGGTGAGTAAAGGACTTAATGAATGGTATGGGGATTGTTGAAAGTTGTTTATCGATTTCTAAAAACATCTTGTGCCATTTAACAGCTTTTAAGAGTTTGAATATGATCATCTAATCAGAGCTTTTTTTGTTTATTTTTATTTAGAGTTAATAAGTTGTGATTATTTTTTTTATTTTGCTCGAGGAAGAGTAAAGTCTTAATTTTAGGGGTATTTGATAGGGGTATACATGCATTAGTACTTTTAGTTCCCCAATTTTCATATTTTGCTCCAAATCATGTATATTTGGAAATTTAATTGTGTTTTTGATCATAAATAGACGCGTGAGAAACAAATGTGACAAATAGGAACAAACAAGAGACAAATCAGACGTAAACTGAGTGAGATGCACTCAAAACCCTCGACCACTAGGATTTAGGTCTGGGCGCTGCAACGCCCATGGCTAGGCGCTGTAGCACCTAACATACAAAAGTCAGCACCGCGGTGCCCGGCCAGCCAAGTGAAGATCATGCATTTCAGGTGTTGGCGCCATAACTCCAATGCGACATATAAAAAATAATCTCCCATTTTTACTCCTAATTCAACTGAGATTTGAAGCCCCTTACCCTTAAGGGTTTCTTATACCTATAAAAGTACACTTTGGAGGGACAAAACAAAATTTTAGAGAGAAAAAACTTAGAGAAAGAATTCACAACACAAAATCAAATATCAAAGCCAAGAAATTAAGATTCAAGATCATGAGTCAAACTTCAAGTCAAGATTGAGAGAGAAGTAACCCAATGAGTCACCTTGATTAGCTTTCTTCTCTATTCTTATCATTATGTTCTTGATTATGATGTCTTTGTATTATTGGTTTGATACTCTTGGTTTTGTGATGAGTTAAACTTGTTATTATAAGGTTAGACTCTGTGAACCTAGTATGTAGTTAGATTTTGTTAATTCTTAGTTAATGAACTTAATACATACAATTGATTCATTCTATCTTGTGTTTAATTACATACAATCATTCATTATATCTCACTAATATTATGAATGATTGAGGAACCATGATGAACTTGACAAAGGGATTCATGTATTTAGCCTATGATAGTTTAATGCATGATCATAGGGTAACAACTATAAGTTTTATATAGGATAGACATATACCTAGATGGCATGTATAGTTTGATTTAGACATATTCTTAATGAATTACATTCTTTTCTGATTACCAGAGACATTTAGGTAGTTGTTAAAATACGTAATATAGTCATTTGATGATAGATAGAGGCTTGTGATGAGATTGAGTCTAACCAATCAATTTGTATTAAGAGATTAACTAAGAGGTTAATAAATTTGATAAAATATTATGGGATAAGTCTATACCCTAGATTATTATTAAATTGCAAGTTTAACCCTTTGTTTATTTGCTATCTAGGTTAAATTTTAGGTTAATAAGTTTAATTTTAGATTATAGTTTTCTGGATAAAAGTAAAGTAGGTATAGTTTTTGTAATTGGTTGATAGAAATAGATCGCAGAGTCCTTATGAGAATGATATCTGAACTTAAAATCCTATATTACTTGATACAATAACGTGCACTTAGGCTAGGCTGTTTAGCACCAATCATATATCAAAAGCAATGCTTTCAGTATGAAGCATAACACTACTTGCACTATTTTTATGCACATGCTCCCACTGAATATTAGTAGATTTTGAGGTCAGGATATATATATGACTTGACTCCTAAATCATTTTTATCATTTTTCCTGTTAATTTAAACCTCTTTAAAAGAAGTATTATCAGAAACACCTCTTATCATCTCTGATCTTTGATATATTTAACTTGTACTGAATTTAGAACAATTCTAAAATTCTAAGTCAGTTATAATTATTATTCTGGTGCTTTACTGATAAAGGCATATTAATAATATATTTTCTCTTATTTCTATTTTGATATTTTATAAGAATAAATGACTTTTTATGTGCACTATTGTTTATTTATAGGGACTTGAACGAAATAAAAACTTTCTAAAATATAAACCTGTCACCCTAGCGCCACATACAACATTGCCCCAGCGCTGCAACAATGATCAAGATAAGAAAATAATAAAATGACATGTTTAAATCACACGTTTTCACCTCAGCGCTGACTATTCACTGCGCCAACAATAGCCCAACGCCCCAGTGATAAGATATCACAACTCCAAAGATACAGACTTTGTTGGAGATGGTGCTTACATGCCACTCTGATTAACAGTAATCATTTCAATAATAATCGTTAATTCATAATTATATAGTAAGAAGCTTGTAACATTTACAAACATTGTAGATCTAAAGGAGTTTAGATGTGATCCAAAGGAGTTTGGGTCAGCGCTAAAAGTTAGCAATTCTAAAAATTAGAACATTGTCTAAAATAGGACAAAGACCTGAGAATATATTAGTAATGACATAGTTGCATAGAGTTGCAAATGATGCTAAGAAATGTCATTATGCAGTATGTTCTTGAAAACATCGTTTCTAATCCATTGTTACCGATATGGGTCGATCGGTATTCCTTTCGAATCAATGTATATCTATATTTAGATTGTCCAGATGGTTAGTCTTAGCAGACCATAGGCTTAACAGAAGTTCGTATAGGCATACAGATATTCATTAAGGATTGGGTACTGAATAGATTAACGAGGACCTCCTATAAACATCCTATAAAGCTGTCAATTGATGGCTTTCTCAAGTTGAGTAATATTCATGATCATTTGACCTGAGCGCCATGGTGGACTTGTGAGTGATCCATTATACTTTAGTTCTATGCATGTCAGAGACCTTTCATGGTCTAACCACCGGGTGTCGCTGGATGTGGTGCGATGTTCATAGAGTCTGGTGTGCATAGATATAGGATCCGTTAGCTCATATTGGTAACTTGTATATTCTGATACTCTGAGAAATATATTTTAGGAAGTGTTTTAGTCAAAAGCACAAAACCCCAAAAAAGAGTTTTTTTGTAGAGTTAAACAATATCGTAAAGATGTTTGTGGATATTGTTTTATCAAAAATTAAATCTAGAGATAAGTTCACAGTTAAGCACATAGATATTTGATGGTGATGATCTCTGTCTCTGCTTTTCCAGGATATAGGTGTTGTGTGATTTCTATAACACAAACTAACGCAAGTGCACGTATCGCAACAAGTAATAAAGTGATAAGTAGAGTGTCGATCCCACGGGGAATTGTTATTACTTGCTAAGTACTAAAATTATGTTCTCCTATTCTTATTAAAGCTATTGGCAATTTAATGGTTTTAATATCTAAACTAACTAAACAAGAAATAATAATAATTACAAGAATTGAGCAAGGAGAACAATTGTGATAGCACAAATACTCAGATGCCTAGGATTGCAATAATCCCTCAATACTTCACTTGAATCCAACTACTCCCCTTAGAACTATCAATATGAATGTCAACCAAGAACTCTAATATCCTCACAAGCCTCTTTTGCAGGTCAAGTGAGTATATCCCATTCAATTAACTATCTATATGTCTATGATAATCAAATTGAAATAAGATTCATTAAGTTCAAATTCTCTAAATGGTCATATATGCCTATGAGTATATGTCTATCTCATATGAAACTCATGCTTTTACACCATGATCATACATCAATTTATCCATGGCCAACACAAAATTTCCTTTGTCAAGTTCATTAAGGTTCCCTAATCAATCTAATACATTTTCATGTAATTAGAAGCATTTAGCATAGAACAAATTGAACAATTCCATACCAATATGATAAATAAGGGAAAATAATCAATCCAAGCTACATATTGAGTTCACATTGTAATCCTAGCAATAAAACTTAGTTCATAATTGAAAATATAAGTTTAGAGCATCTAACAACATCATTATACATGTTGGAATCAACAACAAATACGAATTTGAAGAGAAGAAGAAATTTCCCTTGATGCAATGGTGATGTTCTTCCTCCAAAATGCAGAAATTCTTCTTCTTCCCCTTGATTTTTGCCTCTTGTTGTTGATTCTTGCTTCCAAGACCCAAATGAAGTGTTTATTTTCGTGCTCTCAACTGCCCCTTTGCTCCTCCTTCTCACTTTGGCTAAACAATGGGTGTTTATATAGGTAGGGTTGCAAAAAGAGGACAAAAATGCCCTTAAGGAGTGCTCAGAATTCAGCGCCGCGGCGCTGCTATTCAATGCCGCGGCGCTCACTTTCTGCAATTGGCGCCGCGGCGCTGAAATTCAGTGCTGCGGCGCTGCACTGTAGCAATTGGCGCCGCGGCGCTGAAATCCAGTGCTGCGGCGCTGCACTGTAGCAAACAGTGGTACTGTAGCAACAGTACCTCCATTCGTATTTTTATCTCTAATGCTCCCGTTTGCGCCCGTTTTCCGGTATATTTGCTCCGATAATGCTTCAACCTATAAAACAACATTAATATGCATAAATAGCCCAATTATTGAGATAAATTGAACAAATATCAAGTTAGGAAGATAAAATAGTTTATACAATTACGCCTTATCAATAGGTGAGAGAAGGATTATACAGATATGGTTTACTCAACTTGTATGGTTCAGCACTCTATTCTATAATATTTGTAACGTGTGGGGGGGGGCATTGTTCACGGACTTGCAAAAGTGTTCTGGAAATAAATGGAGGTAAACCTAGAGAGTCTCACAATATGAAGTATACTCGTTGAGCAATAGGGTAGCGAGATGGATTAAACGGTTCAATCTATGATGATTTTGAAAAGCAAGATATGTTTCAAGACCTCTCTGAAAAGTGAAAAACATACTTTATAAATGTTGCAAAGAGGTCCCTATTGCATGTCAAAGGAAACTTGACACATGGCCACTTGTTTGACAAGTGGCACATTAGGGCTTTGCATGATTGACACTTGACAGCATACATAGGATGCATGAGTGACAAGTGTTTTCCATGCAAAGGGTGAGGTGGCTAAAGGTTTGCAAAATGTTTCATTTAGCCCCTCATATTTGTTAACTATAAATAACAAGTTTTGAACTTGTTTCATTATGGTCCCCATTTCTAAATCAACAAAACACCCCATTTTGAGAGGATTTTGAAATTGAATCTTGTTAGAAATTGATCAAACAATACTGTTATTCTAGAGTTTTAATCCCACCACTTTGTTAAAACCTAGAATTATTCAAGGGTTGACTTCAATGTGAGCTCCAAGTAAAGAAATGTCTAAAGGCTTTAAAGGTATGATTTTCTGGACTTGTTAGTGTAATAAAACTTTAATTTTAGTATGTTTATTGCTTAGGAAATTAGTTTCCAATTCCAATGCATAATTATGTATGATTGTCATGCATTAGAAAAAATTAGCAATAAAGACAATCACATGTATGCACCATGAATATATGTTAGCAGGCTTTTTAACACAACGCCCCAGTGACAACGTGATTCCTGACCCAACAACAATTAAGATTTTTAAGCTCAAATCAATCTCGATAAAAAGTCACTCGTCCCCAACCTTTATAGATTATATAAGAATCCAAGAAGACACATAAGTAAGTCTTAGAGAGCAATTATAGTATAATTAATGTAGCCACTGAAGCAGCGCAATCAAGAGCAATTCAACGTCTCTATCGGTTTACTATTGATTGTATCATATTTTCTTATTATTTTTATCACTGTTCTCTTGTAGCCATGAACAAAATTTTCTTTTAGGGTTAATACTTGAACTCAATATATATGTTTAATTGCTATATCCTTTTAATATTTAATTAACTTAGTTCTTTGTTATTCAAATTACTTGTTCTTAATGCTTCAATATATTTAGCGAATATATGGTGAATGAATTGAAATTATTTTGATAAACTCAGAAGAGAAATCATTATATTTAGACTTAGGTAATTTGATGCATGATTGTAGAGCAACATTCAATGTTACATATGCAAGTTTAAAATTAAGATAGAAATATATCTAATTGGCATGTATGATAAATAAGACTTCTGATTAATGAATCTTAATTTATTACAGGTACCATAGGAATATAGGTATTTGGTAAATTAAGGTATACTTGTATGACCTTAGGAGAGGCTTATGAATACATTAAAGTCTTGATTAATAACAAGAACTAAGGGATTTAAATATTAAAATATCAATCATTGGAAAGCATATTGAGGGATGGTATGATCCATAGGTTTTCTCTATATTTCTATCATTCAAATCTCTTTACATTGTGTCATTGCTTTTATATTTTTCAAAGTCATATGTAGATTTTTATTTTTTTGAATAATTACTAGAAAGACATAGTTTTAATTGGTTAAAAAAGAGATATTATCCCTGTGAGTTCAACATCCGACTATTTTGTCTATTTATTATTTGTATACGATAGTGTATACTTACACTCAATCTTAAGATATAGAATTATCGCATCACCTATAATTCGTGTGTGTCTAATATGTATCTCTAGCGGATTGCTTTTTATTATTCTTATCTTATCTTTATAAGACAAGAAAAGAGATGTTTAGCAGAATATTTCTAATCGTTAATATTTACATCTTTAGATCATAGATATAACTAATATATGTTTTTGATCTAAAGATGCTCTCTCACTGCCTTACATATTTTTCATAATCTCTAAAACAGGAAAGCAAAAATTTAAAAATTTTAAATTTTACTGTGAGAAGTAGATCCAATCAGCATTCCACTCGAGCCTTACACTTTTTGCAATATTGGCCTTTTTAAAACCCAAAGGTAACAACTCTTGTCAATTGCATCTTATGCAACTCTTACTTCTGATCCTAAACACACTTTATCCTCACACTTTAGCAATTTAGGATAAATGTGTTCCAGATTAACTCACCAATTATCAAATATAAATTACTGATATTATCCTCACGCTTTAGTAATATTGGATAATACTTTTGCTTATATTTGCCTCATCATATGTTTAATCAGCATAATCCAGATTAAACAGACCAGTCTCTCACGCTTTAGCAATATTAGAAAGGCTGAGATGACCCGACTAACACCGTATTGGCAAGGTGGACCATGTATAACATTATCTCATAATGTAATGACTTTTCACATCTCATACAAATCTGATTCATAATCAAAATATTTATTCACGCAATTATAACTAACCTCCATCAATAAGGCTCCCATTATGGTTAACAGTGTAAATAAATATTAATAGTTTATAATATAGTAATATAACAATTATATTTGTATTAAATAAAGCTCGCATGCGTATAATGCAAAATGTATTGTACTACTCAGAATGCCCCAATGTTATAAATTTTTGAATGCCTTGGTGTTCAACTTCTTGAACACCCCGAATTATACTCTATAATGCCTCAGAAAAATAAAAATAAAAGAAAAAATAAAATATTTTTACTCATTTTTTTTGCACCCCAACATTCAATCCTATAACGCCCCCGAATTCGACACCTAAACACGTTAGCAAACAATTCTCCAACACCCCAACGTTATACTTTATAACATCCCAATGTTGAGTTGTTTTGAACACCGTAACTTTCAACCAAGCAATGCATATTCCAAGGACAACACTTTAGTGTTCATTTAGGCAAAACTTAGAACTTGCTTTTTTAACATTTCAAAACATGATATAACACTTCCTAGAACTACTACAAAATTAGCCTTCATTAACGCTAACTTAGCATCAGTAAAGGGTTTCACTGACACTGTTTTATAGTGTCAGTGTTGCTTGAGCTAGAAAATTACTGACGTTAAATATGGTGTCAATGAATCTCTGATATCATAGTATCAATGAATCTCTGACACTATGGTATCAGTGAATGTCTAACACCATGGTATCAGTAAATTTCTAACTCCATAGTATCAGTAAATCTTTACACTATAGTATCAGGGATTTACTGATACTATAGTGTCAGTGATATATTGATACCACAGAATTAGAGATTCTCTGACACCATAGTATCAGAGATTTATTGATACTATGATGTCAGCGATTTACTGATACCATAGTATTAGAGATTCTCTGACACTACAGTATCAAAAACTTATTAATACCATTGTTCTAATAATATTTACTGTTTATTTATGACAATTTAATTAATTAACTTTTCAAAAATTTAAAATTATAATTATTGAACCAGAATATTTAATATATATTTAAACTTGAATGCACTTCACATTTATATATATTTCAAATTGTTAAGTAATATGAAACATTATCTTACAACTATAATGAAAATATCCCAAAGTGCATTCAATTAATTTCAGAAATATTACAAACATTCAAAACTTAGTTCAAAAGATCCTAGTTTTTGAAGTTCAGTTAAACACAGTCACCACGTAAATTTGCACAAAACAACAATCCATCAAATTTGTTGAAGCAATCCACACAGTTTAGCAACCATCGAGCAAAATAATCTACGATCACCTCTGTCAAAATAAATAGAAATACATTAGTAAATATATAAAAACTTAAACAATATACTTGACTTATAAGAAATTGCAATGACAGTACAAGAATAAAAATCAAACTCAAACTAGGTTAGAGAACAAAATCAAGATATGGTTAGTTGTTGCACTAGATAGCATAAAATCTAAAAAAAGATACAAATGCTAAAAAGTGCTAGGCCTTGCGCGCTGCAGTGCTGGGACCTAGAAACCCTAATGTTGTAGCACTGAGTGGTGAACACTACGGTGCTAGGGCTTGGGAACCCTAACTCACGCTGCCGAATGACATCGTTGCTGCATCCTAATTAGGCATTTTATTATACTTTTGAATCACATAATCAACAGTCCTAAGACATCATACTTATACTATGAACACTCCAATTAAGCACAAACATGCTCTCTAATACCAATTTGAAAGTGTTATGTGCGTACAGTGAGTGTGTACATTTTAAATTTTAATTATAAATCACACATGCATAATTAAATGCAGGGGAATATAAATAGATATCTTATTACGATAATGAGATATTAAAGAACTTACTCTCGAAACGTGCTTTGTGTAGTTCTAGTTAAAAACTCATTGGGATACTTCAAGTAGAACGATAGTTTTCTATTCTCAACAAAATAAATTACTTGAAGCAACACTTGCTTCAATTGATCTCTAAGGACTCTTATGTACCTATTGCTATTCAACAAAATAATTTATAGCCAAGATGGCCGCAAATTCATCCAATGAATTTGCAATTTAATGGCCAAGCATGACAATGTAAAGTATTTGCATTGTCATGCTTCCATAAAGTAATAACAAGTGGTGGCCGAATCTTGTTTCAATTGATGGCCAAATTGCCTTTGTTCTAATACATGTCATACTTAAAAACAAGCATGACATAACACCATTTCATTTGCCAATTGTGTGGCCAAATGAAAAAACGATTTGGTGGTTTATGTTATCAATATTAACTTGACACCTCTTGGTTTTGTTATCAATTTAGCAAATGGCCGAATTTCATATATAAATTAGCAACATTTGCAATTTATTCATTTACCAATATTTAAATATTAACAATTAATAATTAAAAGGGCTAATAAAATCATGCCACGTGTTATACCCTAACAAATTAATGGCATGACGTGAGGTATCCAATAGAAAGTATAAAGTGGTAAAACCCACTTGCCGAGATCCTAGCCTTAACATTTAAACTCTATCATCTTCTTGAGAGACTTTAAAATAATTTTGATTTTTTAAAAACTTTTTAGATTGAACTATTCAATCTGGTACGCTACCCAAGTGCACAACAAGTACACTTTATATAGTGAGACTCCCTACGTTCACACCTATTTTGTCTTATGGAACGCTTCTGTAAGTCCATAAATGATGCTCTATACACATATTATAAAAATAATAAAATAACGCGTTAAACCATACAAGTTAAGGTTAATACATATTTATATAATCCCTCTATCATTTATATTCTAAAAGAGCGGAGACATAAATAATAATCATCAAGTCTCCATATGCTCAACCATGAACTTATCTCAAAATCTCTATTTCTATAAACAATATTCACAAACACATTTGCGATATTGTTTATCCCACGAGAAATGCTTTTTCTGGGTTAATTGCTTGTGGCCATAAAACTTTTTAAAATACAATCTTAAAGCATCAGGATATGCAACTCACCCATATGAGCTGACAGATCCTATATCTACACACAACAGACTCTATAAGTATTAGACCATATCCAGCCACACCTAGCTGTCAGACCATGAAAGGTCTTTGACATGCGTGAAACCTAAGTATGATGGATTCACAAGCCTAACATGGTGCTTAGGTTAAGGGACCACGAATACTACACAACTTAAAAGGATCCTCCATTGACGGCTTTATGGGATGTCTATTGGAGATCCTAATTAATCTTGTTTAGTATCCAATCCTTACTGAATACCCTTATGCTTATACAAACTTCCACTAAGATCAAGGTCTGCTAAGATTAATCATCTTAACCATCCAAATATAGACATACACTGATCTATATATGATGAGGTATCTACCAATAAACTCGCATCAGCAAAGATAGATCAAGGACATAAAATTTGAGAAGATAATTGCACAATGACATTTCTTAACACTATTGGCAACCATTTGCAGCTATGACATTACTAGTATACCCTCAAGTCTTTGTCCCATTTTAGACAAGGCTTTAATGCTTTAGATTTTGCTAACTCTTTATAACCTGCTAACTCCTAGCAGTCTTAACTCTTAGCATTTATAACTCTCACCATAGCTAACTCTTAGCGTTGGTTTGAACTCTTTTTAACCAGATCTGAACCCCTTCAGATCATATAATGTCTAAAATATTATAAGCATCTTACCATATATATTTAATATTAACAATTTTATTCGAAATGCTTATTGTATAAATATTAAACAATTAATATTTATACAATATTAGAATGACACGTAAGCTCTAGTTCCAACATAAATCACCATATGAAATGATATTTCACCATAAACCTGACTATAATTTCCTTAAAGTCTTTGACTATGCTTTCTTTCCTTTACTTAGACCTTATAATCAACAAAAACTCAATTTCCATTTAGAAAAAAGTGTATTCATTGGCTTTAGTCTTATGCATAAAGGTTATAAATGTCTTCATCCTCCTTGAAAAGTGTAGATTGCCAGTCATGTAAACTTCAATGAGTCTTGCTTCCCATTTACTAATATTTTCAAATCCTCAAATTCCTTGAACATTAAAGATGCTCTTATGTTTATTGATTCTTTCCAAAGTAGTGCTCCATTCTATATACACTTTGATAGTCAACATAAGTGTTTATTTAAAAGAAGTTCTCCTTTAAGAGTAGAATGTCCTACAACAGCAAACACCATTGATTTAAGTAACAAAAATAACACCTTACAACAGTTTGAAATAGATAACAGCACATCCCATCAAACACCCCTGAATAACACATAAGCACTAACATCCAATCAAACACAAAAAAATACATATACCAGTACAAATTATGTCTAAGCATCCCATGCAAACTAGAGCAAGGTTTGGTATCTATAAACCAAAAGTTTATTTCAATAAAGTAGATAATCAAGCTTCTATAAATATTGAGCCAACAACAGTTGCAAAAGCATTAAGAGGCAAAAGATGGAAATCAACCATGGATGAAGAATTCTCAGCTTTAATAAGAAATGGTACATGATCTCTTAACTTGAAATAGAAGCCACTAAGATTGTTGACAATAGATAAATCTTCAGATGTAAATACAATTCAGATGGGTCAATCTCTAAATTCAAGGCAAGATTAATTGCCAAAGGTTTTTTACAAACAACAGGGATCGATTATCTTGAGACTTTTAGTCCTGTTATTAAGGCAACTATAATGAGAGTTGTATTAAGTCTAGTAGTTATTAACAATTGGTCAGCTAGACAATCGGATGTGAATAATGAATTTATAAATGAAGAGCTTATTGAGGCAGTGTATATGAAGCAACCAGATGGGTTTATTGATGATGTTCATCCTAATTTTGTTTGCAAATTGCATAAAGCTCTTTATGGTCTAAAATAGGCACCTAGATGAGGATAAATGAAAAGTTGATTTAAGTATTGTGTATGTGAATGATATACTTATAATAGGCTATGATTCTTCATTGTTAGAAACCTTTATTCATTACTTGAACAACTTCTTTACCTTAAAAGATCTTGGTTACTTCAATTACTTCCTAGGAATTAAAGTAACACACACAGACAAAGGCTGTATTTGTCTCAAGGTAAATATGTTTTTGATCTTTTAAGAAATGCCAATATGATGAATTGTAAAGAGTGAAACACCCCAATAATTGCTGGACATAAGTTGAATGTAACTGATGCTAAGCTTTTTGGAGATCCATCATTTTATAAAGTCATTATTACTTTAACTAGGCTAGGGTTGTCATTTTCAGTACATAAATTGAGTCAATTCCTCTCTAATCCAACAAATCAACATTGACAGATGTGTAAATGAGTTTTGAGGTATCTAAAGGGTACTGTCAAATATATAATAGAGTTTGTTAGAATAGGAAATCACAAGCTGGGTTATACAGATGCTAATTAGGGCAATGATAATCTTATCATTGCTTCTGCATTTTCCTAGGTGATAATCTTATTTCTTGGTCTTCCAAGAAATAAAATGTGGTCTCCAAGAGCAGCACAGAGGCTGAATATCATGCATTAGTTATTGCATGCACAGAAGTGTTATAGCTAACTTCATTACTTGATAAATTACACATGCCTTATTCATCTAGTCCTATACTTTGGTGTGACAACCAAAGTACCCAGTCATTGGCACTCAACCCCATTTTTCATTTAAGAACAAAATATATAGAATTAAATGTCCACTTCATTAGAGAAAAGATTGCTAATAAATACTATAAAGTAAGGTATGTTCCTAGTGTAGATCGAACAACTGATATTTTTACAAAACCCTTTTCTTACTCTAGTTTTATTTTTCATCTATCTAATCTTAGAGTTTCCTATCAACCCTAAGCTTGAGAGGGATGTTAAGTTATAAAGGGTTGTTGTGGTGTTGTGAGCTGTAGTACGACATTATACAAAAATATATGCAAACAAAGAGCCGTGTAAAAGTTGTTAAGCTAAAGAAAATTGAAGAAAGTTTGTTGTAACAAACTTTTCCTTCAAGGGAATCTTTTCTGTTAACTAATTTTGTGGATCAATTAACACAGCTTTACATTGAAGGCTACTATATAAAGCCTAACTAATGTATCATTTTATTCATTGAATAAAAAGTAATAGTTTAATAAATCCTCTTCTTCTTATTTCCTCCATTATGTTTCTCTTCCATTTTCTCAGTTGCCAATCACTGCAAACCTTGCAGATATAAGCCCTCCTGAAGTTTCTCTTTTTGACATTAATCAACTTACTATCAGCCCTACTTATATACCTCTTTTGAAAATTGAACACTCTTATATACCCCCTATATATTAAATTGCCGTTATGTTTATTATTTCAAACACGTAAAAAAAAGTTGAGAAAAATGAATTTTAATCATGAAATATTAGCCCAAAGAGAAAACAGTCCAAATTCACATGTAAAATCATAGAAAATATCCAAGCTGATGAGAATGATAAGAGAGAAGATGGTGACGATGCTCTTATGTTGCTGCAATAATTGAATACAATTTTAGGCCTTTGGTTGTTTGTAAAACTTTTTAATGAACTTCTCAGCCTCATCATCAACTTGTCACTGTCTTCTTCTAATACTCACCTTCAATTTCCACTATTGTTGGAGCGGTATAGATGAAGTTTAGCATTGTCATTTGGAGTGGTGCAACAAAAAAAGTGTAATAAAATATAAAGGCTAATTTATTTGAGCCTAATAAAATATTTTTTAAATTCATTTAATAAATATATTAGTAAAATTAAAAATTAAAATTTTACTAAATAAAATTTAGCCCGACAACTAAATATATATTATTAACTTTGGGTCTCGTGCATATGTTCTTCACCCATATGAATTTGCTTTTAGGCTTCAGACAAATATTTTTCACCAAGAACATATCTATTTAGTTTAAAGGACCCAAGTCTTCTTAAAGCAATCTTAAGTTCATATCACAAGCAACATGGGATGTGAGTCATGTGACATTCTCTCTCTCTCGTGGAAAAAAAAGATTATGATGAGGATGATAGTCTCATCTATAAAATACCAACCCTTACTATTTGTTTTTACTCAAACTTAGATGGTTGCATGTATAAAGTGTATTCATAACTACCAGAGTTATGCCTAACAGGCAACTTACCTAAATACTCAATATGATCTAAATTCTCTTTTTTTTTTCACTACTTTTATTAGATAAATACAGTAATAAAATTCTCTCTTTTTTCTCTCTTCTATCAAGTAAATTTATAGGAAATGAATTCATTTAAACATACATCTTTAATTTAAAATATTTAAAAAAATATACATAAGTCATTTGTAAAAGAATTTTTAAAAAAATTCAAAAACAACTGCAGCTAAATGTGTGTGTGCACGCGCACGCAACTAGATGTATGTTGTCTATGTGTGTGCAGCTACATGTGTGTGTGCAGTTGGATGTGTATGTGTGTGTGTGCAGCTAGATGTGTGTGTGTGTGTGTGTGAAGATTGTTTCACATTAATCTTCATTTCATAATAAAAAATTTCTTAATATTTGTCCTTAGGGTTGGAAATTTGGTTCAAATTCGGATTTGGATTTACAAAAACTCAAAGTCCGGCCCAGCTCGAATTCGAAACCCGACCCAGAAAGATTTGAGTTTCTATCCGAAATTTACCCCGAATTCAAATTATTTTTTAAATCCTAAATTAAATCCTAATCTTTTATATATATGAATCTAACAAATACTTTACAAAATAAATACTGTAAAAGTTTAAATCTAACCTAAAAAATTGAAATAAAGATAAAAAAATATTAAATTATGGATACAAATTATACAATACAAGTTTCATAATCTAACAATTGTTTTATAAAATAAATACTTTAAAATTTTAAAATTTACCTAAACAGTGAAAAAATTTTAAAAAAAATATCGGATGTACGCCCAGATCCAACTTAGTCCAAAAAATCAGGGCTAAACTCGGGTTCTGAATCCAAGTTGAGTAAAACTTAGATCTGAATCTAGATTTTGCCATCCTTAGTCCTTATATAAATAAATATATTATTTTTATGATATAAATATATTCGATATTAAATAAAATATAATAAATTTAGGGTTAAATATTTTATTTTTATGATATAAATATATTTGATATGGAATAAAATATAATAAATTTAGGGCTCAAAGATGATGATAATAAGTTGAATATGTTTCAAGATAAGTTAAAATATTAGTGTAGAGAATAAAATTTATAATCTATTTATATTAGTTTGTCCAAAACAATAATTCATTTTGTGGGTATTTTAATAATAAAAATTAAATAAATTTGAGCTTAAAAAGTATTCTGTGAATTCATTTGAATTCACCAAAATAAATAATAACAGAAAATGCGACATAAAGCTGTCAAATGATATTAAAAGTACTCGAGAGACTTTGACTACTCTCAATCTGAGCATCTCTGAATCCAACTGGGTAGACATCAACAAACTTGAGAAGAGGCTTGACGTGTTAATGTACAAATATGAAGCATACTAGAGATAGAGGGCTAAGGTTCAATGGTTAAAAAGTGGTGACTGCAACTGAAAGTACTTACATCTTAAAGCCTCAAAATGGAGGAAGCGTAATTGAATTATAGGGATTTATAATGCTCAAAATCAGTGGCGAACTAAAAAGGATCAGGTCGAGGAGATTTTTCTAGGCCACTTCAGTAACATATTTATGTCTTCACACCTGTTAACTCGGGAGATCATGGAGGTGGTGGACAGTGTGTAGCTAAGGCTATTCGATGCTAGCAAGCAGTATTTAGATGCTCTTTTTATCAAGACTCAATGATACTCCCGTAGCCTTTATCCCGAAATTTGAGGACCCAACTTATCTATCTAAATTTTGGCCCATCAGTTTATAATATAATTTCCAAAGCTCTAAAAAACAGGCTTAAAGGGGCTTAAAGAGATTGTTTTAGAATCATAAAGTGCATTTATTTTTGAGAGATTAATTATGGATAATGTAATCATTAGGTTCGAATGCCTTCATGATAAGGATAAATTTGTTATATATTTTTTTATATTTTTATTTTAATATTTTATTATTTTATGAGAAGAAATGACTATTTATGTGCATTATTATTATTTATAAGGATTTGAACAAAATATGAGTTCATCGCCCCAGCGCAAGTATAGAAAGTATACGCTATTATAACAAGTAATAAATAGACTTAATAAATCAGATGTTGAACCCACAGGGATAATTTTTATGTTTTAACTAAGTACTAAAATTATATCTTTCTAATAATTATTTAGAAAAATAGAATCTAAGAATGAATGCAGAAAATATAAAAACAAAAACACAATGCAAAGAGAATTAGGTGATAATAATATGGAGAAAATCTAGGATTAATACTATCCTTCAATATGCTTTCTAATGATTAATCTCTAATATTTAACTCCTTTAGTCTTTGTTATTAATCAAGACACTAATGTATTCACAAGCCTCTTCCAAAGTCATGCAAGTATACCTTAATTTATCAAATACCTCTTTACTTCATCAACATCAAAGATGTTTAGTTGATCGGTATTTAGCTTTCAAGTTAGATATGTTCAAGACTTATGACAGGGTAGAGTGGACTTTTTTAGAAGCAGAAGTTTTGTTTTTAAAAAAAGTGGTGTCAAAATATCATTAAATGTGTTTCTACTGTTTATTATTCGATTCTTATTGATGATGTGCAACATGGTTCTTTAAAACCATCACAGAGGTTGAGCCAAGGTAATCTGCTTTCCCCTTATTTATTCAAATTATGTGCAAAAGGTTTATTTTATTTTTTTACAAGGGCTGAAGGTTAAGGTGACTTGAGTGGTGTTCAGTGTGGTAGATATAGACTTTAAATATCTTATCTCTTCTTTGCAGATGATATTTTAATTTTCTCAAAAGCTACAATGAAGAATTGCCAAACTATAACTGGGTTGCTAATGGCATATGAGAAGGCATCAAGCTAGGTGGTGAACTCTGATAAATTCATAGTTTATTTAAGCCCAAAAGTCCTAGATGATACAATGAGAGATCGCATTAGATGTCTAAGGGTGCAATAGGTGAGCTTCCATGAGAAATATCTCGACTTGCTAAACATTCATGGTTGTAAAAGAAAATCTCTTTTTGTAAAGCTTAAAGACCGAATCTAGTGTAAGCTTCGAGGTTGAAAAGCTTCACTGTTCTCGAGAGCAAGTCGTGAGATTCTTGTGAAAGCTTTGGTTCAGGCAATTCCAGCATACACCATGAATATGTTCTGCATCCCAGCATTCTTACTTTAATATATATATAAAGCATCAACTAGGTTTTGTTAAGGAGGCAATAATGAGTAGTGAAAGATTCATTGGTGTTCCTAGGAAACTTTATGTTCGAAAGATAAAAAAATGGAGTTTGAAAGAATAGCTTTCTGTTAATGTATTTTTCCTTAATTAACAAAGTGATACAGTTGTGTATTTATACATCAAGTATGATCTAATCGTTAACTTATCTAACCATTAATTGTCATATTTAAACGTTACAAGATAAGCTATTTTATCTATATGATAAGCATAGCCATTATCTTTAAGAGATTGACTTATCCTAAACTTTGCTCTTTATACTCAAACTTGGATAATTCTCTATATACCCCCTCAAGCTGAAAAGTGAAGTATGAACCTTCAGCTTATTCTTGAGATAATGAAATCTGTTAGAAGTGAGAGGTTTGGTAAAAATGTCTACAGTTTGTTCTTGAGTAGAGAGATGTTGAATTTGGATTTCTTTATTGAAGACTTTATCTCGGATAAAGTGGATATTAATTTCAATGTGTTTAGTTTGACCATGATGAATTGGATTAGCTGTCATTGCTGCTGCACTAGTATTATCACAATGAATAACATGGATAGATTTGATGTCCAACTTTATCTATAAAAATAGACACTAACCAGTAAATTTCTGCAGTTGTATGAGCAAGAGATCTGTACTCAGACTCACAGCTAGATCTGGCAACTATAGTTTATTTCTTGGATGACCAAGAGACTAAGTGATCACCAAAGAATACACAATAGTCTCTAATTCATTTTCTATCCTCTATCACATCCCCAATCTGCATCACTGTAGGCTGTCAATTTCGTATCTCCTGAGGTTAAAAATAGAAAACCATCATCTGCTATGTTTTTGAGATATCTAAGGAGCTTTTTATAGGCTTGCCAATGAGAGATAGATGGTCTATTTATAAATTAATTTAACTTGTTGATAGTATAGGCAATTTTAGGCCTTGTGATGATAAGATATTATAGTGCACCTACAATGCTTCTGTACTATGTAGGATCTGTAAATGCATCATCAGTATCTTTTCTTAGCTTTAGTCTAGTGACTATATGGGTGTTTACTCCACTAGCTTGGCTCATATATGATCTTTACAACAAATCTGTAATATATTTGGTTTGAGATAATTTCATGCCATTGTTATCTCAAGTGACTTCTATCCCAAAGAAGTAGTGCAGCGAACCAAGATCCTTTAGAATGAAGTTGCTATTTAATTATGATATTACTTTTTATATCTTAGAAGATTCATTACCTGTGATGAGAATGTCATCTATATAGACAAGTACATAAATGACATGAGATGAACCATGTTGAATGAACAATGTAGGATCTGACCTGGCACTATTAAAACCTTAACTAAGTAAAGCTTCTTTCAATTTATCAAACCAAGCTCTAGAAGCTTGTTTTATCCCATAAAGGGCTTTCTTTAAACAACACACATGGGAAGGATATTTTGGATCAATAAAGACCTGTGGTTGAGTTATGAGAATTGTTTCTTGAAGCTCTCTATTTAAGAAGGTATTGTTAACATTTATCTGCCTTACATCCCAACCCCTTTAGATTGCCAAACTAAGAACAACTTGAACAGTAGGTTTTTTAGCTACAGAGCTGTATGTCTCGAAATAGTCAACTTCAACAATTTGGTGAAATCCCTTAGAAACTAAACGAGCTTTGTATCTATCTATTATTCCATCTAGTTTATATTTGGTTTTAAAAATCTATTTGTTGACTGCTAGCTTCTGATTTGTAGTAAGTGGTACTAGTTCCTAAGTTCTGTTGGATAGTAAAGCTTCAAACTCAGTTTGCATAGCTTATTTCCATTGCTCAACTTATAGTGCTGCTTGCACAGATTATGGTTCAAGGACAGATGTAGTAACAGTGGTCTTGGTTGTGCTAAGATAGGTTTTGGGTTTAAATATGCCAGCTTTGGCTCGAGTGATCATGGGATGTATAGGTTGAGAAGATGCTATTGTTTCTGCAGTAACATCTGGTGTATATACTGATGACAAATACTGGAAATAGTGGTTAGAAATAGAAGTGGGGTGATTACCTAAATAGAAGAAGAGACACCAGTTAGGGAAGATACTACTTCTAGATGAACTCTGTTAGGTGTTGTTAAAGAATCCTCTTTGGATGTACTAATCAACTAAGGAAACAAGGAATGAGCTGAAAAATGACTGTTAGCTAGGAATGATGAGGAATATTGCTGACAAAACTTAGGATTTGCAAGAAAGAAAATTCTGACTCATTGAAAACAACATTTTTAGCAACATATACTCTGTTAGATTCATTAAGGCATTTGTAGCCTTTTTGTAATGAACTATAGCCAATAAATGTACACTTAGTTGTTCTATAGTCTAACTTGATCTTATTGTAAAACCTTTAGAATGGATAACAGGTACAACCAAATGCTCTTAGAAATAGATAATCTGGTTTTCGAAGGTATAATTTTTGAAATGGTGATGTATGACACAAAACTGGTGTTGTAACAAGTTAATTAAATAAGCAGCTATTTGGATAACTTCCCACCAAAAATAAGATGGCATTCCAACTTAGGTTTATAATGTTAGGGCTGTTTCAATAAGGTGTTTATGTTTTCTTTCTATCTTTCCATTTTGGTGATAAGAATGTCTAAATAAAATGCCTTGTTTTTGCAGAAATTGAGCAAGGGTTTGAATTCCCCACCCCAGTCAGATTGAACACTTTTAATTTTGGTATCAAATTATCTTTCTACCATATTTTTGAATTGGATAAAGATTGTAAATATTTCTGACTTGGTAGTCAAAAGATACACCCGTGTGAACATGGTATAGTCATACAAGAAACTAATGTAATAACTATACACTTGATTTGATTTAATTGAAGCTGGCTCCCATAAGTTTGTATGTATCACATCTAAGGGTCTACTTGTTTTAGTAGTTGAAATGCCAAAGTGTTGTTTTTGAGCTTTTCCATATTGACATTATGAGCAAAAACTAAGATTGTTGGAGAGGAACATTAACTGGCTTTTATTAATTGAATGAGAAGTTTTATAATGCTCCAATATTTGTTTCTAAGCATTTACATTGGGATGTCCAAGTTTCTTATAAAGCAAAACAAACTGATTTAAATTGTCCTTATTTACTGACTTAGAATGACTCGGAATTTATTTTTGGTGCAGGATTATTGACTTTAATAGAATAGGCCAAAGTTTTATTATGCATCTTCTTTGAAGGAAAAACATTAACTTGCAGTTGATAGAGTCCTCCCTTAGCAGTACCTTTCAGTAGTACTTGTTCCTCTTTCTTGTCCTTGATTAGCCAAAAATATTTATGAAATTCAACAAAAACATCATTGTTAGAAACAAAATTAAATATGCTAATCAAATTCTTGGTTATTTTAAGCACAAGTAAAGTGTTTTACAGTTGTAACTGTCTATATGTGTTTTAAGGCAAAGTAATAGTAACAGTGTGTGTAATGTGGATTTTTTTACCATTACCAACTATTACTTCCTCTGAGCCCTTATAAATATTTTTGTTTTGTAAATTGTTGACTTTATTAGTTAAGTAACTTGTTGCTCCACAGTTTGCATACTAGTTCGAATCATAAAAGCATTTTGAGGCTGTTACATAAGCTGCTGGTGGATTCTGAGTTTGTGTACCAGTGTAACTATCATCATAATGATGCCAACAGTTTGTTGTAGTATGTCTTGCTTTCCCACAAATTTGGCAAACTAGACTGCTGTTTGAACTGAGATTGTTTGAGTTTTTGAAGTTACCAAGAATATTTCTTGCAAATTTGCCTCTGCCCTTTTCTCAATTAGCTAAGCCTCTTCTTGATCCTAAGTTTTCTCTACCACCATTGTTCTTTTTCTATCTTGAATTTTGCACAAAGTGCGCTGAGATGTTGTTATGATATGTATTTGGAAGTTCCAGATTTGAATGTGAAGTAAGTTGATCAATTCTGCTTTCCTGGACGAACAACATAGTATAGTATTAGGGTTGGTGCTTACGTGTCATCCCTGAATGTACATATATATTTGTGTATTTATACAAGTGTACATTCTCATAAAATTGCTAATACTCATTGATATGGTATTATGCATGTAACATTACAGACATTGTAGATCTAAAAGAGTTTGGATCAGATCTAAAGGAGTTTAGATAAGGGCTCATAGTAAGCTACGCTGAGCGATATAATTGTTAAATATTAGCACATTTAAGTGTTAGCCGGAAAATAAAACCCTTTATAACACTAGCCATAAGGGAATCTAGATTAGACATAATACTTCACCCTTGTTTAGCAATCATGACTTGATTAAAGAGAAACAAATTTTAAAATCCAATGCCACCACTCTTTTTCCCCTAACACAACACATCCCATCTACACCAGTGTATTTTTCATTTCAACTCATCACCACCCTATCAGAAACGTGCACAAAGACTATAAAGCTTATGGATTAGGATTGTTGGAAAATAGCCGAGAATGACTGCATCAAATAAAACTTCTCTGCCCATAGCCGAGAATAACTCTCTTTTCCAACCCTTTAAGTTACTCCACATTTTGTCTTTAATATTGAAAAAAGAACCTCTTTTATTTTGGCCATTAATATTTGGGAGACCTAAGTATTTTTCATAACAACAAACTCTCTAAACTCCAAGCATATTGAGAAGGTCCCTAGATCACTCATTTGTAACTGGCTTACCAAAATAAATAGCTGATTCATCAAAGTTTATGATCTGACCTGAAGCCTTGGCATACAAATCTAACACTTCCCAAATGGCACGACTACAAGTTGAACCCCACACAACCTTCTTGATCTTTTCGTTTATTGAAATAGAGAAGAAAGTTCCTCAACACACAGGATGAACAAATATAGAGATAGAGGATCCCCTTGATGAAGACCCTTTTAAGGTTTAACCACACTTTTCAAAACACCATTGATCAACACATAATAAGAGACCAATGAAATACACCTCATTAATAGCCTGCACAACTTATCTGAAAAGCCAAACCATCTTAGAATCAACTCTAGGAAAGGCCACTCAACCCGTCATTTTTTTAATTGAGCCAAAAAATAGCAAATCGAACCAAAAAAAATCAATTTAATTCGATTTAGGTTTTTAAGTTCTCCCTTAAGAGAGAATCGAAAAACTGCGGGCTAATTCAATTCTAATCGAAATCGAATCAAATTAATATATGCTCACCTTGTAGACTAGTACAGATAACATTAAAGTTACAAATAAAATATAATATTTTTTAGAAAATAGAATATTACACTAAAGTTGCAAATAAAATAATCCTTAAAGTAAATTAAGATAAACATAATATGAATTATAAAATTAAAATTAATGTTATATACATATACATAGTTGGTCCTTGATGCAAAAGCATCGAAATTTTGTGTAAACATTTCAAAATGACTTTGTTTCAAGATTAAAATGATGTAGTTTTATCACATTTACATCAAATTTATTCAATTTTATACTTATAAATTTAGAATGATATGATAGATTTAAAAATTTATCTCACTATTATTAACAATGACTAAAACAAAAGCTATGGTTTTGTCTATGGAGAAAGAAACAAAAAGGGAAAAAAAAAGGTTTAATATTATAAAAGCTGAGACATCTCAGAAACGGAACATAAGAGAAAACAACCTTTGAGTCAAAGATTTACGCCAACTGAAAAATGATAGAATTTGTCTGAATCATGTAAACCACAACCAATTACTACAAAAGAACTACCATTTCGTTACAATTATTCAGCCATATTATTATTATATAAACACAGAGATCCATATACTTCAAAATTCTTTAAATTTTATGTTACCTGACAAATTTTTCTTTTTTCGTTTTAAACAAGTATTTGAACGAGATGTATTCTTACTGCTCATAATGCAATTTAGACTTTTTATATAAATAATTTATCTTTATTTATCTTATATATACAAATACATAAATTTGAAATTAATGCAATCATTTAATAAATTTTTTTATGAGATGGATGAAGATTTTAGATGAAATTGAAAATATAATTTATTGATTAAGGGTGGGCAGAAAAAAAAAACAGAAATCGATTAAATTGGTCTAGTTCAAACTAACCAACAGGTTTGGTTTGGTTGTCTACGTGAAAAAACTGATCGATTATCTCCAGTGTGATAATTGATAATATAAAAAATTAAGTATTTAAGTAATTTTATAATTGAATGCCACTTGGCAATATTAAATTGGATGATAAAAAATAATAATATGAAATTACCCATGCATACTACTCAATTCTAGAAGACCTCTCATTGATGATTTCATGGGATGTCTATCAGGGTCCTCGTTGAGCCCGTTCAGTATCCAGTCCTTACTGAATACCCGTATGCTATACGAGCTTTCGAAAAGCCTATGATCAGCTAAGAACAACCATTAGGACTATTCGGATATAGTCATACACTGGTCTATGATAAATGATTCCACCGACAGACCCGCATCAGTGGATTAGATCATGAATATTATATTTGAGAATAGACTTGCGTAATAACATTTTTTAGCACCTATTGCAACTATGTTATTACCAGTGTACTCTTAGGTCTTTGTCTCATTATAGACAAGGTTCTAACTCTTTAAATTTCACTGATTATTATAATTTGCTAACTCTTTAGCATTTATAATTTTCAATGATGCTAACTCTTAGTGTTAATCTACCATTCTTTAGACTAAATCTGAACTCCTTTAGATCATATAATGCTTGTAGCATTACAAGTATTATACTATTTAATTAATGTAATTATTTAATAAAATATGCATTGTATAAATATTACAGAATAAAATATTCATACAATTTGGGATGACAAGTGAGTACAAATCCCAACAAGAACTAGGATAAATATCATTCTCTAGATAAGATCTTATAGACATCATGCTACCACACTTAGACCCATTAGTTATTTCCCTTAGTTTTTACTTTCAACATAACTAGAAGCATTCTTCGATGAGTATTGGTTGACGGAGAGAGTAGCAAAGACATCCTATTATGGGAAACAGTCAAAAGAATGGGATTGTTAGAAAAGAAAATTCAATGATGCAGGATAGAATTAATAGCATTCAGAGGGTCGAAAGTAAAGGTTAAATGGTTCATAACCTTACTAGTCATAACAGCAAGAAAGATTATGGACACTGATTACTTGATTATGGGCACCTCTTCTGCATATAACGCGGTTCCTAAAAGGTTCTAGATATACTACATGGAAGTGTTAGCTTCCACCTTGCACTAAGTTGTAAGGTGTGTATTAGGCTATTAGCTGATGAAAGAGGAATGATGCATATTAAAGGAGAGAAAATCAAAGCGAGGCAATGCTATGGCAATTCGTTGAAACCACCGAAGGAAAAGAAGGAAGGTAATGAGACCCGAACCTAAACAGTTGAAGAAGAACTTCCTAAAGACACGAGGGAAGGAAATGTGAACTAAGTGGATACCTCAATCCAGAAATCAAAGAATCTATAGATCTAGCAATGACAGGATGTCTAGTTGAAGGCATTACTTTAAAAGGAGGAAAAGTAGAAGAATACTCTCCTTCGCATATGGAAGAAATAAAAGAGGTAACACTTGACCCTTCGGTACCAGATAGAAGGGTACGAGTAGGAATAATACAGAGTAGTGAAGAAAAAGAATCCCCTGATCAAACTTTTGCAACTGAACCAAGAAGATGTCTTTGCTTGGTTACATAAAGACATGCCTAGAATTAACCCTGAAGTTATAACGCACAAGCTTAACATTAGAAAATATTTTCTTTAGAAGCTATCCATAAGAAAATGGACAAGTAAAAATCACAAATAAAGCCATATTTACCTCTCTAAAAAGAGACTTAAGTGTAATAAAGGAAAATGGCTAGAGGAACTACTAGGTATTATTTGAGCCTACAAAACAATAGAGAATAGGTATACAAGAAGTTTATCCTATGCACTAATATATGGAATAGAGGTAGTTCTATTTATGGAAGCATTTCTCTTAACACTAAGAATAAGGATAGTAAACCGACAGTTAAATAACAAAGCTCTGACCTTTGTAAATGACCTAGTAGACGAAGCACGAGACATAATAGTAATCCATACAATAATATATAAGAAAAGAATGGAAAAGTAGGTAGAACACAAGAGGATAGGATCTTATATCCTAGGACTTGAAGCAGCACCAGTAGATAAATCCGAAGTTGGAACATCAAGAACATGTGGGGTAACTGGCGGAGGGATCCTGGAAGATCCCAAACCAGTAGAAGGTTCCGTTGGAATGTCAAAAGTCTTGCCACCAGTTTTAACTTGCTTCAAAATTTCCTCAGGAGCAGATGAACCAACAAAAATGAAGGACTTCTATCTCTTTGATACATAAGGTTTCTCCGAAGGCTTCTATTTATGAGGAACACGCATCTTCTTGGGAGCATTCCTGAAGAAATTAAGAATGATGTCAAGAAGATCTTCCTGAAGATTAGGAACAAGATTGACTATATTCAAAACCATCTCAATTGGAATAGAAAATTCTATAATTGGGGAAGCATTTGTTGGCCCATTCTTAGGAAGTGGAACTGATTGTGAAGGCTACGCAGCATAAGCACTTCCTAAAGCACTAGAAGATAGAACTGATATAGGATTAGAAAGAGGTATTTCTTTGATAAAGTCCTTTATATCAACAAGATCTACAACTACACCCATGGCAGGAAGAATATCAGGATAAAAAAGAGACGATACAAAAGAGTGATCAATTATCCCACATTTCGAAGATACACAAACAACATCCATATTAGTACTTACAATGAAATCATCATTTAGCAAAACAAACAATGAAAAGTAAAATATTAGTATTTGAATTTGGAAATATAAATTTTTATAGCTCACATATGTCAGGGAAAAAGCAGAAATATATGAAGGAATGATAGAGTTCCTTACCATTCATGCTTCAAACATCCATTTTTGGAGGAAATATGATATAGTAATAAAGAATTTTACGACAAGATAACAAGTTTCAGAAAGATTAGGCACTAAACAAAAGAACATGGCCTATGAATTTAAGATCTAAAGGAGTAAGGATCCACAGACCTTTATCATAAGTAAGAGCACAAGGTTAGTGTCGAACCTTCTCTCAATGGATATAATCTCTCAATAGATGAGTGTAGGTTAGTTCCTTATGGGAGTTTGGTATATTCCAAAAGAATTTCTTCAAGAATATTTCTCTCTTTGGAATGCTTATGAAAGATAAACTTGTCTTTCAATTATAGTTCCCAAATATAGTAGCAACCTTGTAGTGATAGCTTGAATGCTTCCAGATGCCACAGATAACTACGACGTGTTTCTCAAAACTAGTCTTCCTATCTTTAAAGTAATAAATCATCTTTCTCTCTTTCTCTTGGGAGACTTATAATAGTTCTTTCAAGAGTTTTTAGAGATTATGAAAAATGAAAAAAATCATAAAGAGTGAGCCTCTAAAGAGGAGGGAGCATATGATTGAGGATAGCAACATCTTGTAGCAAATAAAAGACATTTGGGTGGATTTGTAAAGGAGAAAGCCCAATCATGTGAAGAAACTTGTGAATCAGAGGAGGAATGAGAGAACAAATACAATTCAATGCTCCCTCAAAAGGGAAAGTTTAGTAGGACTCATGGAGGGTAAATTAGAATGAGATTCATTATGAGGAAGTTTCCTAAAATCAACTCCCTGAGGGAACTCGAAGACTGACTTTAATTCATCCAAAGAAAATGACTGAATGGACCTTGCTATTGTGAGATTTTTAATGTTCTTTAGCGAGAAAAGGGAAAGTAGGAGTTTTTGGACAAAATTATCTAAAGCTAAAGTTTTCGAAACTTAAAAGTGAAGGGGACAATAATTTGAGAATATAAAGGGATTGATTACTAAATGTTCTTGATTAACCAAGAAGCAGTAGCATATGGAAGCGAAAATAATAAGCAGAGGAAACACCACGTGTCTTGTGCTGATTCATGGGAGTGAAAGAAAAGGCACCCGTTTAGGAATTATTTGAAAATAAGCCTTGGAGGGACGTCTATTAGACTTATTATGAAATAAGTGCAATAGCCTACTCCACCTGAGTAGAAAATAACAGGCTGAAGTAACATAATTAAGCTTAAACAATATTTTAAAACACAAAAAAATGCATTAGATAACCCAAAATGAAAAAAAAAAATTGGTATCAAGGAAAGGTATGACTTGACCCCCCTTTGTCATGGGTCCCAAAACTAAGTAAAACACGTATTAACAAAGTGAGAAGGATTAGAACACTAATCCTTGTTCTATTCAAATTAAGCATTTGGTTATTGCTGCTTTATTAGAATTAAAGCTCTAAGTATTATTATTTAGCATGGTCAATGAGTCTTTGCACAAGGGGAAAAATACCATAGATTCTTTAATGAAATTGATTGCATCTCATATTATGATTGGTAAAAACCAATTAGAACAGAAATTGATCACGTCATAATCATCTTATTCACAATCTAAATATAATTTGGATTATGACGAGTTCTAGCGTTAACAAAAGTATGCTCAATTGGTCATTAATGAATTTTAGAATTGATTCAACTATTAAATTAAATAGAGCTCTTAAGCATTTTATAGAAAATTATCACATTCTATAAAAAAAATACATAAAAGTATAACCTCTTATTTGAAGCAATCCCACACATAATATTTGATTTTCAAATAATTATTAATTTGAACATCAGTATTTTTTCTTGCGGGAGGATAATGCTTTTTTGATATTAAAACACATATCGAGAAAATTGAAGTAATTTCTGCAAAGTTTATTGGAGCATTCATACTAAAATTAAAATGATTTGATTTTTTTTTTCCTTTTGTGTGGTGTATGTTTAGGATTGAAAATCGCTCTAATTACATTGTTTACCTCTTATATGCCGGGGAATTTTGTTTCCGATCCTTTTAACAATTTTTTTTCCTTATATGTGAGCGCTTCATTAACAGCTGTGAAGTGGGTATTAATTTAGTTAAGTTACTTTAATCAGGGAGTTTCATTTGGTGAGTTTTCTGAGATTGAATGACTGAGTTGAGGCAAATTCTTGCTTTCTTTTAACTTAATCGTGCTTCTACCTATTCACGTGCTGAGCTTGAATGACAATTAGGAACTAACCTTCGTTTTTTTTTTTCGGAAAGACAATTTGGAACTACTTATGTTGGTTGAGGGGTAGTTGGAACTTGTTAACTTTATTTATTCTATTATATTCAACCACTGACCACAATTTGTCATTTTTGGCAAATAAACAAAATTAATTCACAATTAATTGGATCCCTCTTTCAGAAGGTTCGAGAATAGGGAAAAAACACAGTTTGATTTGATTTGATGATTGACCTTCCCATAATAACTCGTATTAATTCATTCAAACGGGGATTTCCTTTAACTAAGTCCTACAAGAACGACAGAATCCAGATTGCCTATTAGAAAAAGAAAAGAAAAAATCTAAATAGAAAGATATGAATAGTAAGACATGCATCTTGGGTTATAATTATACACCCTTTTCTTCTTTCTTTTTTTTTCGTGGATATTTTGATGATTATAAAGCCCAAATTATTAGCAAGTAATTGCTAGATGAAATGTATTGTAACTCACTCGAAGTTTAACCTAGATGAAATGCAAGTCTAAAATATAGAACGAAATCCAACCTTTTTATACTTTGGAGAAAAAGTAGCCTTTCCCATCCAAACTAACCAACTACTGAGTTTCTCTCAAAAACAATGAAGATTTTGAGGTAACATAAACTCTTCCTTAATTGCTATCATAAACTCTTGTACACTGCACAATTGCACTTTGCACGTCATTTTTGAAAAGAAATTTTTCATGTTAAAGTACGAATTGTGTTCACTAAAGGCCGTTATAACAAATGTAAATAACTAGGATAAACATAAACTAAATGCCAAATTTTTTAATTTACATCATTTGTCTTGTTGAATTTAACTATGTTTCCCAAGGTTTTGATCCAAGCGCAATTCACTAAAAAGAATAATATGATTTATGGATCTCAGGCTTAGATATTCAAAAGACATTCTGCCCGAGACCCTAAAAGAAAAGCCCATTACACAGGCACTTAAGCTTCATCTACTATTATTAGAAAGCTCAATATTAGACAAAAAAAATATCCTTGGGGCTTGGCTATAATCTTCAATCCCAAAAACTCTTGGAGTTAGTTGATATCTTTGGCAACTTGTTCAAGCTGAGTCAATCACTATAGCCTTCAAAAGACAGAGCAAGGAGAATACATATCACTGAGGATTCAAATTGTCCTTACGCCTAAGGATCTTAGAGCATCCCAAAATTTTTGAAATAAATTCTGTCACTGAGGATCCAAATTGTCCTTGTGCCCGAGGATCTCGGAGGAGTATCCCAAAATTTTCGAAATAAATTCTACTTTTATAGTCTCAAGGTGAATCCAAATCAGGAAGGTAAATATTTAATTTCGAGTAAGTCCAAATCAAAAACGTAAAGATGTATTCTAATTCTAATAGTACTTTATAACCTAATACTAAAAAGCCTATAAACAATGACTAAACAATTAAATAAGAATCAACTTTTTGAATAACCTAAAACTTTTGAACTCTATTTATGCACAAAGCACCAAACCTTTAGAGATTGCCTTTTTATATTTCTTGTCTTTCTATTTGTAGACCCATTATTGACTTAATCATCAAGGTCATAGCCGAGAATAATTTCCAGAGTAGCTTAATCATGTTTGTGGTTGTAGAAAACTTTTGGGAGCTGAGAACACTCCAATGGGGATTATCTTAATCTAGCCTTTCAAGATATCCAATCGTTGTTCCCAAAAGAATATAAAGTTAGCTTGTAGGCTCAAAATTTCGAAAATTCTATGATCAACAATAGGAGTAGGTATGAGCTGGTTCGATCTAATTTTGTCCAAAACTGAATTGGCCTGTAGATTTTTAGTTCTCCCATAAAAGAAAACCGAATAAAACTAGATGAGGAATAATTGAACTGAACTAAACCAATTTTTTTCATTTCTACCCGATTCAATTTTTTCAGTTTTGACATTAAGATTCAGTATGCTGAAATGAAAAGAAGTACCAAAAAATACTCCAAAGGAACGACAAAATGAAAAATAGAGCAGCAAAGATCATTCACCAAAACGGTAAAAAAAAAACACAATTATAAAGAAACAATAACTTTCTTTCTTTTCGATTTTTCATTGATCAATAAAAATAGCAGAGATCGTTTCGCTAAAAAAACTTTCAAGATTCAAAGTCTGAACTTTAAACAAGAATAATACTTAATTATTAAACACAAGTGTTATTGTGTATTAGATGTGTGAGACATATGATATATAAGTTTATAATCCATCTATCAAAATCGATTAACAATCCATTTCAATTAAAGCTCTAATTTTATGTATACAAAAGTATTAAATACAAACTCACCAAGAACTAAATCAAGTAGTAGCTGCGATCGTCAGTCGGTTAGGGTTTGAGAAGGCCAGAGAGAGATCATAGAATGAGTGACTAAGTTACAAGGTTGCAAGTGCAAGATGGAGAGAAGAGATAGAGAGCAATTGCAGGCGCTAGGCAGTAGAATGCCAAAACTACTGAACTAGAGACATGAGAGGCTTTTTAGGGTTTAAAAATTGAAACTATTTAAGCAGTTTAGCGAGAGAGAAAGAGATACAAGCTAGATTTAGGGTTTTTATTTTTATTTTTAAGTTCATTGTAAGTTATGTTGTGGTCATTTAACCTAAGTGTCATGATGGACTTGTGAGTGATCTATCATACTTTGGTTTCACATATGTTAGAGACCTTTTATAGCTTGACCGCTACGTCTGATGCTAATAGAGTTTAGTGCACATAGATATGGGATCTGTCAGCTCACATGGGTGAGTTATATATCTGAATGTTCCAAAACTGTATCTCAGAAAGACTTATAACTATAAGCAATAAACTCGAGAAATATTTTTTCCACGGGGTTAAACAATATCGCAAAGGTGTTTGCGTATATTATTTATTGAGATATATATCTAAAGATAAGTTCACAGATGAGCGCATGGAGATTTGACGGTAATGAACTATATCCTTACTTTTCTAAAATATAAATGGTAGAAGGATTATACGTATGCATTATGACCTCAACTTGTATGGTCTACTGCGCTGATTTACAATATTTTATGATGTATGTGTGGGGCATCAATCACAGACTCACAAAATAGCTCTGTTTGACAAATCAGACGTGGACCTAGGAAGTCCTGCAATATAAAGTATACTCATTGTGCACTGGGGCAGCGTATCGAATTTAATAGTTTAATCCAATAAATTTAAGCAAACTGGACATCTGCTTCAATATCCCTTAGGATGTGCATGTGTCAAGACTTAAGTGTTAAGTACATCAATTAGTTAATAATAGTTGTTAACCAATAAGATGATGACACATGGCACATTGTAGGTCATTTATTATTTGACTTGAAAATTACCAAAATAACCTTATTTATTTGATAAGTAAAGTTAATTAATTAAATACAAAATTGTTTTTTTTAATTAATTAATTAGTCAAACTATTATTAAATGAGTGGCCTACAAATTTATAAATTAAGAATTCATTTTCTAATGCATATGTTTTAATTGAATTTAATAACGATTAAATAAATATTTAGGAAACTCTAATGAATGGCATATTCTTACAAGTGGGGCCAATATGTAAGATATAAGAAATGAAAATTGTATCTTCTTTTCCTTGTAAAATTCAGCCATCTCATAAACACAAATTGCATGTGTTTTATTTATTTATTTATTGTAAATAATTGAGAAAAAAATAAAGTCAAACGTGTAGCCATGTATGGTGGGCCTCTTGGTGCTTGATTTGAGGGAAACAAAAGCAAATAAATTGAATATTATTGCTCATTTTAGAAGGGGGATCCAGCCACAACAAGATGAAAGAGAAAAGCTTTAATTTTTGCAATTATTGTAAAGTGTTCAAGAGTTGACTTCTTCTTCTTTTCTTTCTAAAATATGTTGGCCATACTACTTGTAATAATAAACATGTTTTTATTGTTTAAATATTAAACTTGAGCAAATATAATTCATAGCTTGTCGTAGTCCAATAGCTTAAGAGTTGAGCATATACTTTAAGAGTTAAAGTAGGGTTTAAAGTGTTAAACCCTTGTTGGAACAAGCTGTCATTCTAGACTACCCAAGCCTACCGAGTTGGGTATTAGAATTACGAACGAATTTACTTCAAGGCAGGAACTTCAGCAATATAAATTCTAAAGGCTTGTTAAAGTTATTCTTTACAAATCCTTGTAATTTTCTTTATGCGATAACATGAAAAATTTATTGTGTTTATTACTTAAGAAATTAGATTTTTAAACCTCTGCTACATATAAAATGTATATGATACATGATTATGTATTGATGAATACATCACCGACATGCATACAACCTAGCTTAATCAACCCCTTTTAGTTCTTCCTTAATCGACATCATCATAGGGGCTAAGGTTTCTCTCATGCCTATCTTTTATATCTTTGCTACCTTTCTAAATAGTGGTCTCCATCACTCATCTCTCTTATATCTCCTTATAGGCCTTTCATGTAGCACATCTATAAAGTGCTAGTTAATGGTTGTTCAGGCTGCGATTGCTTTCGTTGACTCTTCAATGGGCTTTTCCATCATCTTGTGGTATCTCTATGATAGGGAGTGTTCAATGTTGTTATTTAAGTACGTGGAATCGTACAACGATCCATGAATGATGTTTAATGTTTTTTCAGCTACATCATATACTTTCGTGAATTCTCCTATAAGAACCTTAGGTTCCTTCGATGGTTCATTAATAAAGGTTTTTCTCAGTTGTCTGCATATTGGAATGTCGTGTCCCTTTTTATTACAGAAAGGACATTGTTTGCTCATGTCCGTTATGTGCTCTAGAACTAAGGTTGGTCTTGGTGTTCTAAATAATCCTAAATCTTTATATTCTCACGAGATATTTTCTGCTAATGTGTTGATTAGGATCAGGGGTTCAAAGACTCTTCACAGATCCACTATTCAGATTTCTAGTTCACTAATTCGAACGAAGTGAAATTCTCCTAAACTAGTTAGTGGTCATAGGCAGTATATAGTCTTACTACCTTCTGATATATTTAGGCTACTACTTTTGAGTCGTAGTTCCCTATTTCACTTAATCACTAGGCTGCTAGAATTGGTAAATGCTCTGACACGAAGCAAGCTCTCTCGAATACGACAGATGCAAAAGTGACTCAAAAAGTCAGAGGAAGAAAGGTTCTGCTTCGTGCCTCTCCTGTCTGGTCGAGTGGGTGAGTAAACTGACCCTCCTCCTTGTTGAATCAATTTAAAAAGCTCTTAAGTGATTCATTTTTTATCTGTTTCATATAAAATAAATCCGATGTGATTTTTCTCTTCTTTTTATTGCGAATATATTGTGCTATAAATGTTGTTGAGTTTCTTGAAGGAAGAGATTTAGTTCTCTTTCAATCGACAAAACCATCTCTAAGCAAGTTCTCTGAGGCTGGAAGGAAAGGTTATACACTTCACAATGTCATCAATATAGTGAATAATCATCTTTATGTTAAAGTAAAAGATGTGTTCTTCAAAGTCTTCTGTTTCGTCATATAGGGTAAAGTTTGGTAGTGTGAACTTCTTCGGCCTCTCTACTTTCCTTATTTCCTCTATGAATGGATCCTAATTTGCTTTCCTTGCCAAGGAAATGGTATCTTTTATGCTTCTAACTTTAGTGCTCCCTTTATATAGTTTGCCTACTTCTTTTAAAATAGTGGCTCTAAACTCTTGTTCGTTGGTAGATCGGATCCCTAGAACTATCGCTTCTATTTTTTAAGCTGATCAATGAATTCTCTCGTTCTAGGGTTGTCGGGTAATTGTTGATGGTTCTTTGTTAATGTTTCTAACGGTGGAAACTTTTCAAGGTCATCATAAAGGCCTTCGTTTGCTTCCAAGGCCTCCGACCAGCATTTTATGTCTAGTTTAACCTTCTTTAGCTCCTTCAATTCCTTTAGGATCTCTGCTAGGATCCTTGATACGTCAAAAAAGGCATTATCTCTAATTATTTTCGTGTGGGGAGGGGCAATATTTCTACCATCGTTGGTTTCTGTCTCCATAGATCGTGGATTAGTGCTTCCTATGTTGTTTTCATGAAAATATTCTTTTAAGTTATTACATGCTTCTTGCTCTTTCTCCATAGTCGGCGCCATTGAAAGCTCCAAAGATTATAACTTAACAAAAATTACCTCAATCTTCTCGATGAACATTTTAATTTACTGAAAAAGCATCATCCTCCTACAAGAAAAATATTTCAATGATCAAGTTAGTAATTAATTGAAAATGGGTGCTGTATACGGGAGTACTTCAAATAAGAGGCTATATTTTTATGTGGTTTTTTTAAAAAATGTGAGAATTCTCTAGAATGCTTGAGAGTTCAATGATTGAATGCTAATAGTTGAATGAATTTTGAATCTATTAATGGCCAAGGCATACTTTTTTATAGTGCCAGAACTTGTTGCAGTCCAAACCATACTTAGATTGTGAATAAAATGATTACAATATGATCAATTTACAGTCTAATCGATTTTTACTAATCATAATATGAGATGTAATCAATTTCATCAAAGAATTTAAAGTATTTTATCCCTTGTGCAAATACTCCTTTACTATGCTAAATAATAACACTAAGAGCTTTAATTTTTTTTAAACAGTAATACCAAAGGCTTAATTTAAATAGAATAGAAGTTCTAATCCTTTCCATTTCATCAATCCATGTTTTACCTATTTTTAGGATCCATGACAAAGTGAATCAAATCGTATCTTTGCTTGATACCATTTTTTCTTTATATTTTGGTTGTCCAATGCAATTTTAGATTTTAAAATATTGTTTGGGATTAATTTTGTTATTTCGACTTGTTGTTTTCTACTTACATAGAGTGACTTGCTATTTTTTACCTATGTAAAGTAGGCTGTTAGACTTATTACATAATACGCCAACATAATATACAAGTGCTTTTACTGTTTTTTGAAAGTACAAGTGTTTAATAAATTTTATATTATATTTAGTTTACAAATAAGTATTTAGTAGGTTTATTTCACAACAACTATAACTTTTAAGTTATAACATTTTTATAATAACTACTAAACGACTCTTAAGAGTTTTTAGTTTCTTGAGAAAGTACAAGGGGTGAAGGACATTAAGATTGAAAATCATAAATCAAGAACAATTGTCCATGAACAGCAGCAGCCGTTTTTGGAAAACGCCTCAAAAACAACAAAAAAACAACATGGGCACAAAAAGCAAAGAGAGACATTTTAGGGACAAACCCATTTACATACATAAAAGCAAAAAACCCTAAAACACTAAAAGCTCTCAATTTTCTTAAAGATAGTCGCCGCATACTAAACTCCCCTCCACTAGAGAAGAGGCTTCGGCCTCCTCTCTAGCAGCCTCCTCATTAATATTAGCTCTTTTATTATGTTCTTGTTTTGCGTTTTGCTATGGTGTTTTTTTTTAATTCTGCTTCTGTCTTCAGCCTTATTCCTCTCCTCCGGTGGCGCTCATCCATGATCTAGTTGGGAATCCTTGCTACCGGCACATCATCGCCTTTTACTGAAGTTGTAAAGTGCTCCTTTTTGCCATCGCATCTCTTAGCGGCCAAATTTCACTGTCTTTTCCATCTTGCAGACATCAGCTTTCACCAGCCTATGGCTTCCCCTCCGTCGGTGCTCACTCAAATCAGGCTAACATTGCTCTACTTTGCCGTTTCCCCAATGACCACACAACAAAACTTATCTGCCATAGATGCTGTTTGAATGTGTCTTCCGATTGAGATTGTTTGCTGGATTTCAGTGGGCCACCATTGAAGCTTCTATGTGTGCCTGCCCCTCATGCATCCAAATCGATGTTCTATCTCTGACAACCAAACTCCACCACTGACCATATCTGTGTTTTTTTTTGTGGTTGCTGCTTGAATGGTGGCGCTACGGTAAATTAGACAATTTACGGCAAACTCCATACACTGTCGTGGCAATACAGTAAGGTCTCACTGAGCATCACCATAGGCCCCACTATGTATCCTTAATCCTATCAGGCCTCCGCCAATAGAAGGAGTTTCGTCGGCCGGCCTCAGGTTTCGCTTCTGCATTTTTTGTCGCTGTTCTCTACCGTCCCCCTCCGACCTCTGATAGCCATTAAACTTTCCTCGGTCTAGGTCGAGTATCTGCCCATTCGGTGATCTTAGCCCTAACATTTTCTCCCTGCCACCTTCTAGCCATCACTGGAGATCTTGCACTGATGAAGCTAAACCGGGTTCTGTTTGCCCTTTTAGCTTTTCAATTTTCGTTCAGCCATGGGGCTTCTATCGGACTATGACTGAAACATTTCAACCACTACATCTATTGGTCACTGCCGATAGTTTTATGCATAATGTGGTGTTTATTAGTTTTAGCTTTAATTTTATGCAGTAATAATTCTCTTTTATTTAAGGGATCTATATTTCCCTACTATACAAAGTCTGTATTTCCCTTTTATGCGAGGTCTGTTATCCCTTTCTTCGAAAAGATTGTATCTCTTTCTTTTGAAAGGGTTCGCTTTTGTTCTTACCTTATATTGGTAAGGCTGCTACTCTTCCTTGCAAAAGTCTTAACTCAAGTGATCTCAAAATGTATTTACCTCATCCTGATATTTCTTTGATTTGCGTATCAAATGTATTTGATGTAATATCTTGATCTTGAATAATATGAAACAATCATTTACTCAAAAAAAAAGGGACCAACCCATTTGCCCAAGCTTATCCCCACAAGTTTCATGTTCAAATTTAAAACATTTTCTAATTTGGGATTACCTGTTCTCTAAACCAGATTTATAGGTGGACCACTTCACACAATAAGATTGGATTTCGAGATTTGTGAAATTTTCAATTTAGCCTTGAAGTTCATTCTATTCTATCAATTCAATTTGGTGATGTTAATTTATTTATATATGAAATCGAATAAAAATAACCAAAACCAGTTGATTTAGATTGAACTTATTCCTGCAAACTGAACGGTAATTGGCACGGGGTTTCCAAAACGCATTATAATGTGTGTGTATTTTTTTATTTAGGTTTTTATATTTGAAATGCCAAATCATAATACTTAGAATCAAAATTTCATAACCACAATCAAGTCTTGAGAATTTAATCAAAATGCACTAATATAAAAATGGTCTTCACTGATGCTAAGTTAACATCAATAAAACGTTTCATTAACACTTTTTTATAGTGTTAGTATTGCTCGAGCTAGAAATTTATTAACACTATATTTGATATAATATCAATAAATTATTAACACTACGGTATTAGTGATTTTTTAACACCACGGTATCAGTGAATTTCTAATACTACAGTATCAGTGAATCTCTAATACTGTGATATATGTGAATCACTAGCACTATAGTATTAGAGATTTTGTATTTAATTTAAAATATTTTTTTTAATAATTTCAAATTTGAATGATTTGACTAGAAATTTGAATTTATTTATAAACTACAAATCCATTCATAAATACCACATTTAAATAAATACAAAATTATTTATTTGTTTATAAATAAAATTCAATTGTCAAACCATTCAATCTAAGTTTTATAAACTATACAAAGCATCTCAAACAAAATCTTAAAAGACTAAGATAGTTCCATAAACAGATCTACTAGGATCACTAAGCTTGGATAAGTGGCTAGCACTATACACAAAAGACTCTGCAACAATGTTTGATGTGTGTGCGCCAAGTTCATTAGCATCTCTCGGGTACAAGTATTTAGGGTCTTCTGGTGTTTAACTACCTATTCTCGGCAAGAAATCTATGGATGAACCAACAAGCTCCATTGATTTTTTTTGTTACAATAATTTGTGGCATTGAACTACTCCCCTGATTCACAAGCATCCTTCCAATAAGATGGGATTGGCCATTATATGTAAATTACCAGCATTTAAAGAATAAATCTTGAATCCTCAATTAACTCTCTTGGAACTTCTGTAACATGTAAAGAAAAATCTATATAAATTAAACTTCTATACTGAGTTATCTTGAATCTTCAATATACGGAATTTGAAATAACGACACTGCACAATTAGGAGTGCACACGAGTGTTTACTAATTTTTCAACCTATGGAAAAGAGTGAACACTTAAACATACAAGTTAAAGAAAGCAGCAAAAAAAGAACTACTAGTCACATTTTTAGAATTATTCTATACTGATCTAAAAGAATTGAGCCAACAATCTATATGTGGTTTAAAACTCTATATGTCTAGTTTCAATATAATTTTGCAAAAGTGAATTTGAAATTCTCTACAAAATGATATTTTAGAAATACTGCAAAAAGATCAAAAGTAATGTAAACCTGTCGACAGTATTAAGTTAGCAAGAAGCCAAGGCTAATTAGTATGATGATGATCTCAAACTCAAGGCAACAATATTAATCAATATTTATGTATTTCAAAGTCCCTAGAATAAAATATATATATATATATATACATATTTTTCCTTAGTGCTTCTAGCAAATTTACCATGCAAAAACATTTGTGTCAGGGTTGAAGAAGTTGAATATCGACCCCACTCTACAAAAAGTGATAAAAAAAATTAAATGAGATATAATTCTCTCATCAAACAAAACATAAACAATAGCAAAACAGATCTGAAATCAATGAAAATCGTAAATACAAGAAAAATTTAAGAAGAATGAAGTACTTGATTTGCTTAAGGGCAGTAACATTATATTTAAGCTTAGTTATTCCACTATTGTGGCTCCAATACCAACCAAAATAAATGTTAAAGAACTATTTAAGCAAGTCTTTTAACTGGAACATAATTTATAAGGAGATACACAAAAATCCAGGGGATACAAACCAATAAGAAGTAAATTATAATACATGAAAGATCAATTTATTAAAATTAAAGATCAATATAAAGAAATAAGGAATTATTTAGAGTAAATATGCTTGGTCATCGACTAAGAGGAAGACATTGAAGAAGATCCATATGTCTAAAGATAAAGCTATAGTGGGAGTCAAGATATGCTGTCACAGTGTTATTTAAAACAGTAATCCAAATGTACTTGCAAACTAAACTTCATGGGCTACTGTAAACCAGATACATAAAAACTAATTGTTAATAAAGCATTTTGTCTCTTTTCTTTACATATTATTATATGCATATAACAATTCATTTCATACAAACACAATTATTGATCCATAATAGTAGTGGGTTAAAGGTATATAGCCAAATATTAAATGATGTTTTAGTTGTTTAAAGTTGAGTAGAACATCACTAATAATAAACTTACATTTACCCAAAAGATAGTTACAAGATAAAAATCTGGAATTCAAATAAGAAAAGTAGAAAAAGCACAAGAAAAATAATTACTTGTTTTTTTAACATCTCTGCAGCATTTAATTCATAATTTGCTTGAACATCAATACAAGCACGCATAGCGGCAATATCTCCGGACTTGCCTTAGCCAATTTTTTCACCAATCTCAGCCATCTCTTTAGGAAAGTCAAACACTAAAAAAAATCAGTAAAACCAAACTGTTGAAGCGGAAGCACACAAACAAGCAATATCACACAAGCAAATAGTGCAGAAAATGTTATTAAGGAATTAAAGAGAGAAAAGGTAGAAGAAGAACATACAAAATTTACGTGGTTGGGTAACTTGCCTATATCCACGGCGAATCAAGATCACTCTCTTATCTTATTGAATCACAAGACTCTCACAAAGTATACCTTTTACAAGAAAGACTCATTAAGAAAAAATCTCTCTTCTCAATTTAGGAATTTTCTCTCACTAAGAATCACAAAGAATGTTTAATCACAAAGAATATTTAATCATAAAGATCTTACAACCTATCACAAAGATGTGTTCTACGATCACTAAGATCACTTTCTTGATCACAGAGATGTATTTACAAGCCAATTGAAAGCCTTTATATAGGCTTTAGGATGTCATAGGTTTACTCTATATGTGTAAGAGTTATATTAGGGAGTCCTGAAGCAAGTGGGAGATGAAATAAGGAAGTTTCTAATTTTTGGGATACTGTTTACGCGTCCAGTGTCGCGGCATTGGCACGCGCCCCTCTGGACGCCACGGCGCTGATTAGCTAGTGCCGCAACGCTCAAGTTTTGGTTTTGACGCCGCGGCACTCACTTTTGGTCACCGCGACGCTGGCGCCTATTACGCACTTCTTCGTTTTTCACCTCCTTTCGTGTCCATCTTCAATCCTTGCACACCCTACGCACTTGGCTTGATCTCCAAGTCATATCCCAATAATTTTCAATCAATATTCTCACAAATTCCCCCCTTGATTCGAAATCATCCACAAAGAAACTCAATCTTTCATTTCTGCATCTTTGGTCACCCTTACAAAGTAGTGACTCCAGTTAAGTCATTGCATAGAGTGAACTTAATCAAAGGTAGTAGCTTAGTCAACATATCAACAGGGTTTTTAGACGACTCTATCTTCGTTAGACTAACTTCACCACTTTGGATAATTTCTCGAATGTAATGGAGCCTCACATCAATGTGTTTCGACCTCTTGTGGAACACTTGATGTTTGCTTAGGTGTATGGCACTTTGGCTGTCATAATATACATCGATGTTTACATCTTCACTAGCCAATACCTCCGTGCATATGCCTTTTAACCACACGGCCTCCTTAATAACTTCATCAACAGCTATGTACTCCGCCTCTGTGGTAGATAGTGCAACCACATGTTGTAGAACTGATCTCCAACACATACTACACTCAAACACTGTGAATACTTAGCCTGTCAACGATCTTCTCTTGTCTAGATCATCTGCATAATCTGAGTCTACGTACCCTCTTAATATTTTACTGTTGTCCTCATCCCTCTTATACATCAACTCGTGATTTGACGTCCCCTTGAGATATCTTAGAATCTACTTCACTGCAAGCTAGTGATCTTTACCCGAATTCAACATGTATCTACTCACAGCACTGACAGCCTGTACTATGTCTGATCTTGTACAAACCATTGCATATATGATGCTCTCTATAGCGCTTGCATACGATACTTTACTCATCTTTAATTTCTCCTATTTGGATGTCGACGACTGTGTTGCTAAAAGTCTGAAATGCATGGCCAAAGGAGTAAAGATAGCCTTTGCATTGGACATACCAAACTTCTCTAGAATTTTGAATATATATCGTTATTGGGATAAGAAGATAACATCTCTTCTTTCCCTCATAATATCCATACCCAAAATTCTCTTCGTTGCTCCTAAATCCTTCATTTCAAACTCGCCACTTAACTGCTTCTTGAGTTTCTGTATTTCTTTCATATTCTTACATGTGATCAACATATCATCGACGTATATAAGCAAATATATCATCCCACAACTTATGTTCTTGAAGTACACGCTTCCATTATACTTACTCCTACTAAAACCATAGGCCATCATAAACTCATCAAATCTCCTATACTACTGTCTAGGTGATTGTTTTAACCCATATAATGACTTCTTTAGCAAACAAGCATGATCTTCTTTTCCGGGCTCCTCGAACCCTTGCGGCTGTGCCATATATATCGTCTCTTCAAGCTCTCTATGCAGAAAAGTTATCTTTACATCCATCTGCTCTAAATTTAAATCAAGATTTGCACACATGGCTAACAAAATTCTAATAGATGTGTGCTTGACGACTAGAGAAAATATCTCATGAAAGTCAACTTTCTCTGTCTAAGTAAAACCTTGTGCAACTAACCTAGCCTAATCTCATAGGCTCTATCCCCAGTATCCCCTTCTTCACCTTATACACCAACTTACACCCAACTAGTTTCTTTTGAGGTCTCTCTACCAACTTCTAGGTATTGTTCTTCCTACGAGAACTAATCTCTTCTTCCATGGCCTGCTGCCATTTTTTCTTGTTTTCACTCTTTATAGCCTCACTATATATCCTAAGCTCATGATACTCAAGAGTGTAAGGAGAATTAAAAGCATGAGCAACTAAATCTGTTTGTGCGTACCTAACTAGTGGGTTAATCGTTCTCCTTAGCCTGTCTCTGGCTAGCTAGTACTCTTCAAATTAAATCGCAGGAGTTCTATTCTTTCCTTGGGTGGCCTTGGAGGAACTCCCCGGTGTTCTTGGTTCTTCTTCAAAAATCTCCTCGTTGAAGTGCTGATCTGGGGGCATATCAGATCTATTCTCACGTTCCACTTCAACTTCTATTGACTCGGGTGCTAAGTCTTCCTTGGATACAAGTTCTTCTTTCTCATCTTCATAGGAGATTTTCAGCATCGTCATCTCATCAAACGTCACGTCATGACTTATGATACTTCTTAGTGGTGTCAAGTCTTTACACCACACCTTGTATCCGTTCATTCCTTCGGGATATCCTATGAATACCCCTTCGATAGCTCTAGGTTCCAACTTCCCTTTCTTAATATTTACAAAGGCAGGATAGCCAAATATTCTAAGGTGGTCCTACTTAGGAGGATTTCCAGACCATTGTTGTGTGTTTTCTATAACACAAATTAGCGCAAGTGCACGTTGTCGCAACAAGTAATATATGATGAGAAAAGTGTCGATCCCACAGAGAATGATTTATCTTTTCTAGTTTAAGTAATGAAATGGTGTCTTTCTACTATTATCCAGAAAATGATTTAATGTATGATATTAAACTACTCAAGTAAAAGAACAACTTAATTATGCTAAGTGATAAACTAAATTACCAACAAGTTAAATTCAATATGAGAAATCCTAGGATTACAAACTATCCCCCATTATGCAAATAAATTCAGCAGAATCTCTTTGATGTTTATTAGTTCTCAACTTGATATATTGACCAAAACACTTAACACATCACAAGCCTCTTTTGCAGGTCAAGTGAATCTATTTCATCCAATCAAATATCTATATGTCTATGATAAATAAATTGAACAAAATTCATTAAGCACAAGTTTTATGAGCCATACATGCCTTATGAGTATATGTCTATCTCATATGAAACTCAAGTGTACTACACTATGATCATGCATCAATATGCTTAAGACTAAATACCTAAATGCCTTTGTCAAGTTTATTTAAGCATTTCTAGATCAATTTAACCACTGGCCAAGTAATCAAATAGCATTAAGCACAAGCACAATGAATATATCAAAAGCTGAATTAATACCATAAAAAGAGAACTAAAATCAATCACATAATGAGTTCAAGGATGTAATCCTAGATGAACGAAATTAGCTCATCATTAAACTACACAATCTTGAAGCTAATTCCATCAATACATGTAAACTAAACATCTTACAACAAGTAAAGAATCAAAGCAAAGAAGACATCCCTGTCAAATGCCTTTGTTGTTGAAGCTTGCTTCCCTCCTCTTTGATTTCTCCAAACTTAGAAGTTAGGTGTTTCTTTGTGTTTCCAGCTGCTGTCCCAGCTGGAGTCTTCCTCAAAATGTAATTTTTGAGCAAATAAATAGGTAAGAGCACGAAATTAGGGCGCATTTTGGGGTGCTTTTGGGTTTCCTGATTTTCAGGAACCTGTCACAATTTGTTGTCCAGGTCCCGGCGCCGCGGCGCTGCGATTTGGCGCTGCGGCTCTCACTTTCTGCAATCGGCGCCGCGGCGCTGAAATCCAGTGCTGCGGCGCTGCACTGTAGCAACAGTGTTACTGTAGCAGTGTACTGTAGCAACAGTGCCTCCATTTGTATTTTTATCTCTAATGCTCCGATTTGCGTCCGTTTTCCGGTATTTTTGCTCCGATAATGATTAAACCTTTAAAGCAATACAACGATGCATAAATAGCCAAATTATTGAGATAAATTGAACAAATATCAAGTTAGGAAGATAAAATAGTTTATACAATTACGCCTTATCAACCATTTCTCTTCTGGCGTCTTGAAGTCAATTGCTGAGGAGGGACTTCGATTAATCAAGTAAGCTGTAGCACAATAACTTCTCCCTAAAATATTTTAAACATCTTCGCATTGGTAAGCATGCACCTAACTATTTCAAGTAGGGTTATATTCATCCTCTTAGCCACGTCATTCTGTTGTGGTGTTGATCTCACCGTTCTATGCCTCACAATCTTATGTTTAGCACAAAATCCATCAAACTCTCTATTGCAAAACTCGAGGCCATTGTCAGTTCTCAGCCTCTTCACTCTTTTGCCAGTCTGATTCTCAACAAGAGCCTTCCAAGTCTTGAATACATCAAACGCTTGATCCTTGCTCTTCAACACATAAACCCACAACTTTCTTGAATAGTTATCAATTAAACTGAGAAAATACCAGGCACCACCATGAGTATCTATCTTAGCTGATCCCCAAAGATCCAAGTGTATGTCGTTAAGAGTCCCCTTAGTCTTGTGTTCGCCAGTACTAAACCTCACCTGATGTGCTTTTCCAAGCACACAATGCTCACAAAACTCCAAGGACTGAAACTTATCCTCACCAAATGCCTTTTGACTAAATAACTCCTTCAGGTTTCTCTCGCCTAGGTGTGCTAGTCTAAGATGCCACAACTTGGTTTGCATACTCTCATCATTTATAGAGAATAATGTAAAACCACTCACAACTTCATCTTTAAGCACATAAACACCTTTGTGCTTCTCTTCTTTCATCACCACTATGGAACCTTTCAACACTCTCAAAACCCCTCCCTCGATCCTAATGGAACACTCATTCTAGGCTAATATCCCAAGTGAGATTACGTTCCTATTGAGGTCAAAAATATACCTAACATTTTTTAACTCTCTCACTCACCCATCATGCAGCCTAAGTTTAACACTACAAATTCCCATCATCTGACATGCAATGTCATTACCCATTAACACCTTATCACTACTAATGGGCTAAAAATTTAAAAACCAAGACTTGTGCGAGCACATGTGAAAAGTACAACTAGAATCAAGAACCCATTGTTTAGAATTCTTACCATCGGTAGCGACGAGTGTCTCTGCGCTGTCATAACTATCATCATAGGCAAGCGCAGCATCCGCTTTCTTTTTGTCTTATGCTCTCTTCTCAGGACAGTCCTTTATGAAGTGCCCTTCTTTCTTGCAGCAATAGAACTTCCTAGAAGTCCTAAACTTTGACCTTGAGCCTTTTTTCCTTCCATCTTTAAATGAGGGCATTCCTCTTACAGAAAAACTTTGTGCATTGTCCTCGATCTGCTTTCCCAATAACTTTGAGTTTAATGATGATTTTACATTGCTCATCGTTAAACTCTCTCTGTCATAGAGTAGCGTATCAACAAAGCTCTCATAACTCGTAGGGAGTGAACTCAGTAGAATAATTACTCTATCTTTATCTTCTATCTTGATGTTGATAGACTCAAGATCAAGGATGATCCTATTAAAGGCGTCTATATGATCTTTCATCGACTTCCCTTCTAATATGGATAACTGATACAATTTCTTCTTTATATGTAATTTGTTGGCTAATAATTTTTGTATATAAAGCGAGTCAAGCTTTTTCCAAATACCTATTGTCGTTGTCTCACCTGCTACTTCTCTTAGTACTTCATCGCTCAATGACAAAACAATCGTGCTATAAGCTCTTTCTTGAATGTCTTTTCTTTCTGCTTCAGCTTTAGATGACTATGACGTCTTCTCTTCTTCACTAGTTGGAGTTGCAGTCTCCTCTAATATCATGCCTAGCCTTTGACTCACCAACAATGCCTTAACCTTCATCTTCCACAGATTGAAGTCATTCGTATTGTTGAATTTCTCTACCTCATACTTGGGTATGGCCATGTTTACTTAGAAAACCGAGCTCTGATACCAGTTTGTTGAAGCGAAAGCACACAAACAATCAATATCACCCAAGCAAATAATGCAGAACAAGTTATTAAGGAATTAAATAGAACGAGGGTAGAAGAAGAACACACAAAATTTACATGATTCTGCAACTTGCCTACGTCCACGGCAGATCAAGATCACTTTCTTATCTTATTGAATCACAGGGTACTCACAAAGTATGCCTTTTACAAGAAAAACTCTCTCTTCTTAATCTAGGAATTTTCTCTCACTAAGAATCATAAAAAATGTTTAATCACAAAGATCTCACAACCTATCACAAAGATGTGTTCTATGATCACTAAGATCTCTTTCTTGATCACTAAGATCTCTTTCTTGATCATAAATATGTGTTTACAAGCCAATTGAAAGCCTTTATATAGGATTTAGGACGTCCTAGGTTTACCTTATACGTGTAGGAGTTGTATTAGAGAGTCCTGAAATAAGTGGGAGAAAATAAGGAACTTTCTAATTTTTGAGTTATTGTTTACGCATCTAATGCCGCGGCACTCAGCGCCTATCACTATGGCGCTAGCTCAGCACCTATCTGGGCACCGCAGCACTCAGGTTCTAGTTTCAACGCCGCAGCACTAACGCCTATTACGCACTTCTTTATTTTTTGTCTTCTTTCGCGTTCGTATTTAATCTTTGCGCACCCTACGCACTTGACTTAATATGCAAATCATATTCATATAATTTTCAATCAATATTCTTACATAAATCATGAAAAAACTCAAGGCCCAACAAACATCATGTAGGCGAGTTGTAAACTTACATTGTCAAATTAGAAAATTAATTTAAAATAGGTGGGGCACAGTTAATAAGTTAATAGCACTAAACACTTATTTGACCAGCTAGTTTTCGGTCAACTCTTACGTGAATTAATTGCAATAGACAATTTTTTAATCAAAAGAAAAAAGATTATTTCGAAGGCAGCTAGATTTATCCTGGAGAACTTCAATTAATTAAATCAGTTTCCAATTTGAAATTAAATTTTTTTAACTAATATTAGCCCACAATTTACATAATCACATCTCAAATTGAAGAATTCAGACATCTTTGTTATTCATCAACTAGTCTAAATCAAACGCTACTAAATTAAAATGAATAAACACCGCCACAGAAGACACTCAATAAGCAAATATATTATTAATGTCGCATTGAAAGATTGATTCTTTGCATCAAACAAACATTGATCATTCATAATCTCCGTTTAAAATTCAAATCAAACAGAAACTAGGTACAATTAAAAGAAAAAAAAAATCATAATATAAACCTGTTGTTGGATCTTGGCAAAGTCGTTAGGTGACATGCGATTCATCTGCTCTTGAACCAGTCTAATTAACTCCGGATCCATCATTCCGTTGAACATTCTCAATTCTAATTAAGAGAATTTAGAGAGTTTGGGTAATTTAGAAATAATTTAATTGATAAAAGAGAAAAAGAAATTAGTACAAAATAGGGGTACATTGGCTATTTATATATATATATATATATATATATATATATTTAAAAAGATTTCTATTTGAGAGGTCGCCCACTAGAACTGAACGGTGATGATGGCTGAGTTGGAGAAGAAGACCAAACAAAGAATTGAATTTAGTAGTCTCATGAATCGGTAAATCACTGATTTTGCTCCCTCTCCCGCTCCCTATTCTAGTCCCCGTCCCGGTCCTACGAATCAAAAGGGGGTTTGCTCTTCTAATCTTCTTCTTCCTCTTCTTGTTACTATCATTGTTGTTCGAGGTGACGCTTTTGTTGGCCGGCGATTTCTTTGTGGCGGCATTCCAAGGCTAATTGCTCGCGTTGAGTTTTGGTCAAAAACACTGGTTTTGGGATTTCGTTGGTTGGGCGCTTCATGGTTTTTTTTTAAGAAATGACACTTTATTGCTTCTATTTTCTCTCGCTAATTACGGTTTTGTTGATTCTAGGCTAACGAGGATCGTTTGAATTTTTTGCTTCATTACTCCTCAAACGTTGCCTTTTTTGGAACTTTATTGTTTTTTTTAATAAAGGACTTTATTAGTCCCCAAATGTTGCCGTTTCTGATGAAGTTTTTTTCCTCTAATTTTATTTTTGCTTTATCTCAAAAATGAAGCCTCAATACAAATTAAACGTTTTGGGCGAAGTTTGTTTTTTCTTCCTTTTTTTCTTTTTTTTTTTCTTATCTAACAGTGATGCCTTCAACATTTTATTTTTTAATTTTTTTTTCAATAATTACTCTTTTTTAAATAAAAAAATAATTTTTTGATACTATAATATCACTAATTTACTAACACTTCATTTTTTTGATACCATGGTATCAGTAATTTACTGACACTACATATTGCTAATACCATGGTATTAATAATTATCTGACACTTCTCTTCACTAAATTATTTAGAAAAGTGTTAGCAGCATAGTGTCAATGAATCTCATTTTTGTAGTAGTGATGACACAGAATTTTGAGAGATTTCATGCCCATGAGTTGAATTAGTATTTTTTTGAGAACGAGACGAGTCACGACTATTATTCATATGGATCTATGGAACTATGTGCTGCAAAATAAAATTCGATTATGATTCGGGCGATAAAGGTGCTGGCAAAAATCCTCTCATGTTTAAGTCAGCTGATTGTAAAAAGATTTTAAAAAGTTCAAATAAGAATAAGATATAAAAGAGATTAAGAACTAGTTGTTATAGAGCTTCCCTTTTTTATAAGCCTTGTAGTGGAGTTCTTTTTAGGTAAGTAATTAATCATTATAATTTCAAGTGATGTTTTAGATAGATAATTAATTCTTATAATTTCAAGGAATATTTTAGGCAGATAATTAATCCTCATAATTTAAGAGGATATTAACTTTCCAATAATTTCATAATTTAAGAGATCATAATTCTCTATTAATTCTACAGTTTTAGGGATTATAATCCCTTCATTTAATTTTTAAATTTGAATTGGGTTTTCTTAAAGGGATAGCGCTCTTTTTAGGGTTTGATCCTGAAATATAAGGGAAAATAAGAGTCTCTCGATTTTTAATATTAATTTATTGATGCTAAAAAATTTTATTATAGTTTGGGTTGGAAGATTTACCTAAAGGAAAATAGGAGTCTCTCTTAAGGTATTTAGATGGTGTGTCCTTGGTTTGTTTTGACCTTATGCTCAAATTAAGATCGATTTTTTATTTTATGTGCTTGGTTTGATTTATTTATCAGCCCTCAAGGTAGTGGTCAGTCATGTTGAAGCTTTCATGGGGCTATGGCTTCTTGTAGAAACTTAGCTTTAAAGATCATATAGACCATTTATCCAAGGATTTCTTTGATGTTTGCATGACTGACCTTGGAAAAGGCTTTATGTGGCCTTTGCTGAAGGCTTGTATGGCTATAATAAGGTTTCATGTGACCCCGCTAAGGGCTTACGTGATCTCCATAAAGGCTTATATTGCTTTAATAAGGGCTTATGTAGTTGTTATGAGGAGGCATATATGTGTTGAAGGTGAGCACATTTATTAGCCCGAGGACTTGAGATTTTTATGTTAAAACACCTATATTAGTACCAAAAGGTCTAAGTCTTTAATATCAAGTATCCCGGCTTTAGGTAGGCTCATATTTTTTATGTCGAACACCTTTATTACTCCTCGAGGGCCTAGATATTTATTATTGAACATCTCGATCTTGGACAGGCTCGAGTTTTTGGTGTCGAATACCACTATTAGTTCCTAGGGGCCTAGATCTTCATTGTCGAACATCTTAGCCCCTTGATAGAAGTAGGTTTTTTTTATGTCAAGCATTATAATTAATCCCCTTGGGCTTGGATCTTCATTGTCAAAAATTTTAGCCTCGAAAACTCAGGTTTTTTTATGTCAAGAACCCTTATTAGTCTCTAAGGGCATCGGTCTTCATTGTATGTCTTGCACCCCTAATAGTCCCTAGAGGCCTAGGACTTCACTGTCAACTTTGTACCCCTATTAGTCCTCAAGCTTGAGGTTTTCATTATCAAATATCCATGCCTTAGGAAGGCTTGGGTTTTTTCTGTGTCAAGTACCCTTGTTAATCCCTAGGGGCTTGAGTCTTTATTGTCGAATAACCCAACCCTAAGCGGGCTCGGGGTTTTGATGTCAAGCATCACTATTATTCTTTGGGGGTCTAAGTCTTTATTGTCAATTATCTCGGCCCTAGGTGGGCTCAAGTTGTTTTATGTTAAGCACAACTATTAGTCCTCAGGGCCCACGGTCTTCATTGTCAATCTTGCACCCCTATTAGTCCATAGTGGCCTAGGTCTTCATTATCGATTTTGCACCCCTATTAGACCCCGGAGGCCTAGGTCTTCATTGTCGAACATTTTGACTCTAGGCAGGCTCGAGTTTTTTTTTATGTCGAGCACCCTTATTAGTCTTTAGGGGCCTGATCTTCATTGTTGAAAATCCTGACCCTGGGCCCGCTTGGGTTTTCGATGTCAAGCACCCCTATTAGTCCTTGGGGTCGAGTCTTCATTGTCAATCTTGCAACCCCAATTAGTCCCTGGGGGTTTATGTCTTCATTGTTAATTTTCCACCCCCTTTAGTCCCTGAGGGCCTAGGTCTTCACTGTCGATTATCCTAGCCCTAAGTAGGCTTAGGTTTTTAATGTTAAGTACCCTTACTAGACCACAAGGGGCTTAGGTCTTCAATATCGAAAATCTTAGCCCTAGATGGGCTCGATGTTTTTATATTGAGCACTCCTATTAGTCCTCAGGGCCTAGGTCTTCATTGTTGAATATTTTGGCCTTAAGTGGGCTCAAGTTTTTTATTTTGAGCACCCTTATTAGTCATTAGGGTCCTAGTTCTTCATTCTTAATCTTGCACCCCTATTAGTCCCTAGAGGCCTAAGACTTTATTGTCGATTTTGCACTCTTATTAGTCTCCAAAGGTTTGGTTCTTTATTGTCGAATATCCTAACCCTGGGTAGTCTCTGTTTTTTTTTTTTTGGTCGAGCACCCTTATTAGTCCCAAGAGGCTTAGGTCTTCATTGTTGAATATCTTGGCCTTGGGCAGGCTCAAGTTTTTAATATCGAGTACCCCTATTAGTCCGTGGAGGCTTGAGTCTTTATTGTCGAATATTTCAACCATGGACAAGGCTCGGGTTTTGTCATTTTGCTCTTAGGTCAGGTAGAAGTCCTAAGCATATGATAAAAATAAATCGAGTAGTTATAAATAATAGTGAGAAAAAAAGCTTACGTGGTTGGGCATGGTAAATTCTAAGTTTTAAAGTGCTTGACCTCGGGGTGGACTTATACAGTCGGCCTCATAGCGAACTTATGTGGTTAGCATCAAGGCTAACTTATATAGTTGGCCACGAGACAAAATTAAGTGCTTGGGGGTCTTTTGTAAGACCTTTTAGAAATTAGGCTCCTTGAGAGCTTGTGTTGTTGTGCTTGAGTAGAATTTAGATATTTAAAGTTCTTGGTGAGAACTTTAAGCCCCCGGGCTCGGTGAGAGCCTAAATAGTTGCATTTGAGTTCACAGAAGGCCATAATAAATCATCCATGATGTTAAAGAGATTATATTACTCAATAACCTGCAAGCTAATAAATCAAGTAGATCGAATAAAATGTAAATAAATGTAATATTGTATTAAATATATAAGGATAAAAGATATGTAAAAATAAATATATAGCCAACATGACCACTTTTGCCACTCAGTAACCTATAAGCTGAATTAAGGCATTGAATCAAGTAGATAGTATAAAATGCAAGTAAATACAATATAAAATGCAAGTAAATATAATATATATTATTAGATATGTAATAATTAGGGGTAGGCATTATTCTCGAACCTGACCCATCTCGACCCGACCCGTACCAAAATTTTGAGTCGGGATGAGAATGAGAATGGGTTCGGGACATGTTCAGGATAGAATTTTCTGTCCCAAATGGGTTGGATCGGGTTCGAGAATTTTTTGAACCCGAACAAAAATTTTCCAAACCCATACGAGAATTTTTCAACTCGAACCGTTTTTTTAAAATTTAATTTTTTTAAAAAAATTTGAATTAAATTCAAAGTTAGATTTAGAATGATAACATTAAACATAACTGAATTTAAATTTGAATTTAGAATAATAACATTTAACATAATTAAAATAAAAAAAATAATTTGGAATTATAATATTTAACATAATTGAACTTGAAGTTCATAATATTTAATGTAATTGAAATCGAAACAATATTTTAAATTTAATATTTAACGTATTTCAACTCGAAATTAGATTTAGAACGAATCGATTTCAAAATTAATCAAATTATAATATTTAACGTAATTAAATTTCAAATAATAGCATTTAACGTAATTTAAATCTATAATATTTAACGTAATTGAAATCGAAATAATATTTCAAATTATAATATTTAACGTATTTCAACTCAAAATTAGATTTATAATCACAATATTTAAAGTAATTAGATTTGGAACGAATTGATTTCGACATTAATCAAATTATAATATTTCACATAATTAAATTTAAGTTGAATTTAGAATAATAACATTAATATAATTGAATTTGAACTAGTAGCATTTAACGTAATTGAAATATACATTGAATTTGATTGTTTTTCATTTCGAATCAAAATGATGTTCTTTCAATGTCAAAAAAAGTCAGGAATCATCCAATCCCAAAAGTATCCCGAGCTGGACACTTTTCGGCATCCCGATAGAGTTTGGGTATGGTTAAGGAATTCACAAACCCAAAATTACCCATCCTTAGTAATAATAGAGAGTATGTAAGAATAAATACACTATCAATATTTGGTCAAAGCCGCCATGACCACTCTTGCCACTTTTTGTATTCTTTTCCTACACTCTCTTTCTTCTCTCTTTCTCAGTTTTGTTTTTCTTCACCCAAGCACTGCAACACCTGCTCTTTTCTTCTCTTTTTCTTGATTTTTCATTTGTTTTTTTTTTTTTAAGAATCCGAGGAAGTATTATAAATACAGTATTTATATTTAAAAATCCTAATAGGTCACCACAACATCCTAAGCATGGTTAACCCAGAGAAGATGAAAATCGGATTTTCTAGCTTGCATTCTTAGGATAACATAATAAGGAATGGCTAGAAAAAGTAGTGTCATTATGGCCAAAGGTGATGAAACACCTATACTCTCTAGTTTTTCTCCCCTTCTTAATCGCATTTTAAACTTACTGACTTAAGCATCGGAGGGTCCTTACTAGAAAATCACCAACGAAACCTAACCTTGCTTTTATTTTCTGTTGCAGGCGTGCCAGAATCACCGAGCTAGGCCTATCTCAGCACAGCCCAACAGCAAAGGCTCGATTTTATTTCCCCTACAAATAAATCTAGGCTCGTTGGCCCAAAAAAAACTAAATTTTTAGGTTAAATTTTTTGAAAAAACATGGTGATTAAAATGGCAAGTATTGATTTCATGAACTTCTCAAATAAGGAAAATAACTAAAACTTACATATTTAATATTCTAAGTGATGTGATATTTAATATGTTCATTATTAAATAATATTGTATAATTACCACATCAATGAAAAATCAAAATTTCACAAATAACTAATAAGTGGTATTTATTGAATAATGAGAGAAAGTCTTATATGGTGTTATCCCTACCACGTCATTTACAAGGTCATTTAATGATATCTCACTATTTAATAAATTAATCAATCATAGTTGTGCATAGAAAATACAAGAGAGAAAACTTTAAACAAGTGGTATAATTTATTGGATATTCCTACGAGAGTAGCACTACGAAGACTTTCTCAATTAGTAACACGTTGGTTGGGTTACATATTTTATATCTCAACTAATGAATCACCAATTAATAATTACCACGTGATAAATAATTATTAACTTTTTAATTTTATTAATGTGGTAATTGTACAATACTAATTAATAACAAATACATTATATCCAACATTATAAGTCTGATATTATTATAGTAGAAAAGATAAATATACCATCGAACCTTAATAAATTGATATCTTAAACTAAAATAAAGTATATTAATTAAGAATATTATTATAAATATTCTTAATGTATAACTTAATTTTGATAATATTGACTAATTTAAAAAATAATGTTCAACTATTAAAAAAATATATTATAAATAATCGAATAATTATATCATTTTAAATATGTGTTTAACTTTTTTTTAATATATATTAAATCAAATTAAAATAAGTGTCATAAAGGCCTCACATATAATATATTAAAATATAAAAATATTTAATCTTAAAGCTCATTTCTTCTTTTTTCTTTTCAAGTGGAGATACGGTTTCGTCTAAGGGTAAGCACGGTCTGGTTCGGTCCAGTTTTTTACAAAATCGAACCGGTTCGATTTGATTTTTTAGAAAAATAAAATTAAAATCTATTTTTTTAATGAGAAAAATCAAATCGATTTTTTTCGGTTCGATTTTTTTGATTTTTTTTTAAATTTTTCAATTTTTTTGGGTTAAAAAAATCAAACCAAACTGGTCGATTTTTTTCCTAAAAAAATCAAATCAATTTTTTTTAAAAACAAAACTGAACCAAACCGAACCGACCAATTCAATTCAATTTTTCAGTTCTCAAATTTTTTTGCCCATCCCTACTTTCGTCTCCCTTTCTGATCATCTGTATATTTTTCTTTCTTTCACTTTCACTTTCACTTTTCCTCAAACCAAACACTTACTATATTTAATTTGCTCTAATAATGTAGGAAGAAGAGTATGCATTGGATCTTGTTATAAATATATACGTCAGAAAAGAATAACCATTTACTAGAACCAGTAGCCAAAAAAGACTTTTTGTTGCCAAATTTAACTATAACGATAGTTGGTGTGGTTGTTTGGTATGGCCAGAACTTTAATATGCATTTTGGTGTGGTTGTTCGGCGATGGGAAGGCCTGGAACAACGGGACTGAGATGGGGGATGTCGCGGCGTCTGGTGGTGTTTGGGCACGATTTATGTGGTTCTCGGCCTCGGTTTACAGCAACGACGGTTAGGTTTGAACGGCAAACAGATTTGACTTGAATGGTGGTGGATCGGAGGTAAAATATAGCAGTGGAGCGGCTGTGATGGCAAAGAAGGAGCAACGGTGATAAGCGATGGTATTGTTTTCTATTGTTTTTTTTTTGCTGGGACTTTTTTTTATGCTAGATACTGTGGTGGAGCCATAGTAATGAGCGACGGCTATAAAACCTTTTCTCTGGATCAAAAAAAGAAATTAAAATAATTGTTTTTTATTTTTTTTGTTTTTTTGTTTTTTTTGAACAGATGAAAAAAAAGATAAAGATATTATTTTTGTTTTAAATGTTGCTTGCTACCGCAACCACCATCTCCTCCAGCCCACCGCCGCCATCTCATCCATTCCCAAACTAGATTTATATTATCTTTTCTCGTCTTCTCTGTCTCCTAACAGAAAGAAAGTGAGTAAAAGTAGATAGCCTTTAAGGAAATTTTTCTCACTCTTCTTGAGTGAAGATGGCATTTATTAGTGTTCTAATAGAGAATGGATCTTTATTAATATTCTAACGTTCTTGTATTTGAGATATATGTGTTTTTAAGCCTTTGTTATAAATACGATGGGTGGGTGTGGTTTTGATTTTTTTCTCACTATTATGGAGACTGTTATAATGAACACGAATCAGCTGATCAAGATATGCAGTGCTCTTCAGATATCAGGCGAGGAAAATACAGCCTTTAAACTATCGGGTCAGCTTCAAAGAGACGGGCTAAAACTGAAAGTGTGCTGTTTGGTTGCCAAAGTATTATCCACAAGAAAAGTTAAGAGGAAAGCATTTAAGATAACCATGCTTTAAGTTTAGAGATCAGTAGGAAATGTTCAAATATAAAATACGAGGATATCTTATTAGGATTTGTATTTACGTGTCATCTCTTTATGTATAAATATTTGTTTAATATTTATACTAGTATTATCATTTTATCAAATCGCTAATTATATTTTATATATGAAAATATGCTTCTAATATTTTTGATATTGTTGAAAGAGTTCATATTTGGTTTAAAGGAGTTTAGATTAATGATAATAGCTATCAAGTTATAAAAGTTAGTGATATCTAAAAGAGTTAGAGCTTTATTTGAAATAGGACAAAAACCTGAAAATATATTAGTAATGACGTAGTTACAAATAGTGCTAGAAAATGTCATTATGTAAATATATTCTCAAATATTATATTCTTGATCTATCTTCACTGATGCTGATTTGTCAATAAATACCTTAATAAATATATAAATCGGTGTATGTTTATGTCTGAATGGTCTAGATGGTTAGTTTTAACAGACTGTGAGTTTAGTAGAAGCTCGTATAGAGATACAAGTATTTAGTAAGGATTGAATACTGAATAGACTCACAAAGACCTCTAATATAGACATCTCATAAAGCCATCAATTGATGGTATTTTGAATTGAGTAGTATTCGTGGTCCTTTAACCTGAGTGCTACAGTGGGCTTGTCAGTGATCCACCATACTTTGGTTCCACACATGTCATAAAAATTTTCATGGTCTGACAGCTAAGTATCGCTCGGTATGGTCCGATGCTCATAAAGTTCGGTGTGCATAGATATAAGATCCATCAACTTATTTGGGTGAATAATATATTCTAATACTCTAAGATTGTATTTCAAAAAGTCTTATGGTCATAAGCAGTAATTCTCGGGAAAAGACTTTAACCTTAGGGATAAATAATATCACAATAGTATTTAGGAATATTATTTATTGAAATATAATTCTAGAGATAAGCTTTCGATCGGGCATATGGAGATCTAACGGTGTTGATCTATATCTCTACTGTAAATGATGGAGAGATTATACGAATATATTATAACCTCAACTTGTATGGTCTAATACACCACTTTGTAATATTCGTAACGTGTGTGTATGACATCGTTCACGAACGTATGGAAGAGTTTCATATGACAATTCAGGCGTAGACCTAGAGAGTCTCACAATATAAAGTGTACTCGTAGTGCACTAAGGCAGTATTATGGATTGAACAGTTCCAGCTTAGAAATTTTAGCAAACCAAAAATATATTTCAAAGTTCTTCGGGTTGTGCACTTGTCTAGATTTAAATGTTAAGTACATCACTTAATTAGTGGACAAGAGTTGTTAACTAATTAGATGTTAACAAGTGGCATAATGTTGTTTCATGAATTATTTCACCATGAATTCACCTATTAACTATGTTAGTAAAATCAAATAAGGTAAAAAAATTAATTATTCAAATAGTTTTTTGAATAATTGAATAAATATTATTTAAATAAATCATAATATTTATTTAGTTGTATATTATTATGGTTTAGATGGAAGACATGTACCTAATTAAGTAAAATAGCCACCAAATTTTGTATTTTAGTTTTTTGGCCATTTAATCAATTTTAGGAGCACTTGTGAAGTGCTTAACAAACCTAAAAACTAAATTGAATAATTGATAAAAAAAAAATAGTGAAGCAAAAATATGCAAGGTGAGAGCATTGGATATAGTTTTTAGTTTTGGAGAGTTTTTCTTTAAACAAAGGGTTGTGAGAAAAATTAAGAAAGAAAAATAAATTCTTCTTATTTTTTCTTTCAAGAAACAAAACTTTGTTGCTGAAAATTTAATTACTGTTATTTTAGCTTCACAATCCCACCAGATTATTATGAATTAGAATTGAGTAACAATGCACTTTAAGGTGAGCTCAAAGTTGGAGCTAGAAAGAATCTAAAATTAAAATTTTCACCAAAGTTCTTCAAGGATATATTTTCTGTCATCTTATGTTGTTAATGATATAAGTTACATGTGTATATGTTGATCATATGCTTAATTCTACTGCAAAATTATATATATATAATTTTTTTTAATATGTACACAATCACATACATATACTCTAAAATACGTTAACATATCTTTATCTACCATTTTAACCTAGACGAGGATAAGAGGCATATGCTTGTCTATGAGCCATGGCACTTTGATAAGGCTCCCATTGTTCTAACAAAAGCATATGGGATAGGGGAAATTAGCAAAGTTTAATTTATTTACACCTTGTGTCAACTACACAACGTGCCAATCATCTGTATATAAGGAGACACAATTCAAATGTTATATAGTTTTGTTGGAAAGGTTGATGAGGTGTCTCTAAATGATAGAGGAGAATGTATGGGCAAAATTGTTAAGTTCAGGGTTTGAATGGATATAACCAGACCTTTGAGGAGATTTATTAAAGTTAGGATGTACGACTTAGATGATGAAGTGATCATGCCATTGGTATATGAGAAACTTTCTGAGTTTTGCTACCACTGTTTATGCATTGGGTACTTTAATAAGGAATATGTTTTAAACTATAATAAAGAGCATGGAGATTTACTTGGATTTGAAGCATGGATGAGAGCAAGTGTGGTAGGTGAAAAGCCCAAATTCAGCAAAGGGACGGAGTATCTAAGAATTATCAAGCCATGCACTATATCCATCTCTATATTCAGACTAGCCAATCACCAAAAAGAAATTATCAAGCCAGGCACCATATCTATAACCACTAAAAGGGAGAATCTAGGAATGCATCGATTCAAATTTTAATCTACCCCCCAAAAACCCACTTCTCACCTCGAACACTTTCTCCCAACCCCGCAAAAACCCATCCCTCATACCTAGATGAAGTAAGATCCCCTAGGCACCCAAAAGGGGATAAAACATCAAAAACAAATAGGAAGCATTCATGATTATAGAATGGGTAAGACACTGATAGAGGTAGAGGCTAATGACAGGCTTGTTTCTGATAATGAGCATAGACATGCCATTGATGTTGACACAGCTAAGATTTATGAAATGGCAGGAATGTCAATTGAAAAGGGAAATAAATTTGGCGTCAAAGGTGAGCAACGAAAATTGTCTTCCTTAAAACTTATGAAGGAGAGTCCAAAAGCCCATCTCTAAAAGCTTTAACCATCTTGAAGGAAAACCCAACAAATAAGGGGGCAAGCGATGAAAGTTTAGACGACAGTTAACCCAACTATAAAAAACTAGCTAGGGTCCATAACAATTAAAAGAAAGGAGAGTGAAACCCAACTGTTAGACTTTAACGAGAGAAAATGTTAGAAGACAGTTAAGTTTATTGAAGATCTTAGCACTCAAAATTGGGGTAGAAGTGATGGGGTTTCTATAGTTGATAACTTGGGATCGGTGGTGGTTATTATGCAACACTACCAAGAATTATAAAAACACTAAACTAAAATGTATGAGGCTTAGGGAATCACCAGACATTTAAATTACTGAATAAAGTTCTCTATGACTATGTTCCTAAGATTGTCTTCCTTTATGAGACAAAGCTGAAGGAATACTAGATGTGAATAGTAAGGAAACATCTAAATTTTGACAATTGCCTTACTGTTGGTAGGGATGGAATGAAATTAGGCATAGCTTTATTATGGAATGATAATGTGGAGTTGCAAGTTATATCCTCTAGTAAATAGCACATAGACAGTGAAATAAGAAATAGGAATGGGAAAGAGTAGAGACTAACTAGTGTATATAGCTTTCCCAAAGCTGAAAATAAAAAGTACACCTGAGAGCTTATTGTAAGATTGGCTGGCTTAATTGATCTTTCTTAGGTATATTTTGGTGAATTTAACGAAATCCTATCCAATGAGGAGAAGAGTAAAGGCCCCCCTAGGCACCCAAATGCCATTAAAGACTTCACAGCAGCACATAGAAAATATAAATTGTCTACTCTCGGCTAATGTGGGCAGCATTTCACTTGGTCAAATAAAAGATTCAAAAAAGACCTGGTTGAAGAAAGACTAGATAGGTTTCTCAACAATCATCAATGGACAAATATTTTCAGAAGAGCACATGTTAAGCATCTAACTACTTCAAGGTCATATCACTATCTAGAATTACTTAAGACTAGAGAAAGACAGTTCTAATTTTGTAGCATCACACATAGGAGGGGACTGAGATTTCATTATGAAGCTCTCTAGAATGGTCATGCTGATTATGCTAAGGTGGTAAAAGATAGCTAGGGAAATCTCTGATGGAAACCCCTTTACAAACTTCATGGAGAAAGCTAATAGGGTTAGGGGCAATCAGCAACTCTGGAGTAGACAAGCTTTTGGTGGAAGAAGGATAAATATGAACTTGCTATGTTAGAAACTTGAACAATGTAAACTGAATGGTCAACAATATACTACTCGAAATGATATTAAGTCCCTAGAAAGAAGAATTGATTACCTTCTCCAAATGAAGAAATCTACTAGCAACAAAGGTTAAGGATCTCCTAACTAAAAGAGGGCGATAGAAATACCAAATTCTTCCATACAGTGGCCTCTAAAAAGAATAGAAGGAATGAAATAAAATGCTTGACAGATGACAGTGGTATTTGGGTGGATTCAATACAAGGCATTGAGCAAGTGAACTGTGACTATTTTTTAAACATTTTTTTCTCATCATATCCCAACAACTACCTTATTACAGCTGCTCTTACTGGCTTACCCGAAAAAGTAACTCCTAAAATAAATAAAGCTTTATTGCAACCTTTCTCTAAAGAAGAAGTATCTCAAACTATTTGGCAGTCCAGCCCCTTCAAGGCCCCCGATCCAGATGGCTTGCCAGCAGGTTTCTTTCAAAAACATTGGGGAGAAGTGGGACAACAAACAGTAGATGCTTGCATTCATGTGCTAAATTCTAAATGCAGCATTGCTTATCTTAATCACACTCTTATTGCCTTTACTCCAAAGGTTACTAACCTTTATAAAATGACTGATTATAATCCCGTTAGCTTATGTAATATCACTTATAGAATTATTGCTAATAGGCTTAAATTAGTGCTCTCTAAAGTAATAAGTCTCAATTAAAGTGCTCTTTTTTACTTGAAGACTAATCACAGACAATGTCATCATTAGCTATAAATGTCTTCATAAGCTTAAAGGCAAAAAAACAAGGGTAAAAATGGATTGATAGCTTTAAAGCTTGACATTAGAAAGACAATCAATCAAATAAAGTAGCCCTTCTTAGAGGCTGCAATGCTGAAGATGAGATTTGCAATGGATTAGGTTTAGTTGGTAGTAAGGTGAAAGGGGAAATAATTTTTGAAAGAGATCTCAAGCAAGGATGCCCTTTATCCCCTTTCCTTTTTCTTATATGTATTGAGGCTCTCTCAGGTCTTTTATTAAAGGCAAAAGCTGATCATAAGCTGAATGGCATCAGATTTGGTAATTTAGTCTTCATATCTCACTTGCTGTTTACTGATGACAGTCTTATCTTTGCAAAGGCAAACATCATAGACTACATCAACCTGGAGTATGTATTTGATTGCTATATAAAAGCTTCTAGATAAATGTTCAACCTTGAAAAGTCTTCTATGATCTTCAGCTCTAACACCTCAAGTTCTATACACAAAAAAAGCCATCTAAGACATCTTCCAATTGAGGAGTGTATCTGAGCATGAGAGATATTTTGGCTTCCCTTTATGATTGGGAGGAGCAAATATGGTTTTTTTAATAAGACAAAGTTGAAAATGTGTAACAAGATTAGAGGATGGCAGGGGACATTGTTTGCAAGTGGAGGCAAAGAAGTCTTCATCAAAGTTATGGCACAAGCTGTGTCTACATTTGCTATGAGTGTCTTCAAAATTCCAGCCACTCTGTGTTAAGATCTATATAAGATAATAAAAAAATTTCGTGGGGCTCTAATGCCTTTGGTGAAGGCAAAATTCATTGGGTTAGTTGGGACAACTGTACAAAGGCAAGAGCTCAGCTTCAGAGACTTCTCATGCTTCAATAAAGCTCTATTATCCAAACAAGGGTGGAGACTTCTTTAAACTCCTATCTCCCTTGTACGCAAAGTTCTTAAGGTAAGAACTTTAAGTATGTGTATTTTTTGGAGGCAATCTCGGGTCATAACCCCTTCTACATATAAAAAAGTATTTGTGGGGCAAGGAGCTGTTGAAGAATGGTATCAGATGGTGCATTGGTGATGGGAACCAGGTTGACATTTATAAAAGTAATTAGCTTCCAAATGATCATACCATGAAGCCAATATCCCCACTGTCACTTCCTGCAGATGGGAAGGTTCGGCTTCTATTAAATAGCAAAATCAATAGAGAACAGACCACATCCATCATCACTTCTTGGAAGCAAATGCTGAAATAATCCTAAAGATCACACTGCCTAAAACTCCATTGGATGACTCTATTTGCTGACATTTTGACCCAAAAAAAAGATGTTTACAATTAGGAGTAGATACTATATTGCTATGCGAAGGAAACATATGAATATGGCAGGCCCTTCAAACTACACAGGATATCGATGGAAAGCATTTTGGAATTATGAAGTCCCCCAAAAGGTTAGAATCTTTCTTTAGAGAACCCTTCACAACATCCTGACCACAAAGTGTACACTAGTGGCTAAGAAGGTACTGAATGATCCCTTATGGAGCAAATACTTTAAAGATAAGGAAACTTTTTTCTATGCTTTAGTATCCTGCAGGTTGGCAAGAAAAATCTGGTAGTGCTCTCCATTTGATGAAGTGATCAAGAACATCCAAGTTAAGGATCTATGGGATTTCTTGGATTACATGAAAGTTGTCATTACCAACAATGAATTTGAGAAAGTTATAATAGTTTTATGGGCTAGCTGGAAGACTAAGAATATGTTCAGAATAAAAGGGGTTATGGAAGACGTTGTCCAAGTGGTAGAGAAAGCTGAAGCCTACCTTAGCTCTTTTGGTGCCAAGAGCACCATGGCAGATATTTATGATATTACTACTATGGGAAATGAATTCAAAGTAATGGTGGATGCTGTTGTTGACAAGGACAGAAAAAGAACTGGTTTTTGGCAGTTGTTTAGAACAGACAGAGTCAAATTATAGCCATGGCAGTTTCTCTTGGAACCTATCAATCTGAAGTTGAGATTCCAAAGGCAAATGCTATTCTTTTTGAGCTGGAGTTTGCTAAGAGCCTCAATCTACAAAGTATCACAGTAGTTTGACTCCAAGAATATGGTAAAGTTGATTGGGGGCTATATCCAAACTTTAAAAGATATCATATGGGTTATTGGCAATATTCATAATTTGATGCAAATTGGAGTTCAAACTTCAATCAAATTTATGTCTAGATCTTATGTTGAAAAGTCTCGTAAGTTAGCCAAGTTCTCTTTCAATTATTTTGATGTTAAAACCTGGTTGTATGTTTTTCCAGTATTTGTTTAATTTAAAGTCTGATTGTTTCTTTCAAAAAAGAGTTTCAAAAGAAAGTTGTTAAAAAATTAGCATCTCTGATATGACAAAAATATCCTTAATATGAAATGTCGAATGCATTACTCCAATTACAAATCATGGCAGGCAAATCCAATATAAAATCAACCTTATAAAAAATTAGCTATTATGATATAAACCCATTTACAATAAATAATAATAAAGAAAAATGACATTTAGTCCTCATGTTATAGTGGAAGTAACAATTTACTCACCATATTTTTAAAATTATTTATTTTTATTTCTTTTTTTACAAATTTTTTACAAAATTTGATGGAATTACCTTTTTTTTTAAATTGAATGAAAGTAAAAATTGTCAATAATACTAATTGGCAGTAAAAAAAAGTTTTTAAAAAGAGTAATTCTATCAAATATAATAGAAAATTTGTAATAAAAAAAGGTGAAAATAAATAATTTTAAAAATAAGGTGAATAAATATTTACTTTCACTATAACATAAGGGTAAATAGTCTTTACCCTAATAATAATTGAGAAACATTACAGGAGGCATCTGTTTTTTTTTTTTTGCCGTGTAAAATCAACTTAAGTGCCATTAACAAAAAAAAGAAATTTTTAAAAGATTTTACCAATTGATATGTGATGAAATTGGAACTCAAAGTGGAGTAGCCGAAGCCATTATCTCAATGAGCTAATTAAAGAAGGAGGGGAGATTTGATTTCTGAATATTTAAAAAAATCTCCTAACACATTGTAATATTTAAAGAATAATAAGTAATTTTTTATTATTATTTTTTTAAAACTTAATTATTTATTATTAAAAAGATAATTTTTATAAAAAAAGAATTTTTTTATGAAAAATTGTATATTTTTGTTTATTGTATAAAAGTGACGTAGTCATTTATTATTTTTTTAAATTTGAAAGGGCAATTTAGATTTTTCACGTGATTTGATATAAATTCTATTAACTCTCACAGAATATTTCTTAATGGCTAAATAGTATTGTATGTTTTCCAAATTAATAGATATTACTGAAATTAGATCATACCTTGAAGGTATTCATGATAATATTTTTATTCATTAAGCAAATATTAATTAATAATTAATTGATGAAGATACCCTTATTTTTTTAAATATTATGTCTAATATTTTTTTAATTGTAATTAAACGAATAAATTTTTTTATTTTATGAACTAACTACATTAAAATATTTTATTTAAATAAGTCAAATTCAAGAATTTATATCTTTTAAAGAAGTATTTTTAAAAAAAATATATATAATATTACATTGTTTAACATACTATATATTATTTTATAAACATTTTATTAAACAAAATTCTATTTTAAGTATTGGATACATACTTTACAAAGGCCTCTCAAATATATTATATGAATTTAATTATATATTATTTTATATAGTAAGTGTATCCTATATAAAACTACACAAACTTTTTATAATATATTAACTTATAAATTTATTAAATTATTAATTTAGCATGTTGACCCCAAATTAAGATTAAGAAAAAATATCATTTAGTTAAAATTATCAATTTATTAAATATTATTCCTCATAAGATTTTGGCCTAAGCCCAATTCTCCAAAAGGCTCAATGTGGCCAATAGTTTAAACAACTAAAGAATCCCTCGCCCAAGCCCATAGCCAAACCTCTTTTACAGATTTCATTGGCTTTGGACTATAACCAAGAGATGGCTTAATTTGAGAACGAGGAGAAGTCCTCAAGATCCACCTATGCTCTTTGACTTAAAAGACCTTAGCATTAGAAAGCTCTCCTCGGCAAATAGCATTAGTCGAGCTAACCATGTAAGATTCCTTAAGGTTTTATCTCACCAAGGATCAAGGACTTACTTGTATCCTCAAGATACTTGAGAATTGGACTCTTGAGCAGTTCAATCCCTACAATTATAAACTCTTTAATCAACTTAATTCTAAACGATCTCAATAGCTATAATCTTTGATATGATTCAAATTTAAACAAGTTCAAAGATAAAGAAAAGTGTATATTTTTCCTAGTCTTAATAGGACTTTATAGCGTATGTCTATAAAAAAGAGATTGAAGGACCAAAAAAGAGGTTACGCATAAGATAAAAAAATACATTCTATTTTCTAACTTCTTTCTTTAAATTCCTGGCTTTAAAGAAATCAACATCACACACAAACACTTTAAAACTCTTCCTTATATTTATTCTAGCTTCCTTTTTTTTTTTTTATTCTCATTGACTTAAATATTGGTGGGTTTCGCCGTGAAAAATTCTGGCATAACTTAATATTGATTATAGTTGTAAGAAGCTCAATCACCCAAAAAAATGCTTGAAATGGTCTATCTAGCCTAGTTTCGGCCCAATCTATTAGAAGATTTTTGTAATTATTCTTCATAATCTACAAATTTAACTCGTTGATTTGAAACAACACAAAATTCAAGATGAACAAGTATTAATTTATTGAGTTTTAATTTTTACTAACAAATGGCATAAAAAAATCGAACCTAATGAAATATATTTATAAATGATTTTATACATTTAGCTAATAAAGTAGAAAATTGCTAGCATTTTTCATAATTGTTCGTGACCCAAATTATATTAACGCAGAGATGTACATAAAATTTATGTTACTTGACAAAAAAAATTTCTTATAAGTAACTTTCATTAATCTAATTGGAATAATATGAATTTTTAATGCTTACAATGCGTTTTAGATTTTATATTAATATAAATTAAACGTTGATATATATATATATATATTTATATATATTTTGGAGTTTTAAAATAAAAATTGATAATTTGGTCTCTATATTTTTTATAAAAAAATTGCTCATTAAATCTCTTTTTTTTTTAAATACCTCGATTAGTTCCTATTTTTACTTAAAAAGTTTTATTTACCCATGGACAAGAAAGGGAGGAAATGAAGAAAAAAAATTTGGTATAGAGTGGGATGGAAACCCTAAAAAAATAGACATTCATTTTCTTTTGCAAGGAAGTTAGGAGAAGCATTAACAAAGAGGACTGCTACCCATTTAATATTTTCTTATTTTTAATGTAAAATTTATAATATTAATATCAAATTGTAATTTTAGACCAATTAAGATTAAATATTATCATTTATTTTCTTGATGAGTTTAAATTGAGTTAGGTATCACATCAAAGATAATTTAATAAAAGCCTTTAAAAAGTATTTATTTAACGAAATATTTTAAATGATAATAACGAACCGAAGTATTTGTAAAAAGAAAAGAAAAAAATCAATGAATAATTTTTTTTTTTAAAAAGACAAAAACTAAAATAGTAATTTCCCTCTTAAAACCTCTAAATCTCAACTTCAAGAAATTTAATAAACAAATCTCCTCGTTTCCTCGGTAACATATACCTGCATGGCTACGTCGATTAATTTTTTTATTAGTTTCATAATGCTACTTGCTGGTAGATTGTGCTTTATAACCCAATATTTATAATTCCCTCTCATTGGCCATCTAATCCATCCCCCGTGTGAAATAATACTGATCACAATTCATGTATTTGTTTTTTTGGATTCTTTTGTCTTTCTAAGACTTTGCTAAAGGAAATCTCCATTTTCATGAACTAATATCTATTATGATTGAAGCCCAATTATTAAATCAATATGGTTTTTTCTAGTCTTTTAGGGAAAAGATTAATGAAACCCACAAACTTTGGTAAAATACTAAATAGAATTCCTCTTTCAAAAAAGTGACATCTATTTCCCCTCTCATTAAATTTTCTATTTATATTCAAAAACTATGAAAACATTTATAATTTTATATAATAAAGACATTTGATATAATTTACTAACAGTTATAATCAATCGTTGATAGACTATTAACAAATCAAGGATTGACTTTGATCGGTGTTAATCAATCATTAATTGACCTTTAACTAACATACATCGACTCAATGTAGATATCATCAAATTTTAATTTTTTATTATTTACATAATAAATAGATTATTTTTACTAATGAAGCATTAAAAAAATTCAAAAATTAGTAAAAAGATCGTTTGATGACAGCATTACAGAATCATCACTTTTGTCATTATTTTTTAAACTCCTTTAATGCTTTATTGAAATAATTTCACTATTGTATATATCAAAAAAATTAAAGATTTAGGATGTCTAAAGGAAATGATATAAATGATGATCAATGTGAATTTAAGAGTTGATCAACTATTGAATAACGATTTGTTAACTACTAATCAACGTGTAGTCAACAATTAGTAAATATCAATCAACAGTCAATTAACATAATTAATTATCGGTCAACGTCAATCAGCGGTCAACTAACTATTGATCAAGGCACGATCATAGTTAGTTAACATCGATCAATGGTAGGTTAACTTCGATCAACAACAAATAAATACGGTGAGGGTAAAATTTTAATTACCCTCACCATAGTTATTTAATATTGTTAATAATCAAGTATAATTTTAATTAAAAAAAAATAACAAATAGGATATAAATGTCACTTACTTAAAAACAGAATATATGTTTTGTTATTTTACTATACTTTAGTAAAATATATCCAATTAATTGCGAATTGATTTTTATTTATTTGCCAAAATTGACAAAATGTGATCAGTTTGTAGAATATAAGAGGATAAATAAATTTAAGAGCTCCATCTATTTTAAGGTTAAAAGCTACCCGTCAACCAACATTCAATAGCTCCTCATATGCGCATCATTGCAAACAAGTAGGATTAACTTGAGCCATTAATTTCCTTCTCAGCAAACCGAAAACCTCCCAACACATGCAACTTCCTAATTAAAGTAAATTAACCAAATTAATACCCACTTCACAGCCGTTACCGAAATGCTCACATATAAGAAAAAAGGATTGAAAAAACAAACTCCCACGTGTATAAAAGTTAAACAATGTAACATTCACTCGAGCCATTTGCCAATCCTTAAAAAAAAACCATTTCATTCAAATTCTCTGGTTAAGAGGTTTCTGTTTCTTGCATGACATTAACATTAAGGAAATTAAGAAGAAAGAGAATAAGGGTGATGGACATTAGGATAGAAAATGAAGAATCTAGGACAATTGTCCAAGAACAGCAGCAACCCCTACTGGAAAATGCCCCTAAACCAACAAAAACACCAGCACAGAAGGCAATCAGAAAAACATTTAAAGGGACAGCCCATTTGGCCAGGCTTCTCCCCACAGGTTCTGTGCTCACATTCCAAATTTTTTTCGGATTTTAACTCATCAAGGCCAATGCCCCACCCACACAAGCCGGCTTCTGACTCTAGGCCTCTTGGCTCTCTGCAGCCTCTCTTGTTTTCTTCTGTGTTTAACTGATAGCTTCAGGGATGAAAGAGGCAAAGTTAGATATGGACTAGCCACATTCAGAGGCTTGTGGATTATTGATGCAAAACCGAAACTTACAGCAGAGGAGGCAGCTAAATATCAGCTGAAGTTGATTGATTTTTTTCATGCATTTGCTTCCATATTGGTTTTTGCAGCAGTTGCTTTGTTTGATAAAAATGTTGTGAACTGTTTTTTGTCCAGCACCATCAGAGGAAGCCAAGGAACTTCTATTGGCAGTGCCATTGGGATTGTGGTGGTTTTTAGTGTATTGATTGTTCTCTTTCCCGGCAAGCGCCAAGGAATTGGCTGCCCTCTCTCTCGTCGTTAAAATTTCATCTTCTGTTACTTCCTTTTTCTTCCTAATTAATGAGTCAGGGCATTCATTTACAACATTATATACATTGTTAACAATGAGAAGCTCCATCTTTCGAACTTTATTCAGGTTTGCATTATCAGAAGATGTATCAGCAATCGGCAACACTCTTAAACAGTTTTATATTTCGGAAATTGTTGAAGAGACGTGATACTAATCTCATATTCAAGAAGAATTGTAAGTGAGCTAACATTCAATTCTCAACTAACAACTGGAAAACACAACTATACATATCCTGTCGAATTAATCCTCAATAAAAAGTAACCACATTCCTCAATATTTCATTATTGTCGTGATGAGAACCTTCCACAATATGTAAAAGGCAACTTAATGCGCCAAAAATGAATGCGTTGTCCAAGAGTTGACTCAAAAACACGAAAACAAACACAAATTTGATGCCAATATAAGTTGGGATTCAGTTGGCAGTGTCTATTCTTCATAACATATTTGTGAAAAGAAAAGTCTAAAGAGAATTAGAGAAGTTGATTCATGGCTGCCAAGGGAAAACATTAGGAGTGTTGATTAAACACTCGAATTACAAACTCAAAAACCAATGATCAAATCAAGTCAAGAGTCGAATCAGATGATCAAGAATGAAATAACAGCAAATGAAATCAGTAAGAGAGACTGTGTTCAACGTGGTTCAGCATAATGTCTACTTCCACAGGAAAATTCCATGAGAGGAGCTTCTGATTTCTTCAGAAAGAATTATACATGTCAAGTACAAGATTGAATGAATGAAAAACTGATCTTGATTTGAGCCAAGATCAAGCTTATAAATATGTTTCTAGAGCCTGCAAATTGGCCTCTGTTCCAGCTTCTTTCTTAACTGATTCCCAGAAGCTGTAACTAACTTTTCCAGCTGGTATAACAGCTTCATGCTGAGCTGGACTCCATGTCAATTAATGAACATGCCATGTCAGGTGAGGATTGCCATGTCCGCTGACTTCATAACAACTTTAACAGAATTATGAATCAATCTTCTTTCATCACACATCTTTCCCTTGATTCATAATTCATCTTCTTAGCCTCTTTATCACGCCATTTTCCATTCTGATTCATTTATTCAGCTGCAATTCCAACTAAGTCTATACACTTAATGAACTTGGTTACTAGTACTACTTTAGTTAACATGTCAGCTGAATTTTCTGAAGTGTGAATCTTCTCAATCTGCACATCTCCTTTTAAAATTTCATCCCATTATGAAAAGAAACCTAATATCTATATATTTGGTCTTTCATGGTACATGGGATTCTTAGAGAGATGAATTGCACTTTTATCATCACAGTAGACTATCAAATTCTTATTTTCAAGGCCTAGCTCAATTGTGAATTCTTTCAACCACAAAGCTTTTTTAATAGCTTTTGTTATTGCTAGATATTCAACTTTAGTAGTTGACAATGCCACAATTAATTAAAGTGTGGCTTTCCAACTTATTATATATCCACAAAGAGTAAAGATATAACCTATTAGTGGTCTACTTTTGTCAATATCACATCTAAATTTTGAATCAACAAATTCAACTACTTTAGTAGCTTTCTAAATTTTGTTTTCGTACTATAGTCCAAGATCTAGAGTACCATTTAAGTATCTTATAACCCATTTGGCAGCAAGCCAATGAGCTTTTACAGGTTTTTCCAAGAACTTACTGATTAAGCTCATTGCATATCCAATGTCTAGTTTAATGTAAACCATTTCATATATCAAGCTCATAAGACATGCATATAGAATTCTAGCCATGAACTATTATTCTTCATTAGTTTCTAGTGATTGTGAGCTTGAGAGCTTAAAGTGTACTACTATTAGAGTGCTACTAGGTTTTGTTTTAACTATGTTAAATTTTGAATCACTTTCCTTAAATAACCATTCTGAGATAAGTATAAAATGCCACAACTTCTGTTTCTTCTTATTTCCATCCCCAATATCATTTTAGTATCTCCAAAGTATTTCATCTCAAACTCAACTTTCAACTAATCTTTGAATTCTTTAATTTCATGCTTTTTCTCACTAGTATAAGCATATCATTTACATGAAAGCAACGAGCAGATGATATCACTTGCACTGAGATGCTTAAAATACACACAACTATTATATGAGCTTTCTATTATAGTCTTGGTTGATCATAAACTCATCAAATCTCATGCACCATTGCCTATGAGGTTGTTTCAAGCCATACAATGACTTTTGTAAGTGATAAACACAATCTCCCATGCTCTGATCATGAAACGCTTCAGGGCTGACACATCAAAATCTCTTCATCTAGCTTTTTATGCAACAAAGCTGTAGTAATATCCATTTGTTCTAGTTCATGGTCAAAAACTATTGTCAAAGCCATTATCACCCTTATTAAGTTGCATTTCATAACTAGTGAATACAAGTCATGGAAGTTTATTCCTTATCTTTGTGTCAAACCCTTTATTACCAGTCTAGTCTAGCTTTATATTTTGCAGGTTCAATGTTAATAAACTTTTCTTTCTTCTAAAATCGCATTTGCATCCTATAATTTTTTTTCTTTGGTCTTATAACCAATCTTTAAGTGTTATTCTTCATCAATGAATCAATTTCCTATTGCATTGGAGCTTTCCATCTTAACTTATCCCTTATAGCTATTGCTTCCATATAGGTTTAAGGTTTATCATCATTCAATTCTTCAGCTAATATTAAAGCATATGCTATTAGATCAGCATAACCAAGCATACGAGATGGTTTAGTAAGCCTTTTAGTGTTATCTCTAACAAGATAATAGTCTTAAAAGTGTTGATCTTCTAGGTACCCAATGAAGATCTCTTGTACTGCTCTAGGCTCTAGTTTTCCTTGCTTAATTTGTGCATATGCTATGCACCCCAAAGATTTTAGGTTTGACATATCAGGTGGATTCCCAAATCACATTTCTTTTGGAGTCTTGAAGTTCAAAGCTGTGGAAGGGCATCTGTCAATCATAAAGGCAATTGTTACTGTTTCTCCTAAAAAGACTTTGGAAGGCCTAAATATTTTGGCATACATCTGACTCTCATCAATGAGGGTCTTATTGATTATCTCAATTAAGCCATTTTGTTTAGGAGTGTGAGCCACTGCCTTGTGCCTTGCAATTTCATATCTTTTACAATATTCATCAAATTCTTTATTACAAAATTTTATGTCATTATTTATTCTAAGCCTTTTCAAGTTCTCTGCAGCTTGTTTCTCAACTAAAATCTTCCATGTTTTAAACTTGTCAAAAGCTTCATCTCTTCAAGATATACACCAAAACTTTCCTTGAAAAGTCATCAATTATGAAAAATAAGTATTTAACTCCACTTAGTGACAGTATTTGTGCAGGTCCCCATATATTAGCATAAACATAATCTAGTATTGCCTTGGTTCTATAAACATCACTTGTTAAGCTCACCCTGCTAAACTATCCTATTACATAGTCTTCTCACAACACTAGGTTCTAGATTCTTTTATCACTAAACAACCTTATTTCTTAAGTCTTTTAAGCCCTCTTTCATTGACATGGCTTAACCTTAGAAGCCATAATCTAGTCTTATCCTTGCTTAATTCATAAGAAACAATAACATCACCAATAATGATTGATCATTTTAAGATGTACAACCCATTTTTTCTTTCTCCTTTTATTACAGTCATAGCTTAATTTATTACTTTTAACAAACCATTGTTTAGCTTTGAAACAATAACCATCTAAGTTAAGCATCCTTAAAGATATTAGATTTCTTTTTAACTCCAGAATATGCCTCACATCTTTTTAATTCAAAGACAGTTCTACAATGTAATTTTAGCCTAACGGTGCCTACTCACAACCTTACAAGTCATGTTATTTCCTAGTAATTGCTTTGAGTGTTACAAATGACAAGATTTCACCATTTGTAGTATGATAAGAAGTAAACAAACAATTTTTAAGGCACATATGAAATTTGTAACTAAAGTCCATAACCAACTCACTTGCAATCTTGTCATTTATAACACTCAAAGCACCAATATTGTCATATCCAGTATCATTATCAAAAACAACAACATTTATAGCTGAATCTTTTTTTTTTCTTTTGATCTTCTTTTCAAGGTAATATCTCTTAAAATGCCCTTCTTTATATTTGAGAAACCACTTTAGATTCTTATTTCTTGACTTTGGATCTAGGTTGTTTCTTGCCTTCAAAATCTTACTTTTATGATTTTCTTCTAACCATGAGCCCTTTACCATTAAATTCTTTCAATTCCATTTTCAAAGGAATTAACATCTTCCAATGTAAAGACTCTCATCCATAGAGCATTGTCTCAACAAAATGCTTATAAGTCCTTGACAAAGAACTTAACAGCAATATAGCCTGATCTTCATCTTTTATTTTCACATCTATGTTTTCAAGATCTATGATAATTCTTGACAAAGACCTTAACAGCAATATAGCCTGATCTTCATTTTTTATTTTTCACATCTATGTTTTCAAGATCTATGATAATTTAATTAAAATTATCAATATACTATTGATAGATGTACCGTCATATATAGAAAATGAATACAACATTTTCTTAAGATGTAATCTATTAGATAGGGGTTTGGTCATATAAACTACTTTGAGTTTCTTTAAACTCCAATTGTTATTGTCTTCTTTACAACTTTTCTAAGAACCTCATCATTGAGACTAAGAATAATGATATTGTGAGTCTTCTTTAAAATATCTCTAAGATCTTGTTTTGATTTTAAAGATTTCCCGATCAATGAACCAATTTTCTTGTCATCTTTTATAACAACATCTTCAAGTGCTTTTTTAAGGCACTCTTTTAACAGTAAAGCTCTAATCTTAATTTTTCATACATTGAAGTCATTTATGCTATTGAATTTGTCAAATTTACATTTCAAGTGTGAAGCAATTATAGATTAAAGCTCTAACACCAGTGCGTTGATTCAACATTGAAATTACAAACTCAAAAACCAATGATCAAATCAAGTCAAGAATTGAATCAAATGATCAAGAGTGAAAGAACAGCAAATGAGCTAAATAAGAGAGTTTGTGCTCACATGGTTCAGCATAATATCTACTTCTATAAGAAAATTCTATGAGAGAAGCTTCTTATTTCTTAAAAAGGAATTACACATATCAAGTACTAAGATTGACTGACTTAAAGAATAAAAAACTTCTCGTAATTTGAGGCAAGATCAAACTTATATGTATGTTTTCAAAGCCAACAAATTAACCTCTGTTCCAACTTCTTTTTTAATTGATTCCCAGAAGTTATAACGAACTTTTTTAGCTAGTATAACAACTTTACGCTCTCTAACTTCATAATAACTTTAACAGAAGTATGAATCAATCATCTTTCATCACACATCATCCCCTTAATTCATAATTCATATTCTTAACCTTCTTATCACGCTATCTTCCATTTTGATTCATTTATTCAGCTACAATTTCAACTTATTCTATACACTAAATGAACTTGGTTAATGGTACTGCTTTGGTTAATATGTCAACTAGATTTTTTGAAGTATGAATCTTCTCAATTTACACAACTCTTTTTGAAATTTCATCTTTTATGAAATAAAACCTAATATCAATATATTTGGTCCTTTCATAGTCATGGAATTCTTAGAGAGATGAATTTAATTTTTGTTATCACAGTAAACTGTCAAAGTCTTATTTTCTAGATTTAGCTTAGTTGTGAATGCTTTCAACCACAAATCTTCTTTAATAGCTTTTGTTGCTGCTAGATATTTAGCTTTAGTAGTTGACAATTCTATGACTAATTGAAGTGTAACCTTTCAACTTACAACAAATCCATAAAGAGTGAAGATATAACTTGTCAATGATTTATTTTTGTCAAGATCACCACCAAAATCTGAATCAACACATCTAGCTACTTTAGTAGATTTTTTGTTTTTGTTTTTATACTATAATCCCAGATCTATATTATTATTGAAGTATCTTACAACCCATTTGGCAACAAGCCAATTAGCTTTTTCAAGTTTGCTTATGTCCTATTAAGTATGCGTATTGCATATGTAAGTCTTAGTTTAATACAAATCATTGCATATATCAAGCTTCGTGTAAAACTTACATATAGATTTCTAGACATTAACTATTATTCTTCATTAGTTTTTGGTGATTGTGAGCTTGAGAGATTAAAGTGTACTACTACTGGAATGCTAATAGGTTTTGCTTTAGCCATGTTAAATCTTTGAATCACTTTCCTTAAATAACCCTTCTGAGATAAGTATAAAGTGTCATAACTTCTATTTCTTCTAATTTTCACCCTTAATATCTTTTTAGTACCTACAAGGTATTTCATCTCAAACTCTAACTTTGAACTAATCTTTAAATTCTTCAATTTCATCCTTATTCTTCCTGGAAATGAACATATCATTCACATAAAGCAACAAGTAGATGATATCACATGCATTGAGATGCTTAAAATACACACAACTATTATATGAGCTTCTATTATAGTCTTGGTTGATCATAAACTCATCAAATCTCGTGTACCGTTACCAATGAGGTTGTTACAAGCCATATTAATGACTTTTGTAAGTGATAAACCGAATCTCCTTTACCTTGATCATGAAACTCTTTAGGCTAACACATCAAATCTCTTCATCTAGCTTTCTATGCAAGAAAGCTGTAGTAATATCCATCTATTTTAGTCCAAGGTCAAATACTGTTGTCAAAGCCATTATCACCATTATTAAGTTGTATTTCATAACTAGTGAGTCCACTTCATGGAATTTTATTCCTTATCTTTATGAAAAATCCTTTACTACCAGTCTAGCTTTATATTTTGCAAGTTCAATGTCAGTAACCCTTGCTTTCTTCTAAAAGCCCATTTACATCTTACAAATTTTTTCTTTGGTCTTTTAACTAGTCTTCAAGTGTTATTATTCATCAATGAATCAATATCCTATTACATTGCAGCTTTTCATCTTAACTTATCCCTATTGACCAATGCTTCCATATAGGTTTAATATTGATCATCATTTAATTCTTCAGTTACTGTTAAGGCATATGCTATTATATCAACATAATCAAACTTACGATGTAGTTTGTTAAGCCTTTAAGTTCTATCTCTAACAAGCCAAATAGTCTTAAAAGTGCTGACCTTCATCTACTACATTATTTGTCTCAGCATTTGGTTCTTTACCATCATTTCTAGTTCTATCAGTCTAATTTGTTGTAGCTTCTTTAAACTAAGTATCTATCTGAACTTTTTTATGGTCTTTAATTGATTCATTTTTATCATCAACATGTGACTTCAGAATCTTGAACTTATTAAAAATCATATTATACTTATAATGAACCTATATGATTTACCATCCAAACACCAAATTTTGTTGCTTTTTACACCTCTAAGAATCCCAATGAAAACCTCTTGTACTGCTTTAGGCTCCAGGTTTCCTCGCTTGAGTATGCATATGCTATATATCTAAAAGTTTTATGTTTAACAAATCTACTGGATTCCTAAACCACAATAGTTCTGGAGTCTTGAAGTTTAGAGCCGTGGAGAGGCATCTGTCAATCAGAAAGGTACTGTTGTTGTTGTTTCTACCCAAAAGGACTATAGAAGGCCTGAATAATTTAGCATACATCTGACTCTCATCTATAAAGGTCTTATTCATTCTCTCAACCAAGCTATTTTTTTTAGTGTAAGCCACTATCTTGTGCCTTGCAATTCTATGTCTTTTGCAGTATTCATCAAATTCTTTATTGCAAAATTTCATGCCATTATTTATTTTAAGCCTCTTCAAGTTCTTTGCAACTTATTTCTCAACTAAAATCTTCCATGCCTTGAACTTGTCAAAATCTTCATATTTTGTCTTTAAGATATGCTCCCAAACTTTCTTTAAAAAGTCATCAATTATGAAGAGAAGTTTTTGTCTCCACTTCATGAAAGTATTTGTGCAAGTCCCTATAAATTAGCATGAACATAATCTAATGTCGCCTTGGTTTTATGAACAACACTTATGAAGCTTACCTTGCTAGACTTTTCTATTACACACTCTTAACAAAACACTAGGTTATGAATTCTGCCATCGCTAAATAGCCTTGTTCCTCAAGTTTTTAAACCTTCTTTCACTGACCTGGCTTAACCTTAAATGACATATTCCAGTCTTAACCTTGCTTACTTCATAAGATACAACAACATCATCAGTAATGGTTGGTCAATTCAAGATATACAACCCATTCTTTCTTTCTCCTCTTATTACAGTCATAGCTCAATTTATTACTTTCAATAAATCCTTTTGAGCTTTTAAAAAAAATACAATCTAAGTCAAGCATCCCTAAAGATATCAAATTTGTTTTTAACTTTGGAACATACCTCACATCTTTTAATTCAAAGACAGTTCTATAATGTAATTTTAGCCTAATGGTGCTTATTCCCACAACCTCACTAGCTATGTTATTGATAAGCATAAACTATATATATTATTTTCACTCCCTTAACTTGATTAATTCTCATTTTCATAAGAATATTAAGCTTTTTATATATTTTATTATTATTTTGTAGGTTTTGAGTAATAGAGCAATTGGGGATGAAAATCTAAGGAAAACAAGGCAAAACATAAAATGTTATAGTAACACCGTTATAATATTCTATAGAATAGTGATTTTGGTATAGTACATTACTGAAGCGGTAAACAGTATTTTATCCCAGCAAAAATTCTATCGCCCAAGACATCTCACTGTGGCCCCAAGTGAATAGTGTTTATAAATAGTACCCACCGTTGCAATACTTTCGCCCCAGTGATGAACAGTATTTTGCTGCAGTTGTAAATAGTGCAATTTTTATAAACGTAAAAGAAATACAACTTCAAGACTTCAATCAATCCCTATATAAAGTTTATTCATTTTATACCTCAAAGAACACACAACTTATGGCTCTTAGAGCCACAACACATAGAAAGAGAGCAATTTTAAATAGAGAAGTAAGGGTAATTCAAGGAAGTAAGAGATTATTGTCAAATCTTTGACGTATCAACCACTGGAAATTGACATCTATATTAGTTATCAACCATAGTTCTCTTATTTCCATGAGCTAAATTTATTTTTTAGGGTGATTACTTAAACTCAATACGTGAGCTTAATTGTTGGATCTTTTTAATATTTATTTAAATTCAATTCTCTATTATTCAATTTATTTATCCTTAATGCTTCATTATATCTGATCAATATTATAATTAATTTGGTAATATTTTGATAAACTCGAAGAGACATCATTATATTTAAACCTAGATAATTTGATGCATGATTGTAGAATAACATTCAATGTTGCATATGCAAGTTTCGAATTAGGATAGAAATATTCCTAATTGACATGTATGGTCAATAAGACTTGTTCTTAATGAATCTTAATGTATTATAAGTATCATGGGAATATAAAGTATTTGGTAAATTAATGAATACTTGCATGACCTTGAGAGAGGCTTGTGAATATATTAGTGTCTTGACTAATAATAAGAATTGACGGATATAAATATTAAAGGATTAATATTTAAAAAAGGATAGTAATTAACCTTAGACTTTTTCTATATTGCTATTTTATTATTTTATTTGAATTATGTCATATATTTTTGTACTTTATTTAGTTTATTTAAATATTTTTAATTTGAAGATTTAATTTTCAGGATAATTACTTGAAAGATACAATTTTAGTACTTGATAGAAAATAAAAATTATTCTTATGGGTTCGACATCCGACTTAAAAGTACATTTATTATTTGTTATGATAGCGTATACTTGCGCTTAATTGTATGTTATAGAAATATCACATCATTATTTCCTATTAAAACTTTTCCACCATTAGTAGCATGATAAGAAGTAAACAAGTGATTATTAAGGCACATATGAAAGCTGCAACTAGAGTTTATAACCCACTCACATGTAATCTTGTCATTTATAGCAATCAAACCATTAACACTGTTATATCTAGTAGTACTATTAGATACTATAACAACATTTCTAGTTGAATCTTTCTCTTTTCCTTTGATCTTCTTTTCAAGCAATCTCTCTTGAAATAACCTTCTTTATAATATAGAAAACACTTTAACTTCTTGTTTCTTGACTTGGACTTGGACTGTTTCTTGCCTTTAAAATATTTCTTTTATGATTTTTCTCTAGCCATAAGCCTTTTATCATTAGATTCTTTCAATTCCATTTTTAGAGGACTTAACATCTTCCATTGATAAAGACTCTCGTTCATAGAGCATTGTATCAACAAAATGCTCATAAGTCATTGGCAAAGAACTTAACAGTAATATAGCCTGATCTTCATCATCTATTTTCACATCTATGTTCTCAATATGCTATTTGATATATGTACCATCATTATAGAGAATGAATACAACATTTTCTTGAGATACAAAAATATTAGATAAGAATTTAGTCATATAGACTATTTCGAGTTTCTTCAAACTCCACTTATTCTTATCTCAATTGTAATTTCTTTAAGAACTCATCAATAAGACTAAGAATAATGATGTTGTTGAAAAATTAGTGATTCAACAATTTTGGTTGGATAAGAATTAAGATAAATACCAAATAAGAGAGTCATAAGAAGTCTAGAATATGTGGGATACGTATGGAGAACTCTAAGCCGTGTAGGACACGAAAGGAAAAGTGAAACGGGACTTGAAGACTCGAAGGAAGCGAAGAAAATGCGAGATGAGCTACCAAGACTGAGCGCCGCAGCACCTAAACCAGAAGCCTAGCGCCGCAGCGCTGGGTCCTTAGAGCTGCGGTGATGGATGCGATGAAGCCCAACACTACAGCACTGGGTCCTTAGCGCTGCGGCAATGGACACGATAAAGCTCAATGTCGCGTCGCCAAAACTTTAGCGCCACGGCACCGGAGCGGGGAAGTGTCCATTTTTTATCTAAATTTTTAGTTTTAAAAAGTTTTGGACTTTTAAAATAAGAGGACTCTTACTCCAACAAGAAATAGGATTACTAGGCACGAAATAACCCCAAAGTGGGGAAGTGTCTATTTTTGATACAAATTTTCAATTTTAGAAAGTTTTGGACTTCCAAAATAAGAAAACTCTTACTCCAATAAGCAATAGAGTTACTAGGCACGAAATAACCCCTATATAAAAACTTGTAAACCCTTTAGTTGAGATTAACCATTAAGAGAAACTCTAAGAGAGGGAAAGAATTAGGTAGACACTAAGTGCTTATGTGCGTTAAGATGGAACCATCATTTGGGTGTTCATTATAGAGCAAGAGTACACTAAACATTAGGTCCTTTTTAGGGTTCTTCATTAGGTTTTCCTTGTAAAATCTCTAAGGAGTTAATAAGAGAGGTTAAGATCCTTGGATCCACCGTAGACGTAGGCAATTGACCGAACCATGTAAGATTGTGTTGTGCTCTTTTATTTTCTGCTTTGGATTCTTACTATTTTACTTGATAAACAGGTTATTTCACTGCGCAAAGAGGTTAGGGTTCTAGGTTGAACTCAAGGTTCATCGTTTCAACCTAATCTCAAGAGGGAGAATGGCGTTTCTTCCCTCAATAAACTGATATCAGAGCAAAAGGTTCAATAATACACACATAGGGTATTTAAACCATGGCTGCAATCAAGCAAGAAATAGAGAAGTTCAATGAGATGAATGACTTCAATCAAATATGTATGGTCAATGCACGAGGGATCTTCATTGAGAGCTCACATTGACAAGTTCAACAAGATTATCATAAGTCTTGAGCAATTGAGCATAAAGACCGAGGATGAAGACAAGGCCATTATCCTATTAAATTCGTTGCCAAAGAACTATGAGAGCTTTATGAATACGCTATTGTATGGTAAGGAGTCTTTAACAATGAATAGCGTCAAGGCATCTTTGAACTCGAAAGAATTGACAAAGAGATCCGAATTTGAGAGTGGAGTAGCATTGCTTGCACAAGGAATGAAGAGCAACCACTCAATGAGGAGATCCAAGAAGTGTTTCTTTTGTAATAAAGAAGGGAACTTTGTGAAGGATTGTCCGAAATCAAAAGGCCAAGGAGGGTGGGTTGCAATTGGTACTGAGGAAGATACCAAAGTTATAAATACATTGATAACCACAAGGGAAAAATACGTTGGCAAATGGATACTAGATTCGAGGTGCAGCATCCATATGTGTCTCGACAGATCAATGTTTACCAACTACAAAGCCAAAAAAGGTAAAGCTCTAATAGGGAATGACATAACTTGTGAGATCATGGGAGTTGGTGACATAAGGCTGAGGATGCAAGGTGGAGAAACTAGGGACTTACATGATGTAACGCATGTTCCTAAACTGAGGAGGAACTTGATATCCCTAGGCAAGCTCGATGAAGAAAGGTATTCAGTTAGAGTAGAAAAAAAAAAGCTGAGGGTAGAGAAGTGACCTATAAGGTTTAAGGGCGAGAAGCACAATGAGAGGCTCTATGTGCTTACTAGAATGGCCATGAGTGGCTCAATATGGGGTGTTGGGGTAATGTAGACCACTAGGTAACATCCAAACCGTGCTCACCGAGGTGATGAGGGACGAAAAATAGTACAACGCATTCATACCCTATGCAAGGTACAAGAATGCCTTTGGAGACCAAAGTCACTAGGCCGGGGAAAGTTAAGTCTTGGTGGAGACTTAACTGGACTCAACTCTAGGTGATAGAGTATTGGTGTGGATCAGATATTGAAGCCTTCTTATTTGGAAGATTTTGAATCAAGTAATGGTTTATTGGAAAATTGGTGATTCAACAATTTTGGTTGGACAATAATTGAGATGAATACCAAAAAGGAGAGTCACAAGAAGTCTAGAACGTGTGAGACATGTATGGAGGAATCTAGGATGTGTGGGACATGAAAGGGAAAGAGAAACGAGACTCGAAGACGCGAAAGAAGCAAAAAAAATGCAAGATGAGCTACCAGAGCTGAGCGCCGCAGCACCCAAACCAGAAGCCCAACGCCGCAGCGCTGGGTCCTCAGTGCTACGGTGATAAACGCGATAAAGCCCAATACAACAGTGTTGGGTCCTCAGCACTGCAGTGATGGACACGATAAAGCTCAGCGCCGCAGCACCAGAGCCGAACAGTTTCCGTTTTTGATCCAGATTTTCAGTTTTGTAAAGTTTTGGACTTTCAAAATAAAAGGACTCTTACTCCAACAAGGAATAGGGTTACTAGGCACGAATAACCCCTATATAAACTCTTTAGTTGAGATTAAGCATTAAGAGAGACTCTAAGAGAAGAGAAGAACTAGGTAGACACTAAGTGCTTGTGTGTGCTAGGGTGAAAGTATCGTTTGGGTGTTCATTGTTCATGATAGAGTAAGGGTACACTAAACATTAGGTCATTTTGAGAGTTCTTTATTGGGTTTTCCTTGTAAAATCTCTAAGGAGTTAATAAGAGAGGCTAGAATTTTTGAATCTACCATGGACGTAGGTAATTTGCTGAACTACGTAAGATTATGTTGCACTCTTTTATTTTCTGTTTTGGATTCTTGCTATTTTACTTGATAAACAAGTTATTCCGCTGTGCAAAGAGGTTAGGGTTCTAAGTTGAACTCAAGATTCTTCGCTTCAACCTAATCTCAAGAGGGAAAAGGGTGTTTCCTCCCTCAACAGATGTTATGAGTCTTTTTCACAATTTCTACAAGATGTTGTTTTGATTTTATGGATTTCTTGATCAATGAACCAACTTTCTTGTCATCTTCTGTAGAAACATCTTTAAGTGCTTTTTTAAGGCACTCTTTTATCAGTAAAGTTTTGATCTTGATTTTCGATAAATTGAAGCCACATGTGCTATTGAATTTGTCAACTTTATATTTCAAGTGTGAAGCCATTATCGATCTAAGATCATATACCAGTGTTTTTATTCAACATTCGAATTATAAACTCAAAACCAATGATCAAATCAAGTCACGAATCAAAATAGATGATCAAGAATGAAAGAACAATAATTGAAATCAATAATAAAGATTGTGTTTAACGAGGTTTAGCATAATATCTACTTGTACAAGAAAATTTTATGAGAGGAGCTTCTTATTTCTTCAGAAATAATTACACATCAAGATTCAATAATTTAAAGAATGAAAATATGATCTTGAATTGAGCCTAGATTTGAGCCTATGAATATGTTTCTAAAGCCTGCAACTTGGCCTTTATTTCAGCTTCTTTCTCAACTGATTCCCAAAGATGTAACTAACTTTTCTAGTTGGTTTAACAACTTCATGCTGAGCTAGACTCCACATCAATTAATGAACATACCATGTTAGCTAACTTCATAACAACTTTAATGAATTTCGAATCTGCATTCTTTCATCACAACGAGGAATTGCATGTTGTAGATCAAAAAAACCAACAATCCTTTTTACCAAAAACAAGGGCAAGGAAGGTTGTAAGAAAAACCTATAAAGGAACAACTAATTTGACAAAGCTTATTTCCTCTTGTTTGTCCTCACATTCCAACTTCTATCACCAATTTTTACACATCAAGGGCAATGCAACCATGCCATTAACAAGTATCTGACACTAGGACTTTTGATAATATGTGCCATCATGTGTTTCTTTGTATGTTTCAGTGATAGTTTCAGGGGATGCAAAAGGAAAAGTTCGATATGGAGTGGCCACATTTAAGGGCCTATGGATCATTGAAGGAGTGAAACTTTCAGCAGAGGAGGCTGCTAAAAATCGACTAAAGTTCATTGATCTTTTGCATGCGTTCATGTCCATGTTTCTTTGTGCTGCTATTGCATTATTTTATCAAAATGTCATCAAATGCTTCATTCCAGAGCCATCCAATGCGGTGAAGGAGATTCTAAGTATAGTGCCTCTCAGTTTCTATGGTATGTAGCAGTTTGTTCGTTGTGTTCCCAACCACTCACCATGGAACTTCCGCTCCTCTTTCAAAAAATTAGTATTATTTCTCTGCTTCTACTTATCATCTGGTTTTCAATTTTGTTATCTCGCATTTTAGTTCTAAGTTTCATTCAAAAACTTTCCCATGCATGCACGTTTCCATTTTTTTTGTGTATTTTCTTTCATTACGTAATAAAACATTCAGAAAAAAATTATGTTCAAATTTTAAAGGTAATTTTGATCAATTTCAAACTATTTTACCTATCAAAATCAAGATGTGGCTTGTGAAACTATTCTATTGACTGAGTTTCAATAAACCGTGCTCGTTCATATAACTAACTAGCTTGCAAACAAAGTGAAAGGATCAATAAAATACTAATTTTGAAAAAAGCATTTGATTTATTCAAGTGATAAAACTTTAAATTGAATATAATATAAATCAAGAACGGGATAATTTGAAACAGAATGTTGACATGTGTAGGATGGTATCGATCATCATATATTTAATTATCAGAAATTATTTTGAGACTGAGACTAAGTCGTATACAACTCTAGTGTGTCTACAGACTAAGTAATGGATGGAGATCTACTTGTGATTAAGGTTGGTAGAATTTTCTATAGGGTTGGGTTTTGTGGAAATCATCCTAAATGAAACGAATTTCAAGTTGCATTTTTATTATTTTTTTAAAGATAAAATGGGTATAAGAAAGCCAATCCATCTCTAAATCAAATTTAGATTAGGGATGGTTGATTTTCCCAAACCTAACCTAAAACTTTAATTTAATAAAATAATTAAAAAAAATTAATAATAACTTTTATTCCCTCAAAAATTAAAAAATTCATTTAACTAGAGATCAGGCTCAACACAAATTTACGTATGAATTATGGCTATTAACAACGTCACAATACTTTAAAGTGAGCGTGAGAGAGAGAGAGAAATAATTAATATAATAAACTACGTAACTCATCACATAGTAATATTCTGTGGTACATTATAAATTATAAAATATGTTATAAATTTATTAGACACTAAATCAATTCTTTATATATATATTACTTTAACCTTATCTAAAATTAGACAAAACTATTGTATAAAGTTAAAAATCATAATACAAAACTATCATATTCATAATGATTTTTTTTAAAAAAAAAAATTGAATAATGTGAAAAGTGATATATAATATAATATTGTCACAAAAAAAAATAATGTACGAAAAAAGTTTACTTTATTTATTATATCTTTATCTTTACTTTCTCTATTTTATATTATTTTACTTTTTTATATTACAAAAATATTTTTTATATGAATAAAGAAACTATATTTATTCAAAAACATATAACTTACAAAATTTATTTTTTATTATCTTTTGTATTCTATTATATAAATGGATACAAGTTTTATCAACAATTCGATTTTTATAATTTATAAAGAAATGAAAATAAAATAAAAATTAAAGAAAGGATTCGAAAAGAGATGCATCGAATCAAAATAGAAAATAAATAAATAAAATATACCTCTTTAATTTTGTTCAATATGACCTGTTTTAATATCTGCTTCCACGGTCTCTTTTAGCGAGTATCCACTCGAATCTTTTTTGGTTCCAATAAACCATATTGCCAAATCCTAGAAAATAAAATAATGTTAAAATATAAATTTGGTAAGTTTTTTTATATGTAATAAATTTTTTTAAAAAAATTATTTTGTGGTATATGTATTTAAAATGAGTATATTAGTTAAAAACAAGTCAAAATGGTGTATAATGGTGTCAAATTAGTGCAAAAAGAATAAAAAAATAAATCTAGTACGAAACTGGGGAGGTGACCGGCGTGATAGTTGCTGGTGGTGAGGGCACAATGATTAGCACGGGCCAAGCGCCCATGCGTGTGAGCCCTTTTGCAAGGTGATGCACACATGCTAAGCGCGTGCATAGCACATACACGAGTGCTAAGTGTGCCGCGTGTGGTATTTTCATGCACTATGCGCGATTTTTTTGAATTTGGTTATTTTCCCATTCTAATCATAATTTTAATAATTATGAATAAGATGAAAGAGATGAGACATAATGCAGCTAAGGAGTTAAAGGAGAACATTGATTTAGGGAATAGGCTTGATCAGTTGGTGCATGCAAAAGATACAGCATCATGATCACTACTATCGCATAGAGCATTAATGTAGTTGCAAAAGATGTAAGATCTCTTTCTGTGACCACTTGGGTTTAATGGATATAGGAGATAATGTAACAATGGTTTTTAAAAGACAGGAGACAATAAAAGGTATGACGTCTTTTCTAATGACTTGGGCAAATCACGAAGTTATGAAGCACAATGGTAAAGTTAATTGAATAATAGTTTACCCGGTGAATAATTCATGATTTCTAATGAATGACCATTACCAGAAAAAAAAAATGCTCATATATAACTGCATAATGAAATAAAAATAAGTATAATGCTATTGAAAATATATTTTTTTGATCGAAATGAATCGCATCAATCGTCATTAAAGGGTTGGTTAAAAATAAAAAATTTTGACTAGCTATCCATAAGATTGGATAGCTCCATATAAATTGAGAAATGTTAACATCCAGCCTCTCATAATATATCAACAAGCAGACATGTATAGGATAAAACAAATTTCATCTCAAGAGAATGAGTCATAAAAATGTTTGTAATTGTTATAAATAATATAGATATAACCAACAGGTATGTCAAAACCTTGTTTTATATAGCAGTTGAAGTATAATTTTTTATTTTGGCTTACATTGTTTCAATGGAGTTGTATGTTTGTTTGTAAAACTTAAATTGATATTTAATCTCCTTTCATTTAGTTTTCTATATATTATGGATATGCCAAAACATATAAATTATCAATACCACTTTTATACAATTGCAATCTTGTACATCATCTCTATTCACATTTACCAAGCACAAGAATAACAATAACTTTATAACACAAATGCATATCTATATAACATTTTGCACATCTATACAAAATATTTGTACACAGCCACCAAACACAATGACAATAGACAATAATATAATATAATTGCACATTTATACATCATTTCGAGGCATGGTTTTACAAATCTATAGCTCTTTTTTCACTAAAAAAAAGTGCCATTCTCAAGTTTGAAATCAAATGGTCGACCCAACATTAGGTACTTAATAAACATACAAGTGAATATACCACAGTCTCTACTCTAGACCTTCTATTAAGGTACACCTTTTCTTAAATATATGAGGTGGAACAACAACATATCCTCGAATCTTCTCTTTTAAAGGCATAAAATTTGAATGCTTAGAGATAAAATGGCATGAAAATACATAAAGGAGCAATAAAAACTTCTATTGTTTGGTCAGAATATTAATTAATGTTGGAATCATAAAATACAATTATCTTATGAAGCAAATCAACCTTTGCCATAAACAAATGCTTCTATTTGAAGTTCATAGGAATATATACTTACACAAAAAATTGTATTTTTATTATAAACTAATTTTAGTCTGAGCAGAATTAAAAAATTATTTTATATCCATTACCTTACCCTAGCCCATAATTTATCACCAAGTAAATCATTCTTCACTCTTCATCTATATAACAACAATGACGAGTCCTATTGAATACCATCTGATGCAAAGATATACTACTGGTGTACACATCTAAGGGACTCCTAAAATCAAATATATGATATTAAATAAAAATAATTATTCCAATAAATTTATAACATAATGTGAATAACAATTGGAAAAAAACTTATAAAATAAAATATGCATTTACAACTGTACAATCCTATAAGTACTCTTGCTCATACTTGTATCGAAATTAATGAACCAACTTTAGATACTCATTACTATGTTGCAAAACCCTATATAATAGGTGATGCGATATTTTTATATCTTAAAATTAAGTGCAAGTATACACTATCGTAACAAGTAATAAAGGGATTTATAAAGTCAGATGTCGACCCCACAGGGATAATTTTTATTTTCTACCAAGTACTAAAATTATATCTTTCTTATAATTATTCAGAAAAATCAAATCTTAATTTTGCAATAAATTTAAGTAAAATAAAAGTGCAGAAAATAAATGACACAACTTAAATAGAATAAAAAGATAGCAATATAGAGAAAGCCTATGGTTAATTACTATCATTCAATATGTTTTCTAAAGATTAATCCTTTTAATATATATATCCGTCAATTCTTATTATTGGTCAAGACGCTAATGTATTCACAAGCCTCTTCCAAGGTCATGCAAGTATATTTTAATTTACCAAATACCTATATTTCTATGGTACTTGTAATAAATTAAGATTTATTAAGATTAAGTCTTATTGACTATACATGCCAATTAAGTATATTACTATCCTAATTCGAAACTTGCATATGCAATATTGAATGTTATTGTACAATCTTACATCAAATTATCTAGGTCTAAATATAATTATGCCTCTTCCAAATTTATCAAAATATTACCAAATCAATCACAATAATGATTAGATATAATGAAGCATTAAAAACAAATAATTTAAATAATGAAGAATTGATTCCAAATAAATATTAAAAAGATCCAACAATTAAACTCACATATTGAGTTCAAGTAATAACCCTAGAAAATAAATTTAGCTCATGATAACAAGAGAATTATGGCTGAAAAATAAAATAAACATGATACAACCAAAAGCAAACTAATATAGACGTCAATTCGCAGTTGGTTGATACGCTAAAGATTTGCCAATAATTTCTTGCTTTCTTGAATTCCTCTTACTTCTCTCTCTAAAAATTACTCTTATTCACTGTGTTATGGCTCTAAGAGCCCTAAGTTGTCTCTCCTTTAGGTTTGAAATAAGAGGCCTTTATATAGAGATTGATTAGAGTATTTGAGTTGTATTTCTTTTAGGTTTACTGTAGCGCGACTACTGTTTACTGGGGGGTACTGTTCACGAGACACTGTTCCCCCGGATACTATAGCGATATACTGTAGCATTTTATGTTTTATCTTGTTTTTCTTAGATTTTCATTCTCAATTACTTCATTGACTTCAAACCTACAAAATAACAATTAAACATATAAAAAGCCTAGTATTCTTATTAAAATTAGCAATTTATCAAGTTAAGAGAGTGAAAATAATGAATATAATTTACGCTTATCAATGTGTATAAGTATTGATATTATTAATTCATATTTTTTAAAACATGTCTCTACAAAATCATCAAGTCGGTCATACAGGAGTTCATTAAGCCATTTTTTATAAGAATCAATACCAGGTAAGCTAATATGCCTTAAACCATCCTACATCTAAGCCTAAAACTCCACACACACGGCCAAGTCTATTGATTGTGTTTAGATCCATGTTAACCTAAAAATCAGCGCACGGAGCCTCTACTTGCAATGCATTTGTGATCTTGTCAATATTTTGGATAGATTCATTGAACTCTTTAGCCTAATTTGATGATTTTATGGTTTATGGCTATGGTGATTTTTTATTGGCCATGGACAGTTGGATACTATTCTTTGTGAGCTTTAATTTTGTTAGTTTTTTTCTAGGTTGCAATTTGATACGAGGATTTAAATATATATGAATATGTGTATTTCTTTTTCCTTTGTGACTTCCGAAAACTCCCTGGCCCTTCATTCTTTCCCTTAAGTTTTCTTCATCATTTTTACTGTTTCTTAGCTAGTTGATATTCTGTACTGGAATCATATTACCTGTTTAGTTTTTATTTCCTAAATTAATTTTGGATTCTGCAGTTGCCATGTACCTCTTTGGTTTTCTCTATTCTGAACTTGCAGAAAATTTTGGTCAATCATTTCAATGATGTAATTGAGGTGCCTATGTATATATACATGTTTGCCCAGTTTATGGCTTCTTTCTACAGAAGGGCTAGTTTTATTTACTTTTGACTATGTGATGCAATTTCTACTTTGCTTGGAATATCTCATTATATGTTGCAATTGTCCTATTGAACATCATAAAGCAAGTGAGATACCATAAGATATATCCTTATATTGAATAAATTTTGAGAGAATATTGTACATAAACAAGCTCTTGTAATGCATTTGATTTCCATAAGATAAGATTAAAATTGTGAAGCCATTTTTTATAATGCATTTAATTTCTAGTAGTAAGCGCAAGGGCTAATGGCACAAAATCTGACCATTTGTTTATTTGACCTCATTTGTTTGTAGATGATGCACTGAGATTTAAGTTCAGTGGATAATAATATTGTGGACTTATATTTGTTGGGAATCTAATATACGTAGGTGTATGTATGTTTAATTACGTTTATTGCATAAAATATGTATCACATACATATTTAGCGCTGTGGAATAATTAAATCATATAATAAATACAATAAATAATATATTAATCATATTAATATATAAGAAGGGTTGAAAAATCACTATAACGTGTAACATTATACACATGTATTCTCGAAGTCCACATGAAAACTAACTCGTTGGCAGTTCTAATTACCAACTCAATAGACTTGGTAAGGTAGAATAGCAACCCCACATCTAGCACGGGATTAACTCTTAATCCCAAAATGGTTGGGTGTGTGTATTTTTTATTTTTTTTAAAAGAAAAAAAATAAAAATTGAAACAATTCACAATTGCTTCTCTCAACACCAAAATGGAAAAATGAAACAATTTCATTTTTTCATTTCTTCATCCTATCTCGACAGAACAAGAAAAACATTGAAACAATTTCAATTTGTTTCTCTCGATCTCTTCCATTTCTTTTCTTCTCTTGACACCATAAGAAAAATAAAACAATTTCATTTTTTTCTTTGCATTACCGACACTCACACTCACCAATTCACACACATCTCATATTATATATATATATATATATTAAAATAATATTATTATATAAATAAATAATAATATACAAAAAATAAATGGATGACAACTATATGTCATCTTTTAATATAATATTATTATATATTAAAATAATACATAATAATATATTATAATAAGATATTTTGATTATTAAACAATTAAATATTCAATATGTGAAATGATCATTTTGCCCTTCATGAATAGTTACCAAGTCTACCCCTTAGTGGGTCCTATCAAATTTCACACTTGGGTAAACTCAACTGAGGGTCCACAATACGCCATGTGTTATTATACAATTAGTAAATAATTATTATTTATTAATTGTTGTATTTAACACTTAAATACAGATATGCACGCATTTCTATGGTAGTGCTGGATATTGTTGGATTAAACAATTTAATCCGACGCGCTGCCCCGGTGCACAACGAGAGTACTCTATATCGCAGGACTCCCTAGGTCCACGAACGATTTGTCAAATAGAACTATTCCATGAGTCCGTGGATAATGCTCCATACATACGTCACGGATATTACAAATCAACGCGTTGAACCATACAAATTGACGTTACAATGCATATGTATAATCCTTCCGTCATGATATCCTAGATGTGCGGGGATATAGATTCTGTCAAATCCTCATGTGCTCATCCATCTCATATCCTGGATATGCGGGGATATAGATTATCACCGTCAAATGCCTAAGTCCACGCCCGATTCTTCAAATGGAACTATTCTATGAGTCCGCGAGTAATGCCCCACGCACACGTCACGGATATACAAATCAGCACGTTGAACCATGTAAGTTGAGGTTACAACGCATACGTATAGTCTTTCCGTCATGATATCCTGGATGTGCGGGGATATAAATTATCACCGTTAAATCCCCTAGTGCGCATCCATGTCTTATCTCCAGACATGTATCTCACTGAACAATATGTGCAAACTTCTTTGCCATATTGTTCTACCCTGGCGAAACTCTTTCCTGGGATTAATGCTTGTGGCCACAAGACTTTCTAAGATACATTCTCAAAGCATCTGGATACCTAACCCTATATGGGAGCTGACGGATCCCATATCTGTACACACTAAACTCCATAAGCACCAAACCATACTCAACGACACCCAGCAGTCACACCATGAAAGGTCTATGACATGCGTAGAACCAAAGTATAGTGGATCACTTATAAGCTCACCGAGGCACTCAGGTTAATAGACCACATACACTACTCAACTCGAGAGGACCTTTCATTGACGGTTTACATAGAGAGTCTATTGAAGGCCCTCGTGAGTCTGTCCTATATCGAGTCCTAACTGGATACCCATATGTCAATATGAGCTCCAAGCTCACGGTCGGCTAGGAATAAAAATCTGTACCCTATAGATATGACATATGCTGATCTATATAAAAATATCCACTGATAGACACGCATTAGCAGAAATAGATCAAGGACAATATTCGAGAACATACTTGCGCAACTGACATTTTCTAGCACCTGATTGTAACTCTTGTAACTATGCATATTCCCAGGTCTATGTCTATTACAGACAAGGCTCCAACTCTTGAATCTTCGCTGAGGATTTAACTGGCTAACAATTAGTTGTACTAACATTTAGCATTTATATCTCTCAGCGTAACCAACTATAGGCCCTTATCTAAACTCCTTTAGATCAGATCTAAACTCCTTCAAATTATACAATGTCTGTAATGTTATATTCCACGGTACCATTTAAATAAGTATTTCCAATTTAATGGGAATATACACATGTATAAATATAAAGTATATGTACATTCAGGGATAGCATGTAAACACCAACCCTAATAATATTCTTAGTCAAATTTTGAAGATGATCATAAAAATAATTAACCCTCATGCATATGATTAGCTTAGCAAACTACTAGCTAACAAGTAGTCGAGACATGAATTTGATCCAAATATTAATTGTGTCATGCAAACAATTTCACTGAGGCATTCAATAATTGGTTGTTGCAAGAGATAAAAATACTCATTCTAACCTTGCTTGAGCATTATAGAAGAAAGGTGATAGCTAGAATAACAATTATTGTTGACGAATTAAAAGATGATACATGGCGCATAGTGGGTCAAATGTTAAGTCAACCTTCTTGAATCCATACAAATAGTTAACCCTCATGCATATGATTAGCTTAGCAAACTACTAGCTAACAAGTAGTCAAGACATGAATTTGATCCAAATATTAATTGTGTCATGCAAACAATTTCACCGAGGCATTCAATAATTGGTTGTTGCAAGAGATAAAAATACTCATTCTAACCTTGCTTGAGCATTATAGAAGAAAGGTGATAGCTAGAATACAAAAAGAAACAAAGAAAAGGTTTTCCTTCTGCCACGCCCACATTTTAATGAAAAAAAAGAAACGTTTGTGCCATAAACATCGAAAAAAAGATCGAAAGCATGGTTGCACTTCAAGAAAAACAACACAATAAAAGACAAAGCATGGTATAATTATTATGGTACGTTGATTAATTATCATTCAGTGTTACATGGAACTAGTGGTATGTCAAAGCATTTAAAGAGATGTGTCGAGTACAACAAGAAGGTGATTGATGATCAACAAGAATTGTTTGATAAAGAACCTACTGGAGAAGAGGAAGATGGTAGTATTGTTGTATCCAGAGGATAAAGTCAATCATCATATCAACAAGCCCTTGTTAAAATAGTGGTGATAGATGAGCTGCCTTTTACTTTTGTGTAGAATGCCAGGTCAATATTATAACAGTGTGACAGTTTCTAGATTTGATGTCTCATCCTATAGAACCAAAATCAGAGATGCAGTTGAGTTGTTTGGTTTGAAGAAATGCTTGTTGAAAAGTTTGATTAATGGGCAATAAGTGAGCTTGACCACTGACATTTGGACTTCCATTCATAATAATAGTTATATGGTTGTCACAACTCATTTCATAGATAGTTATCGGCATTTGCATATGAGGATTTTGAGTTTTGCTCCTATTTCAAATCACAAAGGAGATACGATCGGGAAGCAGTTGGAGGATTGTTTGTTGGATTAGGGTATTGATAAACTATTCTATGTAATAGTTGATAATGTAAGTGCATATAATGTTGCCTTATCTTATTTAAAAAAGAGATTGAAAAGTTAGAAAGATGATTCATTGGTTTTTAATGAGAAATACATGTATGAGTGTTGTTGTACGCACATTTTAAACTTGATTGTAATAGATAGGTTGAAGGATTTAAATGAGAATGTGATTTTTATACGCAATGCAATGATATATGTTAGATCTTCTAGATCGCGCTTGCAAGCCTTTAAGTATTATATGGAAATGGAGAAGATTGAGTACAAGGGAAGTGTGGAGTTAGATGTACCAACTAGGTGAAATTCCACCTATATAATATTGACGACCGCATTGAAATTTCAAAAGGTTTTTAATATGATGGTAGATAATGATCCTTTATATGGAAGTTATTTTTTAGAGGAGAAAATTGAAAAGAGAATACAAAGGCCACAAGTCAGCTCGAATTGGGAGAATGCTAAGCATTTTGTGTTATTTTTGTAATTATTTTATGAGGCGACATTAAAATTTAGTGCTTCATTAAGTGTTACCTTTATTGACTACTTTAATGAAATTTGCATGATATATTCCTACTTAACAAAAATGAGTCAGAGTGATGGCTTTTTCTTGGAAGCCATGGCAAAAAAGATGAGGTTAAAGTTTGATAAATATTGAGAATCAACGGAGATGATTAACAAGATTTTGATAATTGGTACTCTTCTTGATCCACGACGTAAGATACAGTTCGCAAAAAATTTGTTTTGCAAAACTCTTTAGTGATGATAGTGTAAGAATTAAAGAAATGAACCGTTTTAGCAAGAAGTTATTGTTTAGGCTTTACAAAGCCTACAATGCATTGCATGGCAAACCACAATATGGTATACATCTAGTGCTAGTGATATTGATGTTAGTAGTAGGAGTAGTAGTACTAGTAGCATACTGTTTCACAATCGCAAGTATCCAATGGCCCCTTAACCTCACTAGTTCAAGATGTTATGCGACACGATGACCCATGGAGTGAATACATTGGGCTTGCAGAGGACGATAATGATTTAGAAGAAGTGCATGAGGTGAAAAAATACTTGATGGATAAACTTGAGAATCCTCACAACCTGCATTTTGATGTTTTACAGTGATAGAGGTTGAATGCCGAGAGATATTCGATTTTGTCACGTATAGTAAGAGATGTGCTTGCTATACCTGTATCTACTGTAGCCTCTGAAAAAACTTTCAGTATCAGAGGTCGTATTCTTGATTCATTACGGAGTTTGTTGACTTCGAAGGTAGTTGAAGGCTTGATATGTAGATAAAATTGGATACGATCTTTACTTTTGGTGGATAAAGTGAAGCGAGAAGAAGAATTGCTTACAGATGTTGAATATTATAATCAACTGGAAACAGGTAAAATAATGTGAATTACTATATCACAATTTAAATGTTTATACTTATGTTTTACATTTTTACTTATTTTCTTTTTGTGTAGAATTTGCGCATTTGTCGATGCAAGAGCGTCCACGGGCACCGACACCACATCAATAATAAAACTTGTTATTCATATTTACTTTGTTGGTAATATATCAAATTTTAAATATTCAATTTATTTAATTTTTTATTTATATGCTCCACTAGCGTAATAATATGTTAATTTTTTTATGCATCATTGCTGATTGTCAAATGCTTATTGTATTTGTCAAGCATCAATACTTATGTCTTAACTTTTATGCATCCTTGTAGTTTGCCAACCATTAATATTTATGCTTCATAAAATATTAAATTTTAGACTTAATATTTGATTTGATTTGTATTGCTTTCTAGAAAGTTGTTATTGTTGGGATTTATGCTTACATGTCATCCCATAATGTATAAATATATAGTGATAGTATTTATACAATTATTATTTCTAATAAAATCGTTAATATTATTTATTATTAAATGGTAAGATGCTAGTAACGTTTCAGACATTGTATGATCTGAAAGAGTTCAGATCTGGTCTAAAGGAGTTTAGATCAAGGCTAAGAGTTAGCAACGCTAATAATTATAAACACTAAGAGTTAGTGGCACTAAGAGTTAATAAGTTTATAAGAGTTAGCAAAATCTAAGAAGTTAGAGCCTTGTCTGGAATGGAACAATGACCTGAGAATATATTAATAATGACATAGCTGCAAGGAGTTGCAGATAGTGCTAGAAAATGTCATTATGCAAGTATGTTCTCAAACATAATGTTCCTGATCTAATTTCATCGATGCGGGTCTATCGGTGGAACCATTAATATAGATTAGTGTATGTCTATATCTGGATGTTCCAGATGGTTAGTCTTAGAAAATCATGAGCTTAGTAAGAAGCTCGTATAGAGATGCAGGTATTCAGTAAGGACTGGATATTGAACAGACTCACGAAGACATCCAATAGACATCTCATAAAGCCGTCAATGGAGGGTCTTCCAAGTTGAGTATTATTTGTGGTCCTTTGATCTGAGCGCCATGGTGGACTTATGAGTGATGCACCATACTTTGGTTCTACACATGTCAGAAACCTTTCATGGTCTGACCGCTGGGTGTCGCTGGGTATGGTCCGACGCTCATGGAGTCCGGGGTACATAGATATGGGATCCATTAGCTCATATGAGTGGGTTGTATATCCTGATGCTTCGAGATTGTATTTCAGAAAGACTTGTGGCCGCAAGCATAAACCTCAGAAAATATATTTCGAAGGAATAAATAATATCACAAAAGTGTTTGTGGATATTATATAATGAAATATAAATCTGGAGATAAGTTCATAGTTGAGCAAATAGAGATTTAACGGTGATGATCTATATCTCTGCTCTTCAAGGATATAAATGATGGAAGGATTATACGAATATGCAATAACCTAAACTTGCATGGTCTAACACGCTAATTTGTAATATCCGTAACATCTGTGTGGGGCATCGTTCACGGACGTATGAAAGAACTCCACATGACAAATTAGGTGTGGACCTAGAGAGTCTCATAATATGAAATGTACTCGTTATGCATTGGGTAGCGGATTGGATTAAATTAATTCGATCCAATAAATTTCAACAAAATAGAATAATTGTTTTAGGATCCCTCAGGATGCGCATTTGTCATGATTTAATTGTTAAATTCATCACTTAATTAATTAACAAGGGTTGTTAATTAATAGAATATTAACAAATGACAAAAATTTGTTCTATGATTTGATTTTACCTTTTCACCATTTAACATTGGTAGTAAAAATTAACAAGGTAAAAAGTAATTATTCAAAATTGTTTTGAATAATTAAATTATATATTATTATTATATTATTAGATAATATTATAATATATAAAGATCATGTCATTGTATTTTAATACAATGAGGGGCCTAGATGTTGGCCATTTAATTACTCATTATAATTAAAGTAATTATATTTATTTGGTAAAGATTAATTTAGGTGGCCATTATTCTAGTGCTTGGTTTAATTAATCATAAGTGGGAGACCAACAATAAAATTGGTGGAGCACTTCCTTTTGTTTAATCAAAGTGTTGAATAAACAAAAATTGATTTTGGCTAACAAATGAATTCATTCATTCAATTCTTGGAGAATAATTCGGTAATGGGAGGAAGAGAGGTAAGAGAGAGTTTTGAGTTTTGTTCTTTCAAGTATTGGAAAAATAAACAAACTTCTCTTCATCTCATTCTCTAATGGATGGCTAAAATGAATAAAATGAAAATGGAGATTAGATAATTATTTTTTAAAAGAGTTGTTCAAAATAATTATCATGTAGAAATTATTTCTAAGAATTATACAAGAGTTGTATAGAAAATATTTACCATATCCATTTAAGAAACAAACTTGTATTCAAAAGAGTTTGAATACATGTTGCTGAAAATTTCAAAACTAAGCTACAATTCTAGCTCTTTAATCACACCAAAAGTTATGGACTAGAATTGTTCAACATACACTTCAAGGTGAGCTCTTCACATAGATTGTTGAAGGACTTGAAGAATTTGTAAAGCTACCTTCGTTAGGTGAGTATTTTACATTATGTTTTTAGTACAATATTGTTCATCATATATATAATTGTATAATTGTTATACTTATGCATATATGTGATATATGTTGAAATTGTTAAATTAGGTGTATATGCAACATGCTTCCACTGTGCATAATAATTTTTAAAATTACGTATACACTCGTATATCACACACTCGATATCCTAACAATTATGTTGTATTGTATTGGTTGTGATGTGAATGTGAATATCAATGTAATTATTGGTATTTGTTAGAAAGCTGGGTTGGCGTTAGTTTAATGGTTTAATGGTTGAATCAAATATTTAGAATTATATTTAAGTGTTACAAGTCTACAATATTTAGCAGGTTATCATAATTCAATGGAATATCTAAAAATTAGGAGAGATTCTGTCATATTTTTAAAAAAAAAATAAGCGTATTTCAACTTAAAATTGAATTTATAATTACAACATTTAACGTAATTGGATTTGGAACAAATCGATTTCAAAATTAATCAAATTATAACATTTAACGTAATTAAATTTTAAATCATAACCTTTAACATAATTCAAATCCATAATATTTAACGTAATTAAAATCGAAACAATACTTCAAATTATAATATTTAATGTATTTTAACTCTAAATTGAATTTATAATTACAATATTTTGTTAGGGTCGGTGCTTATGTGTCATCCTTGAATGTACATATACTTGTGTATTTATACAAGTGTACATTCTCATTAAATCGCTAATACTCATTCATATGATATTATGCAATGTAACATTACAGACAATGTAGATCTAAAAGAGTACAGATCAGATCTAAAGAAGTTTAGATAAGGGATCATAGTTAGCCATGCTGTGAGATATAAATGCTAAATGTTAGCACAGCTAAGTGTTAGCTGGTTATAATACTCAGCAGATCCAAGAGTTGAAGCTTTGTTTGTAATGGGACATATACCTAAGAATATACTAATAACTGTATAGTTGTAAGAGTTGCAATCGGGTGCCAGGAAATACTAGTTATGCAAGTATATTCTCGAATAATTATCTCTAATCTATTTCTACCGATGCGGGTCTGTCGGTGGATACCTTTATATAAAGATTAGCATATGTCGTACTTATAGCGTATAGATGGTCATTCCTAGTTGACGTGGGCTTAGAGCTCGTATTGACATATAGGTATCCAATTAAGACTGGATATGAGATAGACTCACGAGGGTTTTTGATAGACATCCTTTGTAAGCCATCAACGGAGGGTCCTCTCGAGTTGAGTAATATACGTGGTTCTTTGACCTGAGTGTCATGGTGAGCTTGTAAGTAATCCACCATACTTTGGTTCCACGCATGTCACAGACCTTTCATGGGGTAATCGCTGGGTATGGTCTGATGCTTATTGAGTCTAATGTGTACATATATAAGATCCGTCAACTCGTATAGGGAGTTAGATATCCAGATGCTTCGAGACTATATCTCAAAAAGTCTTGTGGCCACAAGCATAAATCCCGGGAAAGAGTTCCACCAGGGTAGAACAATATGGCAAAGGAGTTTGCACATATTGTTCAGTGAGAAACGGGTCTGGAGATAAGACATAGATAAGTACTAGGGAATTTGATGGTGATAATCTAATCCCCGCACATCCAAGATATTATGATAGAAGGACTATACGTATGCGTTGTAACCTCAATTTGTATGGTTCAATGCGCTGATTTGTATATCTATGATGCGTGCGTAGGGCATTGCTTACGGACTCATAGAATAGTTCTATTTGATAAATCGGGCATAGGACCTAGGAAGTCCCACGATATGGAGTGTACTTGTTGTGCACCGAGGCAGCATGCTAGATTAAATTGTTTAATCTAGCAATATTCAGTAATACCACGAAATGCGTGCATGTCTGTATTTAAGTGTTTAATCCAACAATATTCAATAATACCACAAAAATATGTGCGTGTCTGTATTTAAGTGTTAAATACAACAATTAGTCAACAATTATTGTTTACTAATTATATAATGACATGTGGCGCATTGTGAACCCTTGGTTGAGTTTATCTGAGTGTGAGATTTGGTGGGACCCCCTAGGAATAGACTTAGTAATTATTCATGAAGGGCAAAATAATTATTTCACACTTTGATTATCTAATAGTTAAATAATCAAATTATCTCTTATTATAATATTATATTATATATTAATATTTTATTTAATAGTGTCATATAGCTGGCATCCATTAATATATAATATTATATATATATATATTTTTTATCATATAATATATTATATAAATATTATATATATATATATAAATATGAGAGAGAGATGTGTGCGAAATTAAGTTGGTGGTGCGTGTTTTTGCATTTGGCCAAGAGAGTGAAGAGAAATGGAGAAAGAAGAGGAACCGAAGAAGAAGAAAAAGAAAAGAAAAATGAAATTGTTTTATTTTTTTCTATGGTTCCGATTGAAGCATTGTGAATTGTTTCAAATTCTCAATTTCTTATCCTTTTAGAAAAAAATGATATAAATACACACCCGCCTATTTTAGAGATTAAGAGTTAATCTCGTGCTGGATATCAGGCTGTTGTTCTAGCTCACTAAGCCCACCGAGTTGGTGACTAGAATTGCCCACAGTTGGTCTCCATGCGGACTCCGAGGAAATACGTGTATAACGTTACACGTTGAGGTGAGTTATCTACCCAGCTAATATATTAATGTGATTAATATATTTATTTATTATGTTTATTGTATAATTTACGTTTCCGCTACGTTAAATTCGTATTTGATACGTATTTTAGGCAATAGACACAATTGCACATGCATACACCCACATGTATTAGATCCCTGACAATAATGGTATCAGAGCCATTTAGGGCATATTTGAGTGTAGTTTGAGTGAATGGATACAAAAGATCCAATGTAAATGGCACGTTTCAAATGTTGAAACGGGTATGCCAAAGGGGAAGCATTGGGTGCTACAGCGCCAGTAGGCTGGGGCCACAGTGCTGGGGGTTTGACCTCTTAACGCTACAACGATGACATTTGGCGCCACGACGGTGTACTGCTCACTTGAACAGTTGCACATGAACAATATTTTTTACTATTTATATCTACAGTGTTTTGAGCAGTATTTCAAAATTAATTTTGCATGTGTAAATTTATGAGGTGTAAATTTATGAGATGTAATGATAAAAATTATCAAACTACATTATAAATCAGGGTTTATGAGATGCAGTGATAAGAGTTATCAGTCTGCATTATAAAGCATAATTAATTTTTGTGTTGGTAACCACAATGAGAGCCCTACTGATGGGAATTAATTGTGTTTGTATAGAAAAATTAATTAATTGAGAATCACCCTTCTTAGAAGAATGAAGACCTAGAAATAAAAATCTCTCTTAATCAGATTGAAGAATATTACATTATGAGATAATATTTTATTTTGATCCTATTGCTACAGCGCGAGGGACTTGGTCGGTTGGGCTTGGACTATACCAGTTAAACATGAGATGAGAAAAATATATGCAAAAATATTGTCCAATATTGCTACAACATGATGGTAGTATCGGTAGCATATATTTAATTATTGACAAGTTAATCTAGAATACACTTACACGATATTGCTACAGCATGAGGATAAAGTGTATTCAGGATCAAGTGGTAAGAGTTGCATGAGATGTAATTGACAATTGTTGTCTACCTGTTGGGTTTACAAAGGCTAATATTGCTACAACGTGAGGCTCGAGTAAATTTCAATGGGATCTACTTCTTGCTGTATAGTTTTAAAAGGTTTAAACTATCGTCTTTCGTTTGAGAGATTACTAGGATTATGTAAAGCAGTGGAAGGGCGTTTTAAATCGAAAATGTATAATTTGTATACCCATGATTTAAAATGTTCTATTAGTGCTTTAATGATCATTCTGCTTACATCTCCCGTTAGTTTGGCCTGTTAAGTTTAATAGCCACTACGAACCAGTTGGAGTGCATAGTTGATGCAGTCCAACTCAAAGGTACTAGAAATTACTCTAATCAGCAGATGAATCTCAGAAGTGATCTAGATTCAGAAAATTTTAAATTTTTTGTTGATCAAAGTTTGCAGTAAGGTAATTCTGATAAATTCTCTCTAGAGGATTGAATAGAGAGAGTGTAACCCTCTTTGTTCAGGATGCTTCATTTTCTACTCCAAGTATATCTGGTGAGACTAAATTTGTGAAAAGAATAAGATAAGGCAGATTCCCAGCATCAATCCTCAAAGGCAACATTTATGCAAAGATCAACAAGAGAGAAAAGTAGTTGGAAAGTGTTTCAACTATAGTAAGGTTGGGTATTGGAAATCCCTCTACACTGCATGTGAGGATACGCACCCAGTTATCCTGATAAGCGGGGACATACCGATCCCAATGGGCCATCACTGGTCCAGGCCTCCCAAGTGGCCTCCATTCACTCAAAGCATACCCCCAAGGAATCGAACCCGGGTGGGTTATACCACCTCAAGATGCCTAACGAAGGCCAGCCCAAGTGGTACAAGGACGGATTCGTTAGGCATCTTGAGGTGGTATAACCCACCCGGGTTTGATTCCTTGGGGGTATGCTTTGAGTGAATGGAGGCCACTTGGGAGGCCTGGACCAGTGATGGCCCACTGGGACCGATATGTCCTGGCTTATCAGGATAATTGGGTGAGTATCCTCACACTGCAAGCTTTATAAATGTCAAGAAGACTCTCACAGGTTTGTGTTTGACAAACATAGATATTTTTAAGGCATAAGATGCTAGTTCAAGCTGGGTATGAGATATCACATATCCCTCTCATTTTTGTAATATGTTGTAGGGATTGACAGAGACTTCAATTGAACAGCTTGTGGAAGTAAAGTTGAGACTAAAAAATGGTGATTTCTTGCAGGTCCAAGTTGTTGGGCAACATGACTTACTTCTTGTATGCAATACAATAGTTGAATTGCATAATTAGTATGATGTTTTATTAGCTGAATGTCAGTTAATAAATAGACATCATATATAATTAGAAATGTCTCTAGATCGAAATCCTTAAATGATACGGAGCTGTGGTATATAAGTTTAGGTCATATAGATGTGAGATGCTTATCCGTTTGGTTAAGGATGGTTAGATTTCTTATCTGACCATAAAGACTTAACCAGTTTATGAATAATGTATTCACGGAGATGACCAAATATACCAGAATGTACGTCACATCCCTTTGATTAGATCAAGGTAGTGAGTACATTAACAACAAATTTCCTGATTGTTTAAGGAAGAATGAGATTATCACTCATTATAGTTCTTCATGTATTCCACAATAGTATGATATTTTAGAAAAGAGAAATCGAACTTTATTAGATATGGTTCGATTGATAATGAGTATTACCGATCTATATCTGTGAGTATCTGCTCTAAATACAGCTGCTTATTAAGCACAGTTCCATCAAAAGCTGTTCTTTCCATTCTATATAAGATACAGAGAAGAAAGAAGCCGTATCTTAAATAAGTTAAGACTTGAGGTTGTCCTGCTTACGTAAGTATTATGCAGTAGGGTATCTTATTTTGTAAGAGTTACTCAGTAGGATAGATGTTTATGCTCAAAATATAACGCGGCTATTGCAGTATAGATTGAGGTGTCGATCCCACGAGGAAGCTCTTGGCAAAATAGGTTAGTGAAGTAAAATATTAAAGCAGTAGCAAAGGGTTAATTGATTTAAACGGATGAGATAGAATTGTCTATGAATTGAGGAAAATGTCTTATGATGATTTAAGCAAGGCTTTGAGAATCACAATTATGCTTTATAAATCTACTCTATACTTTGATTCGATATTTATAACTCAACTGAAAGTTTCACATCCCAAACAATCAATCGGAAGGTATGTAATATATAGCACATTTGATAACACATGTATTTGATTTAGTTAAACTCTTTGCAAGCATTAACACACATCATGTTATTTATACAAGTTATCTAAGATCGACAATATATCATTTTGACAATATTATAGTAAAAGATTAACTTGAATATCAAACATTTATTGCCCTTACATGTTATCCAAGATCGACAATATATCAAATTGACAATACTGCAGTAAAAGATTAACATATAAAACAATGTAACCAGTAACAATTATAAATCAACATGAATCACATAAGAAAAGCATGACTGAACATATATGAGACATGAGAATTATAACCTCTGGATTATAGAAAATAAAATAGATAAGAGTTTAATCAAAACCAAACTTACAACATTTATAGCTCTTGACACCGAATCAAAGCATGGAAGTAGATTTACTACACATAAAAGTTCATCTCTTAGCCTTGCTAGGAACTCTAGCCTAAATTACAATACATGTTAATGAGAATAAAAGAAGAGAGAATTTTCTATATAAAAATGTCCTAAGGGTCTCCTTATATAGGCAATGAATGGTCATATGTCATGGATGACATCAATCTTCAATAATTTTAAGCCAATAACTCGTGTATCTACTTGCAGCACGTTTTTGATAATGTAAATGATCAATTTAACTTCTGTAGCCGACATGAAAGTTGTAGAATTTTGACTCTTCTTTCTATAGGCACTAATTTCATGCAAATTGGATGAGTATCCAATGAGATATGAGCAAAATTCCAAAGATACATCAGAATTCGGCCAACAACCATTTTACCCACTTGCAATGCGATTTGGTCCATGATAACGGCTGATTTGGACTTTATCATAAACATACGAGTTGTTGATAGTTAAGTCAGCAATTCACAGCTTCAATAATTATACCAATTGAGTACGTAGTTTGGGAGATACGGTCCAAATACGTGAGTTGGGTCAAGCTGGGTAAGAGTTGTAGTCCGATTCTGTTGTATCTCAATTTTTGGCCCATAACATGTTGGATTTGGCTTTTTCACTATTCTTCAAATTTGTGTAAGATTGAGTCATGTTGCACCAGGTTCAAGAATTTCTTCATTTCGATTTCTACATTGACAGTTATGTCCAATTTACCTAAACTTGTCCAAATAACATTCATTAATCACAATTTAAGGAGAACACTTTATTTCAAGCTAAAAATACAGAAAATACTAAAATTAGTGACATTAAATGGTGATTGAATCTTTTAACAACATGCATTTTCATGTGTTCATCAATAGACAACACCCAAGAGGTACAAGTATAGGTTCATTGAGTATCCGTAAATTCAATAGGATACTAGTTCTATGATTCAGAGAAGCGAAGTGTGTTCGTTTCTCGATAGACCACTATTCTTGAGGAAGAGTTTCTCGCGGATCGTGGGAATCACATAAAGATTGAACTTGGTGAAGTCAATCTAATAATCAATGAACCAAGGATGGAAACTAAGGCTTAATTAAGCAGTGACCTTTTTGCACATTTTCCAGAAATTGAAAGGATGTCTAGGTCACCTTTTTTGCATGGTTGATGTCTGAAGGTGAACTTGGAGTTTTCTTGGTAGAAGAAAATCATCATTGTCCTATAGGGAGACGATGTTTGACATCAATTTGGGAAGCAGCAAGAAGCCATGAAAACAATATTGACTCTATGTATCAGAATCAAGTCTAGGACTTGGTTAAACTACCCGTGGGAATTTTTCTCATTGGTTATAAAGGGTTTACAAAGAGGTTGTGGAAGCCAGATGGAAGGTAGAGACCTTCTAGGCTCTATATTGGTTCTGGAAAGGTAATCCTTGGTGATTTGGCATCATTAAGAGGAAAACTTTGGACCAGTAATGATGTTAAAGTGGATTAGTATTTTATTGGCTCTTGCAGCACATTATGACTTTGAGGTTTGATAGATGGATGTAAGGATGACATTCCAGAATGGATATATCGAGTAAGAGATATTCATGGAATAGCCTGAAGATTTCACGTCCAGCCAGACTTCTTGTCTAGCGTGCAAGAAAGGTCAATGGGAACGTAATAGTTTTCTTAATGCTCTTTATGGATAACATACTCATTATTGCGAATGATATCAGTATGTTAAAATCGGTCAGAAGTAGCTTGTAAGAATTTTTCCATTAAGAATTTGAGAGAGGCTTCCTTTATATTAGGTATACACTTTTATAAAGATAGAACTAGAAAGTTGATAGGACTCTTCCAAATTATTTAACATCAATAGCGTCTTGAAAAGGTACAGTTTGTTAACTATGAGATAGTTAACGTATCTTTCAGACCTGGTCTTCATCTTTCAAGGAGAGTGTCTCTTTAGATGAAAGATGAGAAAGTTAGAGTATCTAATGCACCAGATACATCAGCTCTTTAGAGATTGATGTATGCTATGATGTATTGAGACCTAAGATCAGTTTGGCTGTAAGAGTTACGAGCTGATTTCAGTCTGATTCAGGTGACCGCCATTATTGGTAGTCAAACATATCCTAAGGTACCTTCAGAGTACAAAGGATAAGTTTCTTAAAAATTGAGAAAGTAACTTGCAAATGAGAAGACGCACAGAGTCAGACTTCTAGTTTGACCTAGATGATAGAGAGTCTGCATCTGGGAATGTGCTTATTCTCATTAGTACTAAGTGAGTTAGAATTACACCAAACTGGGATTCACTGCTAATTTATATGGCGCAATAGAAGCAGCAGTAAAGATTCATAGGTTTATCGCTGGCCTTGGAAGAGTTCTACGATAGATGGATCCTATCCTATAGTTTGCGATAAAAGTAGGCCGTTGTACAAGCTGAAGTGCCAAGAGGACACTAGTACTTTAATTATATTGAGATGAGTCTCACATGACTAGAGGGATCTTGGCTAAATGAGATGTGATTATTTGTAAAAGTGCTCTATAAATAATTTAGTGGACCCACATTCTAATGTCATGACTCCAAAAGTGTTTATGAAACACGTAGAGTCGATGTGTATGAGATGCCATCAGGAATGACACTAGAGCAAGTATGAGACTGTTAGGGTCGGTGCTTACGTGTCATCCCTGAATGTACATATACTTGTGTATTTATACAAGTGTGCATTCCCATTAAATCTCTAATATCCATTCATATGGTATTATGCAATGTAACGTTATAGACATTGTAGATTTAAAGGAGTTCAGGTCAGATCTAAAGAAGTTTAGATAAAGGTTCATAGTTAGCTATGTTGAGAGATATAAATGCTAAATGTTAATACAGATAAGTGTTAGTTGATTATAATACTCAGCAGATCTAAGAGTTGAAGCCTTGTCTGTAATGGGACATAAACTTGGGAATGTACTAGTACTTGCATAGTTGCAAGAGTTGCAATCGGGTGCTAGAAAATGCTAGTTACGCAAGTATGTTCTCGAATAATTATCCCTGATCTATTTCTGTAATGGGTTAGAGCCTTGTCTGTAATGGGACATAGACTTGGGAATGTACTAGTAGCTGTATAGTTGCAAGAGTTGCAATCGGGTGCTAGGAAATGCTAGTTACGCAAGTATGTTCTCGAATAATTGTCCTTGATCTATTTCTGCTAATGCTGATTTGAGTTAAGTAGTATACGTGATCCTTTAACCCGAGTGCCTCGGTGAGCTTATAAGTGATCCACCATACTTTGGTTCCACTCATGTCACAGACCTTTCATGGTGTGATCGTCGGGTATGGTCTGATGCTTATGGAGTTCGGTGTGTACAGATGTGGGATCCGACAGCTCGCATAAGGAGTTAGATATCCAGATGCTTCGAGACTGTATCTTAGAAAATATTGTGGCCACAAACATAAATCTCGGGAAAGAGTTTCGTCAGGGTAAAATAATATGGCAAAGGAGTTTGCACATACTATTCAGTGAGATACAAGTCTGGAGATAATACATTGATGAGCACTAGGAGATTTGACTGTGATAATCTATATCCCCGCACATCCAGGATATCATGACGGAAGGACTATACGTATGCGTTGTAACCTCAACTTGTATGGTTCAACACGTTGATTTATATATCCCTGACGTGTTTGTGGGACATTGCTCATAGACTCATGGAATAGTTTCATTTGACGAATCAGGCATAGGACCTAGGGAGTCCCACGATATAGAGTGTACTCGTTGTGCACTGAGGCAGTGTACTGGATTAAAGTGTTTAATCCAACAATATTCAACAATACTACAAAATGCGTGCGTGTTTGTATTTAAGTGTTAAATACAACAATTAGTCAATAATTATTATTTATTAATTGTATAATGATACGTGGCGCATTGTGGACTCTCGGTTGACTTTACTTAAGTGTGAGATTTGGTAGGACCCATTAGAGGTAGACTTAATAACTATTCATGAAGGGTAAAATAGTCATTTCACATTTTAATTATTTAATGGTTAAATAATTAAAATATCTCTTATTATAATATTATATTATATATTAAAATTTTATTAATGGTGTCATATAATTGGCATCCATTAATATATTATATTATATTATATTATATTAATATTTTATTATAATTTTTATTATATTAATATTTTATTATATATATATAAATATGAGAGAGAGATGTGTGTGAAATTAAGTTGGTGGGTGTGTGTTTTTGCATTTGGCCGAGAGAGTGAAGAGAAATGGAGAAAGAAGAAAGAAAGAAAGAAGAAAAGAAAAGAAAGAAGAGGAATCGAAGAAGAAGAAAAAAATGAAAAAATGAAATTATTTTATTTTTCTCTATGTCTTCGATCGAATTAATTGTGAATTGCTTCAAATTCTCAACTTCTTATCTTTTTAGAGAAAATGATATAAACATATACCCGCCCATTTTAAAGATTAAGAGTTAATCTCGTGCTGGATATCGGACTGTTGTTCTAGCTCATCAAGCCCACCGAGTTGGTGACTAGAACTGCCCATGAGTTGGTCTTCGTGAGAACTCCGAAGAAATATATGTATAACGTTACACGTTGAGGTGAGTTCTCTACCCAACTAATATATAATGTGATTAATATATTTATTTATTGTATTTATTATATAATTTATGCTTCCGCCGCTTTAAATTCGTATTTAATACGTATTTTAGGCAATATACACAATTACACATGCATACACCCACATGTATTAGATCTCGACACATTTAACGTAATTAGAATTAGAACGAAATAATTTTAAAATTAATCAAATTATAACATGTAACGTAATTGAATATCAAATCATAATATTTAATGTAATTCAAATTTATAATATTTAACGTAATTGAAATCGAAACAATATTTTAAATTATCATATTTAATGTATTTCAACTCAAAATTAAATTTATAATTACAACATTTAACGTAATTGAATTTGGAACGAATCAATTTCAAAATTAATCAAATTATAATATTTAACGTAATTAAATTTTAAATCATAACATTTAATGTTACTCCAATCCATAATATTTAACGTAATTGAAATCGAAATAATATTTTAAATTATAATATTTAACGTATTTCAACTCAAAATTGAATTTATAATTACAACACTTAACGTAATTGGATTTAGAACCAATCAATTTCAAAATTAATCAAATTATAACATTTCACATAATTTAAATTCAAATTGAATTTGGAATAATAACATTAGCGTAATTGAATTTGAAATAATAACATAATTTTTTTTCATTTTTTAAAAATTAAATTCGGAAATTCTCGACTTAATGTGACCCGACTTGACCCGAATTAAAACTATATTATTTTAATTTAAAAAATCCAGAATTCCTGACCCGACCTAAAAAGTGTCCCAAACGGGACACTTTTCGGCATCCTAATCGGTTTCGAGTATGGTTCAAAAATTTTCAAACCTGACACGAACCTAAAATTGTCCACCCCTAATATCATCCATGAGATCGGTGAATTAGATGTTCAACTTCACAATATGATATAAATTGAGTTCCGTTCCAAATATTTCTGATGGGATATGCAACTTTGCTGCCATATGATAGCCCTTATTCTTCTTATGTTATCTTAACACCAACTTTTTCTATGTTTCTAAATCTTATACAAAATTACAGAATTGTTAACCATTAACAGAAAATTTTATATATATGTGAAAGTTGTTATATAGTGTAAAAACATACCAAATCCTCATCATTTTTAAACAAAACCTATTCAACACCTTTGACAATGGAGTGCCCCTGCTAAAGCAATTCAAGAGGCATAAAAAATGACCACCATCAAGACGTGCAAATATCGATCCACAAATCAAAATTTTCCCGTAGATCCAAACTTGAGATAATAAAAGACAATAAATTTGCATCAATAAATGGTAGTTCAAACACTATAAATGATTTCGACACGTTTTGCTTCTTGAGAAAAAAATTAATTAGTGTATGAGTAGATAATTAAATAAATTAAACTAATTAGTAACAACTAATAAAATTAATAACAAATTAAATATATTAAATAGCATTAATAATTAAATATATTAATAACTATATTCTATGTACTAAATTAAACCAATTTAACAACTAAAATTATTAATAATTAAATATATTAATAATATAATATTAATTAATTTAATTAATAACTAAAATTAAATTAATATCAAATTAAAGTAAATTTAATTAAAACAAATTAGGTGCCGCCATATGGTAGTGCACATGCATTAAGCGCACGCGCTACGTGCGTGTGATGGTAAAAAATAATAATTTTGTCATATTTTCGAGGTTCCAAGCCATTCCACCTATTTTTAAAAATTTATTTATTTTTTGCAATATCTACTAATTTTACACATTATCACAATATAAATGATCATTAACCGAAAAAATTTATAAACTTATCACATATTTACAATTTTTTTTTAGTGAGAATGTATGGGTTGGTAGCCGATTTATAAAATTTCGGTGAATATTTTTAGGTGTTTATTAGTTTGAGAAAGTGAAATGTGCTCTTAGATGAGAGATAGGAGAAATTGAATTGATATTGACGAGGAGCAAAAAAGTCATAATTTAGCCTTTTTGAGTATAAAAGTAGGGGTAGGTAAATTTTGATTTTAATTTAATTTGGTTTTGAACTGAATCGAAATCGAACCAATTGATTTCATTTATATGAAATCGACCAATTCAAACATAAAAAATCGAATTGATTCGATACAATTTTTAATTTTTTTCATAATTTTTAATTTATTTTAAGTGTTTTTTTTTATTTAAATCGAATCAGTTAGTTTCAAATAAATAGAATTGACTAAAAATTAAATACTAAATTAAATAGATGTCCAACTTTATATAAAAAAATTAAAAATTAAAAAAAATCATAAAATAGCTGAAAAAAAATAACCCTTTAAAATGCCAGTCATTTTCGAAAATTTTCCCTAACATTTTGGTAATGTAGAGCAAAGTTGACCCAAGGACGCAATAATAAACAAAAAGCTTGTTTTGTCAAAAGAGGAACCTCTCTCACTTGCAAATCCAATCCAAATTCCACCACCACCAACTTGTACTTGTGGTGTGTGACTTTGTTTCACATATAATTCGCATACATAATATTAGAAAAAGGAGCTAAGTGGGCCCCCTCTCGCCCAGTTTATTTTCATAACTACTGAATGTGGGACCCATTACTGCACAAAGCCACATATAACATTCCTCGGAGCCCCTTGAGCGCGTTCTATTTTCCTTTTTAATTTGTCTAAATATTTTCAACCCTCGGCTAGTTCAATTCAAGTGTAATTTATTTATTATACCAAAATTAAAATTTAAACCCCATCGTTTTTTTTTTTTTATACATGACATATGTATTGATTTATGTTTTAATAATTATTTATTATCTCTTTTTTAGTTTAAATTACTTTTAAATGAATGTAAAGTTGAGAGTGTGAGAATATTTTTTGTATAAATTTTTGTATATAATTATATTATATGTACAAAAAAAATTTATACACATAAACTAATGTGATATTATTATATTAAGAAGTCATAAGATTCATATTTTTTATTTGGTTATTTTTTAAACTTTAATTTGTATATTAAATTAATACATGTAATGTTATGTAAAAAATAATTATTATAAAAATAATAATGAATTTACATTTTGAGTTAAAACTGTAAAAAAAATCTTGTAATAGGTATAATAACTATTCATTCACATCTTATTGAAATGTTTTTATGGCTAAAAAATTAAATTTGATTATTATAATTCTCGTAGAATATAAAATGGAATGACAATTTGATCAGAAATATGCATTAATGGTGGATAGAGCGTGGTAAACACGCGCAGCAGAAGCTCGTGAGACAACGTTAGTAATACAGAAAGAAGAAGAACCGGGTAGGATTAAAGTGAATTGAGAATTAAGAACACAAAACCCAATAAAAACACCTTCCCCCAAACTTCAAACCTCAGTACTCTCTAATCTTATCTATAAATTAACCCCAACTTTAATATCCTATTTATTATGCCTAAAAAATAAGCTCACCACAAACCCACAGACGAAACCCCAATTCGTGAATCAACGCGAACCCCCTCTTTGCTTGATTTCACACTCTAGATTTCGAAAACCAAAACCAAAACAAGAAGAAAAAAAAAAAAAGCAATCCTCTGACAATTCCAACAACTATTATTTTCCCAAAAAGAAAAACAAATTTATACGCACAAATTTTAAAAAAAAAATTAAGAAAACAAAAATGAGAAGTAGAACGAGTAGAGAGAGAAAAACTGTTCGTTCTTTGTTTGTTCGTTCTCTAAGTTTAAAATCAAATATCACAATCTCCTCTTCTTTCTTGTTTTCATTTATGTATTTTCCAACACCAACAACAATTATTAATAACATTCATTTTTACTATTCGTTATTTGTTATTATTGTTATCGTTCCCCAATCCAAATCTCACCGCACATCTCAATCAATCACGCACACCAAAATCCAATATTCAAAAACATGATCGATTCTTCTCTACAGACAGGCGCTTTGGATTTTTTTATCGTTCCTCATTTTGGTCAAAGTCCAAACCTAATTTTTCACAAACGCTAAACGTCGATTCGCTTACGGCCGTTTTCTTCAATCCAGCTGCTAGAGATCTTAGGGTTAATGGAGGCTGGTTCCGAAGGAGAGAAGAAGAAGCCACCGGAAGGTGAATCTAAGACCAAGCGCAAGATGAAGACTGCTTCTCAGCTTGAAATTCTTGAAAAAACTTATGCTGGTTCTTTTTTTTTTCTCATTTCATTTCTACTTAATTTTTTTAGTTAGTTTGTATTTTTTATTATTTTTTTAACATGAATTTCATGTTTTAACAGTTCATGCTTATCCGTCGGAAGAGGTACGGGCGGAATTATCGGCGCAGCTGGGGTTATCTGATCGGCAGTTACAGATGTGGTTCTGTCACCGGCGTTTGAAGGACCGGAAGGGGCCACCTGCAAAGCGTCCGCAGAAAGATTCTCAGTCACCAACGCCAGCTGGCGAAAAGGAATTGGCGGGAAGCGAGTTCGTGCGCGGAGGAGTGGCAGTTAAGAGAATTGACGCTGACGTGGCTGCAGTGAAGAGGTACTATGAGTTGCCCATGCCTATGCTGGCGCCACCTCCACCACAGCCGAGTATTGCGGAACTGAGAGCTATTGCTTTGGTCGAGTTGCAGTTGGGGGAGCCATTGAGAGAGGATGGGCCCATTCTAGGCAGGGAATTTGATCCTTTGCCACCTGATGCTTTTGGAAGACCTATAGGTAATATGTTTTGGGATGAATTTGATAAAATTTAGGTACTTGTTTAGGTTTTTGGTTTTCTTGTATGCTTGGTTAGGCATAATTATGATGTTGGTTATTGAGATATGCATTACTAGTTGAACATATGTTCCGGACTTCATTTGGCATCAGTAAGACATTTCTTTTAAATGGTTAAAAGCACAGAGGTACTTGTGTGTAGTGTTTAGTTGAAACGGTCTGAAGCACTATCTTAGATTTAATCTTCTAGGAGAATCACTTGATGGTTGAGTTTCAAAGAAGTGTTTTCTGAAATAGAAATATTATCTGAATGCTTCCTGGGGTTTCATTTGTAGATTTTTTTTTTCCCTTTCTAATAGTGGTTCTAGGTGTTATTGTGAATGATGGTTTACTCAAAATCACTTTCTATAAAACTCAGAAAAGGCACCTGAAGTTCGCATTATGTCACAGTTTTTAGTTGAGGGGTTTAGAATTAGTTATAGATGGACTTGGATAAACCTTTACTCATAGAAGGTGTTGAAGTTAAAAATGTTTGACGTAGGTGGTAAACATTTTTTTACCTCTTGTCTTCTCTGCTTTTGCTTCCATGGATGCAGTATGTTACTATCACATGGTGGTGTTTTGACTTGATGGGTTTCTATTTATGAAAATTGAAGTTGGATGGATTAATGTATCTCGGTTGGTCTATTCTTGAATTCTCTTTCTTCTCATTATATGTGGCACAATTGACATGCCATCTGTGTAGAAAATTAATATAATAGTTGTGATTTTGCTTGCTTCAGTTTTTATGCTTTTTATGTGCTGAAGGTACTCAAGAGTGGTTTCCCTATTAACTTGCTTATACTACAACAGGACCAGCAACAGTGGGGCAACATAACCACCCCGGACGGCCTTTTGAGGCCAAGCTATATGAGCGAATTGATGTGAAACCGGTAAAGGTTAGCTGTGCTCTCTTTTTATATGCCATGGCTACAGTTTTTTTAGTAATGTTTAATCAGGAATCCATTGTTTATTCTGTTATGTGAGCATCTTTTGACTTAGTATGAGCTGCTCTCACTTTTTAAAGCGCTGATAGAGTATTTGACACTTAACTCTGATCTGGTTGCCTACCAGACTGGTATTGATGTTAGAAAGAACTTTCAAATGCAAAAAATTGGGACTGGTAAGTATGGCATGCCAAACTGGAAAGATGATGAATAGTGCACATAGAAGACTGGTAACATGGAATGTCAGAGGGTGTCATGGCATGTTAAAAATGGTGATACAATGAATAATGCACATAGATCATAAATCAATTTTTCTTACAGAATTTTATCTGCATTATCAATATTGGAATTCAACATAGGTAATGTCAGTTGATATTGTAGTAAAGTGCATTTATCTGAATCCATGTGTTTTTAGCTTGTCTATTTGTAAGTTCTCTTCATCCTTGTTCCAGCTGCCCAGTTAATCCTTATCTCGCTGAAAATTACTGCTCGTATCACTTTTCTTTTTCAAAAAAAAATTTATTGGAACTTTTAAAAAAAAAAATAAAATAATGGCAGGATATGTTCACACTTCAGCCTCAGGCCCCCACGAGAGCTCTCCATGAATATCAGTTTCTCCCAGAGAAACCAACCGTTAGAACTGACATACATGAGAAAGCTGCCTCATCTTACCACTATGGTTCACCTCTTGATGCTTCAAATACAAGGAATCCATCATTACCTACTGGGCACTCATTCATGCATGGGAATGAACAAGTATCTTCCGGATATAGTTTTCCAGGTCAGCTGCCTAGTTTAGATCTTTTGTCTCAACAAGGCCGGAAGAGCCACCTCTTTCCATCTGTTTCAGGAGAGTATGACAATGTTTCCTGGAAGAACTCTGATGTAAATACTGCTATGGATGCTCATGTTGCTGCTCAGCCAACTACAGCACTGGACTTATCATCTGAGCGGAGAGTCACCCATGATGATGATGTTTTACGGATAGAAAAGAAACGCAAGGTATTTAATGCTTAATGAAGTATTGCATGCTTTAGATTATGGATTTGCATCTCATGTATGCTTGTTTACTTCTTGCAGAGTGAGGAGGCAAGAATAGCTCGTGAAGTTGAAGCGCATGAGAAAAGGATTCGTAAAGAGCTAGAGAAACAAGATATTCTGAGGCGAAAGGTCTGGTTTGACATTCTAACTTTTCTTCAATAAAATCCTCAAGTGGTATACTGATATTGTCATTTTGTGTGTTAAGAGAGAAGAACAAATAAGGAAAGAATTGGAGAGACAAGACCGTGAAAGGCGAAAGGAAGAAGAAAGGCTGTTGCGGGAGAAGCAGCGGGAGGAGGAAAGATACCTAAGGGACCAAAGACGCGAACTGGAGCGGAGGGAGAAGTTTTTGCAGAAGGAATCGATCAGAGTATGTTTTGGAGCCTATTAGGTTTAAGTTCTATTTTGGAGCCTATTACTTTTAAGTTCTATCTCTTAACTTGGTGTATGAGGGTAAATAACAGTTGATATTCTCTGTGTAATTAGGCTGAGAAAATGAGACAAAAAGAGGAACTGCGCAGAGAAAAGGAGGCAGCAAGGCTTAAAGCTGCTAATGAGAGAGCCATTGCCCGCAAAATGGCTAAAGAATCCATGGAACTCGTTGAGGATGAGCGCTTGGAACTCATGGAGTTAGCTGCATCAAGCAAGGGACTGCCTACAATATTGTCTCTAGATTTTGAAACTTTGCAAAATCTTGATTTATTTAGTGGTAGATATTCTTAAATACCCTTTTTTGTTTATTTTGCCAATTTTTTGTCTTCTTTTTTCATCCGTAAATTTGACCAGTGGAAATCAAGATAGCATATCCTTAATCTTTGATTAAATTCTTATGTGTTATTGCATGTTGGTCCGTATATATATAGAAATATAGCAGAACGTTAAAGTATGGTCTGGAAACTTCGAACTTTATTCTAGAGTAATATCTGCGGTCGTGGAAGATTTGAACTTTCAAATGATATTCCTAATGCTACTTTGTTGCCATATTTAATGGTTGAATGTTTGTTTTATGGGCATCAATAATTATTTATGTTTCAGATATGCTCTGTGTTTTCCCACCAAAATCTGTGCGACTGAAAAAGCCTTTTGGAATCCAACCTTGGAATTATTCTGAGGAGAATGTAGGAAATCTTCTTATGGTGAGTTGGAGTCATTAGTTTTCTCATGTTCATTTTGTTGATTTTTCTGACAAGTAGATAATATTTTATTGAAACTGGAATGTGACTTTGCCGCATGTTGTAATTGGGATGGTATATAATAATCTTTTTGTTAGTTTTTTGCCATTCTTCTATATAATTATATGGTAAATGAGACACATGCCAAAAACAGTGAAGAAAAAAGTCAATTCTGTACTTTATATTTTCAATCCCTTCTAGTTTGTCCACAATTGTACATCTAAAAAATCATATCGTTTCCACATTTTTATTTCCTTTCTGATGCATTTGTTAGTGATGCCATTTTCTTCTTTAACCAGATGTAGCATTTTGTTCCTAAGTTGTGCAGTTTAATCTCTTGCTGTATAATTCTCTATTTTCTCAACCTGACTTCGCTTCTCACATAACTAATTGAACATGTTGTTAGTCCTTCATGTTGCCCTTACTCTGTAGTCCTTAATTTTATATGAATATTTGTGTTATATGAGAGGCATGCTAGATTGTTTAAGGAAGTAAGTTCTTGTTGAAATGAAACATTTTATTTGGACATTTTTCACCCAATTCATATGCATTGCTGCTATGCAGTTTTTATCCTTTTTTGTTGTGTGTGTTCTCTTAAGGCTTTTGAAATGTAATTTATACTTTACAGGTTTGGAGGTTTTTGATTACTTTCGCAGATGTACTTGGGCTTTGGCCTTTTACTCTGGATGAGTTTGTTCAAGCTTTTCATGATTATGTAAGTGCTTTAATATTATTATTACTATCTTATTTGGAGATCCTTAGTCTTTTGGAGGTAGGCACTGTTTTGGTTCATTCTATTCATGCGCATTTGCAATTCTCTTATTGTTTAGGACCCACGGTTGTTGGTTGAAATACATGTTGCTCTTCTAAGATCTATAATTAAAGATATTGAGGATGCTGCAAAGACTCCCTATACCGGGCTGGGAGCAAATCAAAACAGTGCAATTAATCCTGGGGGTGGCCATCCACAGATTGTTGAAGGGGTAAGCTGCTGTTCTATGGTTTCTTGTTACTGATCCTATTTCCTTAGTTATTGCATAGGCTTGTTCTTTTCACTTATTTTTTAAAAATCTTCATATCTCGTGTTAGGCATATGCTTGGGGATTTGATATATGCAGTTGGCAGCACCACTTAAATGCATTAACATGGCCTGAAATATTGCGGCAATTTGCTTTATCTGCTGGGTTTGGGCCAAAACCGAGGAAAAGGAATATTGAGCAAGCACGTGTTCATGATGACCATGAGGTTTATTCCTTTTGATTGACAACATGTTTTGACATATAATTAGCTGTTCATTAGAAGCAATCTAGTCTTTGTTATAGTATAGTTTCCCATTTAGTTCATTATCTGTTTTACACTTGCATTAAGAAAGTCTCAATCCATGAAAGTATTGATTTGATGCAAGTATTTATGTTTGTTGGCTGAAACAAAAGTGATGCTATATAGTACTGAAACCAATATTTCCAGATGAGTGGCCATTTTAATTGCTTTTCCATTGGCCAGCTCTATGTGCCAAATCTTGTATATTTTACTGTTCTCTTTATTGGTCAGACATATTTCTTTAACAAATTTCTACACGTCTATTATAGATAGTGGTGCTTAACTTTGGAACTGGTTAGTGCAAGCTTTTTTAAGAATAGTAGTTTAACCTCGGTTGGTTCCCGCATTTGATTGATGGGAGCTATGTGCCTGAGGTACTCAATCCCAGTCTCTAAAGCAACCTTTTGCCTCTCAAGTAAAATCCCCACAACAGTTGTATCTAATAGTTTATATCGGAGTAACATATTATTTGTGTGGTTTAGACAGGAACCAGATCTGTGTTTGATATGAAGTCTTGATGAGATAAATTCAGTACTTTATATAACTGGATATATAGTTGTTGGTGCTTAAATGTCTGCACATTACACAATGGCTTGTGTTCCTATCTCCTCATCACCATGGTTGTTGGTTCCATTCTTTTCTTGTTTATTTTTTAGGTAGTAGTCTAACTTTTAGTTTGATCTTGATGTTAATATTCTATAATGCTTGTGCTAAGATATTTCCGTGATGCTGCAGTAGAATGGGTTTATGTTAAAGCAATTATCTTGTTAACCGTAAAATGCAGTGTGTATATAATCTTTGGTTTCACATGTTCGTAGCCATTATTTTCTATCTATAGCTTCTGGTGGAAATTTGTGAAACGGATTGTAAAGCCTTCATTTTGAGAATCCCCAAGCATGTGATTGTTATTTATTCAACCCAAAATCAAGCTGATGTATTGCAAGAAAATAATCCAGAGTATACTTTATCAAGATATCCTCCATTTGATCCATTTTATTTTATTCATTTTGTGCAAGTGCAGGGTAATGATGGTGAAGATGTAATTTCTAATTTGCGCAGTGGAGCTGCAGTTGAAAATGCTGTTGCTAAAATGCAAGAAAGGGGTTTCTCAAAGCCACGTAGATCTAGGCATTGGTTGACTCCAGGAACTGTTAAATATGCAGCATTTCATGTCCTTTCTCTTGAGAGAAACAAGGGCCTGACAATATTAGAGGTTGCAGACAAGATTCAGGTATCTGTAGAATTATGAACTATACATACTACACATTTTATGTTGCAGATATTACTCATTTTTCTTTTGATGCAAGAAATCTGGACTGAGGGATCTTACAACAAGCAAAACACCAGAAGCTTCTATCGCTGCTGCTTTGTCTAGGGATACAAAACTTTTCGAGAGAACGGCTCCTTCAACATATTGTGTACGTGCTGCCTATAGGAAAGACCCAGCTGATGCTGAGGCAATACTTTTGGCAGCCAAGGAGAGAATTAGAATATTCAAAAGTGGATTTGTAGATGGAGAAGAGGCTGATTATGCTGAGAGAGATGAAGATTCTGAAAGTGATCTAGCTGAGGGTCTTGAGGTTGATGATATGGGTACCGAATTGAATTCTTATATGGGTACTGAATTGAATCCAAAGGAAGAGACCCCCAATTCTCAGGAAGCAGACAATTTTAATAGACAAACTCTCTTGGAAAATAGAAAGGAGAGTAAAGAAGTTATAGGAACTCCACAAACTGACTTTGGAAGTTCTGGTGGGCGTTTGTCTTCAAAGAACTCAGAAGGCTTTGATGGGGTAAAAGGAACTAGTGCTTTGACTGATCAGTCCATGGATGCTGCTGAAATCTGCAATATTGCTGGTTCTCCTGATCAAGCAGAAATAGATATTGATGAGAGCAACCTGGGTGAACCATGGGTTCAAGGACTAATGGAAGGTGAGTACTCTGATCTCAGTGTGGAGGAGCGGCTCAATGCACTTGTTGCTTTAACTAACATGGCAATTCAAGGAAACTCAATTCGTGTTGTGCTTGAGGTATCTTTTTGTGAGTGCTTTCTCTTGGATGTTGACTGTGAAAAGTTTTGTTACCACTGCTTAATCTTTAATCTGAAAAGTGTTTTCCAGGAACGCTTAGAAGCTGCAAATGCATTAAAGAAGCAAATGTGGGCAGAGGCACAGCTTGATAAACGACGAATAAAAGAAGAATATGTGTTGAGAATGCATTATCCATCATATATGGGGAACAAGGCAGAACCTAATCTTGCAATTTCTTCAGCCGAGGGTAGGCGAAGCCTGTTTGTTACTGTTGATGACAAAAGTAATGGGATGTCGGTAGACCTTAACATCCAGCTTGAGCGGTTAATTGATCAGCAGAATGATCAGAACTACAATAATAGTATGCCACCTGAAAGGAACTTGCAAACACAAGATTATTCTGTTGGTCTAGATAATCTTGTTTATCAGCAACCGGGATATGCTGCTGAGAAGTCACGGACACAACTCAAATCTTACATTGGTCACAAGGCAGAAGAAATGTATGTCTATAGATCGTTGCCTTTTGGTCAGGATCGCAGACATAATCGTTACTGGCGTTTTATCACATCTATGTCTTGGAATGATCCCGGATGTGGCAGGGTCTTTGTTGAGTTACATGATGGTCGTTGGAGACTAATTGATTCTGAAGAGGTAGCATTCTCTCCAAATGTCTTTTTGCTGTCTTTTATAAAATAATTCTTTGATGCCATCCCTGCATGCATCTCTTTGTTTAACCTGTGTTTCTTTTTATTTGGCTTGGAAGGTGCTATTCTTCTTAACCTTCATTCCTTTTATGGTATCAAAGGCAAGAAATGTGTTGCACATGCAATCTGTCTTTGAAAAGCAAATAATGACTTAATAGGCCATCTATCCTTTTTCATTATAATTTTTTTTTTTTTACAATAAAACAGTTGATATATAATATAAATTACATATTTTTGCTTCATCATCCATGTATGTCTAATTTTTCTTTTTATATATTTATTTTTTAAAAATTTCTTTCACTATTTTGTGCAGGGTTTTGATGCTCTGTTGGCATCTTTGGATGTTCGTGGGGTTAGGGAATCTCATTTGTACTCAATGTTGCAGATGACTGAGATGTCCTTTAAGGAAACTGTTAGGAGAAACAAGCAGCATGTTAACACAGATGTGCAAAATCAAGAGGCTGTCAAAACAGAACCTATTGAAATCGCTCCTTGTCCTGTTTATGGTGTTGGCACTGATAGCCCCAGCAGTTCTGTGTGTGGTTCAGATTCTGATATGTCAGAGACATCAACATCTTTTTCAATTGAGCTTGGTAGGAATGAAATTGAAAGAAATGATGCCTTGAAGAGATATCAAGATTACGAGAGGTGGATGTGGAAAGAATGTGTCAATTCTTCAATATTCTCTGCCATGAAGTATGGGAAGAAAAGGGGCAAGCAATTACTTGGTGTATGCAATTACTGCCATGATATTTGTTCTCTTGTAGATGATCATTGTCCGTCTTGCCATAGAACCTTTGGTAATTCTAAGAGGAACTTAAATTTTTCTGAAATTGTGGCTCAATGTGAAGGGAAGCTGAAGACAGATCCTTCCTGTTCTTCATATGTTTCAGTTTCTTCTCCTTTAAGAATTAGATTGCTCAAACTGCTGTTAGCTTTGGTTGAGGTGAGTGCCTTCAATGCTTTCACTTGAATAATGGTAATTTCTTATGTAATTCTGTCTAACGTTTAGTTTGTTCTTTCAGTACCTATATCTTTTATGGGAAAAAAGAGTGGTCACATTTAATATGGCTTATGGTATATATTTTGTGGCCACCAGGTTTATGTTCCACCAGAAGCTCTTCAGCCTATCTGGACTGACAGCTGTAGAAAATCTTGGGGCATGACGCTTCACTCGGCATTATCAACCGAAGAGCTTATTAAGGTTTAAAGATTTGTCTTTTCTCTTCCCAATAGTTTCAACTAGTTACAAATTCAGACAAATTTTCTCTTTTAAATTCTTCCTTTTCTCATCTACTCTTTGATATCAGACATGCCTTTTTTCCTCCTCCATTTATCTTTCATTATTAATACAGATTTTTGTGTTTCTTATTAAGAAATATATATATATATATATATATATATATATATATATATATATATACACGCACTTCATTTGTTGTTTAAAATGTCTTTGGAACTGATCTCCTGCCAATGCATCATTTCTTGATTCTCAAGTAGTTGAAGGTCAATGCATCTCTAGCGGATTTATTTTATTTTGGATGAGTTTCTGAAAGAAGCTATAAGTATCTACAATTAAGTGAAGCTAAAATCACCAAGTAACCTAAAATTAATAATTAATTCAATTTAGATATATCGTGTGTGGGAATTAATTCTTTAATCAAGCTATAGTCCTTGAAACTTTGGTACATCACAAATAGAGTTTATATTTATAGCGGACCTTAGATATGACAAAGTATATGAAATAATAGTTTTTGAAACATAAGGTAGTCCACCACTAGCCCAACAAATTCTAGCATAGATGAGAGGAGGTGGGTTTTGATTGCTAAAGTTGTTGAAATAATTAAAATGCAGGGTGAATTTATCTTGGAAAAGAACCTTAAGCAGCAAACTAGCTCATATGGCTAGCTTTGACTGTTATAAATAGCATAGATGTACAAGGAGAAACGAAAGGAAATTTATTGATAGACTGAATTGAGTGAGAAGAAGTAATAGGAAGTACCCAGATAATATAGGAAGAAGAAGAGAATGAAACTTTCAGGAATTTGGAGAAAGGGAGAAGCAAAAACCTATGATTCTTAAGTGAATGTCACTTGATTCCTGATGCAGCTAAGTTGCATCACTTGTATGGATGTGAACCTCTGATTTGTCAGATAGCATTAAAAGTGCAAGAATTGAGGCATATTAGAGAGTCCAGAGGTGAAAGAGGGACTTTGTGATTCAGTTTTTTTAAGGGCAACTTTTGAGAAACAGGAGGGCTAGAGTGCGCCTTTCACTAGCAGAAACAATTCATAGTGAAATTGGACCAGTAGGGGTAGCTTCTTAGAAGTTCCACAACTATTTCTGATTTTTTCTATTCATCTGTCTATCAAGAAGTAGATTGTTATTTTGTCCAAGAGATTTATCATTATAACTCCTAATATCAACTCATTTATTGCCTAAGTTCTATTTCTTTATCTATGTTCTAAGCTAGAGAACGTATGCTGCTGCATGAGGGGGAATGTTGGAACCAAATTAGGAAATTCTTTTGTAATTCTTTATAATTAACTCATACAATAACAATGTAGTCTCTATATTTTCACTTTGAATCTATTGCTATTTCTCTCTCTAATAACATGTCCTTTTCCTATTCTTTAAATTAATTTTAGATCTTGTTTATACAATTCAGTGTAAAACATGTAATAAGATGATGTAACTGGGATTCTTTCTGCAAAACATCTGTACGAAAGCTTAGAAAGATGGTTAAAGTTTTGCCTTTCAAAATTTTCCAGAGTCTGACACAGCTGGAGAATGCCATAAAGAGAGACTATTTATCCTCCAACTTTGAAACAACTGGTGAATTGTTGGACTCATCCAACATACCTGCATGTACTGCCAATGATCCTTCCAGTCCCAAAATGGTTTCTGTACTACCTTGGATGCCAAAAACAACAGCTGCTGCTGCTTTAAGGCTTTTGGAGCTTGATAGGTCCATAACTTACATGCCGCAGGAGAAAGTGAAGACTCAAAAGGACAAAGGAGATCGAAACATAATAGTGAGTAACCTTTTCCTTTGGTAAATTTATTCTTGAATGAGCAGATTCAACATAATTTTTTCACGTACAAAATATGACCTTACATCATTACATGCCCATTAATTAGGCAATACCAGATGTATCTATCAAGGATTGCTTTAATCTATCAGGGCTAACGTTTGCCTCGGATTTCTTTTTGTGAGAGATAAAATAAGGTAAAGAGTTAAGTTAACAGATTTTATTGATGAAGAAAAATTTTAAAAATCAGGAGTGGTGTTTAGAGAACGTAAGACGATCCAATATTTTAATGGCTGTAACTATATGTTGAAGGCAAGTGGTGAATTTGAGGTGTCTTTTGGTGCTTGAAGTTGTAAGTATGCACATCAAAACAACTGCTATTTTGTGAGAGGGCATGGTTTATGCTTTATACTACACAAGGGTTCCTCAGTGGAGCCTAACTAGGAATGAAGTTGTATGCCAAATATATGTAGAAATTTGGGGTAACATTTATAGGGGATCATTGTCCTAGATTCTTAGTGGAATTAACACATTCAACTGTTTGAAATTTATCAGTCCCAAGGATTGTTTTTCTGACATGCTTCTTTCCTGTAAACTTCTTAGAAGCTTTCATCAAAAGGTGCTGTTGTGAAGAATAGCAGGGATGATGGAATGGCTGAAACCCCAGGCCGCCTTAATTATCTTAAAGAACTAAATTGGTTTGATGTGGGGGTTGGATTAACTGGTTCTAACTGTGGGCGAGGGAGTCGTGGACGCATGCATACCGGAAGATCTCAGAGAAGAGTCTCTGGTTCCAGGACTGAAACTGGTAAGAGAAGTACAAGCAGAAATGGTGACAGATTAGGGCCAGTACTGGTATGGAAAGGGCAAGCTCGTAGACAAGGAGGGCACAAACGTGGTCGTCGAAGTGCTAGAAGGCGACACAAATCAACAAAGAAGCTGGCTGGGGAGAAAGATACACTGAAGGTAGGCATATTTGAGAAATCAAGAGATTTAGCTGGGGTTGAGTGGAATGGTGATGAAATCACTCGATTGCGAGGGATGGGTACTGAAAATCCTAGCAGTTCAGGGGGATTGGAGTACAATGATGAAAATGGTCAAGCAACAGGAGATGAATGCGATGATGCCATGTTTGATGAATATGCTGGTGATTTTAGTGGCAGGTTTAATGAATTGCAGGAGGGAAGTGATGATAATGTCGATGGCAATGAAGACGACGATGAGTACGAGGGCGACAATGGTGGAGAGGATGAGCAAGGGTATGTGAATGAGGACTCAGATGAAGAGGGAATTGAAGATGGAGATGGAGACCATGATGAAGGTACAGTGTTATCATCCTCTGATTTCAGCGAGTAACAGGGCCAACTTGAAGAGAGTTGCTGATGTACAGCAAATATTTTCATAGGAGTATTGGTTTGCTTCGATGGTGCATCACTATCCTTGTAATCACAACTGTCTGCGGGATGGATAATTGTTCATAGCTCCCCAGCTGTACTAAAGTTATGTAAATGAATGGCATGGCCCCTTAACTGGCCTCTCTAATCACTCGATTTAATGCTAGAGCCGTTTGATTGCAAGGCGTGCTACCTGTAACGATATGCCCTATTTTTTTTTAAATTAATTTTTTTTGATACGATGTCGTCCGCCTGACTAAATGTTAATGGCTAGGCGTGAACATCTTTCATCCATGACCCTGGTGATATAAGCAAATTACATTTAAACTAGCGAGTGCATTCAAGAAAAATTCAATTTGCTGTTTCGGGTATTATAAATTCATTCAAAATAAAAGAAAACGACATTAACAAAACTATGTTAGATTTACTAATAAATATGACCACCTCTAAAGAGTGTAAAATAAATAAATAAATAAATACAAAGTTAAATTTATTGTGATTGGCATAACGTTACGCTGTGGTATAAATTTTGATGAACTCGGCATTATTTATTCAATGGCTGTCCCTGAAGGTCCTTTTTGTACCTGAGAAAAATACGACAGCAAGAAATGATGCAAAACCCGCGACTAGTGACTACCATAACTTTGGAAAGATCGTTGACCACATTACTCCCACGTATTTAGACGACAGCTTACAACAAAACCTACACAAGGATTAAGAAACTATCAATTAAGTGTTTAGAAGTATAAAAATTTAATTATACTGTAACCAAAGAACCAACCCCCCACGGAGAACCCGCTCTGTTTCTCGAAGATACATGGTGATCTCGCTGAAGTATATTCACAACAAGTAAAAGTGTGCTTTGTTTCTCAAGTATTTGCCCATGTCATATCTCACACACCAAGGAGTTTCTTGATTCCAGCCTTCTGTTCAGCAGTCAACATTGTTGGGAACTTGATGTTGAATTTGATTCTCAAATTTCCTTTCTTTGATGGATCCTTTTGAAGTGGCATCCCTTCCCTTGGGACAACCTCCTCGTAATTGGGATGAATCACGTTATTTATTGGAATGGTTAAATTCCTGCCATCCAGGGTTGTAAGGTGCACTGTGTAACCTGTCAAGGCTTCTGCCAGAGATACCTTTTGTGTGACAATCAAATCGTTTCCATCTCGAGTGAACACACCGTGAGGCTTCTCATCGATAATGAAGACAAGATCTGCAGGTACAACATTCGGCTGTTCATTTCCTTTCTCTGGGAAGGTGATCTTTGTCCCCTTCTTCCACCCGGGCTTCACATCAATAGTTAAAATTTCTTCCACCTGCATTGTCTTGCTGCACCATACCCACAAAAATTAAGTTATCATAAAGAGGAAACCCTTGAAGACATCAAAGAACATATGACTTTTATCAAGAGATACTAAAATGAGTACATCAAGGGAAAGCTTGAAAACAAGCACCATCAATATGCTACATCTGGTTCGTAGAGAAGATTTTGTCAAAAAAGAAAACAGACGCACAAATGAGATTTGACATTTTGACTAACTCCATATCTAAAATTTTTCCTCATCATTTTCTAAGGTTGTAATCTAATGGAATAGGCTAGACATAAAATCAGCAGATTAGAATCAAACCAACTATTTTAATGAAAGAATCTCTTGATATCATGTATCAAAATCAAGCAAATAATGAGCTCTAAATTCTGTTTCATTGAATCACCCAACAGAAAGAGGACAGTGGAAACAAACCTAAGTATAATGATTGTTATGCCAAATTAATATTTATTTCTCAGTCAAATGTGAGAGAAGGGATAGCAAGACGAACAAGGATAGTGTGCTCTGGGAGATTTCTTATTGACAACATCATGACAATGTTAGGAAGGGAAATAAATATACTAGACCACAGAAGACAAGATAGCATCTATCTTAAATAAATTTAAAGGAAAAAGACATTATGTCAAGATTTCTAGTTGAGCTAAGTTAATCTAGTGCTGACATCGAACTAATGTAAACTAAACAACAGTAAGAGAAAATGTATAACTTTTAAACCTTTTAGTACTCCAGTTCTAAAGAGTTGTGATGTGTATCACTTGCTTAGATAAAGCAAGAGCCTGAATTTCCTTTCTAAAAAAGGAAAGAGTGGACCACCCGTTTAGTTTGTTCAAATTGAAGAATCAATCAAGATTGCAATCAGGTTAGGATGTTCATTCTGCTTCATGACCAAAAATATATTCCTCTGTGTACAATCCAACAATCGAGGCAACCAGTAAAACCAATACCAATTATATGTAATAGCAGCCAAACAAAATTATACTTTTTAGCCACTACTATATTTTACAATGCACTATCCAACCAATAAAAGCTAAATTTTTAGCAAAGAAATTTTTACTCTTCAGAACCATCAAATAATAAACCATTAGTCTATATTAACCAGAACAACTTAGTGATGCCCAATTTGATCAAAACAAATATATAAGAAACCTAACATTCAAAATCATGAAAAATAAAAGCAAAGAACCATAATTATACAACTGCAGACAGAACAAGAATAACTCCAATAACTCCTATCAGAAACAAAGACATGAAACAGACAAACCGTTTATTACAGCAATAGCCACTTACCCACTTATATCAACAATCTCTCTAGAGATCTTCATCTTCTTAGTAGTTCCCTTATAGAGATCCTCAAGGCTACAAGGCAACCTATTCTCGATTGGAGGCGCTTTTCTTGGTCCACCACCACCCATTGATCCTCCTCCTTCACCAAATGGACCAAATATATCATCGCCAAGTATGCCACTTGAAAACCTTGACCCTCTCATCCCTCCACCACCTCCCATGCCTCCAAATGGGCTTGAAAAACCAAAAAACTCTGCAAAAATGTCATCAGCATTTCGTGGATTGAACCGAAATGTTGTGGGCCCTTCTCCGGTGGAGAAGAGGGATGCTCCACTCGGACTACCAGCATCTGGTGGTGGCATCTGGCCCTTTAAGGCCTCTTCGCCATACTGATCGTATACTGCTCTTTTTTGAGGATCACTCAGAACCTACTCAAACAAAGAGTTTCAATAAAAAAACAATATACCCTATATTCAATTTATGTATAGTCTTCAAATGCAACATAGAGAATCAGTGACATAACCAGCAATAAAACCATCAAACGATTTTTTTTTTTCCAAAAATAAAAGTTATTCTATTAATTTATGATTCTGTTCTTGTTATGTGTGTGTACACAACTAGGCTGATATTCCAGATTGTGATATGAGATCTTTTGCTGATTAATGTTCTTCAAAATATACACTTCAGACTAAACAAGCCACAATCGGATAACGAAAACTTCAAGAATATAAATCAATCCCACAAATCTAATATCATAAATAACCATTAAAACACATACAGACACACAATTGGACGACAATATTGAGATACTGGGGCCAAAAAATAAATAAATAAAATTGGAAGTTGATGAATTGAAGCAGGTGAGAAGAATAAAGAACAAACCTCGTAGGCTTCAGAGATTTGCTTGAACTTAACTTCAGATTCTTTCTTGTTATTAGGATTCTTATCAGGATGCCACTTCATGGCAAGCCTTCTATGAGCCTTCTTCAAGTCATCATCTTTAGCATTCCTATCAACCTGCAATATTTTGTAATAATCAACTCCCATCTTCTCGTTCTCTTCTTCACTTTCACTAACTTCAGACTCTTGAATTATTACTTTGAATGGGTGTGCTTCTGGTTTTGATATTGCTATAGCTATGATTTTTGGCTTTCGGAGACAGTGATGATGATGGGTTATAATAGCTTTTGCATGTGGTTGTTGCAAGCGTTTTTTTCTTGGACGAATTTGGAATTCCGTCGAAGGTTCCAGAACTCACGGTCACAGCAATTACTTTGTTACAGTGCTGTAGATAGGGATGGCATGGCAAAATGTATGTGGCACCAGGTACTGTAAAGAGAGAATAAATTTTATAAAAATAAAATGGGATGCGAGAGAAAATTATATTTTAAATTATTAATAGGATAGAGATGAAATTAAGTTTTTTCACCCAATTTTTGTTCTGTGTTTTATTTTATATAAATATATTAAATATAAATTTTAATATATAATTATATAATTTATTAATTTTTTTATTTTATAATTTGTATTTAACTAGGTTATTAAGAATTATTTTAATAATATAATTTTATAAATAAAAATTAAAAATATTTAATAAAAATACATAAAATTTAGTATTAAAGATTTTTATTTTTTAATTGAACCGCCAGTCATCATGAATTTTATTTTCTCAAACTTTTATTAAATTGTTCAATTGTTCTCTTTGTCTTCTCTTTAAATTTGCTCTCTTGTCTCAAATAAAAAATTTAAAATTACAACAAAATTAATTTTCGTAGCATCTGAATCTCTATTTAGTATAAATGATAAATTTGTAAGTTCTCATTGTAGCAGATTACATCCAAAGACATTAAAAGCTTTGATGTTTGCTCAATATTGGTTATGAAAAAATTAAATGTATGATATATAATTATTTATTATTTGTAAAAAGTTTAATTTTTTATTTTATTTAATTTTAACCAACTAGTTCATATATGGTTTATTTTTATTATCAAGTTTAAATTTAAGTTTTTTTTTAACAAAAATTTAATATCACATATTTATTGTAGATACTAATAGAGGTAAACTTTAGACTAATTTCTTGTAAAGTTTAGTTGTGTTAAACTATTTATTACATTATTTTAAATAAATTAATAAGAATCTAAAAGAAATTTTTTTTTTAAAGAATTGAAGTCTCAATCTCACGACGTTTGATGAGAAAAAATGAAGTAATTAATAGGAAGATAAATGATACTCGACACTAGAACATTATTTAATTTTTTTTAATTTTTTGTTTTATTTAGTATTTACTTAAAAATTTATTTATTATTCACATTATTGAAGAATAATATCATATTATTTTAACTTGTTAGTTTGATTTATTTTTATCATAATATAGATTAATTTTATATTATTAAAATTTGTGAATATAAATTAATATTTGATATTAATAAAAATGGAGAATGAGGCAGAGATAAGAAAGTCATTTTTTGTATGAGAATTCTCCATCCCCACTTATAGGGATTGCTCATCCTCGCCTCGCTAAATTTGTATGAAAAATTGGATAATAATGAGATTTAAAATAAAAAATGAGACAAAGTATAAAAAAGGCCACCCCACCCCTACACTATTGTCATCTCTAACTTTAAAAATTGAATTTCTACAAACCATTGATTATTACCTTGTTGTTCCATTAACTTGTTGCAATAAGGCTCAGGCCCACACCCTCATTTTAGGGATTTTATATTAGCTATTTACAACACTACCTCACTAAATCTCAATTTGAGCAAGAAAAATATATTAAGAAATTAAATTATTAATTTACTATATATTCTTATTTTTTAATTTATTATAATTAAACAAATTAATTTAAATTTATTATTTTTAATTATATATATTAAGTAGATTTAAAAATTTTATTGATATTTTTATGAAAAAATTAGAGATGAAATTCATGTTGACATTATTTTACAAAGGTTTCCTAATATATAATATAAATTTAATTATATATTAATTTATATAGTAAGTGATCTTATAAGAAATTATAAGAATTTTTTAATAATATATTATTAAAATTCAATTCAATTATAAGTGTTGAAGCGGAAGCATACAAACAAGCAATATAACCTCAGCAATAATGTGCAGAACAAGTAATTAAGTAATTAAAGAAAGAAGAATAGAAAAAGAACACATAGAAATTTATGTGGTTCGACAACTTGCCTGCGTCTATGGTGGGTCAATATCACTCATTGTTATTATTAAATCACAAGGCACACACAAAGTACGTCTTTTACAAGAAAGATTCACAAAGAACGTCTTTTACAAGAAAGATTCACAAAGAACATTCTCTCTTACAATTTAGGAATTTTCTCTCACAAAATATGTTTAATCACAAAGATTTTCCCAAGCTATTACTAAGGTTTCTTATGTTCTCATAAAGATATGTTTACAAACTAATAGAGAGCCTTTTATAGGCTTTAGGATGTCCTAAGTTTACCTTAAATATGTGGGTCGTATTAGAGAACCTTGAAGCAAATGAGAGACGAAACAAGTCGTAACAATGATTTTTCCAAGCTATTACTAAAACAAAACCCGTCATCGAACTGGGTGCAGCAGTGCTGGTCACCTGGCGCCGCGGTGCTCAGGTTCTGTTCTAAGCGCCACAAAGCCCACAACTGGGCACTGCCTCTTCGTCTTTCGCCTCCTTTCATGTCCGTCTTCGATCTTTACATACCCTATGCACTTGGTTTGCTATCAAAATCATATATCAATGATTTTCAATCAATATTCTCACAAATTCCCTCCTTGATTCAAAATCATCCACAAAGTAACTCGATCTCTCATCTCTGCGTCTTCGGTCACCCTCATAAAGTAGTGACTCCGATTAAGTCCTTACATATGATGAACTTAACCGAGGGTAGTGGCTTAGTCAACATGTCAGTAGGATTTTTAGACGAAGCTATCTTCGTTAGACTAACTTTATCACTTTAGACAATCTCTCAAATGTAATGGAGCCACACATCAATGTGTTTCGACCTCTCATGGAACACTTGATCTTGTTTAGGTGTATAGCACTCTGACTGTCGTAATATACACCGGTGTTCACATCTTTACTAGTCAATACCTCCACGCATATGCCTTTCAACTGCATGGCTTCTTTAATAGCTTCACCAATAGCTATGTACTCCGTCTCTATGGTAGATAGTGCAACCACATGTTATAGAACTGATCTCTAACACACACTACACCCAAACACTATGAATATGTGATAAGCGTAAATTATATTTATTATTTTCACTTCTTTAACTTGATTAAGTGCTCATTTTAATAAGACTATTAGGTTTTTTATATATTTTATTATTATTTTATAGGTTTGGAGTCAATGGAGCAATTGGGGATGAAAATCTAAGAAAAATAAGGCAAAACATAAATGCTACAGTAACAATGATACAGTAATCACTACAGTGTTTTGTGAACTGTTATTTTGCTACAGTATTGCTGAAAGTGGTGAATAGTATTTTGCCCAAGCGATAATTCCAGCATTCCAGCGCCAAGATATCTCACTGTAGCGCTAAGTGAACAGTACGCGATGAACAATGTCGCATGAACAATACCCCAGTGAACAGTATCCATGCTCCAGTACTGTCGCTCAGCGATGAACAGTGTTCGTAGCAGCAGTGAACAATGCAATTTTTTCTATACCTAAAAGAAATACAACTCAAAAACTCCAATCAATCCCTATATAAAGGTCACTCATTTCAGACCTCAAAGAGCACACAACTTAGGGCTCTTAGAGCCACAACACATTGAAGAAGAGTAATTTTTAAAGAGAGAAGTAAAGGGAATTCAAGGAAGTAAGAGATTATTGGTGAATCTTTGTCGCATCAACCAACTACGAATTGACGTCTATATTGGTTTGCTTTTGGTTGTATCATGTTTATTTTATTTTTTAATCATAATTCTTTTGTTGCCATAAGCTAAATTTATTTTCTAGGGTTATTACTTGAACTCAACATGTGAGCTTAATTGTTGAATTTTTTTTTAAATATTTATTTGAACTCAATTCTTCATTATTCAAATTATTTGTTCTTAGTGCTTCATTATATCTGATCAATATTGTGATTGATTTGGTAATACTTTGATAAACTCGAAAAAGGCATCATTGTATTTAGATCTAGATAATTTGTTGCATAATTATAGAGTAACATTCAATGTTACATATGAAAATTTTGAATTAGGATAGGAATATATCTAATTGGTATGTAGGGTCAATAAGACTTGTTCTTAATAAATATTAATTTATTACATGTACCATAGGAATATAGGTATTTGGTAAATTATGATATACTTGCATGACCTTGGGAGAGGCTTGTGAATACATTAGTGTCTTGACCAATAATAAGAATTGAGGGATATAAGTATTAAAATAATTAATCTTTAGAAAACTTATTGAAGCATAGTAATTAACCATAAACTTTCTCTATATTGCTATTTTATTATTTTATTTGAGTTGTATCATTTAATTTCTACACTTTTATTTTACTTAAATTTATTACAAAATTAAGATTTGATTTTTCTAAATAATTACAAGAAAGATATAGTTTTAGTACTTGGTAGAAAAAAAAAATTATCCATGTAGGTTCGATATCCGACTTTATAAGTCTCTTTATTACTTGTTACGATAGTGTATACTTACACTTAATTTTAAAATATAAAAATATCGCATCAATATGTAGCCCATCAACGATTTTTTCTTGTCTAGATCACCTGCATAATCTGAGTCTACGTATCATCTTACTATTTCACTACTGTCCCCATCCCTTTCATAAATAAACCCATAATTTGACATCCCCTTAAAATATCTCAAAATCCACTTCACTGCAAGCTAGTGATCCTTACCCAGATTTGCCATGTATTTACTTACCACACTCACAACCTGTGCTATGTCTAGTATTGTGCAAACTATTGCATACATGATGCTTCCCACAACGCTCACATACGATACTTTACTCATCTGCAGTTTCTCTTCTTCAGATGTCGACGACTGTGCTACTAAAAGTTTAAAATGCATGGCGAAAGGAGTAGAGACAGCCTTTGTATTGGACATACCAAATTTCTCTAGAATTTTGAGTATATATCGCTGTTGGGACAAGAAGATAACATCTCTTCTTTCCCTCACAATATCCATACCCAATATTCTCTTCACTACTCCCTAATCCTTCATCTCAAACGCTCTACTTAATTGCTTCTTGAGTTTCTGTATTTCTTCCATATTCTTATAGGCGATCAACATATCATCGACATATTGAAGCAAATACATCATCTCATAACTTATATTCTTGAAGTACATGCATCCGTCATACTTGCTCATACTAAAGTCATAAGCTATTATAAACTCATCAAATCTCTCATACCATTGTTTAGGTGATTGTTTTAACCCTTATAATGACTTTTTTAGTAAGCAAGCATGATCTTCTTTTTCGGGTTCATCTAATCCTTGTAGTTGTGCTATGTATATCGTCTCTTCAAGCTCTCTATACAGAAAAAGCCGTCTTTATATCCATCTGCTCTAGATGTAGGTCAAGGCTTGCACACATAGCTAATAAAATCCTAATGGATGTGGCTTGACAATTGGAGAGAAAATCCCATTCACCTTATACACCCATCTGTACCCAACTAGTTTCTTTTGAGGTTTCTCCACCAATTTTCAGGTATTATTTTTCCTAAGAGAACTAATCCTTCATCCATGACTTGCTGTCATTCTTTCTTGTTTTCACTCTTCATAGCCTCACCATATGTTCTAGGCTAATCATATTCAACAGTGTAAACAGAATTAAATGCATGAACAACTAGATCTACTTGTGCATACCTGATTGATGGGTTTATTGTTCTCCTTATCATGTCTCTGGCTAACTGGTACTCTTCAAGTTCCATCTCAGAAGTCTTAGTCTTTCTTTGGGTAGACTTGGAGGAACTCGCCGATGTTCTTAGTTCTTCAAGGATCTCTTTGTTGAAGTGCTGATCTATGAGCATATCAAATCTACTTTCAGTCTCCACTTCAACTTCTATTAACTCGGGTGTAGAGTCTTCCTTGGGCACAGGTTCTTCTTTCTCATCTTCTTGGGAGGCTTTCAGCATGGTTATTTCATCGAATGACACATCACAACTTATGATACTCTTTTGTGGTGTCATGTCTTTACATCATACCTTGTATCCTTTCACTCATTCGGAATATCCTATGAATACCCCTTTCATAGCTCTAGGTTCCAACTTTCCTTCCTTAACATGTACAAAGGCAGGACAACCAAAAATTCTAAGGTGGTAATACTTAAGAGGATTGCCAGACCATTTCTCTTCTGGCGTCTTGAAATCAATTGTTGAGGAAGGACTTCTATTAATCAAATAAGCTGCAGTTACTACAGCTTCCCCCTAAAATACCTTGGACATCTTTGCATTGGTAAACATGCATCTGAACCTTTCAAGTATGGTCTTATTCATCCCCTTAGCTACACCACTGTGAGTGTGGTGTTGATCTACCATTCTATACCTTGCAATCCCATACTTAGTACAAAACTTACAAACTCTCTATTACAAAACTCGAGGGCATTGTCAATTCTCAACCTCTTCACTCTTTTGCCAGTCTGATTCTCAACAAGAGCCTTTCAAGTCTTGAATACATCAAATGCTTAATCCTTACTCTTCAACACATAGACCCACAGCGTTTTTGAATAGTTATCAATCAAACTGAGAAAATACCTAACACCACTACGAGTAGCATTCTGAGCTAGTCCTAACAAATCTGTGTATATGTAGTCAAGAGTCCCCTTAGTCATGTGCTTGCCGGTACTAAACCTCAGCTTATGTGCTTTCCCAAGCACACAATGCTCACAAAACTCTAATGGCTGGAACCTATCATCACAAAACTGTTGACAGGGGATCTTATACACGTGGGTGTATGCATGTGTAAATGTTTCTATTGCCTAAACACGTATCATATACGAATTTTTACGCGGTGGAAGCTTGAAATATACAATAAACACAATAAATACAATATATTAATCACATTAATATATTAGAGGGTTTGAGAACTCACCTCAACGTGTAACGTTATACACGTATTTTCTCGGAGTCCGCATGGAGGCCAACTTGTGTGCAGTTCTAGTCACCAACTCGGTGGGCTTGGTGAGCTAAAACAACAGTCTGATATACTGTTGGGTGTTTATCATAAAGTGTGTGATTATACGAGTGTGTGCGTAATTTCAAAAATTACTATATGCGAAGCGGAAGCATGTTACAAAATACACCCATTTTAACAAATTCAACATATATCACATATATGCATAAGTATAACAATTATACAATTATGAACATGATGAACAACATATATCACATATATGAACAAGTATAACAATTATACAAATATAAACATGATGAACAACATATATCACATATATGAACAAGTATAACAATTATACAAATATAAACATGATGAACAACATATATCACATATATGAACAAGTATAACAATTATACAAATATAAACATGATGAACAATATTGTATTATAACACATAATGTAAAATACTCACCTAATGAAGGTAGCTTTACAAATTCTTCAAGTTCTTCAATAATCCATGTGAAGAGCTCACCTTGAAGTATATGTTGAACAATTCTAGTCCATAACTTTTGGTGGGATTAAGGAGCTAGAATGGTAGCTTAGTGTTTAAAATTTTCAGCACTTGTATTCAAACTCTTTTGAATACAATTTTTGTTTCTTAAATGGAGATGGTAAATATTTTCTATACAACTCTTGTATTAATTAAAAATCTTTAACATACAACTCTTGTATATTAATCTTAGAAATAATTTCTACATGATAATTATTTTGAACAACTCTTTGCAAAATAATTATCTTTTTCTCCATTTACATATCATTCATTTTGGCCATCCATTAAAGAAGGAGATGAAGAGAAGTTGTTTATTTTTCAACACTTGAAAGAATAAAACTCAAAGAACTCTCTCTTACCTCTCTTCCTTGCCATTGCCAAATTCTTCTCCCAAAATTGAATGAATGAATTCAATTGTTTTGCCAAAATTCATTTTGTTTATCCATCACTTTGATTAAACAAAATAAACAAAATGAAGTGCTCCACCAATTTTATTGTTGGTCTCCCATTTAGAATTAATTAAACCAAGCACTAGAATAATGGCCACCAAAATTAATCTTTACCTAACAATTATAATTACTTTAATTATAATGGGTAATTAAATGGCTAACATCTAGGCCACTCATTGTATTAAAATACAATGCCATGATCTATATATATATTATAATATTATCTAATAATATAATAATAATATATAATTTAATTATTCAAAACAATTTTGAATAATTACTTTTTACCTTACTAATTTTTACTACCATGGTTAAATGGTAAAAAGGTAAAATCAAATCATGAAACAAATTTTGTCATTTGTCAATATTCTATTAATTAACAACCCTTGTAAATTAATTAAGTGATGTACTTAACAATTAAGTCTTGACAAATGTACAATTCGAGGAATCCCTAAACAATCGTTCTCTTTTGCTGAAATTTATTGGATCGAACTATTCAATCCAATCCGCTACCCCAGTGCACAACGAGTATACTTCATATTGTGAGACTCTCTAGGTCCACACCTAATTTGTCATATAGAGCTCCTCCATACGTCCGTGAACAATATCCCACACACACGTTACGGATATTACAAATTAGCATGTTAGACCATACAAGTTGAGGTTATTACATATTCGTATAATCCTTCCATCATTTATATCCTTGAAGAGCAGAGATATAGATCATCACCGTCAAATCTCTATTTGCTCAACCACGAACTTATCTCCAGATTTATATTTCATAAAACAATATCCACAAACACTTTTGTGATATTGTTTATTCCTCCAGAATATCTTTTCTGAGGTTTATGCTTGCGGCCACAAGACTTTCTGAAATACAATCTCAGAGCATTAGGATATACAACCCACTCATATGAGCTGATGGATCCCATATCTACGCACACCAAACTCTATGAGCATCGGACCATACCCAGCGACACCCAGCGGTCAGACCATGAAAGATTTCTGACATGTATGGAACTAAAGCATAGTGGATCACTCACAAGCCTACCGTGGCGCTCAGGTCAAAGGACCACAAATACTACTCAACTCGGAAGACCTTCCATTGACGGCTTTATGAGATGTCTATTGGATGTCTTCGTGAGTCTGTTCAATATCCAGTCCTTACTGAATACCTGCATCTCTATATGAGCTTCCTACTAAGCTCATGGTTTGCTAAGACTAACCATCTGGACCATCCAGATATAGACATACACTAATCTATATTAATGGATTTCATCGATAGACCCGCATCGATGAAATTAGATCAGGAACATTATGTTTGAGAACATACTTGCATAATGACATTTCTTAGCACCATCTGTAACTCATTGCAGCTATATCATTACTAATATATTCTCAGGTCATTGTCCCATTTCAGACAAGGCTCTAACTCATTAGATTTTGCTAACTCTTAGTACCACTAACTCTTAGTGTTTATAACTATTAGCGTTGCTAACTCTTAGCCCTGGTCTAAACTCTTTTAGACCAAATCTGAACTCCTTCAGATCATACAATGTCTAAAACGTTACAAGCATCTTACCATTTAATAAAAATAATATTAACGATTTTATTAGAAATAATAATTGTATAAATACAATCACTATATATTTATACATTATGGGATGGCACGTAAGCACAAATCTCAACACATACAACACGAGATTAACTCTTAATTTGCAAAATGGCCGGGTGTGTATTTATATCCCTTTCTCCAAAAAGATAAGAAATGGAGAATTTGAAATAATCTATTATTACTTCAATTGGAAGTATAAAGAAAAATAAAATAATTTTATTTTTCTTTCTTTCTCCATTTCTTCTTCTCTTTTCTCTCGACCAAATGGCCACACACCCACACATACTCACAATTTTCTTTCTCTCTCTCTTTATATATATATATATATAATAAAATATTAATAATATAATGGGTGCCAACTATTTGGCACCCAAATATAATAATAATATATATAATATGATATTATATAATATAATAATATATTATAATGAGAGATATTTTGATTATTTAACTATTAAATAATTAAAGTGTAAAATGACCATTTTGTCTCTCATGAATCAAGTATACCTCATAGTGGATTCCACAAAATCCCACACTTGGGTAAACTCAACTAAGGGTCCACAATACGCTATGTGTCATAGTACAATTAGTAAATAATAATAATTAACTAATTATTGTATTTAACACTTAAATACAGATACACACGTATTTTTGTGATAGTGCTGAATATTACTAGATTACACTTTAATCCGGCACGCTGCCCCAGTACACAGCGAGTACACTCCATATTGCGGGATTCCCTAGGTCCTACGCCCGATTCGTCAAATATAACTATTCTATGAGTCCGTGAGCAAAGCACTACCCACACGTCACGGATATACAAATTAGCGCGTTGAACTATGCAAGTTAAGGTTACAACGCATACGTATAGTTGTTTACGCTCAAAATATAACGCGGCTATCGCAGTATAGATTGAGGTGTCGATCCCACGAGGAAGCTCTTGGCAAAATAGGTTGGTGAAGTAAAATATTAAAGCAGTAGCAAAGGGTTAATTGATTTAAACGGATGAGATAGAATTATCTATGAATTGAGGAAAATGTCTTATGATGATTTAAGCAAGGCTTTGAGAATCACAATTATGCTTTATAAATCTACTCTATACTTTGATTCGATATTTATAACTCAACTGAAAGTTTCACATCCCAAACAATCAATCGGAAGGTATGTAATATATAGCACATTTGATAACACATGTATTTGATTTAGTTAAACTCTTTGCAAGCATTAACACACATCATGTTATTTATACAAGTTATCTAAGATCGACAATATATCATTTTGACAATATTGCAGTAAAAGATTAACTTGAATATCAAACATTTATTGCCCTTACATGTTATCCAAGATCGACAATATATCAAATTGACAATACTGCAGTAAAAGATTAACATATAAAACAATATAACCAGTAACAATTATAAATCAACATGAATCACATAAGAAAAGCATGACTGAACATATATGAGACATGAGAATTATAACCTCTGGATTATAGATAATAAAATAGATAAGAGTTTAATCAAAACCAAACTTACAACATTTATAGCTCTTGACACCGAATCAAAGCATGGAAGTAGATTTACTACACATAAAAGTTCATCTCTTAGCCTTGCTAGGAACTCTAGCCTAAATTACAATACATGTTAATGAGAATAAAAGAAGAGAGAAAATTATTATCCCTTAAAAACGTCCTAAGGGTCTCCTTATATAGGCAATGAATGGACATATGTCATGGATGACATCAATCTTCAATAGTTTTAAGCCAATAACTCGTGTATCCACTTGCAGCACATTTTTGATAATGTAAATGATCAATTCAGCTTCTACAGCCGACATGAAAGTTGTAGAATTTTGACTCTTCTTTCCATAGGCACTGATTTCATGCAAATTGGATGAGTATCCAATGAGATATGAGCAAAATTCCAAAGATACATCAGAATTCGGCCAACAACCATTTTACCCACTTGCAATGCGATTTGGTCCATGATAACGGCTGATTTGGACTTTACCATAAACATACGAGTTGTTGATAGTAAAGTCAGCAATTCACAACTTTAAGAATTATACCAATTGAGTACGTATTTTGTGAGATACGGTCCAAATACGTGAATTGGGTCAAGCTGGGTAAGAGTTGTAGTCCGATTCTGTTGTATCTCAATTTTTGGCCCATAACATGTTGGATTTGGCTTTTCCACTATTCTTCAAATTTGTGTAAGATTGAGTCATGTTGCACCAAGTTCAAGAATTTCTTCATTTTGATTTCTACATTGAGAGTTATGTCCAATTTACCTAAACCTGTCCAAATAACATTCATTAATCACAATTTAAGGAGAACACTTTATTTCAAGCTAAAAATACAGAAAACACTAAAATTAATGACATTAAATGGTGATTGAATCTCTTAACAACATGCATTTTCATGTGTTCATCAATAGTCCTTCCGACATGATATCCTAGATGTGCGGGGATATAGATTATCACCATCAAATCCCCTAGTGCTCATCCATGTATTATCTCCAGACTTGTATCTCACTGAACAATATGTGCAAACTCCTTTGCCATATTGTTCTACCCTGGCGGAACTCTTTCCCGGGATGATTGCTCGTGGCTATAAGACTTTTTGGAATATAGTCTCAAAGCATTTGGATATCAAACTACATATGGGAGCTGACGGATCCCATATCTGTACATATCGGACTCCATATGTATCGGACCATACCCATCGACACCCAGTGGTCACACCATAAAAGGTCTGTGATATGCGTGGAACTAAAGTATAGTGGATGACTTACAAGCCCACTGTGGCACTTAGGTCAAAGGACCACGTATACTACTCAACTCGAGAGGACCCTTCATTGATGGCTTACATAGGGTGTCTATCGGAGGCCCTCGTGAATCTGTCCCATATCTAGTCCTAATTGAATACCCATATGTCAATACGAGCTCCAAGCTCACAGTCAGCTAGGAACAACCATCTATACCATATAGGTACGATAAATGCTGATCTATATTAAAAGATATCCACCGACAAACCCGCATCGATAGAAATAGATCAGGGATAATTATTTGAGAACATACTTGCACAACTAGCATTTCGTGGCACTCGATTACAACTCTTGCAACTATGCAGTTATCGGTATATTCCCAGGTCTATGTTCCATTACAAACAAGACTCCAACTCTTGAATCTGCTGAGTATTATAACCAACTAACACTTAGCTGTGCTAACATTTAGCATTTATATCTCTCAGCGTGGCTAACTATGAGCCCTTATTTAAACTCCTTTAGATCTGGTCTTAACTCCTTCAAATCTACAATATCTGTAACATTACATGCATAATACTATATAAATGGGTATTAGCGATTTAATGGGAATGTACACTTGTATAAATACACAAGTATATGTACATTCAGAGATGACACGTAAGCACCTTTTGATTAAATAACTCCTTAAGGTTTCTCTTTCCTAAGCGTGCCAATCTAAGATGCCACAACTTAGTTTGCATATTCTCATCATCTACAGAGAATAATGTAGAACCACTCACATCTTCACTCTTAAGCATATAAACGTCTTTGTGCTTCTCTCCTCCCATTACCACATGAAACCCTTCAACACTCTCAAAACCCCTCTGTCAATCTTGATAGAACACTCATTCTGGTCTAAAGTTCATAGTAAAATCAAGTTTCTCTTGAGGTCAAAAACATACCTAATATCTGTCAACTCTCTCACTCGCCCATCATACAACCTAAGTTTAACACTACCAATTCCCATCATTTGGCATGCAACATCATTACCCATTAACACCTTATCGCCACTAATGGGCTAGAAATTTACAAACCAAGACTTGTGTAGGCACATGTGAAAAGTACAACCAGAATCAAGAACCCATTGTTTAGTATTTTTACCATCAGTAGAGACGAGTGTCTCTGTGTTGTCATAGCTGTTATCATAGGCTGGCGCATCATCCGCTTTCTTCTTGTCTTGTGCTTTCTTATCTGGACAGTCATTTATGAAGTATCACTCTTTTTTTACAGCAATAACACTTTCTTGGAGTCCTGGACTTTGATCTTAAGCCATTTTTCTTCCATCTCTATATAAGAGCCTTCCTTTTACAGATAGACTTTCTGCATTGCCCTCGATCTGCTTTCCTAATAACTTTGAGTTTAATGATAATTTCACATCACTCATCGTTAAACTCTCTCTGCCATAGAATAGCGTATCAACAAAGCTCTCATAACTCTTGAGGAGTGAACTCAACAGAATAATTGCTCTATCTTCATCTTCTATCTTGATATTGATAGACTCAAGATCAAGACCGATCTTATTAAAGGCCTCTATAACATCTTTCATCGTCGTCCTCTTTGACATGGACAGCTGATACAACATCTTCTTTATATGTAATATGTTGGCCAATGATTTTCACATATAAAGGGAGTCAAGTTTCTTCCAAAGACTAAACACTATTGTCTCACCTACTACTTCCCTTAGTACTTCATCGCTTAATGATAGAGCGTTTGTGCTGTGAGCTCTTTCTTGAATATTTTTTCTTTCTGCTTTAGCTTTACATTACTCTGGCGTCTTTTCTTCTTCACTAGATGGAGCTGCAGTCTCCTCTAATGCTGAGCCTAACCATTGACTCATCAACAACGCATTTTTCTTTATTTTTCACAGATTAAATTCATTCGTACTGTTGAATTTCTCTACCTTATACTTTAGTGTGGCCATGTTTGCTTGAAATCAAGCTCTAATACCAGTTTGTTGAAGTGGAAGCACACAAACAAGTAATATAACCCAAGCAATAATGTGCAAAGCAAGAAATTTAGTAATTAAAGAGAGAAGAATAGAAAAAGAACACACAGAAATTTACGTGGTTCTGTAACTTACCTACGTCCACGATAGATCAAGATCACTCACTGTTATTATTGAATCACAAGACACTCACATAGTATGCCTTTTATAAGAAAAACTCACAAAGAATACTCTTTTTCGTAATCTAAGGATTTTATCTCACAAAATATGTTTAATCACAAAGATTTCCCAAAGCTATCACTAAGATTTCTTAGGTTTTCATAAAGATATATTTACAAGCCAATAGAGAGCCTTTATATAGGCTTTAGAACGTCCTAGGTTTACCCTAAACGTGTGGGAGTCATATTAGGGAGTCCTGAAGCAAGTGTGAGACGAAATAAATCGTAACAAAACGGGAAACCTGTCATTGCACTGGGCTGCCCACCTGGACGCTGCGGTACTAGTCATCTGGTGCCGTGGCGCTTAGGTTCTGTTTAGGCGCCACAGCACCCACGCTTGGGCACCACCTCTTCGTCTTTCTCCTCTTTTAGCATCCGTCTTTGATTCTCGCTTACCATACGCACTTGGCTTGCTCTCCAAATTATATACCGATGATTTTCAATCAATATTCTCACAATAAATACTTTTAATATTTTAAAATTTTTCTTTATAATATAGGTGTTAAAAAATATACTTTAGGCTTAATGTATAGAAAACTTCAGCTTTATATTATAAATTATATTGTTGCTTCCTTGTAATATTTTTTTAACAAAGAATCAAAAACTCTTTCAAGTAAGTAAAATTTTATACATAAATTATGCAAATCAATTAAACAAAAGAGAAAAAACAATACTAGTAAAATCATATATAGATTCAATTATTTATACCGTAGAATCTAAAATTTGACTATGTTTTCATTGAAATTTTAATATTATTTATTTATTAAAGATTATCAATTATTCCTGTCCAATTTTAGAAATACTAAAAAAACTCTTATGGAGGTTATTGGTATTTATATAAGAGTAATATTATACATCTTAAGTTGTATTTAAAGTAATAATGTGTTAAATAATCATTGGATAGTGAAATTGTATAAATTTTAAAGTTATTCGTTACTTTCGATAATTGCTTGACATATTATTACTTGAGGTACAACTTGAGATACAAACTTAAGACGTGTAGCATTATTTTTCAAGTAGTGATATGTCAAGCAATCATTGGGTAATGAAATAGTATAAATTTTAAAATCACGTATTACACCTAATAATTATTTGACATATTATTACTTAGAATATAATTTAATATACAAATTTAAGATGCGTAACATTATTTTTTTAATATAATTATATCCTATTATATAAGCCAAAAGACCCTTTAGTAGGATTTTTATTGACTTAAAATTGTAGATGATTTTGAATAATTTAAAAAAAACTAAAGAGGATAATTAATAATTCTATTTTTTTTTTAAAAACAATTACTTTTCCCTTGGAAGATAACTATCAATATTGTCTTTGTTAAGACAAGAACTTCAAATATATTCATCCATTTTTTTATGGTTTTTTTATGGTATGTGTGTATATATAAAGAATGATTTAATGAGTTATGTAGGTAATAGTGTTATATGAAATTATTTAATTAATTTAATATTTTAATATTATTTATGATATATTATAAAATCATATTACGTGTTTAATTACTTAATATTTGATATATATAAAATGTAATAAAAAGTTTTACGCTTGCCTAAATATAATAATACTTTACCTATTAAAAAACAGTAATTTTTTAAAAAATTCATCTCAAAATACAATGCAAAATGATAAGCAAATATTTTCTCGTATTCATATAGCTCAAATTAAATGTTGCTGGTTCATTTGTTGTAGTGTTGTATTAATATAAAATAATAATAAGATCATATTAATAAATTATTTTTTTTAAATTCATATTTTGTTTTAAATGAAAATTCAAAAATCATATAATCCCAACATTAAATACAAATGAATATATATGTAAATTACATCAGATGGTTGGTTGTTTATCACTTGAGGAAATCATATGATGTAATATCCATCTTCATTTGATCTTTTTTCTGTTCTTTCACCAAAATGAAAACGCAAGACAAGAAGTGGAAAGAGAGAAAGAGGACTTGCCACCTGTGCAAATATTAATTGAACAAGAAATTTTTACTCGTCTTTCTCTACTTTCATTTTCTTTTCTTAGAATTAGTTCTTCATTAACAATATATTAATAGTTGTAGATGAACAAATATTTAAATAAAGTCAATGTAAGCTTTTTCATTAAATTAATGTGTCACTATTATATTATTATTATATATAGTCCATATTTTTACTATATATATATTTTTTTATGTATTCATCTGATAATACTTATGAAATCACCGATTATAACTTCTATAATCAAAAGTTCTAAATACTCTTCTAATTCTACTTCAAGCGTTAGAGAACACTCATTAATTGTGCATGCAAAGACACTTTAATATTTAAGTTAAAAAATTGAAAGGTAATTTTAATGAAAAAAAGATTTAAAAAAGGAGGTGCATATGCGTGAGTGTTTGGTAAATTCAAAGAACTAATTTTGAAAACTTGAATATAAATGTGTTTGTGTTTATCTTTTTTATGAAATGGAGAGAAGTTCCCTTTTTATAGGTAAAATTTGGAAAAAAAAAATTCTAAAACTTTTCCTCAAATCTTTCATCAGCCATTGAATGAGCCTCGCTTGTTCTCTACCTTTGGATTTTCCATATTAGTGTTTGCCAGTCTTGTGGAGCTATTTTTTTCTATTAGAATTGCTAAGAATGAACTGTTGCATCCGTTTGCACATGATATTGCTATAAAACTAAACGGTGGATAGGTGGCATAAGCTAATTGCACCAACTAGTTTTCAACCCAACAGATGTCCTCTGCCAAATAAAGAATCATGGCCTTCCAAGTTTAGTCTTGGAGGGTAGGTTTCTTGTTCTTCTTTGATTGTTGCTTTGCCATATATTCTCTTTTGACTTCAAGTTTCCTGCCTTTCTATATGGTTTCATATTGTACCAACCCTTGCACTATTTTAGAATGTTTCAACTTTTGAAAATTTTGTAATGTTTCTTCCTTTTCCAAACTATCCGGTGTCTTTTTTTATTTATTTAATTTTAACTTCATTTATTGCTCGTGTCTTCATTCTTCAAACTGCTTCTTTTCTATATTCTCCGTCTTCCACTAAGCTTGCTTTCTTTCTATCTTCTACTTTTACAACATTTCCAAAGTTTACACCTTTATAAGATTTTTCATAAAAATGGATCACCGTAGTTTAGGAAACTTCTCAATAGAGGAATTGAGGCCGCTTTCAGGATTTTGATAATGTTCATTTCAAGAATCTTCTTGTTGATGATGCACAATCCCCCGACAGTTGGTGCAAATGAAATTGTGGTTTACAGGCATCATTTGGAGTGCTTTTGCTTTTCTACTCCCCAATAATCTTAGAATTTCTTGACCTCATAGAACTCTCTCCACTCCAAAGTCCTTCCAAACATCTTTCATATGATTTAAGGCATCTTCTTGATGAATCATATGATAAACTCCCCTGGCCTATTTCATTGTTACAACCTTAGTTACTAAAAAAATCTACCATTTCAAGGCCACAAGTAGGAGGATCATTTTTTACTTTGAGGGAAAATGAGATGATTTTGATAAGAACAATCTCATTGTAGTAAGTAGTGAATGGAGAAGGCCTGACCTTCCTTTCACTATTTATTCCCAATTTTACGATTTCGATGAAAAGCAATCAATACTCGAGTCATTATCGGCCAATATCGATTCTTGAAGAAGAATTTCTAGAACAAGGGATATGCTCACAATATCTTAAGTAGGTTACACCTTTTTACTAGAATATGCTCGCCTTTTACAGGTTTTATATTTCCTTTCCATCATATCCCTTAAGGATATGGGCATATTTCTCTCCCCTCTGAACTTGAACTGGGAAGACATTATTACTTCCTACTGTCCGTTCGATGCACGCAACTTTCAATCTCATCTCGTTCATGGTTAACTGCTTCCTCTCGAGGTTTTATTTCCCGAGGGAGTAGGGCTGGTAGATGGTGAGGATATCTTTCAGCACATCATTTATATTGGTTTCTCTCCCAACATTAATTAGTTCTTTTTAGATTTCCATTTTGTGATGACATGGTTCTGATTTCTGCCTTTCCTTTTCTAATTCTTTATGTTTTGTTCTTATTGCAACACGAGATGTGGAAGTAGTTTGACTCACTCATCGAGATATGAAGCTTTTGAGGAAGTTGCTCCTATTAATGAAGCTCGTTTTATTAGAGATGGTGATTACGTGTCCTTTTAATTTTGTATGAATATTTATTTGATTAATATTTATACAATAAATATTTTGAATAAATTATTAATATTTAATAATATAGTTCTAAGTTTGTTACTTTACAGATATTGTAGATTTAAATGAGTTTAGATCAACACTAAGTGTTAGCATTCTATGAGTTAGAAACTTGTTTGAAATGGGACAAAAATTTGAGAATATATTAGTAATGATATAGTTATAAGGAGTTGCAAATAGTGTTAAAAAATATTTTTATGTAGTATGCTCTCAAAAACCTCATTTCTAATCTATGATTGCCGATACGGGTTGATTGGTATACTTTTTAGATTAGTGTGTATTTATATCTAGATTGTCTAGACGATTAATTTTAGTAGATCGTGGACTAAGAGGAAGCTTGTATAAGTATATAAGTATTCAGTGAGAATTGGGTACTGAACAGACTCATAAGGATCTCTAATAGACATACTTTAGATCCGTCAATGAAAAGTCTTCTCGAGTTAAATAATATTCGTGGTCTTTTGACTTAAGCACTACGATAGGCTTATGAGTGATCCATCATACTTTGATTCCACGCATATTAGATACCTTTCATGGTCTGATCTTTAGGTGTTGTTGGGTATGTTACGATGCTTATAGAGTTTAGTGTGCGTAAATATGGGATCCGTTAGCTCATATGGGTAAGTTGTATATATGGATGTTTCGAGATTTTATTTTAGGAAGTTTTATAGCCATAAGCGAAAACTCTAAAAAAGAGTTTTTTTGTAAGGTTAAACAATATCATAAAGGATTTTACGGATATTGTTTACAAAAATATAAATCTGTAGATAAGTTCACGGTTGAACATATAGAGATTTGATGGTAATGATCTATATCTTTGCTATTCTAGGATATAGGTGATGGAAGGATTATATGTATATGGTTGATATCAACTTGTATGGTTCAACGCACCGTTCTGTAATATCTATAACATGTGCATGGGGCATTATTTACGAACTTACGAAAGAGTTTTGTAAGACAAACGAGTGTGAATCTAGTGAATCTTATAATATAAAGTGTACTCGTTAAGCACTGGGTAACCAAATGGGTCGAACGGTTCGATTCGAGAAAATTTCAGAACGCATGATTTGTTTTAAAATCTCTAAAAAAATGCACGTATCAAGCTTTAAATGTTAAACTTATTATTTAATTGGTTAACAATTATTGTTAACCTATTAGAAGTTGACATATGGCATGTATTTTGAACAAATGGCATTATGCATGGAGATGTATATGGACACTTGACTTTCATACATGGATTCAATGGGACACTTGTCTTTATGCATGGGATGCATGAAGGACAAGTGTCAGGATGTAAAAGTCAAAGTATAAAGAGCCCAAAATTGTTTTGTATGGAACTTGATTTTCGGCCATTAGAAATAAAACTTTGAAAGGTTAACAATTTAGTCCCTAAGTTATGTTTTGGACAAAATTGACAGAAACAAGCTCAAGAGTTGAACTGAAATAATCCTACTTGAAATTTCATGGTGCCATTTTAGCTTTGTAATCCTATTAGTTTTTGTGGACTAGAATTACCAACGATTACGCTTTAGTGTGAGCTCTAGAATCGATTTGTACATCAAATCGTCTTTAAGGGTAGTTTTTTGAATTTTAGTGTAAAAAGGCTTAAATTCATTTTGTTTTGATTAAATTAGAAATTAGATTTCATTTTGCTACACATTGTATGTATGGCATGAAATTTAAGATTTAATAAACATGTTCATATGCATGCACCCTTAGTAAGCACTCACAACACCTTTATCTTTTAGCCTTTCATCTCTTACTAGGGTTAGGTGACAAAGGTCTTCAGCCATAAGGACCCTTTTGAATGAGAGTCCAATATTTTGTTGGCAACATTTTTTTTACTATTAGATCTTTTACCGTTGATCTAGCCACCATTAGATCTTTTGCAATTAAGTCTTCCACTGTCAATCCTTCTACCACCAGTTTTATTGCTAGTCCTTCTAGAGTTGGGTCTCATACTATGTTGATTCTCCTATTGAAGACCTTCCTACAATCACAAGTAATTTTTCTTTAGTTGTAGAAAGCCTTGAACGGGTTGACATTTCTCTCATGTTAGCTCAATTCGACTCTTCATAAGAGAAATGTAGTTGTAACATCTTTTCTCTTCCATCTAATACTTGTTTATTCGGGGTGTTGATAGTGAGTCTTTGATTCCGAATCTTTAATTCTTTATGGAAGATCTTCTAAACATGGTTCTAGACTTCTTAAAAACTAAAATAACAAGCAAATAAAAATACTAGGATGCTAAAGAAATAGAGAAAAGCTAGTAGTGTACCTAGTTATGTATTTAGTCTTTTCATTCCTTCAAAAGAGGGAAAGAAATCCCATTTTAAAGATACCTTCGATCTTCCTAGCATCTACCCTTTCAAAGATGCCTCTACTAATGAACCGAGCTAACCTTTCATTTTAAGGTAAGAAGAGGTTTCTTTTGTCATGGAACCTTTAACTATTAACAAGGATTCAATCAATATCCCTTCCACCATTCCCTCAGAACCTCAAAGTTTTGAAAAGGCATTATTATATCTTATGCCTTTAGCTTATTATAAACATTCAATTCCTTCCAGCATTAATTCCTTCAAAGAAAGCTCTAACCTTAAATCTTATCTAATGCCTCATTCGAATTCTAGTAAGATTACTCTCCATTAATTTTCCTCTTACATGCTTACTCATCTTTACTTCTTTAACCTTTTTGATTTTGTAGCCAATATTCTAGTCGTAGAGAATAGTTCAAATTTAAGTTCTAGCTCTGACTTAAGCTTGGATTTTGAACTTCAAATCCCTAATCTTTCCAACGATAATATTCGCCCCTCCTCCTCCAACAAAATCAAGAAGGGAAGAAAAGATGCCCAAACCTTTATGGGAAGTACAAAGGCCTACTTCCTTAACTTCTAATATTGGAAGATCGTACAGAGTGCAAATGTCAACCTCAAAGGAAGGTGATGACTTTATTTTATTATTTATCAACGAAGATGATTCTGGAACCATTAGTAATCTACGGTACTGAGAGATCTAATAAGTTTTACTACTATCTTGAACAAGCTGACGGGTAAGAAAATTATTCCCAAGATGAATAATAGATATTGGGAATTAAAGGGCTCTAAATCATGGATTATTATAAGCTTCTACAGATGTTTTTGTTTTTTGCATATATTTCTAGTAATTGACTCACAAAAGTGATTTTGGCTACAAGCTCTACAAGACAATTTCTCTACTGTCAAGGCATTCAAGGAAGAGCTCCAAAACAAGGACCACAGAATGAAAGTCTTGAGCTAGAGATTGAATAAGGCAGCTAAAGAATTTTTATTAAGGAGTGGCAAGTTAATGGTTACAAATGCAAAGTTAAGTAAGTTGAGAGAGAAGAATAAGTTGCTAAAGACTGAAGTAAGATATATAAAAAGGATGAAGGTGGAAAATGAGAGGTTTAGATCGGAGTTGCAAAGTTTGAGGACTATAAAAGGGCATATAGAAAGTATTTTGAAAGAAGTTAAAGGGAATATTACTTTGGTGAAAGAGTTGAAGGGTGCAAATGAGATCCTTTTGAAAGAGATAGTTAACTTGGAAAGCATGTTGAAAAACCCTGATGAAGAGAGGTTAATGCCCTATTCACTAAAATGGAAGATTTGCATTCTAAGAATAATAAGATAGAGAGAACTTTAATCCTTTATTCAGACCAAATCTCTATTTTATAGCTATAAAAAAGTATGACGAACTGAGAATAACAAGGAATAAAGCTTAGATTAGGGTTAAGCTACTAAAAATGTTTAAGGCTTGCAACACGAAGCTAGAACAAGGGTTCTAGGGGCCTGAAGATTGCTCTAGGAGTTCCTAAAAGGCTTTGGAAGGTGCAAATATTAAAGATAAGAGTTATTGTATTGCTGAACAAAATTTTTGGAAGAGGGTTAAAGTGGCTTAGAAACACTACAAATTCTAATGCCATGTTGCTTTCATAAGAGCTTTTCGACAAGGATTTTGTTTTGGAAGGGAACTCGCTGTTCACATACTCTTGGAAAAAGACTTTGGTTGAGCCTGTGGCTGGTATAAGGGGTGGTTAGCCAAACACTTTAAGGATGAAATGAAAGACCTTGATTACCACTCAATAGGAGAGGGTGCTGCGGAGATGATCCAAATGTTATAGATCTTTCATCTAATAGCTCTTTCACCAAAGAAGATTAGACTTAGTGTAGTCTACACTTCCTTTTATACTTAGCACACAAATTTTTTTTATTTTGATAGATATATTTTGTAGAATTCACTAAGTTATGCAATGAATTGAAAAAACATTTTAGGAGGATTTGATAATTGTTACAACTTTTGAATGTTGAAGATACTGTGTTTATTACTTGTTTACTTTTGACTATAATAGAAGTATCTACAACATTTCTTCGTTGTGAATTTTGAACTTGTGAATGTCTTTGGGAAGGTTTTCTTTTAGAAAAACTTGTGACTTGGGTATTTAGATTTATATTGAACACTTCATCATCAGGTATTTGATACATGTAAATTATATCTATTATTTATACTCACTTGATTAATTGTTCATCTTAATAATAATATTAGGTTTTTTTATATGTTTTATTACTATTTTGTAGGATTAATGTCAATGGAGCTATTTGAGATGAAAATATAAAGAAAATAAGGCAAAACATCAAATCTACTACAGTGATTGCTATAGTGATGCCACTGAGGCATCTAAAAACCAACACTGGGGGTGGCAATTCTGTTGTCGGGGGATTTAATACACGTGGGTGTATGCATGTGCAATTGTATCTATTGCCTAAAATACATATCATATATGAATTATACGTGACGGAAGCGTGTGAATTAAACCATAAACACAATAAATAAATATATTAATCATATTAATATATTAATAGGGTAAAGAACTCACCTCAACGTGTAATGTTATACATGTATTTTTTCAGAGTCTGCATGGAGACTAACTCGTGGGCAGTTTTAGTCACCAATATGGTGGACTTGGTGAACTAAAATAGCAGCCCTATATGCAGTACTGGGTTTAACTTTTAAACTCCAAAATGGCCGGTTGTGTGTTTTTATATAATTTTCTCCAAAAGGATAAGAAATGGAGAATTTGAAGTAATCCACCATTGCTTCAAATAGAATCATAGAAAAAAATGAAACAATTTTATTTTTTTCTATTTTTTTTTTCTTCTTCTTATTCTTATTCTTTTCTTTTCTTTTCTTTCTTTCTTCTTCTCCATTTCTCTTTCTCTCGGCCACCATCTTAAAAACCATACTTCTTCTTCTCTCTCTCTTTCTTTATATATATATATATATAATAAAATAATAATATAATATATTATATAGTATAAATAATAATATAATAATTATAATAATATAATGAGTGCCAATTATTTGGCACCTAAATAAAATATTAATATATATAATATTATATAATAATATATTATATAATATAATATAATATAATATAATAATAAGAGAGAATGATTATTTAACAATTAAATAATCATAGTGTGAAATGACCATTTTGTCTCTCATAAATAGTTACAAAGTCTACCCTTAGTGGGTCTCACCATATCCCACACTTGAAAAAACTCAACCGAGGGTCTACAATGCGCCATGTGTCATAATGCAATTAGTAAATAACAATTATTAACTAATTGTTGTATTTAACACTTAAATATAGACACGCATACATTCCTATAGTAGTGCTGAATATTGCTGGATTAAATAATTTAATCTGGCATGCTGCCCCAATGCACAACGAGTACACTCTATATCGCGAGATCCCTAGGTCCTACGCCCAATTCGTCAAATGAAACTATTCTATGAGTCCGTGAGTAATGCCCCATGCACATATCACAGATATACAAATCAGCACGTTGAACCATGCAAGTTGAGGTTACAACGCATACGTATAGTCCTTCCGTCATGATATCTTGGATGTGTGAGGATATAGATTATCACTGTCAAATCCCCTAGTGCGCATCCATGTCTTATCTTCAGACTTGTATCTCACTGAACAATATGTGCAAACTCCTTACCCTGGCGGAAATCTTTCCTAGGATTGATGCTTGTGGCCACAAGACTTTCTGAGATACAGTCTCGAAGCATCTGGATATCTAACTTCATATGGGAGCTAACGGATCCCATATCTGTACACACCGGACTCCATAAGTATCGGACCATACCCTGCGACACCCAGCGGTCACACCATGAAAGGTCTATGACATGCGTGCAACTAAAGTATGGTGGATCACTTACAAGCCCACCGTGACACTCAGGTCAAAGGACCACGTATACTACTCAACTCGAGAGGACCCTCTGTTGACGGCTTACCTAGGGTGTCTATCGGAGGTACTCGTGAGTTTTTCCCATATCCAGTCCTAACTGGATCCCCATATATCAATACGACCTCTAAGCTTACGGTCGACTAGGAACGACCATCTATACCCTATAGGTACGACATATGATGATCTATATAGAAAGGTATCCACCGACAAACCCGCATCGGCAGAAATAAACCAAGGACAATAATTCAAGAACATACTTGCGTAACTAGCATTTTCTGGCACTCAATTGTAACTCTTGCAACTATGCAGTTACTAATATATTCCCAGATTTATGTCCCATTACAGACAAGGCTCCAACTCTTGCATATGCTGAGTATTATAACCAGTTAACCCTTAGCTGTGCTAACATTTAGCAATTATATGTCTCAGCATGGCTAACTATAAGCCCTTATCTAAACTCTTTTAAATCTGATCCGAACTCCTTCAGATCTATAATGTCTGTAACGTTATATGCATAATACCATATAAATAAGTATTAACAATTTAATGTGAATATACATTTGTATAAGTACACAAGTATATGTACATTCAATAATAGCATGTAAGCACCGACCTTAACAAATTCCAGTGTCTTCAGTATCCCAACGCCCAAAATACAGTGCTGCAACACCACATGTAAAATACCCCCCAAATAGTATGCGTGAACAGTATCTGCACAAAAAAAATCATAATCTGACTTATATTTGATATTTGTCCCTAATTTAAAGATATAAAATTATAAATAAAAGATCAAAAATTCTTTTTAATAATTAAGAAGAGAGGAGAAGAAGAAGCCTAAGAGAAAATAACTTTAGATAAAGAAATAGCAGCTTCTAAAGGATCAAGAAGCTTAGAAGATTGAAGATCGCAACAAATTAATTTTATTTCTTCAACTCTTATTCTTTTTAGTTTTCTAAGATTTTTATAATATTGTTTTTGATAACTTCTAGAACTTTTTATTTCACCATGAGCTAAATTTATTTATAGGGTTATTACTTGAACTCAATATGTATGCCTAATTGTTGGATCTTTTTTTATATTTATTTGAACTCAATTCTTTATTATTCAAATTATTTATTCTTAATGCTTCATTATATCTAGCCAATATTACGATTGAATTGTGAATACTTTGATAAACTCGAGAAAGACATCATTGTATTTAGACCTTGATAATTTGATCCATGATTATAGAGAGATTTACAAGTTTCAACTTAAGATAGAGATATATCTAATTAGTATGTATGGTCAATAAGACTTATTCTTAATAAATCTTGATTTATTGCAATTACCACAGAGATATAAGTATTTGGTAAATTGAGATATACTTACTTGACATTAAGAGAGACTTATGAATACTTTAGTGTCTTGACCAATAATTACAATTGAGGGATTTAAATATTAAAGAATTAATCTTCAGAAAATATATTAAGGGATAGTTGTAATCCTAGGTTTGATTTATTATTAGTACCTCTATCTTGTTGTCCTTAGTCTTTTCTCTCTTGTTAGTTTTTTGTTTATTTAATTTAAATTACTGTCTTTTGATATTCATTCATAGGAATAAAAGTAAGAAGATGTAATTTTAGTACTTAACATAACAATAATAACAATTTCTCGTATAAATGATACTTTACTCACTCTTTATTATTTGTTTACAATAGCGTGCACTTGTGTTTAAATACCACACAACAATACTTTAAGGGTGTTAGATATTTTGAAACTTTGGTACTTTATCATCTAATGGGGCTTAGATACTTAGATACATAATATTTTGATCCATCAAGTGCTTTTTTTTCATTGAAGAACTGCTGACCAATACACAATCTTTCTAGAGACTCCAATGTTTTGTATTTGTCGATCTATTTGTGTGATTTTATAGGGAATGATTGCTTTCAGCACATGACCCTTCAAAGAAAAAGTTATATTTGATAATCTAAGTACATGACTTATTCCAAAGAAAGATTTCTTCTCATCATACAAATCTTCCAAGGAGAAGTGACATATACTAATCTAAGTTCACGACTCGCTCCAAGAAAAGATTACTTTTCAGCACACGAGTCATTCAAAAGAATGACTGCATTTCAGCACACAACCCTTCTAAAGAAGAGTGACCATTTGATAATCTAAGCACATAACTCGTTCTAAAGGACTGCTTTGCAACACATGACCCTTTAGGAGCAACAATTTTCTTTTAGAAATGTAATTTAAAGTGTATCTTTTCAACACAAAACTCTTTGTTGATATCTAATACCTCTCTCAGCAACAAATCAATTTTTTGTAGCATTTGCTTCCTTACTTTCCTATCATACTATCTTTTTTTCTTTCATGATAGATAACTGCATGACTAACAATTAATCTCTTGCTTCTTTGGCTAGGTCTTTTTTTTTTTATGGTGCATCGTCATTGAGTTCGAGTTACATAATCTTGGTTCGCAGAGTTGGAATGAATACTTCTATTGGTAGCACAGCTTTTATTCCATACACCAAGGTATTTGAAGAACTTCTGGTTGATCTTCCTTCAGTCGTTCTATAAGCCTATAGAACTCTTAGAAGTTCTTATAACTATCTTTCTTTTTTCCATTCTAATTACTTCTTCAAAATTGTGAAGATGGATCTATTCATGATTTTTTGCATAGCCATTTCAATATTTGAAAGTGAACCTTTGTTGAATTTTAAAAGCTTTAAAAAAATCAATGATAATTTGATAAATAGTCTGCTTTCCATTATCTGTTACTATCACTTAAGAGGTGCTATACCTACTAATAATATTGTTTCAAATAAAATTTTTAACCTCATTACCAGTTATGTTGTTGTAGGCTTTGACTTTAACTCATTTGGTAAAGTAATCTATTGCCACTAGAACAAATCTCTTACTCATTTGCTGATAATTTGTTACCACCAGAATAAATCTCTTTCCATAAGTGGCTATTAGCAAAGGGTTTATAATGTCCATTCTTACTATACAAATAACCACGAGCTTATAACAACATCAAGATCTCCAATTGCAAGGTAAAGTAAAGCTACGTGTTTTTAATATTTCTAGCACTTCTCATACTTCTTTACATACTATTTTGCCTTTTATTTAGTGTTTGCTAGTAATATCCTTATTGAAGGATTTTATGTCCAAAAATCCTTCTACAAGAATGATTTTTACAGGCTTCTTCATGTACCTCTGTCAAAATCTTCTTCCCTTTATCTTAATTCACACATTACAGGCATAGTCTTATAAATGATCATCTATACATGTTCTCTTCTATGAGTACACACATTCCCACTTTGCTTCTAAGCTTCTGAGACTCCTGCTGCTCTTCTAAAAGGCTACATTCTACGAGAAATCCATATATATTTTCATCCACCCACCACTAGTGGTAATTACCATCACATAGTACATTATGTTGTTAACGCTGTCTTTCATCTCTCTCTTATTTCTGGTTGTTAGTGGATTTAGTCTTTTAAAGGAGAACTCTTAGTCAATCTGTTTGCCTCGAGGTTATTACTTCTTGAAATTGGTTTATCGTTACCACTGATAATTTTCTAACTAGTTCTTCTACTTTGGTGAGGTAACTTTTCATCCTACCTTCTTTTGCACTGCAGTCATCAGACTACTATGAAGTAGCCAAAGTCGAGTTAGTGTAAATTTATAACTTTTTGACCATCAGATGCTATTGTCAATCCTTGTATTAGGCTCTTATAGTCTACTTCATTATTGGAGGCTAGGGATAAGAGTTTGATAGCATGGTTGAGTATGAGCCCTTTTAGGCTCTTTATTCTGACCTATAATCTAGAACCTTGATTCGAAGACCCACCAATATGCATCCTTTAACTCTATTCCTCTTCTAATTCTTTCGAAAGCAATGTATTATCTTCTACCATTAGCTCAAATTCAAGCAAGAAGTCTATCATCACCTACCCCTTCATTACACTTCTAAAGCGATACTCTATATCCATGTTTGTCAGCCCGATCGCCATTTTTGTCTCCCTTTCTACAATATTTATTCTAGAAAAAATTCATTTCAATGGATAGAAAATATACGCTACTACCTGTTGGGCCTTGATGTAGTGTTTTAGCTAGTCTTTTGCTTGAGAAAATGCCAACATTAGCTTTTTTTCACTAGTGAGTATCTTGCCTCGTGTCACGGACCTTTTCGAGAACCGTGCAGCCTTAGACGCATGGCGTGCTAAGCAGCCAAGAAAACCACACAAAAATAAGAAAAACATGCACACCAAGTATTTGCACGAATGCTTTCTATATTGCTGAAGAGAAAACAAAGCTATGAGATGAATTATATAAGTGAGGGTCTCTCCCTTATATACTAGCAGCCCTATACAATCGATGATTGAGATCTAAATGATCTAACGATGTATATACAAGATGGAATAATATTCCCTAGAATATTCTTAGATGCCATCACATATTCTATAGAATTCTAATCAAGGTTAACAACCCTAATAAGTCGTGGGCTTGGCCTGATTTTTCACCCATGTCAGCGGGTCTTCTAGAAGCTCTGACCCACGATCCATTTCAGCAGTCTTTAAGGCCTCTAAGAGGCTTTGTCGCGCACCAAGTGTTTGAGAAAATACTTGAGAATAATTGGGACGTGACACTCGACATCTAACAATACTTCGCTAGTGTAAAATATAGGATTCTATTGACCTCCATCGTTTCAAAACAATACCATACTAATAGCTGCATGAGAAACTACAAGATATAAAAATAATGTTTCTTTAGGCAATGAGGAAGATAGAATCAATGCCTTCCTTAAATATTCCTTTAAATCTTGTAAGGCTTTTGACTATTCAGGTCCCTATATTCCTTTATTCTTTACCTTTATAGCTTAAAAGAATGGTCTACATCTATCTGACATTGTAGAAATGAAGCAATTAAATGCAACAATTCTCCCTGTTATTATTTGCATTTCCTCTGGTGTTCAAGGAACTATTGATTGCATTAAAGTGAATATTTGAGTAGGATTAGCCTCGATCTTCCTTGCCCCGACTACATGTCCTAGAAAGTTTTCAGATGATACACAAAAGGTGTACTTGGTGAGATTCAAGGGTATCTTAAACTTCTTTAGAACACTAAATACTTACTGCAAATCTTGAATGTGATCTTCCACCCTCGTATCATTAACCATCATGTCATCAATTTAAGCTTTCACTATTTGGCCAATCATTTTCCCAAAAATTTTGTTAACTAGCTTTTAGTAGGTGGCTCTACTGTTATTTAGGCCAAATGACATTTTCTTGTAGCAGTAGATGCTATATTCAATAATGAAACTTGTTGTTTTTTCATATTCTGGGTTTATCTTTATTGGGTTGGAGCTGCATCAAGGAAGGACAACCTTTCATAACTTGGGGTAGTGATAAGGGCATAAAAGCACTAGTATAATTTGTACTCAACTTTCGTATTTTGCTTAAATTATAACTATTTGGATATTTGATTGTGATTTTTGATCATAAATAGATGCACGATGGAAAATGTGATGTATAGGAACAAACGAAAGGCGAATCGGACGTCAAACAAAGAAGTTACGCTCAAAATACGAAAGGGGCACCAGGCCAGCGACGGGCACAAAAGAGACACTTTATCGGTCTAAGATTCAAGTTTTTTCGAAAAACAGGAGGAGAAAGAGGAACAAGTTGCTGCCCAAGATCAAATAAAGAAGATGTGGAAGCTAAAAGAAATAAAACCTAACAAGCTCACATATAAAAATGCTTCCACTATTGACTTTGACCCTCCATAAGAGTAGAAAGAGCCCCGCCAAGTCAACGACGTTAAATCAAGCGCTTATTAGGAGGCAACCTAAGTAAAATTTTATTTTTATTAGCTTATTTTCAGTTTTAATTATGTTAGTTTTTTTTTTTGTAGGAATAAATCAGCAATTCAAGCATTCAATGAAGCAGCATGAGCAAGTTCAAGCGTTGGAAGCAAAGAGAACCACATTCACATTCAACAGAACATAATGCTGCACTGCTTCAACTTCAGTTACCAAGGGAGTTTCTCGTACGTTTAAATTTATTTTTAGACATTGAGGACAATGTCTAATATAAGTTTGGGGGTGGAAAACACACTTTCTTGTGTTTATTTTGCTGCTTATATTGGTTGGTTGTCTTGTGAAGTAAATTTTTTTTTTAGGTTGTTAAGTTTTAGTTGAGATGATGATCATTAGTCCATGATAAGAAATAAAATAATTGTTGAATTTATTTTCACAAGTTTTTAGAAAATAATAGATGCTTGAAATAACTTTTTTATCATGATTCTTGGATTGAGTTCAAAGTTATTTTTGATCACTTATTCTTGAGCACATTGAAAGAAGCATGTATTAGCTGAATTTTTTGCATAGAGTTATTCATGCTTAAGTAGTACACCACAGTCTTGAAGACCGACACTTTAGAACTTGCTTGATTACTACTTGAGGTGAAATCCTAGAATTCACATGCTTAGGGAAATGACATTAGGCCATCTTTGGACCGTTTGAGCCTTTTTGAGCCTACCTTATATGTATATTTATCCCTAAACTCCCCGTTGGAGCCTAATTAACCATTTTTTCTATTTAACCACATTACAAGCTTAAAGACTTTGAGTTTACTTACCTTAAAATCTATCAGTAGCACCATAAACCTTGAGTTTACTTAGAAATATTCTTAAAATGAAGAAGGTTGTGGATGTATGAAAGAAGGGTACTGCAATGAAAAGCAATAAGTCATGAATGTGCATATCATTCTAAGTTTGGGGGTACATAACAAAAAAGAAAAAAGAAAAAAAAAGAAATGTTTAAATGCATAATACCCCTAGCTTAAGAAAAAGAAGAAATTCTTTGTAAAAGGAATTAAAAGAAAAATGGGAATAGCATAAGTTTTGGGAAAGAGATGAATAATCAAGGAGGAGAAGGAATCAAGAGGTTTTTGAGTAAAGTCTAAGTGTTAATGGTGTGATTTGTACTTTATATATATCTTTATAACCCACCTTTACCTTAGCCTTACATTACAAGCTAATAAAGTCCTAAATAGATCCCTAGACATGTGTATTTCTACATTAATGGAGAGTAGTATGAAAAGCAAGCTTATGGTAGTGTTATAATTGAAACTATGTCGAGATATCATCTTTATGTACTTTCTTAAGTATTGAGTAAATCTATGTTCTATTTAGCTAATTACTTGCTTATTACACACATACACAAGTGATCATTAACAAGGGAGAATGAAGTACTTGATCAATGGTATGAGGATTCTTGAAAGTTGTTTATTGATTTCTAAAGTGTCTTGTGCTATTTTTCACAGCTTTTGAGACAGCGATATTGATCATCTAATCAACCTAAGCTTGTTTTTAGTTTTTAATTTTTATTTTTTAAGTCATGAATAAATTGTGAATGTTTTTCTTCGTTTTGCTCGAGGACGGGTAAAGTCTTAAGTTTGGGGGTATTTGATAAGGGCATAAAAGCACTAGTATAATTTGTACTCAACTTTTGTATTTTGCTCAAATTACAACTATTTGGCTATTTAATTGTGGTTTTTGATCATAAATAGATGCACGATAGAAAATGTGACGCATAGGAACAAATAGGAGGTGAATCGGACGTCAAACGAAGAAGTTACGCTCAAAATACGAAAGGGGCACCAGGCCAGCGACTGAGCGCTGTGGCACCCACAACCCAGCGCCGAGGCACTCAATGCGGCGAACAGTGTCGAAAATAGTATTTTGCTATAGTACCCCGTAAACCTTTTTTTTTCTACGGTAACTCGTAAATAGTATTTTGAAGATAAAAACCTATAAATAGAAAGCCAAAAACTCTAAGAGAAATGAGAGGAGAAAAAGAGAGAAAAGAGAGGCAAAAAATCTTAGAGAGAGAATCACAACACAAATCAAAGATCAAAGCCAAAGATTGAAGAATCAAGATCAAGATTCAAGCTTCAAGTCAAAATTGAGGGAGAAGCACATCAATGAGTCACTTTGATTAGTTTTTCTTTTCTTTCTTTATCATTATGTTCTTGTTCTTGTTGATCTTTATGAATTGGTTTGATACTTTTAGTTTTGTGATGAGTTAATTTGTTCATCTAGGGTTAGACTATGTAAACCTAGTATGAATTTGGATTGTGTTAAATTTTAGTTTATGAACTTGATAAATTCAATTGATTCATTCTATCTTGTGTTTAATACTTTCATTATACCTGATCAATATTTTGAATGATTGAGGAACCATGATGAACTCGACGGAGGGATTCATGTGTTTAGCCTAGGGTAGTTTGATGCATGATCATAGGGTAACAACTATGAGTTCCATCTAGGATAGACATATACCTAGGTGGCATGTATGGTATAATTTAGACTTGATCGTAATGAATTACATTCTGATTTGATTACCATAGACATATAGGTGATTGTTAGAATGCGTAATATAGTCACTTGACTATCGACAGAGGCTTGTGATGAGATTAGTGTCTAAGCCAATCAATTGGTATTAAGGGATTAACTAAGTGGTTAATAAATCCAATGAAATACAAAGGGACGAGTCAAAATCCTAGATTATCTTTATTTGTGAATTCTATTCTTTACTTTTGTTTAGTTAATTGAGAGAACTAGATTAGTTACATAAATTTCAGATTTTGGTTTTCTGAATAAAAGTTAAGTAGGTATAATTTTAGTACTTAATTTATAGAATTAGATTGCATAGTCCCTGTGGGATCGATATCTGGACTTAAAATCCTATATTACTTAATACGATAGCGTGCACTTGCGCTTAGCTACTATAGCACACCAATCAGGTAGCATTTACCATCTATTCAATGTTTGATAAATCATTTGGGGTGGCTTTGTTGAGGTTATGTAGTTGATGCAGACTCTCTATTTTCCATTTTAATTCCTTGACCACCACAACGTTGGAAAGCCACTTAGGATATTGTATCTTCTGGGTGAACCTAACTTCTAGGAATTGATCTACTTTATCAGTAATGAATTTGTTATGCTTATGTGCAAAACACCTTTGTCTGTTTCACTGGTAGGAAATCTTTATCAATACTCAGTTTGTAAAAAATACTTCTAGATCGATTGTTACCATGTCTTTGTGTGTTGAGGTCAAAACGTTCTGGTTTATTCTTAACAAATTAATCATCTATTGTTATGCTTTCTTATTTATGTTGACGCCTACCAGTACCTTTCTTTTTATTGGCCAAACTATCTAACTGCACTTCCATTATTCCTTCTATGCTTGAGGCTATGTAATTTTACTCTTCCCTGGGTCAAGGAAACCTTTTGGCCATTAATCATCTAGTTGTTATTTTATCTCTTCCTACCCCTGGAGAAGGTGGTTATGCTAAATTACTATCTTCATGAGGGTTGGATGGTGCTAATTCATTTTCTATATATTTGTTTAGCTGTGATAAGTTTAGGCATTTTTCTTCTAACTTCCCAACTTTCAGCATTTCTTTTTCTTTCTTACTATTTGCTTCTATCTCACTGGTCACAACTTTTTCCTTCCCTTTGGTGATCTTCTACAACTTCAAGGGCTTCAAAGAGTTTGCTTAACAATCTACCCCCTGAGAGATCTCCAGTGGTTGATGTTATGCCCATACTCATTATGGATGCACAATGCTTTGATCTATCTTTTTCTTCTTCCAAAGTCGAAATGGCTCTTGGCTTTCAAAAGAGAACTCTATATTTGTGCTTGGCCAAATTTTCTTTGTTAGGGTGTTTATTGGTATAGGTGAAAAGTGAACTTCCTTCTATTCTATTCTCTATCATTATTCCCTCCGGAAGGCCTCTTTCTTTTATCAACTTCCCTCTTTGTTGATTTATCCTCTTTTAAAGTGATTATCACTACTGCTTCTTTATGAACCATTGTTTCATCTTCATTTTCTTGAATCTATTGCTCTAAATTCAAAAGATACCGGTAATATAATGTAGTCGACTTCACCATTTTTTGATATGCTTATGCAAAAACTTTTATGTTGCAATTGCCAATCTCAATCAACTTCGTGTTGATTATTTTAGGAACCTACAAATAATCTCATTGTCACCATATTTCATTAGGAATATAGACACAATCTTCCTCATCTTTTAATGTCGTAAATACTAAGCCAAGAGCTATGAGAAAATCTCGATATACAATAATATTAAATTCTCCTACAAGCTTCAGAACTATATCTAAGTTGATCCTTTCAAGCTGGAAAGGAAGGTAATACATTTTAATGGCTTATTGTCATTGTGTATTATTATTTTGGTGTTGAAATGAAAGAGATGTTCCTATAGATCTTTCATTCTGTCGTAGATCTAAAAGTTTGAACCATAAAATTGTAAGGCTTTAAAGTACTTTGGATTGTGTCAAAATGGATTCTGATTCACTTTTTGAGCTATGGCCATGGTACTGTCTTCTACTGGCCCAAACATTTTCATAGATCCTTTATATTTTTCCTTAATCCCCTTTATAATCTTTACTTTCCACTAGCCTTGTCATAATGCATCTCGACTTTCTTCTGATTCACTTCCTTCGATAAGTCTTTTAGATTATACTAATTTGGTCGCTCATATTGAGCACGTCATAAGTGTTGATCATATCTCTTATTGGCACGTAGCTTCTCAAATCCTTCAATAATTGTCAACCTTTCTTTCAACTTCTTATTCTCCTTTGTTTCTTTTAGTTGCTTCAAGTTTTTTGTCGAACTCCTATCACAGATGCAAGAATCTCGTTCGCCATCTCATTCTCAACTTTGCTTTGTTCATCTCTACCCCTGTTTTCTTGATCTAGTTAACTATCTTGATTTCACCTCGTTCTTACCATCTTCACTCTTTTGTTCATCAAACACCTCACATTTCACTTTGTGGTTGTGTTAGATGAATTTGTTTTAGCGGACGGTGTTATTGAAGTTACTGGTTCTAACTTCTACTATCAAGAGTCCAAAAACCATTTTTAATCATACTCTAAGCACCAGAGAACACTCCTTGGTTCCATCTACAAGGACACTTTACGGTCAAGTCAGAAAAATTGAAAGGTAATTTTAGTGAAGTAGAGATTTTTTTTTTAAAAAGCGTATTTTTGTAAGCGTTTGGTAAATTTAGAGAATCGATTCTAAAAATTTGAATATAAATGTGTGTGAGTATCTATCTTTGAAATAGAGAGAATTATAGATAAGATTTGAAGGGAAATTGTAAGTGTTTCCCTTAAATCTTTCCTCAACTGTTGAATAAGTCATGCATATTCTCTACATTTAGATTTTCCATGTCAACCTTTGGCAATCATATAGGGCTATTGTATTTTGTTAGAATGGTTAGGAATGAATGTGTTGCATTCGTTTGCATGTGTATTGCTTTGAGAGTTAAATAATGGACAAGTGGCATAAATTAATTGGGCCAACTAATTTTAAGCTCAACAACTTAAATGTTACATCATTTTATATGAGATGAATTGTAAAAATAAATTATATATACATACTATTATGCATTCAAATATCATGTAAAGCTTTTATAAATAGAATTTTAAAAAGAAATTAAAACAAAGTTTTACAAAACATATACATGTATCGCACAAAATATTGTACAATGTCAAATTCTAAAATGAATGGGACTTGTATGATACTTATTTTATTGACCAAATTATTTTGCCAATTCCTTGAATGAATGACTATAAATATATTGAAAATATAAGGTAGGTAACCCAAGAGATTGGATGTTTAAAAGCTTAAACTCTAAAATGAATTATTTATGAATGATTAATGCTCTAAAAAATGATTTATGAATTACAAACATAAGAAAATTCAATAACAAATAATTGTAATAAAAAATAGAGTAAAGGATAAAGATAATTACTGTGGGCCCCCACCCCTCTACTAGTAGGCTGGGGTCCACCCCTACTCGGTGGGCTCACTCAAAGGATATCGGAGTCCCCCCTCATTTCTTTCGCCTTTTCGAGGCTCGAACCCAAGACCATATGGGGTTTTAAGACCACTGGGGGGCACCTCTGGTACCACTTGAGCTAACTCTGACATGACCCGACCCGAGACCCTCTACTATAGATCCCAGCGACCCTGCTGGGCACCCCGACGGAAGTTCCTCCGAACCTAACTGGGTAAATTGAGAAACTCCGCGAGGCGAACCCCTTTTTAATTCTTGTTACTACTAAGAAGGTCTAGTAATATACATGAAAATGACATCTTAATTTTAAAAACAAACGGACAGAGTTTCCCTTATTTTTCGGAAAATCCATATAAAACCTACAAAAAAATTTCACTTCTAATTCCAACACATCTCAATACTACCAATTCAGACCTCTGGTCATTTCCATATTAAATCCAACACAACTCAAAAGTTTCATTTAAATTACAAAATGAGCATACTTATGAAAAGTAAAGATGATTATCATAATCTCAAAATATTTTCTTGTTGGTTCAAAACATACATACAAATATACATGCCTACTACTACTATGCATAAAGTAAAGAGTGCTATTTAGCACATTTACATGTACAAAAATGATCTTCGGATTCGGCTCACTACTTGGCAACAGGAGAATTAGCAGCTTGCGTACCGAGACCTGCACATGGGAAAGGGGTTTAAAAACATAAAACATAAAACGGGTGAGCTAAAGGAGCTCAGTGAGTGTAAATGAGATTTCAATTACAAGAACATTATACAAAGATAGCAATTTCTAAAGTACATTCAGAAATTATGCTTCTAAAACGGATGTAAAACGGTTTCTAATATCATATGCTAATGAAATCTTGCCGAGCGGGTTTTATCTACATCTTTGAAAAATAATATCCAGAATCTGTGTAACATAATAACTGTTGTGTGCATATGAATGTATAAATGCTATCGGTAAATCAAAAACTAGTAAAATCCTCGCTCGGCCATTTTCTTTCTAAACTGTACCAATGGTAACCCTAAAGCTCTATACTCACGTGGCGACTCAACTAGCACCGCACACGTGAGTAGGTCATGGGGCACCTCAACTAGCAGCACCCGTAGTGATATCTCAAGATATCTCACTGGCTATGCAGCGGAATCCTACATCGCATACATATAGCGAGACAATACCCCATACACATAGAGCGACTCACATGACTGGACAACCCAACTTCCCGGAGTTAGTGACACGCCCTCAAGACCTGTCTATGTGCACGGGATATACCGGTCAGGTTTAATACAATCATCACCACTACAATCTGAGGGTATCAATGGCCTTTAAAACAAACGCAAAATTTTAAAACTGTTTCGTAAATCGATCATGTAAAAGCATGTCTATGAATATATCAAGATCATAAATTATGTTTATGCATCGAAAGCTCATAAAACATACATAGTCATTGTGCGAAAACATAATAACCGAAAAGTAAAAGAAATGACAGATTTCCACTCACAACCGCTCCGCGCTCAATTTCGCTCCCGATTTTTGCTCCCGTTAATGCTCTCGGTTATCTTCACCTACGCGCCATAAATGACATTTAGAACTAAATCGAATGCTAGAATCTCATTTAACTACTAAACGCCCTAATCGGCATACAAAGTCCGGATGCATACTACTTCCCGATTTTAGTTACGGGGCCATAATCGAAACTAACTCACCATCCGGCGCCCTGAAAATTATTGAACACCTTATAACTTGGTTGGATATAATTGCCCTTTACCTTTTCAACATGGACAATTATGTCCCATTTTCTTTATTTGTGGTTTTTTTTCATCAACCATATACATTCAATTTACAATATGCACCATTTACATATAACAATTCAATCAAAACACCACTCAATTCCTAACTTCCCTAAAGTGGCAGAATTTCACCATAGGTTCCAACACATTTCTTTTCTCAATTTCTTGTTTCAATTACAACAAAATCATGCCAATTTTATTCTAAAGCCCTAATTACAACCAATTGAAATCTCTACAACAAAATCACCAAAAACCTTAATTCTCACCTTGCCAATGTCTTCAAATTGATGACTCCTTCAAGCTCCAAACTAGAATTCAACTCAATCTAAGCCAAGAATAAACATAAGAATGTCAATTGGAGCATTCTTGAAAGTTCACTTATCAAACTTATAAAACAATGCTTTTCTTACCTCTTTTTCTTGAATTTCCACTAATTGAAGCTTCAATTGAGCTTAAGGATTCATATGTAACCTTATTTTAGTTTGATTACACATGAAAAATCATGAAAAAAAAACTTGAATAGTCACTGTAGCAGCACCCCCCTTTGAATCTCGAATTTCTCTCTTTTTTTGGCTAAGTGTTGGTTTTGATCTCTCTTCAAATTTCTACACACTTCTAACATATATATAGTGCTCCCTCAATTGACCATTTTGCCCTTCAACTTACTTAAAACTTCTAATTTGCCATTAGTTAAAAACTAATTATGTAATTAGTTCATTTATAACTATCTAGTTAGAATAGTTCAAAGAACTAACTTGAACTTTCAACTTGGCAATCCATGAGATTTCTTCTAATTGGTCCATTAATATATGGATTATGTTTCTCAACAAAGACTTGTTCCATTCATAACCCTTAAATGGAAATTCATGTAGTAAATTAGGATTTCCTTTTCTAAGCCAATAGAGAAAAATTCTAAAAATATTTTAGGGTCGTCCGGCGCATCGATCGAGTGTGAAATTACCAAATTAGGTCTAATATCTCTCACATGTACTATAAATGGAATATTTCTAATAAAATTAAAATCGAGTAACCCTACGATGTCTTATTTGCTCTATACCGAATTCTAGGTGCCAATACTACTAATAGGGATTAGATATTACAATTTCACCCCTCCTTCAAAAAATTTCGTCCTCAAAATTTAAATCATACCTGTCTCAAAGAGGTGAAGATGTTGCACTCGCATCTGATCTTCACGTTCCCACGTGGCTTCTTCTACCCCATGGTTCATCCATAACACCTTAACTAAGGGAATGCTTTTGTTACGAAGGACTTGCTCTTTCCGGTCTAGGATTTGCACAGGCTTCTCTCTGTAGGTCAAGTTCTCATTCAATTCTACCAATTGTTCCCTTAGGATGTGTGAAGGATCTGCTATATACTTGCGAAGCATGGAAACATGAAACACATCATAGATTCTAGCCAGATCTTTGGGTAACCGTAGACGATATGCCACCTTTCCAACTCTTTCAACTATCTCGTACGGTCCAATAGATCGAGGACTCAGCTTTCCTCGCTTCTCGAATCTTAGTACTCGCTTCAGAAAGACCTTATCACTGATCTCAAACTCCAAGTCTCTTCTTCTGTTATCTGCATAACTTTTCTGTCTATCATTAGCTGTTTTCAATCTCTGCCTGATAAGTTGAATCTTTTCCGAAGTAATCTGGACAATTTCTGGGCCGATCAGCTTCCTTTCACCTACCTCATCCCAACAAACTAGAGTTCTGCACTTTTTTCCGTACAATGCTTCATATGGTGCCATTTTGATGCTAGTCTGGTAGCTATTATTGTAGGCGAACTCCATTAGCGGCAGATGAGTATCCCAACTTCCCTTAAACTCCATAACACACGCTCTAAGCATATCTTCAAGTGTCTGAATTGTCCGTTCCGACTGACTATCCGTTTGAGGATGAAAGGCCGTACTGAAACTCAATTTTGTACCTAGAGCTTTCTGTAAACTGGGCCAAAATCGAGAAGTGAACCGTGGATCCCTGTCTGACACAATGGATAAGGGAACTCCATGGAGTAGTACCACCTCATCTACGTACAACTGGGCCAATTTATCTAAAGAACAACTGCTTCTAATGGGTAGGAAGTGGGCAGATTTTGTTAGTCTATTAACAATCACCCATATTGCGTCATTGCCTCTCTGGTTACGTGGAAGTCCTACCACGAAGTCCATCGTTATTCTTTCCCATTTCCACTCCGAAATCGGAAGGGGTTGCAAGAGCCCTACAGGTTTCTGATGCTCCGCTTTTACTTGTTGGCAAGTTAGGCATCTCGAGACAAATTTAGCTATATCTTTCTTCATGCCCTTCCACCAGTAGTGCTCTTTTAGGGTACGGTACATCTTTGTGCTCCCCGGATGCATAGCATACGCAGAAGAATGAGCTTCTTCCATAATCTCTCTTCTTAATTCATTTACATCCGGAACACATAACCTCCGACCTAAGGTTACTACACCATCCTCGGTCACTGAAAGATCCTTCCGCTGCCCGGACTCGATTTCACCCTTTAATTTAACTACTTGTGGATCTTGAGTCTGTAGTTCTTTGATCCGATCAACCAGTATTGGACATACCTGAAATGTGGCTAATAATGCTCCCGAATCTAATAATTCTAATTTTACACCTAAAGACCTCAATTCTATCAACATCGATAGATATGCGACCTTCAAGTGAGCTATTGAACTGACAGGCTTTCTGCTGAGAGCATCTGCTACCACGTTAGCTTTTCCTGGATGGTACTCCAAGGTGCACTCATAATCTTTAATAAGCTCCAGCCACCTTCTTTGCCTCATATTCAATTCTTTCTGAGTGAACAAGTACTACAGGCTCTTATGATCTGTAAAGATCTTGCAAGGAACCCCATACAAATAATGCCTCCAAATTCTTAAAGCAAAAACTACTGCAGCTAGTTCTAGGTCATGTGTAGGATAATTCTGTTCATGCTTCTTTAATTGTCTGGACGCATAGGCTATTACTTTCTCCTTCTGCATTAGCATACAACCTAGACCTTGCCTGGAAGCATCACAATATATGGTAAAACCGTCATTTCCCGACGGAAGTGTAAGCACAGGGGCCAAAGTCAACCTTCGTTTTAGCTCTTCGAAGCTCTGCTGGCACGCTTCCGACCATACAAACTTCTCTTCTTTCCAGGTTAACTTAGTCAGAGGAGCGGCTATCCTTGAGAATCCCTCTACAAACTTCCTATAATATCCGGCCAAACTCAAGAAACTACGGATCTCAGTCACGTTCGTGGGCTGTCTCCAATTCACTATTGCTTCAATCTTCTGGGGATCTACTGCTACCCCTTCTGCAGAGATTACATGCCCCAAACATGCAACTCTATCTAGCCAAATTTGACATTTACTAAGTTTGGCATACAGCCGATGCTCCCTTAAGGTCTGCAAAACTATCCTCAAATGTTCTATATGCTCTTTCTCACTGCTTAAATAAACCAGTATATCATCAATAAATACTATCACAAACCGATCTAAATAGGATCTAAAAACTCTATTCATAAGATCCATAAAAGCAGCTGGGGCATTAGTCAGCCCAAAAGGCACAATCAAAAATTCATAATGCCCATATCGGGTCCTAAAGGCCGTCTTAGGAACATCTTCCTCCCGGATCTTCAATTGATGATAGCCTGACCTCAGATCTATCTTGGAAAATACTCTAGCTCCTTGCAGCTGATCAAACAAATCATCAATTCTCAGAAGTGGATATTGATTACGCACCGTTACTTTATTCAGCTCCCGGTAATCAATGCACAATCTCATGCTTCCGTCTTTCTTCTTTACAAACAAAGCCGGTGCACTCCAAGGAGAAGTACTCGGTCTAATGAAACTCTTATTCACCAACTCTTCTAACTGAACCTTCAGTTCTTTCAATTCTGAAGGAGCCATTCTATAAGGTGCTTTAGAAATTGGTTGTGTTCCAGGGGCTGCTTCTATTTTAAACTTTATCTCTCTATCCGGAGGTAATCCCGAAAGATCCGCGGGGAATACATCCGGAAACTCTCTCACCACCGAAATATCCTCCAATTTCGTTCCACCATCTCTTACGTCTATGGCATAGACTAAGTAACCCTGACATGACTTTCGAAGCATCTTTCTTGCCCTCATTACCGACACCATGCTGGCGGAAAGTGATTTTTGCACCCCACAGAAAATAACTTCCGTTCCGCCTGGGCTAAATAATCTAACTTCTTTCCAGAAGCAATCCACTGATGCCCGATACTTAGACGACCAATCCATCCCTAAAATCACATCAAACTCACTGATGGCCAACATAATCAAATCCGCCATAAACTCTTGGCTTTCAATACTAATTTTACTACTCCTATACACCGTTTATGCTACAATGGAGTCTCTAGTAGGAAGAGACATTACTACCACACCATCTAATAACTGGGGTGCTATACTAACATTTGCAGCAAACTCCACAGAAATAAACGAATGGGTTGCTCCAGGATCTATCAGTATATAAGCATCTCGATCAAAAATTGACATTGTACCTGTCACAACTTCTGGGGCCGCATTTGCCTCCTGTTGGGTCACCGCAAATACCCTAGCCTGGGTATGCGGTTTCACTTGTGATCCACCGGATGATCCTCCTCGACCGGCTCCCCTACTAGGCTGGCTCGCGCCGCTCGATCTTCTGAATTGGGGGCCTTCTCGAATCTACCCTCGACCGCCACTGGTTTGTCCCGGAGCTGGTGGTCTATCTTCTAACATACTGCTAGCTCCATCATTCGAGCAATCTCTCATGTAGTGACCCTCTTGACCGCACTTATAACACCCGGTAATCCCTTTCTTACAATTCCCCTGATGGGCCTTGCCACATTTATTACACATCGGGAAATTCTTTCAACTCTCCTTAGTGCTTCGGAATCCGACGGATGGTTGCCGAACGGAAGCTTGGCTGGATTGAGCTCCTTGGCTTGGATTTTGACTGCTGGACCATGAAGATCTCTCCTCTGTTCGGGTGAATTTACTCGGTCCTCCTCGAGAACTACCTAACCAGCCTCTTTTCTGACCCTACTGTTTCGGTTTAGGGATGACCGCCATGCTTCTTTCAACCCGTGTTGCATCTTCCACCAATGCACCATACTGAGTGTGGGCTGCCGATACTACATACGCCCTGATTCGTGGATTGAGACCCACTGCAAAATGGTTAGCCTTCTGCTCCTCATTATCGGCTATAAAGGGAACGGCATGGAGGAGCTCCGAAAACTTCTTCTCGTACTCAGCCACCGAGAGGGAACCCTGTTCGAGCTTGAAGAATTCTTCTATCTTCGCATCTTTATAACTTTTGGGGTAGAACTTATTCAGAAATTCCTCTTTGAAAAGCACCCAAGACACCCCATCGGCGTTCCTCCTTTACAAGGCCTTCCACCAATCTTTCGCTCCTTCTTTCAATAGAAATGCGGAGTATACCACCATCTGCTCTTCCGTACATTCCATAACCTGAAAAATTTCTTCATTGTTCTCTAACCAAGATAAGGCTCTCTCGGGATCTCCGGTACCGTCATAAGGCTTAGCGCCTAATTTCTTGGCGCGCTCAATGGACACTCCAGTCTCTCGCAGCTGTTGGATCGCCGCTGCTAGTATCTGGGCTATTTGAGCTATATTAACGTTTCCACCCTCTTGCTCAGCGGGTTGAGATAATTCAGGAGGGGTCTGAGGCGTAGGAACATTTACTGACTCATTTTCCTGCTCCTCTTCAGGTGCAAGAGCGTCCGCGGCTGCTCTCCTAGTACGTGGGCCTCCACGACGATGCATATTTTCTGAAACTTTAGTGATACAAATGATTATCAAATGCAAAGAATTCAACTTACTAAACTTAAAAAATATGCATGCAATTTCAAGAATCTCATTCTAAAAGTGAACTTTTTAACTAAAACTTCAAAAATCGTGCTCTGATACCACTCTGACAGGACCCGACCCGAGACCCTCTACTATAGATCCCAGCGGCCCTGCCGGGCACCCCGACAGAAGTTTCTCCGAACCTAACTGGGTAAGTTGAGAAATTCCGCGAGGCGAACCCCTTTTTAATTCTTGTTACTACTAAGAAGGTCTAGTAATATACATGAAAACGACATCTTAATTTTAAAAATAAACGGACAGAGTTTCCCCTGTTTTTCGGAAAATTCATATAAAACCTGCAAAGAAATTTCACTTCTAATTCCAACACATCTTAATACTACCAATTCGGACCTCCGGTCCTTTCCAAATCAAATCCAACACAACTCAAAAGTTTCATTCAAATCACAAAATGAGCATACTCATGAAAAGTAAAGATGATCATCATAATCTCAAAATATTTTCTTGTTGGTTCAAAACATACATACAAATATACATGCCTACTACTACTATGCATAAAGTAAAGAGTGCTATTTAGCACATTTACATGTACAAAAATGATCTTTAGATTCGGCCCACTACTCGGCAACAGGTGAATCAGCAGCTTGCGTACCGAGACCTGCACCTGGGAAAGGGGTTTAAAAACATAAAACATAAAACGGGCGAGCTAAAGGAGCTCAGTGAGTGTAAATGAGATTTCAATTACAAGAACATTATACAAAGATAGCAATTTCTAAAGTACATGCAGAAATTATGCTTCTAAAACGGATGTAAAATGGTTTCTAATATCATATGCTAATGAAATCTTGCCGAGCGGGTTTTATCTACATCTTTGGAAAACAATATCCAGAATCTGTGTAACATAATAACTGCTGTGTGCATATAAATGCATAAATGCTATCGGTAAATCAAAAACTAGTAAAATCCTCGCTCGACCATTTTCTTTCTAAACTGTACCAATGGTAACCCTAAAGCTCTATACTCACGCGGTGACTCAACTAGCACCGCACACGTGAGTAGGTCACGGGGCACCTCAACTAGCAGCACCCGTAGTGATATCTCAAGATATCTCACTGGCTATGCAGCGGAATCCTACATCGCATACATATAGCGAGACAATACCCCATACACATAGGGCGACTCACATGACTGGACAACCCAACTTCCCAGAGTTAGTGACACGCCCCCAAGACCTGTCCATGTGCATGGGATATACCAGCTGGGTTTAATACAATCATCACCACTACAATCTGAGGGTACCAATGGCCTTTAAAACAAATGCAGAATTTTAAAACTGTTTCGCAAATCGATCATGTAAAAGCATGTCTATGAATATATCAAGATCATAAATCATGTTTATGCATCGAAAGCTCATAAAACATACATAGTCATTGTGCGAAAACATAATAACCGAAAAGTAAAAGAAATGGCAGATTTCCACTCACAACCGCTCCGCGCTCAATTTTGCTCCCGATTTCTGCTCCCGTTAACGCTCTCGGTTATCTTCACCTACGCGCCATAAATGACATTTAGAACTAAATCGAATGCTAGAATCTCATTTAACTACTAAACGCCCTAATCGGCATACAAAGTCCGGATGCATACTACTTCCCGATTTTAGTTACGGGGCCATAATCGAAACTAACTCACCATCCGGCGCCCTGAAAATTATTGAACACCTTATAACTTGGTTGGATATAATTGCCCTTCACCTTTTCAACATGGATAATTATGTCCCATTTTCTTCATTTTTTGTTTTTTTCATCAACCATATACATTCAATTTACAATATGCACCATTTACACACAACAATTCAATCAAAACACCACTCAATTCCTAACTTCCCTAAAGTGGCAGAATTTCACCCTAGGTTCCAATACATTCCTTTTCTCAATTTCTTGTTTCAATTACAACAAAATCATGTCAATTTCATTCTTAAGCCCTAATTACAACCAATTGAAATCTCTACAACAAAATAATCAAAAACCCTAATTCTCACCTTGCCAATTTCTTCAAATTCATGACTCCTTCAAGCTCCAAACTAGAATTCAACTCAATCTAAGCCAAGAATACGCATAAGAATGTCAGTTGGAGCATTCTTGAAAGTTCACTTATCAAACTCATGAAACAATGCTTTTCTTACCTCTTTTTCTTGAATTTCCACTAATTGAAGCCTCAATTGAGCTTAAGGATTCATATGTAACCTTATTTTAGTTTGATTACACATGAAAAATCATGAAAACAAACTTGAATAGTCACTGTAGCAGCACCCCCCTTTGAATCTCGAATTTCTCTCTTTTTTTGGCTAAGTGTTGATTTTGCTCTCTCTTCAAATTTCTACACACTTTTAACATATATATAGTGCTCTCTCAATTGACCATTTTGCCCTTCAACTTACTTAAAACTTCTAATTTTCCATTAGTTAAAAACTAATTATGTAATTAGTTCATTTGTAACTATCTAGTTAGAATAGTTCAAAGAACTAACTAGAACTTCCAACTTGACAATCCATGAGATTTCTTCTAATTGGTCCATTCTCTAATATATGGATTATGTTTCTCAACAAAGACTTGTTCCATTCATAACCCTTAAATGAAAATTCATGTAGTAAATTAGGATTTCCTTTTCTAAGCCAATAGAGAAAAATTTTAAAAATATTTTAGGGTCATCCGGCGCACCGATCGAGTGTAAAATTACCAAATTATGTCTAATATCTCTCACGTGCACTATAAAGGGAATATTTCTAATAAGATTAAAATCGAGTAACCCTATGGTGTCTTATTTGCTCTATACCGAATTCTAAGCGCCAATACTACTAATAAGGATTGGATATTACAATTACACCCTGAATGTTTACGTGGTTTGCCACTCCATACGACCTATGTCTATGCTCAAGCAAACAATATTGAGGATTCCACTAAACTTTCTTTAAACCAAGGTGTTTACGCTCAAAATATAACGCGGCTATCGCAGTATAGATTGAGGTGTCGATCCCACGAGGAAGCTCTTGGCAAAATAGGTTAGTGAAGTAAAATATTAAAGCAGTAGCAAAGGGTTAATTGATTTAAACGGATGAGATAGAATTGTCTATGAATTGAGAAAAATGTCTTATGATGATTTAAGCAAGGTTTTGAGAATCACAATTATGCTTTATAAATCTACTCTATACTTTGATTCGATATTTATAACTCAACTGAAAGTTTCACATCCCAAACAATCAATCGGAAGGTATGTAATATATAGCACATTTGATAACACATGTATTTGATTTAGTTAAACTCTTTGCAAGCATTAACACACATCATGTTATTTATACAAGTTATCTAAGATCGACAATATATCATTTTGACAATATTGCAGTAAAAGATTAACTTGAATATCAAACATTTATTGCCCTTACATGTTATCCAAGATCGACAATATATCAAATTGACAATACTGCAGTAAAAGATTAACATATAAAACAATGTAACCAGTAACAATTATAAATCAACATGAATCACATAAGAAAAGCATGACTGAACATATATGAGACATGAGAATTATAACCTCTGGATTATAGAAAATAAAATAGATAAGAGTTTAATCAAAACCAAACTTACAACATTTATAGCTCTTGACACCGAATCAAAGCATGGAAGTAGATTTACTACACATAAAAGTTCATCTCTTAGCCTTGCTAGGAACTCTAGCCTAAATTACAATACATGTTAATGAGAATAAAAGAAGAGGGAAATTATCTATTAAAAACGTCCTAAGGGTCTCCTTATATAGGCAATGAATGGACATATGTCATGGATGACATCAATCTTCAATAATTTTAAGCCAATAACTCGTGTATCCACTTGCAGCACATTTTTGATAATGTAAATGATCAATTCAGCTTCTACAGCCGACATGAAAGTTGTAGAATTTTGACTCTTCTTTCCATAGGCACTGATTTCATGCAAATTGGATGAGTATCCAATGCGATATGAGCAAACTTCCAAAGATACATCAGAATTCGACCAACAACCATTTTACCCACTTGTAATACGATTTGGTCCATGATAACGGCTGATTTGGACTTTACCATAAACATACGAGTTGTTGATAGTTAAGTCAGCAATTCACAGCTTCAAGAATTATACCAATTGAGTATGTATTTTGGGAGATACGGTCTAAATACGTGAGTTGGGCAAGCTGGGTAAGAGTTGTAGTCCGATTCTGTTGTATCTCAATATTTGGCCCATAACATATTGGATTTGGCTTTTCCACTGTTCTTCAAATTTGTGTAAGATTGAGTCATGTTGCACTAGGTTCAAGAATTTCTTCATTTCAATTTCTACATTGAGAGTTATGTCCAATTTACCTAAACCTGTCCAAGTAACATTCATTAATCACAATTTAAGGAGAACACTTTATTTCAAGCTAAAAATACAGAAAATACTAAAATTAGTGACATTAAATGGTGATTGAATCTTTTAACAACATGCATTTTCATGTGTTCATCACAGCCCCCAACCAGCTTATTGCTAGTCTCTAGCAATTCAAGCGTAAATAGAATATGCAAAACTACCTAAGCATTTCAATCAAAATGTTAGTTCGAGATCACTGTTGCTATCATGGTTTTTTCAATTACAACTTCCGTAATTTGTGTGTGTGTGAACTAAGCCATAACCATCTAACCACAAATCACAATAGATATAGCCTTGAGAATTTCTCCAAGTAAAAGCCTCAACTCCATATCCTCACAGGTGTATGACTGTTTAAAAGGTTAGGACTTCTCTTATGGAGTTGGAAAACAGTTAAGCACTCAAGAAAAAGTCAATTTTAAGGACAGACATATAAACTAACATTGATCCGAAGATAGAAAAATTATTTGTTTAAAAATCAATTATTCATATCATACGCCAACTTTAGAACTTTAATTGGCTTGTGAGAATAATACAATTATAACTTGGTGAGAAAACTGTTTTACAAGGTATTTGTCTTCTAAAATTGAATGAAGACTTTATTAAACTGAATTGCTTCTTTTTTTTTTCTCTTGTTTTTGGTACTTTTGTATTTTTTTTTTTTTTTTGTATTTTTGAAGAATACAAGGAAGCATTATAAAGGTTTCTCACCAAATTATATTATGCACAAATGTAACCAACTTATCCCTTAATTCAAATAATATCATTTTAAACAAAAATTAACCAATTCAAAGGATCAATGAAGGTTCATAAGCTGTTTTCTCAACCTTTCCACTTACTCACAAAAGATATGCGAGATTAGAAAAATATATACTTAAACATGAGAATTCTCTTGGCTATATAAATTGAATCATCCATCTTACCACAAGGCTTAGCATTGTGCTCAAAAATATTTTGGAAGTCATTCTTTAGTAACCAAGATAGAAACAGTGACTCAACCTAAACAATTCTGAAATCATACTTATGCAGAAAAGCAAATTCCTTTATACAAGAATTACCAAGACTACAAGCAGTAAACGACAATGCATGAAATATAAAACAAAATAACAAAAAGTTAGTTAAAATGCATTTCAAAAGTTAGTACTAAAACTCCTTACTCTGCCATTCTAATTTGACCTAGAATGCGTCTCAAGAGTTTAAGAATGAACTCTTTACTCTGCCATTTTAATTCAAATGTCGGACCACAATTTTTTTTTTTTTTTTTTTTTTGCAAAATGCAACGTATGTCTACTATCCTCCCCCCAAACCAGATGAAACATTGTCCTCAATGTTTAAATAGAAAGAGATAAAGTATAGGAGACATTACCTGAAACGCCAGTTATTTGAAAGAAACAAACCTGAGAGACATTTAAGCAAATATAAACTAAAATGATGGTACTGATAAATAAATAAATAAAAAGAAAAATTTACAAACGGAGTGTCAGATCCAATTTTCGCTTGTTAAGGCCCACTGACCAATCGATCCGAGTTATTGCTGGGTCAGGTTCGTAGGTAACTGCCTGTAATTTGTTAATCAATTCATCCGCCTCAGTAGCAGAAACCAGGATCTGTCGCGCCGAATGTGAAATAAAATTCTGTTCCACAGCTTGATCAAGAAAACAAAGTAAGCAATCAAAATAGTTGTTAACATTCAACAAACCTATGGGTTTTCGGTGGATATTCAGTTGGGCCCAAGAGACAATTTGAAAAATTTCTTCCAAGGTACCAAAACCACCTGGTAAAGCAATAAAAGCGTCTGCATTGCAAAGCATTCTGGCTATACGTTCATGCATGGATGAGACTTGTAATTCTTCCCCTATTGTTTTCCCGGTCAGGTTTTCCACGGCCAAAGCTGTAGGAATAATACCTAAAACTTGACTTCCTCCTAAATGTGCAGCTGTTGACACACACCCCATTAGCCCAAGGCTACCTCCTCCATAAATCAAATGAATTTTTCTTGCAGCTAATGTTTTTCCTAGATTGTTTGCTGCTTCTACGAACACTTTACTCTCCCCAGGACTAGATCCACAAAATACACATATATTTCGAAATTGTCGAACTTGGGTTTCCTCCATATCTACTCTCACCTTTATCTCAATATATGAAAATGAAGAAACTGAGGTGCTGTATTTATAGAGTGCCAAATGATAACAATGATTATGGTAACCCGACAGTTTGTCAAAAGAGAGTTAAAAATAAAACACAAAAATTTAAACATAATGACCCACATGCATTATTGAACAAAAAGATTTGAATTTAAGACATCTACATGAGTAGCCCTACTATTCATAAAATAAAGTTTGAAATTAAAACACATGTATTTACAAGTAGTTGTGATTGTGGCTTACATCTTCCTCTGGTTTTACGTCCAGTAACGGCTTAAACGCCCTCTATGGGTCGGGGATAGGCTTCCCATCCAATTTTCTTATAAATTGGCAAACAGGGTCTTTTAGAGTCAGATTCCTGAGACTATACCGTTGATGTTCATTTTTGAATTTGTTCCATAAATCGAGAAGTTCACGTTGCACGAGCCCACAGGGATGCGTCTCAAGAGTCAATAGGATATCATCCAAAGACTCCTTACTCAGTCCATCCTTAATGAACTGAATTTTGTCTTCTCGATTTCTAGATACGAATCCTAAAGAACGACAACTCCAATTACAATTCCATCGAGCACATTTAAGACAGACTTGTAACCTTTTTGCTCGTCGCCTTTTGGCATAAGAGCTTCTTCCAAGACCAGGCATATGAGAAACAAAATCATTTTCAAACTCATCAGACAACCGAACCTTGGCTTCAATTAACCAACGAAGGTCCACAGGGATATTACCCAACATCAATAGCCTTAGTCTTTCACACCGTGCTTTGTAAATCTTAAGTAGAGCATTTTGAGGAAATGAAGGAAAACGTTTTTTAAGGTTGGCAAGAATGCGATCCATTTTGAAAGAAAGAAAAGAGATGAATGCACCGTTTGAGAGACAGTTTTTAGGGAACTGAGAAACCGACTTTAATAGTCACGGAGTACTGTATCCGCCACTTGACCGGGAAATAAAATCACACTGAAGAAAAAATAAAAAGAAGAAAATAAAGTAAAATAACATGTGCAAGAAAATAAAAGCAAAAATAGAAAGTCAAAATATAAAATATAGACAAAATATAAAATATGGTACAGATAGATTGAACCTGATCAATCACGATAGACAGAATCTACAAGAGGGATCTCGCCTAGGTACATAGAGTCATTTACCTTTTCCACGTAGCTTTTTAGCTGCTGTCCATTCACTTTGAAAGTCCGTCCATCAGTGGGGTCTTCTATTTCAACAGCACCATTAGGAAAAACATGTCTTACCATAAATGGACCAGTCCATCGAGATCTCAACTTTCCAGGGTGTAAATGCAATCGAGAATCATAAAGATAGACCCGTTGATTTGGCTCAAAGTGTTTCCTTGAGATCTGTTTATCATGAGCTACTTTCATTTTAGCTTTGTAAATTCTGGAGTTGTCATATGCGTCATTTCGTAGCTCTTCTATTTCTGACAATTGTAACTTTCTCTGGAGACCTGCAGCATTCAAATCAAAGTTAAGGGCTTTGACAGCCCAATAAGCTTTATGTTCTAGCTCAACAGGTAAATGGAAAGCTTTCCCATAAACAAGCCGGTATGGGGACATTCCTAAGATGGTTTTGTATGCAGTACGATATGCCCATAATGCATCAGAAAGGCGTAGAGACCAATCTTTGCGATTCGGGTTAACCGTCTTTTCCAAAATCTGTTTAACCTCTCTATTTGCTAGCTCGGCTTGTCCATTTGTCTGTGGATGGTATGCAGTGGAAACTTTGTGAAGAACACCATACCTGCGCATCAAAGCTTCAAAAGAACGATTACAAAAATGTGTTCCTTGGTCACTAATGATGACACGTGGCGTACCGTACCTAGATAACACATTTTCTTTTAAGAATTTTACCACAGTTGTATTATCATTAGTACGATAAGCTACAGCCTCCACCCATTTTGATACATAGTCAACAGCTAAAATGATGTAAAGATAGCCAAAAGATGAAGGAAATGGACCCATAAAATCAATACCCCAACAGTCAAATATCTCGATAACAAGAATAGGGTTAAGAGGCATCATATTTCTTCGAGATAAAGCACCTAACTTTTGACATCTTTCACAGGAACGACAAAAATTATTAGTGTCTTTGAACAAAGTGGGCCAATAAAGACCACACTGTAAAATTTTCACAGCTGTCTTCTTCATAGAAAAATGGCCACCGCAAGCAGCACTATGGCAAAAATTTAAGACACTAGAAACTTCACTTTCAGGAATACAACGTCTCATGATTTGGTCAGGACAGTATTTGAAAAGATATGGATCATCCCAATAAAAGTTACGTACCTCAACCAAGAACTTACGCTTATCTTGTGCACTCCAGTCAGATGGAAGTTCACCACAAACCAAATAATTTACGATATGTGCATACCAAGGTATTTGGCTTATAGCAAAAAGATGTTCATCTGGAAAATCGTCTCGAATGGGTGGCAAATCAGTAGAGTCAGTGAACTCAAGGTGGGATAGATGATCAACAACAACATTTTCAACGCCTTTCTTATCTTTGATGGTTATATCAAATTCCTGCAAAAGAAGAATCCACCTAATTAAACGGGCTTTAGCATCCTTCATAGAAAGAAGGTACTTAAAGGCTGCGTGGTCAGTAAAAATAACAATAGGTGAACCAATCAAATAAGAACGAAATTTATCTAAGGCAAAAACAACAGCTAATAGTTCTTTTTCAGTAGTAGTGTAATTCATTTGAGCATCATTCAAAGTCCTACTAGCATAATAAACAACAAAGGGTTTTCCCTCCCTCCGTTGCCCAAGAACTGCTCCTACAGCATAATTACTTGCATCACACATAATTTCAAATGGGAGGTTCCAATCTGGTGATTGCATGATAGGAGCGGTGGTGAGTTTGGCAATGAGTGTTCGAAATGCCTCCTCACACTCTTGTGTCCATGTAAATTCTGCATCTTTTAGCAAAAGGTTACACAATGGTCTAGATATGGCAGAAAAGTTTTGTATAAACCTTCTGTAAAAGCCAGCGTGTCCAAGAAAGGATCGGACATCTTTTACCGTTTTAGGTGTAGGTAATTTAGAGATTAATTCAATTTTTGCCTTGTCAACCTCTATCCCTCTTTCAGATATAATGTGCCCTAAAACGATTCCTGAAGATACCATGAAATGACATTTCTCCCAATTTAGCACAAGTCCTTTTTCTTCACACCTACTCAAAACAAATTTCAAGTTAAGTAGGCATAAATCAAAAGAATTACCAAAAACAGTCAAATCATCCATAAAGACTTTCATGCATTTTTCAACCATATCAGAGAAAATACTCAACATGCAACGCTGAAAAGTAGCTGGTGCATTACATAATCCAAATGGCATTCTACGAAAAGCATAAGTACCAAAAGGGCATGTAAAAGTAGTTTTTTCTTGATCTTCTATAGCTATCTCAATCTGGTAATACCCTAAATACCCATCAAGAAAGCAATAAAAAGGATGTCCAGCTACACGTTCTAAAATTTGGTCGATAAAAGGCAATGGAAAATAGTCTTTCCTAGTGGCTGTGTTTAACTTTCTATAATCAATACACATTCTCCAACCACTTACTACCCTAGTTGGAACAGGTATCCCATTCTCATTTTCAACAACAGTAACCCCAGATTTCTTAGGAACTACTTGAGTTGGACTTACCCATTGACTATCAGAAATTGGGTAGATTATACCCGCATCTAATAGTTTCAAGACCTCTTTCTTCACTACTTCTTTCATTGTTGGGTTAAGTCTTCTTTGTGGGTCTCTACGAGATTGGGAACCTTCCTCTAAATGAATTCTATGGGAGCATATCAATGGAGAAATACCTTTAATATCAGCTATGGTCTAACCTAGTGCAGACTTATGTTCTTTTAACAATTTTATCAATTTTTTCTCTTGTTCAGCACTAAGTTCAGAAGAAATGATGATAGGAAAGGTATCACCTGGTCCCAAAAATGCGTGTTTCAAACCTTTGGGCAGTGGAGAAAGCTCAACTTGTGGTGTCTCGAGGTTTGATGGTTTTGGTCTCTCCCTCTCTCGTGGCAACTCTTCAAAGTGTGGCTGCCAAAATCGAGTCCGTTTATCCTGTGAGTCAAAAATACTAAACACATTAGTTGTTACATCAAGATAATACAATTCTTCAAAATCAAAATTGAGAAGGTTTTTCGAAGAATCATAGCCATGATTTTTATAAGCTTCCTCCGCTACAAGTGTGTCTATTATATATGAATGATAGCACTCGTCTTCTTCTCGTGGTTGTTTGCCAATGTTGAAAATATTCACCTCAAGAGTCATATTCCCAAAAGATAATTTTATTAGACCATTTCTGTAATTAATAAGAGCGTTAGCAGTGGCTAGAAAAGGTCTCCCCAAAATAAGAGGGATTTTTGACTCCATGTTAACAACAGAATGAGTATCTAAAACAAGAAAATCAACAGGATAGTAAAATTTGTCAATTTGCAACAAAACATCTTCTACTATTCCCCGTGGTTTCTTGATTGATCGGTTAGCTAATTGTAGGACTACAGATGTTGGTTTAATCTCACCAAGTCCTAACTGCAAGTAAATAGAATAAGGCATTAAATTTACACTTGCTCCTAAGTCCAATAAAGCTTGACCAAACTCATGTGTCCCAATTTGGCAAGAGATTGTGGGACATCCTGGGTCTTTATACTTGGGTGGTGTCTTTTGTTCAATCACTGCACTTACCTGTTCTGCCAAAAATGTAGTTTTCTTCACATGGTGTTTTCTTTTGATAGTGCATAAATCCTTGATGACTTTGGCATAAGTTGGAACCTGCTTAATCAAATGTAACAAGGGAAGATTAATTTTAACTTGTTTCAAATGTTCCAAAATCTCACCTTGAATTTCTGAATTTTTCCCAACCGGTCGAAGAGCTTGAGGAAAAGGCACTGGGATTGAAAACTTACTTTCGGGCTCTTTTTCCATTGTGGCCTCTTTTTCAAGGGGGGCATCTTTACTACTCGTAGATGTGTTAATTTCAGGAGTAGGCTCACTTACAATCTTACCACTTCGAGTAGTAATGGCATTGACTTCTTTGAGATTTTGAACATCAGAAGTAGAAGCTTGTGCCATGAATTGTCCTTTTGGATTGGATTGAGGTTGAGATGGAAACTTACCTCTCTCTTGTATAGTTAAGACACTGGTCAATTTTATGATTTGACTCTTGATTTCTTTGTTTTCGTCCACCACTTGTGCAAGAATTGTTTCAAATTTTTGATTAGTCTTACTTTGTGCCTCCATAAATGCTTGTAATGTATCCTCTAAAGAACTCCTAGTTGGTCGTGCATTATATTGAGGTGCAACATAAGACTTGGGTGCTTGTTGTTCTTGTTTCCATTGGTTGTTGGCTTGTTGGTCAGATTTCCAACTGAAATTTGGGTGGTTTCTCCAGCTAGGATTATATGTTTCAGAGTAGGGTGAATAAGGCTTCTTGTACATCCCTAGGGCATTACATTGTTCCTCATATATCCCTCTCATCTCACTATACGTGGGACAATCCTGAGCTAAGTGTTCCGCTCCTCCACAGACAAAACAGACATCGTGTGACTCAACTCTAGCAACCGTGTGGGTGACCCTTCTATCTTTGGATTTCAAGGCCTCTAACTCCCTAGTTAAGACCTCTAATTGGGCTTTGAGGTTATCCTTTTCCCTAAGATGGAAAACTCCATTGGGTCGTGACCTATTTGTGCTTTCAGCAATGCTAGGTCCAGTCCTTGTATGGGCTTTTTCGGCTAAGTCATTAAGGAATTCTATGGCTTCCTCAGGATCTTTGTGAAGGAACTCCCCATTACACATCATCTCAACAAATTGGCGCTCTCTAATTGTGAGTCCCTCATAGAAATAACTAACCAAGCGCCAATTTTCATACCTATGGTGAGGGCACAGATTTAGCAACTCTTTAAACCTTTCCCATGCTTGATATAAGGTTTCACTGTCTTTTTGGGAGAATGAAGAAATTTGTCTTTTCAGGCCATTAGTTTTGTGTTGTGGGAAGTATTTATTGAAAAATGCTTGGGTCATTTCTGCCCAAGTTCCTATAGACCTCGGCCTCAAAGAGTATAGCCAACTCTTTGCTTTGTCTTTCAAAGAAAAAGGGAAAAACTTAAGCCTAACAGTGTCTATGGCTTCAGGTTGGCTATGGAAGGTGGCAATTACCTCTTCAAATTCCTTAACATGTACATAAGGATTTTCACTATCTAGACCATGAAAAGTGGGAAGAAGTTGTATCATTCCAGGTTTAAAATCCGAATGTGGTATGTTAGGTGGAAATATAATGCATGATGGTGTGACTGTGCGAGTAGGATGCAAGTAATCTTTTAGAGTTCTAACGGGGTTTTCTTCGTGTTGGCTCATTGTGTTAGAATTACAAGATGAACTAGAAGGTGAATTCTCTTCACTTACAAATTGTGGGAGTGGTTCTAGTTCTAGTTCTAGTTCTCTCACAAATCTTCCTCGTTTGTCTCTAGGTCGATGCATACATCCTAATTTTTTTTTTTTTTTTTTTAGGAAAGAAATGCTTAAGGAAAATTAAGAAGTGGAATAAACACAACAAGAAATAGAAATAAGTTAGGTGGTAAGACCAACCATGAAATATAAAAACAATAACTAAACAAAAGACTATAAAATACGAAAAAGTACAATAATTAAATAATAAAAAGAAAATACAATAAGTAAATAAATAAAAGGTTAGGCGGTAGAACCGGCCATAAAAAGAAAATACAACATATTAACTAAAGAAAATAAATTGCAATAAATATGTAAAAGAAAATGAAAATAAAGTACAATAAAAAAAGTGCAATAAATAAATAGAGTACAATACGAAATAAAGAAACTAAGTTAGGTGGTAGAACCAGCCATAAAATAAAAAGAAAATACAATAAATTAACTAAAGAAATAAAGTACAATAAATAAATAAAAGAAAGTGAACAAAGTTAGGCGGTAAAACTAGCCATAAGAAATAAAGTGCAATAAATAGATAAAAGAAAATAAACTAATTAGGCGGCAAAACCAGCCATTAAGATAATATAAAATATAACAAATTAACTAAAGAAAACAAAATAAATTAGGTGGTAGAACTAACCATGAATAATAAATAAATTACAACAAAGGAAATAAACTAAGAGTTTACAAAGAAAAGAAAATATACAAAGTTACCACTTTAGTATTTATAATCGCAACCGACTTTCGCTTAGTGTGCTTCCCTGGCAACGGCGCCAAATTTTTGTTTACGCTTAAAATATAACGCAGCTATCGTAGTATAGATTGAGGTGTCGATCCCACGAGGAAGCTCTTGGCAAAATAGGTTAGTGAAGTAAAATATTAAAGCAGTAGCAAAGGGTTAATTGATTTAAACGGATGAGAAAGAATTGTCTATGAATTGAGGAAAATGTCTTATGATGATTTAAGCAAGGCTTTGAGAATCACAATTATGCTTTATAAATCTACTCTATACTTTGATTCGATATTTATAACTCAACTGAAAGTTTCACATCCCAAACAATCAATCGGAAGGTATGTAATATATAGCACATTTGATAACACATGTATTTGATTTAGTTAAACTCTTTGCAAGCATTAACACACATCATGTTATTTATACAAGTTATCTAAGATGGACAATATATCATTTTGACAATATTGCAGTAAAATATTAACTTGAATATCAAACATTTATTGCCCTTACATGTTATCTAAGATCGACAATATATCAAATTGACAATACTGCAATAAAAGATTAACATATAAAACAATGTAACCAGTAACAATTATAAATCAACATGAATCACATAAGAAAAGCATGACTGAACATATATGAGACATGAAAATTATAACCTCTGGATTATAGAAAATAAAATAGATAAGAGTTTAATCAAAACCAAACTTACAACATTTATAGCTCTTGACACCGAATCAAAGCATGGAAGTAGATTTACTACACATAAAAGTTCATCTCTTAGCCTTGCTAGGAACTCTAGCCTAAATTACAATACATGTTAATGAGAATAAAAGAAGAGAGAAATTATCTATTAAAAACGTCCTAAGGGTCTCCTTATATAGGCAATGAATGGACATATGTCATGGATGATATCAATCTTCAATAATTTTAAGCCAATAACTCATGTATCCACTTGCAGCATATTTTTGATAATGTAAATGATCAATTCAGCTTCTGCAGCCGACATGAAAGTTGTAGAATTTTGACTCTTCTTTCCATAGGCACTGATTTCATGCAAATTGGATGAGTATCCAATGAGATATGAGCAAACTTCCAAAGATACATCAGAATTCGGCCAACAACTATTTTACCCACTTGTAATGCGATTTGGTCCATGATAACGGCTGATTTGGACTTTACCATAAACATACGAGTTGTTGATAGTTAAGTCATCAATTCACAGCTTCAATAATTATACCAATTGAGTATGTATTTTGGGAGATACGGTTCAAATACGTGAGTTGGGCAAGCTGGGTAAGAGTTGTAGTCCGATTCTGTTGTATCTCAATGTTTGGCCCATAACATGTTGGATTTGGCTTTTCCACTGTTCTTCAAATTTGTGTAAGATTGAGTCATGTTGCACCAGGTTTAAGAATTTCTTCATTTCGATTTCTACATTGAGAGTTATGTCCAATTTACCTAAATCTGTCCAAATAACATTCATTAATCACAATTTAAGGAGAACACTTTATTTCAAGCTAAAAATACAAAAAATACTAAAATTAGTGACATTAAATGGTGATTGAATCTTTTAACAACATGCATTTTCATGTGTTCATCACAAGGCCAAGAATGAAAACAAATCTAAAAAAATGCAGAATCGATTTGACTGGTTGGAAACAGATTCAATTGGTTTCATTCTATTTAAACTAGGTGTAAAACCGATTCTCAAACTGCACAACTGCTTTTCACCTTTTATTCTATGCATGCTTGAATAATTTGACCATAATATTTTTTAGACAACTCCAAATTGACTTATGTAAAATTCTTTAAAAAATTAATACAATTATCTTTCTAATAACATTAAATTTGTGGACAATTTGGTCTCATAAAGTACCATTTAATTCTCAATATGTCATTTTAATTTGTTAAAGTCTTAAAACCTTTAAGTTGTTATGTGTTCTCTACTTATAATATGCTTTCCTTCTGTACTTAAACCTTTAATACCTAATGATAAAGGCAAATTTATCATATAATTTCTCATGTTTTTACTTTTGATATTTTATTATTTTATGAGAATAAATGACTATTTATGTGTATTATTGTTATTTATAGGGACTTGAACAAAATTTAAAGAAAGAATGCAAAAGGAGCGAAAACAGGGACTAAAATGTAAAGTTTTCAAAGTATGAGTCCATCGCCCCAGCGCCACAAGGATTATAGCCCCAGCTCTGGAACAGTGATCGAAATAACAAAAATGACCTGTTTAAGTCGCATATGGCGCCTTAGCGCCAGACCTTCATCACGCCAGCGATGGGACAGAGCCCCAATGCCATCAACCTACCGCTCCAGCGGTGAAGCCTTTTTCACGTGTCGCCCCAGCGACAATTGCATAATGCCCCAGCGGTAGCACGAGTCCTAGTCGACGAGAATTAAGAATTTCAAGCTCATATCAATCCCTATAAAGAGCCACTCGTTCCCAGCCTTGAAAAATCATCCAAGAGCTACTCAAGATACATTCAAGAACACCAAGAATACAGAGCACGAGTCTTAGAGAGTAATAGAAGTTTAATTGAAGCAAGTTTAGAGAGAGATTCAAGGCGTTCTTTAGCATTAAGAGTTCTTAGGCAGTGCAATTAAGAGCAATTCGACGTCTATATCGGTTTGCTATTGATTGTATCATGGTTTATTATTATTTTTACTGCTGTTCTCTTGTAGCCATGAGCTAAACTTATTTTCTAAGGTTAATACTTGAACTCAATATGTGTGCTTAATTGCCATATCTTTCAAATATTTAATAAACTTAGTTCTTTGATATTTAAATTACTTGATCTTAATGCTTCAATATATCTGACCAATATATAGTGAATGAGTTGGTACTATCATTGATAAACTCGAAAGATGAATCATAATATTTTGACCTAGGTAATTTGATGCATGATTGTAGAGTAACATTCAATGTTGCATATGCAAGTTTCAACTTAAGATAGGAATATACCTAATTGGCATGTATGATCAATAAGACTTAATTTTAATGAATCTTAATTTATTACAAGTACCATAGGAATATAGGTATTTGGTAAATTGAGGTATACTTACATGACCTTGGAAGAAGCTTGCGAATACATTAGTGTCTTGATCAATAACAAAGACTAAGGGAGTTAAATATTAGAAGATTGATCATTAGAAAGCATATTGAGGGATAATATTAATCCTAGGTTTTCTCTATATTGCTATCAACTAAATCTCTTTGCATTATATTTTTGCCTTTATATTTTCTACATTAATTCTTAGATTTTTATTTTTTTGAATAATTATTAGGAAGATATAATTTTAGTAATTGGTTAAAAAGAAGAAATTATCCCTGTGGGTTCGACATCTGACTTATTTAGTATCTTTATTACTTGTATACGATAATGTATACTTGCACTTAATTTTAAGATATAGAAATATCGCATCACCTAATAGACTAATGTATTACAAACAACATGTGTTTGATTATCATCAAAATATCAATTTGTATGACTAAAAAGGAAATATATATAATTAATAGTAAAATAATAAAATAGGTAGAAATTTCATCAATATTATGTTGAAACTTGTTGGAGGTAAATATTGGTAACACTCAGCCTAACACGGGGGAGCCCAATTCAATACTCAGGCCTAGACCTCTTATTGAGCAGCCCGAATTAAAACTAACCAGCTCAGTAAGACTGAACTTGGGCTCAAACAATTGGACCTCCACAACTTGGCTCAAAAGCCTATCTAGTAGGACATGTGCTAAGACATGTGTCACAACTTAGTAGCGGTGTCAGATGACACGTCACAGAAGTTTGAACACCTGTCACTTAGGATCTGTCATGTCATTAGCAGGACCTACTAAAGGAGCACCTAGATACCACATCATCCAACTGCTAGACCTAAAGATAAGGTTGGATAAGAGAATCCTCAATGAGTCAATCACCGACATCTACATTAGTATACATTAGAACTTTGTCTCCTATTGATAATGCTGACAAAGTAGGTAGAGTTTTATGGGATAGTTGGGCAACTCAGCATAAGACCTATTCAGCTTAGAGGGATAGAGTCAAACGAACCCTAAGAGCTCTTAGGTTTCACCAAATCAAGCTGACAGCTCCAGAAAGTGTTTCAAATGTTAGGGAAGGTCTAATGACCTCATTACCCCTCCAAAGAAAGTTATCCAAAATACCCCTCATAATAGGGACGATTTTCTAATTTTAGTTTTCCATGTGTCTCATTGGAGGGGAAATCTCCAACCTAGAACCTCTAAGCTAAAGTTTATCTCCAAATTTGCAAGGTAGTAGGAGAATTTTAATTTTAAACAACTCTCTAGTAAGAGACAACTCTCGTCCTTTCTCTAAATTTTTCTACATTCTTTCTGGAGGCAAATAAACCTTAGGAAACTTTCACCACACAATAGTCACATGACTTAAGCATTGAAGCACTGTTGCGATTACCTCACTCGCACCAACAACTGGCCTTATATTTTCTTGCGTCCTTTAAATCTTATCAGTCCCCTCAAGTCAACTAGCTTTTACTTGGTGTTTAGTTTACTCTTGAATTCTTCATCATTGAAAAGAGTTTTAAACCCGATTTGACCATTGGCAACGGAAGTCCCAACAATCACGAACTTCTCTAACACTTTCCTCATACTTTTTAGGTCAGACCCCTCTAGGTCGATAGCTACCCAAGCTGTTATATTCATATATCACCTAGTTATGAAGATCCTACTAAATGAGGAGGTCATCATTGTGAAAGGTGACTAGGCAACAACCAGAAAGTGCTATACAACTGCTGTGAAGCCAAGTTATCAAATGCTATACTGAACCCAAAGGAAAAAAGTGAGGAGAAGCAGAGTGAGCCTATTGAGGAACTCATCTCGGTCTCAGTCTCTCTAAGTGACCTGAGTAAGAGTGTCAAGATAAGCTTCTCAATACCCGAGGAGGTCAGGAAAGCTCTAATCATATTCCTCAATGATTACATAGATATGTTCACCTAGACCCATGAGGACATGCTCGAGATTAATCTGAAGCTAGCATGTTATATGCTAAATATAGATCCCAACCATAACCAGTCAAGTAGAAGATAAGGTATTTCAACTAAGAGAGATACAAAGCTATTGAAGATGAGGTGGAAAGGTGATTCAATACCGACTTCATTTGAGAAGCTCAGTACCCTGAGTGGGTCTCTAATGTCGTGCTAGTGAAAAAGGCGAATGGAAGTAGTGTATATGTGTGGACTTCATTGACCTTAACAAAGCCTTTCCTAGTTGATTCGACCTTAGGGCATGAACTCCTCAGCTTCATGAATACCTTCTTAGGCTACAACTAGATCAAGATGTATGTTCCAAATAAGAAAAAGACCACCTTTATCACCAACAGTGGACTGTACTGCTACAAAATAATGTCTTATCGACTTAAGAATGCTGGAGTGACTTATGAGCATTTAGTGAACAAACTCTTCAAGGATCATATTAAGGAGACCATACAGATCTACATTGATGACATAATCACAAAGTTCACACTTGCTGTTGACCATGTATCAGTCTTGTAGGAAATATTTTAGGTGTTAAGGAATTACAACATGAAACTAATACGGAGAAGTGCATATTTAGCGTAAACTAAGGGAAAATTTCTTGGGTTTATTGTACAACAAACAAGGATTAAAGCTAATTAAAGAATATAAGAGCCATAAAAGAGATAAAAATCCCCAAGGCAATGAAAGACATGTTGAGCTTAACAGGACGAGTAGTCGCATTAAACAGGTTCATCTTTAAGGTTACTAATCGTTGCCAACTTTTCTTCAAAGTATTGAAGGCTTGGAATAACATAGTTTGAACTCTTGAGTGCAAGAAGGCCTTCGCAAAGCTAAAGCAATATCTGGAGAAGCCTTTCATGCTCAATAGTTAGCAACTTGGTGATGTACTCCTAATTTACTTAGCCATATCCAAAATTGCAACTAGCTCAGTACTAGTGAAGAAGGAATGTGATGAAGTCCAGAGGCCAATCTACTACATCAGTAAACTTTTAATCAATCCTGAGAAGCGGTATCAACCCACTGAGAAGTACGCGCTAGCTCTGGTAGCATGACAATAAGGCTACACCTATACTTCTTAGCTCATACCATTATAGTATTCACTAATTTACCGCTAAAGGTAAACTTATCAAGGCGACTAATAAAATGGTCATACAAGATAAGTGAGTTCGATATCACCTATAAACTGCGCCCTTTTATCAAAGCCCAAGCCATTGAAGACTTCATGGTTAAGCTTACACTAGACTTAGAGACGAAAGTAAAGGAAAAGTATAATCCTGACGAGTAGCAGAAGGTGACTCATTAGACTGTGCACATAGATGGAGCTTTGAACGACTAAGAAAATAGAGCTAAAGTCATCACAATCAACCTTAAAGGAGTAGAAGTGAGCTACACCTTGAAGTCTGGCTTTAAGGCGTCTAATAATAAGGTTAAGTATGAGTCCATGATCATGAGATTAAAGATGGCTAAGGCCTTAGGAGCTCGATAATTGGTAGTCAAGAATGACTCCCAACTTATAGTTAGCCAGATCAACAATAAATAAAAGACCAAGGAAGAAAATATGCAAACTTACCTGAAGAAGGCTCAAGAGCTGATCAAAGCATTTAGAGAGATCCGTGTTAAGCAAGTCATAAGAATAGACAACTACAAAGATAACTTATTGGTTACACTAGCATCTACCGATACTATTAAGTTGCCCAAGACAGTAATAGTAGAAATCATACCTGAACCTAGTATCCACCTTAAGAAGCCCATGAAAATCTGCTCAGTTGATGATTAAACTTACTAGATGGATCCCATTATTCATTACTTAAAGGACGGAGTCATCACTGAGCATAAAATACAAGCCAAAAAGCTGAGGTACCAAGTAGTCAAATACATCGTAATTGATGAGGTACTCTACAAGAGATGAGCTTTCCTACCCTACCTGAGGTACCTGCACCCTCAGAAAAGACAGTACGTACTTAGGGACATACATAGAGGGATGTACAGAAACCACAGAGAATGTAGAGTCTTAACCTACAAGGTACTAAGGTAATGATACTTCTGGTTCAACATGAAGTGTGACGTGAAAGACCTAATAAAGAAGTGTGACAACTGCCAAAAGTTCGTAAAGATACCGAGGCAACCTCCTAAGAACCTTACAGTATTTAGCTTCCTTTGGCCCTTTGCCATATAAATGGTAGATCTCACCGACCCTATGCCAATTGGAAAGAAATAAGCTAAATATGTTATTATAGATGTAGACTACATGACTAAGTGGGCTGAGGCCAAGCTCTTGATCTCAAGCCCTGAGAGAAAGGCTACTAAGTTCATATGGCAAGCTATACTTTGTCGCTTTGGTTGCCTTACGCCATAGTTACAGATAATGGGACTTGGTTTGACAACGAGAGATCCAGATAGTTTTGTAAAAACTTAAAGATCACCAATCGGTTTGCCTTAATAGCTTAACCTAAATCCAATGGGCAGGTGGAGGACATGAACAAGATCATTAAAACTGTTATAAAGAACAAGCTTGAGAGCTACAAAAGGAGTTACGTAGATGATTTGCCTAGCGTACTGTGGGCCTATAGGACCATATCCATACTGCCACTACTATTGCCCAATCTTTCATATTTGAGGTAGTTATACTAGTTAAGCTCTGAGAGCCCATACAAAAGGTTAATAACTTCTTTAAGACTACAAATGTTATCTCAGTTACAGCTAATATAGACCTTTTAGAAGAGACATGAGACTTAGTAGCCATCAAAGCGGCAGCTTACTAGTAGCAGGTAGATAAAATGTATGACAAGAAATTTAAGCCAAGATAATTTAAGGAATATGACTTAGTCCTCCGCCATGTGAACTTGAATACTAAAAAGCCTTTGGATAAGGTTTTGGGCCCTAACTGACAGAGTCTTTATCATGTGGATAGGGTGATCGGGTCAGGGATGCTGACTCACCTAAATACAGACAAGTCAAGTATCCGTGGAATGCAGCTCAACTCTGTAAATACTATCTGTAAGTGGTAGGCATATATATTTTCTACTCAGTTGTTTTCAAGATTTTTGCTAACTGTTATCTCATACTCTTGTTCAGGAGCTTGAATACACTGAATGGACTTATTTTCCACCTATTTAATATGTAGAAGGATGTTAGAACTATACTAGTTATGCTCCTAGTGTTTGCTAATGAAATGAAAGATATTCTCTAAGTATATTCATGTGTCTCTACTGATTATTAGGCTATTATGTACTCTTTGTGCCACTGAGCCACCTTACTCTCGTAGTATGAAAGAAAGCAAGGATGACTTAGACCACGGTTAAAGAGAGAATGATAGATCTCTCAAGGAAAATATTATCTCTACAAGCTCTCTGTGCAAATACCAAGAGCCAAATTCTAAGGATCGTGCCTATGTAAAAAAGCCTTAGAGATCCCTAGTAGTGTCACGCTAAGTCCTCGAGCATTCTATAGTAGAATGATTGCTTGCCCCGTGATGCGATAATTCTATATCATCAATTAAGTGCAAGTATACACTATCGTATGCAAGTAATAAAGAGATTAAATAAGTCGGATGTCGAACCCACAGGGATAATTGTTTCTTTTTAACCAATTATTAAAATTATATCTTTCTAATAATTATTCAGAAAAATAAAAATCTAAGAATGAATGTAAGAAATATAAAAGCAAAAACACAATGCAATGAGATTTAAAGATAGCAACGTAGAGAAAACCTAGGATTAATATTATCCCTCAATATGTTTCTAATGATTAATCCTCTCATATTTAACTCACTTAGTCTTTATTATTGATCAAGACACTAATGTATTCACAAGCCTCTTCCAAGGTCATGCAAGTATACCCTAATTTACCAAATACCTATATTCCTATGGTACTTGTAATAAATTAAGATTCATTAAGATTAGGTCTTATTGATCATACATGCCAATTAGGTATATTCCTATCCTAAGTTGAAACTTGCATATGCAACATTGAATGTTACTCTACAATCATGCATCAAATTACCTAGGTCTAAATATATTGATTCCTCTTCCAAGTTTATCAAAATATTACCAATTCATTCACCATATATTGGCCAGATATATTGAAGCATTAAACACAAGTAATTTAAATAATAAAGGACTAAGTTTATTAAATACTAAAAGATATGGCAATTTAAGTGCACATATTGAGTTCAAATATTAACCCTAGAAAATAAGTTAGCTCATGGCTACAAGAGAACAGCAGTAAAAATAAAAATAAAACATGATACAATCAATCGCAAACCGATATAGACGTCGAATTGCTCTTAATTGCGCTGCCTAGAAACTCTTGATGCCGAAGAACGTCTTGTATCTCTCTCTAAAGATGCTTCAATTAAGCTCCTATTGCTCTCCAAGACTCGTGCTCTGTATTCTTGGTGCTCTTAGGTCATCTTGGATTCATTCTTGAAGGTTGGGAACGAGTGGCTTTATATAAGGATTGATATGAGCTTAAAAATCACAAATCTCGTCGGACTAGGACTCGCACTACCGCTGGCGCGTTGTGCATCTGTCGCTGGGGCGACGCGTGAAAAAGCTATTACCGCTGGAGCAGTGGGATCTTGGCGCTGGGGCGCTGCATGAAAACGACTTCACCGCTGGCGCGGTATGTTGATAGCGCTGGGGCGCTGGATGCGACTTAAGCAGGTCGTTTTTCTTATTTCGATCACTATTCTAACGCTGGGGCGATATTCTTATGGCGCGGGGGCGCTGGACTCAAATTTTGGAAACTTTGCATTTTAGTCCCTGTTTTTGCTCCTTTTGCGTTCTTTCTTTAAATTTCGTTCAAGTCCCTATAAATAACAATAATGCACATAAATAGCCATCTATTCTCATAAAACCATAAAATATCAATAATAAAAACATGAGAAAATATATGACAAATTTGCCCTTATTACCCCGTGAACAAAGAGAGCAGTCTAAATGGGGCTAGAGGTATAATAGGGTGAGCTATACTTATGAAAAATATAAATGAGCAGTTCTCCATCTATCACCATAAGAATGTATGTTATACTCCTCTCCTTATACCCTTTGTATGTGGTGATATGCAAAGGACGATGTGCAGTCTCCTCACACCCATCTGGCTTTGTCTGAGAGTGAAGGGTTGAGAATTAAGCCTAATTTGAAATGGTCACATGGAATTCCCTTCAACAGTATTAAGTTGAGAACTATAGCGAGATACTTATCAACTAAGTATGAAGAAAGTGCTCAAAGAAACCCGAAGCATAATGGAAGTATACTAAGCTCCAACGGTATATGTACTTGATACTATTTTTCTCTCTATACATTGTGCTTCCCTTCTTAATACCTGTCTTTTGATAGGTAAAGTTGTTCTAGCCTCTTAGCAGCACCTGTGAATAGTATCCAAGGTTACTAGGTCAAGTGATTGTAGTAATCACCACTAAACTTAGGTTTGTTATGTGATAGTTGGAAAATCCCCTAGTTTATAGTGATAAATGACTTAATATGCCAAAGAGATAGTTGCTCTCCTATATGTTATGATAATGAGATTAAAGCATATGTATAAAGATAGTCACCAAACATATAACACCGTGCTTGTTAAAACAATAAATAAAGTATGTTCAAATTCATCATATCCAAACGATTTCATACATTAATTACTATTACCTAGTTGAATAGCTAAGGTTTCAAGTGCCTTAAAGCTAAGAGTAGCAGATGGCTACTTAGCAATCCAAACTTGTGAAAACACCTCCTTTCAAAGTTCATCAAAGGGTAACCAAGGCCTAAAACGTACCTAAAAGCGATACCCAAGTTCAGACATAGTTAACACAGTCATCCAAAAATAAGTTTAGTAATAAAATAATCTAGTTCATAGAAATAGGTGCAAGTAAAGTTGCAAGCAGCATAAGGGTTGTTTAGCAGTTAGCAATAAGGGAGTTCTGAGCTTATTATATCACAACCAATGGAGTCTTAAAATTGGCATCTGACTTTCACCATCACCACTATCACCATCCTTACCTCCATTGCCGTGCTAGGCAGTGGAGTCTATGAGGACCTCAATATTATAGAGATCCTTGGTTGACCCATCCTTTGTGGCCTTTTGCTAAAGGGCAGCATGACTGGCTAAGGCTTCATCGTGCTATCCTTTTTCTCTACAGCTGAGGTAGTTGCGGAGGGAGATTCAGCACTAAGATATCGAAGTCTAACTCAAAGTAACCCTCGGACACCATTTGGCCAGCATGACTCAACGCCTTCTGCATCGCCTCCCTGAGCCTCTTTTTCAGTAAGTCCACCACGTTGTTTAGCTCATTGTTGGATAGCTCTAAAGCCTCATTCTCTCTTTTTATTTTTGATAGCCCCCTTTAGCTTGATCGTGCTCACTAGTGACTTGAGCGAGCTTCTTCTTGTACTTGTCATTCTATTCTCTCAAAACCTCATCAGTTCCTTCGATGTCACCTTCAGTATCTCCAAGTCCTCAGTAGCCATCACAACCTTCTCCAGCATCCCTTTGTGCTCTCCCAAGGCAAAAGTAGCTTGCGATAGAAAAAACACTAGACCAGGTGAAAACATAACACCAAGGAGTAAGATCCATAACTAAAAAAGAAAAGGGATAGAAAGATATACCTTATGAGCCACACCTAAATCTCTCGACACAACACTTAAGGGGTCCTGCTTCAAATGACCTAGGTCATGGGGCAATAGGTACCCCACCTTCCTTTTAAATGAGGGACCTAGGTCATCAGAGTGTAAAAAGCTTATCAAGGTCTGACTAGGCTCACGGGCCTTCTTTTTCTTTCCTTTGAGAGATCAACATTTACGAACTTAGTAGAGGGAATAGTAGTGCTTTTACTAGTAGAAGTGCCAGAACTATGGGGCTAAGAAGGGTTAGGGAGATCCTTCATCAAGTCTTTTATCCAATTATCACTTGCTAGCTTCTTGACAGACTTGAGGCAAGCAGCAAAGGAACGAGCAAAAGTAACACCTGCAAAATCCAAGGAAGAGAGTTAGAAATACTACTATAGCAGTTAGGAATGGCAGCGGACCCGATTTAGGATGGATATCTTAAACTCGCATCTGCATCTGCTTCAAAAATGAAATACTAAATTCTTTATAAATCCGTTGTAGGTTTAAAGTTTAAATACCAAATCTACTCTAAAGGGTATGTACTCATTACAAAACTCACAACTAGTTATCTAAGAATTTTAAGCAGGTTTTTAAAAAATATGTGAGCCTGAAGTGTACACTAAATATGTAACGTTGCGCACCTAGCACTTAGCACGTGTGCTGGGAGCAAACACTAAAATCGCGCAACGTTGCACGCCTAGCTCTTAGCACTAGTGCGGGGAACGAACGCTAAGCACGCAACAGAAGGTGCCTAACGTTTAGCACTCGTGCTAGAAGTCCATACTAAGCACGTAACATGTGCGCCTAGCATGCATGCTAAGCACCACTCAACAATCACCTGACTTGAACATCGGAGGGCCGTCACTAACTACCCTGCCAGTGCCAGCCACTGACCTCGTATTTTTTTATATTTTTAAGGACTCGTCAGGTCGACCAGCTCTCACTTAGTGTTTAATTTACTCTCTACTCACTCCTGGATTCCTCATCACGAGAACGAAGTTCCAAACTTGGCTTGATCGTTGGCAACGAAAGACCCAACAAATTTAAACTTTCCTAACACGTCCCTTATACTCGTTTAGTTTAGACTACTTTAGTCTAAAAATCAAACCCAAGCAAAACTCAATCATAATCTGTTAAACACTCTTATTTAATGATAGAGTTAGAATTTATGATTATTTAATTTTAGCTTATAACTATATGAAGTTTTTTTAGTATAAGTAAAATAGTAAAAACATCATAGCAAAATACTAGTGGTAAAATGAATTATAAGTTTACATGTATTCATTTGAAAAAATATTATTTTAATTCCTAATTTTATAGTTATATATTAATTTAATTCTTTTTTTTAATAAATATTATATTAATCCATATAGGAACATTTTTAGTAATTTTTTATTACTATTTTCGTCTCTAAATAACTATTATTTTTATTCTTAGAATAACTAATATGATCTATATTTAAAAAATAAGAACTAAATTAGTATATATTTATAAAATTAGGGACCAAAACAATTTTTTTTTTATTTATTTTTTTAAAAAAAAATTGACTAAAGGGAGTAGGCCCCACTGGTCCCAGGGCTTGGCTGCTCTTATTTCTTACTCAGCACCATAACGATCCCTTTTATTAGTATTACTAACTAATTAATAGTAAACATAACTCTCAATTAATGTTAAGTTTTGAGTTTAAATTAAAAAAAAATTATTGTCATTGACCTAAACTTGGCAATAAAATTAGCAGAGAAGATTTAATTATGTAATGCTGATAGCATAGTAGACTATTTTTAAGCACTCAAAAAATGCCTTCAGTGTCTAAGTTTGCATGTCGAAATTTGAATCCAATTCCGATTTGATTAAACCCTAATAGATTGCGAGCTCAAAATCACAAACACATTCAATTAGTACAACACTGAAACAAGTACCAAATCTTTAATCTTCTTTGAACAAGAAGTTAAAAACAAATGAAATGTGGGTAACATCTGAGACCGAAAAAATCAACAAGGGATTTGATCAATGAACCATCGTAGTACTTTGATAGGGAGCTTCACAAGATCCACCGCGAAATTTGCAAGTCCAGCACAGCAAATGCAACATGGGCACAGGCAACTCAGCACGCTCCTGCGGTAAAGAATCAACCAAAAAGAGTTAACATGAACAGAATTGTTAAACTTACACAGTTTACAAACCCTTACAAAATTTTCCATTTTATGATCTTTGATCCGCTTGTAAAAGTTAAAAACATCAAATAAATGAAAATACAACCCTTAAAAGTAAATGAAATCCCACCCTATAATTTGCCCAAAATTTACAAAAGAAAAAGGAAGGGAAAAGATCAGTCTTTATACAGATCACATTGCATCAGGATATACTTGATGTTGGGGCAAGAATTAATGTAAAGCAGACATTGTGTCACAATTGGTCTACATAAATAGATATCAAAATGAGGGATATGATAAATTAAAATGATCAAGATCGCAATAGAATGAAAAGAAACAAAAAGACTGTAGAGTAGAGAAAGAACTTTACCCTAAAACCCAGATCACGGCACCAACAAGAGATAAAATCAATGCAATTAAAGCAAAAGGAAGCCCTACCAAGAAACCCAATGGCCTGCACTCTCCCATTTCTCTTTCTCCCTCTCACTCTTTTCGTATATTTCTTCTTCTTTCTTTTATAAAAAATTATTTGAGGTTTTAAAAGAGAGGAAGCGAATTTGAAATTTCTACTACGTGAAGAATCAGAAGTAATTAGAATTAGAACAAATAGACGCGGTGGATAACTAACACGTCCAACTAATTTTTCTATAATGACGGAAGTACCCTTAAGAAACTACCATACTGGACGTCGTTAATGAGGGAGTGAATTTGCTAAGCAAGAAGTGAACGGTTAGTTTAGGTATTTGAGTATAAATTAGAACCTTCGTACCCTCTTTCTCTAAAAAATAAAATGCCAAATTCCAGGAAATGGCCAATGGGAATGGGTATTGGCGTGTCGACTCGCGTGTTTCTCATGGTTGAAGAGTTGCAATCGGTGAAGAATTATCAAGTTTGGGATAGGGACTTCTCTTGGGCTGACTTTAACTAAAGCTAAAGGCCCTTTCCCAAAATTGATTCTTGTAGTAAGTAGGCTTCGCCTTTCGGGTCTTTGGATTGTCTCATAAGCGCGCGCCCTCCAAACTTGAGCCCAACTGCCATGTAAACTGATCTCATGGCCCTCCAAAGAAACATATCCATAGTCATAGCGGGATGTAAATTTCAGATGGGTCTCTTTGCATTTTAAGAAAGAAATTAGTCGCCAAAATCACTATTGCCAACATCATGCCAATTACTAGCTTTTATTTTTTTTTTCACACACCTAGTTTTGCAGTTGAATTAACGGAGCGCTATCAAAGAAAAAATAAAAAATGATGGAACATCTTTATCTTTTTTGAATGTCCACTTGCTTCTGAGTGCAGCAAGATGCGGTAGCACTTGGTGATTATTTAAATACGATCTTTATTTCCAGAGCACGAACGAGAGCAAATCTATTCAAAAGACAAAACCCCAATTATTTTGGCTTCATCAATTTTTGAGTCCTGTTTTTAACATCGCTTCTCGCGGCAGGTCGTTTTTCATCAACTTGAAAAACTATCTGGCCTTGAAAGATTACGACAATTTAAACTAGTCATAGCCCATGGTCATTGAGGACCAGCTGCCTTCTCTAAAATAAAACTGAAAAATCAAAATGATTGCTTGTTATCTCTTTGATCACTTTTCCTTTTGCCCTAGCAGCTAGCTTTTTTCTCCCCTAGTTCTGAACCCCATGAGATTTACCGTAGCCAAATGGATTGATGAATTTTAGTTCTTATCATATTTATGAAAGACAAAGGTGAAGAAAATGAAAAGAGAATTGTTAGAATTCGGTGATTTAAAATTGTGTTTGAGTATGATTTAAGTCGAAGGTCAATAAGAAGTTAACACAAGGTTAAGAAAGCATTGGACAAACAAAAAATGGAGCTAAATGGAGAGTAGGAACCAAGAAGGGGATCAAAACACGCAATGAGCACTTCTCCAAGTCTTGGCATTGTAGTGCTAAATCAAAGTCATAGTGGCACCGAGTTTGGGATTTTTCCCGTTTTAAGAACGATTCAATTTATTTGAGTCAGTTTTAAATTATCTTACACTTGAACTCTTATTCCAACAAAATTTAAAGTTTATATAACCCCTTGTTATACCATTAGAATGGCATGCTTAGAGAGAAGCATCAATATGCATCAAGGATACATGAGATGACATCAAAGAGAGTGCTCATAAAGAGCTTGTTGAGTGCTTGAGTCTAAGTGCGCAAGAAAGTGTTATGGAAGAACTTGAGTGCTAAGTGTACAAGAGATTACTGTATAGACCATTTGAGAGCTTGTCTATTGTTGTATTGTAATTTCTCAAGAAGACATTTTTTTATCTTTAATGGTTCATTGATAATCAATAATAATAAAAGAAGTTAGGATCTTGTGATCTACTATGAACGTAGGCAAGTTGTCGATTCACATATATTCTTATGTCTTGTATGTGTTTGATTATTATCTCTATTGTGTGTGATCTTTTATATTCTTGTTTACTTGTTAGCAAAGTCTTCCATGTGCACTAGGGTCAAGGGTGCTAATTACCAACAAGTGGTATTAAGACAGGTAAAAATCTCAATAATTGGGATCAGAACTTAGGTTATTCGACTATGGCGACTCCTAAGTATGAACACTAAAAAATTACGAAAAATATTAGAGCCTAATAGTACAACGGTGTTAACTACAAAAGGAAAGGCTGAAAATAGATATGGGATGAATAATCATTCCAGACATAAAGGCCATGAAGAAGTTTTTAATAAAAAAGATGAAGGAATATTGAAGGTTATTAAAGAGTCTACAGTGATAATGAAGGGTGAGAAGCACAACAAGTTGTATGTGCTAGATGGAAATGCTATGAGTGGTTTAATATGTGTTGTTAAAGGGATGCAGACCAAGAGATAGCATTAAAGATTAACTCACCAAAGGGAAAGAAGTTGAAAGAGAATGTATGATAAAGGAAGTTGTTGGGATGTATAAGTTTCAGCCATCAGAGTATTATGATAGAGTCAAGATTGACGAAAGAGATCAAAACAAAGCTGCATTATATGAGATGCATTCAGATCTTTGGAGACTTAAGCCACGATCCTCAATAGAGTTAAGTCTAGACAAAGACTTAACAAGATCACCGATAGGTAATTGAGTATGTGATGAGGGGTAGATAAATTCTAGATAACTTTTTAGGGATTTTGAATCAATGAAGAATTTGTTAGAATTTAGTGATTTAGAATTATATTTGAATATGATTTTAAGTTGAAGATTAATGAAAAATTAACATAAAGTTAAAAATATATTGGACAAATAAAAAAAGAGAATGAAACAAAGAGCCAAAAATAAGGTGGGGCTCAAAATATGCAAATAATACTTCTCTTAATCTTGACATCGCGACATAGCTTTAACGACACCGCCAAATCAAAATCACTGCAGCGCCACAGCACTTAATTTTGAAATCTTGATATATCGTGTATGTAAAACAGGCATGGCATGCTAAAAAAAAAAGCTCACCACATAGCTAGCAATCTATATATTCATGAAATATTTTCATGCATGAAAGACAAAAAGGCCTTCTCTTTTCTACTCCACACATGTCAGTTGATTTATTTAAAACGTCACATGCATCGCATGTTAGACAACCTCATAATTTAGATCTATTGTACATGTAGGATCATGTACTGTGTTAGTGTTACAGCAAAACAATTCACTGTTCTGTTGTGGGTGGTCCATTTCCTTTCAGAAAATTTAATGGTCCTTGTAATTTTTGTATAGTATCAATCTTGTAAAGAGATATTACCTATCTAACCTAGATGCTATTCAGCGACAAGAAAACACTATCCTCAAGCCTTGGGAATTTATTAATTATTAGATACGTACTATATATACACATGCAGAAAAATCGCTGCTTATAACTTCGGTACTATCCGGCGCTTCATTGTGTATCATGTTATTTACTGCAATGTTTTTATCTCATATTATAAATCATGTTTTCGATATTTTTGCAACAATAAATTTCAAACCTGAAATTATGAAACTTCATTCAGAATCAGTGACATTATGAATTAATTGTTAAATTTTGAAAACTTTGATTGCATTACGAAGTTGGTTCATTCGTACTGTTCTGAGCTAAAAAAAACATGTTTAATTTTTAGAAATTATCGTTATAATACTTGGCCATGGTTCTCTTCATAGTACACCTTTTTTTCAGGACTTGTAATTAGCATTTTTGTAATAGTAATTAATTATGTTAGTAATTTCATAGTTATGGTTTTGGAGAATTATATCAAAGTCATCAATAATATTTAATGAGTTAGGAAGTTGCCCACGATTGTTATTAATCACCAATCGGAAGGAAACATATATACTCCCAAGTCACGGCCTCAAAACAAAAGAATGACCGAGGATTATAAGTCCTTATCTAACTGATGTATGTGATTTTCTTATACATTCTTCTAATTAATTTTCTCATAATCTTTGAATGTGATTGACATTAATGAGACAATTGTATCATGTTACTGTTGAAGAAACAATGCTCCATCACATATTAGAAAGTTTAATTTGATTTAGATAACATAATTTTCTTCTGAGTTCTGAACAATACACGAGATTAAATAAATCTTCATTTCTATTCCAATAGATATCCGAAATGTTTTCAGCTCTAAGCCTTAGTTTAGTAATGATAATGTCATTGTGTCATGGAAATGGAAAGTATATTGACAGAACTGTCACCAAAATGTTACCAGTATATTCGTTAAAAACATGTCGATGAATTTAAACCGGTGGTCCAATAGGAAACAGTGAATTTGGGATTATATTAAAAAAGTTATAAATAGATATATATCCTCTGGCAAATTATAGTATAAAAACTCATGAACTTGATTAATAAATATGACTTTGGTTAGTTATAAGTAACTAAATGCAATTTTATTTCCTCGTCTTGGAAATGGGTTTGATAGTTCTTGGATTCTTTTTACCAACATCTTTACTCAGATATCTTACTGAAGTTGATTGTCTGAGCCGCTATGTAATAAGATATTACTAACTGGCCGATTTTGATGTGGTGTGTTAAGCCATAGAAACAACCTGGTCTAAACTTGTTCAATAGGTCTCGGTACTTTCACTTCTATTGAGCTTGAGAGTCTGACTCGTTATACTCATGAAGATTTTTTAGATTCTAAATTGTGAATTTGCTCTAATGATTTTTTTTCTTGAAGCCCTTAACTTGAATAAATCCAGGTTTTAAGTTGTGAAATGTGAGAACCGAGTTTGAAGAGTATTTAATAGAGAAACACACTACATGAGATAGAATAAATTTGTTTAAGTTGATTTCGTCTATTCTGGGGTGAGTTTTGTACACGAATAAATACTAGGATTTTAAGCCATAAGACAACTTTATTTTTTTGGGTTTGACGAATGGATTTAGATCTTCTTCTAAACTAAACTTTCATCTAACCTTTTACTAGCATATAATTAATAGGGATTGATGATTGCTAAAATAAAAAATAATAAAAGAATAAATCTTAACCACTCCTATCTAATACATAATACTAGTTAAAAAATTTTTAAAAGTTTAAATAAAGTTTAGCTCAGCAGAGATTCCTAATTTTTGATGAAACTCAACTCATTAATGTTTTTCAATGCTTTTAATATGTTTTTGGAGGAATGTAAGTACATTAAGGTGTTCAAGAATGTGCTTGAACATCAAGACTTGATAAGAGATGAGTGAATAACCATATAGTAAGGTCTATTTATAGTTTTTAGGAGTTTTACATTTTTCTTGACACTTAATCCTTTTAAAATTCTTTTTATTTATTGAGTTATCACTTATACAATATAAAAAAATAAAAAAAGAAATAATTTCTTATATTTATATATATTGGGCCCATATTCAGTAAAAACCTAACTGATAGCTTAGCCAAATTAAAGAAGTTCTGTGGCTTGAAAAAACATTAAGACACGTCAACTAAAAAAGCTCAGACGCGAACTAACAATGTGAAACTAACTGGCTAAGGAATTGTCAGACCCAAAAGACGGGCTCATACATTTCAGAGATTATCAAAATATCCCTCTAGCCAAGATAGACCCCAAGCAAACATGTGGCAGAGTCCAGTTCAAACTCAAGTTCCCTTACGCTTTTTAACAAAAAAATGAACGATAAACTTGAGTCAAGCTCAAATACTCTTTCTCTTATTTGATTAATCTCAATGCTTATTAATTATCTGAACATGAGAAAGTTGTATTCTAATTATACGATAGGATTGATATGAATTTAGTCTTAGAATTAGACCGAATTCATCAAGGGAACCTACTGGAACACATATAGAGAGTTGTGGTAAGATTTCTCTTCGTATGAGATATAGGCCAAACCAGTATTAATTGCATCTCTTCAATCTTGAAATGGATTGAAGATCATCTCATGATAGCTAATTGAATTATGATTAAACACTCCACCTTTGCACTATAAAGAGGCATGCATTGGATCGATTACGATCATGAAAAAAGAACCATTTAAAATTGAATAAGTGATTCACATACAGATACATTCAAATAGAAAAAAGCTTTCACAAGCAAAGAACCTTTGAAACTCTCTTAAGATCTTCGTTTGATCTCTAAGAACTCTTCAAATATAAAACCCTCTTACTTGACAAATCACTCCCACACATAGCATAACTTCTTTTACTATTTACTAATTTGAGCGTCAGAGTATTTTCTTCTACAAGAGGACGGCCTTGTTCTAGAAAAAGTTTCCAAAAATCGTCTAAAGGAGAAAAAAAAAAGTCAAATTCGGGATTCCAACATAAATTCAAAGGTGCGGAGATAATTTTTGGTGGTTCCCAAAAATTAGAAACTTCAATATCAATAAATAAGATAATTAAGCTAAAAAAATGTCATTATCATATTTTATTAAATAAATCATCCAATTTAAATACAAGTAAACATTTATAAATATATATTTATTTATAAAAAAAACCTTTAAGAAGTATTTTTGAGCTTGTGTTTCTATAATAATTTAATCACGTACCCTTATCAGTCCCTTTAAGTGGTCTTTAGTTTAGCGTCTCAATTTTTTATATTCGGTGTAAATATAAATCTACCAAAATATGATCTACAAATTAAATTTTAAAAATTGCTTAGATTTACATACTATATTTGTTAGATATTACCTAATTATGTGTATGAGTGTAAACTTGGGTTTAAGAGTAATTTGTATGCATCAATAATCTTTTAGCACTCTCACTTATAAAAAATTTTGGTTAATAAAATAGAAGGTATCAAAGTTTTAATAAGTTTTAGCACTCTCAAGTTAAAATACACGCGTAGACTTAGTTGGTATCAAAGTTCATTATCAAACGCTTTCTTTAAACTTCTTTAGTTTTATAAAATTTATTAAAAACAACAAATTAGACTAATTAATGAAGTTTACTTGTTGGTATTTTATCAACCTATACATAGATGGTGGGTGAACTTGAGATCAAAGTACAAGTTTTTTTTTTCTTTTTTGGTGGTAAAAGTGTAGATTTCTTCTAATTTGATAAAAGAAAATTGTGGTCCTTTTCCAATATAGAATTTCAGATTACCGTCAACAAATACAATCTTAATAAGTCTTTGTAATTAATTAATTGTAAAAATCAATAAATTTGTAATCTAATATTAAATAGAAAAGAAATCTAAAAGGGTGAATGAGTATCCGAGGAAAATAAAGATTGAGAATTAGAAGAGAAAACCCAAAGGGGCCGAATTATTGAAGGAGGTGGATGTGGGTGTGTGGGGGAGTGCCAAGGTTTTGGATTTTACAGAATGTGCACAGGGGGACCAGCTTTTGATAAATGACCCTCGGACCCACGATATGCTACCTGTTCATATCCACCAACTCCATCAACACAGACACCTATGTCTTTTCTTTTAAGTAACAACAAAATATGTATCAAATTGCTGATATGTTTCTTCATTGCCCCCAATAAAATAGATCTCTTTTTTTTTTTACCATGAAAATGATAATACATAGCCTAAAAGGTTCTCTTGTTCTATGAGAAAAATAGACTTTGCATTGCATGCATTTAGGTATAAAAAGCTACCCTTTTAATTCAGCTTTCTGTTTGATGTTTTATATCTACTGAGTACTGGCCGCACATATTAATAATACTCAGCCTGATTCTGACTTTTTTGCAAACACTAATTCAGGAAGGATGAATGCATTTTTCTTTGAAAAAGATTATAATTACTGTTCAACTAGTATTATAACTAAAAGATAGTCAAATCAACCAAGATTAAGTGTATTGTGGTAGACTAAATTTTTAATCCATTATTAAGCCCAGTCTACTTTTAAAATTATTAGGAGATGAGAACTTAACTATATGAAAGTCAATTTTGAAAACACTATTTTGTTCATAGAAACTGTTTATTAGAAATTTATATAGAGACTGTTCAATCCTATTTTGTAAAACTACTACTGATTTAACTAATTTTTTTAAAAAAAACAAACACATAAAATTTGATATATACTGCATAAAGCAGGATTTGGAGAAATGCTTCATTCTTGCAAAAGTTCAATTGATAACGGGTAAGTTCTCATAATAATAATGACGAGTCCATTCTTTATAAAATGTTTTAGAAAATTGCTTTGTGAAATGAAAATGAGAAATTAAACTCTCAAATTAATTTCAAGATTAACTAATACAATTAATAAAACTTCTTGCAAATTTTCTGAAAATAGAATACGGAGATGCACTCCATTATATTAAATCATTCTTCAAAATGATATAAAATCTCTTTTGAGTCATTTTTTGAATTTAATACTCATTCCTATTTTTCGTAGTTGTTATTTTTTTTTTAAGAAAGGAATCCTGTTTTTACAGTACAAGTTAAAGAATTTTGTAATTTCCATATATAAAAAGAGAAACAATTTCCTAATAATGTGGACAATGATGATAACATCTCAGAAAAGGAAAGACAAACTGGCAAGAATTAGAAAATATCTGAAAAATGTGGACAGTAAGCTGCAGGCCCAGGCTCAATAGATAAATGGGGTTTGAATTTTCTGACAAAAACTAGTTTAAAAACACGATATCAAAATTTCTGTAATAGTCATAATCACCTTGTCTGGTATCTTGCTTTTCTTTTTTCTGCAGTTGCTAAGGTTGTAATGAATATATATCTTGATATTTAATTTCTCAAAAGTTAATGTTGTCTTTTCCATTTTCTGGACAACGTTGGTCTGATAAAATGTTCTTTCAGTTTTTAGTATGTGTTTGTAGGATGGAACAGGAACAGGAACACAATGACCATTACAAGCTTATTCATTAAAGTCATCAACTAGTAATTTACATCTTGCCAAATAATTACAAAGACACCTTTATTAATTTATCTGAAAATATATAACTTTTTGACTAAAATATAGAAAATAGAATACTAGCTACTTCCTGAACATAAGAACAATTCAGTAAACATTTTGCAAAGAATTATATATATATATATAATTAATTTAATGAACTACGTAACTCATTATATAATAAGTTACGTAGTTCATTATATGATGAGCACTTAGACACATAATAATATTTTATAACACATTATAAATTATGTAAATATTATAAAAAATTATAAATATATTATACAATAACATATGATAATGTTACTCATCATATAATAAATTACATAATTTATTAGATCAATTCTCTCACTATATAATAAATTACATAATTCACTGGATCAATTTTTTCTCTCTTTCTCTTTATATATATATATATATATATATTTATAAATTTGATCAGGTGAACGTCATCGCTGGTGGGCGACGGGCACTGCTTAATATAATTTAACACTATTTTAACAATATCAAATAATAACTCATCAATGTCGCTCATTTAATCAACTAAAAGAATTTGATTCGGTGGACAACATCACCCACCAACAGGTTATTGTTTGATACTGTTGAGTTTTAACAGTGTCAAACAATGATCGGTTACCTATCTAATCAACTCTATATATATTTTTTTCTTTAAAGAAATTATTTATTAATTTTTTTTGGATAGAAAAAATTAAATTTAAAATTTTTATTTTAATAAAAGAATAATGTACCGTATGTCTTTTACCACTTATGATCCATTTAAATAAATTAAAAATTATCTACTAATTGAAACGATATTTTTGCTAAATAAAGAAAAGAAACCGTTCTTTTCTTTAAAAAAAAAAAAGAAAGAGAAACCGAGAGAGGCTACGAGTTATGATATTTCACGAAAAAGAACAAGGACAAGTAGACTGGAAAACTATAATTACAACATTCTCTCACAATATTGACTGGATGGCTACCAGTTAGTCACCATCACAAATAGCTATGTAATTGAAAATCCTGTATAAGTAAAATCAGAGTTTCACACGAAGATAAGGAAATTTGATATTACTCTTTTATTTGTTTTTTTTATTTTATTATTTTTGAATTAGTATCAAATATTTTTTTTAAAAAGTATTAAGTTATTTTTATAAAAGAATACTAGAAGAATATTGATATTTATTAAAAATAATAATAACACAATACACTGGAAATGCAAGTGTAATTATACAATTTTTAACATTTTTTTAACAAAAAAATGATATTTGAACCTTTATAATTTTAGAAAGAAAAAATTGACCGATTTAACCTTATTTTTAAATGAACTTATACATTTTTCACTAATTATAATTTTTTTATTTTATTTTTTTATATTAAATAAAATAAAAAAACAAATAATTCTTATTTTTCTTCATTCCCCTCCACCGACATTTTTTCATTCTCTTTTCACTTTTTTTTTACGGTCATTTTTTCTCTCTCATGGCGCTCTACCTCTCACGGCGGTCCTCCCTCTCTCTCTCTCTCATGGCGGCAGAATAAAGTTGATATGTATTTATAAATTAATTTTTTTATTTTTAAGTATTATAATTTATATTAGTTAAAAATATATAGAAATGTGTAGATTTAGACGGTAGAAAGTTTAAAATATGTGTAGATTGTATCCGGCATATTTTTTGGGGTAAGAAGGGAGCAGCGCGTAGACGCACGCGCCGCCGCTTCTTACCCCAAAAATTCCCATTTTTAATTAATTTATATTGTTTATGTTTATTTATAATTATTTAATTTAATAATTTAATTTAGTTAATAATTATATAAATAGTCTAGGTTGTTAGTTATAATTAAATTAATTTTTGAATATATGTTATGTTGATTATATTTTTGTTAATATTAATAATTTTTTAATTTTTTCAGGAATAAGAATGTCACGAAAGAATATGTAATTGTCGAAATTTGTTTCTATCGAGCAAACGTACATACGTACTCGAAGTTATGGGTTATACGAAATATAAAAAATAAATTGACTTCGAGGCAGGTAGAAATATTTAGAACCACATGTTTTGGTAGTTTATTGGATGTATCAAATATTCCATTCTCAAGTATTTTAGCACATGAGATTTTATTAAGACGTGTGCATACCAGAAATTTATATGAAGAATTATGGTTCTATATAGGTAAAAGACGTATTAGATTTTCTCATCAAGATTTTTATTTGATTACTGGTTTGAGGATGGGGGATTATCCTGTAGTAAGTGGGTTAGGTGATAGACTTTGTCGTACATATTTTTCAGATAGAAGTCAGTTGACTTACAAAGATTTGGATCAATGGTTCGGCAGCGTTATATTTGACGATGATGTAGATGCAGTAAAAATGTGTCTATTTTATGTATTTCATAAATTGATAATGTCACATGATCGGAATAGAATCATACAATATTTTGTCCTTCGTTTGGTAGATAATTTAGATGAGTTTAATGTCTATCCTTGGGGCACGATTGCATAGACTGTACTTTACAATAGTTTATACACAGCTTCAATTAAAAAGTTGGCGAAGGTAAAAAAAATAGGCGCTGGGGATATAGAATCATACAACTTATACTCATTTTGTCACGCATTCTTGGTAAGTAATTCTATCTTTTTGATTCATTATGATATTATGATAGAGAAAAATTTATTTTGTTGGCATTGTAATTTAAATTTATTATCATCTCAGGTGTGGATCAACGAGGCAATCTCGAGGTGTGGGGAGTTGTTTGCCAATAGGAATGGAGATTTTTTTCTTCGTATTCTAAATTGGTTTGGCATGAGCACCCCATTATACGAAAACGTCGTAGATGTCCTCTTCGATAATGTTGGGGTATGCTTTTATGTTCAACAAAAAATATATATAACTTCCTTATAATTTGTGTTATATTTTCTAATAATGATTAATAAATTTAAAATATTATAAAGGTTTTGGAGGTTCATAGGAAATTGGTACCCCATAAATATGAGAAGACTGCGGACTATTACGCGGCGGTAAACTTTTGCACTCCATCGAAAAAATGGGGAAGGAGTCTTAAGTTGGAGACAGTTGATATCCCGGACACCCAATTCACCGATCATCTGCAACATCTCGATGAATTTCAAGCCCCACCAGCGACTGAATTAATGGTATAATAATTTAATTTTTTTTCCTTGAATTATCTTATGCTTTTGTTACTAGTTAGTATTAGCTTATGAAAATTGATTATAATAACTTATGTATAGTTTCAATCCGGCACGTCAACATCACAGTATGAAATCCTGGAGAAGAAGATGGAGAAGAAGATGGATGATCTTGAAGAAAGGATATTTACCAGGATTGATAAGGGTAATGCAGAGCTTTCAGCCAAAATTGATAAGGCTGAAGAAAATATCTTGCATCAGATATCTCTCTTGATGCAACAGCTTAAACCAATATCTTCGAAGATGTAGGGTAAAGTATGGTACGTTTTAAACCTAAAATATATTGGATACAAAGTTTAACAAGTCAATACATTAACCGGTATTGTTTGATTTTGTAGAGTGCCGAATTCATGACTGCTGACTTTCATACATTTGCTCCTGCCAGCGAGTCTCAGCATCAATTATTTGCTCCTGTTGCTGATAGCTCTACAAGCTTAAAACTTATACCTGCTCCATTGGGTGAAAACATAAGTAGGTATGGGCGCCTTCGCAAGAAGGCAACAGCCCAAGTCAGTCCATATACTAATCCGTTAAAACAGCCCGCGAAGAAGAAACTTGTGGAATTGCAAGTATGACCTACTATTGACATAAACGGGTAGCTGATTCCTATTGATCAGAGTAAATATATTGAGCTTCTGGATTTGATAAAAAATAATGACTCAACACAACGGGTTCATTTGCACGAACTCAATCCGAATAATACATGGTTTAATGAGATACTATAAAATTGGCTTGACGATTTGGTAAGGATTTATTTTAACTTTTTTTTGTTTTGTGAATTGTCTAATAATATCAAAACTTATACATATTCTATGTGTTTTGCAGCATATAAATGAATATTTGAAGGTTTTGCGTTTGTGTTAAAGAACGTTTTCTGATATGTACTTACAGGATTGTACAACTGCAGATGTATATTTCTACGTAAGTTATTATATTACCCGTTTATTGTGCATATAATATTATTGACTTTAACTATTATCGACTTTAACGAGTATCTTTTATTTGTGTTTAGGAGTACATTCGACAAATATGGAAAACGTCCTTCACTGCCAATCCTCCAGACAACAACGACTGGCTTCAAATATTGTTGGCTTATGCACTCGAAACAAAAACTGACTTACTTGGCACTAAACCGTTGGCATCGATCAATAAGGTATTTTTTAAGAATAGTAATGACTTTTTACTGTGCATGCAACAACATTAAGTTAAAAATAATACCATAATTATTTTTGTAGGTATATATTCCTTTGAATATCAATCAAGAATATTGGATTGTAGCGCAACTCGACCTTACTCAGTTTGCAATCGTTCTTTATGATTCCAGCGTGAACGACCATTCAGATGAGTCTATTATGAAATTTATAGAGCCTCTGTGTGTTGCAATGCCTTTGTACCTTCGAAGCTGTAGATTTTATAGTTTGAAGGGCATAGAAAGCCCAAATTTGTTCCTTTGGCTGGTGACTCATATCCGGGAGAATATGCCGCAACAAAAGGTCAGGAGCGGGGACTGTGGCGTCTTCGCCTGTATGTATATTAAATATCTTATGTTAGGTCGGCCATTTGACTTGTTCCCTGACATTGGTACCTTTTATAGACAGAAGATGGCCATTGATTTGTGGATTACAGCCTCATAAATATTTAGTACTATAATTTATTTACATGCATTGATTTGGGTGTATAATTGATATATGATAAGGCGTAATTGTATAAACTATTTTATCTTCCTAACTTGATATTTGTTCAATTTATCTCAATAATTGGGCGATTTATGCGTATTAATGTTGCTTTATAGGTTGAAGCATTATCGGAGCAAAAACACCGGAAAACGGACGCAAATCGGAGCATTAGAGATAAAAATACGAATGGGGGCACTGTTTGCTACAGTAACACTGTAGCTACAGTACACTTCTACAGTACCACTGTAGCAACAGTGCAGCGCCGCAGCGCTGGATTTCAGCGCCGCGGCGCCGATTGCAGAAACTGAGCGCCGCAGCGCCAAATCGCAGCGCCGCGGCGCCGGGACCTGGGCAACAAGTTTTGACAGGTTCCTGAAAATCAGGAAACCCAAAAGTAACTCAAAATGCGCCCTAATTCCGTGCTCTTACCTATTTAATTGCTCAAAACTTACATTTTGGGGGAGGACTCCAGCTGGGACAGCAGCTGGAAACACAAAGAAACACCTAACTTCTAAGTTTGAAGAAATCAAAGAGGAGGGAAGCAAGCTTCAACAACAAAGGCATTTGACAGGGATGTCTTCTTTTCTTTGATTCTTTACTTGTTGTAAGATGTTTAGTTTACATGTATTGATGGAATTAGCTTCAAGATTGTGTAGTTTAATGATGAGCTAATTTCGTTCATCTAGGATTACATCCTTGAACTCATTATGTGATTGATTTTAGTTCTCTCTTTTATGGTATTAATTCAGCTTTTGATATATTCATTGTGCTTGTGCTTAATGCTATTTGATTACTTGGCCAGTGGTTAAATTGATCTAGAAATGCTTAAATAAACTTGACAAAGGCATTTAGGTATTTAGTCTTAAGCATATTGATGCATGATCATAGTGTAGTACACTTGAGTTTCATATGAGATAGACATATACTCATAAGGCATGTATGGCTCATAAAACTTGTGCTTAATGAATTTTGTTCAATTTATTTATCATAGACATATAGATATTTGATTGGATGGAATAGATTCACTTGACCTGCAAAAGAGGCTTGTGATGTGTTGAGTGTTTTGGTCAATATATCAAGTTGAGAACCAATAAACATCAAAGAGATTCTGCTGAATTTATTTGCATAATGGGGGATAGTTTGTAATCCTAGGATTTCTCATATTGAATATAATTTGTTGGTAATTTAGTTTATCACTTAGCATAATTAAGTTGTTCTTTTACTTGAGTAGTTTAATCATCATACATTAAATCATTTTCTGGATAATAGTAGAAAGACACCATTTCGGTACTTAAACTAGAAAAGACAAATCATTCTCTGTGGGATCGACACTCTACTTATCATATATTACTTGTTGCGACAACGTGCACTTGCGCTAATTTGTGTTATAGAAAACACACAACAATATACCATAATTGTTTTGGGTGTATGTATGCAGAAGTATTTTTGCAGTTTGATAGAAGTGTGATTTAATCAATATGCATTGATTTGGGTGTATAATTATTTGTGGGCGTTGATTTGGGTGTATGTATGCGAAAGTGATTTTTTAGTTTGATAGAAGTGTGTTTATTCAATATGGCAGGTTTGAGATCGTCCATATTATAGAGGAGATTTTGTCAAATTTTTTGTAAAAATTATCAACATTAATACTAAAGACAAGTGCATTAAAATAAAATAAATAAGTATGTAATGTACAGTACAAGTGCATTACAAAATAAGTGAATTACAAAATATGTGAATTATAAATTAAGTTAATTACAAAATAAGTGCGTTACAAAATAAGTGTATTACAAAATAAGTGAATTACAAAATAAGTGCATTATAAAGTAAGTGAATTACAGAAGAGACGAAACTCGACTCTCATACATAATTAAGCCTCATGGTATAACTCTTTCTCTTATTTTTTCAGATCCGTCTGAAATAAAAAAAATATTTAAATATTAGCCTTATATTATATATAATTAAATATCAATAAGGTAAATATTTATAAATGAATATACATCACATGCTCTGTAAAGGTATAAGGTTTTGACACGTTTGTCGGTTATATCCATATTATCTACAACGACTACATATATGTTGGGAGTTGTATTATAGAGTGTGTGATAATCCGAGTGTATACGTAATTTCAAAAATTACCATATGCGCAGCGGAAGCATGTTACAAAATACATCCATTTTAACAATTTCAACATATATCACATATATGCATAAGTATAACAATTATACAATAATAAATGATGAACAATATTGTATTATAACATAATGTAAAATACTCACCTAATGAAGGTAACTTTACAAATTCTTCAAGTTCTTCAATAATCCATGTGAAGAGCTCACCTTGAAGTATATGTTGAACAATTCTAGTCCATAACTTTTGGTGGGATTAAGGAGCTAGAATGGTAGCTTAGTGTTTAGAATTTTCAGCACTTGTATTCAAACTCTTTTGAATACAATTTTGTTTCTTAAATGGAAATGGTAAATATTTTCTATACAACTCTTGTATAAATTAAAAAAATTTAACATACAACTCTTGTATATTAATTTTAGAAACAATTTCTACATGATAATTATTTTGAACAACTCTTTGCAAAATAATTATCTTTTTCTCCATTTACATATCATTCATTTTTGGCCATCCATTAAAGAAGGAGATGAAGAGAAGTTTATTTATTTTTTCAACACTTGAAAGAACAAAAACCAAAACTCTCTCTTACCTCTCTTCCTTGCCATTGCCAAATTCTTCTCCCAAAATTGAATGAATCAATTCAATTGTTTTGCCAAAAATTCATTTTGTTTATTCAACACTTTGATTAAACAAAAATAAACAAAATGAAGTGCTCCACCAATCTTGGTCTCCCATTTAGAATTAATTAAACCAAACACTAGAATAATGGCCACCTAAATTAATCTTTACCTAACAATTATAATTACTTTAATTATAATGGGTAATTAAATGGCCAACATCTAGGCCACTCATTGTATTAAAATATAATGCCATGATTTATATATATTATAATATTATATAATAATATAATAATAATATATGATTTAATTATTCAAAACAATTTTGAATAATTATTTTTTACCTTACTAATTTTTACTACCATAGTTAAATGGTAAAAAGGTAAAATCAAATCATGGAACAAATTTTGTCATTTGTTAATATTCTATTAATTAACAACCCTTGTTAATTAATTAAGTGATGTACTTAACAATTAAGTCTTGACAAATGTACAATCCGAGGGATCCCTAAACAATCGTTCTCTTTTGCTGAAATTTATTGAATCAAACTATTCAATCCAATCCGCTACCCCAGTGCACAACGAGTATACTTCATATTGTGAGACTCTCTAGGTCCACACCTAATTTGTTATATAGAGCTTCTCCATACGTCCATGAACAATGTCCCACACACACATTACGGATATTACAAATTAGCATGTTAGACCATACAAGTTGAGGTTATTACATATTCGTATAATCCTTCCATCATTTATATCCTTAAAGAGCAGAGATATAGATCATCACCGTCAAATCTCTATTTGCTCAACCACGAACTTATCTCCAGATTTATATTTCATAAAACAATATCCACAAACACTTTTGTGATATTGTTTATTCCTCCGGAATATCTTTTTCGAGGTTTATGCTTGCGGCCACAAGACTTTCTGAAATACAATCTTAGAGCATTACGATATACAACCCACTCATATGAGCTGATGGATCCCATATCTACGCACACCGAACTCCATGAGCATCGGACCATACCCAACGACACCCAGCGGTTAGACCATGAAAGGTTTCTGACATGTGTGGAACCAAAGCATGGGGGATCACTCACAAGCCCACCGTGGCGCTCAGGTCAAAGGACCACAAATACTACTCAACTCGGAAGACCTTCCATTGACGGCTTTATGAGATGTCTATTGGATGTCTTCGTGAGTCTGTTCAATATCCAGTCCTTACTGAATACCTGCATCTCTATACGAGCTTCCTACTAAGCTCCTGGTTTGCTAAGACTAACCATCTGGACCATCCAGATATAGACATACACTAATCTATATTAATGTGTTTCACTGATAGACCCGCATCAATGAAATTAGATCAGGAATATTATGCTTGAGAACATACTTGCATAATGACATTTCTTAACACCATCTGCAACTCATTGCAGGTATATCATTACTAATATATTCTCAGGTCATTGTCCCATTTTAGACAAGGCTCTAACTCATTAGATTTTGCTAACTCTTAGTACCACTAACTCTTAGTGTTTATAACTATTAGCGTTGCTAACTCTTAGCCCTGGTCTAAACTCTTTTAGACCAAATCTGAACTCCTTCAGATCATACAATGTCTAAAACGTTACAAGCATCTTACCATTTAATAAAAATAATATTAACGATTTTATTAGAAATAATAATTGTATAAATACAATCACTATATATTTATACATTATGGGATGGCACATAAGCACAAATCCCAACAATATATTCTTTGATGGTTCCTCTCCTTGAGATAGAATCCAATTCATCCGACGTCTGACTGACGACGTGCTATCAGAGGCTGAATGTCCATATTTTTCAAATACTCTGGGACTATCCAATCTGACACTTGACCAACCGGAAGTATTGGCTCGCTATAGGTACGGAATAAAGTCTCAAATGTGTAATAAATTGAACAAAGACTCTCATGCGATAATCTGATGTATCTGCATGCGGCGAGTACATAGGAATAAGGCAGTTGTCGATAATCAAACTTTCGACAACTCCATATTCTTTCGCCAATGTCTACAATCCAGTTTACTCCACCATCCATAACTATAAATCGTAAATCATCAACAGGAGAAATGGTCATTCGACTTACCTTATCGTTATGTTTCATGACTTTATGATGTGCCCAGTTCGTTAAGACATTGGTAATATTTTGTGATGCCAATCGTCTATGGTAAAACCACAATTGCGTTAGCTCCCGCATCCACTCCACCAAATTAGTCACCAGAAGCTTTCTTGCTTCTTTTGCAACTGCATTAATGCTCTCAGCGATATTAGTAGTCATAATGTCATACCTTTTGAAAGCACCAGATGATCGTGCACATCTCACCGTACCAATATTTTCCTCTAAATACTTCATCACGTTAGGTCTCATTTGTCGCATCTTGTTTAATTTGTATTGAAAATCATGGACACGATAAGCCTTGACAGCAGTGAAGTAAGTAGATAGGTATACCCCTTTTTTAGACTTATCTGATGGTAACTTGTATTTTGTCATCAAATTTTCTTTCAAATGATATATGCAGAACCCATGATATGCATGAGAAAACACACCCTGTATAGCCCTCTCAATACTGGCATGTCAATCAGATATAAAAACAAGGTTCTGATGATCTGCAATAACTTCTTACAGTTTAACCATAAACCACTCCCAAGAAGAATCATTTTATGAGTCAGTTATTTTCCAAGCCAATGGATAAATTTGATTGTTTCCATCTTTACAAACGGCCACAAACATTGTACCAAGATAGGAACTTTTCAAAAATGTTCCGTCCACTGCAATTACCGATCGGATTAATGAATTAAAACCTCTGATGCAGGCTCCTAACGCCATAAAGAAATACTTGAAGTGATTATTCACGTCAGTTTCCAAATGAGTAACCGTACCTGGGTTATTTTGTTACAACACATAGCTGTATACAGGAAGCAATCTAAATGAATCCTCAGGAGTACGTCTTATCAATCTTAATGCACGCTCCCTAGCGCGCTAAGTATTAGTATAGGTTATCTGAATACTGAATTGTTCACGTATGTCTGCTTGAATGTCTTTCAGCCTATAGTTTCTATAGACCGATGTAAACTCATTTTTTATTACTTTAGCAATAATTTGACTCTTGGTTTATCGGTGACCATCCCTTAATTGACTCAAAATATAAGTGTGTCCTGTATCTACTCGCCTAACAACAAAAAAATGTCGCCCTTCTGTCGACACTGCCCGTAATCTCCACTTACACCTGTCATCATTATATTTCAACCTGAAACGATCTTTGGTGGATTTGTAAACTATAAAGCTCCATTTTTCCTTCAGTGCAACCATACTTATAGGTTCATGAATTTCATCTTTGCTGTTATATAATTTTCCTACAAATACATCACCAATCCCATTACAAGAATTTTTTTTCGATACATTCAAGTCAAATGGTGGTATTTAAGGCTGAAACTGAAATGAATTTTCTACCTTAACCCTTTCTTCTCTACCATAACCCTCATCATCATCATCATCATCATCATCATCATTATCACCCTCCTCATCATCATCATCACCAGCATCATCATTTACATCCTTATTCTCTTCATAATCATCATCATAATCATTTCTACAATCATCATTAACCTCGTAACCATGATCATCATTTTCACCAATATCATAGCCAAGATCAACGCCAACATCTCCATATATCTGACCATGGTCATATGTGTAGCTTTGTTGTTCGTTGAGCATCAAAGGAGAATAATGATAATCCTCTAGGGAATTTAGAATATACACAGGAGTTGTCGATGAGAATTGCTTAGCATAGCCTTCTTTTTGCTCCATTGATGCTTCTGCATTACTTTCAGGCCCTCGAGCATCTACTGTTACACAAAGTGGTGTAGCCATATTATTCTGTAAACTCAACCACAATATTGCATTATGGTCATTTTCAAGTGGAATAGGTCTCAACTTTATGGTACTTGAAGGAACCTTAAACTTTAAAGTTACTTTATAATGTACCTGATTAACTCCTAAAAGATGACAAATTCTTCTCCACAACGCTTTGTATCTAATATTTTTTAGAACAACCATATGCATATTTTGATATCCACTGTATCTTTTAAAACCATCGCTACAGCTCTCCCATCTTCCCCCAAAATATATAATGGTTGAAATTTGTGACATACCTAAAAAAAATATAACATAATTTTAATTTAATTTTATATTAATTAAATTAAAAAAATATAATTGAATATATAACTATATATATAAAATATATTTTTATTTTAAATATATAAAATAAATATAATATGCAGGTTTAGAAAAAATGAGAGCTATTTGGTGGTGGTGTTATAATGTTGCGGTGGTGCACATGAGCACCTTGTTACAATCGGTGCTCATCAGAATGGGTTGTACATGAGCACTTTGTAGTTATTGGTGTGCGCATGACGGCGGCCAACAACAACTATATGTGCAGTCACGTGCAGATGCATACCAATCGACCACCAGCAACAATTATATATGGCGCAGCCACAACTCAATCATAATAGATATATATCCAAACACTTTAATCATTTATTTCAATAAATATAAATAATACTATTAATTAAATTAAAATAAACAAAATCTTACTTGTTTTTTTTAAACTTCAGCTATTTTTCTTCACTCTGAATCTTTGATCTTCGCGTAAAGATGAATCGAGAGATATGAGTTTTGAGAGCAAATCTGTGAGTTTTGAGAACGCACCAAATCTAAGAATCGAATAAAATGAGAGATGATATTGTGAGGGGGTAATAAAAGAAAAAACAATATAAAATTACGATGGTTTATATATTTAAATAAAATTAAAAAATATAAGGAATATTTAATATATAATTATTTATTTTATTTTTAAATTTATTTATTAAAAATATAGAAAAAAATGGTCGCTTGGCTCGCGCCCAGCGACCATTTTATGTTTTTATAATTTTTATTGTTATTATTTTTAATTATTATTATAAATTTACAATCTTTTTATAATTAATTTAAATTTTAATTATTTAAAAATTTATATTCTTCAATAATTTATATAAAATAACAATAAAAATTATTAAAATTGTAATAAGGGTAAAATAGTAAAAATAATGTATATTTGGTTAATATAATTTAAAATATTTGACTTTGATTAAAATAAAAATTAATATTAAAATAACGGCCAGCTCGAAGAATTTCCCTCTTAGAAAAGTGATGTATAGATTTTAATATTTTAAAAAATCTCATTAAGATCCTATCAAATAAGCAATTAATTTTAGCAGCAAAATAAATAAATTTCGTGAAAGTACAATTATTCTCCCATTTTGACTTTAAAAAAAAGTTTAAATTTAATTAAATAATAAAAAGATTATTTAAACCTCCGACTTTATAGTTAACAGTCACACACTTTAACTAACTGAACTATTTTAATTTTATCCTTAGTTTTAAGTTTACAAATCTATTAATATATTTTCCTTAAGACAATATGTTAAATTTTTTAAAAATATTCAAATACTTTAACCAATTGATTTATTCTAACTTTACCTTTATTTATGAGTCTACAAATTTATTAACATATTATTCTCAAGACCATATCTTTATTTATGAGTCTACAAATTTATTAACATACTATTCTCAATACCATATGTTAATAATTTTAAAAATGTCATTGATAAGGATTGAACACAGATCACCCATATGACAAATAAGAGTACTCACTACTATGCATCTTTTATTTATGAATATGTAAATTTATTAATATATTATCCTCAAAATCTTTTTTTTTATTTTAAATGTGATTGATAGGGATTGAACCCTGGTCACTCATATAATAAATAAGAGCAGTTACTACTGTGCTACAACAAAATTTGTTAAAATAAAAAATAACGGAACCCTAACCACTGCAGAAGCCAATGTCCATCACCTTCGGCCACTATCTGCCACATCGACCACTGCTCTCTCACCAATCCATATTTAGATCGACTCAAAAATGGTTGGCCAACTAATAACCAATGGTGGCAGATGTTGTCGGTGGCAACGGACAATTATTGGCAGCATCAGACAATTATTGGCAGCATCGAACAATTATCGATGGCAAAGAATGGTAGGCAATAGCGACAAACGATGGGTGGTGGTGGCAGACAATAACCAGCGGCAGTGGATAATGACTTCTACGATCGTTAGAATTCTATTGTTGTCATATTTTCGTATTTTTTGTTTTAACATTATTATAATAAAATTTATTATATCACAGTGGTGAATACTCTTATTTGTTATGTACACGACTAAACTTTAATCTTTGTCAACGACTTTTTAAATTATTTAATGGTGTATAAATTTTAAATATGAGTTTAGATTGAATTTTTATTTTTTATTATTTTTTTAATTAAAATTAATATAAATAATTTTTTAATAAAGTTTCAATGAAATTTTAAAAATATTAAAATCTCTATGTCACATATATTTTTTTTCTTCTTTTAACTAATAGTTTTATGTAATAAAAATTTCAATAAAATTTTCAAAAATACTAAAATTTGTATATTCCTTATCAAAAGTTTAAATGTTGACATATCATTTTTTTTTATAACTAATTGTTTTTTACTCGTAAAATCAGTAACAATAAAAATTCAACAGTTAAATCAAATATAGCCGGATTCTTGAATCTTGTATTGTTTAAAATATTTTTGTACATGTCTTGTCGTAGCTCTATGAGAACCTAAAACCCTATAGGCTTAGGAACCCTATTAGGACTTGGCCATCCGATTTGATCTAGTAATTAATATATTATTTTTTTATAATTTTAATATTATTTATATAATAAAAATTTATTATAAAATTACTGCTCTTTAAAATAAAGAATTACCGAAACAATAGAATACAGATTTATTAATAAATATCCGGACCTAAACCGTTTCCTCCAGAGAAAAACGACAACAACCTGAAAATTAATGACTATCTACAAATAAATTTTATTAGAGGGCGAAAAATTCTACCCACCTACAAAAAGATTTTACTACCTTCTAATAAGAAAAACTATCAGAAAAAAAAAATACCCTCAAAAAAAAAAAAATTACAAACTACAAAAACCTCATCCTTATTACAGGCAACACACCGTTAATACATACCAATCCAATCAATAAAACAGATGCCTAAAATTAAAGCGCAGGTCGTAGATTAGTATGGGTCGCCAAAGAGTGCATTTCACCAGCATTGGGTATGAAGTGATGTCGGTGAGCTTGGCATGATCAATTGACAGAAGTTACTCCCCAAGGTGGTCAACCTTGGCAGTGGGTTGCTGGAAAGGGTGTCCATACAGAGCAAAGGTGTGGTGTCGGAGGGCTGCTGACGATTTTCGGTGGGCTGCTGACGATTTTCGGTAGGCTGCTCCGACGGTCGGCCAGATCCCTGGCAAAAAAATAACTTCGGAAGGACCAAAGCCACCCAAACCCATAAGATGTAGACAAGGGCCGATCGTGGGAGTCACAGGCTGGGTCTCCGAACTTGGAACACAGTCAAAATTATATAGAGCATGGTAGACTCGAGGAAAACCGCGGTGGCTGGAAGGGCTCGGCTTAGCCGAGGAAGGCTTCGGGCGAGGTGCTCCGGTAAAGGCCACAAGAAGATTCCAACAAAAACCTTGCCAGCCGGCCAAAAAACTGAGAGAAGCCATTGAGGAGAGAGAGAAAAAACTAAAAAAAATTGGAACAACTAAGAGAAAGGTCGCTGCTAAAACAAAGAGGAGAATGAGAGGGGGAGAAGAGGAAAATGGGGGATAGGGCTATCGGAGAGGGTGGAGAAAAGTTTGAAAGGAGGCTGTCTATTTTGATGGGCTTAAGAGAAAAGTAACCGATTATTTTAGCTCCGCTCCACACTTTTAATTAATATATTCTTATAGTTTCTGGATATAAGGATAATGGAGAAAAGTTTGAAAGGGGGCTATCTGCTTTAATGGGCTTAAGAGAAAAGTAACAGATTATTTTAGCTCCGCTCCACACTTTTAATTAATATATTCTTATAGCTTCCTGATATTAGGATAATTTAGAGGAGAAAGTATTGAATTAAATCACCAAAAGTTGCTAGAAACTAATTATGGTCGGGGAGTTTAGTATATATGATACTTTTTTTTTTGTTGTGATATTCTACATTTATGAGGAGGGAGAATTTAAACCCCTAACCTCCGATTAGGGGTGCACTACAAAAAAGTGTTGTTGTCAATTTAGTCGACCCCATGTGTTTAGTATATATGATGATATTAATAATGTATTTAAAAGTGTTTATTTTTTAAAAAAATATATTTTTTAATGTATGAACTTAAATATAAAATAATATTAAAAAATACTTTTTTCAGAAGAAAAATAAATACTCTCAAGCTCACTCTAAAACTAAAAGAATTTAAATATCTAAAATTATCCTACCAATACCAGAATCTTATAATAATGTCATTCATATAATGGTTAAATGATACTTGGCACCTAATTGTTCATAATAATGTTGCATTATCATCTGTCTACAGTATAATATCGATAATGATGAAGATGTGTGTTTGTTTACATGGCAAATTAAGAAGAGAAAGGCATTTTCCTATATATGATCATAACTAATGCAAGTAATATTGATGTAGATTATCTAAACTTATATGTAATTATTTATAACAACGTGATAAACCCATCAAAAGTTTTCAAGATCTTAATCACTTCAGAATCAATGACTTTTCATATTAAGGGGGCTACTTTTTAATTTTAGTTTTTAGTCATGCTTAATTTATTAAATATTGTAAATGAGACCTAATTAATACATGTTTTATCATTATACAAATATTTTATGAGCTTGAACAGATACAGTTATTTATGCCTTTTGTATTATGGGGTTGAATGTGGCGTAGATGATGCGTGATGATAGCAACAGTGGGTTTTATTTATTTATTTTAAGAATGCATATTATTAATATGAATTAGAAAATCAACAAAAATACAATAGTTCGAAAATCATGTCATAGAATGTAACCACACCACATCTATATCATTACAGAGTGCATATTTAAACATAAATTGAACCACGGTATTTTCGCTTGACCTTCATATCATTTAACTAATGAAAAATAAAAGTGAGAATTGTTGTATTAAGAAGCGTTCAAATAATAATTAGTAGTATTATTAATTATTATGCGGACAATCAATAGTACTAGTAATATCATAACGAGGTAACTAATCATCCAACATAATATGCAAAAAAGAAAAAAACACCAAGTTTAAGGAAGTTCGCTAGAATAAATCATCGGGCACCGCTGAAACAAATTCACTATCTTTAAAAGAAATTATAAAGTTTTTGGGCCACAATATAAATTTTTAAACTATTGGGTCAAACTACAAATACTTAAATAGTAGGGTTAATACTATAATTTTTTAAACAATAGGGTATTACTATAAATGCCCAAAAATAAAGGAAAATTTTGAAATCTTATAACTTTTAGGGGCTTAAATGCAAAACTCTTGAACTATGAGATTCTCATAAAGAGATCGTACAAATAGAGGGAGAAAAAAAAATTATTTCAAAGGTACACTTAATATCAAGGAAGGCCTTATCTTATATAGGTTTAACCAAACCACCACATGCCATCTCCCACCAATGTAGGATTGGCTCAATTGGCATGTAAGCCAATTTTTAACAAATCTCCACCTCGGTGAATATGCTAATCCTCCACAAAGCTTTATTTTTTTTCAAAAAATTCTCTATCTAAATGCAGCGTCTCCAAATTTGCGCCCAATGACATCATCAAACTCGAACTATATTGATCAAGTCCAAACAATGATTGAACTTGATCGCTGTCACCACTTTAGTCAACATATCTGTAAGATTCTCGGCAATCCCAATCTTCTGAAGTAAGATTCTTTTTCACTAATGATCTCCCGCACAAAATGATACTGAACATCAATATGCTTCGTTCGAACATGATATACTAGATTTTTCGCTAAATGAATAGCACTTTGACTGTTAGAATAAACATGAATCTTCTTCTAACTAATTTCCAACTCATCCAGCAATCTCTGTAACTAAATAGCTTCTTTCACAGCCTCTGTAACTGCCATGTACTCTACCTCTGTAGTAGACAAAGTAATTATAGACTGTAAAGTAGACTTCCAACTTACAAGTGCTCTCTCAAGAGTAAACACATAATCGGTTGTTGGCCGACGTTTATCCAAATCACTAGCATAATCAGAAATCAACATAACCGACAGCACATTGATCACATATATCATCTCTCTTAAAGACTGAGCTAACATCTACAGTCTTCAATAAATACCGTAGAATCATTTCACAGCCTGCCAATGTCCTTTACTAGAATCATGCATATATTTGCTCACTATTCCAACTGCTTGTGAAATATCAGGTATTGTACACACCATAACATACATCAGGTTACCAACTACATTAGCATATGGAACTCGATACATATACTCTCGTTCCTCATCTGAACTAGGAGATAAAGATGCACTGATCTTCATATGAGGTGCAAGTAGGGTACTTACAGGTTTTGACTCTTCTGAAATGCCAAAACGCTGTAATACCTTCTTCAGATATTGCTTATGAGTCAAACAAATTTTGCCTCCTTCTCTGTCCCTGTTAATCTCCATGCCTAGTATCTTTCTAGCTTCACCTAAATCTTTCATCTCAAACTCTCGGTTCAACTGAATCTTTAATTTTTCAATTTCTTCGACATTCGTTGAAGCTATCAATATGTCATCAACATACAAAAGTAGATAAATGAAAGAACCATCATGTAGCCTCTGAAAATACACACAATGATCAAATTTGCTTCTTGTGTACTTCTGACCCATCATAAGCCGATCAAATCGCTTATACCACTGCTTCGGTGATAGTTTCAAACCATAAAGTGATCTTTTCAGTTTGCAAACTAATTTTTCCTTACCAGCAACTTTGAATCCCTCTAGCTGAGTCATATAGATTTCCTCTTCTAAGTCACCATGTAAAAAAATAGTTTTTACATCGAGTTGAACTAGTTTTATATTTAACTGAGCTACCAAGGCTAATAAAATTCTAATGGAAGAATGTTTCACAACTGGAGAAAATATCTCATTGTAGTCAATTCCTTCGTTCTGTGCATAGCCTTTAGCCACCAACCTTGCCTTGTAGCGGACATCTTTCTTGTCAGAAAATTCATATTTCTTTGCATATACCCATTTACACCCAATTGCCTACTTACCTTTTGGTAATTGAGCTAGCTCCCAAGTTTCATTCTGCTGAAGAGACTGTATCTCTTCCTCTATAGTTGTCTTCCATTGATTAACTTCAGAATAGCTGACTGCCTCTCTATAAGTGGAAGAAACATCATTATCTACAACTGAAAGTGCATAGGCCACCATATCAATAAATCGAGCAGGTCTCTGAATCTCACGTCTTGGCATATTTACTGTAATAGTTTCTTGTTGCTGTTGAGGTTCATGAGTAGAACCTTCTTTATCATCTCCCAAAACTACCTCTGTCATAGGAGTACCATTATCTGTCTCTACAGATCTAACCGGGTTCAATGTAGTTATTTCCAACTCCACCTGCTGCTGGGTACGTTCTACCTGTTGCAGAGTAATATTCATTATTGTATGGTTTTCTAATTTCTTCAACATAGAAGACTCATCAAATGTTACATCTCTACTGGATACAATCTTTCTCGAACTCGGACACTAAAGATGATATCCTTTCACTCCTGAAGAAAATCCCAAGAAAATTACTTTCTTGGCTCTGGAATCTAGCTTCGATTCTTTTACATAATAATATGCAATGGAACTAAATACATGTAAAGAATCATAATCAGAAATAGGTTTTCCAAACCAAACCTCCAATGGAGTTCTATCACCAATAGCAGTTGACAGTAGACGATTAATAAGATGACCCGCATAAATCACAGCCTCAGCCCAAAACTCTTTACCTAATCCCGCATTGGACAACATACACCGAACTTTCTCCAGCAATGTCCGGTTCATGCATTCTGCCACCTCATTCTGCTGTGGTGTACCTCTCACAGTAAAATGACATACAATACCCTCATCTTGACACAATTTCAAGAACTGATCACTACAATACTCACCACCATTGTCTGTTCTGAGATGCCTGATTTTCCTGCCTGTTTGTGTCTTAACCATCTTTTTTCATTTAAGGAAAACACTAAGTACATCATCTTTAGATTTCAAAATGTACACCCAAGTTGTTCTGGAAAATTCATCAATAAAAATAACATAGTAGCGCAAACCTCCTATAGATGTAGTTTGAGAAGGTCCCCATACATCTAAGTGAACATAATCAAGAATACCTTCGGTATTATGAATAGCGGTGCCAAACTTCACTCTCTTCTACTTTTCCAAAACACAATGCTCATAAAAATCTAGCTTGCAAGTCTTTACATCTTTCAATAAGCCTCTTTTTACTAAACTGAATAAGGCTTTCTAACCGCATATGCCATAATCTAGTGATCTCTGAATCTACATCATTATTAGAAACCATGGCCGCTGATCTAATCACTGTACTACTATTATAGTAATACAAATTGTTCCTCCTAATGCCTTTCAATGTCACAAGAGCGCCTGAAGTGGCCTTCAGAATTCTATCTCATATAGATACAGAATAACCTTTAGATTCCAAGGCTCCTAAGAAGATGAGATTCTTCCTCAACTTCGGTATATACCAAACTTTTGTCAGAACTTTAATTGATCCATCATCAGTTTTCAACCGGATTGAACCTATCCCAGTAGTATGACAACTATCATTATTACCCATATACACAACTCCACCATTAAGCTCTTCAAAATGAAAGAACCATTCCCGATGTGGACACATATGATAAGTACAACTCGAATCCATAATCCACTCATCAGAATGAGACGTAGATGAATGACCACTTAAACAAAAATCTGACACACTATCATCGCTTACGCTCTCAATAACACATGTATCAGAAACAAACATATCTTTTTCTTTCTTTTGCAACTTCGGACAATCTTTCTTCCAATGTCGTTTCTCCCAACAAAAGGCACACTCATCTTTTCCTACTCTACCCCTCGACTTAGATTTTCTCCTTTTTCCTGGTTTTTTACTCTAGCTACGCTCTCTTATTGTCAATGCTTCTACTGACTTATCTCTATGTTCTCTCTGATCCTTTTTATGGATTTCATAGTTTGTCAAAGAAGAACAAACTTCTTTAAATGACAATTTATCCTTTCCATGGATGAGAGTAATGCATAAATGATCTAATTCATCCGGAAGAGAACCAATCAATAGCATAGCCTTTATTTCATCTTTGGAAGTTTCCTCTAAATTTAATAAATCAGCAATTAACTTATTAAATTCATCAATATCAGAACTAATACTCGTACCTTATCTCAACTGAAGATGAAACAATCTCTTCAATAGATACAATCGGTTCTCATTGCTTTTGTTCATATATTTGTTCTTCAGGACCTTCCACAATGCATTGGTAGACTTTTCTCTGATGAACGAATACTTCTGCTCTCTACACAGACAAGAACGAATCAACCCACAAGCTTTTATATTAAGCCTGTTCCAGTCTGTCTCCTTGATATCTTCTGGTTTAGTTTTTTCCAGAACTATATCCAAGTCTTGCTGACACAATCCGTTTAACACCTCACTCTGCCATAAGTCGAAATTATTCCGGCCATCAAATTTTTTCACATCTATTTTTGCACTGGACACTGTCACTATCCTCATCGATGTAGATGATGATGATGCTATAGCTACCTTGCATAAATGAGCTCGATACACAATATCACAAATAACCAAGCTTCACCAAATAATTATATCCAATAACTAGCAATTCAAAATTCACCAACCCAGAATAGTAGTAAGTGCTCAACAAAAAATAGCCACTCACTGTCCTAGACCTAGGGCTCTGTTACCATTTGTTGCTCCAAGAAGCGTTCAAACAACAATTAGTAGTATTATCAATTGTTATGTGGACAATCAATAATGCTAATAATACCACAACGAGGCAACCCACTATCCAACACAATATGCAAAAAAAAAATAATACTAAATTTAACGAGGTTAGGTAACGTTACCTACGTCCTCAGGTGCTGCTAGAACAAATTCACTATCTTCAAGAGAAATTACAAAGTTTTTGAGCCACAATACAAAATTTTAAACTATTGGGTAAAACTGCAAATACCTAAATAGTAGGGCTAATACTGTAATTTCTAAAAAAAAGGTATTACTACACATGCCTAAAGATAAAGGAAAATTTTGAAATCTTACAACTTTTAGAGGCTTAAATGCAAAACTCTTGAACTATGATGTTCTCATAAAGAGATCCTACAAATAGAGGGAGAGAAAAGAATTATTCCAAAGGTACACTTAATATCAAGGAAGGCCTTATCTTATATAGGCCTAACCAAACTACCACATGTCATCTCTCACCAATGTGGGATTGACTCAATTGGTATGTAAGCCAATTTTCAATAAAAATATCCCCCTCATCTCTTGAGAAAGATCAATTATTTAATGTTGAAACAATATCGAGACAATTAAACTCAATAATTTTAAAGAAAAAACTATTTGCAATTGCCGAAGACACCACATAATATAGAGCCAAGCATTCATCCATTAGAGGAGAAAAAATCTCAACTAGAGACTTAAGAGAAGTAAAACAAACCATACTAGAGCTTAAGGCTAGGCACAGTTTGATTTGGTCCAATTTTTGTTGAATAAAATCAGTCTGATTTAATTTTTTTTTTAAAATAAAACTGAACCGATTTTTTGAACTAAACTAATGATATTTGCTACTATAAAGTGCATTTTATTTTAAATTATTATATTTAGCTTTAATAAATTAAGCGTTAACTAATAAAAAAGTAACTTTTTGATGAAGTTAAAAGAGTGTTGAACCTGAGACCTCAAAAAACAAGAACCCTCACTTTGCCAACAAAGCTAAGGCCATTTTTTTAGCGATGCAAACACAACATATTCAAATTTTATATTTACATTTAGATAATAATATAATTAAGAAAAAGAAATAACAAGAAGGCGTTGAGTATTGAACCTAAGCCCTTAATGATGAAAGAAGAATAACACCACTTTGTTATTGAACTGAAGCCTTTTTTTAATCAATGAAACACATTAAATTTTATTATATTTACATTTTAGATATTAATAATTAAAAAATTACCAATGGGTGTTGAACCTAAGACCTCAATGAACTATAACTCTTTTTGCCAAATGAGGTAATTTTTTTTGGTTAATGAAAATACATTCAATTTTGCTACATATACAATTTTAAATATGGAAATTTTTTGGAAATAGCTTTTTTTTTAGGGGGGCTTGACTTTTTCCAACACCCAATTCAAATTATCTACTTTTTTTGGTCAAATTCATTCATTTTTTATCATAATACCCTATTTATATATATATATATGTATCTCAAACCACTCATCCTCATCTCTTTCAAACTTTCAAAAACTCATCCCTCTTAAGTCGCAATGGCAAGCGGCAACGGCAAGCTTTGATGGCTACAATTGTTAACGACGATAGATGATGGTCGACGGTGATAGTAAGATTCACAACGGCGGCAAAAAAAAAAATTTCTGAGTTGTGATAGGATTTATATGGCGCGATAAAATCTTATTGCACTATATAAATCTTATCACGCTACCATATAAATCTGATCGTGCTATATAAATTTTATCGTGCTATAAAACTGGAGCGATATGATCCTATCACACCACAGAACTAGCATGATAGGATCTTATCACCCCAATTCAATTTGTACGATACGATTATGAAATTTTTTTGAGTTTTTTTCATATTTCCATCGTGAACCAATGTGTCTCATTTACACAAAATTGTTTCTAACAATTCAATATATGTTTCCAACAAATCTATATTCAATTTAAAAACTACAACACATTCCTACATTACATTATAACATAAATAATCATTAAAAATAAATTCATCTTATCTTTTTGTTTAAAAAAGTGAATATTCTAGTGACTGCTCCGTTCAAATGATGGTAGGATTACTTCTATATTTTTTTGGCACAGTTTTGGCTAGAAATAAGTGAGAATAAATGTGTGTTTTTTTGGCCGGTTAAATAATATATATGCAGAAGGTATTTTCGTCCAAAAATAATGAGTTTTCCTAAAAATTTTGAAAATTTATAATGGAGGCTAAAAAAGTTAAGGCCCCTCAATTTTGACTATTTTAAAAAATTTCTCTTTAAATATTAATATAATTAATTACGTAACCTATGTGCTGGGTCACAATCTTGGGCCTTTTAGGCCCCTTGATTCGTCCGGCGGCCCTTTAACCCTAAGAGAAACGTCGCATGGTGACTTTCAACTAAATTGCGTTGTTTTAGCACCTAAAATTTGAGGTTTTTCCTTCTTGGACCGACCAAATCTGACGAAACAAGTTGGAAAATGGGCGCGAGGAGACCACAGTACGCCAAAAGGAAAATGGCCGAGACTTCGCGGCTTTTTTATCAATGAAAAGACATTCAATTTTCTTATATATACAATTTTAAATATTAAAATAATTAAAAAAATGAAATTACAGCGGACGAATTTTAACCAGAGATGTGAGACAAGCACATTTAATTTTTATATTAATAATTTAAAACAAAAATAATTAGAAAATCATTTTTCAAAACCGAACCATAATTGATTGGTTTTTTCAGTTTTTCAATCTTGCATAACTGTTCGATTTTTAAAAATAAAAACACTAAACCATAACGGCTGATTTGATCCGATTCGAGTTTTTTAGTTAGTTTTTTTTTCACCTTTACTAAAGCTATCGTAAATCACAATACTCAATCCAACCAACTGCCATTCAGAATTGAGGGTTGCATTAAAGTTTGCCTTAAGTCAACTTGCTGCCAGATGTCACGGGCTAGGCGCTTGCCATTGACCAAAAAGACTAGCCTGTTAGGTAATGCTGCATACCCACCCTTATATACCCAAGATCCACCCAATTTCTATTCGATGTGGGACGTGACATTCTCCTCCACCCAATCACGTGACGCCCTCGTCACGATGTGGCCCAAATTCAAGAACTAACCTGGCCTGTATTGCCCATCCCCCTGACAGTAGAAGACCCACTACCCATGTGGCAATCTCTATTGGGGCTCAAGACACAGGATTTTTGGGGCCCACTTGGCCTGTATTACCCATCCCCTAGCGGTATAGGAGACCCACATCCTATGTGACAATCTCTATTGGGGCAATTTTGGGGGCTCACATACGAATGAGAATTTGGGTATGCTCTGATACCACTTGTCACGGCTAGGCGCTTGCCATTGACCTAAAAGACTAGCCTGTTATATAATGCTGCATACCCACCCTTATATACCCAAGATTCACCCAATTTCTATTCGATGTGGGACATGACACAGAGGAGACCATAGTTATGAGCCTGAAAGAGAACAATTACCAACTCTTAGTTCGTGAGATTGAAGACTTGCTGAATAACCAAGACCTATTGAATGAACACTTGAGCTATTTGTATCCTCAGATGAATGCAAAACCTTTACAGACTAAATTAATGAAATATTATATGTACAGAATAAGTTAGGGTGCTTTACGGCTGTAAGATCTTCAATATTAGATTTTTAATAAGCCATAGATAAATATAGTCTCTTAGACTTGGAGTTTATTGGCACGAGGTTTACATGGAAAGGTATGGGAAGGGAAAGGGATGTTGAACAAATATTAGAATGATTGGATTGGGTTATTTGTTATGAGCAATGAAGGGCTTTATTTAGCAAGTAAAGGTGCACCATAAGGATTTCTTTTCTTCAGACTATTAGGCACTACACATTTTATTAATTCCTAAACCTATGGCCATAAATTTTGATTCTATTTTGAATCACTTTGGCTAGGGGCGAAATCATGTTGAGTGGCCTTTGCTAATGCATGGAACAATATAGATGGCTCTATTTCTAAAAAGGTGCTTGGTGAAGCATTCCTGAAAAGTGTGATCCAACATAATGTTAGACATATAATATTATTTTATATCCTTAAAGCATGTGAAATAACATTTTATTTGATTAATAAAAGTTTATTCATATATATGGTTGAGTATACATTGATAAGCCCATATTTATAAAGTATATAATCTATATATTATGCATATGATGCTAATACAGAGGGTATATATTGTACGTTCTTTATAAATTAAATCTAATTCACAACTATTAATTAAAATGGCATTTCATTATGTAAGGTTGTAGTTTTTCTGCTTCTTATAGTGGATGATTTATCTTGATCATCAAAGTAGAGATTTCGAGTAGAAAAACTAGTGTATATGTGGCATTGAATGAGACTACTGTGAATTACGATCTAGTTAACTAAATATCATAGATCTTAATTCATAACAGTTTTTATAAGCTTGATTGATTTTAATCTTAAACAAATAATGAACTTACATTCATAAAATATATCTTTTGAGTTATCACAAAGTGAGATCCATATAAATGGTCAAAATCTCAATATCTTGGAGATATAATTTCATGGGTCATAGGAATATATATTTGCAAGATAGAATCTAATAAATATGTCCACCTAAGCTATTTGTAATACTTGATCATTTGAATCTGTGGCCATAGTTTTTTCAATAAATGGTTTATGGAATAATAGTATTTATTTGTAAATTTATTTACAAATATAAACATATTAAAAATGATCTTTAGAGTATTCAGTGACTTAGGGGGCAAATAAATAATTAAAAAGGTAAGATATTTTTCCACGGTTTATCTTTAATTATGGACATCAATTAAATGGTCAATTAAGTGGTTATTATTTGTTTAAAGACTAAACTCAATTTAATTAAATAGAGTTTTAATTAAATGAGATTTTACTTAATAACATGAGTTACTAGAGTACAGTCATTGACTTTTAGTGGAATAGTCTGTGGTTAATTTAGAAAAACTGGTGTATCATGAGACAATTAGAACTGGGCCTTTAAGTTGGAACTAGGAAGCTCATAGGTCTTGCAGTCACTCTATTAGCTCAAATCTTAATCAAACTCTAATTTTATAATCATAATCTAATTCTAAATATCCAATGGAGATTCCTATATATATGAGGAATGGAATAGTAAACATAACAATAACTATAACCAGAAAAATTATTTTTTATGTATTCTTTTGTGCAAAAAGAATTTTATACGTAAAAAGAATATTGGTTATTACTCTTCTCTCAGATTTTAGTATTAGTAATTTTAGAGATTAAGAAAAGATCCACGTGTCACACATGTTGAGTTTGAAGATTGAGGATTATAGAGAATATTACAGCTAGTTAATTAAAGATTTGATATAGCGAGAAATTGAGGTAATCTTCTATTCTTATATATGTAATTATAAATAAGACGATCTGACTTCCGTTGCGTTTATTTTGTTAAACAATTTTTTTAATTTACTACCAACACATGACATATAGCAAACAAAAATCTCTTTGTTGTAATCTCTACATTAACTTGTCGTAGTACATTGTCAGATAATTATAGGATAATAGTATTGAATGCGGTTTCATCCATCTCTACCATCTTATAAAAAAGAGAAAAATTACTTAGTTTCTATTTGAACATTTTCCTAAATTTCTTTTTTGACCAATATTTTAAAAATCTTGAATTTTCTAAAACACTTTCTAACCAATAATACCTTACAAAAACCAACATGATTTGTGAGCCATAATAATATTAAGAAGAACTAATTAACACACATAAAATTGTGTGATTAAAGTCTAAAGACAAATTAGTGGGTAATAAATGACTGATAAAAGATGAATGAATGATAAGGTGAAAGTGATGAAACTTAACGATAAAGAATAAGCAGTAACAGACCCGAATGATAGTGCCATTGTCCCTATCCCTAAAATGATCATTTACAGTTTCCTTCAATTAGGGTTAGGGTTTTCTAAAACGTTTTACGAATAAGTTAAAGTTACAATTATGTAGATTTATCCTTTCTTACGGTTCACTTAAGAACCCAAAACAAGTCACAAGACTCCGAGGCTATTTTCAATATTGATAATTGGGAAGGAAGCATGTCCTGCATGCCTTTGACATTAAGACCTCAAGCTAATTAACATATATATTATCATCTCTCGTTAGCATTATATTGCTAATTGATTTTTTTGCTTTACAAAAAAGTTGACGTTATCAATGATCAGGGGTTTAATAAAATTTTCTTAAATATAACTAATTTAATTATAACATAATTTGAATGTGCACTTTGTAATTCACGTTTTTTCTGAACAATAATTATTGAACTTCTTGTACGTAGTTCTTGGAGGCAAATTAAGGATTTGGTGTATGTAGAGCTAGCTCCGGTAAATATCCATTAATATGCTAGATGAGAAATGGTGCATGTTTAAAATTTTATTTTAAATTAATGTGTTAAGTAATTATTAGATAATAAAATAATATAATTTTTAAAATTATCATTACACTATTTAATCACTTAATAATTACTTAACATATTATTCTATGCTAAAAATACACTTTATATGTCAAATAACGCACAACAAAATAATTAAATAATTAACGGAAATGGGCACTTTAATAACAAAGGATGAATGATAAATTGAGATGTTATAAGTTTAAATGCATATACCTGAAACCTATCTTGAAAAAAGAACAATTTTATGATTTTGAAAACCAAATTTTCTCTCTTTTTTTAATAGGCGAAAGTCAGATCTCTCACGTCTCTTGCATAAAAATAAGTTACTTAACTAACAACGTGACACCCAGCCAATTTTGGAGTAATTTGCTGATTTTAACTCATATCAATTGTAAAGTTTAACACGAAGTAGAATATGAAAAAATGTACAAACAATGAAATAGATAATACAAGCCAACTAAAAATAATAAGTTAAATATAAGAGTTAAGTAATGACAGTAGAGAAATGTAGAAATCTATTATACCAAGACACACAATATGGTTCAGTAATGTACTTACGTTCACGATGGATAAAGGATCAAAGTCTCTCTTATTTAATGTTTGATTATAAGAGAATTGATTTTGAAAGATCAAGAAATGATACAATTCAATTTAGAGTTTTAGAGTTTGTTATACAGTATTTTAAGAGTGTTTATCATGTTCTATCTTAATCCTGGGCATAATAGGATATTTATATTAATTCTAAAATACCCAAACATTTGAAAGAAATGCTTAGAATTCAAATTTAAGGGTTATGAACAGTACCAATGTCAATACCTTGACCAATGCCTCGACATTGGCCAAAGCATTGACATTCTACCTCTAATGCCTTGGCCAGCGTTGGAGCATTGGCCAATGCCAAGGCGTCTATACCTGATTTTTTTTCTTCTTATTTTCATGTATTTTGTTAACTGTTCCATTGATTTTTCACCCCTTCCACACATGCTTCTAACTCCAAAATGATTTCGACATGTTCTCGAATTTGTTCTAAATATAACCATCATAATAAACATGATTTTGGATCACAAATTCCACAAATCCCCCTCCTTGATACATAATCACTCCAACAACTCCAAAAGAGCAACCAAGGATCCATCTTATCCACGTCACAACCTTAATTGTAAGTTGTTATTCTAGTTAAGTCCATACACAGCCTGAACTTAATTAAGGGTAACGGCTTAGTCCATATATCAGCAGGATTCTCCAACGTCAGAATTTTACATAGATTAATAATGCCACTCTGCACAGTATCCCGAATAAAATGCATCATAACATCAATATGTTTCGGTCTTTCATGAAACACCTGATGTTTGCTTATATGTATAGCACTTTGGCTATCACAATGTACAGAAGTATTAACTTTATCCATAGTCAAAAGTTCAGCACGTATACCTTTCAACCATATAGCCTTCTTGATTGATTCTCATAAGGCTATATACTCGGCTTCAGTAGTTGACATTGCTACAATATGCTACAATACTGATTTTTAGCATACACTACATCTAAATATCGCGAAGATATACCCAGATAAAGACCTCATATTGTCCAGGTCACCTGCATAATCTGAGTCCACACGGCCATTCACCATTTCACCACTTGTACCAACCATTCTGAACAGTAAACCATAATGCGACATCTCTTTTAGATACCTCAGTATCTATTTTATGACCATCCAATCCTATTTTTTAGGATTAGCCATGTATCTACTTACAACACTCACCGTTTCTACTATATCCGGCCTTATGCAGACTATAGCATTTATGATAGAACCCATAAACTAACATACGGTACCTTAAGCATATGTAGTTTTTCTTCTTTAATTTCTGGTGATTGAGATGCCAACATTTTGAAATGCATTGTCAATAGAGTCGACACAGCTTTGGCATCTCTTATTTTGAACCTATCAAGAACTTTAAGTATATACCATTGTTGAGATAAAAAAAATAATATCACTGCCCCTTACAATATTTATACCCAAAATTCTTTTGGCTGACCTCAAATCTTTCATTTCAAACTCACCACTCAACTGATTTTTCAACTTATGTATCTCTTCCATATCCTCACATACAATTAACATATCATCAACATATAGAAGGAGATACATACGCTTACTATTATTCAATACTTTGAAGTACACACATCTATCATACTTGCTCCTTGTAAAGCCACAATATAGCATAAAATTATTAAATCTCCTATACATTGTCTTGGAAATTGCTTCAGCCCATATAAGAACTTCTTTAGCAAACAAGTATAATCCTCTTTACCTGATTCATCAAAACCTTTCAATTATGTCATGTATATTTCTTCTTCAACCTCACCATGAAGAATACTGTCTTTACATCTTTTTGTTCAAGATGTAAATTTAGATTTACACATATGTATAATAAAATATGAATGGATGAGTGTTTTACAATAAGAGAAAAGATTTCATAGAAATCAACTCATTCCTTTTATGTGAAGCCCTATGCAACAAGCTTAGCCTTGAACTTTGTAGGCTTAACACCCAAAACCCCCTCATTGACCTTGTAAACCTATTTGCAGCCAATTAGCCTCTTATTCTTTAGTTTCACCACCAATTTTTAGGTCTTATTCTTCTTAAGAGAAATGATCTCTTCTTCCATAGTTTACTACCATTTAACACAGTTTATACTCTCTATGGCTTTATTATATGATTTTGGTTCATCATATTTTATAGTGTAAGTAGTGTTAAACGCATAGGCTATCAAATCTACATGTGTATACCTACTCGGTGGTCGAACAACTCTCATTTGTCTATCTCTAGCCACCTGATACTCTTTAAGTTCAGCTTCAGGAGTGCTAGACTGCAGTGGTACTATTTGAAAGAAAATTTTAGGTTCTTGTTCTTCATGTGCATCATCATTAAAGTGTTGACCTGAAGGAATATCAGGTCTTAAATCATGTTCCACATCATGGTGTTCAGTTTCAGATTCAGAAACTGAACTTGACATATCTTCTGGCTTCCTCAAAACTGAATTTTGGTTAATTTCCAACAATATAGGTTCATTGAACATCACATCCCTACTAATGATACTCTTATGTGGATTAAGATCAATATACCACACCTTGTATCCCTTAACACCTTCTGTATATCCAATGAATATCCATTTCAAGAATCTTTGTTCTAGTTTGCCTTGCTTGATGTGTATAAATACAAGGCATCCAAATACCTTCAGGTGATCATATTTTAGAGTGCTTCTAGACCATTTCTGTTCTGGTGTCATAAAGCCAATAGTTGAGTAAGGACTTTGATTTATCAAATAAGTTGTAGTTACTATCGCCCCCCTCCAAAATGCCTTAACAATCCAGCATTGGTTAGCATGCACTTTACCCGTTCAAATAGGGTTTGGTTCATTCTTTTTGCAAGTCCATTCTGTTGTGGTGTGTACCGCACCATTTTATGCCTTACAATACTATGCTTAGAACAAAACTCAATACCAATATCCATCTTAAGTCTTTTGATTTTCTTACACGTTTGATTCTTTACAAGTGTTTTCCATTATTGAAATATTTCAAACACCTGCTCTTTCCTTTTCAACATATAAACCCACAACTTTCTTGAATAATCATCAATGAATGACAGAAAATACCGTGCACTACCATGGGTGATAGCTTGTGCAAGTCCCCAAATTTCAGAATGTATGTAATCCAAAGTGCCCTTGGTGTTGTGTTCACCCAATTGAACTTAACTCTATAAGCTTTCCCAAGTACACAATATTCACAAAATCCCATTGGCTGAATCTTTTTCTTGCCAAATACAGACTGATCATATAACTTCTTAAGACCTCTCTCACCTAAGTGCCCTAACCTTAAATGCCACAACTCGGTTTGTATATTCTTATTATCAACAGAGAAAGATGTAGAACCAATGACAGCCTCTCCACTCAATATATACAACCCATGTTTATGCTCACCTCTTAACAACTATTAAACCCTTAATTACTTTTAATGTACAACTCTCACCTATAAAAGTACAACCAGATTGATCAAGCATGCCTAAAGTAATTAATTTTTTTTTAAGTTTAGGTACATGCCTTACATTTAACAACTCCATCACACTCCCATCATGTAGTTTCTGTTGGCGGCGGATCTAGTATATGTGGTTGTATGCATGTGCAATTGTGTCTATTACCTAACGCAGCGGAAACGTGTAAATTTTGTAATAAACATAATAAATAAAATATATTAATCGCATTAATATATTTATAGGATTAGAAAACTCACCTCAACGTGTAACGTTATACAAGTATTTTTTCTAGAGTCCGCATAGAGATCAAATCGCGTGCAGTTCTAGTCACCAACACGGTGGGCTTGGTGAACTAGAACATCAGCTCTGTATTTAGCTTGGAATTAACTCTTAATCCCCAAAATGGCCGGTGTGTATTTTTCATCCTTTTCTCCAAAAGGATAAAAAATAAAGAATTTGAAATAATTTACCATTGCTTCAATTAGAAGCATAAAGAAAAATAAAATAGTTTCATTTTTCATTTTTTTTTCCTTTCTTTCTTCTTTATATTTTCTTTTCCTCCATTTTTCGTTTCTTTCTATTTCTCTTTCTCGGCACCAAGAGAATGAAAATGAAACCTTTATTTTCATTTCCATTTCACGTTACACACACTTGCACAACAATCTCTCTCTCTCTCTCTCTTTATATATATATATATATAATATAATATATATAATAATAATATAAAAATAGTAATGGGTGCCAACTATTTGGCACCAAAATATAATATTAATATATATATAATATCTAATAATATAATATAAAAATATAATATATAATATAATAAGAGAGATATTTTGATTATTTAACAATTAAAAAATTAAAGTAAGAAATGACCATTTTGCCCCTCATATATAGTTACCAAGTTTACCCCTAGTGGGTCTTACTAAATTTCACACTTGGGTAAACTCAACTGAGGGTCCACAATACGCTACGTATCATAATATAATTAGTAAATAATAATTATTAACTAATTATTGTATTTAACACTTAAATACAGATATGTACGCATTCCCGTAGTAATGCTGAATATTACTGGATTAAACAATTTAATCCGGCACGCTGCCCCAGTGCCCAACGGGTACACTCTATATCGCGGGACTCCCTAGGTCTTACGCCCGATTCGTCAAATGGAACTATTCTATGAGTTCATGAGCAATGCCCCACACACACGTCACGGATATACAAACCAGCGCGTTGAACCATATAAGCTGAGGTTACAACGTATACGTATAGTCCTTTCGTCATGATATCCTGGATGTGCGGGGATATAGATTATCACCGTCAAATCTCTTTATATTCATCCATGTCCTATGTCTAGACTTATATCTCATTAAACAATATGCGCAAACTCCTTTGCCATATTGTTCCACCCTGGCGGAACTCTTTCTCGGGATGATTGCTTGTGGCCACAAGACTTTCTGAGATATAGTTTCAAAGCATCTGAATATCTAACTCCATATGGGACTGGCGGATCCCATATTTGTATGCACCGGACTCCATAAGTATCGGATCATACCCAGTGGTCACATCATGAAAGGTCTGTGACATGCATAGAACCAAAGTATGGTGGATCACTTACAAGCCCACCGTGGCACTCAGGTCAAAGGACCACGTATACTACTCAACTCGAGAGAACTCTCCGTTGATGGCTTACATTGAGTGTCTATCGGAGGTCCTCGTGAGCCTGTCCTATATCCAGTCCTAACTGGATACTCAAATGTCAATACGAGCTCTAAGCTCACAGTCGGCTAGGAATGACCATCTATACACTATAGGTATGATATATGCTTATCTATATATAAAGGTATCCACCGACAAACTAGCATTGGCAAAAATAGATTAGGGACAATTATTCGAGAACATACTTACGTAACTAGCATTTCTTGGCGCCTGATTACAACTCTTGCAACTATGCAGTTACTAGTATATTCCCAAGTCTATGTCCCATTACAGACAAGGCTCTAACTCTTAGATCTGCTGAGTATTATAACCAGTTAACACTTAGCTGTGCTACATATTTAATAATTATATCTCTCAGCGTGGCTTACTATGAGCCCTTATCTAAACTCATTTAGATCTGATTCGAACTTTTTTAGATCTACAATGTCTGTAACGTTACATGCATAATACCATATAAATGGGTATTAACGATTTAATAGAAATGTACACTTGTATAAATACACAAGTATATGTATATTCAGGGATAGCACGTAAGCACCGACATTAACAGTTTCAACCTAATACTACCCATCCCAATGACTTGACAAGCCATATTATTGTCCATTAATACTTTGCAACCATTATAGTGAACAAGACTTTATTAGGACACATATGGAATGTACATCTGGAGCCAAGAATCTATTCATCAGTGTTCTGCCCATTCGAAACAACTAATGTTTCTTCAACTTCATAATCTTGTTCGTAGACTTTAGTTGCATTTGCTTTAAGTCTCTTCCCTTAATACTTAACTTTCTTTTTCAGACAATCCCTTCTGAAATGACCTTCTTTCTTGCAAAAGTAACACTTCTTGGATCTGCCCCTTGATTTTGATCTCGATGAATTTCTCGCTTTAGTTTCTCTACTCTCAGCTCCCCCCTCGCAACAAGTATAGCGGCAAAATTTTTCTGTTGTTGTTCTAACTTCTTAACTAACTTCTTTAAGTTTAAGGCTGCTTTAACATCTTTTATTATCAATGTCTCCCTTCCATATAAGAGAGTATCAATAAAATATTCATAACTTTTAGGAAGTGAACTCAATAATAGAATTGTCTTATCTTCATCATCGATTTTGACATCAACCGTCTCCAAATCAATAATAGCATTGTTGAAGGAATTAATGTGTTCATTGAGTGAACCACCCTCAACCAAAGACAACCCAAATAAATTCTTCTTAAAATACAACCAGTTTCCAAGAGACTTAGTCGTATATAACCCAAACAAATTCTTCTTAAAATACAACCAGTTTGTAAGAGACTTAGTCATATACAACCCATTAAGTCTTTTCCACAAACTTAATGTAAATTTTTCTTTACCCACTTCCCTCAAAACTTCATCACTCAAACTCAAAATAATTTCACTCCAGATCATTCTATTAATGGTTTCGAAATTCATGTCGGACTTAGATGTTGTAAGCTTATCACTAGTACTAGAGGATTCCTCAATGACTGATTCTAGTTCTTGGCTCTCTAACAAAGCCATCATCTTAAGTTTCCATGAGTTGAAATCATCATGCCTATAAATTTCTCTACTTCATACTTATAAGGTGCCATGTTTAACAAAAATAAACTTAGACAGCCAATAACAAGATCTGATACTAATTTGTAGAGTTTAATATGCAGCAGATTACGAAGAAACATAAAAGAAATGAAGTAAATAATACAAGCCAACCAAGAACAATAAGCTAAATACAAGAGTTAAGTAATGACAGTAGAGAAATGTAGAAATATATTACACTAAAATACAAAATACATGGTTCAGCAATGTGTTAACGTCCACCGTGGATCGAGGATCTAAGTCTCTCTTATTTGATATTTGATTACAAGAGATTTTATCTTGGAAGATCAATGAATGATACAATTCAATTTAGAGCTGTAGGATTTATTGTACAATATTTTGAGAGTGTTTCTCATGTTCTATCTCAACTCTAAGCATAATAGAGTATTTATATAAAGTCTAAAATATCTAAACATTTGAAAAAAAATGCTTAAAATTTGAATTTAGGGGTTATGAATAGTACCAGTGTCAATGCCTTAGTTAGCGCCGAAGCATTGGCCAATGCCGAGGCGTCCATACCTGAAATGTTTTTTATTATTTTCACATGCAGTTTGTCATTTGTTCCATTTGTTTTTCACCCCTTCTACATATTCTTCCAACTCCAAAATAATTTCGACATGTTCCCAAATGTGTTCTAAACATAACCATCATAATAAACATAATTTTGAATCACAAATTTCACATCAACTAATAGCTAGCCACAAGTTATATATATATATATATATATATATTTGAATCAAGTTGTGTGTAATTTAACTCAAAGGGAGGAAGAATCCTCGAGTACAATACGTTCACATTGTTTTGGGACTTTCTCAAACTAAATAGTATCAGAAACTATGTTTAGAGTAAGGTGTGCTAATTCATGGGCCACTTGATTAGTGAACCGATGTGAATAACTAAAAGAGCAAAGTTTAAAGCATGATGAAATTATTCCAATATCATGAAGTACCGAACCAAGTTTTGAGAATGAGTGGGTGTGGTTATTGATGTCAGATATAATGCCAACTGCATCAGATTCAACCTCAATAGTTGATAAGCCCAGTGTTCTGGCTAGGTTAAGACCTCGGAGAATTGCCAATGCTTTTAGAATGTCCACTGAGAGTTTTGCTTCTAGTGGGAAAGATGAAGAGGCGAGTACAGCTCCATAGTGGTCACGCAGAACAGCTCTTAACCCAGCCTTAAGGTGCTTAGGTGAAGACTGGTGTCAGTGTTGAGTTTTATTAAGCCAAGTCTTGGGGCTAGCCATCTACCGCTTGAATTACTAGTGGGTTCAGCTTTGTCTGTGCAACAAGATACGAACTCATACCAATAACATTTAGCCCAATTAAGCACATTATCAACCAGGATCACTTTCTTTTCTGTGACTAGTTTATTTTTTATAAACCATAATCTCTAGAACATAATTAGTAGCACCTCAAAATCCATTACAGATAAGCTTGCTTTGCAGTCCATTAAGAGATCTATAATTATAGTATTGTGACAGATATTTATACCAAGCAAAAAGGGGCAAGCCTGGCGTACCTTTTTTAGTGCATCACACAACCATATCGTATGAATAGAATTTTCAGCACCCTTAGCACAGTGCTTGCAGGATTCATCAATAGGCACATAATGCTTCTTTAGATTGAAAAATGTAGGGATCCAACCATGGGTAATTCTCCAAATAAAGTGCTTTATTTTACTTAGAATCTTCAACCTCCATATGTACTGCCACCAGGTTCAGGACTCGGCATTATTAGTAATCGATGAAGCTTGGTCAGAAGTATGAGATAGCCGATACCCTCTCTTAATAGTATACTGTCCGAGCCTATCAAAATGCCACGTAACTGAGTCGAGCTGTTGTTCACAAGATCGAGAGCGAGGATATTAAGGATTAAGTCACTTTCTTCAAGAGGAAAATAGTCACAGACCAATTCAGAATTCCATGAACCCGATGGCGTGAGTAGATCAGCAACTAGTGAATACTCTGGCAGTTTGTGGGGGAAAGAAGGTTTAAAGGAGAGGGGTTGAGGGAGCCATTGGTCATAATAGATTGATACAGTTGTTCCAACACCACTACGCCAGTGTAGCCCCTTTTTTAGCAGATCTCTGCCTCATATAATACTTTTCCAGACTTGTGAATCGGATTGTCTAGACTGCACCTGCAAGAGAGAAGAGTTAGAGAAATAGAGGTTTCGAAGAGTTTTGGCCACCAAAGAGTTTGGGAAAACGATCACTCTCCATCCTTTCTTGGCGAGAGTGGCTTAGTTAAGGGAAGCTAGGTCTTTAACACCATGCCCCCATCCTTCTTGTGGTGGCACAACACATCCCACGAACACCAGTGGATCTTCGTGGAACTCTCATCTCCACCCCAAAAAAACCTAGCACAAAGCCTATGGATCTCATTAACGAGACTTTTTGAAAGCCTAAACAAGTTTATAATATAGGTCGGTATGGCTTGGATAACTGCTTTAAGAAGAATCTCCCAACCCCCAGCTGAAAAAAGATGCCTCTTCTAACCCTTCAACTTGTTCCACACTTTGTCTTTTATGGCAGCAAAAAGGTTCTGTTTGTTTTTGCTAGTGACATAAGGGAGTCCCAAGTATTTACTGTGATGGGGGACTTGGGTCACCCCTAAGCAAATGGTAAGCTGAGCAGCGACCTTCCTTAATATAGTCTTACCAAAGCAAACAACAGACTTCTGGTTATTGATTAGTTGTCTAGAAGCATGCTCATAAGAACTCAAAATATCTTTAACTGAGATGCAATTGCTTAGAGAGGCCCTAGTAAGTAAGAGACTATCATCGACAAAAAGTAAATGGGAGATTGTAAGTCATTGGTTCCCAAATTTCAGCCCCTGTATATTGCCATGTTATTCAGCGAACTTAAGACGAGAAGAAAGACCCTATGCATAAATAAGGAATAGAAATGGGGATAGGGGATCACTCTAGTGAAGGCCTCTCGAGGGATAGATAGGGCCGTATGGGGCGCCATTAATAACAATAGAGTATGATACTGATGAGATACATCGATAAATCTTCTGGCACCAATTGTCAGAGAAACCCAATCTCCTCATCATTATAAGCAAGAAAGCCCATTCTATTCGACCGTAGGCCTTTAACATGTCCAGTTTTAAGGCCAAGTAATTCCCCGCCAAAAATTTATTACGTTTGAAGGCATGAAGGCACTCAAACCCGATTATAGCATTGTCAGTGATTAAGCGTCCTGGGATGAAAGCACTTTGGGACTCAAAAATCAAACTCTCCATGACACCACGCAGTCTATTGGCCAAAACCTTGACAATAATTTTGTATAAGACATTACAAAGGCTTATCGGGCGAAAGTCCGTGCAGGCTTTAGGTTCGTCGACCTTCGGGATAAGGGTAATGAGGGTATCATTTACCTTTCCGAGATCATCCCCATTATTAAGGAACCCCAAACACACTCGGCATATATCAAGTCCAACAATGTCCCAGAAGTTTTAGAAGAATAAGGCTGGTATACCATCTTTGCCGGGGGCTTTAGTAGGATGCATCTGAAACACTACCTTATGGATCTCATCCTCTTGAAATGGGGAGTCCAACCATTGGATTTACTGCACAGATAATCTTGGCTCCACACAAGAGACAACATAGTCGATATCAGTCCCAAAGGGATTAGAAGAGGAGAAGATATCAGAAAAGTACTCTAGAAAAATTTTCGCGGTCTGTTCTATGTCTGTGCACCAGACTCCGTCTCTATTAGTGATCCCAGAGATAGAGTTCCTCTTTCTCCGTCTCGATGCTTTAAAATGAAAGAAGCGCGAATTTTTATCCCCTACCTGTAGCTATAGAACCCTCGAACGTTGCCTCTAATAAGTCTCCTCTTTGTACATTAGTGCATCCAGGGATTTCTGAATCTTCATAATATCGTGTCAGGTTTGAGAATTCACCTACTGGTTTAAAGCAAAAGTGTGCTAGGTTCTACTTTTTTAGCTGAGACCCAATGTACAAGAGATTCCTGTAAATTGAATCGAGGAAACTTAAGTTTTGGAGCTACCTTATTGAGATGATTTCCCTGCAATCCGGTTCGTTGCCCCAGGCTTCCTCAAAGTGGAATCTAGAGCTAGGGCGATAAGAGGAGCCTCTTTTAGCTGGTATGCTAGTATCATTAAAAGATAATAGGAGCGGTCGGTGATCAGAGCCCTAAAAGTTCAAATGTTGCACTGAGGCATTAGGGAAGAGGCAGTGCTAGGGAAAGGAGCAGAGCATTCGGTCAAGTCTTTCCTGAATAAACAAACTGCGGTTATGTCCATTGCACCAAGTGAAATGAGGCCCCTTAAATTGGATCCCTGAGAGGCTGTAGTCATCAATAGCATTTCTGAAGTTTTGTATAAGGTAGGTGGGGCGGGGCAAGCCACCAAGTTTTTCAGAGCTTTGAAGGATCTCATTGAAGTCTCCTCCACACACCCATGGGAGAGAAGACAAGGAATATAGGCATTGTAGGAGTGTCCAGGAATGGACACGCTGAGATGATTCAAGGTGGCCATAAAAGCCTATGAATCGCCAATTTTTCCCCAATCCTGCAATAGCAACATCAATATGAAAACAAGAGTAAGATAGAAGGGAGATATCTACCTTATCCATCCATAAAAGTGCTAAGCCACCACAGTGACCGACTCTCTCCACCACAAGTTTTCCTACGCAACTAAGTTTCACCCGAAGATCTTCCAGTCTTTGTCTGTATGCTCATGTTTCTGTGAGGAAGATCACCTCTGGGCAGTGGTCCTGCACCAAGGTATGCAGGATGTGGAATATGCAAGGGTTGCCCAGCCCTCGTACATTCCAGCCTAAGAGTTTCATTGGGATCGGCGATCTTGTATAACCGCAGGAGCCGCCGCTAGAGACTTTGATGAGGTATCATGGTTATTAGATTTCCCTTCCGAAGCTAGTAGACCTGGTGGTGTTGAACCTTATTGTCTTTGTCTTCCAAGTTATGGTGGTTGCAAACCACTGATCACTCACAAACCCTTATTGCATTGAGTCAGATCCTCTTGGGTAGAGTAGGGTATGCAGTGTCGTGTTACATTGTTTCCTTTTGGCATTCAGCTGTCTGTTGATAGCATTGTGTGACTTATTGTTATTAGGGATATGATTTCTTTAAGCATTCTTACTCTCAGAAGTGTATATCTATCTGCGTTGTTTCTGTCTGATGGATCTACATGGAGAGCCCGTGGTAATATTGCCTCTTCTATAAAGGATGTGATGAACAGGGGGACTTCCAATGTCAGTTTGGGGAACATTCCTCCAGCAAGGCAATAGTACCACACCTTGTCTGGGCACTGATTCCCCATTATCTTGGAGCCCACAAAGATCCACACATATTTTTGAAAGCTCTGCAATATTTATAATAGGGTTGACCAGTAACTTGACACTTGGGGCAAAACGCAGCTAGTTATTCGTCACGGGCTCAAGAAGACCTGATACTGCATAGAGGGCATTATCCTTGGTAATGATGGTGTCGGGTAACTGGATGTCCTTTTGTGTTTCCACTTGGATTGATAGAGTGGAGGGCCTGCACCGCATGCCTTCATTATCATTACAATAGTCTGAATGTTGGTGTGTTTCCACTTGGAATGACTGCGTGGAGGGCCTGCAACGCGTGCCTTCATTATCCTTACAATAATCCGGATGTTGGAGAGTATGGTTGATTGATTCTTCATTATCAATCGACAGCATCAAGACACGATGAAGTGGGATCCCGCCAGCGCATTGTGCGACCAGGTTTGATGGTTCCATTATCGAGCTTCGTCCAGCACTTCACAACAGCCCCCTTGGTTTCTACAATGAGTGGTCTTCACATGGTTGGAGCTCTTTTGTTTTGAAGCTGTTCCAATTTTGGAGATCAACGACAGCATGTGCTTCGATTTTGAGCTATGGACCAGTGTCTTACACATACTGCCATGGAGCCAAAAACATTTCTTCATCTGTTCCTGTATCCATCCTGCAAGTAGTGCCGTCACATGTACCCAAATTGTTGGTGCTTTCGATGGTCAGCTACACTCGGTGGTCTTCACGTGGCTCGGGCACACTCATTATGACCCTGTTTCGTTGTTGGAGATCACCGGCCAACAGCATCAAGACACGATGAAGTGGGATCCCGCCAATGCATGGTTCGACCAGGTTTGATGGTTCCATCATCGAGCTTCGCCCAGCACTTCGCAGCAGCACACTTGGTTTCTGCAATGAGTGGTCTTCACGTGGCTAGAGCTTTTTTGTTTTGAACCTGTTTCGATTTTGGAGATCAACGGTAGCATGTGCTTCGGTTTTGGGCTATAGACTAGTGTCTTCACATGGCTGGAGTTCATTTGTTTTTATCCTGTTCTGATTTTGGGGTTCATTGGCAGCATGCACTTCGATTATGGGCTCTGAATCAGTGTCTTGCACATGCTGTCGTGGAACCACAAGAATATTTTCATCTGCCTCATTACCCCACCTGCAATTAGTGTTGTCACATGCTCCCGTAGTGTTGAATCCAGGAGTTCCCAAGTGTGTAGTGGGTGTCTCGGCTTAATTCTTAGCAGATGTGGTGACCAGCTCATGTGCATTCAGGGGACCATTCCTGTAAGGTTGCATGCTCCCATTTGCTATCATGCACACCTTAGTAGTGGGGGACACATTTGCTGTCAAGCCATAGTTGCTAGGGTCCCTTACAGCCCCCTTCCGAACCCTCTTTTGTTTTGCACTCACCGCTAGGTTTTCGGGGTTGCAGCCACCCCATGAACACCATTGTTACCCGCCGCAAGTTGGTTTATGAGGGGTTCTATTTCATTAGTTAGGTCTTTATCATCTCTACAAGGATCTCCTTTAGGTCCTCCATGGCTATTGTTATGAGTGTTATTATTAAGCGTGTCCATTGATGTGGATGCTTTGTAGTCCTTGTAATTCTCGGCCGCTCGGGTATTCTCTGAGTAGTGGTCATTACCAGGCTTTTTAAGGACAGTTGAGTATGATTGTAAACACTCTGTAGCCATGGTCAAGGAAGCCATAGAAAGTGTAGAATTCGAAAAAAATTTCATATTTAAAATCTAAGCAAATTAAGTGTTCAATTGAGCTGAGTTTAAAAAATATCCCTTTCCGTAGAGCCACAAGTTATATTAACAATTTGATAGTTGGAATTTTATGTCTGTCTCCCTCTATCTTTTGTTTTCTTATAGTTTCGGATTTCGATTAATTAATTAGTGGTTCGATTGATACATATACAGACATTGAGACTGTTCTTGCTAGCTACTATAAATTAAAATGATCACCATATGCGAACTGAAACTCCTGTAGATATTCTTCCTCTTCAAATCACACAAAAACAAGTATGTCTGAGCTCATAAAATATCCATTCTTTGATTAGAATGGCAACAAACTTGTTGTTACACTAATAATTAGGTAATTTTTAATTTACCAAGTTATTGCCGGTGAAAAAACTGTATATCATATTTTAATGCAGTTCTGTTCTTTTAATTTAATTTATGGCAAGTTATGAATGACAGATTTTCTGCTCCAACTACTGTCAAAAGTGCATGAAAATATCTTTCTTATCCAATAAAAATGTGGTTTGTGTATAGAGCCACTCATCCAAATTGCTTAGATAGTTCATAAATAATCTAGACAAGCAATATGTTGTAAGCACTGTCCAGCTCCAGGATACATAAACCAACCATGAAGCATCCCCCATCAATGCAAAGTTTAATGGTGGAGATCCTGAAACACTGGAAGTCCGTCGTCAAGATGAAATATATTGATCAGTTTTAAAATACTTTTTTCTTATTAATATGTTTAGGCCCTTTTTAAGGTCATATTTGTAGTTTAGGGTGAGTGTTTTGCTAATAATTTTCTTATTTCTAATTACAACAAGTAATAAGGAATAGTTAGTAAGCATACGAGTTGTTTTAGCACTTTTAAGTTTAAGATAGGTTACTTTGTCGGTTTTAAAATTTTCTTTCTTTATTATCGTTTCAAAAAAAAACTCTTTCTTTATTGCATTCTTTAAATAAATAACATTTAATCTGAGAATTTAGTTTTTGTTTCATTAATTTCAAGCAAAGTACAAAAAATTCCGAACATATAATTTGAATTAAATGAAAAGAGCACTATATATACATCGAAATCTTGTAAAATTCTCTCATTTATTTTTAATTAAAAGCAAGTCATGTATCTTATCTCTATATCATCCCTGTCATAATAATTCGGTGAGCAAAGTGACTTAACCTAGCAGTAAAACTAAATATCATCAATTTTATGCAGCAATAGACAATTTCAATTGGTCCCTGTCGGTCCTGGCCTCTTAACCATCCAATTTTCTCCAGTTCTTAAACATGTTCTAAATTACCAAAACATTTGCCAAATGATAGTAATTTTGGATGGATAATGCGTACAGTATTTTTGCAACGGCCACCATCTCTTTCAAAGAAGCAAAGATGACAAAAAACAATTAATTGACTTTTGATAAATATGGGTACATCATAGGAGCAGAATAATATCATATCATCTCATTTGAGAAAATCCAAAGGTCAATTGGGTTACCTACATGAACACTTTCTTTTTCACTGTACAACTGATATACATGCATGAGATTGCTCATAATACATATATACATATGTGTGTGTATATATATATATATATATATTTCAATCCAATTGCAACACCCACTCATCATTGACGTTCTCTCTCCTTCAATTCTTTTTAAACCTCATAGAAATTAATAAATAAAGCTGAGAAGAAATTTTCAGATTTTCAAAACCTTCAAAAAAGGCCATCCACAAACATAAAAAAATATGGGGAGAAAAAATAAAATTCATGTCTAGCTACATGCCCAAACAAAAAAACAAAATTAAGAGATCTCAATACAAGTTGTGGTTGAGATCCAGTTTCTCCACACTCCAATTTCTATTAAATTTGAAAACAAACAAAACCACAGTAAAGCCATTAACACCGATTGTCCCTTCTCTTCATCTCCGTTCAATATCACCGAAAAAATAAACAAAGGAAAATAAAAAGCATAGAAAACCCCACTTCTGCTAACACTTTGATTTTTACTTAGCCTATTTTCTTATGCAATATTGTATTACGTAATTGCACCATGTGGTATATCTAAAGAGTAGGGTACATTTATATTGCTTTTAAGTTTCAAGTTTCAAGTTTCTGTCTACAGATTTGAGTTTTTGAATTAATGTTAGCTGTGTCACCTTTGGGAAGCACAACAAGCAAAGATGAGAACCAAGGAGCGGTGGAGAGTTTTACTATCGACACAGAAGAGTTTCCTGAGTTCTCAGATACAATTCTGCTCGACAGTATTGATTTCGATGACCTTTTTGTGGGCATCAACGATGGTGATGTGTTGCCGGATTTGGAGATGGACCCCGAAATCCTTGCAGATTTTTCCATCAGTGGCGGTGAGGAATCGGAGGTGAACACATCGGTATCGGTTGAAAAAGTTGAGGATAGCTTGAAAAAGGAGGAGGAAGACAAGGTGCCAGGTTCAGGTTCTATCTCGAGTAAAGGAGAAGAGATCGTGAGTAAGAGAGAGGAGCCAGCTGCTGCGGTCTTGAAAACGTCGACAAAAGATGGGGATAAGGGTAGAAAATCATCTTCGAATACGAAGAATAACAATAATAATCACGGGAAGCGGAAAGTGAAGGTAATTAGAGATGAATAGTTGAGCTAATTTCTTGCTCATGAACAAATATTCATGAATCTGTCTTTCTCTCTCAATTATGGAGTCATTCACAAACTTCATGGGGTTCAAAGAGATCACGAGAGTCCTGGGAGTTCGTGAATTGCCTGTTAAAATTGAACATTTTGTAAAGAGAATTGATTACAGTTTTGTTTTATCGATTTGTTTGTAATGGGATCGATATTGAAGAAGATACATTATTTCTTGAACTGTGTGTAGGTGGATTGGACGCCAGAACTGCACAGGAGATTCGTGCAAGCAGTGGAGCAGCTGGGGGTGGATAAGGCAGTGCCTTCGAGGATTTTAGAACTCATGGGAATTGATTGTCTCACTCGCCATAACATTGCTAGTCATCTTCAAGTACAAACAACCTCTTCACTTCTTTTCTGATTTCCTGTATTACTTCTCCATTAATTTTCTCTTTACCATAGGTTCTACCTAGCTAATTTCGTGCTACTTTAACTTTCTCTTGATTATTCGGGCAAAAGAAAAAAAAATTCTCTTGATCATTTTCATTTTACTTTTTGAAGTAGAAACGTGATTAGTAAGTACCCAATTTTTTTCTTGGTAGGGTTTCTCTCCCTGCAAGAAGGCACTTTTTAGGGCCATGAGTTAGGCTTAGTGCTTTCTTATTCATGGAAACTGCTTTTGTGCAACTTCTTTTTGAGATTTTAGTATGGAAGCAGTTCAAAGAATACGAATTTGAACCCAAAAAATTAACATAGCTAGCTTTAGAATTTTAATTCTTTTTGCAAGAAAATTGTCTCACTTAGATGAAAATTATTGTTCAATTTGAAGGAATGAACAAAATTTTAAATATTCATATAACTACAAAGAAAATAAATTAATGTAAGATCTTTTCTTGTTTTCTTTACCATTATTTTTCTATTTTAATTTCCAATGAAAAGTTTAGCCCACATATTTTTCTACTGCTGAGAAGCTTGAAGCTCGTAGTACATACAGTCAGTCATACGAACATCGGTCTCCTAAGTTCAGATAAATCAAACACAGTTTTTTTTTCTATCTTCATTGTGAATATATAAGAGAAGTTTTAAAGAACTAAGAGGATTGTGGAATGTGTGCAGAAATATAGATCGCATCGGAAACATTTGCTGACTCGAGAAGCCGAGGCGGCAAGCTGGAGTCAGAGACGGCAAATGTATGGAGCAGCAACCGCTGGAGGAGGCAAAAGAGAAATGAACCACTCGTGGCTTGCACCGACCATAGGATTCCCTCCCATGACGCCCATGCACCCTCATTTTAGACCTTTACATGTATGGGGCCATCCCACCATGGATCAATCTCTAATGCACAACTGGCCTAAAAATGTCGCCCATTCACCATCGCCGCCGCCACCAGCACCGCCTTTATGGACTCAAGTACGTCCGCCTTATCCCACACCAGACCCTTCATACTGGCACCTGCAACGGGTAAGCCCTCTTTGTTTATTTTCTTAGTCAATCATATTTTGTAATTGAAACTGTTAAAAGAGAAAAGATAAGAAAAATAAATAATAAAAAGAACAATCAATAAGCTCTCTCTGGTTTTACGAACATTTTTGTTTTCTAATTAAAGTGGGATATTCCTTTTTTTTTTTTATGCAGGTTCCAACTGGAGTAACTCCAGGGACGCCTTGCTTTCCACAGCCACTGGCAACGACGGTAATTAATCACTCACTTTTTTGGAAGCTTTTACGTGTCTGTATCTCGTGTTTTTGGAACCATCTATAAAGCTGTTGTTATGTTGACATGCATATCTCAATAAAGCATATATGTAGTTCAAGAATAATAGTTTGAATATTTGGTGTGATATTTATTATATTAATTAAGTTTAATTCAAATGCAATGCAGAGATTTCCTGCACCACCGGTCCCCGGAATCCCACCTCATGCCATGTACAAAGTAGAGCCTGGTCTCGGCGTTCCCACCGCACAATCAGCCCCCCATCCACTTATTGACTTCCATCCTGTGAGCACCGCTCTGAGACTCTATTTTATTCCTTTTGTTAACCTCAGTTACTACAATTTATGTAACGGTTAAACAATCCCTTTGGAAAAATTACACGGATTAGAATGGCCATCCGTTTAATAAGCACTTCAGAACACCAACATTCAAATATCATAGGTCGTATTGATACATGATAGAGACGGTCTTACCTGAGAGTTGAACTTTTTTTTTTAATTTTTATTCTTATTATTAAATCTAAAACAAATAGAAAAACAGAAGGAAATGCAAATGCAAATGGCAACCGTTACTTTTTCCATCTAACACTTCCTTTTTTATATTGATTTTACTTCTTGAATATTTTGAACGTCCGTTTCCGTTGCTTTAACTTTTTTAAGTTTATGTACTTCATTACTTTGAACTCGTAGTTCACGTTTGATGAAAAAGATTGTTAAAAGGAAATACTTGTGTCTGGTAGAAGCATTAGACCGTTCTAAGGGGCATTAGAATTGCTTGGATTAGGGTTTAAGTACTGCATATATAGATCGAACAGCATGGGAAAATGGCTGGCTAAGCTACCATTTTCTTTTATTGATAATAAAGGATTAATTTGCACTGCTCGATACTTACCACAATAGATAAAATTCTTAAGTTTTATCTTTGCATGCATTATATGTTAAACAATATTAGCCCATCAAGGTACATATACATTTAGAATAGTTCTTTCCAGTTTCCTTAATTACTTCTTCACATAGATAAAACTAGCCAGAGATAACAAAGTATTAATGGAATCTGTGCTGTATATACGTATGCAGTCGAAAGAGAGCATAGATGCAGCTATTGGAGATGTTTTATCAAAGCCATGGCTGCCACTTCCCCTCGGCCTGAAACCTCCATCTGTTGATAGTGTTATGGGGGAATTGCAACGACAAGGAGTCCCCAAAGTACCACCAACTTGTGCTTGAGCTAGCCCTTGTAACATCCTCCTCAAAAAGAAGAAGATAGTTTTTCAATTAACGGTGGTTTCAAGAGCAACAAAAACTAAAAATTCGACGACATCTCCTGCAGTTGATGTACATTGAACATCTAATCTACGAGTTCTAATTTCCTTCTTATTTTTCTTGTGTAATTTCTAGCTGATCTTCAGTACTTAAATGATAGTACTGCTTCGTTGTGGATCATGTTCTTCTTATCAAGCTTACCCAATGTGTAATAATAACGCGAAATAGTTTTTGTAACAGTCTTATGAATATGAGATAATAATAACTTGGAGGACTTCCATGCATTTCCTATACTTTAGTTACAAGTTTAACTTTTACCTTTCCTGCCCTATATGAAGAAAAATTTCTTTTCTTACCAACAGTTGCTAATTAGAATTTCTTAGATATTGTTATAGATAACATATGTGATGGCAATATATAGCGAGTACGCAGTATGCACAATATTTTCTTGGTTAAAAGAAGTAATAAAATCAATGAGATTCATGAAATATTCAACTAAATTTCAGAGACTAAACTGATAATTTTCTTCGAAATAAAGGGTCAATAAATCAATCCATTCTTTGTTTCTATAAATAAGTGATATAGAAAATATTAAACAAACTATGTATTATTTTATGTAAAATTGTACCTCAAAACTTGAATTTTAGAGTAGAACTAGATTTTATAAAATATATATACATATGGCGTGGTAAAATAAGTTATTGGAATTGTCCTCAATGTTTCAAAGCATATAATTCATCTATTATTAGCTTTAAATCATTAAAAGTAATTTGAATGAACAGTTAAAACTAATTTTACTTCTTTGTAAAAAAAAAATAATTTTACATCAAAACATATATAAATATAAAATACGAAAAAAGATGAGTAAAAGTTGAATTATTTGACAAACCCGTCCAAAACATATAATTTTAAATGGAAAAAAGGAAATTATTATAAAAAATTGGTGAAGTAATATGACTAACAAATCTGTTTATAGTACTAAAATTCTAAGAATTTAAGGAAACTCATTGTCAACACACACACATATATATATATATATGAAAATTTTAAATATAAATTAATTTTATCCTATTAAGATAAGAAATATAAATCAATTCTAATGTTATTAAAATAAATAAATACAAGTTCTTAAAAGAAACTAATTTTAAAAAATTAGAAGAATGGCAAACAAAATATAAAGTTTAGTATACCTAAATAAATAAACTTTTTTTGGAGCTCGATAAAGCTATAACCTACTTGAGCCCCACCTCATTGCTTCCATCTCTGCTCTAAGGTCATACGTCCAAACCTCCATGTCTCTATTTTTAATTAATTTGTTAATGATTTCTTGCTTTCTCTTACTTTTTTCGGTCTTTTGAGATCCATCTTTTCTTAAAGTTGAATAAATTTTCTAATTTATAATTTCTTGCTTGTTTCTTTGTCTCTATTTAGGCTCTTGAAACCTGACTTTAAAAATAGAATTCACGCTTTATTTAAGGGAGTTTTTTAAAATTTATCTATAATATTAATATTAAATTCTCACTTAACAATTTAAATGTTTGGAGTTTTTTCTAATATCTTTGATAAACCAATAGATGAATTTGGTTATTAATATGGAAAAATTCCTTTATACAAATCTCTTTCTCTCACTCTAATTTGAAGCTGTGTATTTTCCTACTTTGTTTTGTGGAGATTAGTGATTAAAAATTATATTTAAATATAATTTTGGATCAAAACAAATGAGGAGACAACTCGTGGCCAAAAATACATTAGATGAATGAGACTTAAAGAGAAACAGGAAGCCATAAAAAATGAGGGGCTTAGACCGTGGCAAAAGAAAAATTCAAGCCTTAGGGCCGTGGCTCTGACCTGGACAATAGTGGGTGTCTTGGCCTAACCTAGCCTGAGCCGCGACACTTAGCCTCAGCCACGATGGTGCTGTGGCGTTGACCTATGGAGCAACGGTGCCAAGTTTTAATTTTCTAGGCTTTGTTTTCTTTTTTTAAGTTTTTTTATGATTTCTTTGCTCATGGACTTCTCATCCAAGTTGACTTAGGAATTCTTGAGATGTCTAAAGACCTATATAAACCCTTTTTATACTTTAAGGTTGAGCATGCATTAAGAAGCTAAGATCCTTGATCCATTGTGTATTCCTTCAATTCTCTTGAGTGATTCGTTATAATCACTAAGTAATAAAAGAAGTTAAGATCTTTAATCTATTGTGACAATTTGTCAAACTACGTAAATTTTATGCCTTATATGTGATTAATTATTTTTTCTATTTTAGTTATATGATCTTTTACAATTCTTAAATACTTATGGGTATATTCATCTGCAAACCTCAATAAACTAATATCAGAGTAAAGGTTGATCCTACCATGGCAACTCACAAGTATGAAGTTGAGAAGTTTAATTAACAGAATAATTTTAATCTTTAGAAAATGAAGTAATGACTTTACTGGTGAGTCAAGGGCTTGATTCCACTCTTAAAGAAACTCATGCCACAACCATTGATGAGAAGAAGCCTGGGGTATTAAGATCTAATCCTAATTATGAATCTATTAAGAAGTTACCATTGTTCTGTCATTAAGTGATGAAATTCTGAGAGGAGTTACTAGAGAGAAGATAATAATTGGTCTTTAGAAGAAGCTTGATGATCTATACATGACGAAGGCTCTGGTGAATCGTCTACACATCAAGAAGAAGTTGTATCAGTTATTTATTGTCGAAGGAACTTTGATTAAAGACCATACTAATACATTTAACAAGATTATTATTGATCTTAAGATGATTGACATCAAGATAGAAGATGAAAACAAAGTGATTATCTTATTGAGTTCTCTACCAGCCAACTATGAGCATTTTATTAATACACTCTTGTACGGTTGAGAGATTTTAATAACAACTAATATTGAAGTCTCGTTGAACTTAAAAGAATTGTGAAAAAGATCAGAGCCTACTAATATTGCAATAGTCTTGACTGCAGACAGAAAGGTTGAGAATAAAAATTGAAAGAACAATCATTCAAAATCAAATTCAAAAGGTAAATCTAAACAGAGTTATTATTGCAAGAAAGAATAACACTTCATAAAGAATTGTACAGAGAGAAAGACTAAAATGAATGAAAAGAAAGAAAGGTAATGTTGAAATAGTTTATGAAGTTGACTATGATATTATATAAATTTTAGTTGCTTCTGATAGAAAGAATGTTGGTGAGTGAATAATTGATTCTACCTGTAGTTTTCATATGTATCTTGATAGATCTTTATTTACTAATTATAATTCCATTAATAGTGGCAAAGTATTAATATGTAATGATATGGCTTGTAAAGTCATTAAAGTTGGTAGTATAAGATTGAGATTGCATGATGGGAAAGTTAGAGAATTATTAGGGATAAGACATATTCCTGATATTAAGATAAATTTAGTATCCTTGGGTATGCTAGATCAAGTGAAATATTCATTCAAAGCTAAAAAGAAATATTATTTAAAGTGATTAAAAGGTCTATAGTGATAATGAATGGTGAGAAGCACAATGGGTTATATGTGCTAAATGAAAATATTATGTGTGATTCAACATCTGTTGTTTTGATATTGAGGTGATGCAAACTAAGAAGCAGCATTGGAGATTAGCTTATTGGAGTGAGAGAGGTCTAAAAAAAATTTATAAGTGTGCTGTTGATAAAAATAAGTTTCAGCCACCAAGGTTTTGTGGTCATTGTGTACTTAAGAAAACTCATAAAGTCAATTATAACACGAGAAAGCACAACACCAAAGCTACCCTAGATTGTATACAATTAGATCTTTGGAAACTTAAATCACTATCATCAGTTAAGTTATGTCTGTGTAAAGACTTAATTCAAATCACCACTGTGTAATTGAGCTGTGATATGAAGAGCAAGGATCCTAGAAAGCTTCTTAGTGATGTTTAATAAAGGATTGAATTGTAGAGATTGGTAATTAACAATTACATTAGAGTGTGATTCTGGATATAGACTAATGAGGAGATGAAACCTGTCAAGAATGCATTAAATGAAAAAGACTTGAAGAGAAACATGAAGCTAGAAATAAAAAGAGGCTTAAACTATGGCAAAAGAAATTTTCAAGCCTTGGGGCCACAGTCACAAACAGGCTAGGATGTGGCCCCAACCTTCGAAGTGCCCAGGTTGGGGTATCGCAGCCCAACCTAGGCTAAGTCGCAACACCCAGCCTAAGCCACGGTGGCATCATGGTGTTGGGCCCATGGTGCCACAATGCTAAGTTTTAGTGTTTTAGTCTTTGTTTCTATTTTCAAATTGGTTTAGGATTACTTTGCACATGAACTTCTAATCCAGGTTGTTCTAGAAATTCTAGAGACATCTAAGAACCTATATAAACCCTTGTTATGCCTTAGGGTAGAGCATGCATTAAGAAGACTGAAAACAAAGAGCTTATAGAGTGCTTGAGTACTTAGTGTGGAAGAGAGTATTGTTATAGATCCTTGGAGAGCTTATTCTATTGTGTATTCTTTATAAATCTCTTGAGTGAGTTATTGTAACCACTGAGTAATAAAACAAGTTTGAATCTTTGATCCATCATAGATGTAGGTAATATTTTTAACTAAGCAAATTCTTGTACCTTACGTGTGTGATTGATTATTTTTTCTATTTTGATTGTGTGATCTTTTGTCATTCTTGAATACTTATGGGTAAATTCTTTCACAATACCTAACACTTTTGTCTTAAACATCCAAGTTGTTAATGGAGATATATTAGCCTTAGCACTAATCCCATTTAGGAATTAGCCTTTGCTTTAATATCCCTTGTTGAAAATTTAATTCCCTTAGACTAAATACCTCATGGGATGGTAATTAGCACATTAAAACTACCTAAGTGCATGCATAAGACTTTACTAACAAGTAAAACAAGAATAAACAAGATCAACCACACAATAGAGGTAACAATTAATAATATAAGACATAAGAATATATATGATTCGACAATAACCGCCAACATCCATAGTGGATCACAAATCCTCGCTTTTTTTATTAACTAGTTTACAAAAAACTAACACAAGAGATTCTCAAGGAATACATTAATGAATGAGCTTTTAAAGGAACTATTAGTACTATCTTATGCACCCCAATGCTCAAGTACTTCTATGGCACTCTTCTGCGCTTATGTCCCACACTAGAGCTGCTCTAGCCTCTATTCTCTCTCTTATTGATGCATTCACAATTCTAATGAAGTAAAAGGGTTTATTTAGGCTCTACATCACCCTTAGAAATCCTATTCTTTTTAGAATATAAATTCACACACAATTGACTTAAACACGCCAAAAAAACTAAAACCCATGTTTTTTCAAAATTGGGCGCCATGGCACTGGTGTGACCAACAAGGTGCTACAACACCAAGGCCTGGAAGTGACCTCCCCTTGCGCCTTCTTGTTCCTCTTGTCTTTTAGCACTTTGTTTTCATCCTTTTTTTGTACGTCCAATACGTACTTAACTTCGTGTTTGACTCCTCATTGGTCTTTAACTCAAAATCAAACTTAATCTTAATTTTGAAATAGTAAAATTCTAACAATCCTCTCATTGATTCAAAATCTCTCTTCAAGAAGCTTTTCAATGATCATCTACTATAACACTAAATTACTTTAGCGTTAATTTTCTGTTAAATCTTATACCTAGACTTAACTCCTTTAAGTCTCATGACTTCGGTCTCCAAAGATTCTAAATGTATCTCCCCTCTAACAGCCTTCATATTATGATCTCTAGTGCCATTTAGATACCATTATAATACCTTCGTTGCTATATCTTATCCCTGCCAACAGCCCCTTTAATATACATTCTTTTTCAACCCTTGTCACACCAATGAGATAATTTCTAATGCTACCCTTGGTATGCATCCCTTCAACAACTCTATGTTGAACCCCCACAGCATTGTCATCAAGCACATAGTCTTAATTGTGCTTCTCACTCATAAACCCTTTAAATATATTTTGCATTATTTATACAAGAAGCCTTTAAGGATTCTGCAACTCCAAGTCTTATTCACACATTAATTATAGCACTTTCATCCTTCATTGCTTCTTCTTTGATTGCTTTTCAATCTCTATTCTCATCTCTTCCCTTACAGTCACAACTCTACTGCACTACTAGGCTTTTGATCCTTTTCTCTATTCTTCCATCTTCATACTTATGAATCCTCATAGTGTTGAAGTTGGTGCTTACATGTCATTCCAATACTTATGAATATTAAATTATTTAATATATATAAAGCAAACATTTTGTATAATCGTTAATACAATATAAATACATGGTACAATGCTTTGTTACATTACAGACATTGTATGATTTGAAGGAGTTTAGATCTGGTCTAAAAGAGTTTAGACTAGTCTAAGAATTAGCAGAGTTGGGTGTTATATTTATGCTAATAGTTAGTACTGCTAAAAGTTAGCAGGTTATACAATCAGCTAGATCTAAAAGATTAGATCCTTGTTTGTAATGAGATAAAGACCTGAGAGTATATCAGTAATGACATGGCTACAGAGAGTTGTAATAGGTGTTAGGAGATGTCATTATGCAAGTATGTCATCAAACACTATGTTTCTAGTCTGCTTCACCAATACGGGTCTATCGATGGATTTATATTATATAGATCAGTGTATACTATATCTATATGGTATAGATAGTTATTCTTAGCTAACCATGGGCTTACCGAAAGCTCGTATATGCATACAGATATTCAATCAAGACTGAATGCTATACAAACTCACGAGAACACCAATAGACATTCTATGAAACCGTCAATGGTGAGTCCTCTCGAGTTGAGTAGTATACGTGGTCCTTTGACCTGAGTGCCACAGTGGACTTGTAAGTGATCCACTATACTTTGGTTTCATGCATGTCATAGACCTTTCATGGTGTAATCATTAGGTGTCGTTGGGTATGGTCCGTTACTTATAGAGTCTTGTGTGTATAGATATGGGATCCGTCAGCTCTCATAGGGGAGTAATATATCCACATGCTCTGAGATTGTATTTCAATAAATCTCGTGGCCACAAGTACTAACCCAGAAAAAGTATTTCCCAATGGGTTGAATAATAAATCTCATAGACCTTTGCGTATATTGTTCTTAAAAAATACAAATCTGGAGATAAGCTCGTGGATGGGCATACGGAGATTTGACGATGCTGATTTATATCCACGCACATCCAGGATATACATTATGAAGGATTATATGTATGCATTGTGACCTTAACTTGTATGGTCTAACGCACTGATTTATAATATCTGTAACATGTGCGTGGGGCATCGATCACAAGCTCATAGAACAGTTCTATTTGACAAATTGGACGTAAATCTAAGGAGTCCCGCAATATAAAAGTGTACTCATTGTGCACTGGGGCAGTATATTAGATTGAATTGTTCAATCTAGTAATTTTTAGCAAAATCGAGTATTTGTTTCAGGAACTCTCAGAATGCGTGCGTGTCAGTACGTAAGTGTTAAGTATAATAATTAGTTAATAATTACTATTGACTAATTAAATAGTGACACGTAGCTCATTGTGAGCCTTCGGTTAAATTGATTTAAGTATTGGGTAAGGTGGAACCCACGTTGGATTAATTAAAGACTAAGGGTTATTTTCTTTAAATAATTATTTAAGTGTTAAATAATTTAAATATTTGTTATTACTTAAAAATTAAGTGATTAGTTAATTTGACTAGAGTTAATGATAAACTCTTTGTTAAATTATTAAAGTAAATATTTTAATTGATGACTTAATTGCTAAATAAAATGAGATTTTATTGAGTAATTAATTAAGTTAAAATAAATATTGCTTAAAAGAGAAATTAAATAAAACTTTGAGGACTTGAATGAAAATTTTCTTGTCACAAAACATGCATGGCCGCCTATTCACTCTTGTCTAATTGTTGGATATATATTTGGTTTATTTGATAAGTCAAAATTCATAATAATAATTTATTAATCAAAAGGAAAGATAATTCTAATTATTAAATACATATATTCATTTGATGAATATAAAATGGGATAGGGTGGTCGGCCATGATGTGTGGTAGCTGCCATTGAATTCATTTGGTCTTTGAAACAAACAAAATGAAATAAAATAGATGAATAAAAAAATTAAAGAGATGGCCGGCCATGATAAGCAATTTGTTGCCTTAGAATTATTTTTGGTCTTTGGGAAAGAAAAAGAGGAGAATAGGAGAACTTAAGTGTAGAAGCTTTTGACAAGAAAGGAAGAAACAAGATGAAAATGGTTTTCATTTTTCTTTGAAGCTAACAAGGTGCCTAACCAATTTTGAAGATAAGGAAAATTATTTTTATTTTAAGTTTTTAAGTATTAAAAATAACAAAACCTTGATAGCAAAACTTGTTTTACTATTTATCTTCTTCTCCTAAATAAAAGATCATTATTGTTGCATTTGAGTTATTTGTTTTGATGAATTTAAGTATTGAATACATCAAGAACAAAATAAATATAGTCTAGGTGTTAGGCTATAAGGATTAAGAGTTAATCTAACAGTTTAAGTGTTAAACAGGTGTTAGAAATATATAAGTTGTTGTTCTAGTGACTCAATCCCACCATGTTAAGTCCCAAAACTGCCAACAGGTCGACTTCATGCGATACTCCAGTTACAAATTCGTTCCAAAGGCTTGATAGGTAATATTCTCAATCATTAATATTAATTTGATTAATATGTTTTATATTTTGCTCATTAGCGTAATGAATAAAATTTATCATGTTCATTTTATGAAATTAGATTTTTAGCTTCCGTTGCGTTTATGATTTGTATATGTATGTATTAGATGCGTATATATATGAATTTTAAAATGGACACGTATACCACATGCATACACCCAAAAAGTTTAGGTTGTGAACCGGGATAAACCGGTACCCCAACACATAATTGAACGACTTATGCTTGACCATTGACCTCAACTATAACTATAATACCATTTGTTGGAGATATATCAGCCTTAGCACTAATCCCACTTAAGAATTATCCTTTGCTCTGATACCCCTTCTTGGGAATTTAATCCCCCTAGACCAAATACATTTTAGGATGGTATTTAGCATCCTAAAATCACCTAAGCGCATGTAGAATACTTCATTCACAAGTAAAACAAGAATAAATAAGATCAACTACACAATATAGATAATAATCAATCAATCACATAAGGCACAAGAATATATATGGTTCAATAATAATTACTTATGTCTATAATGAATCATAAATCCTCACTTTTTTTATTAACCAGTACACAAAGAACAAACACAAGAGATTCTCAAGGAATATATCAATAAAAAAAATTCTAAGGGATTTATTAATGCTATCTTATACATCCTAATACTCAAGCACTCATATGGTACTCTCTTATGCTTATGCCTAACTCCAGAGTTGCTCTAACCCTCTATTATCTCTCTTATTGATGCATTCACAATTTTAATAAATTAAATGAGTTTATATAAACTTTACAGTACCCATAGAAACTTTTTTTTTTATTGGAATAGGAGTACACGCAAAATATTAAAATTAAAATTAACTCAAATACGCTTAAAAAAACTAAAACCAGTATTTTTTTTAAATTGAGCACCGCGGTACAATCAAACTAGCATTTTGATGCTAGTGTGACACATCTATGCAATCAATAATTGGCGCAGCAACTACAAGGCCTAAAATCGACCCTCCTGCGCCTTCTTATTCTTTCTCGCTTTCGACTTTTTATTTTTATTCTTTTCTTTTATGTATAACCTGTACTTAATTTTGTGTTCGACTTTTTATTAATTTTTAATTTAAAATTAAATTTAATTTTAATTTTAATTATCAAAATTTTAATAAATAGCACAAATATTCTAACCATATAATCTTCCTTTATAAAAAAAAAGAAGAAAAAGAAGAAGAAAGCACATACATGATTTTTTATTTCCTCAATATACATTATTTCCTTATAAACTATTAATCCCATATTCAAGCCCGTTGCCAACTCTCTCTCCTATAAATGCTTATAAAGCAAAAAGGACACAAGATTTCCAATCTCAACTTGGTTATTGAAGAAACTATTGCACTGAATCCAACTGGTTTCGTTCATGTTTATTCATATGTTAAAATGTATCAATAATTAAACTCAATACTGTTGCTCCCTGGTAAATCAAATGAACATCCAGTCAGGTTATTCACGTGCAGCCCTACCAATTATGCATTCGCAGCAAGGTTTGGACGTACGTGGATAGAATATTGTTTTAGAATAATATTCTTAATTTCTGAAATTTGACAATATGAAGTTATTAAACACCAATTAGTTTTCTTAAAAAAAAAAAAAGGACACCGATTAGTTGCTTACCATAGACTCCAAAATTTTCACTAGTGCTTTACTGCTTTCTGGTGAAAATTAATTCAAGAGCTGAATATTAATTTCTTATTATCGTTAAGACTTCATTTTCCGAACATTATCCTTGACAGAATAACATAAACTAAGTTAAGCGAAGCTGGAGGGATATGGATTGACGCGCCTACAGTTCGCGTGGAGGTTTCCAAGATATGAAACGGAATACTACAAGAGCTATGGTCCCCTCCGGACTTGGTGTCTAAAATCTGCCACGTATGGACCACAGAGCGGCGACACGTTTGGGTCAGTATGGTCTGTGATTGGGTACGAGCAGGCCCACATTTTAGACGCTAATCACGAGGATTTTCATCATAATGAAAAGATTTTGGAGAAATCGTAACCACGAGAGTACCGTACGCGAAGGGCTCAGTTGAGCGTGAAAGTAGCGTAAAATCTAACGTTTAAGGTCATCTCATCGACAGATGACGTGGGTGACCCATGCAACGTGACGATCTGACGTTTGACACTGACACTAACAGCAACTCTATCCTTAATACTTTAATTCAAAATTCCATAATTCATATGTCATGAAAATCTTTGATTATCCGGAAAACCATGGTCCATGGCGACCGGTTCGGGATGAGATTTCCCCGGTCCCGTGTTTCGTTGGGTAAAATAATTTATTTCAAGTGGTATAAAATTTGGGACGAGATGTGTCCGACCCAAATTGAGACGAGCCGGTTTGAGATTGGGACAAAATTTGGGATATAGATTTTTTTTTAAAGTTTTAATTTATTTTAATTTATATTTTGATTCTTGGTATTTATTTATATTTATGTCTCTAATTATTTTAAATTTATATTTTTTTATTAAAAAATTTAGCTTTGAAATTTTTTGACACTTTAATAATTTATTATTTTATTAAAATAATTCTAATCTAATTTTTTAATTATATTAAATTTTATAATTTTAATTTTAATTACGTTAAATATTATAATTATGATTTAAATTTTAATTTTAATTATGTTAAATGTTATAATTTCGATTCCGATTCTAATTTTTATTCTATTAAATGTAATAATTCCAAATCGGCAAATCCAATTTCAATTTAATTATGTTAAGTTTTATAATTTCAATTCTAATTTTAATTTCAATAACGTTAAATGCTATAATTTCGATTCTAATTTAATTTCAACTACGTTAAATATTACAATTTTGATTCCAATTTAATTTCAACTATGTTAAATTTTATAATTCGATTACAATTCTAATTTCTATTACATTAAATGTTATAATTCTAAATTGACTAATCTAATTTCAATTTCAATTAGGTTAAATGTTATAATTCTAATTTCAATTTCATTAAATATTATAATTTCAACTCTAATTTTAATTAGTTAAATATTATAATTTAATTCCAATTCTAATTTCAATTACGTTAAGTGTTATAATTTTAATTCTAATTTTAATTTTAATTATGTTAAATGTTATAATTCTGATTCCAATTCTAATTTTAATTAAATTAAGTGTTATAATTTCAATTCTCATTTCAATTTCAATTACGGTAAATATTTTATTTTCAATCTCATTCTTAATTTTAACTACAATAAATGATATAATTTCGATTCCAATTCTAATTTCAATTATGTTAAATGTTATAATTTCAAATTGCAAATTTAATTTTAATTTCAAATACGTTAAATACTATCATTTCAATTCTAATTCTAATTTCAACTACGTTAAATGTTATAATTTCAAATCCAATTCTAATTTAAATTATATTAAATGTTATAATTTTGATTCTAATCTAATTTTAATTACTTTAAATGTTATAATCTAAATCTAATTTTAATTTTAACTACGTTAAATATTATAATTGCATATTTAATTTCTATTACGTTAAATGTTATAATTCTAAATTGCAAATCTAATTTCAATTATGTTAAAAATGTTACTATTCTGATTCTAATTTTAATTTCAACTACATTAAATGTTGTAACTTCGATTCCAATTCTAATTTTAATTATGTTAAAGGCTATAATTTGAAATCACAAATCTAATTTCAATTATATTAAATATTATAATTCTAAATTTAATTTTAATTTTAATTACGTTAAATATAATTTTAATTTTAATTATGTTAAATATTATAATTTCAAATCTAATTTAATATCGATAGTTTAATTCAATATCAACTTGCTTAAATAAAGTCATGAATACAAATGAAAATGAAATGTTTAAAAAGGAAACTTTATAATTTATTAATTAACTTGTAAATTTGTAAAATTTACGTTAGAATAATTTTTAATTAATTAATTAAATTCAATCTTTAATTTTTTTTGAAAATATTAAATTAAAAAAGAGGACCGGGATAGGACTCGATTCGAGACGAGGAATATTTGGAACAGCACTGGGACTTTTGGATTCCTCATTTTTCATCCCAAACAAATCTCGATCTTCTATCCCATCCTGTCCCGTTCCGAGAAACAGGACGAGACTGATCGAGACTTTTGCCCACACCTTGTCTTATGCCATTAGTGTTATATTATTATTATTTGTAAACCAAAGTATTACAAACTTTATCTATCACTCGAGTAACATTTTTTAAAGAATAAGATTTTTCCTTTTTGGTTTTTGTAAGTATTAAATATATGGATTGACTAGTTTAGTGATAATATCAATTAACTTTCTGACTTTATATAATTTTGTTTAACCCTAACAACCATACTTAATTTATACTCTTCATTCATATATTTTAGTAATATTAATTAGCAACAGATATATTTGAATATCCCATCCCCTAAGTCAAAAATAAATAACCCTCTTCAGCGGCCTACCCAAATTTGAATTTGTGGAGGCTAAAAGATATTTTAATAATGAGAGTTTGCACTAATAGCTTTAAACTAACTCATTACATTGGATGCATGGTTGGAGCCTCCATTAAACATAAGATGGTTCTATCTCGAACCCCTTCTCCCAAATTACATGTACAACGTTAAAGATATAAAATTTGTATATTAATTAATTATTATATTGCTCATTATAGAGTGACATATATTTTATAAGATTAATTATGATATAAAATTTTTAGCCCAATTTTTTCATGTAAAGTGTATTGTTCTTTATTAATGGTGATGGTTAAATGTAATGTAGGGGGGTAGCTCTATCTCATTATATCAACTTATGAAGTATCTCCCACAATTGTTTTTTCTTTTTAAAAGAAAAACTTGTGCTTCATAGGTCTATACCTTGAGGAGGTGAAGCCTATTTCAATGGTAAGTAAGGAGTGCTTTTATGTGTTGAATAGAATGATTACGCCCATACGTATCAATAAAGTCGGGTCCGAGAAAGAATGAGTTACTTCACATTATTGGGCATTGATGATCAGCAGAAAAGGAAATGGCGAGCCCTAAAAACTCGTGTAAGTTTAAGGACAACCCAGCCACCCCCACTGTTATCGTCTCCCACATTCTGTGTCTTTAGTTTCTTCTGTTTTTCTGCAAAAGACTTCCAATCTAATCTAAAGTCAAATGTTCACCGATCCAAAACAAAAACTTACATTCAAACTATTAATTCAATAATAAAAAACTATTAATTCTTCCGATCATCACGCTATAGACCCGAAATTCCTTCAACGTTACTTAAAGAAATTAAAGATTGTAGTATCACTGTGGCCTTTAATTGATCATCAATACATATCGCATAAAACACAGTTTTCCTTTCAGCATGGGCCACGAGAACCACAGGCTCCTTGATGTCCATTACTTCACTTTTTGAAACTTTCTATGCATTTGTTTAATAACATTGAATTTTATTGTAATTATAACCGATTTTTGCAGTTTTTAAACAGTATATTTAGTGGGAATGTCGCATAATTACGATACAGTTGCATCGTTTGTACCCAAGAAAAAAGAATTACTCCTTGTCAATGGCTTCTTCGTCTTGAGTTGTTTTACGTCAGTAGTCGACGAATTGCTCTCAAGATTAAGAGAAAAGAAAGCGAACTGCTACCGTAGTCCATGAACTAAAAAGATAACATGTGAGTTGTCTTAGTTGCTTAAGGACATTCATATATCATTTATTATATACACACTACACCATGTTTAATTAGAAAAGATTTAAATGTGCAAGTAGCTAGAGAAGATTGGGGCATTTTAAATTTTATGTAAATTCTAGGCATTTTTCATTCTTGATGCAGATTCCTTGTGTTTTACTTTTTACATCTCTGTTAGAAAAACATGAAACATGGGAGTTGGAAGTTTTCTGTATATTAATACATCATAAGGCCAGCTATTTATATACAGAAAAAGGAGAGAGGCCCTATATATTTTGCAATGATTAATTTAAAGCTTGCAGTGATTGTTTTTACAGTAATCATATCATGATGATTTGCTGATTTTTTGTTCTGAATTCTATAGGTCTAGGTGTCTCTTTAGCTGCTGATTTCTTATTGGTGGCTTTCATGTACTTGTTGCATATTCATTGGTTCTCTGATGAGCTTGTTAACTGCATACCCCTGTCAACGTTTTGTCCTCTTATCTTCTTCTAGAATCATTTTGGTAAGAGCTCCTGAGCATCATTTAAATCTTCTTTTCCCTCCTAGTGTTTAATCACCAGCTGATCAGTTTTTACTTTTCAATTTAATTCCCCCTTCAAGTTCAAAGGTCTAGTACTACCTTAAGTTTGTTCTTAAGTAATTAAAACTTTATATTATCAAAGATTTAGTCATTATATCTACAATTTGATTTCTTGAAAACATGCGTTGAATCTCAAATTGATTATTTGTTACCTTGTCTGATATGTTTTGTTTTTGCATGGAAGATAGGGTTGTTTGCTAATACTGCTACTCATTTGATATCACGCCCAACAATTGGTTTAAAAGGTAGCTTAATGTGTAGTTATGATAATAGTGATATTAGCCAAGCAATTTCAACTCTATGACTTATATTCAAATTCAATGCTTGATCTGGCAACTCTCTTCTGCTTTCTTGAGCTCCAAGACACTAGATTTTCATAAAGGAATATGTTGTTGTCATATGTTGATTTCCTATCATTTATATCATTTCCTAAATTTGCATCAATATAGCCCTCCATCTCTAGCTTTCCAACCTTAGTAAAGAAGAAGCCATGATTAAAACTGCCTTAAAGATATCTTAATATTCTTTTGCAATCCAACTAGTGAGTGAACTTAGGTCTGTCCAGAAATTAACTAAATCTATTAATACTGTAAGTTTTTTCTAGTCAAGTAAGAGTTACAAACTGCAAAGCCCATGTTATGCTTTTGTATAAGGTGTTGTCTTCAAAGTAGATCATTTCCTTATTCTTTTGTAAATTTAATGTCTGTGCTAATTGTTGTTGGACAAGGTTTGTAATTTGACATTTCCAACATTTTCAAGATATCCAATATTTACTTGTTACGGCTTAGATGTGTTCCTTGACGATTTCTTTTGACTTCTATCCTAAAGAAGTAACCCAATGCCCTAGAAACTTTTAGGAAAAATGTCTAATTGATTTTTTTATCATTGTTGTTGGGATTTGTGTTCACTTGCAATCCTATTATTGTATGAATATTTTATTTTATAATATTTATACAGTACATTACTTATTAAATCGCTCATTACAATTATTAAATGGTTCAATACTTGCCACGCTACAGACATTATATGATCTGAAAAGGTTCAGATTTGGTTTAAAGAAGTTTAGATTAATGCTAAGAGTTAGTATCACTGAAAACTATAAATGCTAAAGAGTTAGCATGTTATAATAATCAATAAAGTCTAAAAGTTAGAACCTTATCTGTAACGATACAAATACCTGAGAGTACATTAGTAATAACATAGTTGTAAGAGTTGCAATAAGTGCTAAGAAATGTTATTATGCAAATCTATTCTCAAATTATATATTCCTAATCTTAATTCATCGATGCAGGTTTGTCGGTGGAATTGTTTTACATAGACTAGTGTATACTATATCTAGATAGTCTAGATGGTTATTCTTAGCTGACCATGGGCTTATTGAAAGTTCGTATAGCATATAGGTGTTCCGTAAGGACTGAATACTGAACAGACTCAATGAGGACCCCAATAGACATCTTATGAAGCCGTCAATGAAAGGTCCTTTCGAGTTGAGTAGTATACGTGATCATTTAACCTGATTACCATGGTGGACTTGTAAATGATTCATCATACTTTTGTTTCACGCATGTCACAGACCTTTCATAATGTGACCGCTGGGTGTCGCTGAGTATGGTCCGATGCTTATGAAGTCTGGTGTGTATAGATATGGAATTCATTAACTCACATGAATAAGTTATATATCTGAATGCTTAAAGACTATATCTTAGAAAGTCTTGTGGCCATAAGCAACAAACCTAAGAAAAGGGTTTCCCACAGGGTTAAACAATAGTGCAAATGTGTTTGCATATATTATTTATCAAGATACGTGTCTAGAGATAAGTTCGCAGATGAGCACATATAGATTTGACGGTAGTAATCTATATCCCCACTCTTCTAGAATATGATTGACGGAAGGATTATACGTATGCATTATGACCTCAACTTGTATGATCTACTGCACTGATTTATAATATCCGTGACGTGTACATAGAGCATCAATCTCATACTCACAGAATAGTTCTGTTTGACAAATCGAGAGTGGACTTAGAGAGTCCCACAATATGAAGTGTACTCGTTGTGCACTGGGGCAATATACCGGATTGAATAGTTCGATCTCAAAAATTCTAGTAGATCGGACATTTACTTCTGTCTCCCTCCAGTCGTGCACTTGTCAAAACTTAAGAGTTAAGTACATCAATTAGTTAACAATTAGTTGTTGATCAATGGGATGTTGACACATGGCACATTGTGGCCCAATTATTGTTTGACTTGAAAATTACCAAAATGACCTTATTTGTTGGACAAATAATATCATTATTTTATTCATTAAAATGTTTATTGAATAAAATAATAATAATAATATATAATATTATTATTTAAATTAAAATCAAACAATTTATTTTTTATTTAAATTGGCATGTGTTTCTAGCATGATTAAATTATTTGTTTAATATTGGTTAAATGGTATAATAAGAATAAATTGGTGGCACTTGTAAATGGTAGGACTTAACATATTTCTTACTAATGAGAAAGTGTTTCTCCTTTGGACTAGATTTAGGTCAAGTTCATCTAAATGATTTTTTATTTTATTTTATTTTTATTTGGTTTATTATAAATAATAATAAACAAAACAATAATGGCAAACATTGACCAAGATAATGGAGGCCATTATGTAATTAAATGGGACAAGTGTTGTCTATTAAGTGAAAAAAAAATGAGCAATTGGTTGCCCAATTAGATGAAGAGATACGACTAAGGTATTTAGAGAGTGAAGTGTGATAATTTGGCTAAGTGTTGAGAGCTTAAAACACACTTCTTCTATTATTCTTCTTTTGGCCACCTATACTACAAGGTAGAAATAAGGATTCAAGGGTTAAATTCTTTGCTGAAAAAATTGCTATTCTAATTTTTCCAAGCCCACTATGCTGAGGAACTAGAATTGTGAATGAGTTGCTTCAAGGCGGGTACTCCAGTTTGACCAAAAACCAAAGGCTTGTCAACGTAATAAATTCTCAATATTTATGTAGTTTATATTTATGAGATAACATGTAAAATTTATTTGTGTTTATCATTAGGAAATTAGTATTTCGCTCATTCGCTGTGCATATATGTATGTGATACATATGCATATTTGAATGATAGACACAAACCCACATGATGCATCATAGGTTTAAAATCACTCACAACTGTATGACTCAACTCTTCATCATTTCTAGTAGTTAATTTGTCATCAACATAAGCAACCAAAATTATCAGCTTTTCATTTTCCTTAAGAACATAGAGAGAAGTATTTGACCTTGCATTTTTTTAATCCCCATTATAGTAAGGCTAATTTTAGCCTCTCACACCAAGCCCTTAGTGCTTGTTTGAGTCTATAAATGGCTCTTTTGAGTTTACATACTAAATTTGGTTTCTCTCTATCTTCAAAGCCTTCAAGTTGTGTCATAAACACCTTTCTGCTAAGTCTCTATTTAGAAAAGTATTATTATCCACTTGTTTGACGTCCTAACCAAAATGAGTAGCTAAGCTTATTACAACCTTAATGGTGGTCGACTTGACCACTAGACTAAATATTTCTGTGTAGTCTATGCAAATAGTTTAATGAAAACCTTTAGCTATAAGCCTTGCTTTATATCAGCTATAGAATCATTTGGTTTATACTTGACTTTGTAAACTCACTTGTTCCTTATGACTTTTATTCATAGACTATATTCGACCAATATCCAGGTCTCATTCTTGATTAGTACTTGATATTTATCAATCATGGCTACTCTTTACTTTGCATCTTTTAATGTATTTTTGACATTAGTTGATGTGTTTTCAACTGATTCATTTGGCAGGTTAAATAGATTTTAGGTTAAAATATTCCTGATTTTGACGTGGTAATCATGGGATGTAAGGGTAACATATGTGGCTATTGCTTATTATTTCCTGTTTCATGGTGTATAGTTTGTTCATTTGACTCTTGGGTAAGTGATGAATATAAAAAGTCATTTAAATATGGGTCAGCTCGTGTTTCTAGTGTTTAATTTTGTGTTTGAGATGAAGTTTCTGAAATTAATGGAAAATGAGTGTTGTGATTACTTTGACAGAGACAGTTCTCCTTAGTCTGGCTATGGTTGCTCCATATATTGAAAGATGTGAGGTAAAGTGAATCTTCTCTTTCAGATCCTGGCCTTGGTAGAACTTGTCTTTGATTGAGATTTCGATTGAAAAGATGTTAGACCGCTTCCTCATATGCCTAAGAAGCCGAGGCAATCTCGATTAAAGCCAATTCAAGTTTTTCCTACTCAATCTTTTTTTATAGAAATAGCACTCGATCAAAAGGGAGCATAAGCAAGTTTAGTGGTTGAAACCTCTGTAATCGATCGATAGGAACCTCGAAGCTGTCTGGGGTAGGAGCAAACTCATATTAGGCACTGTCGCAGCATCAACTGGTACAAGGAAGAGGCACGATAGCGAAGATCAATCCATCTCAATCTACAAAAATAAAAAACATTGCCTTAGGCATGCAACCTCAAAAAAAGGATAAAAAGACTACTCGCTCGAAGAAAACTCTTTTAGAGCCTGGTACAAGCCAAGCCCCCTCGATTCGACAACAAGAGTCGGTTATGGAATAGTCTTTTGGTCGGCTTTCCCGTTCTTGAGGACTTTCTGGCCGGCAAGCTTTATAGCGGACCTGCCTTGCTGACAGGGAGGATATGAAATAGATAATTATAGTTGCGCTTGCCTTCACTTAGAAACTCTACGCCCTATAGTAAGGCATGCTCTCGAAACTAGATTCACTCGTTCTTGTCTTCGGCGATTAACCTATTCCAGAGCAGTCTGGTGATTAACCTATCTCGCACTACTCGAAGCCTTCGTAAACTCATTGTCGGGTTCTATTGTAGTGGAGGTTGTTGTGAGGAGATCCTTGTGGCAGTGAAGATTGCTTCCAGTGATCGGGAAATAATAAATACAAAAACCATTGCTTTCTTTCCAACACTCCGGATAGGCGGAAGGATCTATGTCGATCCCCAACTTCCTTTCAATCCACATCGACAAATTTAGGCTTTCTCTCTCTACTGGGAGTCATCAAAGGAGGAATAGGCATATGCTGGTTCGATAAGCCAAGGAAAAACAAACAACCACCGCTTGGTTTTGACACTCAAGCGACCCGCCCTGCCAAACATTGATGCAAAGGTTAGATTTCACCCCCTCTATCTACCCAACTAGTCCTTAATGACTATGACACCTTGACTAGCTTGTTGAAACAGTAAGTACAAAAGATGTTTATATAGAATGGGTTTTATGTTTTGGGTTTCTTTTCCTTTGAAGGTTACAACATTACTAAAAGAAAAGCCATTCTTATTAAAGGTTATATGCTTTAAAATGAAAATTTTTCCAGTGGGGAGAAGACATCTATAGCCTTTGTGTTTTGTACTATAACCAGTGAAAATACATTTTCTTGTATAGAAAACAAGTATTTGTTTATTGAATGGTCTCAAATATGGATAACATGCACTGGAAAAGACTTAAATCTACTATAGTCTAGAATTTTTTCCTAAAGCTATTTATAAGGTGCGCATTTCTAAGAACAAGTGTGGGAATTTGGTTTATCAAATAAACAGTAGTTTCAAATATTTTCCACCAAAATTTAAGTGGCATTCTTGCTTGAGAGAGGAGTGTAAGTCATACCTTTACAAATTTTTTATGTTTCCTTTCGACCTTTTCATTTTGTTTAGAGTTGTATGGGCATGTATGTCTCATATTTATTCCACTTTCCCTTAAATGATATTTTAAAGGTTTGAACTCACTTCTCATATCTATTTGAATGAATTTAATTTGAAGTTTAAGTTATTTTTTAATGAGTTTTTTGAACTAAAGTTTTATACCAATGGTTTGTGACTTAGTTTACAGGGGAAAAATCCATGTGAACCTAGAGAAATAAGATAGTATCAAAACCATTTTCAAATACAAGAGGTGTTAGACCTATAGATCGATGTATATCATTAAAGGTTTTTTGGTAAATTTTTTAGAACTTTTGGAACTTAATTTATGGCTCTTTCTTATTTAACAAGCATCACAAAATGGTAACTTGAGATTTCTATTCAAATAGGAAATCTTGTTACAAGATGATAGAACTTTTTTCATGAATTGATCATTGGGATGTCCAATTTGTCTATGAAGGGTTAATAGCTTTCTTGACAAATCTGATTCAATGTAGATTTTAAAACTGATACTAATTTTGAGTTTTCTAAAACTTCATTGAATTGTATTAAAGCAAATAGAGAGACGATAGATTTTAAAGTCTTGACATCAGTGTTGTTTTTGGTGCAGCTAGCATTTTGTACCACAGTCAATTGATACAGACCTCTCTTAACCATTCCTTGAAGAAGTGCCTTCTGCATCTTGTCCTTCATAACATAGAAATTAAGGTGAAATACTATTGTAATATCATTATCTTGCATAAGTTTAGATATGTTTAATAGGTTCTTAGTAATTTTAGGCAAAAAGAGTACATGATTTAGAACCAATATTTTATTTGTGTGAGGTAAGTGCAACAAATATTTTTCAATGTGGGAGATGTGAAGTTTGTAACCATTACTATACCAATTTGATTACCTTTCTACTCTATTCTAGTAGTGAGGTCATTGATGTTATTGGTCACATGATTTGTGGCACCACTATTAATGTACCAGCCTTCATCTTTCTCTTCATCTTGAGCACTAACATAAGCCGAGTTTTGTTGATTTGAAGCTCTTAGCATAAGCTCTTGCTCAAATCTATTCTATCAATTTATTGCTTCATGTCTTATTTTCTAGTAAATTTGGCATGTAACTTTTGGTTTGTCATTGTTCCCTTGTTTTACTTTTTTCTTATTGTTCTTATTGTTAAAGTTTCCTTTGTTGTAGTAGTTGTTGCCTTTGTCACTTCCTCTGCCATGTGTTGATGTTCCTCTTCCACCTAATCCTTTACCATAATGATTTCTCCGTTGGTTTCCTTTATTGTAAGCTATGCTGACTTCTAGTTCAACATTTTTTGTGGCATTTCTTCTAGCCTGCTCTCAAAGTTTAGTAGTGAGGTATAAGCATCTTTAAGGGTGATATTGTTTAGATTTGTAGTTAATATTGCCATAACTAGGACATATTCAGAGTCTAGTCCACCCAAAATGAATTAAATTAATTCCACATTTGAAATTAGTTTTCCAGAGGTAGCTAAGGTTCATCTTAGTTTTTTCATTTTGCTAAAATATTCACTCATACTCATTAAGCTTTTCTTATGACATTAAGTTGCCTCTAGTCATAGATCCAATGAAGAGCAACATTTAATTACAGAACTGAGAACGTTTTCACTCAACAGGGACAATAACTAGCTAAGAAGTAGTTGGTCTTATTTCCTCTGAAGTTCATATAATGGGTTACTTATGGTTTTAACAATCTGGCTTTCATTAGTTGTCATTCTAAATTGACTAGTGATTTTTTTGTGACATCAATATAATCATCTAGTTCATTTCCTCTGATAAAAGGAAGAGCTTGACTCTTCTACACGATATAGTTGTTTCTGTCAAATTTGATTAGAATAGCAAATGTTAAATTTTTTGTAACATGATTAGGAACTGGGTTTCCTATGTTGTTTGATGTTGATTCAGCAGGAATTCTAGAAATTGGGCTAATATTTGCCATTAATTTTAACAACTATGCTCTTATACCAAGTTGGAATTTATAAGAATAAGTGATAGAGGAATGAAGAAATACTCAATAAAATATTATATCAGAAATTTTAATATAAAATTTATAAGAATAAGTGATAGAGGAATGAAGAAATACTAAATAAAATATTATATCAGAAATTTTATGTATATTACAGTGCACTAATACCATATAAGGCTCTCAATTTATTTACAGAAAATGGAGAGGCCCTATACGTCATAAGGCTCTCTATTTATATACAGAAAATGGAGAGGCTCTATTCATTTTGCAATGATTATTTTACAGCTTGCAATGATTGTTTTTACTGCTATTATATCATAATAATTTGTTAGATTCTTGGTTTTGAATTCTACAGGTCTAGTTGTCTCTCAATGATTGTTTTTACTGCTATTATATCATAATAATTTGTTAGATTCTTGGTTTTGAATTCTACAGGTCTAGTTGTCTCTGCAGTTGTTTTCTTATTGGTGACTTTCCTATATTTGTTGCTCGCTCATTGGTTCTTTGTTGAGCCTGTTACTGCATACACCTACCAGTGCTTTTTCCTCTTCTCTTCTTCTAGAATCATTTTGGTAAGAGCTCCTAAGCATCATTTGAATCTTCTTTTTCCCCCTTCCAGTGCTTAATCACTAGCTGATCAGATTTTGCTTTTCAATTTAACTATGGGGGATTTTGTGAATTAACTTTTCTTCTCTTAGTTCTTTAAATAAAGGCATGCTGGTACTTGTTACTATTATTTAGGCAAAATATTCAAGGGTTGTCTCAGAAGCCAGGTCCTTTAGAAAATAGGATTCTGCATAAAGCCATAATTACTGGTACATAGATCAATCTGTGAAAGCAACCAAGGGCAACGTAATGATGGAGTGTGGCCTCTCACCCTTCTTTAGTTTACCTTTTTTTTCTGGTAGATGCTTAACTAACTCAACTGCTAAGGAATCCCAATTTAATTGCACATCACTCCTTTTGAAAGAAAAAGAGATGTCTGTGACTCTGTTTTAGCAATTAGAAATTAAAGAAAATGACACCTTTTTGACGGAGAGTTGTTGCTTGTTTTTGGACTAAAGAAGTAATAAAGTTTATTAGGTGCCTCCATGTTAGACATTCTAACGGAAAGCACATGCAGCATGCAACAATATCATTATATTTCTACCCCACAGAAGTCTCTTTCCTTAATCCGCGGCATAATTGTCCCGCCATCAACATATTAATTTCAAGAGAAGTCTATAAGAACAATTTGGGGGCAAAAATTCAACACAGGTACACACTATTTCCACTTTGCTTGATTTTCCTCATGGCTCTCTTTGCAAAAGCCATCTCTTTCTTCTTCCTCCTAGTTCTCATCTCTCCTCTCCAAATTCAAGCTAGAGAGAGAGAGTTCTTTAGCAAGTTTATCCACATTAGTACCAAGAGTACGGCCATTCCCGAGTCTCAAATTTCTCAGTCACCTACAGCTGCCCCAGCGTTAGCGCCAACGCCAGAGGCAGAGCCAACGATAACAGCAGAGCCAGTATCTGCACCGTCAGCGGCACCAACTTTGTTTTACGCCGTGAGTGAAAATGGCAATGGTGTTTATGGTCATGGCTCTGATCAATTCCCTCTTGCGAAGGAGACTTTGACAAGCACAACTGGTGAAAATGATCTCTTGAATGAAGAACTAAGTGCTGAGAACTTTGAGACAGGCTATCAAAACAGCAACTATAATAACAATGCCTACACCAACAATTACAACTACAATGGTTATGTGACTGAGAAGCAAGGCATGAGTGACAATAGATTTATGCAGAACTATCAAAATAGCATGAATGGGAACACCAATAACAACAACCACTACTACAACAATAATGCATACAGCAACAACTACAACAACAATGGTTACAACCTCAACTACAATAACAATGGCTACGTGACTGAGAAGCAAGGAATGAGTGACACCGGATTTATGCAGAACTATCAAAATAGCAACGACAATAATGAGTATGCCACCACCGCCACCAACAACAATAATGCATTCAGCAACAATTACAACAACAATGGCTATACCAGCAACACAGGCTACATGGGCAACTACTACAATAATGGTTACTCTAGCAGCTACAACACTAATGGTTATGAGACTGAGAAGAAAGGGATGAGTGACACAAGATTTTTGGAGAACGGTAAGTACTACTATGATGCTAAGAATGAGAACAATTATTATCCTAATGGGTTTGAATCAGAGAAGGGAACTGCTACAAATGAAGCTTACTACGGACATAGCCAGAACGCTAATGAGTTCAACACCATGGATGAGTATGAGAACCAGCAAGAGTACCATGAGAACCCAGAGAAGTATGTGCCTTGAAAACTAATCGTGATTAGAGAAGAATAAAGTGAAAAAGAAAACAAAAATGAGAGACAGAGTTGAATGTATCTAAGAACAAGATTAAATTATACGGTGTTTTCTCCTTTTATTTTTATTTACCATTTTTAGTTTTATAAACAAAAAAAAGTATTAGCAAATATTTTATTTTCAATATCTAAATATAAGATAGATACAAATTGAATTTGTTGGTCCTCATTAGTCATCCCATTTCCAAGCTTGGCATCATAATGTATGCTTTTCTTTGTGGCAGTTTTTAAGCAATCTTGTATTATTAAAAAAAAAAAGTAAATAAATAAACATTGCTGATAATAAAAAATCATCAAAGATCTAATATCAATTTAAGCTTAATCCACTCGTTTTGATTGACAATTATTAATTTTGTTTTTATAACACTAAACTCTTTGATAACTTGATATACATGTCTAAGATTATATTTAATTAAATAATAATAGAAATTAGTGCTATTTTATTAAATAAGGATCCGAATTTTCTCCTTATTTTCTTTTCTCTCATTATTTATTCTCAACTTTTAAACATCTAATAATGTGTTGTATTAATAAAATTGTACGACCAAGATTTTATTTTGTCTTTTTTTCACCTAATAAATTGTTATTAAAAATTTCTCCTTTTAATATGTAAAATTTTATAAAAATTCCAACTTTTTCACAATTAATTTCATTTTGTGTAAGTGTTTAATAAACACTCCTTATTAAAGTTTAAATAGATGACATAAAATATATGTTCTTCAAATATTAGTGAACTATATAATATTTTGTATTGAATTTAATTTTCTCAAATTTATTACATATTATAAAAATAAAATTCCTAAAATTATTTCTTATACATTTTCAGAGTTATAAATATAGATTGCTTTCTATATATAAAATGATTCTTTAGTAATAAATTATTTTGACCAATATTTTTTATTTTAAAATTTATTAGAAAGAGTTTTGATATTTAGTTTGAACTCTTTATTACCCAACAATAAAATTGCATTTTAAAATTTTATGTAAAGTAAACTTTAGAGTTCTTTTAAAACGAATAAATTCGATTTTCTTTATCTAGATTTAGTGTTTTTATAATAACTTTTAAAACAATTAAATTGTTTACAATTTTTTTTGTAAAAAGAATTTAACTTTATAAGAAAAAATTGCCCTCTTAGGTGATAATGTACATTTAATTAATTTGTTGTAATAAATAGTTGGTACTTTATAGTTTCTTCAATTTGAATTGTTATTTACTATATTGCATATAATTTTATATCTTTCAATTTTTTCTAGTTATTTTATTATAACAAATTGTTATATATTTAGATTGTATATTCTTTTAATTTTAGAATTCTTTACGAAAATGAATAGTTCACAAAAAGCCGTTTATGGAGTAAAAGACATTAGTATAGATAAATTTATTGTGTCTAATAATAATAATTATAAGATAGTAGACTCAAAACCCATGAATGATCAAATTCTTGAGTTTCAAGAATATTTGAGAAAGATTGAATAAAATGACACTAAAATTAGTGAAAATTATAAGATATCATATTTGATAGATAAACTGCCCATTAATTGGTCCTATTTTGCAAAGTCTTTTAAGTATAGATAAAGGAGAACTTACCACGGTGCAAGTAATTAACCCACTTAGAATTGAAGAAAAAAATAAGTCCAATGATGTGAGTAAAAATAAGAATACTGAGATAAAATCTAGTATAAAACTCAAAGAATAATTAAAAAAAATACAATAGTTATCATCCTAATATTAAAAATTTTAAGACTAAGATCAACCAAAACTTTCATCATAACAATCCTAAGAATTCTAAATGCAATAAGGATATGCTATGCTATGTTTGTGAAAGGACCAATCATATGACTAAAGATTGTTACTTCAAAAAGATTCAAGTTCACAAGTTTAAGCCTAAATATTCTAGAAAGAATAAAAAGACTAAGTTAATGTACTAGAAGACAAGGATGTATGAGTGGACCCATTTTTAGGTACAATCCTAATTTTTTAAGTGTTAATTTTGCTTTTGAAAATAATAAATGGTGGTTAGATTTAGGTGCAAATGTATATTTGTTTTGATCAGAAGTATTTTAAAAACTATCAACACTAGTCAAGTGGAGAAAGTGTGACTTTGGGTAATAATTCTATTGAATAAGTACTTGGTGTTGGAGATATTAAATTAAAGATAACCTCTAAAAAGATTGTGACTTTTAAGAATGTGAGACACATAATTGAAATGAGGAGAAATCTTAATAATGAATATTTTTTAGTCCAACAAGGATACAAATTTTTATTAGAGGCTAGTAGAGTAATGATTTTAAAAAATAATGTTATATGTGGGTAAATGATATTTTTGTGATAATTTGTTTAAGTTGAATAATGTTTCAAGTTTTTTTAAAATTTATGAAGCTCTTAGTGTTGAAACTATTAATATGTGATATAAGAAACTTGGTCATGTGAATTTAAAGAAGATTAAGAAAATGATGGATCTTGATTTAGTACCTAAGGCATAAATTAATTTTAAACATAAGTGTAAAATTTGTGTATATGGCAAACAACTAAAAAAGTCTTTGAAGCCCATAGAAAGGAGTTTCAAGTTTTTAATTTATACATACTGATATTTGTGATTCCAATAGAACACCCACTAGTGGTGGCAATAAATATTTTGTGGTTTTTATTGATGATTGTTCAAAATACTATTATGTATATTTGATTAAAGTAAAAAAGATGAGGTTTTTTAATAAGTTCAAAGTGTATAAGAATGAGATAAAGAATTAATTACAGAAAAAGGATTAAAAAACTTAGATCTAATAAATGAGGAGAATATACACTTAGTACTTTTTAATTTATTGTTTTTTTTGTAAAAACAATGCAATTATATATGAGTTAGCCCCTCCATATTTACTATAATCCAATGGTATTGCTGAGAGGAAAAATAAAACTTTAATGGATTGTTAGAGTTAGTGCTCGAGTACTATTTCATTTCTGTATGAATTTTGTTAATATTTATACCATGCACATTTCATAAATTATTTTTTATATTATATAGTATTAATCTTATTCTTTTACATACATTATAGATTTAATGTAATTTAGATCAAAACTAATAGTTAGTACTTCTAAGAGTTTAGAACATTGTCTAAAGTGGGACAAAAACCCGATAATATTTATTGTAGTGACATAGTTACAAGAAATTACAAATGACGCTAAGAAATGTCATTGTACATTATATTCTAAAAATTGTTCATAGTCTAAGTTTACCAACATGGGTCGACTGGTAAACCATAAACACCGGTGTATGTCTGTATCTGAATTATCTAAATAGTTAATTTTAACGAACCGTGAACTTATTAAAAGCTCGTATAGGAATGCGAGTGTTTAGTAAAGCTTGGATACTGAATGGAGTCATGAAGACATTCAATAGACATTTCATATAGCTGTCAATGGATGTTTTCTTGAGTAGTATTTGTGGTCCTTAAATTTGAGTGCCAATGTGGCCTTTTGAGTGATCTATCATACTTAAATTCCACACATGTGAGAAATCTTTTATGGTTTAACCTCTGGGTATCGTTAGGTATGGTTTGATATTCATAAAGGTCGGTGTGCATAGATATAGGATTCGTCAACATATATAGTTGGGCCATATATCCTGATACTTTGATATTATATTTCAAAACATCTTTTGGCCAAAAAGCATACACCTCAGAAAGAGTTTTCGTAAGGTAAAATAAAATTGCAAAAAGAGTTTATGGATATTATTTATTAAAATACAAATCTAGAAACAAGATCACAGTCGAGTGGACAAAGACATAACAATATAAATCTATATTTATGCTCTTCTGGGATATAAGTGACAAATGAATTATACAAATATATATGAACTTAACTTGTATGGTTTAACACACTGTTTTATACTGGTCGTGATATGTAAGTGGGCAAAGTTCAAGGACTTATGAAAATATTTCATATGATAAACAGGTGTGAACCTAGAGAGTCTCATAATATGAAATATACTCGTTAAGCACTAAAGTATCAATTAGTCATTTGATGACTAGTCAAATTTGTATAAATAATAATTTTAAGATAATTATTATTTTGATTAAAAGGTTTTAGGACTGAAGAGTAGATCCCAAATATTTCTGAATAAATAGAATTCGATTTATTTAAAAATATTTGGGATCGAACTCTTCAATCTTAAAACCTTTTGATTTTACCACGTATCAGGAAAGACACAGTCGAATTTTAAGAGTTAGAACTTGACACGTGTTATGGCCAAATAAAGCACTTGATTTAGTGCTTTATTTCTTGATCTTGTATGTTGATTTTATTTTATTATATTTTTGCATCGTATAAAAGATAACTAATAGCATGCAAGTTGGTAACTTAAGGAAATGGGTACACTTGTCCTATAAGCTTAGCCAATATAAAGACATAAGCATGCTTAATTATTAAGTATTGCTTAAGCATTTGACAACACATCAAGCACGCAATTTAGTGGCATTTACTGAATGCTACACTTGTTCTTTAATGCCATCTCATCTTATTTATGCATAAAGGCTGTGCAAAAGTCTTTGGCGTATATTGGAGTTTTCAGCCAAATTTGAAGACAAATGAAGGTTTAGTTTTTGACTTGGATGAGAGGGAAGAAAATTGTGCTTAAGAGTTAAGTAAAGAATAAAAACACAAATTTGAAATAGCTACCAAATATTTCTAAAGCAAAAAATTCTCACCTTTATTTTTGGTCTAGAATTATTAAATGAAACACTCATTTATGAGCTCTACACTTAAGGATTAAATTCATTCAACTGAAACACTTGCTAAGGTATTATTTATATACATTAATTCTATATTTAATTTTACATTACATTTGATGCAATGTATGTTTGAGAAAAATGTATGAAAGCATTATACTTGAGATGTACTGTGCAGAAATTCTCAAACATATTTAGTTTCTACCGTGTATTTTAGTTTTAGATTTTGTATTTCACTCCCATCCCTTTTCATAGATATGGTGAATTCAATGTTGTTAAATTGCGATTTACTTGAGAACTTATAGAGGGTAATGCTATATGCATATTTTATACTAAATATGGTAACATTGAAGGATCGAAAAAAGACTTTTATGAGTCTTGGAAAAGTAGAGTTTCTAATCTTAATATTCTTAAAGTGTAGAGGTGCTTGATAAGCATAAATTATATCTATTATTTTCACTCCCTTAACTTAATTAATTGCTCATTTTAATAAGAATATTAGACTTTTTATATGTTTAATTATTATTTTGTAGCTTTGGAGTCAATGGATCAATTGGGATGAAAATCTAAGAAAAACAAGGAAAAACATATACTACAGTGTCTGTGAACAGTACCTCGCTACAGTGCTATCACCCCAGCAATGAACAGTGATCACGGCAGCGGTGAATAGTGTGATTTTCCTAATCCTAAAAGAAATACAACTCCAATCAATTCCTATATAAAGGCCACTCATTTCAGACCTCAAGGAGACATAACTTAGGGGTCTTAGAGCCACAACACATTGAAGAAGAGTAATTTTTAGAGAGAGAAGCAAGAGGAATTCAAGGAAGCAAGAGATTATTGGCGAATTTTTGGCGTATCAACCAACTGCGAATTGACGTCTATATTGGTTTGCTATTGGTTGTATTATGTTTAGTTTATTTTTCAGCCATAATTCTCTTGTTATCATGAGCTAAATTTATTTTCTAGGGTTATTACTTGAACTCAATATGTGAGCTTAATTGTTGGATCTTTTTAATATTTATTTGAACTCAATTCTTCATTATTCAAACTATTTATTCTTAATGCTTCATTATATTTGATCAATATTGTGATTGCTTTAGTAATACTTTGATAAACTCGGAAGAGGCATCATTGTATTTAGACCTAGATAATTTGATGCATGATTGTAGAGTAACATTCAATGTTTCATATGCAAGTTTTGAATTAGGATAGGAATATACCTAATTGGCATGTATGGTCAATAAAACTTATTCTTAATGAATCTTTATTTATTACAAGTATCATAGGAATATAGGTATTTGATAAATTAGGATATACTTGCATGACCTTGGAAGAGGCTTGTGAATACATTAGTGTCTTGACCAATAATAAGAATTAAGGGATATGAATATTAAAAGGATTAATCTTTAGAAACCATATTGAAGGATAGTAATTAACCCTAGACTTTCTCTATATTACTATCTTCTTATTTTATTTAAGTTGTATCATTGATTTTCTACACTTTTATTTTATTCAAATTTATTACAAAATTAACATTTGATTTTTCTGAATAATTATAAGAAAGATATAATTTTAGTACTTAGTAGAAAATAAAAATTATCCATGTGGGTTCGACATCCGACTTTATAAGTCCCTTTATTACTTGTTACGATAGCGTATACTTGCGCTTAATTATAAGATATAGAAATATCGCATCAGTGCCTAGAAAAAGTTGACATTCCTATTCCCAAGAGAAAAAAGATAAGCCCTAAACTATGAATATTATTTTCATAGGCTATGCTTAAAATAATAGTGCTGATAGATTCTTAGTTATAAATTTTGAAGTTAGTAAAAATTTCAATAGCTCAATAATAGAATCTAAAGAAGTAACTTTCTTTAAAGATATTTTTCCTTTTAAAAACAAAGTCAAGAAGCCTATAAGTTATAATCAAACTTCGACTAGTGATCAACCATCTACTAGTGTGACTATTGATGAATCACAAGTTGAACTTAAGAGAAGTAAAAGACCTAGAGTAACTAAGAATTTTGGAGAAGATTTTTATACTTTTCTAGTAAAAGGAGATCCTACGTCTTATAATAAAACTATAGTTTCTATAGATGAATCTTTTTGGAAAGAAGCTATTAAGAGTGAGTTTGATTCTATTGTTTAAAATAATATTTGAGTTTTAATGGATCTTCTTACTAAAAACAAGGCAATAGGCTGTAAGTGGATATTTAGAAAAAAGTTTAAACTTGATAATACTATAGATAAATATAAATTAAGATTGGTAGCTAAAGGTTTTACATAAAAAGAAGGAATAGATTATTTTGATACATATTCACCTGTTACTAATATTACAAAAATTAGGATATTTATTGCTTTAACATTAATTCATAATCTAGTTATTCATCAAATGGATATAAAGACTTTTTTTAAATGGAGATTTAGAAGAAAAAATATATATATGTGAAAGTTTTATATATATATATATGAAAGATTTAGAAGAAGAAATATATATATGTATATATATATATATATATATATATATATGAAACAACTTGAAAGTTTTATAGTAAGGAATCAAAAACACAAAGTTTGCAAAGTTAGTAAAATCTCTTTATAGTCTTAAGCAAGCTCCAAAGCAATGGCATAAAAATTTTGATAAAGTGATTTTAAATTATGGTTTTAAGATAAATGACTTTGACAATTGTATATATTATAAAGAAAATGATGGAACTTATATCATATTAAGTTTATTTATATATGATATATTGATATTTAGGTCAAACTTAGATATAGTGAATGATGTAAAAGTTTACTTATCTAAAACTTTTGATATGAAAGATTTGGGAGAAGTTTATATAATTCTAGAAGTGAGAATTAGAAAGGCCTTAAAAGGTGCTATATTGGATCAACAAAAATTTATAGAGAAAATGTTAAGAAAATTTGGAAACTTTGATAGTAAATCTATCTATATAACTTATGATCCTAGTATAGAGTTGAAGAAAAATCAAGGAGAACTTATATCTCAATTGAGGTATTCCCAAATGATGGGATCTTGATTATATATAGTTAACAAAATTAGGCATGATATATCATATGTAGTGAGGAGATTTAGTAGATATACTCGTAATCCTAACAATGAACATCGAAATACTTTAGAGAGGATTTTCAAATATCTTAGAGAATCCATTAATTATTTCTTATATGATAGAGGGATATAATGATGTAAACTAGATAACTAATAACATATATATTAAGTCCACAAGTGGTTATATATTAAATAAGGTAGGCTTATGGTCATCAGTATGATAAAAAGTGCTGCAATGTAAGGTTTAGAAGGGTACTTACCTTAAATTATTCCAAGGTAAGCATATTCTTATGAGGCATAAGTCACATATATCCTTAAAGGGCTCATTTTAATGAAAATCATCATGAAGCCGCAATCATGGGAATTGGGTTGTTCCCTAAAACTCTCATAAGAATCAAGAAGCAAGCACGTGACCATTAATAGTGCTAACCTGCAAAATCAAGTCTTCGACACTAATGTGTGTGTAGAAGTTGAAATTTGATCAAAAAAATCGAGTTCAAGACATAGTTTACTCAGATTCCTCAAATGGATGCTATTTACATTAAGTATAGTTCAAGTTCGAAAGGCACCAATATTGATTATATAATAGATTATTGCAATGTATAATTAGATATATATATATATATATATAACTTAATACAAATAGGTTTTCAAACCTTTATAGGGGATTATTGGAGTTAAAATATTTTAAAACCTTGTATTAAATTAAAATAATTGAGGAGTTACAAAATTTAATGTATAAAATAAACTCTTGGAATTACAAATTTTATAATTCAAATTCATGTTGATGACAATTAATTCTAATAAGAGTTACAAATTTCAAACATAAATTTTACATTAGTATTGTAAATATATGCGTACATCCTAAGCTAATATTCTAAAATTTTATATATATTATTTTTCTACAACTTTGATATTGTAAGACTTAGTATTTTCTTTTGCTGATTGTGCTAATTAATGAGAGTGACCGAGAGTATTTGAGTTGTATCTCGGAGTTGAGGAGAATTATACTTTTCTTAACACTGTGAGTCATTTTAACTTTAGGACAACTCTATTAGTATTAGTTATACTACTTAATTTATATAATTAAATTTTCTATTTACATGATTTTATGATATGTATAAAAATCATATATAATATATACATGTGACCTACAATTTTTTTCTTACTTATTATTTTTTTTAAAAACAATTCAACTAATTTTGTTATGGTACAATACTTTATGATACTTTTTACTTCTTTTCCATACAGTGTTTAACAACCACTTCTAAATTCAAAGTTCAAATAGCATGACATAAAATTTCTCATTCCTCAAATATTATTGAACCTATGAATCATTTTTCTTTCAATTGTTTTTAACTTGTCTCTATTTTACTTCAACAAAACAAATACAAAATTTTTTTAATTTACTTATGATAAAGGCATTTTTATTATATTTCATAATCAATTTGTGCTTTATTATTATTATTTTAAGTTTAGTTCAATTAATATAAATACAATAAAATCTCAATCATATCATTGTATTAATTTCGCACGCAATTTTTGCAATTTCATGTCAAATATTTAGCTAGAATAGCCTATAACTAAATGTGGCATTCACAATTTATTGTTGAAGTTGTAAAAGAATAATGCTAAGTATCCCAAATTGTATTCTAAAAAATAATGTATTAAATAATTATTGAGTGGTAAAATGCTGTAATGGTTAATTTTAAAATTTACACTACTTTACCACCTAATAGTTGCTTGACACATAACTTTTTAGGGTCAAATTTAGAATGTGTAGCATTACTTGCTGCAAAAAGTGACTTCATCATCTAAAATTAGATTTCCACCCTTCAAATTTTATTCATCTTATTTCTTTCTTTGAAATCTTTCAACTTCTTGAGCTTGATTTAAGAAAAATATAGTATACTTATAAAATAATCTTAGACAATCAAGTTAATAAGAGAAAGTTGAGAGAAAATTGAAAATAAGAAAATTGTCTAGAACGGTTTAGATAATTTAAATATCTATATGATAAGGGCAAATTTGTCATATATTTTCTCATATTTTTATTATTGATATTTTATTATTTTATGAGAATAGATGACTATTTATGTGTATTATTGTTATTTATAGAGACTTGAATGAAATTTAAAGAAAGGATCTAAAAGGAGCAAAAACAGGGACTAAAATGCAAACTTTTCAAAGTATGTGTCCAGCGCCCCAGCGCCACGAGGATTATCGCCCCAGCTCTGGAACAGTGATCAAAATAAGAAAAATGACATGTTTAAGTCACATCTGGCGCCCCAGCGCCAGACCTTCATCGCGCTAGCGATAGGACAACGCTCCAGTGCCATCATCCCACCGCTCCAGCAGTGAAGCATTTTTCACGCGTCGCCCCAGCGACAACTGAATAGCGCCCCAGTGGTAGCGCGAGTCCTAGTTCGACGAGAATTGAGATTTTCAAGCTTATATCAATCCCTATAAAAAGTTACTCGTTCCCAGCCTTTAAGAATCAACCGAGAGCAACCTAGAGCACCCAAGACACATTCAAGAACACCAATAATACAGAGCACGAGTCTTGGAGCGCAATAGGAGTTTAATTGAAGCAACTTTAAAGAGAGATTTAAGGTGTTCTTCGGCATTAAGAGTACCTTAGGCAGCACAATTAAGAGCAATTCGACGTTTATATCGATTTGCTATTGATTGTATTATGGTTTATTATTATTTTTACTGCTGTTTTCTTATAGTTATGAACTAAATTTATTTTTTAGGGTTAATACTTGAACTCAATATGTGTGCTTAATTGCCATATCTTTTGAATATTTAATAAACTTAGTTCTTTGATATTCAAATTACTTGATCTTAATGCTTCAATATATCTGGCCAATATATGGTGAATGAGTTGGTAATATTGTTGATAAACTCAGAAGAGGAATCATAATATTTAGACCTAGGTAATTTGATACATGATTGTAGAGTAACATTCAATGTTGCATATACAAGTTTCAATTTAGGATACGAATATACCTAATTGGCATGTATGATCAATAAGATCTAATCTTAATGAATCTTAATTTATTACAAGTACCATATGAATATAGGTATTTGATAAATTAACGTATACTTGCATGACCTTGGAAGAGGCTTGTGAATACATTAGTGTCTTGATTAATAACAAAAACTAAGAGAGTTAAATATTAAAATATTAATCATTAGAAAGCATATTGAGGGATAATATTAATTCTAGATTTTCTCTATATTGCTATCACTTAAATCTCTTTGCATTGTACTTTTGCCTTTATATTTTTTACATTCATTCTTAGATTTTTATTTATCTGAATAATTATTAGGAAGATATCATTTTAGTAATTGGTTAAAAAGAAGAAATTATTCCTGTGAATTCAACATTTGACTTATTTAGTCCATTTATTTCTTACATACGATAGTGTATACTTGCACTTAATTTTAAAATATAGAAATATCGTATCACTATATAAGTGAAAAAAATGAATAACTCTAAAAAGTGAGAGAGACTATTTTTCTATAAAGATTTTAGAGAGAAATAACTAACTTTCCTCTAATACACTCTCATCCACTCAATTTATTTTGTGGTCTAAAATACTTTTCGACTTATTAATTATTACCTCTTCTTTTATTATTATCCACTTAGATGCTCTTAGACATGTGACATATTATAATTGGCCGATACAAAATATTCTAAATATAGCATCTACAGAAGCCCTAAGTGAGAGACACTTGTTCAATAATTTTTTGGATCAATTATGTCTTTCTTGATTGTCATTTAAACCTATTTTGCCTTTTTGATTAGAAAGAAAGTAGCATTTTCATCTAAAGTATTATGTCATTCTTCCATTTTCTCTTTTTGTCTTTTTTGTAAAATTTTCTTATAATATTAAAAATTGAATTTTACTTTTATTTTAAAAAATTTAATCTAAGAGGGTCCTCTTGAAGTGGCTTTTAGAAATATCAACTAATCGTCTTTCAGAAAGATTCTGTTTCTTTTGGGAAGAATGAAGTTTTCAATAATTTTGATTAGACAACTCTTCATGGGAATAACAACATTTATTTTTTAGATTAATATGAGCATACAATCTTTTTCAGTAGATGTGGGTGTAGTACAATTTGATTCACTATTTTTTAGAATTGAAACGAATCGGAAAAAATTAAAATTTTGTTTAAAATTGAACCGAACCAAAAAGATTCAAATTTTTTTTCTAACCGAACCGTACCAAATCATATATGAGAACTAAACTATATTGAATTGATTCAGTCTGATTCAGTTTGGTTCGATCTCTTAAATAGCTTTTAAAAAACTAAAACTATATATGCAAAAGACAAAATTCATGCAAAAAAAAAAAGAAAAAAAAGTATATATCTACTTTAATGTCTATGAATTAAACAAGTTAAAGAACTATTAAAAATTAAAGTTTATCTAAACAAATAAATTGCCTGTCAATTTTAAATATTGAATTAATTAAAAGTTTATAGACTAAACAAATTAGAAAAATATTAAAATTAAAGTATATCCAAACAAATAGAATAATCATCAATTTTCAGCACACAATTAATTAAAGTTATGAATTAAACAAGTTTAAAAAAACTATTAAAACTAAAATCTACCAAATAAATTATATAAAAAAATTTGGGTAGAAATTTTATTTATACCTTTTGGTTCGATTTAGTTCGGTCTTTTTTTTATAGTAAAATCGCACCAAACCTAATTTACCTCAGGGACCAAACTAAAAAAATCAATTGACATTTCAGTTCAGCTACTTTTTTGCCAACCCCAACTTTCTAGGAAAGACAACTTAAAGTCTTTGAGAAGAATCTAAATATACAATCCTTATTAAAAAGGATGACTTAAAGTTCTCATGACTAATTCGAATATATGATCCTTCTTGAAAATGATGACCTTATTGGACAAATCATCGTATCTAAGTTAATATTGATTATCCTCAAAAAAGCAAGCTTAGATCATCATCTTTAGGTCAATATTAATTGTCTTTAAGAAAACAAGCCTAACTTATTAGTCAAATCCTAATATTTAGGCTAACATCATCTATCTTCAAGAAAGTAAACTTGGCTTATATGTTAAATTGTCAATTTAGGCAAGTATACTTTTTTTGAAAAAAAAATATCTTATGTTATTGATTAAATCATTATATCTAAAATAATATTGGTTGTCTTCTAAAAAGTAACCATAGATTATCGGTCAAATCAAGATAACTAGGCCGATATTGTCATATTGTCAAATTCTATTGGATCTCCTCTTTTGTTTTTGAAATTTTTTGGTTTTTTACATAATAAAATAAAATTATGAATAATTTAGTTTCAAAATAAAATTAAAAAATAAAAAATAAGTTGCTATAGCAAATACTATTCATTATAGGGGTATTATTTATTATAATGGATACTATTAAAATAGTGAAGATGATATTTTTATCCACTTTTACATTATTTGGCTATAGTTAAAATTTTTTAAAGTTAATTAAATAAAAAAAATGGCCTCCACATATTAATTATTTACAAAAACAAAATAAAATTCCCAATATCGGTAACACTATTATTTTTCTTTAAAATGTGAGAGAAAGAATTTCATACGTGACAACAACGATTTTTAAAAGGTTGTGGAGATCTAATAAAACATTGTTAAGAAGCTTAACAACTAACATAGTGTTACACCAAATTTTTTTAAAAGCTTTTTTAGTAACTAACATAATTTTACACAATAAGCAACTTGAGAATCAAGAACCAAACCTACCATTACCAAAATAATCGCCATCACGATCTCAAGATTACTTTTATACTAACTATCAAAGTTGGCCTTACTCCAACTATTAGGAGGTAGATTCAAAATCAAATTTAACTCATAATCTACTGAATAGAAATTCTTTTCGATATCATAAAATTCGATAACTAATTAGTTTTTTTTTATTTTCACTTAATCTGAAACTAATTAGTTTTTTTTTTATTTTCACTTAATCTGAATCTCATTATATATTATTCAATTAATTTTGACTTTTTTTTTCACAAATTCATTTGATTTTATTTTCATCCTTGGGAAAAAATTCGTTTTAGTAACAATCAAAATATTTCAGGTTAGAAACTTGGGCCAATGTAAACTCCAGCACTTGCCACTTGGGCCTAGGGCCCATAGTTTTGGGTTTTCTTGGGGAATGGGTCAACAATTCAACGTTCTTAAGCCGAGAAATCGCCCCTCCCTCCGATTGAACCCTTTTAGCAGCTCTCAAGTGAGAAGAGACAGAGAGAAAAGAGACGAACCTTGCTTGTTCCAGTGGAAATAGACTCACCCTTTTATCTTCGTCGGCCGCTACCGCCAATTCCCCTACTCGACAGACCAATCCCTCCATCCAAACACTATTAATACATCTAAACACTAATTTGCCAATCTAGGGTTTCTGCCGTTTCCAAATTTTTTCAACTCTAGGCTTTAGTTTTTTCTCTGCTAAGCATGGCTCCGGATCCAAACAGCGCAAGTGGTAGCGGAACCAGAGACGAGACGTCGGTCAAGGTTCCGGCTAAGGATCCCAAAAAGAAGGACGAAAAAAAAGATGAGGATCTGGTCAGTTTTATGTGTTTTACTCTTACTGATATGGTAGAAGACATTTTGTCGTCTTGTTTAATTGTTATGTTTGGTTGCTGATAAAATAGTTGTGAAGTATAATGGAGACGGAAAAGTTTCCAATTTAGGTGGAAATTTTATGTATATTGATGTTTTGATTAAATTAACTGTTAACTAGTTCTATATTATGGTTAGGGTTTGTTTATTATTTTAATATGAAATGATGTATTTATTGTATATAACATGAATGAATGCTGCAAATACTTTTTGTATGTTGTTTTAGTGTTATGATTATACAAGACTCAACTTGATGTATTAAAAGAGAATAGTTTTTCTAACATATCAATAAATTGTTTGTGCAGTCGGAGGAAGATTTAGCATTAAAGCAACAATTGGAGTTGTATGTGGAAAGGGTTCAGGATTCTGATCCTGGATTGCAGAAGGTTGCCCTTGAGAGTATGAGGTAATTTCTAAGTTCATAGTTCTTAGTGGTGAAATAGCAGAGCGTGTATGAGCTAGCTTAAAATAGATGTTATTAAGTGGAAATTTTACTTAAAAGTTTATGTGTTTACGTTATCCTCCCATTACTCTAATGAATTTTTACCATCTGCCTAGTTTTGATAATTTGTTATTAATGGCAATGTAGAAGATTTTATCGCTATGAAAGCCTTGTTGCGGCCATCAGTTTATTAGATTGAAAAATTTATTCTTATTGTCTTGGCTTCAAGTGATTGTAGTATTAACAGATTAGCTGTTGCTAGTTGTACTTCTTATAAATAACATAGCTGGATTAGCTTGAGGTTGGTTTTTTTTGTAGCCATAGTTTTGAATCAAGTATTATTATTATAGTGTGGTTTGAGATTGCATAAATTCTTTTCTTATAGGCAAGAAATTCGAACCTCGACAAGCTCCATGACTTCAGTTCCAAAGCCGTTAAAGTTTCTTCGACCTCATTATGGAAATCTAAAAGCATATTATGAATCAATGGTGGATTCGGATCTGAAGGTACAATTTGTCTGGTTAAACTGAATGATTTTGTTCATTACTCCATCTGCTATAGTTTATGTGAATTGTTTATCTTAAATGCAGAAATATTTGGCAGATATACTCTCTGTTTTGGCCCTGACCATGTCTGCTGAGGGAGAACGGGTATGGTTCATTAACTTACAATTAAGTTGTCTTTGGCCTTTTTTCGGGTTAATTGTGCATAGGCATACACAAAATTAGCTACCTCACTATGATTTACCAGTCTGTTGGTATACAATTTATTCACAAGGTGTCTATATTCTTTATCCTCATGCATGTCATTGGAGGTGGATGTTTACTTGGTTTGTGAATTCGCATGTTTGTTGTAATTTTTGCATGTAAATATTGCCCCTTAACACAGGATTCAATATATTTGTATCATTTGACAACCCTTTCAGGAGAGCTTGAAGTACCGATTGTTGGGTTCGGAAGGTGATATTGGTTCATGGGGTCATGAATATGTTCGGTGAGTATCATTTGATTTGAGATGTATTCAGCATTAAGAGTGTGCTAGAGTAGCATGCTTTTACCAGTGCTTCCGTAGTTATACCTCATCAAACTTTATTAATGCTTTATTGCATGACCTAGGTTCTGAATGATGGGTTGTCATGGTTAGGATGTTGGCAATAGTTGTGCCACTAGTTTTATTTTTATTTTTTAGAGTTCTATTCAGTAATTTCTCAGCCAGTACTGGTAGGGTATAGGCCAACAATGAAGACAAATAGTTTCTCAGTGGTGAATTTAATTTCTATCACTCAAGTTGGAAGTTCAGGTGTTACTATAGTGGATAGTTGGGCTTTATGTGGAGTCACTTATGATGCTTATAATATCGAATAATTTTCTGCTTTATTTGGACACACTGTTTCTTCAAAAAAGAAATTGAGAACTATCTTCTGCAAGATCTGTATGTTAAGCCCAGAGGCATACATCCTTGTTGCTAAATATGCTGTGATGTGATATATAAGATGTTTATTTGGACTTTGTCAAAAATAGAAAAAAAAGAAAGGATGTATTCTTGATGTTATTAGATGACCAATGAGTTACATGTATGGCCTTTTTCCCCCAAAGGACTTGAGATGTTGGCTGTTTGTTGCAAAGATTTGGACATTCCTTTATTATCTTTTGATTGTTCTGTCATTTGGTACTTATTTACTAGGGTTTTCGTTCTTGAAAGGTCTGGTATGGGGTTGTCTGGCAAACTAACTTTTATTTTATATCGTTGTGGTTGGTTTATGCATGCATTCTGCAGTCTTTATCCATCATCTGATGTGAATAATTCTTTCGCTGACTTGATGTAACTTCCATTTTTCTTTTCCGCATGTGACTTACTAGTGGTTCTTAGTAGACTAGTTTCTTGTTAGTCAATGCTACTCACGGATTAAAAGGTGCATTTGCCTCATTTTTGTTCTCACTGGCGTTCTATTGTCTGAATTAGGAATTTGGCTGGAGAAATTTCACAAGAGTACGCAAAGCGACAGGTTAGTTTAATATATTATTTAGTGTCCTAAGGATATAGTTTAAGCATCTGCAATTCCTTGTATCAAGCACTTCTTCGTTCTGAAATGTTAATCATGTTTTGCCATTTGCTTGTTAACTTGGATTTTTTTTTCAAGTTTATGATATTGCATGATCTCAAGTAATTATGCCTTCATGTTAATCAGTTGTATATATTCATTGGCCTTTTTAGTTTATAAAATATCTGTTATTAGTGTGCCTGCTATAATAGAATATTCAATCAAGAATTTTTTGCTTTGCAATTTTTCCTTTTAAATTGTGGTAACTTTTAATTATATAAATTTCTGAATTGTAATTGTGTCTGTCTCTTCTTCCTGATATGCCACCACAGAGTGAAGAGGCTCCGATTGATGATTTAATGGAACTTGTACAAGAAATTGTTGCCTTTCACATGAAGGTATGGTCTAATTCATGTTTTTGATGGGTCCCTTCCGTGTAACAAGGATAATGCAGAAGTAACAATTTTCTGTGGAAACCACTGAATCCTAGTTGCAGAAACTTTAGAAAACCAAGCCACAACATAGGCTTAAGCAACATCTATAAGGGGAGGTTGTTAATTATTGTTTCTAATTATCTTGTATTGCGCTGCAGCACAATGCTGAACCTGAAGCTGTTGATCTGTTGATGGAGGTACTTTGCTATTATATCTCCTTATTTCTTTCTGTTAATTATTTGAGATGAATTCAGAATATGTGGTGTTCTACAAACACCAGGTTGAAGACCTTGATCTGTTAATTGAGCACGTGGATGCTACAAATTTCAAGAGGACTTGTCTATACCTTACTAGTGCAGCTAGGTAAGATTCTGGGTGCATAAATTTGAAAATGTATCATCGTTAGAAGACATGAAACTGGTTTAGAAAGTTCTCGTTGATGGTTTTTTTCTTCAAGGATTGAGTTTTTATTTTTACTTAACAATTTTTTCTGATGAGTATTCCATAATTCTAAATGCGATCATTCCCACTGGAGACTTTGAATGCATTAACTTTAAGAAAATTTCAAAAGTATCCCGTGTTCACGATAATTGGCTTCTTGGTCTTGTGGCTTGTCTATATTAGCAGTGTGTCTGTTGTCTCTCTTTTTCTCTCCATTCCTCCAACCTATTGGATATTGACATTTCATGTTGCAATATGTGGCAGATATCTACCTGGACCAGATGACATGTTAGTTCTTGATATTGCATACATGATCTATCTGAAATTCGAGGAATTTCCCAATGCACTTCAGATTGCACTGTTCCTTGATAACCTGCAGGTTTTTACATAATAAATTTGGAAAAACTTTATTTTCAGAAATTATATTTTTATACTTGTACATTGGGAAGTCCTTTTATCCTGGATTTAGCTATTGAGATTCCAGAATTGATATCTACTAGACGAAATAGTTTAGTTCTATGGTCTTCGAAACTTGCTTTTGATTTTGTTTATGTCTTGGCAGTATGTGAAGCAGATCTTTACATCTTGTGATGATCTGTTGCGGAAGAAGCAATTTTGTTACATCCTTGCTCGACATGTAAGACTTTTGATCTTGCATATATGTATACTTCATTCATATTATCATTTTCTCCTTCAGATTCCCCTTGGAATGTGGGTAGGTTCTTGTGGTTCGGTTTTCCATAAGTGAGGCAGAGGCAATTTAACTGTTCGTTTGTTGAAAATATTGGAATTGCTGTATACTAATTTTCTGTTAGTTATTGAATATGAATGGAGACTGGGAAGTTGTGAGACTTTATTCTCATTTACTTACCATCACTTTTTTCATACAGGGTATCACGTTGGAGCTTGATGATGATATGGTTCCTGATGACGATGATAGATATGCGCTGCAGGATATCGTCAACAATGTGAAGTTAAGCGAAGGTTATCTTACACTTGCTCGTGATATAGAGGTCATGGAGCCAAAATCTCCTGAAGATATTTACAAGGTTTGTTAGTCAGATATGAAATTTTTTATTTTTTTCTGTTGTTGCAGAATTGACCAAAAGTAGTACCCGGACTAATGCATATATATGCTGAAATTTTTCTTAGATAAATCAATATCTAATTTTTGAGGGATTTAATGCGTGGTGGTCCTTTTTTTTTTTCCTTTTTTAGATAAAGGTTTTCAATTAAGTTGCACTTGGTTGCTAGCAGAATAATGATTTTAGTGATATGTTAGGGTGTTTCTTGCTAGGCAGTTTGAGACTTGTCAGTGATGTGTCTGTTGACAATGTATATATGCAAAACTGGTTAATATTTTCCTTGTAAATGAATAAGTTGATAATGGTGGAGAAGACATATAGGGTAGCCCAGTTGTACCTGATATGTATGGTTGTGATTAAATTGATCTGTTTCATTTCAACTGATCTTCTTTATTGCTTTCATTGTTCACTGCCTGGATTTTGTTAGGCGCACTTGCTTGACGGCCGGGCCAGTGCTGGTGCAAGTGTTGATTCAGCCAGGCAGAACTTGGCTGCTACATTTGTGAATGCATTTGTAAATGCTGGATTTGGTCAGGTAATATTTATGAAATTTGTCAGTGCAAAACAGTGTGAGGATGGTTATTATTGAAATCTGTTATTATTTTCTTTGGCAGGATAAACTGATGACGGTCCCATCAGATGCTTCAAGTGGTGGTTCTTCAGGAAACTGGCTTTTTAAGAATAAAGAACATGGGAAGATTAGTGCGGCGGCAAGTCTGGTATGCAGGCTTTGTAGTGCCTGGTTTATTTGTTATGATATCATTTTAAAAGTAAGATTCCCACTAACATTGCTTGTAACAGGGTATGATTTTACTATGGGATGTTGATTCTGGGCTTGCCCAAATTGATAAGTATTTCCACAGTAGTGACAATCATGTAATTGCCGGTGCTCTACTTGGAGTTGGGATTGTCAATTGTGGAATTCGGAATGACTGTGATCCGGTGAGTGAACTTCTTTTCTGTTTTTTGTTTTAATCTTCTGTGGTGCAGAGTTGACCTACGAATTGTTTCTTACTCAATTTCTTGCCTCAGGCATTGGCACTTCTAGGTGATTACATTGGAAAGGAAGATCCATACATCCGAATTGGTGCTATAATGGGCTTGGGAATTGCATATGCTGGTACTCAGAATGATCAGGTTTGATATCTTGCTTTCTGTTTCTACTTTCCGGTATCTCCAGTAGGCTGTGGGAACTGATTTTTTAGGTGAACATGGACTACCACTTCTACAATGTGACTCAATGATGCTGGGTTAAATTCTTACAGTGGTCTACAATTTGCCACCATAGTTTGATTTTTCGATTTGGTTGGAGTTCTGGCAAAACTATAGATTGTATGATATATTTAGTTCCAGAAGCTAACTTACCTACAGTTATTTGACTGAGATGTAGTAAACTGTCCGTTGTTTGATTTGTGATTTACTTGCTTCATTGACTTACTACAATTTGACAGATACGGCATAAATTATTTACTGTGCTCAATGATGCAAAAGCGCCCCTTGATGTGATTACTTTCAGTGCCATCTCATTGGGTTTGATATATGTGGGTTCCTGCAATGAAGAGGTTGCACAGGCAATAATATTTGCTTTGATGGACAGAAGTGAGTCAGAGTTGGGGGAGCCCCTCACTCGACTTCTACCTCTTGGTCTTGGTCTTCTTTACCTTGGAAAGCAGGTAAGCCACCTGCATTGTGGGCTGTTGTGGTATCTGTTTGAATGTTCTACTTCATGCTGAATCACAAATTTTTCTGTATGCTATTTTGCATGTCATTTTTTGTGATATTCTGCATGGCTTTGCGCATTCATTTTGGCCAAAGGTAGCATTTGAATATGCAGTTTTGACATTCTAAATGTTCTGATTGTTTTAGCAATCCATTTTTGATGTCCAACAGGAAAGTGTGGAGGCCACAGCAGAAGTCTCGAAGACATTCAATGAAAAGATAAGGAAGTATTGTGATATGACGCTGCTTTCTTGTGCATATGCTGGAACTGGGAATGTCCTCAAGGTTTCTATCAGGGCCATTTAATCAATTTCTGTGGTGTCTATTACGACGAGTAGCTGACTCTTCTCCATGCAGGTTCAAAACCTTCTGGGTCATTGTTCACAGCATCTTGAGAAGGGTGAAAGCCACCAAGGGCCTGCTGTGCTTGGAATAGCTATGGTAGCTATGGCTGAAGAATTGGGTCTTGAGATGGCAATCCGATCATTGGAGCACCTTCTGCAGTATGGAGAGCAGAATATTCGTCGTGCAGTTCCATTGGCACTTGGTTTCCTTTGTATATCAAACCCAAAGGTACTATAAATTCTTAGGTCCAGGTGAGCAGCCTGGGTAGTACAAAGCTGCAGTACACTTTCATCTTTGCTAAGAGAGAAATTTGCAAATATAAGTTGATTTAAGTACAACTGTTGGAATGCATGGGTTTGGATAAGGAACTCAGGAACACATTGATTGATAGGAACTCTTGAAAACAAGTAAAAATTTAGACGCATTTTCAATTGCATGTTAATTATCCATTCTGCTTAGAAGAAACATCCCTTAAATGTGAGGAACCATAGAACCATAGATTGAGCTCTTTGACTTTAGTGCAACTAAAAAAATTTGAATGTTGCAGCTAGACTTGAATTTAGAGAGTTTGAAGTCTCTTGATTTTCTCTTTCTATATTTTCTCTCACAATTTGTTTGTTGGGTGTTTTTGCTAGGTTAATGTTATGGACACTTTAAGCAGGCTAAGCCATGATACTGATTCAGAAGTAGCAATGGTATGATGTTACAATCAATTTTATACGGTCGCTGTATGCCTGTATTTATTTCATCTACTACAGTTATGTGCTAATTAATTGTTTAAATGCACCAGGCTGCAGTTATATCCTTAGGTTTGATCGGGGCAGGAACCAACAATGCTCGGATAGCTGGCATGCTTCGGAATCTCTCAAGCTACTATTACAAAGATGCCAACCTTCTCTTCTGTGTAATCTTTCAATTATTTTATGCCTTGATGTTCTCCCATATTCCATATGGATTTGTTAGAGAATGATCAATGTCTTCGTGTATTTATGACAGGTGCGAATTGCTCAGGGTCTAGTACATATGGGAAAGGGCCTTCTAACTCTTAATCCATACCATTCTGATCGCTTCTTACTATCTCCGTAAGTAGATCTTCTTCCAATAAAATGTGAACTCTTTGAAATTTTTTCAATTTTAACTGAAGCAGCAGTTAAAATGTGAGTGAAGGGAGTACTCTCTGCTTTTTATCTGGTTTGACAGAGAAAATAACGAGTATTTTGGTTTCCATACAGGACCGCACTTGCTGGTTTAGTTACCATGCTGTTTGCATGTCTTGATATGAAGGCAATCATTGTGGGGAAGTATCATTATGTTCTGTACTTCCTTGTTTTGGCAATGCAGGTTAGTTTGTTATTATCTTTATCCTGTTGTTTGTGTTTATGAATTTGCTAGCCTTGTTGAAATTCTTAATTTACTTTTACCCGTGGCAGCCAAGAATGTTATTAACTGTGGATGAGAATCTTAAACCTCTTTCCGTTCCTGTCCGGGTGGGTCAAGCAGTCGATGTTGTTGGCCAGGCAGGTCGACCCAAGACCATCACTGGTTTCCAAACCCACTCTACCCCAGTTCTTCTAGCTGCCGGTGATAGAGCGGAGTTGGCCACTGAGAAGTCAGTAACATTTTCCTTCTATACTTTTTTTAAAAAAATATTTTACCAGTGGTTTTCTTTATTCTAATAGTTGCATTTAAAGCAGGTATATCCCCCTTTCCCCCATACTTGAAGGCTTTGTAATCTTGAAAGAGAACCCAGAGTATAGGGAGGATCATTAGTTGTCACCCAAGCCCAAGTGGAGCTCATTGGTTCAGTCTCTGTCATTACCAGCTTTTTGTTGTCAAGTTCAAAGATTAACTGGGGGACTCCCAACAAACATTGGTTCATATTGGACTCGATGGGTTGATATCCACTTTATTCATTTTCAAGTTGCGGCCGGCCAACAAGAGCAGATTTGGGTGACAAAGACTTTTGCACAATTTGAAGAGGAAAATATGCTTAGACTGTTCTATAAGCTTTATGAGTTATTCTTATTGTATGCATTTGGACAGATTTATGGCTTAATATTTCAACTGAGTGTAAATTGGATATGTCAAATTTTGCCCGCTTAATATAAAGCGGCAAGCCTTATTAGGTAGTAAAATTCAGTGTGTTTATGTTTTTTTTTTTTTTTCGGCCTCCCCTTATTTCAAGGTGACATGCTCAGTCCAGAAAAATCCTTAGCCACGCGTTCTTTTGTAGTGTCAATTTTTCTATTGGATATGCTAATTCTATGTAAGCAGGGCTGGGCCTCGGTTCGGGCCTGGGTCAATAAATTTTTTTAAAAAAAATAAAGTTTATTTTACAAAATACAAATCAAATGTATAAAACTAAAAGAAAATTAAAAAAATTGAAAAAGTCTGTCAGTTTCGACCAAATTAAAAAGTTGGTTAATTAAATAAAAAAATTTCCATTTGGTAATATATTATGAAGTGCAAAAAAAAATTTACAATAAGCGTGCTAGCATTGAATTATTAGTATATAAATTAAAAAAAATAATTCTAACCTTAATAATCTCATTTTAGCTCTCGCTTCTCCTCAACTCATCTCTCATCTTGTTCTTACCCAACAGCAGGTAGCAGCAATTCATCGGTCGACCATCAGGGGATTCCCTCCTCCCTCAAAAGTTTTTTTTTTTTTAAAAAAAAGAAAGTGTAGGTAGTTACCCTTTGTGATTTTCTCCTTTATGATTTGTTTCGTTTTTTTGAAGATTCTGAATTATTCTGATACACTTTGTAGAGAAAATAATGAATTTAATTAAGCGGTTCTTAAAGTGCTAAATGTCTTATAGTTAATTAATTTGCTATTGCACAATAAACTATTGTTTATCTTGCCTCCGCCTAAGTTTCGTTAATAATGAATATGTTTTATATCCATTTGTAAAATGTTTCATAGTAGTTAATTTGGTGAAGGGAGAGAAATTCTTGCTTTATATATATATATATATATCTTGAAAGGATAACGATATTACTTCATTAGTACACTTTTTTTTTTTTTAAATTTCTTAAATTCTTACATTAGGATTGTTTTGTGTTAATGCGTGCTTTAAAGAAATTGTTTTGATAAGTATATCAATTTTAATTATTTTGATGGTCAATAACATTTATTACTTGCCGTTAAACATTCTTTACACATTCGACATATATTAATAGAATCCAATTTGATTGATTAATAGATGTGTTTTCTCTGAAACTATAGGTACCCTTAATGCATGGTAAAACTTTTTTGTAAATTTTTAATATGATTGATTAGTAGTAAAATTTGAATTTTATACATGCCAAGTGTCACGTCTTAAATATTCTCAAGCAATTACTCGAACATTTGGCGCGCGACAGAACCACCAAGGGAGGGCTTAGTCCATTTTGTGTTAAATGGGCTAAAGCTTCTAGAAGGCCCAATAGATTTGGGTTAATGCCACATGTGTGTGGTAGATGGGGGAGTTTTCTAGAAAAAGGCATATTCCTTTAGATATACTTTTGGTAGTTGGCATCTTTGGAACATTCCTTAGCATATTCTCCTATTTAGTTGTAGACCATTGGATTAGAGTTAATCCTAACCGTCCATTGTATATAGCTTTAGCTATAAATAGGTGGAGTTCTCATTTGAGAATCCATCCTCCAAATTGTAGAAATACTCTTAGCTTGTAAGTGTATAGCTTTGTAATCTCTCTTTAGTAATAATATACGAGAGCATTCTCTCAAACACTTGGTGTGCTTCTTCTTCATCTCTTTCTTTGGTTAATTGGGGTCTTGTAGGCTGCTTAGCACTAGCAAGTGTCTAAGGCCGCACGGTTTCGAGAAATCGGGTCGTGACACAAGGCAAAGATGGGTGCTAAAATATTAGTAAAAACACTTATTCTTGATTTTGATTATAACTTTTGGTAAAATTTTGTCTCCCGATATATGATACTATTATTCTTTTATGTTATAAGAAAATTTATGAATCATATATTGCATTGATAGTAGTGTGATTGGATTTAGTTAGTTTAAAATGGATCGTAATTCATAAATTGGAGAGGGGCACAATGTTGTCAATAGTAGTAGTAGTCAATTTGTAAAAATGTTGTAGGTATAATAATTACTTATATTGATATATGATAATTAATTTTTTTAACTTTGTTCTTTACTTATTATATATATATATATATTGTAGAAATTTTCTACTCAATGCAAGTTAAAATCATTTTATGATCACCGATTGATAAAAATATTCAAGATAATAATTTTTAAATTTATTATTTTTCTTATATTTAATTTATAATTTATAGTTCATTAATATAAGTTTTTTTCTCTTATAATTCAAGACTTGCTGCTTTTTGGAATGGAGTTAAAATTAATGATCATGGCTATTTTGCATTTTAGATTTTAGAAGTTGGATTTTGGACTTTGAATTTAATTAGTTGAATATATGGATTGTGAAATTGAATATTGAACTATTGTAGAGTTGTTATCTATATGGTGTATTTTTATCTCATATTGAAGTATTGAACTATAATGGACCATTAAATGTTGATGGACAAATTTATTTTTATGGATAATTTTATTTTGATGGATATTTTAATTTTGATGGATAATTAGATGTTAATGGACAATTTTATTTTCATGGATAATTTTTTATAGACAATTTTAATTTTGTGAATAATTTTATTCTGTTAGTATTTTGATTTTCATGGACAATTAATTTTGATAGACAATTTTATTTTCATGGATAATTTAATTTTGAAGGATTTTTTTTTTATTTTTATGGATGATATGCTTTTGGTGGTCAATTTTATTTTGATGGATATTTTTATTTCATGAATAATTTGTTAGAAATTAGGATATTATTAATAATTTAAAAGTTTAAATTTAGTTTAAATTAAGCAAATAGTAATGTGTAAACATGAAATAGGTCTAAAAATTAGGCTAAAATGGCAATATCTTTTCTGGACAAAGAAATAGAAAAGCTCACATTTAAAAAGAAAAAAAAAGAAAAAAAAGTCCATATTTAAAATGGCCCAATTGGGCTTAGAAAAAAAAATGAACCGAGCTAGAAAAAATTGATTTGGTTTAAACCAAACTGAATTGAATCGTGCCCAAGTTTAGTTAAAAGAACACATAATAACATTTATTATGCTTGAATAATTGAAAATTGAAATTTTACCTAAAATTGAAGGAACAAGTTTTGTTCTTGTTGTGGTAAAGGCTCTTGCATACCTAAAATTGAAGGAACAAGTTTTGTTCTTGTTGTGGTAAAGGCTCTTGCATTGATAGTCATGCAAACTCTACATGAAAAATAAAAATATTCGTAAAAATTAAAAATTAGATTAATAAATAATATTTAAAAAAATAAAAGTATAAAAGTATAAATAATATTATAGTAATTATTTGACCTGTTTCAAGTTGGTCATAAAACTCAATATCTTAAAGTAATCCTTCCTCTTTCTTTGCTAAATCTACCAAAAGAAAAATTTGTATCAAATTTTGTGCACATATCAAGTCTTTTATTACCTTTGGAGTCAATGAACTCCATACTAAAAATTGATTTAAAGGTTACAATAGATACTGTTAGTGTTGTGTGCCTATGCGCCTTTAAATGAATGAATGTGTGCATTTTAAACAATTTAAATATGACATGTCTCACATACAACACAGCGAAAATATAAATATACACACATTAAAATAATCTCATCACTCTAATGAGATTAGGAGACTCACCATCGAAGCGTACTTTAAATAAATCTAATTAAGGATATAGTAAACTTCTTCAAATTAGAGTAGTTTCGAAACTATTTGAAACAACTCTTACTTCTTATTTAACCTAAGGAACAGAAGCAATTCACTTCCATATCTTTGTAACTCTCGGCCATCACATATATATAGGCAATTCTTGCATTTTGTTTGGCCAATGAAAGAAGACTACTTTGACAAGTGGTTGATGGTGACTCCGCAACAAATCGCTAGCAGCTACTTTTAATTTTACCAAGTATTAAGCTTTTTAGTGGCCAAATTCTAAAGTAATTGGTGACAAAACTGTTGCCACTTATTACTTTACAAATTAAATTAAATTAAATTTGATATTTATCAATTACTTTTTACCAATATTTATACAACAGTTACATTTAATATTAATTCAATTAATTAAAAAGTAACATTTGACAATCATTTTAATAATAATAATAATAATAATAATAATAATAATAATAAAATAATGAATCAAATTCATTTTATTAGTAATGAATGGCGGAATCGATTTTTTGGATAATTATTTTTAATAATTTTATTTATTAATGTTTAAATTAGTATCATACAAATTATTGACATAATTTGAGATATACACTAAGTAGATAAAAATGTCAAGTCTCACTTGGCACAATTTTAAGTTTAACATTTAAACCTTAACTATTCCCCGAGAGATCCCGAAATAAATAAATGACGAATAATTTAATTTAAATGAAATAAAATTGATTTTATTTAAATAGTAGCTATATCCACCAATGCTCAATTTAGTACCCATACAAGTTATTGACACAAATTGAGATATATACTAGGTAGATAAAAATGTCAAGTTTCACTTGACAAAATTTTAAGTTTAACATTTAAACCTTAACTACTCCTCAAGAGACCCTGGAATAAATTCATATTTTTTGAAAACTTTCCAGATTGAATAATTTGATCCAATGCGCTACCCACTTGCTCAACGCATACATTTTATATAGTAAGACTTCTTAGGCTCCACCCATTTTGTTTCATGAAACATTTCTATAAGTCCATAACTGATGCCCCGCATACATACGTTATGGATAATACAAAATGGCGAGTTAAACCATGCAAGTTGAGGTTAATTCATATTTGTATAATCCATCTGTCATTAATATCCTAAAAAAGCAGAGATATAGATCAACACCGCCAAGTTTTCTAGTGCTCAACCATAAACTTATCTCCTCGATTAGTATTCTGATAAACAATATCATTTATACACGGGAAAATCTTTTCCGAAATTAATGGTTATGACCATAAGACTTCCTGGAATATAATATTAAAGCATCTAGATATTTAACTAACCTATATGAGCTGACGAATCCTATATACACTCATCGGATTCCATGAGCATCAGACCATACTCAGCGACATGCAGTAGTCAGACCATGAAAGTCTCTAACATGTGTGTAACCTAAATATAGTGGATCACTCACAAGCTCACCGTGGTTCTCAGGTCAAGGGACCACGAATAATACTCAACTCGAGAAGACCCTCTACTGACGGATTTATAAAATATTTATTGGAGGTCTTTATTGAGTCTAGTTCAGTATCCAATCCTCACTGAATACTTGTATATCTATATGAGCTACTACTAAGCTTATGGTCTGCTAAGATTAACCATCTGAACAATCCAGACATAGATATACACTAACCTATATTAATCAGTTCCACTTGATAGATACTGCATCGGTGAAAATAGATCAGGAACATATATTTTGATAATATATTTACACAATGATATTTCTTAGTAACGCTTACAACTTTTTGCAACTATATCATTATTAGTATATTCTCAGGTTTTTGTCTCATTTCAGATAAAGTACTAACTCTTTAGACCTATCTTGAACTCCTTCAGATCAATATAATGTTCAAAATGTTACAAGCATCTTACCTTATAAAAACTAATTAGCGATTTAATGAAATATTTATTTATTGCATAAATATGAAATGACAATATTCATATAAAATTGGGATGACACATAAGCGCAAATCCCAACAACTTCCACTTGCTCTAGTGTCATTCGTAGTAATATCTAATACTTAACGACTTCACGTGTTTCTCAAATACCTTTGGAGTTAAGGCCTTAGTGAGTTAGTCTGTTATATTATTTACAGAATCAACTGTATAAAATACAACATCTCATCTAGCCAAGATCTCTATAACAATGTGGTATTTTATCTTCACATGTTTAGATATCTGGCGTGCTCTTGGCTCTTTCGACTGTGCAATGGCCCCGTTGTTCTCACAATATAATGGGATAGGATCCACGAAACTTGGGACTATACCAAGTTCAGCGATAAACTTCTTGATCCACACTGCTTCTTTTGCTGCTTCTGAAGCTGTAATGTATTATGCCTCTGTCTGTGGATCCCCGTTTGACACTCTTCCAACTTATAGCGATGCCATTAAGAATAAACACATATCGAAATGTAGACTTTCTATCATCCGGATCAGACTGGAAGTCTGAGTCAGTTTATCCTTTTATCTGTAAATCATTTTCTCCATATATGAGAAATGTGTCCTTTATACCCTTAAGGTATTCAAGTACATGTTTGACTGTCATCCAATGGCTGTCACCTGGATCAGACTGGTATCGGCTCATAACACTTACAGCCATACTGATATCAGGTTTCGTATACATTATGGCATACATCAAGCTTCCAATAGTTGATGCATAAGAAATATTAGACATTCTTATCCTTTCATCTTCCTTCTGAGGACACATCTTCCTTAAAAGATGAATGCCATGTCTAAAAGATACATTAATTGTCTTTCAGTTACTAAAATTGTATCCAAGACATTATCAATTTACGAAGATTGAGAGAGTCCTATCAGCCTTCTAGCTCTATCTCTATAAACCTTTATATCTAGTATATAGAAAGTCTCTCCCAAATCTTTTATAGAGAAATTCTTACTTAGGTAACTCTTTACTAACTATAACATATCGATATCATTTCTAATGATTAGTGTATCATCCATATAAAGAATTAAGAAGACAACCATGCTCTCACTGACTTTTTAATTTACACATGCCTCATATTCATTTTTGATGAAATCAGACCCTCTGATTACCTCATCAAAATAAAGATTTCAGCTTCGGGAAGCCTGCTTAAGTCCATAAATAGACTTCTTCAATTTGCATACAAGATGACATAGACTTCTTCAATTTGCATACAAGATGACAAATACTTGAAATTATATATTTAATAAGGGTTTTATATCATTATTTTATATTACTAGTGTCTTTAACCCCTTAACTTAAATATGTTTACAATATTGTACCTAATTTACTTTTAACTGTTTTCTGGTAGGTTAGGTAAAATGGGCATAACATTCTACCTAAGAATCCAATTGGAGTGATGCTTGATCTTGTGAAGAGCTGAATTAATGGGTTAACATATTATATTTCATAAGGCATTTGAAATTCGAGCGCTTAGAGGGTGAAAATGGCTTAGAATAGAATTGATTTGCAGTACAGGCCCAATTCGAACAGTTATCAATATTTCGCCCATAACTATAGAAATACGTATGAGACAACTTAATTTGAAAAGATAAGAGAATTATCTACAACTTTGATGTTTTGGATGACAACTAATTCGGATCACATTAATTCCAAATTTGATAATCAAGTGGGTGCATTAATGATAATTAATGTAAATTATTTACCACCATTCTTGACTTTTATCATCCAAGTAGTTCTTTCTTTATTTATCTCGATTTATCTATGTTTTTCTATAAATAGATAGCATGTTTATGCCTAAAGGATGTAATTAGAGAACTAGATTTTAGTTTAAAACACTTATCTTTTGTATTATTTCTCTTGTTTACTATTCTAAAGTCATATTATCTCTTATTCTATCTCTTTTCTTTTTATTTAGTTTTATTTTGTCCAGGTAATATTTATTTTACTAAGGTGAAAGGGTGAAACTCTTGGTAAGGTAATAAGATATATTTAACTCTTATTCATGAATTTAATGTTTCATTCTTAAGTTATACAAATTTATATATGATGTATTTATTTTGTTTGTAATAGTAATACCCTTTCTTATAAAGTGGTGTATCTTGATTTATTATAGATAATTTTTATAATTAATACAATTAATTCTTGAAAACAATTTATAAGATTTGACATAGATACATTTTCTTGTAAAATGAGAGTCTTGATTTATTGTAGACAAATATAAAATTGGCATAAGAAATACTTGAACTCATTTATAAGATTTAGTGTATAATAATTGAAAGAAATAAATACTAGTTAATATATAAATGGTGATGAATTTTAATTGTTATATCTTTCGATTGGAACCTCCTTTGTGTGAAAATTCCAATTGAGTTATAAAAAGAGTTGAATATATTCTAACCTTAGCTTTTATTTTAATTGGTTAATTGAATTATTATTTGCAAACAGCTTATCCTATTTTAATTGTCCTTAAAGTATATATAGTTTATAATTTTAATTCCACTTCCTTGTGAATCGACCCCGTTCTAACCAGGTTATTTATAATTCGACAATCCTGCACTAAGGAATAAACTCCTATATTCTAAATGTGTCAAAGTTTTTAGCGCCGTTGCTGGGGAAGTGAAATTAACATTTTTTTTGTTTTATTTTTATGGAAGGCTAAGTCTCCTAACTTGTTTTATTTTATTTATTATTCACTTGTTATTTTCATGGAAGGCTAAGCCTCATACTCTTTATTTATTAATTTTTTATTATATAATCTAATATTAACTAATCTAATATTACTAATCTAACTTCTAATTATTTATCTTTATTTTATTTTAATTTTAGTTTTGCCTATTTTATTTGCTTGTGTTTAATATTTTATTTTATTTCTCTTATTTGTATTATTTATTGTTATTGTATTTTATTTTGTTTCTTTATATGAGCGGTTGATTTTGAAATCCTAATTCTCATCGTTTAGTGAAAGGTAATTTTAAAACTTCCTTTGATAATTTGTTAGATTCTCCTCCATCTTCTCATTCTTCACCAATTAACACCATGACTAAAAATCAAATTAAAGGACTCATAGACCTAGGGGACAATCAGTCCCAACATAGTGATCATAACCGACCTAGGACACTTAGAGACTACATGAACCTTATATGAACCGGTGTACAATCTTGCTTAATTTTTCCTCTAGATGCAACACATTTTAATTTTAAGCTAGACATTATCAATGTTTACCTACCTTTCATGGCTTAGATGCAGAGAACCCTTATCTACATCTAAGAGAATTTGAAGAAGTGTGTAACACGTATAATGACCAAAATTGTAGCATGAACACAATTCGACTTAAGCTTTTCCCTTTTTCTTTAAAAGATAAAGCTAAAACATAGCTACAAAATCTTAGGCCAGAATCCATTTATTTATGGGATGAGATGCAACAACGATTCCTGAAAAAAAAAATTTCCTTCCCATAGAACAAATTCTTTCAAAAGATAAATTACCACTTTTGCCCAAAAACCAGGAAAGACCATTTACCATTGTTGGGAAAGGTATAAAGAATTACTTAATATCTGTCCCCATTATGGCTTTGAAACTTTAAAATTAGTCTCAAATTTCGACGAGGGCTTAACACCCTAAGTTAGGCAAATGGTAAAAATGATGTGTAATGGAACATTTGAGAATCAAGACCTAAAAGATGCAATGAACTATCTAAACTTACTAGCAGAAAATGCTCAAAATTGGGACACTGTTGGTACATGTGAGGCACTTAGCAAAACTCAAACCACTACATCTAGTGAGGGTATTTATCATCTTAGGGAAGACCATGACCTTTAAGCCAAATTAGCATCCCTAGCTAGAAAAGTCAAAACCTTAGAAATGAAAAAGAATGGTCAATTAAAATCTGTTCAAGAAATTATGTGTCACATATGTGAAACCCATGATCACTTTACCAATGATTGCCCAACTTTGCCTGCATTTAGAGAATGTCTCCATGAACAAGCCAATATTCTAAACACGTGCAAGCGGCCAAACAATAACCCACATTCACAAAACTACAATTTTAGTTGGAGAAATCACCCGAATTTTAGTTAGAGGAATGACACTCAAGCACAGACTTCATAACCACCTTTCCAACCATACCAAAATTTTTAAAACCATCAAGGTTATGCACTATATGTCCCACCTCCTAAGAAAAGTTTTAAAGAAACTTTACATGCATTCATTGAAAAGCAAGAGTCTATTAATTCTCAAAATGTTTAAACATTTGCTGATTTGCATCCATACTGAACATTCATGAGAAAAGAAAATTTTCTTCTCAACCACAACCAAATCTCAAAGGGCAACATAACTCAAATGCATGTAGTTTAGGAAGCCAACACATGGATTAAGTTAAAGCAATTATCACTCTTCGAAATGGTAAAATTGTTGAAAAGCACATTCCTGAACCTTATGAAAACGATGAATCAATCTTTAAGGGTAAGAAAAGTGTTGAACCTACACCTAATGAAGAAAATACCAAACCCTTATCCCCATTTCCTCATGTATTACATAATACTAAGAAGATGAATCACATTCTTAAAAATTTTGAAATCTTTAAACAGGTAAAAGTTAATATTCCTTTATTGGATGCTATTAAACAAGTTCCCTCTTATGTAAAATTTTTGAAGAATTTATGTACAGTAAAAAGAAAACTGAATGTGAAAAAGAAAGTATTTTTAGTTGAACAAATGAGTGCCATTCTTTAGAACAATAATGCTTTGAAATATAAAGACCTTGATCGTCCTAGAATTTCATGTATTATTAGAAGTCATAAAATTGAACAAGACTTGCTTGATCTTAGTGCTAGTGTGAATTTACTGCCGTATTCAGTTTATCAGTAGCTCAATCTCGGTGAGTTAAAATCAACTTTTGTAACTCTTTTGCTTGCCGATAGATCAATAAAAGTACCAAGAGGGACAGTGGAAAATGTTTTCGTTCAAGTTGATAAATTCATATATCCTGTGGATTTTATTGTTTTGGACATAGAACCTGTTAAAGGATGTAATCCGATACCTGTTATAGGATGTAATTCGATACCTGTTATTTTGGGTTATCTATTTTTAGCAACTTCTAACGCTTTGATTAATTGGAGGAATGGAATAATGAAGCTTTCATTTAGAAACATGACACTTAAGCTCAATGTTTTCAATATGTGTAAGCAACCACATGAGGGGAAGGATGAAAGTGAAGAAGCCAACATGATTGAAACAATTGTGGATGATCATATTCAAAAGAGGAGTTCTACTGATCCCTTAAAAATGTGTTTAATAAATTTATTTGAGTTAAATATACAATTGGATCCTGAAATCTCTGACATATGTTCTTTACTTGACTGTGCACAAGTCATTGAAAATAAAGGATGGAAACCAAAGTTTGAAGAATTAGAAGAAAATGAGGATAAACATAACGAAATTTCAAAGTAAGAGTTAAAACCTCTGCCTGAAGGACTGAAATATGCATTTCTTGGAGAGAAACAAACTTATCTGGTGGTAATCTCTTCTACTCTCACAAGCAAACAAGAAGGTAAGTTAATTAAATTATTAAAAATGCATAAAAATATAATTGGGTGGACTTTGAAAGACATAAATGGCATTAATCCTTTGATTTACGCACATAGAATACACCTACAGGATAATGCCAAAACTTTTGAACAACCTCAAAGGAGATTAAATCCACATATGAAAGAGGTAGTGAGAGCTGAAGTTATCAAATTACTTGAAGTAGGAATCATCAATCCTATTTCAGATAGTAAGTAGGTAAGTCCTACTCAGATAATATCAAAACAATTTGGAATCACAGTCATTGAAAATGAAAAAGGTGAGTTAATACCAGCTCGAGTCTCATCTAGTTGGAGGATGTGAATAGATTATAGAAAGTTGAACTCGGCCACTAGAAAAGACTATTTTCCCTTACCATTCATTGACCAAATTATAGAAAGAGTTGCAGGACATCCTTACTATTACTTTCTAGACGGTTATTCTGGCTATTATCAAATTCTTATAGCACTAGAGGACTAAGAAAAAAACTACATTTACATGCCCTTTTGAGATATTTGCTTTTAAAAGAATGCCATTTGGACTTTGTAATGCCCCACCAATATTTCAGAGATGTATGTTAAGCATTTTTAGTGATATGGTTGAGCATTATTTAGAAGTTTTCATGGATTATCTAACTGTGTTTGGAAATTCTTTTGATAATTATCTTGAAAACTTAGAAAAGGTCTTAAAAAAAAGTGAAAAAAAGAGTCTTGTGTTGAATTAGAAAAATGTCATTACATGGTTACTTTTGAAATTATTTTGGGACATGTAATGTCTTCTAAAGGAATTGAAGTGGTTGAGCATTAGAGGACTAAGAAAAAAACTACATTTACATGCCCTTTTGAGACCTTTGCTTTTAAAAGAATGCCATTTGGACTTTGTAATGCCCCATCATTGTTTCAGAGATGTATGTTAAGCATTTTTAGTGACATGGTTGAGCATTATTTAAAAGTTTTCATGGATTTTTTAACTGTGTTTGGAAATTCTTTTGATAATTGTCTTGAAAACATAGAAAATGTCTTAAAAAGATGTGAAGAAAAGAGTCTTGTGTTGAATTAGAAAAATGTCATTACATGGTTACTTCTGAAATTATTTTGGGACATGTAATGTCTTCTAAAGAAATTGAAGTGGATAAGGCAAAATTCGAACTCATTACACATTTGCCTCTACCAAAAACAGTCAAAGAAGTTCGATCCTTTTTAGGATTGTTGGATTCTATAGGAGGTTCATAAAAAATTTTAGTGCTATATCTAAACCTCTTAGCAAAATATGTATCATTTGAGTGGACTCAAGAGTGTCAAAATTGTTTGAAAAATTAATTGACCTTTTAACATCTGCTCCTATCATACAATCTCCTGACTGGTCTTTACTTTTTGAGCTCATGTGTGATGCTAGTGACTACGCTATTGGTCCTATATGGGACAAAGAAAGGAAGGTAAATCCTATGTAATTTATAACGCAAATAGAACTTTAAACAGTGCACAAATGAATTACACAACAATTGAAAAAGAACAACTTGCTATAATATTTGCATTAGACGAATTTCGTTCTTACTTAATTGGTTCTTCAACTGTTGTGTTTACTGACTATGCTGCTATAAGGTATTTATTGTCAAAACAAGATGCAAAACCAAGATTGATTTAATCGATTCTATTGTTTCAAGAATTTAATATTACTATCAAGGATAAGAAGAGAGCTGAGAATGTTGTTGCAGATCACTTATCAAGACTCATACCAGATTCATCAATAGAAATAACACATATTAATGATTTTTTTCCTAATGAATTTTTATTTTCTACTGTTATAATGCCTTGGTATGTTAATATTGTTAATTTTCTTGTAACAGAAGAAATGCCACCTCAATGGAATGCTCAAGATAATTTTTTTTTTAACTGAGGTAAAAAAGTTTTATTGAGATGATCCTTATCTCTTTAAATATTGTTCCGACCAAATATTTTAAAGATATATTACCCGACAATGAGGTAAGTAGAGTTGTTGAATTTTGTCATTCTGAAGCATGTGGGGGACATATCTCAGCAAAGAAAATAGCTGCAAAAATCTTGTAATGTAAATTTTATTGGCCCACTTTATTTAAAGATATACATGCATTTTGGATAACATGTGAAAATTGTCAAAAGTTGGGATCTATTTCAAAATGAAACATGATGCCTTTGAACCCCATTCTTGTTATTAAAATCTTTGATTGTTGAGGGATAGATTTTATAGGACCATTTCCGCTATCATTTGGATTTATGTATATCTTAGTCGCAATATATTATGTCTTAAAATGGATTGAGGCTATTCCATGTTGAAATAATGATCATAAAATAGTTGAAAGAAAATATCTTAAGTCGATTTGGAATCCCTCGAGCCATTATAAGTGATAGGGGTAAGTATTTTTGTAATAAATCATTTCAAACATTAATGAAAAAAATATGATATTTCTTATAAATTTGCCACCCCTTATCATCCTTAGACAAGTGGACAAGTTGAATTTGCAAATAAGGAGATACAAATTTTAGAAAAAACTGTAAACTCAAATCGCAAAGATTGACCTTTAAAACTTAATGATACACTGTGAACTTATAGAACTACTTTTAAAACTTCATTGGGTATGTCTCCTTATATAATAATTTATGGGAAATCATGTTATTTACCTGTGGAATTTGAGCATAAAGCTTACTGGGCTATTAAAACTTTCAACGCAAATCTTGATTATGATGGATAAATACGTAAATTACAAATAAATGAACTTGAAGAATTGAGAAATGATGCATATAAGAATTCAAAAATTCATAAAGCTAAAATCAGAACTTTTCATAATAAAAAAATTCAAAGAAAAATATTTGATGTTGGTAAGAAGGTTTTGCTTTATAATTCTTGACTTTACTTATTCTCTGAAAAATTAAGATCAAGATGGAGTGGCCCTTTTATTGTGAAACATGTGTACCATTATGGAATAATTGACATTGAAAATTCTAGGAATGGTAATGTGTTTAAGGTAAATGGGCAAAGATTCAAGCTATTTCTAGAAAACTAAACTTTTCATGAGAATTTGTGTCCCTGTCTAACTCTTGTTACGAGACCTATTAATCTTTATTTTATATATTTATATATATTTATTCTTCTTCTAACTTAATTTTTTTTTGTTTTTACTTACAGGTTAATTTAGTATTTTTGTTAAAAATATTTTTTGTACCTCGGTTAAGTGGCAGATAACGGTACTCCGTGACATTTTAAGTCGGTTTTTTCAATTTTTCATAATTACTGATACCTTCTCTTCTTCCCCCTTTCTAAAAACAATAGATGACATTCTAAAGAATTTGAAAAAGCATTTTCCGTCATTGCCTTAAAATGTCTTAAAGAAAATTTACCAAGTAAGATGTGAAAGATTAAGGTTATTAATGATTTTGAATATACCTGTTGATGTACGTTAGTTAATTGAAGCCAAAGTTCGACTGACAAGTGAATTTTTAGACTTATTAATTTCCTACATGCCTGGCTTAGGTAAAAGCTCTTTTGCAAAAAATAAAAGCAAAACGATTAAGCTTTTATTACAAGTGTGCACGCATGACTTGCAATACATGTTGCTGCACTTTAGGAATGGTGTCTATAAATCGCGAAGAGAAAATTAGGTTCATTAAGGATGACCTGAGTAAGGAGTCTTTAGATGATATTTTATCAACTCTTGAGACGCATCTTAGTAGATATGTGCATATTATAATTCGTGAATTATGGGATATATTCCTAAAAGAATATGAGCGGTACAGTCTCAAAAATCTGACTTTAAAAGACCCTGTTTGCCAATTTATAAGAAAATTGGATGGGAAACCTATCCCCGATCCATAGAGGGTATTTAAACCGTTACTGGACGTCAAAACCAGAGGAAGATGTGAGCCATAATCACAACTACTTGTGCATATTTAATGTAGCTATTATTTTTAAATGTTTTATTTCAAACTTAAACGTCTTTTCCAACAACCAACCACCCATAGTCGATTTTGAAAATTTTGCATTTTAAGCCAACAATCCATGTGACTTAGCTTTACAACACATTTTGGCTCTATAAATACATTACATTAGTTTTGCATCTTTATACAAACCCAAATCATTTAAGAGAGAGTGTGAGTGTAATAATAGAATGAACATCAACTCGTAAATTCACAAAAATTTGTGTCTTTTATAGATCCAGCCTTGAAAAAACTAGAGAGTTTATAGAAGCAATAGAAACCCTTGGTAAGGTGTTAGCTGAGTGAAAAATTCATTTAGTATATGGAGGAGGTAGTCTTGGATTAATGGGATATGTGACAACCACTGTACAAAATAAAGGTAGTCGAGTTTTTGGTATCAAACCGAAAGCTCTAACTATTGCGATTATTGTAGGAAAAATAATTAGGAATGAGTTATAGATATCATCGATGCATGAACGAATGTCTTTTATGCTTTGGAATGCTGATGCCTTCATAGCTCTACCTGGAGGTTTTGGAACTTTGGAGGAAATTTTTTAAATTATCTCATGAGCACAATTGCAAATCTACCAAACACCCATTGGTTTGTTAAATGTTGATAGTTTTTATAATGAGTTATTATCTTTTCTTGACTATGCAGTGGAAAAATAATTCATCTCATTTACAGCACGACAGATCCTCATTTCTGCTTCAACTATTGATCAGTTACTCAACAAATTATAAGCTTTTATACCTCTATTAGATCTAACAATGCATTAAATAGATTGGTATACTAATGACAGTGAAAAGAAACGCAAGATAGATTTGACGCTTCGTCTGTAGCCTATCTACTTTTATGTAATTTTAAGCATTTTGTGTGGCTTGTTTTATTTTGTTGCAGGTTTTATTTTCGATAAAAGATGTTTTAGGTGATATCTTCTATACTCTACTCTTTTTATATTTTGACATTGAGGAAATGTCTCAATCTGGTTGGGGGGAGGATAGTTGATATATAATGTTAGTGTTAATTATTTCTTTATTTTTTCTTATCACTTTGTTCTCTAAAACAACTTTCATGAATAGTGTGAATAAAAGGTTTATTTATGCATTCTTGAGACGCATTCTAGTTCTAGAATGACAGAGTAAATAGTACATTATTGAACTTTTGAAACACATTCTAATTGGTTTATTTTTAATGCATTTTATGTATATTTTTTTGTTGCTTAAATTTTTGGTAACTCTTGCGTAAATAAATTTGCTTTACTACTAAGGTATGATTTTAAAATTGTTTAGTTTAAATCATATTTTCTATCTAGGTTACTAAAGAATAACTTCCAAAATTATTTCTTTAGCACAATACTAAGTCTTGTGGTAAGATAGATGATTCAATATATATAGCCAAGAAAATTTTCATGTATAAGTATACATATTTTTTTTTTAACTCACATATTTTTTGTGAGTGAATGGAGAGGTTTGAGACAACAGCTTATGAACTTTCATTGATATTTTGAAATGGTTAATTTTTGTTTGGAATGACATTATTTGGGATGATGAATGATTTAGTTGCTTAGCTGAAAGATGATAAAAAAAAATTTGAAAAAATATTATGGTGATAAATTTCTCTTATTTTGCAATGATTCATTATGTCTTTAAAAAAAATAAAAAAAAAACACAAAAAAAAGCAAAAAAAAAGTATAAAAAAAAGGAAAAAAGAAGTCAATTCAGTTCAATAAAGTCTTCGTTCAATTTTAGAAAACAAAAGTTATTAGGAAGCAATCTTATCACCAGACTCTCTATTCGTAAGATTCATATAAAATAATTAAAGTCTTGAAGCTAGCATGTGGTAAGAATGGTTTGACTCTAAAAAATTGATTTTCGTATCTTGAAATCAATGTTAGTTTGTCTATCTGTCCTTATATGTAACATTTTCTTGAGCGATTATCTATTTTTCAACTCTATGAGTGAAATCCTAACCCATTAAATAGTTATTGACTTGTGAAGATACGGAATTGAAGCTTTTATTTGGAGAAAATATTCAAGGCTATATATGTTGTGGTTTGTGATAATAAGGCTTTGGCTTAATTCACACACACAATTTTGAAAGTTATGATTGAAATAACCTTTATAGCGATTGTCATCTTTAACTAACATTTTGTTTGAAATACTTAGACAGTATTCAAATTTTATTTATGCTTAAATTGCTAGGGACTAGCAATAAGCTGGTTGAGAGGGGGGAGGGGGGGGGGGGGGGGGGGTATGATGAACACTTGAAATTACATATTTAATAAGGGTTTTATATCATTATTTTGTATTACTAGTATCTTTAACCCCTTTAACTTAAGTATGTTTACAATATTGCACCTAATTAGTTTTTAACTGTTTTGTGGTAGGTTCGATAAAATGGGCATAACTTTCTACCTAAGACTCCAATTAAAGTGATTCTTAATTCGAACAATCATCAGTATTTAACCCATAACTATAAAAATACGTATTTAATACGTATGAGACAACTCAATTTGAAACAAATAAGAGACTTATCTATAACTTTGATGTTTTAGATGACAGCTAATTCGGATCACATCAATTTCAAATTGGATAATCAAGTGGGTATATTAATAATAATCAATGTAAATTATTTGCTACCATTCTTGACTTTTATCATCTAAGTGGTTCCCTCTTCATTTGTCTCGATTTATGCATATTTTTCTATATATAGGTAGCATGTTTATACCCAAATGATGTAATTAGAGAACTAGATTTTAGTTTAAAACACTTATCTTTTGTATTATTTCTCTTGTTTACTATTATAAAGTTATGTTATCTCTTCTTCCATCTCTTTTCTTTTTATTTAGTTTTATTATGTCCATGTAATTTTTATTTTGCTAAAGTGAAAAGGTGAAACTATTGGCAAGGTAATAAGATATACTTAATTCTTATTCATGAATTTTGTGTTTCATTCTTAACTTATGCAAATTTATATATGATGTATTTATTTTGTTTGTAATATTAATACCCTTTTTTGTAAAGTGATGTATCTTGATTTATTATAGACAATTTTTATAGTTGGCACAATTAATTCTTGAAACAATTTACAAGATTTGGCGTAGATACCCTTTCTTGTAAAGTGATAGTCTTGATTTATTGTAGACAAATATAAAGAATGACATAATAAATACTTGAACTCATTTATAAGATTTAGTGTATAATAATTGAAAGAAAGAAATACTAGTTAATATATAAATGGTGATGAACTTTAATTGTTATATCTTCCAATTGGAACTTCCTTTGTGTGAGGATTCCAATTGAGTTATAAAAATAGTTGAATATATTCATATTTCATATGCTAAGAGTGGATCCCCCTAACTTTAGCTTTTATTTCAATTGTTAATTGAATTATTATTTGCAAAAATCTTATACTGTTTTAATTGTCCTTAAAGTATATATAGTTTGTAATTTTAATTTTATTTCTCTATGGATCAACCCTGTTCTCACCGAGTTATTTATTACTTCGACAATCTTGCACTTGGAATAAACTCTTATATTCTGGAAGTGTCACAAGACCAGAAGAAAAGCTGGATGGAAAATCTTTAGGTTGTTCCATGAATATCTCTTTCTCAAGATATCCATTCAGGAACGCCGTTTTTACATCCATCGGCCAAATTTCAAAGTTATAGTACGTAGCAATTGCCAATGAAATCCTTATTGACTTAAGCATCGCAACTGGTGTAAAAGTTTCATCAAAATCGATCCCTGATCATTGATTATAACCTTTTGCTACTAGACGAGCCTTGAAGGTCTCTACCTTCCTATCGGGCCCACGCTTCCACTTGTAAACCCATTTACAACCGATATAAACTATTCATTTAAAAAGGTCAACCAAGTCCCAGACTTGGTTTTAATGCATAGAGTCAATTTCAGATTTCATGGCATCCTCCCATTTTTCCGAATCAATATCTAATATTGCCTCTCTGTAGGGTAAATGATCATTTTCTTCTACTAAGAAAATCTCAGAGGTACCTTTAGGTATCAATCCATACCTATTAGGTTGCCTCGATATCTTTTGCGACCTACGTAGAGGGTGTGTAAAATGTAATTTGCTCGATTGAGCTTGTGGTTCTATCTGTGGTTCATTTTGATTGACTTCATCAAGATCAATCTTCGTACTATCTCTATGATCCATGAGAAACTATTTCTCTAGGAAAGTGGCATTTCGAGCAACGAACACATTTCGTTCCAGAGGATCATAGAACTGATATCCCATTAATTTCATGGGATAACCAATGAACTAATACTTATACCCTCTAGGTGCAAGTTTATCTTGCTGTGTAACCTTTACATAAGTAGGACAACCCCAAATCTTAAAATATTTAAGACTTGGATTCCTTCCGGTTCATAGCTCATAGGGAGTAGAGGGAACAGCTTTAGACAAAAAAAATTTCAATACATGAGCAATGGTATGTAGAGCATAGCCTCAAAGATATTCAGAGATATCGGTGAAACTCATCATCGATCAGACCATATCTAATAAAGTCTGATTCCTTCTCTCTGAAATACCATTGTGCTGTGGAGTACCTGGAGGACTATATTGAGCGAGAATTCCATTTTCCTTTAAATAATTTAGAAATTCACTGCTTATGTATTCTTCGTCTCGATCTAATCGAAGACATTTGACATACATACCGGTTTGTTTCTCTACTTTAAGTCTAAATTCTTTGAACTTTTCAAAGGTTTCAGACTTGTGTTTCATAAGAAACATATATCCATATCGTGACAAATCATCGATGAATGATACGAAGTATTAAAATCCACCTATAGTAGCGTGATTTATTGGACCACACACAACACTATGTATAAGTTCCAATAAACCAGTGGCACGGTGTCCAACACCAATAAAATGAGATTTAGTCATTTTTCCTTAAATACATGATTTACAATATAGATAAGGTTTTATGGTTAAATCGGGTATTCAACCATCTTTAACCAGATGAGATAGGCATCTAACGCCTAAATGACCCAATCTCATATGCCACAATTCTGTTTTATTTAAAGTTCCCAAACTACTTGCTATGTTTACCTGTACATTCACGACATTTTTTGTTGTATTCAAAACATAATGACTATTAATTAACTGAAAAGTAGCTATCAAAATATTATGTATATCATATAAATATAAGGAACGATTCCGTATATACATATGATAACCCTCACTATGAAGTACAAGAAGGGATACTATCTGTCTCAAAATATTAGGTACATAAAGACAATTATACAGCACCATAGTTTTATTAGATGAAAGATGTATATCAAAATGTCCGACAGCTTCAACTTGAAGAAAATCTCTATTTCCAACATAAAGCTGAATTTTTTTCGGCTGCAACAATCTAATTTCCCTCAGACCCTGCAACATATTACAGATGTGAGAAGGAGAAGCAATATCCAATACCTAATCAGAATTAGCATTATATGCTAAAGACATATCAATAATAGGTAAACATATACCTGAGGGTCTTCTTTATTGAGGCAAGGTATTTCTGGCAATTTCTCTTCCAGAGTCCTTGCTAACCACAGTGGAAACACTTTCCTTTATCCTTATTTTGTAGTTTGGATATGGGTCGCCTTTGAGGATAGATTCTAGGTTTTTGCTTCACTTGTTTTTTTTTTCTTTCCTTTAGGCTTCCTAGAAGCCCTAGGAATAGAAGATGAAGAACCCTGAACAAAGAAGGACGATCCTACCTTGTTCATGTCCTCTTCTACTGTCTTCAACATATTATGAAGTTCAGCATAAGACGGGGTCATTCCATGCATATTACAATTCATTATGAACTGTCTGAAAGACCCTGAAAGTGACTGGAGAATCAAACTATTCCCCAGATATTTATTCAGTGTAATGTCCATCGCCTCCAACCTCTCAATTATAAAAATCATATTGAGGACATAAAGATTGACTGGACTGCCTTCAGAAAGTCTACACTGAAAAAGCAATTTGGCAACCCTATATGCCTCAACCTAAGGACGTTCGCCAAATAGCTCTTTCAGATGGAGCATAATGATAAAAGCATCACCCATATGAGCATGCTCTCTCTGTAAACCTATAGACATAGAGGTAAGGACATAAGATTTAACTTTTAAATCATCATCCAACCATTTTTGATAAGTCACCCTATCTTTTGGGGTGACTTCATCAGAAATTCCTGTGGCCATACGCTGATCTATCACATATCCAAGTTTTTCAGAATCGAGAACAATTCTCAGATTCATCAACCAATCTCTATAGTTTTCAGTGCCTTTAAGTGGGTTTGCATCTAATATGCGTGCCAATGGATTAGATGAGGCTATTTTATCCTCACAAGAGAAAATAAGAGATGTTAGCGGAAAATAAATATTTCAATCGCCAATTTTCATTTTAGTTTAAGAACATAATTAAATTATACATTTTTTAAATCTAAAACAGCCTTCCACTGCTTTATATAATACGTTTTAGACCTTAGGCTTACACCCATTTTGTTTCACGAAACATTTTTGTAAGTCTATAACTGATGCCCCCCCACACATTATGAATAATACAAAATGGTGAGTTAAACCATGCAAGTTGAGGTTAATCCATATTCGTATAATCCCTCCGTCATTAATATCCTGAAAGAGCAGAGATATAGATCAACACCGCCAAGTTCCCTAATGCTCAACCATAAACTTATCTCCTCAATTAGTATTCCGATAAACAATATCAGTTATACCACAAGAAACTCTTTTGCGAAATTAATGGTTATGGCCATAAGACTTCATGGAATATAATATTAGAGTATCTGGATATTTAACTAACCTATATGAGCTGACGGATCCTATATACACTCATTGGATATTAATGATATGTGTGTAACCTAAATATGATGGATCACTCACAAGCTCACTGTGGTTCTCAGGTCAAGAGACCACGAATAATACTCAACTCGAGAAGACCCTCCACTGACGGATTTATAGAATATTTATTGGGTCTTTATTGAGTCTAGTTCAGTATCCAATCTTCACTGAATACTTGTATATCTATATGAGCTACTACTAAGCTTATGGTCTGCTAAGATTAACCATCTAGATAATTCAGATATAGATATATACTAATCTATATTAATCAGTTCCACTCGGTAGACTCTGCATCGTTGAAAATAAATCAGGAACATATATTTCGATAATATACTTGCACAATGACATTTCTTAGCAACGCTTGCAACTATATCATTGTTAGTATATTCCTAGGTCTTTGTCCTATTTTAGACAAGATACTAACTCTTTAGACCTGATCTGAACTCCTTTAGATCAATATAATTTCCGAAATGTTACAAGCATATTACCTTATAAAAAATAATTAGCAATTTAATAAAATATTTATTTATTGCATAAATATGAAATGACAATATTCATATAAAATTGAGATGGCACATGAGCACAAATCCTAACAGATACAGGCACAGCAAGCTCATCTATAGCTATACGTTCTAAAATTAGATATTTCTTGGTATCTAACTTCCACTACTGAAAAAGCTTAAAATATGAATTGCGAGGACTCTCAACTTTATCCATCAAGTATCTATCTACTTATTTGATTCTTCCAAGTTTGTATTGTCCTTTATAAGCCCAACGAATTTAATCCATAGGGTCATCATTCCGCATGACATCTCGTACAATGTTTTGAACTATTGAAGGGCCATCGGATTATTGTGATTATGAATCAAGCATGCTACTCATACCCACACTAGTACTACTAGATGCACGATAATATGCTTTGCCATGCCATGCACTGTAGGCTTTAGATTCTTAAAAGCTTGCAGTCACGATGTGAAAAATGTAACATATTTGACTGCATTGCTTATACAAACAACACTCTCATTCAATTCCTTCAACTTATTTGTCACAATTAAATTCAAAATGCACATACAAAAATGCATATACATAAATTTCTCATTCAACACTATTGAATCATCTTTCTAATTATTTAATTTTTCCTTGGATAATTTATGGCAACATCGTTGCCACTGGCATTATCAACTATTACAATGAATACTTTCTCTATACTCTAATCCAATAGATAAGTCTCTAACTGCTTCTCGATTATTTCTCTTATATGGTTTAAAATTAGAGAAAAACTTAAAATTCTCTTATGCAAATGCCAATTACTGCCTATGAATTGAGCTGTGACAACTATTTAGGATTATGAATAGAAGTTTAGATGTCAGCTGTCAAGCTCACCCATTTCTAACTAATCAAACTCTTCATCATAGCTTCTACACAACAAACTATTGAGGTTCTACGTGATAGGACATCAAATTTAGGAATCACAATATTGCAAAAATATCATGACCCAACATTCTCCATAAAATTAAAAGCAACATATCCATCCACTATTTTCACAAGTGCCCGTTGACATGCTTCTTGACTCTATTCCCTAGGCAAAACATTATTACCCTTTCTCTCTTCTCTAGTAGGTTCTTTACTGAAACCCTTTTGCTACTCCTCAATTACCTTATTCTTATACTCTTTACATCTCTCTAAGTGCTTTGGCATACCATTAGTTTCGTGATGTGTTGAATTGTAACCAATCATCTTACCGCAATAGTTGCAATTGGCTTTGTCTTTAGTAGTTTTATATTGTGTGAAGTGCAACCATATTTTCGATCTTTATGCATATGCTTGTGTACAGACTTTCTCTTTTTTAGATTAGAGTGTGATATAAGAGGAACTTCTTCTTCATTGTTCCACTGGCGCTCGTCCTCAAAATTTGATTGAAAATGAAATTACAAGTCCCTAATATTATTTTCCAAAATTAATTTTAAATTCATCATCTATAAGCAATTAAAAGAACCAGATAAGTTAATAAATATATACAATGTATAATAAATAAATAAACAAAAGGAGCTGTGACACCAAGTTTCTTGAATAGGTCGGACCATCTACACTGCTATCTCGATTTTTGTGCTTCACTGGATTTTTGCCTTATTTTAAAATTATAACAATAAAAAATAAAAAGAAACTATACCTTTATGGCTTACAAAAAATTAATCTAATCAATTTTAAATTCAAAATATCATATAATTAACGACCAACACTATTAATCCATATAATAATTTATAACTATTCATCCTATGAATAATAAAAATAACAACCATTAATATGTGTTTATCCATCAAAAATACCAAATCAAAATCGCAATTGCTAAATTAAAATAGACATGATCCTACCTTTGATACTAATTGTAGGAACAATTTTAATATTATGTCTATTTTAATTAGCAACAATAGAGTATAGAAAAAATATCTCAATCGTAAATTTTCAACAAATATTCTCTGTTAATACCAATAAATTTTTCACATTGTATCTCCCACCAATAGACTATATGTGAGCAAATTGATTAATTGTAAAAGATCTAATTTTTGTGTTCTTAATTTTTTCTCTCTAAAAATAATTTAGCCCAAAGGGAAGTATAACAAGAATACATTTAATCAAATAATCTAATTATTTGATTTAAATAAATAATCTAATTATGTATTTGATTCCATAACTATTATGGATTGGGTCATCAATTTATTAAGCTCAATGAGTTTAATCAAATTAAATATGGACCATTAAATTAATTAATTAGTTATAATAAGTTTAATCAAATTAAACTTAGATCAATTAATATTTTAGATCCAATAATTAATCTAATAATCTATTTTAGTGTTTTATTGAGCCAACATAGAGACCTGATGGACCTACAAAATTAAGCTCCAATAAATTAAATAATTTAATTAAATTTTTTAATTAATATAATTTATTTATTAACTTTATATTACTCCACTAAAAATATAAAGTTGAACTCTTAATTTAGCAGATAAATTATAAAATATAAAATTATCTTTGTCAATTTAATAATCATTTCATGTAGATCAATCATTCACAAGTGTTCATAATTAAAGTTAGATCAAGTGTCCGTTAACCTATTTAATTACGTCTTTATCCTTAATCTACATTGATTCATTTTTTTATACATAGGGGAGGGGAGAATCGAACTTAGGACCCAAAGGATGTACCGCAAGCCCTTAAACCACCGGGCTATCTTAGACAAGTGCCACATTGATCTCTTTTGAATATTTAATTTGTAAAATTCATAAATTTATTATTTTCTTTAACTTTTAAAGAAAACTGAACATTAATTATGTTCAAGACCAAAATTAATTATCAAGAGAACAACTTATCTAACTTCTTTTCAGAAAGAGTAAATTCCATATCTATGATAAATATTATCAGCTATCTATTTTGTTATATTTATAAAATACTTAGTAATTGACTGAAATCATTCTACAGTCTTTCCTTTGTAAATTAAAATATATATAACTAATGAATAGGAGTTCATTAATCACTCAGGATTAAGATTAATCTATATATTGTGATAAAATAAATTCTCTTTACTAACAAAGATTAACAGAGAATCGATTTTATCGTGGTACAGTCCTATATAATCAATATTATATAAAGCGCCTCTATTTTCTATGTCACCACATAGAATGATCCGAATAAGATCATTGTATACCATATACAAATAGATCGCACTTATAGTATATCAAAATGAAGCTCTCGTCTCTATTCTGACTAAGGACTAGTTTAAATTATTATGCTTAAACTTAATCCTCTTATATATAATTATTATATATTAAGTTTAAGGTCACATATAATAATTATAAAATTTCATAATATTTGAATAAAAGCAATCAAAATTGCAAATATAAAATTGAATGAATACCTCTATTATATTTTTCAACAATATTTTAATACAAATAATCATGCTTTAAAAGGATACTCCCAACATTAACAACTTTAGCTAATATATTATAGGTTTAACACTTAAATCTTGACACGTGTGTTTCCTAAGAGATCTTAAAATAAATCTTACTTTCTGAAATTTTTTTAGATCGAATTGTTCGACTTAGGGCGTTATCCCAGTACTCAACGAGTACATTTTATATTGTGAGATTCCGTAGGTTCACACCCATTTATCTTGCATAACTTTTTCACAAGTCCATGAACAATGCTCCACATACACGTTATGGATATTACAGAACAACATGTCGAACCATACAAGCTGAGGTCAACCATATCAGTATAATCCCTTCGTCACTTATATCCTAGAAGAGCAGAGATAGGATTATCACTGTCCAATCTTTATGTGCTCGCCCGCGAACTTATCTCCAGATTCGTATTTTCATAAACAATATCTGTAAACTCCTTTGTGATATTGTTTACCCTATGAAAAACTCTTTTTTAGAGTTTATGCTTGTGGCTACAAGACATTTTAAAATACAATCTCAAAGTATCATGATATCTAACCCATCCATATGAGCTGATGGATCTTATATCTATGCACATCGAACTCTAAGAGCATCGGACTATACCTAATGTCACCTAAATGTTAGACCATAAAAGATCTCTGACATGTATAAAATCAACGTATGGTGGATTGCTCAAAAGCCTAATATGGCCCTCAGGTTAAAAGACTACAAACTACTCAACTAGAGAAGATCCTCCGTTGATGGTTCTATGGGATGTCTATTGGATGTATTCGTGAATTTTTTCAGTACCCAATTCTCACTAAATACTTGTAAACCTATACAAGCTTCCATTAAGCTTACGGTCTACTAAAACTAATCGTTTGGATAATTTAGATATAGACATACACTAATTTGAAAGGAATACCAATTGACCTCGTGTCAGCAATAATTGATCAGGAATGATATATTTGAGAACATTGTTGTATAGTGACAATTCTTAGCACAATTTACAACTCTTTGTAACTATCTCAAGTCTTTTCTCAATTCAGAAAAGGTTCTAACTCTTAGAATTGTTAACTCTTAATGCTGACCTAAACTCTTTTGATCATATCTAAACTCCTTTAAATCTACAATGTCTAAAAAGTAACAAGCTTAGTACTATATAAATAAAAATAACGATTTTATTAAAATGTCTATTATATAAATATCAAAATTTTATATAAATTAGAATGACATGTAAACACCAACTCCAACAACATTAATTAGCCACTCTCATTTTACCATGGCTTCTATCTTTTGAAGATTCGTATAAATTTCATTAGCTGAGATTACATGGCCTAAAAATACAACACTATCTAGCCAAAATTGACATTTATTAAACTTAGCAGATAATTATTTATTCCTTAAAGTTTGTAACATTTCCTTCAAATACTTTGCATGCTTATCTACTCCATGAATAAATAAGGACGTCATCAATAAATACTATAACAAATAGATCACAATAGAGACAAAACACCATATTCATAAGATTTATGAATGTAGTTAGAGTATTAGTCAGCTTAAATGGCATTACTAAGAACTCATAATACCACATCAAGTTCTGAAGGTAGTCTTGGACATATTAATAGCTCTGATCTTCAACTGATGATACCCTGACCATAGATCACTCTTTGAGAGCACTTTTGCAACATGTAACTAATCAAATAAATCATCAATATGAGGAAGTGGGTACTTGTTGTGAATACTAACCTTAGTTAGCTCTTGATAATCACACATAGTTTCACAGTTTCATTCTTCTTTTTAACAAATAATATTAATGCTCCCCATGGAAATATATACACTAATTCTAATGAAACCCTTATCCAATAAATTTTGTGACTGAGTTATCAACTCTTTTAATTTTGAAGAGGTTATTTTGTATGGTGCTTTGAATATAAAAGCTATGCTTAGAACAAAATCAATACCAAAATCAATCTCTCTATCGATGGAAATCTTGGAAGTTCTTTAAGAAAAATCTCTGACTCACAAGAATATATTACATTCTAACTCCACTAACTTTGTTATCAATGACATAAGTTAAATAGTATGACATTTTTTCTTGAGCAAGTGTCTAACAATCATAGCTAATATAAGACAAGATAGAGGAACTCTTCATTCTCCATAAAAGTGATGTAGGGTTCTTTATATTTTCTTAATGTTACCTCTTTTTAAAGATACTCTATTGTAGCATGGTGATTAGCTAACCAGTCCAAACTATCATGGTGATTAGCTAACCAATCCATCCCAAATATAACATCAAAGTTATGAATATTAACATGGATTAAATTTGTTATCATCTCATTATTATCCACTCTGATAACACATCCTTGAAATACATTGTTAACCAACAATGATTTTCTAACTGTTGTGGCTACCACCTTGAGGTCCGTGACTCTCTATATTACATTTAATAGAATGAGATCTCATGATGACATAGGACACTGACTATACTACTAACAAAACCTGTGAACACACTCTATCGTGTTCTTTTTTCTTAGTTGCCCTTGTGTCTATCTCTCTACTGTAACTGTAACTAACCGAGCAAGTCTATCTATGAACTGTTCTAAAGTGGGTCTATCAGACTACCCTATATAGGCCATGTCTTAGCTTATGACATTGCCTAAGGGTGCATTCACTCTATAATACGATTAGGCTAAGTTTGAGATCTGGGTTCATGGGGGACTGATTCAGCTACCTCATCTCTAATAGTTCATTTTTTTTTTTTGGTTATGAGGGAGATTTTAGTTTAGCCACAAGTTTCGTGCGAGGTTAGCCATATGGATGCATGATAAAAATATATAAAATTCTTTAAAATGTCTCTAACATTCATGCATCATGTCATGGTCTATAGAATCTAAAACTGTGCACTGATACCTACTGACAAGACCCGAGCCAAGCCCTCCTTGAAAGTCAAGGTAGATCCTGCGAAAGCCATGGTACTAACATACTTTATACTCATTCATCTGATTTAATAAGGTTACGTGCCTCAATAAAAATGTACATATGTACACAAATATATAAGACATAACAACTCATGCAGCTATTCGCATTGTGATCCAACCTCAAAATGTTAAAGTTGTATAATATTGCACAAATTCCTGTGCAACTTAGAAAAAATAGGTAAAAAATAAAAATAAAAGATGAGCTTGTGGCTTAGTGAATGGACATGATTTGAAAATATTATATATTTTATACATACTATAAATAATAGCATTTTAATAATTAATAATACTATATGTAATGTATATGTACAAATCTATAATATAAATAATTATAAAATTGTGTACCGAGAAATTATAAAACTTGTACTAAAAATATGAGCTGTTAAAAATTTATATTAAAGTTGAAATCATAACGTAATATTGAGAATTTAAAATTTTGAAAGCGTAAGCTGTCATGAAATTTGTGCTATAACATAATACTAAGAATAAATATATACTGCATATATGCTGAAAATTACATCAAATTTGTACCCAAAAAAAAAACTAGTCTAATTTGATAGAGTAACTCACGCATAGGTAGAGTAGGGAACTAAGTTAGTCTAACCTAACAGAATGCTACATCTTTCGAACGAAACAAACTAAACTAGTCTAACGCATGCGCAGATAAACTAAACTAAAATGGAAGGTACGTATCTGGTGGTTCAAAAATTACTATATAATATCATGAAAGTAGAATTCTTCTGAATTAAATATTGTTGTCTTTAACGTAATTATAAGCTATACTATAATAAATTCTAAAAGCTTTTTAAATATAACTAATTAATAAAAATATTTATCTATCTAAAAATAAATTATGGATAACAGAAATATGATAATGTATAATTAAATCATAAACTATTGTATTAAAAAAATATATAATTATCTTCTCACAAAAGTGCTCTAATCTTGAACTGGATCTTGATCTAAGATCTCGTGGTCTATCAACTGCTGGTATATTTCTTAAATTATAAAGTAATAAAATATATTATTACGACCTATATATATATATATAATAAATACTGAAGTAAAATTACTAGAATTGTAAAAATGTTATCCATTAAATCACAATCTAACTACCCAAACTGATTTCTTGAAATTTTCTTTTCTTTCCTTGGTTTTTTTTTTCTTCTTTTTCTTTTTTTTAATCAATTTCTTCTCTTTTTCTTTTTCTTATTTCTTATTTCTTCTTCCTTATTCCCTTTCAACTTCTCGTTGGCAATTTCCAAATGAAACGAGTAGGCTTCCTTTTATACTAAAAATGACCACCTTACTACCAATTAACCTAAGCCACCAATCATACTCCCCATGTGGAGCAAAATGAAGTAAGTAGCTCAGTGGCTTTATTTCCTTCTTTTACTAGCCAAATGGCTTGCTTAATACAATTTATAAGCCATGTATGCTTATGAAGGTGCCACATGCAAATAAATTGTCGAATAATGGTAGTTGACAATGTGTATTACAAAAATATTTAGAACGAGGTGCAATATTTAATAATAGGGTGTGTAAGGTGACTGTGGACAATGGCAGGAGTGCAACATATAATGTCAAAGCTTTAGTTGACACTTTGGGTTTGAAAACAAAGAAACATCCAACGTTGTATAGGATTTGGTTGATTAAGAAAGGGGCAAAAAGTGAGGTGATGAGGTTTATAGAATTCAATTTTCCTTGGGAATTTTTTAGTATAAGTTTGAGGTTATTTATGATGTAGTGGAGATAGACACCTCGAATATTTTGCTAGGCATACCTTAAAAAAGTGATGAATATATAGTTAGAAAAGGTAGACAAAATGCATATGAGTTTTGGTCGAATAACAAGAAAGTGATGTTGGTTTCATTTGCAGAAAATAAGGTAGTTGTGAGAATATTGATTGAAAATTATTGGGATATAATTTGGAGAGCAAGCCAAGTACGTAGGGTGCACGAGATCAAAGACGGACATTAAAGGAGGCAAAAATTGAAGAAGGGTATGACAGGCACCAGCGTCGCGGCGACTAAGAGTGGGCACCGTGGTGCCGAAACCAGAACCTGAGTGCCGTGGTGCCAGGTCATTAGCCCTGTGGTGCCCAGGTGGGTGCACACCATTGCCGCGTCACTAGACACAGGAATTTGTTTTCTGATTTGAGACTTCCAAATCTGTCTCCCACTTGCTTCAGAACTCCCTATTATGACTCTCACACATTCAGGGTAAACTTAGGACATCCTAAAGCCTATATAAAGGCTATCAATTGGCTTATAAACATATCTTTGTGATAGGCTAAGTAATCTTAGTGATTAAAACCTTCTTTATGATTTTTAGTGAGAGAAAATCCCTTAGTTGCAAGAGAGAGTATTTTCTTTGTGATTTATCTTGTAAAAGGCATACTTTGTGAGTGCCTTGTGATTCAATAAAAAAAGAGTGTGATCTTGATCCATCGTGGACGTAGTCAAGTTATCGAACCATATAAATTTGTGTGCTCTTCTTCTACCATTTCTCTCTCTAGTTTTTTAATAACTTGTTTTGCATATATTTCTTGGGTTATTTTGCTTATTTGTGTGCTTCCGCTTTAACAAATTAGTATCAGAGCTATATTTTCTAAGCAGACATGGCTACACCCAAGTATAAGGTAGAGAAATTTAATGGTACGAATAACTTCAATCTGTGAAAGATGAAGGTAAAGGCGTTGTTGGTGAGCTAAAGGCTAGGCTTGACATTAGAGGAGACTGCAGCTCCATCTAGTAATGAAGAGAAAATGCCAGACTCATCTAAATCTGAAGTAGAAAGAAGGGACATTCAAGAAAGATCTCATAGCACAATCATTCTGTCATTGAGTGATGAAGTACTAAGGGAAGCAGCAAGTGAGACGACGATAATTAATCTTTGAAAGAAGCTTGACTAACTTTATATGCAGAAATCGTTGGCCAATAAATTGTATATAAAGAAGAAGCTGTATCGGCTATCCATGTCAGAGGGGACATTGATGAAAGATCACATAGACGCCTTCAATAAGATCATCCTTGATCTTGAGTCTATCAACATCAAGATAAAATATGAAGATAGAGCAATTATCCTGCTGAGTTCACTCCCTAAGAGTTATGAAAACTTTGTTGATACGCTACTCTATGCAGAGAGAGTTTAACGATGAGCAATGTGAAATCATCATTAAACTCAAAGTTATTAGGAAAGTAGATCGAGAGCAATGCAGAAAGTTTATCTATAAGAGGAAGGCCCTCATATAGAGATGGAAGGAAAAAGGGCTCAAGATCGAAGTCTATGACTCCTAGGAAGTGCTATTGCTGCAAGAAATATGGGCACTTCATAAAGGACTGTCCTGAGAGGAGAGCACAAGATAAAAAGAAAATGGATGTTGTGCTTGCCTATGATGATAGCTATGACAGTGCAGAGACACTTGTAGCTATTGATGTTAAGAATTCTAAACAATGGGTTTTTGATTTTGGTTGTTCTTTTCACATGTACCCGCACAAGTCTTGGTTTGTAAATTTCCAGCTCATTAGTGGTGGTAAGGTGTTAATGGGTAATGACGTTGCATGTCAGATTATGGGAATTAGTAATGTTAAACTTAGGATGCATGATGGGTGAGTGAGAGAATTGACAGATGTTAGGTATGTTCCTGACCTCAAGAGGAACTTGATCTCACTAGGGACTTTAGACCAGAATGGGTGTTCCATCAGGATCGACGAAGGGATTTTGAAAGTGTTGAAGGGTTCCATGGTGGTAATGAGATGAGAGAAGCACAAAAGAGTTTATGTGATTAAGGGTGAAGTTTTAAGTGGTTCTACATTATTCTTTGTAGATAATGAGAGTATGCAAACTAAGTTATGGCATCTTAGATTGGCATACTTAGGCGAGAGAAACCTAAAGGAATTATTTAGTCCAAAGGTATTTGGTAAGGATAAGTTCCAGCCCTTAGAGTTTTGTGAGCATTGTGTTCTTGGGAAAGCACATAGGGTAAGGTTTATTATTGGCGAGCACAAGACTAAGGAGACTCTTGACTACATACATTCGGATCTTTGGGGACCAGCTCAGGCAGCTACTCGTAGTGATGCCAGGTATTTTCTCAGTTTAATTGTTGACTATTCAAAGAAACTGTGGGTCTCTGTGTTGAAGAGCAAGGATCAAGCATTTGATGTATTCAAGACTTGAAAGACTCTTGTTGAGAATTAAACTGGTAAAAGAGTAAAGAGGCCGAGAACTAACAATGGCCTTGAGTTTTACAATAGAAAGTTTAATGAGTTTTGTGCTAAGCATGGGATTGCAAGGCATAGAACGGTAAGATCAACACCACAATAGAATTACATAGCTGAGAGGATGAATAAGACCCTACTTGAAAGGGTTAGATGCATACTTACCAATACAAAGATGTCCAAGACATTTGGGGAGAAGCTGTAGTGACTGTAGCTTACTTGATTAATAGAAGTCCCTCCTCAACAATTGACTTCAAAACGCCAAAAGAGAAATGGTCTGGCAATCCTCCTAAGTATGACCACCTCAGAATATTTGGCTGCTATACCTTTGTACATGTTAAGGAGGGGAAGTTGAAACCTAGAGTTATCAAAGGGGTATTCATAGAATTTCCCAAAGGATTGAAATAATGCAAGGTGTGGTGTAAAGACTTGACACCACCAAGGAGTATCATAAGCTGTGACATGATGTTGGATGAGAGGACGATGCTGAAAATCTTCCAAGAAGATGAGAAAGAAAAACCTGTGCCCAACGAAGACTCAGCACCCGAGTCAACAGAAGTTGAAGTGGAGCTTGAAAGTAGATCTGATATGCCCTCAGATAAGCACTTCAATGAGGAGATCCTTAAAAATGAACTAAGAACACGGGTGAGTTCCTCCAAGTCCACCCAAGGAAAGACTATAACTCCTAAGATGGAACTTGAAGAGTACCAGCTAGCCAAAGACAGGCTAAGGAGAATAATTAACCCATCAGTCAGGTATGTACAAGCAAATCTTGTTGCTTATGCTTTTAATTCTGCTTACACTCTTGAGTATGATGACCCTAGAACATATAGTGAGATTGTGAAGAGTGAAAACAAGAAATAATGGCAGCAGGCCATGGAAGAAGAGATTAGTTCTCTTAGGAAGAACAATACCTGGAAGTTGGTAGAGAGACCTCAAAAGAAACTAGTTGGGTACAAGTGGGTGTGTAAGGTGAAGGAGGGGATACCGGGGATAGAGCCTACGAGATTCAAGGCTATGTTAGTTGCACAAGATTTTACTCAAAGAAAAGGAGTTGACTTTCATGAGATTTTCTCTCCAGTCATCAAGCACACATCTATTAGGGTTTTGTCAGTCATGTGTGCAAACCTTGACTTACATCTAGAGCAAATGAATGTAAAGATATCTTTTTTGTATTGAGAGCTTGAAGAGACGATATACATGGCACAGCTGCAAAAGTTCGAGGAACTCAAAAAAGAAGATCATGCTTGCTTGCTAAAGAAGTTATTATATGGGTTAAACCAATCACCTAGACAGTGGTATAGGAGATTTGATGAGTTTATGATCGCTTGTGGCTTTAATAGGAGCAAGTATGATGAATGCGTGTACTTTAAAAACATAAGTTGTGGAATGATGTATTTGCTTCTATACGTTAACGATATATTGATCGCATATAAGAATATGGAAGAAATACAGAAGCTCAAGAAGTAGTTAAGTGATGAGTTTGAGATGAAGAATTTAGGAGCAACAAAGAGAATATTGGGTATAGATATTGTAAGGGAACGAAGAGATGTTATCTTCTTGTCCCAACAGCGATATATATTCAAAATTCTAGAAAACTTTAGTATGTCCAATGCAAAGGCTGTCTCTACTCCTTTGGCCATGCATTTCAGACTTTCAGTAGCACAGTCGCCGACATCCGAAGAGGAGAAATTATAGATAAGTAAAATACTGTATGCAAGCACTGTGGGGACCATTATGTATGCAATGGTTTGCACAAGACTAAACATAGCACAGGCTGTAAGTGTGGTGAGTAGATATATGAAAAATTCAGGTAAGGATCACTGGCTTGCAGTGAAGTGGATTTTGAGATATCTCAAGGGAACGACTAATCATGGGTTAATGTATAAGAGGGATGAGGACAACAGAGTAATGGTAAGAGGATACGTAGACTCAGATTATGCAGGTGATCTAGATAAGAGAAGATCGTTGACGGGTTATGTATTCATAGTGTTTGGGTGTAGTGTATGTTAGAGATCAGTTCTACAACATATGGTTGCATTATCTACCATAGAGGTGGAGTACATAGCTGTTTGTGAAGCTATTAAGGAGGCCGTGTGGTTGAAAGGCATATGCGCGGAGGTATTGGCTAGTGAAAATACGAACACCGGTGTATATTGTGATAGCCAGAGTGCCATACACCTCAACCAGCATCAATTGTTCAGCGAGAGGTCGAAACACATTGATGTGAGGCTCCATTACATTAGAGAGATTGTCCAAAGTGGTGAAGTTAGTATAAAGAAGGTAGCGTCATCTGAAAACACTGTTGACATGTTGACTAAACGATTACCCTTGGTTAAGTTCATCTTATATAAGGACTTAACCAGAGTCACTACTTTGTGAGGGTGACTGAGGATGCGGAAATGAGAGATCGAGTTGCTTTGTAGATGATTTTGAATCAAGGAGGGTGTTTGTGAAATATTAATTAAAAATCATCGGGATATGATTTGGAGAGCAAACCAAGTACGTAGGGTGCACGAGGATCGAAGATAGATACTAAAGGAGGAAAAAAGCAAAGAAAGGCGTAACAGGTGCCAGCGTTGCGGCGATCAGGAATGGGTACCATGGCGCCGAAACTAGAACCTGAGTGCTGCGGCACCAGGTGATTAGCACCGTGGCACCCACCATCGTCGTGGTGATGGGCGCTGAGCGCCGTGGCGCTGGACGCAGGAATTTTTTTTTCGATTTAAGACTTTCAAATTTGTCCCCCACTTGCTTCAGGACTCCCTAATACGACTCCCACACATTTAGGATAAACCTAGGATATCCTAAAGCCTATATAAAGGCTATCAATTTGCTTGTAAACATATCTTTGTGATAGGTTAAGAAATCTTAGTGATTAAAACCTTATTTATGATTCTTAGTGAGAGAAAATTCCTTAATTGTAAGAGAGAGTATTTTCTTTGTGATCTTTCTTGTAAAAGGCATACTTTGTGAGTGCCTTGTGATTCAATAAGAAAAGAGTGTGATCTTGATCCGTCGTAGATGTAAATAAGTTGTTGAACTTATTTACATAGATGTAAATAGATGTAAATATCTTTGTGATAGGTTAAGAAATCTTAGTGATTAAAACCTTATTTATGATTCTTAGTGAGAGAAAATTCCTTAATTGTAAGAGAGAGTATTTTCTTTGTGATCTTTCTTGTAAAAGGCATACTTTGTGAGTGCCTTATGATTCAATAAGAAAAGAGTGTGATCTTGATCCGTCGTAGATGTAAATAAATTGTTGAACTACGTAAATTTGTGTGTTCTTCTTTTACCCTTTCTCTCTCTAGTTCTTTAATAACTTGTTCTGCATATATTACTTGGGTTATTTTACTTGTTTATATGCTTTTACTTTAATAGTAGTAAAAAACGATCTTTACGTAGAGGGAGAGAATTTCATAGTAGTAGTAGAAAGACATGTCAATGAAGATTTTGAGGGGTATATGTTGATGGATGTGGAAGAAGAAGCCAGGGGTGGGGCCATACTTGAAGTGGTGTAGTTATTATTGGCTAAATTTTAATGATTTAACACCACACTAAATGTCAGATGGGTTACACCAATGTGAGACATTCAACATCAAATTTATGGATTTATTGAGAAAAGGCTTTAACTATGAGAGTAGGATTCATTTTACAGTGCCACAACGTTAGTGCCTAAGAAGTACAGAAATTGGCATATCTCTATTAATAGTAGGATAATCAATAAGATCATTATTAGATACATATATTCTATTCTTAGATTGCAGACATGTTAGATCAATTAGAAGGTTCCCAAGTGTTCACTAAAATAGATCTGTATAGTACGTACCATCAAATTAGGACTCGACTAAAGATGAGTGGAAGACAATTTTTAAGATCTAGGAAAGGTTTTATGAGAGGGCGATGCCATTCGGGTTGTCAAACGTGTCTAGCACTTTCATGCCTTTGATGAACTATGCACTAAAGCCTTTCTTTATACGTTTGCAGTCATATATTTCGATGTTTTGATTTTTTTTATTTTTTATGTAGAGTCTCATTTAGAGCATTTAAGATCGGTGTTGATTTTTTGTGGAAGAACAAACTTTATATTAATTTTAATAAGTGTAGCTTCTTGTAAAACAAGTCAGTGTCCTTTGGGTTTGTGGTTAATGTTAATCTCAAGTTGGATGAGTTGAAGGTTAAGGCAATTAGGGAGTGGTCAACAACACCAAAGACAGTTAAGTGACAAGTTTTATGGGGTTAGTGACATTTATAAGCATTTTCCCATCATTTTATTAGTATTGCAAAACCTATCGCTGAGTTCTTGGAAAAAAAGGGAAGTTTCAGTCGAGTGAAGAGTAGGACAATGTTTTGTTGTTTTTAAAGAAAATCTGACTACAACTCTAGTTTTACCAACCCTAATTTTGATACGATTTCTTATGTCGAGTTTAATGCTTCTGTTAAAGGAATAAAAGTTATTTCTCTTAAAATGGTAGACCAACCGAGTATCTCAGTGAGAATTTGAGTGATGTAAGGCAAAAGTGGCCTACTTATAATAACGAGTTCTATATTGTATGTAGGGTCTTAATATAAAGGAAGCATTACTTGATTCAGCGGGAGTTTGTCTTATTTAGAAAATTTTGAGCGTCTAAAGGACTATCTTGGTGATTAAGATTTTGGGCAGATCTGGGATTAATGTGCACACATCAAGATCATGTTGATGACTTTCTTATTCATGATGGATTTTTATTTCGTGCTAACAAGTTGTGTTCCTTGTAGTTCTTCGATGGAGCAGATTATTAGAGAATTGAAAAGAGGTGGTTTAGCAAGTCATGCAGGCCTAAAACAATTGAAATATTAGTAGCTGACAGGGTCTATTGGTTGCAAATTGAAGAAGGATGCAAGTATATTTTTTTGGCACCGTCAGATTTGACAAGTAACAGACGGGTATAAGCAGAACGTAAGGTTATATATGTTTTCTCCGTGCTAGACGATATTTGGGACGATTTGTCCATGGGTTTTGTTTAGGGGTTTTCCAAGGACTCGGGGAAGAAAAGATTCAGTTTTTATTATGGTAGACCTGTTTTCCAAAGACACGTTTCATTTCGTGCAAGGCGATAGAGAATGTTATTGATGTTGTTGAGTTCTTCAAATAAGTGGTATGCTTGCATGGGATTCCAAAGTTCATCACTTCTGATCAAGATGTGAAGTTCCTTAATTACTTTTGGAAGTATTTGTGGAAGTGCATTAGCTTATAGAGGTGGTTAACTAGATCTAAGGTAGTATGTTGCAGTGCTTTTATAGAGAAAGGTTAAACAATGGAATATAGTTTTTCCTTAAAGTATGCATATAATATTATGAAGAATCGTTCTACTGGTAAATCTCATAATGCTTTTGATATGTTTACTTTCTATATTGCAGGGTGAGAATAAGGTTGTTGATTATTAGAGTTAGTACTATACTAGGATTTCTTATTTAGTTATTCTAAATTTAAGACATTTCTCTGTGTTAGATATCATGAGGTCACTTTTTGTAATTATTACTCATAATTGAAACACAGAGATTTCAACTTTTCTAATATGGTATCACAATTTAATTTTTTTTTCTCTCTTATTATTTTTTTTTCTCTTTAATGTTTAAAACTCTAATCACCACATTGTTATTGTAGTTGTAGTTACACTGTTTCTACTACCATCCTTGTCGACCGTCTATCACTGGTTACCATTTCCAACAGGCAAATCAAGACCACCATCGAACTTAGAACATGTCGGTCGTTCTATTTTTGCCATTGTCGTCGTCGATCTGTCACCAAAAACTATCAAAACTTGCTAAAATCAACGTCGAGCACCACTAATAGCTCTACCATCTTTAGCTACGTGTTTCATGTCACTACCCTCATTTTTTAAAAAAAAATCCAACATGACAAAAATCGAGTCGATCAGAGACATATCACCACTAATTTCCACTGTTCAATGATGCATCAATGCCTGTCATTAGCCTTATAACTCTCCTTATGGTTCGATCTATTCATACATATCATTCTCTTGTTCGATCTACTCACATATTTTTCGAAAGGGAATTTTTTGCAAATAATTCAAAGTTGATTTTAGGTTATATTGCAAACATACTAAAGTTTTAAAGTTCGTTTGATATTTTGAAAAGATTTTGAGCCATTTTGAAATTGCAAATTCAAATAATTTAGGGTGAAACCAAAATTTCAAATAAATTTGGTACAATTTGTATTTTTAAATAAATTAAGGGAAATATGAAGTTTCAAAATTATGACGCATATTTAATATTTTTTAAATGACGAGGCTTTTCTATTTTTTCCCATACTTCACTAAGTTCAAGTTTGATTTCTTCTCATGTCATTGAATTTTCTTAAAAGGTTTTTAGGTTGACGAACTTGCTATGTTGGGCTAAGAGAAATTTATAATTTTTTGGTATATTGGGCAAATCAACTTGATGAAATTTATTGTTACAACTCATCAAAATTTTTGATCTTTTGTAACTTTGCTTGGTCTTTTCACTATTCGCCTATAGTTTCTTGACAATAACAACAAGTTTTTATTTTTGCACTTTTTGGCCGCGATGTCACTGCCAAGAGGAAAGTGGTAAGCATTTCAATATTTTCACGGCCATTTTTCATTTAAGTCTTCCATTGTATGCTTAATTAAGTATGATTTTTAGATAATGTTATATAGCTGATAATTTAAAGATGATTTAGAACTCTAGAATGTTGGAATCTTTCTAATTAGAAAGAAACTTAAGTGCTTAAGGTTTTAAAAAGAGAAAGTTAGTATAAGAGAGTATATTGGAGGTTTTGTGACAAGATATACTTATCAAATTAAAGGATTTATATATATATATATATATATTTGTCAGGGTGTTGGATTTCATGAAAACAGGGTGATTTGGATTTTGAAAAATCCTAATTTATGTATTTGGACCTAATTTTGAATTTTATTACATTATTAGCCTAATTTATTATTTGTCTTCATTTTAGGACACAAAGGAGGCCGATGCGATGGTTTGGGTCTTGAGATGCAAAGCCCGCATCTACTTCACAAGTTGGTATAGGAAAAACTTGACGTAATACCATTTTGTTTGATAAAATTTTGTTTAGAATTATTAATTCAATTATTAATTTTCATTCCAGTGAGTAATTATATATTTTCTCTTCATTAGGAGGGTTCTTATACATGTCTCATCTAGAAAACATATTTTTTCTTAACGGCATTGAATTTATTTCAATCACTAATTTATGAAAGTGCATGGAAGAATATTAAATTTGTTTTGCCCCTTGCCGTAGCTCGTTTAGTCATAAATGTACAAAGCGCCCGCGGCTAGATAGGTTTGAGTAAAAATAGAGTAAGGGTTAATGTTTCATAGGTGAGAATTTTTTACCTCCATCCAGTTCTTTTAATAAAAAAACTATTAAATTTATTTTATAGAAAATAGATATTTTTTCTTAGTTATCTTAGACTATAAAATATTATATTTAAATATTTATCTTAAGTTATGAAAGAATATGTTTTACAATTTTGACTCTCAAAATATTTATAATTGAGATTATACTACACTTTATATCAATAGAAATGAGCTTAAAGAGTTTATGGATTAAAAATTATTAATTATGACATGATAATGTTCTATGAATTTAAATTTGCATAAACAGAAATGGTTTTCAAATCACTAAACGATACCCTCCCCCCTTTAGATTTATAGATGAGGTTAAGGTCTTTGGGACTTGTCTATGCATATATAAAGGTTTTAGGTCATGTGTTTGGACACCTTGCTCTTTGGGAGGTTTGGTCTCCCAATGGATAAGACGAGGATATAATCAGTGAGTTATGTGTATGTCCATTACTCTGCCCGAAGAGTATTCAAGTACAACAAGATTTTCTCTGGGCACTAGTTTAGTGTAAGAATTTAGAAAATTATTTATTTATGAGATCATGTTAGGCTTTCTAAAACTTTCATATTTAGCATGAATAAAATAGAATTTCATGATTCTCATGAGATTTTAAAATATTTATATCATATATGTTAATGTTGGTATCTAAATTATAAAATTTTGTTTTTATTGTTATTATTTATTATCTCTATTATGTTTCTCACTTATTTAAAACTACTCTACTTATTAGATTTGTGAAAACTCACCCCTTCACTTTTTTCCCTCTTAAGAGATTGTAAACTTCCTTAGCTCAATAATTAGTTGAAGTAGATCACGCGGTAGTGCTCTAGGTTGTGTTTGTAAGCCATGTGGGACTTATTGAATTTCTTTGTCATTTTATTTATTTATTGTCTATAGTAACTTATTGTACTAGTTTTTTGGACTTTAGATATTTATTTTGCTATTTGGGGCATTTGATGTCATAATGTTGTTAACATTGTCCTAAATACTTAGAATTTGTTGATGAACGATTTATAGATATATTTTAATTTGATGATGTATATTGTGTGTTGTGGATGAGAAATAAGAAATTTGAAAGTAAAATTGCTTGTGTTAAATTTATAGAAGTGTTTATATTTTAAGTTGCAGGTTTGGGAATGTTTAAAAAGTAGGGTAAGTCTTGTCAAAATTTCAATAGAATTCCTATTGTAGTAAGAATATATGAATATCTATAAGATAACAGTCGAGATCCGTTCTAAAGTTTATGGAGAAACTGCAAGGGAAATTTTATAAATCCTAGTTTATTATATATTTTTTATGATTATTCGATCAAATTTTTTCTCTAAGGTACTTGGATCATTTATCCATTGTCCTTTTTGTCAGTTCAGAAATGTAATCTTTAAGAAGAATTCCTCATCCTCATCCTCTAGGTATAGAAGAGAAAGATAAACCCTAGTTTATTATTGATTAACACATGAAAATGCATATTTATTAAGAGATTCAATCCCCATTTAATGTCAATAATTTTATCATTTTTGTACTTTTAACTTGAAATAAAGTATTCTCCTTAATTTGTGATTAATAAATGTTATTTGTACAGGTTTAGGTAAAATGGACATAACTCTCAATGTAGAAATTGAAATGAAGAAATTCTTAAACCTAGAGTAACATGACTCAATCTTACACAAACTTGAAGAACAGTAGAAAACCCAAATCCAATATGTTATGGGCCAAAAATTGAGATACAATAGAATCAGGCTACAACTTCTACTCAGCTTGACCCAACTCACGTATTTAAACCGTATCTCACAAAATACATAACCAATTTGTATAATTATTGAAGCTTTGAAATACTGACTTAATTATCAACAACTCTTATGTTGATGGTAAAGTCTAAATCAGCTGCTATCATGGATCAAATTGTGTTGCAAGTGGGTAAAAGGATTGTTAGCTAAAATCTGATGTATCTTTGGAATTTTGCCCATATCTCATTGGATACTCATCCAATTTGCATAAACCTAGTGGCTTTAGAAATAAGAGATAAAATGATATAACTTTTATGTCGACCACAAAGGCTATATTGGTCATTTACATTATCAAAGATGTGCTGCAAGTGGGTGAGCGAGTTATTGGCCTAAATTATTGAAGATTGATGTCACACTTAACACATTTCCATTCATTGCCTATATAAGGACACTTTTAGGACGTTTTCAACATTAGATACTTCTCTCTTATTTTATTCTCATTAACCTGTATTGTAATTTAGGCTAGAGTTCTTGGCAAGGCTAAGAGATGAATTTTTATGTGTAATAAATCTACTTCTATGCTTTAATTTGTTGTCAAGAGCTATAAATGTTTGTAAGTTTGATTATGCTTAAACTCTTATTTATTTTATTTTCTATAATCCAAAGGTTATAATTCTTATGTTTCATATATTTTCAGTCATACTTTCTTTATGTAATTCTTGTTGAATTATAATTGTTATTGGTTACATTGTTTTATATGTTAATATTTTACTGCAATATTATCAATTGATATATTGTCGATCTTGGATAACATGTAAAGGCAATAAATGTTTGATATTCAAGTTGATCTTTTACTGCAATATTGTTAAAATGATATGTTGTCGATCTTAGATAACTTGTATAAATGAACATAATTTATGTTAATGTTTGCAAAAGAGTTTAGTTATATCAAATGCATATGTTATCAAATGTGCTATATTTTACATATCTTTCGATTGATTGTTTAGATGTAAAACTATCGATTGAGTTATAAACATTGAATCAAAGTGTAGAGTATATTTATAAAGTATAATTGTGATTCTCGAAGCCTTGTTTAAATCATTATAAGTCATTTTTCTCAATTCATAAACAATTTTATCTCATCCACTTAAAGCAATTAATTAATTTTCTCATTTGCTACTACTTTAATATTTTACTTCACCAACCTATTTTGTCAAAAGTTTCTCGTGGGATCGACACCTCAATCTATACTGTAATAGCCGCATTATAATTTGAGCGTAAATAAAATTTGGTGCCGTTGCCAGGGAGGCACATTAAGTAAAAGTCGGTTGCGTTTATCAATACTAAAATGGTAACTTTGTACATATTCTTTTCTTTGTAAAATCTTAGTTTTATTTCCTTTGTTGTAATTCATTTTATTGTTCATGGTTGGTTCTACTACCTAATGTATTTTATTTTCTTTAGTTAATTTGTTATATTTTATATTATTTTAATGATTGGTTTTGACCGCCTAACTTAGTTTATTTTTTTATTTATTTATTATACTTCGCACTTTATTTTTTTTTATTTATTTATTACACTTTACCTTTTTAAAGTTAATTTGTCGTATTTTATTTTATTTTAATGACTTGTTTTACCACCTAACTTAGTTTATTTGTTTTATTTATTACAATTTATTTATTTATTGCATTTTAGTTTATTTATTGTACTTTATTTATTTATTACACTTTATTTTCTTTTATTTATTTATAGCACTTTTTTATTGTACTTTATTTTTATTTAATTATTGTACTTTATTTTCTTGAGTTAATATGTTGTATTTCTATTTTATTTTAATGGCCAATTCTATCACCTATTTTTTTTTATTTACTTATTGTACCCTTTTTTTATTGTACTTTATTTTATTTTTTTCCTTTTATTTATTTATTGTTCTTTGCATTTTCTTTTTCTTTATTTATTGTACTTTCTTTTCTTTTATTTACTTATTGTACTTTTATTTATTTATTTATTGTACTTTTTTTAATTGTACTTTACAGTTTATTATCTTTTGTTCATTTATTGTATTTATATTTCATGATTGATCTTACCACCTAACTCGTTTCTATTTCTTGTCGTGTTTTATTTTACTTCTTAATTTTCCTTAAGCATTTTCTTCATTAGAAAAAAAAATTGTTAGGATGTATGCATCAACTTAGAGATAAACGAGGAAGATTTGAAAGAGAAGTAGAACTAGAACCACCACCACAATTTGTAAGGGAAGAGAATTCACCATCTAGTTCATCTTGTAATTCCAACACGAAGATAACCCCATTAGGACTATAAAAGATTACTTACTTCCTACTTGCACAGCCACACCATCGTGTATTATATTTTTACCTAACACACTACATTCGAATTTTAAACCTGGAATGATATAACTTCTACCCACTTTTCATGGTCTAGATAGTGAAAATCCTTATGCACATGTTAGGGAATTTGAAGAGGTAATTGCCACCTTCCATAGCCAACCTGAAGCCATAGACATTGTTAGGCTTAAACTTTTTCCTTTTTCTTTGAAAGACAAAGTAAAAAGTTGGCTATACTCTTTGAGGCCGAGGTCTATAGGAACTTGGGCAGAAATGACCCAAGCATTTTTTAATAAATACTTCTCACAACACAAAACTAATGGCCTGAAAAGACAAATTTCTTCCTTCTCCCAAAAAGACAGTGAAACCTTATATCAAGCATGGAAAATGTTTAAAGAGTTGCTAAATCTGTGCCCTCACCATGGGTATGAAAATTGGTGCTTGGTTAGCTATTTTTATGAGGGACTCACAATTAGAGAGCACCAATTTGTTGAGATGATGTGTAATGAGGAGTTCCTTCACAAAGATCTGAGGAAGCCATAAAATTTCTTAATGACTTAGTCAAAAAAGCCTTATATGGACTGAACCTAGCATTACTGAAAGCACAAATAGGTCACAACCCAGTGGAGTTTTCCATCTTAGGGAAGAGGATAACCTCAAAGCCCAATTAGATGTCTTAACTAAGGAGTTAGAGGCCTTGGAAGCCAAAGATAGAAGGGTCACCCACACAGTTGCTAAGGTTGAGTCACATGATGTCTGTTTTGTTTGTGGAGGAGTGGAATAGTTAGTTCAGGATTGCCCTACTTATAGTGAGATGAGAGGAATATATGAGGAACAATGTAATGCCACAAGGATGTACAATAATCCTTATTCACCATACTCTGAAACCTATAATCCTAGCTGGAGAAACCACTCAAAATTTATTTAGAAATCTGACCAACAAGCCAACAGCTATTGGAAACAAGAACAACAAGCACCCAATTCTTATATTATACTTTAATATAATGCACGACCAACTAGGAGTCCTTTAGAGGATACATTACAAGCATTTATAAAGGCACAAAGTAAGACTAATCAAATATTTAAAACAGTTCTTGCGCAGTTGATAGATGTAAACAAAGAAATTAAGAGTCAAATCACAAAGTTGAATAGTGCCTTAACTGTACAAGAGCAAGGTAAGTTTCCATCTCAACCTCAATCCAATCCAAAAGGATAATTCATGGCACAAACTTCTACTTTTAATGCACAAAATCTCAAAAAATTCAATGCCATTACTACTCGAAGTGGTAAGATTGTGAGTGAGCCTATTTCTCCAACTAACACATCGATAAGTAGTAAAGACGCCCCTATTGAAAAAGAGGCCACAGTGGAAAAAAAGCCTGAAAATAAGTTTTCAATCCCAGTGCCTTTTCCTCAAGCTCTTCGATCGGTTGGAAAAAATTCAGAAATTCAAGGTGAGATTTTGGAACATTTAAAACAAGTTAAGATTAATCTTCCCTTGTTGCATTTGATCAAGCAGGTTCCAACTTATGCCAAAGTTATCAAGGATCTATGCACTATAAAAAAAAATATCATGTAAAGAAAATTGAATTTTTGGCCAAATAAGTAAGTGCAGTGATTGAACAAAAGACACCACCCAAGTATAAAGAACCAAGATGTCTCACAATCTCCTACCAAATTGGGATACATGAGTTTGCTCAAGCTTTGTTAGACTTAAGAGTAAGTGTAAATTTAATGCCTTATTCTATTTACTTGCAATTGGGACTTGGTGAGATTAAACCTATATTTGTAATCCTACAATTAGCTGACCGATCAATCAAGAAATCACAGGGAATAGTAAAAGATGTTTTGTTGTAAATTGATAAATTTTACTACCCTGATGATTTTCTTGTTTTAGATACTCATTTTATTGTTAACATAGAGTCAAAAATCCCTCTTATTTTAGGGAGACATTTTCTTACCACTGCTAATGCTCTTATTAATTGCAGAAATAGTCTAATGAAATTATCTTTTGGGAATATGACTCTTAAGATGAACATTTTCAATATTGGCAAGCAACCACGAGAAAAAGACGAATGTTATCATTCATATATGATAGACACACTTGTAGCGGAGGAAGTTTATAATAATCATGGCTCTGATTCTTTAGAAAATCTCTTTGATTTTGATTTTGAAGAATTGTATTATCCTGATGAAATAACTGATGTGTTTAGTATTTTTGACTCACAGGATAAAGGGATTCAATTTTGAAAATATGGCATTGAAGAGTTGCCACGAGAGAGGGAGAAACTAAATCCATCAAACCTTGAGACACCACGTGTCATTATTAATAACCAAAGAACATATTTCTGTAACCGTTTTTCTAAAACTTTGATGCGCAGGTATGGTGTTCTTCATAAAGTTTCTATTGCATACCATCCATGGATAAATGGACAAGCCGAGCTAGGAAATAGAGAGGTTAAACAAATTTTGAAAAAGACAGTTAACCCGAATCGCAAAGATTGGTCTCTAACCTTTTTGATGCACTATAGGCATATCGCACTGCATACAAAACCATCTTAGGAATATCTCCATACCGGCTTGTTTATGGGAAAGCTTGTCATTTACATGTTGAGCTAGAGCATAAAGTATATTGGGCTGTCAAAGCTATTAACTTTGATTTTAGCGCTGCAGGTCTTCAAAGAAAGTTACAATTGTCAGAAATAGAAGAGCTATAAAATGATACATATGACAACTCTGGAATTTACAAAGCTAAAATAAAAACAGCTCATGACAAACAGATCTCAAGGAAATACTTCGAGCCAAATCAACGGGTCTGTCTTTATGATTCTCGATTGCATTTACACCTTGGAAAGTTGAGATCTCGATGGACTGGTCTATTTATGGTAAGGCACATTTTTCCTATTGGTGTTGTCAAAATTGGGGACCCCATTGATGGGCGAACTTTTAAAGTGAATGGACAGCAGCTGAAAAGCTATGTGGAAAAGGTAGACCACTCTATGTACCTAGACGAGATCCCTTTTATGGATCCTATCTATCATACATACTTGATCAAGTTCAATCTATCTGTACTATATTTTATATTTTGTCTATATTTTATCTTTTTACTTTTTATTTTTGCTTTTATTTTCTTTCACATTTTATTTTACTTTATTTTCTTCTTTTTCTTTTTTCTTCAGTGTGATTTTATTTTCCGGTCAAGTGGCGGATACGATACTCTGTGACTATTAAAATCGGTTTCTCAGTTCCCTAAAAACTGTCCCTCAAACTGTGCATTCATCTTTTTTCTTTCTTTCAAAATGGATTGCATTCTTGCCAATCTTAAAAAATGTTTTTCTTTATTGCCTTAAAATGCTCTACTTAAGATTTACAAAGCACGGTGTGAAAGACTAAGGCTATTGATGTTGAGTAATATCCTTGTGGATCTTCATTGGTTAATTGAAGCCAAGGTTCGATTATCTGGTGAGTCTGCAAATGATTTTGTTTCTCATATGCCTGGTCTTGGAAGAAGCTCTTATGCCAAAAGGCGACGAGTAAAGAAGTTACAAGTCTGTCATAAATGTGCTCGATGGAATTGTAATCGGAGTTGTCGTTCTTTAGGATTTGCATCTAGAAATCAAGAAGATAAATTTCAGTTCATTAAGGATGGACTGAGTAAGGAGATTTTGGATGATATCCTATTAACTCTTGAGAGGCATCTCTGTGGGCTCGTGCAACATAAAATTCTCAATTTATGAAACAAATTTAAAAATGAACATCAACGGTATAGTCTTGGAAATCTGACTCTAAAAGACCTGTTTGCCAATTTATAAAAAAATTAGATGGGAAGCCTATCCCCGACCCATAGAGGGCGTTTAAGCAGTTACTAGACATAAAACAAGAGGAAGATGTGAGCCACAATCACAACTACCTGTAAATACATGTGTTTTAAATTCAAAATTTTATTTTATTTTGTTTTATTTTATGAATAGTAGGGCTACTCATGTAGATGTCTTAAATTTAAATCTTTTTGTTCAATAATGCATGTGGGTCATTATGTTTAAATTTTTGTGTTTTATTTTTAACTCTCTTTTGACAAACTGTCGGGTTACCACAATCATTGTTATCATTTGGTACTCTATAAATACAGCACCTCATTTTTTTTATTTTCATATATTGAGATAAAGGTGAGTGTAGATATGGAGGAAACCTCAGTTCAACAATTCTGAAATATATGTACATTTTGTGGCTCTAGTCCTAAGGGAAATAAAGTGTTTCTAGAAGTAGCAAACAATCTAGGAAAAGCATTAGCTGCAAGAAAAATTCATTTGTTTTATGAAGAGGGTAGCCTTGAGTTAATGGGTGTGTGTCAACAGCTACATATTTAGGAGAAAGTCAAGTTTTAGGTATTATTCCTACAGCTTTATCTGTGGAAAAAGTATATGAAAAAATAATAAGGGAAGAATTACGAGTCTCGTCCATGCATGAACGTATAGCTAGAATGCTTTACAATATAGACGCTTTTATTGCTTTACCAGGTGGTTTTGGTACCTTGGAAGAAAATTTTCAAATTGCCTCTTAGACCCAGCTGAATATCCACCGAAAACCTATAGGTTTGTTGAATGTTAAGAACTATTTTGATTGCTTACTCTGTTTTCTTGATCAAGCTGTGGAACAAAATTTTATTTCACATTCGGTGCGACAGATCCTGATTTCTACTAACGGGATGGATGAATTGATTGATAAATTATAGGCAGTTACCTACGAACCTGACCCAGCAATAACTCGGATCGATTGGTCAGTGGGCCTTAACAAGCGAAAATTGGATCTGACACTTCGTTTGTAAATTTTTCTTTGTTTTATTTATTTATCAGCATCATCATTTTCGTTTATATTTGCTTAAGTGTCTCTTAGGTTTGTTTCTTTCGAATAACCGGCGTTTCAGGTAATGTCTCCTATACTTTATCTCTTTCTATTTAAACATTAAGGATAATGTTTCATCTGGTTTGGGGGAGGATAGTAGACATAAGTTGTATTTTCAAAAAAATAAAAAAAATAATTGTGATCCGACATTTGATTAAAATGGCAGAGTAAAGAGTTCATTCTTGAACTCTTGAGACGCATTTTAGGTTAAATTAGAATGGCAGAGTAAGGAGTTTTATTTCTAACTTTTGAAACGCATTTTAACTAACTTTTTATTGGTTTGTTTTATGTTTCATGTATTGTTGTTTATTGCTTATTGTCTTGGTAATTCTTGTATAAAGAAATTTATTTTTTTGTTTAGGTATGATTTCAACATTGTTTAGGTTGAGTCACTGTTTCTATTTAGGTTACTAAAGAATGACTTCCAAAATATTTTTGAGCATAATGCTAAGCCTTGTGGTAAGATGGATGATTCAATTTATATAGCCAAGAGAATTCTCATGTTTAAGTATATATTTTTCTAATCTCACATATCTTTTGTGAGTAAGTGGAAAGGTTGAGAAAACAGCTTATGAACCTTCATTGATCCTTTGAATTGATTAATTTTTATTTAGATTGATATTATTTGAATTAAGGAATAAGTTGGTTGCATTTGTGTATAATATATTTTGGTGAGAAACTTTTTTTATTTTGTAATGCTTTCTTGTATTCTTCAAATATATATATATAAAAGAAAGAAAAATACCAAAAAAAAAAAAGAATCAATTCAGTTTAATAAAGTCTTCATTCAATTTTAGAAAACAAATATTTTGTAAAGCAGTTTTCTCACCAAGTTATATTTGTATTATTCTCACAAGCCAATTGAAGTTCTAAAGCTGGTGTATGTTAAGAATAATTAATTTTTAAATAATTAATTTTCCTATCTTTGGATCAATGTTAGTTTGTATGTCTATCCTTAAAATTGACTTTTTCTTGAGTGCTTAACTGTTTTCTAACTTCATGAGAGAAATTCTAACCTTTTAAACAGTCATACACCTGTGAGGACATGGAGTTGAGGCTTTTACTTGAAGAAATTCTTAAGGCTATATTTGTTGTGGTTTGTGGTAAGATGGTTATGGCTTAGTTCACACACACACAATTTTTGGAAGTTATAATTGAAAAAACCATAATAACAACAGTGATCTTGAACTGACTTTTTATTTGAAATGCTTAAGTAGTTTTGCATATTCTATTTACGCTTGAATTGCTAGAGACTAGCAATAAGCTGGTTAGGGGCTGTGATGAACACATGAAAATGCATATTTATTAAGAGATTCAGTCACCATTTAATGTCACTAATTTTAGCATTTTGTACTTTTAGCTTGAAATAAAGTGTTCTCCTTAATTTGATATTAATAAATGTTATTTGCACAGGTTTAAGTAAAATGGACATAACTCTCAATATAGAAATTTCAATAAATAAATTCTTGAATCTGGAGCAACATGACTCAATCTTACACAAACTTTGAGAATAGTTGAAAAGTCAAATCCAACATGTTATTGGCTAAAAATTGAGATACAATAGAATCGGGCTACAACTTCTGTTCAGCTTGACCCAACTCACGTATTTAAACCGTATCTCACAAAATACGTAACCAATTGGTATAATTATTGAAGCTTTGAAATACTGACTTAATTATCAACAACTCTTATGTTGATGGTAAAGTCTAAATCAGCTGCTATCATGGACCAAATTGTGTTGCAAGTGGGTAAAAGGGTTGTTAGCTAAAATTTGATATATCTTTGGAATTTTGCCCATACCTCATTGGATACTCATCCAATTTGCATGAACCTAGTGGCTTTAGAAATAAGAGATAAAATGATATAACTTTTATGTCGACCACAAAGGCTATATTGGTCATTTACATTATCAAAAATGTGCTGCAAGTGGGTGAACGAGTTATTGGCCTAAATTATTGAAGATTGATATCACACTTAACACATTTCTATTTATTTCCTATATAAGGACACTCTTAGGACGTTTTTAACATTAGATACTTCTCTCTTATTTTCTTCTCATTAACATGTATTGTAATTTAGGCTAAAGTTCTTAGTAAGGCTAAGAGATGAACTTTTATGTGTAATAAATCTACTTATATCTTTGATTCGTTGTTAAGAGCTATAAATGTTTGTAAGTTTGATTATGCTTAAACTCTTATCAATTTTATTTTCTATAATCCAAAGGTTATAATTCTCATGTTTCATATATTTTCAGTCATGCTTTCTTTATGTGATTCTTGTTGAATTATAATTGTTATTGGTTACATTGTTTTATATGTTAATCTTTTACTGCAATATTGTCAATTGATATATTGTCGATCTTGGATAACATGTAAAGGAAATAAATGTTTGATATTCAAGTTGATCTTTTATTGCAATATTGTCAAAATAATATGTTGTCGATTTTAGATAACTTGTATAAATGAACATGATTTGTGTTAATGTTTGCAAAAGAGTTTAGTCATATTAAATGCATGTGTTATCAAATGTGCTATATTTTACATATCTTCCGATTGATTGTTTATATGTAAAATTGTCAATTGATTTATAAACATTGAATCAAAGTGTAGAGTATATTTATAAAGTATAATTGTGATTCTCGAAGCTTTGTTTAAATCATCATAAGATATTTTCCTCAATTCACAGATAATTCTATCTCATCCACTTAAACCAATTAATTAATTTTCTCATTTGTTACTGCTTTAATATTTTACTTCACTAACCTATTTTTTCAAAAGCTTCCTCGTGAGATCGACACCTCAATCTATATTGCGATAGCCACATTACATTTTGAGCGTAAACAATTATCTACATCACTTAGGATAGAATTAAGTTGAGATATAAGTAATGTTTCATGTATCCATTAGATGATAATTATTTTTAACTGAGAACGCACATCACTTGAAATAGAATCAAGTTGGGATATGAATTGGAAAGTATAATATTATAATCTCTTTGGAAACTCTAAAAATAACTCGTTTATAATCTTTGGTGATTGAGGGGTAATCGTCAGCCTCGAAAATCATTCATATTTTTTATAGTTATGGTTATGATAATTATAGCATGGATGACATAATGGGAGCAGCATAATAAAAGACTTCTTTTTTTCAATAAAAATTAAAATCTAGAAAATAATGAACAATCTTTAAAGTCATATAAAGTTTTATGCTTTATTAATATGATTTCGTTATTTATTTATGCTCATATTTAGCAGATCTTTGATTATAATTGACCGAAAATATAAACACAAATTTGCTAAGAGGGGATGGATAAAGGACGAAAGCTATAATGAAGTGCTGCTTCCCATACTTTGTGAATGCTAAACAATGTGTCACCATACTCATGCACATTCCATTCTTCTAATCCATAAATGGTTCCAGCAATAATCCACGCACTCATCACCCTTCTTGGCAACTAGTTTTGTACAATTATTTCATATTTAAATACCAATTAATATAATAACTATACGAAACTTGCATTAACTTAGATAATATATATGAAATGTTCATCACCTCGCAAGAATGCATGTTCTGTAAAGATGGAGGAGCTATCATTGCTGGTGTAGAATGGTAGATGTAATCTTTGCAAAATTTTTTAGAGGGAATTGTGAAAAGGGAATAAAAAATGTTCTTTTTGATGCCTTCAATTGTTCCTTTTTAGTCAATCCTTCTCCCACCAGCTATATCTGCAACAAGTAACAAACATATTATTGTAGATATAAAGTTGTGCTATTCATTTTGACAGTCTTATGGCATTAATTAAGCCACATCCTTGATACCCTTTTGACTTTATGTATAGCAAAAATCATAACTTACATCATAAGTAAGAACACATACGATCAACACACTAATAAAGATAAAGAAAATAAACTAATTAGCAAGACACAAGATATACGTGATTCGGCCCACAAATGCCTACGTCCATAAAGGATACATGATCCAGCTTCTTTTATTGATATAGATCACTAAGTATCTTCTTACATCATCAATGATCCCATAATACTCAAAGTATCTCCCATAAGTCACCCTAGTATCTCTCATAAAAATCTCTAAGTATCTATATTTGATCACCATGAATTCCCCAATACCTCATAGTATCTCCTTATAAGAGATTTCTATAAGGAATACAAAAATAGCTCGAGCATTTAAGCTAAAAAGATCTATGGTGTTTCTTTTGTTCACTCAAGAACCAAAAGAAAACACTCCCAAAAGGTTACACCCTAGTGTACTACGCATTTAGTGACTATCTAGCTCCTCTATTCTCTCTTATGGTTTACATCTTAAAACTTTAGATGTTGTCTTTCTTTTGTGTTTAAAATGGTTTATATAGAGAATAAAACACCACTAGAAATCCTAAACCTAATTGAAATAAGAGTCTTTACTTGTAAGAATCATAATCCCACTTAAAGAAGTTAATTGAGCCAAAACAGAATATACCCATAAATTGCCGCGTCAACAGTACCAGTCATAAATAGTAACCCGCTGTGAACATTATCCCTGCACATTGATAAGAGCAAAATTGTCATATATTTTTTCATGTTTTTATTTTGATATTTTATGGTTTTATGAGAATAGATGACTATTTATGTGCTTTATTGTTATTTATAAGAACTTGAACGAAATTTAAAGAAAGAATGCAAAAGCAGCGAACACAGGGACTAAAATAAAAATTTTTCAAAGCATGTGTCCATCGCCTTAGCACCACTAGGATTATCGCCCCAGCTCTGGAATAGTGATCGAAATAAGAAAAATAACCTGTTTAAGTCGCATCTGGCGCCCCGCGCCAAACCTTCATCGCCCCAGCGACGAGACAGAGCCCCAGCGCCATCAACCCACCGCTCCAGCGGTGAAGCTTTTTTCAAGTGTCGCCTCAGTGACAACTGCATAGCGCCCCAGTGGTATCGTGAGTCCTAGTCCGACGGGAATTGAGATTTTCAAGCTTATATCAATCCCTATAAAAAGCCACTCATTCCCAGCCTTCAAGAAGAAACCAAGAGCAACCTAGAGCAATTCAAGAACATTAAAAATACAGAGCACAAGACTTGGAGAGTAATAGGAGTTTAATTGAAGCAACTTTAGAGAGAGATTCAAGGGGTTCTTCGGCATTAAGAGATCTTAGGCAGCGCAATAAAGACAAATTCGATGTCTATATCGGTTTGCTATTGATTGTATCATGATTTATTATTATTTTTACTGTTGTTCTCTTGTAGCCATGAGTTAAACTTATTTTCTAGAGTTAATACTTGAACTCAATACGTGTGCTTAATTGCTAAACTTAGTTCTTTGATATTCAAATTACTTGATCTTAATACTTCAATATATTCGGCCAATATATGGTGAATGAGTTGGTAATATTATTGATAAACTCGGAAGAGGAATCATAATATTTAGACCTAGGTAATTTGATACATGATTGTAGAGTAACATTCAATGTTGCATATGCAAGTTTCAATTTAGGATAGGAATATACCTAATTGACATGTATGATCAATAAGACCTAATCTTAATGAATCTTAATTTATTACAAGTACCATAGGAATATAAGTATTTGGTAAATTAAGGTATACTTGCATGACCTTAGAAGAGGCTTGTGAATACATTAGTATCTTGATCAATAACAAAGACTAAGGGAGTTAAATATTAGAAGGTTAATCATTAGAAAGCATATTGAGGGATAGTATTAATCCTAGGTTTTCTCTATATTGCTATCACTTAAATCTCTTTGCATTGTGTTTTTACTTTTATATTTTCTACATTCATTTTTAGATTTTTATTTTTTTGAATAATTATTAGAAAGACATAATTTTAATAATTGGTTAAAAAGAAGAAATTATCCCTATAGGTTCGACATCCGACTTATTTAGTCTCTTTATTACTTGCATACGATAATGTATACTTGCACTTAATTTTAAGATATAGAAATATCGCATCACACATGAATAGTGTCGCTGCATAAATAGTGTTCATTCTTCTGGCTTTCCATTTTACTCCTCTCTTGTACACTCAATGCGTACTTGATTTTATAGTGACTCTTCTTAATTTTTTCACAATTTTTTCCCATACAAAATTGTTGAATCACCAATTTTTAACATATATATATATTACAATATGTTAATTAACTAGTTAGCTTGGACTAGAGTTATATAAGAAAGTGTTTTAACCTTTTGATCATAAGTTTTTTAAGGATTAAATTATTCTCAAACTTGTTACTCAGCTTCAGCTTTCCATACTCATCCTCGTCTAACATGGCAACCTACTTGGCACTAGAATATATAATTCAATTTTTCGGCTTTAGGCTGCAACCTAACCTGGACCAAAGTATTACACTCTGCCTATAAAGAAAGTGAGTGTAATTAACTTAAAAGCTGAATGCCTGCTTGGCATAAAGCAACTGCTACTGCATAAGCAACCTTTGAAAGTTTGCCTCTAAGAAGTACTTGGTTTATTCCTTCAGGTATGCTGCTTATTACAACTGTTGCTGCCAGGCTACTTCCATCTACTACCTTGATTTTCAGCTGAGGGTTTTTTTGGATATAGCGCTCTCCATTTCTATTGAGTTCTTCACCTTGCAAATTAAAATTCTTGTCATAAATATCAAGCTCGTCTTGCTATATATAAATAAGGAAAATAAATAAATTAACGAGAGTAAGCATGCATCTATTTACTAGCCTGATTCAGAAGACCTAAGCTTAGCACTTTAACTCCCCTCTTATCTACTTCTCTTATAGCTTCTTCGATCAAGCTATTGATAACTTCTCTTTTCCATTTTAAGATATACTAGATAAAACACAGTCATCTTATATATTAGCTATAATTATTATAAAATGAAATACATCACTGAAATTTTCTAGATGAAAGTGAATGAAATTCTTATTAAATGTATTAAGTAATCAACTAAAAAATATCACTGAAATTATTTGTTAATTGCAAAAAATTACAAAGTTAAATTAATGACAAAATAAATTTGTATGAAGAAAAGGATATATAATTGTAAACATTATTTGTATGTTGTATCTCAGTATTAACCAAGATTGCAAGTTGAGCTTTTCAAAACTGTGTATGTCTGAAGTAATTGTATAACCATAAATCCAAGTCAAGACCACAGACCAAAATGTCACAGACCACATCGCTCATAAATACCATTTGGATGCATAAGGCTTTGATGCCAAAGAGGTAAATCATAGGCGCACATGATAGATAGACTCGAACGTCGTCAAATAGGTCAGGTGTACAACATCTAGTGAATATTCTGGTATTTTAAGTGAAGTTTCATAGACCAAATCTAAAGACTTGTCCACAATACCATAGATATAATCGTAAATAGGCATAAATAGCGAGTAATTTGTCTAAAATTAAGTATGATGTAGAGAGTGGAATTTGCCAAGTATAATAGATCAATGGTTGGTCATTCCTTAATGATGTGTGCACTCAAAAAATCTTGGGTATTCTCAATGCATTGCACTTTTCAAAAAGTCTTGGGTATTGACTGTTTCACGATTGGTTGAGAGATGCACACAATGAGTTAGTAGAAGTGGTGTAGTGCGTCATGGGTAGCCAAGCTTTTTCATATTTCACATGCCGTCTAAAGAAGCTATTTACCTCACAGTTTATTGAATAATACTCCACTATCTTCTTGATTATTTTCCAAATACCCCAAAACTCTCAGTGATACTTTTATTATTCATAAATTATCAAATTTTTATGACAATAATTAAAACAATATATTCCTTGACCACAAAGCACTATATTTGTAAATAAAAGTTTCTTTGCTTTAATTATTTTTCATAAATAAGTAAAAAGTATGTATATTTTACTAATTAAGAGTTATACAATACATACAAATTTTTTATGCAACTAACTAATAGAAGTAGGTGAATTTACTTATGAGGGCCGATACATGAGATACTTGAGAGGGGGAAAGATGGCGAAGAGCCATTTGGGGATAAGCTCAAAGTTGCAATGTCCCATGTTGTTCATGAAATCAATATAAGGTAAATAACCAAAAACCGCTGCCATGGATGCTATTCCCGTCAGCACCATCGTATATAATGGTATGGCAAAAAGCATGAAATATACTACGATCTCAGCAAATGGATGAATGACAGCTGCCTAAATATTATTGAAGAAAATATTAGTCACATCAATTTTTGATTGGTTTCCCTCAGTATTCCTAATTAAAAGTAAGCATATAATTCTTGCAGGTGATGGGTTGGGTGACAATAGAGGAATGGTGATGAGAATGGTAACGAGAGTAAAGATAATGATGATGTAGTACCCTGTGAAACCAGTAGTAGAGGAATTCCACTGGACCCATGTGAAGCAAAATTGTGATTAATACTTCATCGGTCCTCCAAATGGGCAGGAAAGAAGCCCTTGCATGAGTCATATTAAGTATATAGTACACTATTCCAGTCAACAAAATCTGGTCGTCCCTGTGAGACACATGATTTATGATGTCAAATCCTCATACTCATCTTCTGGATATTATATTTAGTGCATATAGTTGTAAATTTAAAATTTTAAAAAATATAAAATATTTATTTTAGAGGAATAAAATAATAAAAATTCATTATTAAATTTAATTTTTTTCTAAAACTTGAGGTAGAAGGAGGAGGCATCACCGCACAGTCCCTAATGAAGGTTTGTCCCTGAAATTAGGTTTCTATTTTATGGCCCCCAATCTTCAATGAAGGTCCACCCTCACGTTCAGTTGTATTATCAAACTGCGGACATATGTGCACACCTCCACAGTTGACATTATATAAATTATTACGATAAGTGATCATTGAAAAAGGTGTTTAAAGTAAATTATACCTTATAATTCTTAACAAAATTGCTTGTGATGTACCCTATCTTATTAAGTGCATGTTCTCTTTTCAAGTTTATAAAAAAACTTTATTATATTATTGAGGTTTGACAAAACATATATACGAAATATTAAAATCTTAGATCCACTCTGGTTCAAGACTTGCATTATTGAGATGAAACTTGTTGCAATAACTACAAGCTAGTATTGACCAGTTGCTCTCTCTATCAACTTGCTTAAACTCAAGAGCCTTATTGACGATCATGTTATTGCCTTTGGCTATTCGGTGACGAGAAAAGGGTTATCCAAATCTGATTATGAAGCATTCTCCATAATATTACTGGTAATAAGAGGAGGTAGGTAAGGTTCCTCACATTTTCTCCTTTGAATGTGAGTGAATAAATGCTGTGAGCAACCCACGGTGCTAAGAGAATGTACTGCACCGTGTAAAGCAGCAAAAAATGAAAAAATAAGTTGAAAATCATGAAAAGAAAAAGAGAGATTCTAAATATAGTCAGTGCTTGTTTTTGTTTTTTTTCCTAATCTTTTATATTTCAATCGCCTAACTAAAACAAATGGTTAAATATTTGTACAAATAAAAATCCCTTTGTTACCATATTTTTTCGAGCATGTATGAAAATACAACACGCTACACAGTATACTCTTGGCCATGCAAAAAGCCATAGGCTGGGGCTTCCTAGCATGTTATGAAAGAAAGATCGAGAGATCGCATTTAGTTTCAAGAATAAGAGAAAGATAGATACCTTAAAGCTCCTCACAGGTTTCCACGGCCAGTCAGAGAGGATTCTTGGTTTATAAGCCATGCTTGATTTCAACTGATCACTTGGGGGAACATCATCATCCATTTATAGAGAAAATCTCTATCTAGGCTATGTTAGCAACATCAAATAAAACATTATCACGTTATAAATGGCCTATCGTTTTTCTTTAAAGGATAATGACAATTTTACTCCAATAATTTAATATAATTCACAACTTTGCTCTAATTAAATTTAAAATATTCAATTTTATCTCAATCTAATAATTTTTATCATTAATTTAGACAAAAATAATAGTTTAAATATAGGAATAAGGATTTTTTTATCCCTCGAATTTGGTCCAATATCCAATTTTCTCTTTAAAATTTTGAATTATCCAATTTTGTCCATCTTTATTAGTCAATCGCCATTAGATTTGACCAAAAAGTTCATTTTTTGTATAATAATATTTTTGCCCATGCAAAAATTTGTGTTAATTATTGTGTCAACTTGTTAATAAATAATTGGCCATTGATAAGAAAAATGGCACATGGCATGTTTAGATAGGATTAAATCTTAATATTTATTTTTAAATTTTTTTAAAAATAAATTATTTAAAAATAACATAAACCTCCAGTGATAATAGATATCTGGTAATGACAGGCCATCGCTGACCACAGTCTTCAGTGACAAAAATAATTAAAATTTATATCATTAGACTCTATTTTTCGTAATCTATACAATAGTTGAGTCATTGTTTTTAATAAAAACGACCGCAATGAGGCTAAATATGGTGGGAGTCCCACGGTAGAGGACGTCATTACCCTACTGTTTGACTACAAATGGCTGTGGTCGCCCCCATAGTGGGAGGCTAATTTATCCAACAATAAGAGTGGTGTATGTCACCGTCACACCATTTGATAAAAAACAGCAGTGACCAAATTTGACACGTGTCAGTGTAGAAATATCTTCTTATTAAGTTAAGATTTTACCTCCAATAAGTGAATCTAATAGTAACTGGCCTAATTAAGAGGGACAAAATTGGGTAATTTAAAATTTTATGGACAAAATTGAGTACGAGACCAAATTTGAGAGACAAAATTGACCTTACCCCTTAAATATACAATTACTAGTTTATCTTTATTTTTTGTCCTTTAACTTTATAAAATCTCTACATGGGGTTGTGTCATAGCAACATCTAACAAGACATTTTCACTTTATATTTTCTCACTTTTTTTAATGTAAATTGTGATTCATAAATAACATAATATTACTCACAAGCTGAAAAACAAATAGGTTTAAGTAGCTTTAACGAGTTATTCAATCATATTGAATTAAAGGACACAATAAGAAGCCAAGTGAATAATTTCTTCGATTTTATTCCTATCTTGATAATTCTAATAATCAAGACCCACGTCATTAAAATTTTATGAGTACTGGTAACAACCTCATCCAATGCAATATTGATATATGAATCTTAAACAAGGGGGCCTCGTGGATGCTTTATTTGACATAAAAAAAGTCAAAATATCTTTGTCATTGTAAGTAAGAGTTGGATTTTTCACTACTTTCTAGTAAATAAGACATGATTAGAGTTCAATGTAAAAATTTAAATATAACATTGACAATTTTCATAAGAAATTAGAATGATTCTCTTTTTAATTAAAATGACTGATTTGTATCATCAACAAATAAGTAAAATTAGAAGACCATTACATGCATAGCAAAAAAAATAATATTATTTACAAGTTGATAAATAAATAAGTAAGATGGATACTTCATTGGACATGAGTAAATTGTCACAAATTGATAAGTAACTTTTGTGAGTTATTCCATCACATTGAATTAAAGGACGTAATAAGATGCAAAGTGAATTCTTTCTTTGACTTTGTTTTTATCTTGATATTTAAATTACCTACGTCATTAAAATTTTATGTGTACTCGTAACAACCTTATTCATTGCTACATTGATACATGAATCTAAACACAAATGGGCATGATGAAAACTTTATTTGACACAAGAAAAGTCAAAATATCCCTGTCATTGTAAGTAAGAGTTGAATTTTTCACTACTTTCTAGTAAACAAGACATGATTAAAGTTTTATGTATAGAGTTGACAATTTTGATAAGAAATCAAATTAATTCTCTTTTTAATTAAAAGGAATGATTTGTAGCATCAACAAATAAGAATAATTAGAAGACCAATACATGCATACCAAATAACATAATATTATTAACAAGCTAATAAACAAATAGGTATAGTGGATACTTCATTTAACACACTACTAAATAAAAGAGTTTTAGTGATAGAAATTTTGTGATAAAAATATACCGTTATTAGATATTTGTGATAGAATTTATTACAAACTTTATAATATTAGTATTTCATGATATATTCTATTATAAACAGAAAATTATATTTTTTTATTACAAATTTGTAATACTTTCTATTACAAATCAATGATAGAATATATCAAAAAATAAATAACATATGTTACTAGTAGATATATCTTCTGACTATTTAATAAAATTTTATTAAATTTGATGTTAAAATTCAAAATGATGTTCGTTTAATTTAAAATAACTTTTCTATCATAAATTTTTGATATATTATATCATAAATTGGTGATAGAATGTAAATAGTATATGTTAGTAATAGATATATTTCTAAATTATTTAATACAAATTTATTAAATTTGATTTGAAAAGTTAAAACGACGTCATTTAATTTAAAACAAAAGTTTCATCGCAAATTTGTGATACATGCTATCACAAATTAGTGATAGAATCACAAATTTTCATCTTTATGTTAATGTTATAAATTGTTTAAATCTAATTTTAATTTCAATTATATTAAATTTTAGAATTTTAATTATAATTATAATTTTGTTAAAATGTTATAATTTCAAATCCAAATTTAATTTCAATGACGTTAAATATTATAATTACAAATCAAAATTTGATTTTAATTAAGTTAAATGTTATAATTATAATACTAATTTTAAATTCAATTACGTTAAATATAAAAATTTCGATTTCAATTCCAATTTTAATTATGTTAAAAATTATAATTTCACATATGATTTCAATTTTAATTGCGTTAAATATTATAATTTTAATTTCGATTACGTTAAATATTATAATTCCACTTCCAATTTTAATTTCAATTTCAAAGTTATAATTCTAAATCTAATTTTAATTTCAATTACGTTAAATGTTGTAATTCTAAATTCATATTTAATTTTAATTATGTTAAATATTATAATTTTGATTCCAATTTAATTTTAATTACGTTAAAAGTTATAATTCTGATTCCAATTCGAATTTCAATTACGTTAAAAGTTATAATTTTAAATCTTATTTTAATTTTAATTGCGTTAAATGTTATAATTCTAAATCTAATTTCAAATTCAATTATATTAAATATTATAATTCTAATTCCAATTTAATTTCAATTGCGTTAAAAGTTATAAATCTAAATCTAATTTCAATTTCAATTACGTTAAATGTTAATTCTAATTCTAATTCTAATTCCAATTCTAATTTTATTTAATTACGTTAAATGTTATAATTTCGAATCTAATTTCAATTTTAATTATGTTAATGTTGTAATTTCAAATTTGATTTTAATTTCAATTATGTTAAAAGTTATAATTCCGATTCTAATTTAATTTCAATTATGTTAAATATTATAACTCTAATTCAAATTCAAATTTCAATTATGTTAAAAGTTATTACTCCAAATTCGATTTCAATTCAATTACGTTAAATATAATAATTTCAATTTCAGTTAGTTAAATGTTATAATTTTGAATCCAATTTCAATTTTAATTACGTTAAATGTTATAATTTTACTTCTAATTTCAATTTTAATTACGTCAAATGTTATAATTTTACTTTCAATTTAATTTTAATTATATTAAATATTATAATTCTGAATCTTATTTTAATTTTAATTATGTTAAATACTATATTCCGATTTCAATTTAATTTTTATCAAGTTAAATGTTATAATTCTGTTTTCAATTATGTTAAATATTATAATTCTGTTTTTAATTATGTTAAATGTTATAATCTTAATTTTAATTTTAATTTCAATTACGTTAATTTAATGTGAATTGAGATAAAAAGTAGAATTAGAATTAGAATTGAGATTAGAATGAAAAATATAATTGAGATTAAAATAATATTTGGAATGGAAAATTAAGATTGAGGTTGGAATTATAATTTTATTGAACGGGCAATTTTATTGAAAATAAATTAATATATTTTATTATAATATTTTTCTAATACATATTCATATTATTTTGTTATAAATTTGTTAATTTGGCAATTTATTGAAACTAGTACCAAATGCCTAATTTTCCCCTTTCACGGCCAAACCCCTAACTCAAATTTCCTTATCTTTCCGATGAGAATCACGATGCCACGCCACGGATTGAGAACGTGAAGTTGCGACCGCTATCCTCGAGGCCACAGTATTACAGACGGAAGTCATCCTGAGACCCCAAGCCCTGACGCCAAGCTGCCTTCGATTCTATCTGTTGGATCTCAGGTAGCCGTCGATTGTTAGTCTTATTGTTGTCTCATGGTACTCTCATAACCATCTCTATTTATCATCTACTTTGTTAAACTTGATCTTTCAGATATGCCCATGATTTTCTTGTTACTTATGCACAAGATGTTTAAAATCTAGTATTTTCTGATCACACAGGGCTCCACTTTTTGAAGTACCTCAAAATGATTACTGAGAGTGTTTCTGTGCTGTTGAATGGGATCCAACTCATGCTAATTGGGTTGTACCTCAGGTGATAACTTTCACTGAGATACCCCTTATTATCTCATTTGCCTTCATATTTTTTTGTTTTAGGAAATGAAAATTGATTATATTAGATAGAAGAAATTTACAAGAGGGTGAACAAGCTATTTACAAGGACAATCTTTTCCAAGAAGCCTTAGGTTTGAAAAATGACTTAACAAAAATGTATCACTCAGCTCAAAAATTATAAAAGATTAGAGTTCCCCAAACCAAAATTTCAGCAAAAAATTCACCTTTCTAATCATGGCAAGAACTTGGCAAACACATACTATTTCACCTCACTAGATTGAAAATGAAAATGAGATGCTGTTTAAGCTTGCAAGATAAAAATTAATTATTAATATTTAACGCATAGGTTTTATTCGAATGGGTTCATCAGTTGAATCAATGAACTGGTGATTCAGATTTTAGGGATGGCTGATCTTTCAATTCAATAATATGTTGCTACATCATCTCAAATTTAAGAGTATGTTATGGAATGGTGGATGGTAGTAGTTCTTTCGTTATGAAGGCCATAAATTCTTGAGGAAATTAGTTCTTTCAAAGATCTGAAGTGGTCAATAGGTAATTATTTTGGATACGAGGGAAGAGAAAATGAGATTTGAGAAAAGAATTCAAGTTACATAATGGAAGGGAATGGGTAAATAGATGAAGTTTTTTGCAGGAAGAGAAGCCAAGCCAGAATTATATTGCAGTTGACTTTTAGAGAAGAAATTATTTAGAGATAGAAATCCAAGGCCATGTGGGCCTAGGAAGGGAACAGTTGTAGGAGGATCTTCCATAGCATTTGCCAATGGAAGAGGACAATTGAAATTTGATTGGTGAGTTGGAACTACTTGGGAATGTGATGGTGAGGCTAGTTGAATTGAAGGGGAAATTATCTGATACTTTTCAGAATAATAATTTAAGGAGGAGTTTCAACAACAATAATTTATGGGCTTAATTGGGCAGTCATTTGGGAGAAACAGTGAAGGTGGTCGGAAAGAAAATTTCTAGTAGATTAGATTGAAATGGCCAATTTTTTAGTGCAGTCCAGATAAGGCCCCAAACAGATATTTTATGGCATTTCCCAAGGTTGCCAACACATTACCAAAGAAGACCTGATGTGAGCATTTTATGAATTTCATGACAGAAATTATCAACTCAATCACTAATACTATTTTTATATGACTTATTTTCCAAACTAAAGACTGTTGAGATTCAGATTTTTATTTTTAAATTTCATTTTATCAGATGTTGCCTCCCAATAAGCTTTTGTCAGAGATTCAGATTATTATTATTTTTTTAATTTATGAGCGTGTGTGCATGCGTGATTTTGGTTGGGAAGTTGTGAAATTGTTTTTGCTTGATTTCTTTGTTTGTAACAGTTAGCCATTGTTTTCCTTTTGTTATTGTCAGTTGGTGTGTTTTTCAATCTTGTTATTTTTTCCAAGTACTTTGTATGCGCCATATATTTCTATTTAAATATCTTGGTTTATATATTTGTTCAGGAACTAGAAACAGATCAAGTTTTAAAGCAACTTAAGTGTATTGAGATGGTACATTTGACAATTCTCACCTTATTTGTTAGTTATATTACATAGAAAATAATAATAAAACTATAGAATGTGTAAGAACTACTTCCGATGTGATGTCTTATTTGTATTCATCCCTTTTAAGCAAATCATGCTATTTGATGATTTGTAATGTGATTTTTGGTAGGTAATGGTAAAAAATTTGGAGCAAGTGGTGTCAATGGTTCTGAACTCATTTCATGATCCCCGTCCTCGAGTGAGGTGGGCAGCCATTAATGCCATTGGGGAGTTGTCAGCAGACTTGGTTCCAGACTTGCAAAATCAATTCCATCAAAGGGTTCTGCCAGCACTATCTGCTGCTATGGACGATTTCCAGAATCCTCAAGTACACGTTAGTCAGACATGAACTTTATATGCTTTTATTGATTGATGTCTTCCTGCTTCCTGTGATGCTGATATTGTTACTGAGTTGCTAGTTTTTGCTTAACTTGTTCTTAATACCACATATGCCAATAATTATGTTTTTCTTTTTGCAGCCACGGAGGCTTCTTAAATCTACTTAATTTCCTTCTCAATGATAATAACTTGGTCACATTTGAGGTTTTCAATGATAATTTTCTCTCAACTGCTCCACTTTATTTATTTCCTTTTCACATAGTCATGTCACTTAAATTTAGAATAATTGGTGATACTAATTAACAAATTGAAGTACAGTGCATGATGATGATGAGGATGATAAGGAAGACAAAAATGGCATTCCCATTCTTGATGGCTTGGATTCTTTTTCCTTCCAATAACGGCATGCAGTTGTCTTCATTTTGAATATACATGGTATTTCAATTGCTCATCTGTCTAAATTTTAAATAAGACCACCTGCTGCCAAGTACTCGTTTGTATGGAGAGCAGAGAAGGCCCCTAGGAAATAGCAAAAGAAATTTAGGTGGAATAATTCTGAATATGTAAAAAGATTACAAGGACTTGAGTATATAGGTAAATATTTGTAGTTCCTGATGAAGTAATTGATTGAATTTGCATTAGAATGTATTACTTTCTATGATCAGTATCTAGTTTAACTAAAAATAGTGATTTGTCGTCTTCATAAAGACTGAACTAGATATTTCGGTCACGAATACACACTGGTTTGTATTTCTTTTCCCTTCTCCATTCACCAATTTATATTCCAAGCTCACTTTATTATTTCAAGCTAAAATTATTGGAACCCTGACTATGCTTTACTCGGTGACGGAGTAATTCAAAGTTTGCTTTGTCTATAGAACCCAAGAATGAGGCACTCTAATCCTATGCAGCCTATATAGCCAAACTTCACAGCAAGCATGTGGTTAGGTTAGTTGAGAGCATGTGCTACTCTATATATGTGTAACCGTCATGGACTTGACACTACTACTCTGTTCTTCCATCTTTGCTATTTGTTGCTATATGCCTTCAGTTTGTGTTAATCTAAGTGGAGCTGAATGAGCTTCCTTTTGCCTCGGGCTGGGTTGGAGACCTTAAGATCAATGGAACCTACATCTGGTCAAGTCACTCGAAAATGAAAATCACCAAATCTTGTGGTTCTTGTCTAATTGAAGGGGACAGAGTGACTGGATCAAAGTCCCCCTCTTTTTCTGAGAGTGATAAGAAGGCTTATACCAGTGGTTATCAAATTCATTTTGTAATGATTATGGTTGGCTGATTAAATGGTAAGTGCTTGTCACTGATAAAGTTTAAGTATCTGCTTGTAGTCTAAGTTTTTTTTTTTATTTCCAATGATTATGAGTTTGCACTAATTTTAATTAATTAATTGATCATATTATCTTTGACTTGTTTAGATTACAAGAATAGAGTATGTACACTCTTAAAGGATTTTGGCACAGGGACATAAAGCTTGATAACTTCCTCATGGGCCTTGGTCGTAAAGCAAATTAGGACCTCTCTACCAAAACAGTTCATTATATGGATCCTTTGGGAGGTTAAATATGTACCAACTTCCAGACCATTTTGAATAAGTGAGTTCCACAGATCAATATGTAAGTTCTTTTAAGTTCATTTATCTATATATGCGCTTTAAAATTACGTACAATCTATAATAGATATATTTCTTCTGCTTTATATGTTATTAATTCATGGGTAAGACAATATATTTTGAGGAGAAGACAGATGAGGTTTGTGTAGACTGGACATTTTTGTTTTTTCTAAGATATGAACTAGGTATATAACTTTTCCACTCAATATTTTGTATCTTACTCTAATTTATTTCTTAACTTTGTACTAGAACATAATAACTTAGAATTTCTTTTTCTTGAAGGTGGCACTAGAAGCATGTACAATTTGCCTCTGATACGTTGATCTCATTTGTTGGTTTAATGATGGAACTATGTTTACAGTGTACTGCTTATATCACTTGGAATTGTTTTTGAAGGTGGCCCTTGGAATTTTTGTTAGGTATTTATGTTTATAGCTTTAACTGTTGGAAGTTTCACCTATAAACTAAGTTGGATGTTAATTTTATATATTAATGTTGGAATTATAGTGAATATGTCATGTAATGGTGTTGTATATTGTTATAGTTTGTGATTATGATGTATTTTAGTTAATGGTTGTATAGTGCTATAGTTTATGATTATGGTGTATTTCAGCTGACAGATAAATGTTGGAATTATGGTTATTTGAATATTTAGATAATAATATTTTTGTCGAATATTTTAATTTTTGTAATATATATTTATATAACTAATATATTTATCTATTTATTTATATGAATATATGAAATAATTTAATATAAATATACAATTATAATTTAAATTCATGAAATCTACAAAATTGATAATAAAATACAATTAATGAAAATTGGCTTTCATCTAACACGAATTTGTCGCGCATTCGTGATACACATCTATCATGATTTGAGTCATTTATAACAATTATGTATTTTGATGAGGTCATTATTTTCGTGTGATGTCTGCCTTATGATGTCACACTTATATCATTAATTGTATTAGGTGCTAAATCAACATTTATGTCATTGTTCCTATAGATAATATTTGTCATATAATTTTTTACACGGATAATAAAAATTACAATTTAGTGATATTTTTTTATCACAAATTGAGGACATATGTTGGTGATTGAAAAATTTTATTATAAAATTTATTAATCACTGATTTGTGATAAAAGGCTTCTGTCACAGATTGCTTGAAGTGTGTTTTGGTAATAGAAAACTTCTATTATAAAACATAATTTATGATAACGAAATTTTATCACCAAAAACTTTTTCTTATAGTAGTGACACGAGTAAATTGTCACAAGTTGATAAGTAGCTTTTACGAGTTATCCCATCATATTGAATTAAAGGACAACAAAGTGAATCATTTCTTTGATTTTGTTTTTATTTTTCTGATATTCTAATGACTTGCGTCATTAAAATTTTGAATATTGGTAACAATGTTTTTCAATGTTATATTGATACATGAATCTTAGACAAGGGGTTTGGTGGATGTTTTATTTGATACGAAAAAAAGTCAAAATATCCTCATCATTGTAACTAAGAGTTGAATTTTTCACGATATCTTAATAAACAAGACATTATTAAAGTTTGATGTAAAAATTTAAATATAGAGTTGGTAGTTTTGATACGAAATCAAAATGATTCTCTTTTTAATTAAAAGGGATGATTTGTAGCATCAACAAATAAGAAAAATTAAAAGACCAATACAAGCATAGCAAATAATATAATATTATTAACAAACTAATAAACAAATAGGTACGGTGGATACTTCATTTGACATGAGTAAATTGTCCCAAACTGATAAGTAGCTTTTATGTGTTATTTCATCACATTGAATTAAAGGACATAACAAGTAAAGTGAATCATTTCTTTGACTTTGTTTCTATCTTGATATTTCTCATGATTCACGGCATTGAAATTTTTGAGTACTAATAACAATCACTTTTAATGCTACATTGACACATGAATCTTAGACAAAGGGCTGGTGGATGTTTTATTTGACACGAAAAAAAGTAAAAGTATCCTTGTCATTGTAAGTAAGAGTTAGATTTTTCACGGCTTCCTAGTAAATAAGGTATGATTAAAGTTTGATATAAAAATTTAAATATAGTTGACAATTTTTATAAGAAATTAAAATGATTCTCTTTTTAATTAAAAGGAAGGATTTGTAGCATCAACAAATAAGGAAAATTATAAGATAAATACAAGCATAACAAATAACATAATATTATTCACAAACTAGTAAACAAATAGGTATGGTTGATACTTCATTTGACATGAGTAAATTGTCACAAACGGATTGGTAACTTTTACGTGTTATTCCATCACATTAAATTAAAGAACACAATAAGAAGCAAAGTGAATTTTTTTTTTGACTTTGTTTCTATATTGACATTTCTCATGACTTAGTCGTTAAAATTTTGAGTACTGGTAACAACATCTTTCAATGATACATTGATAAATGAATCTAGTATTAGAAGCATGGTGGATGCTTTATTTGATATGAGAAAAAGTTAAAATACCTTTGTCATTGTAAGTAAGAGTTGGATGTTTTACGATTTCCTAGTAAATAAGACACAATTAAAGTTTGATGTACAAATTTAAATTCAAAGTAGGCAATTTTAATAAGAAATCAAAATGATTCTCTTTTTAAATAAAAAAATAGTTTGTAGCATCTAACAAATTACAAAATTGAAAGACTAGGGATGCAATGAGGCGGGGGCGGTGAGGTCTTTCTTGTACCCTACCCTATTTTTTTTTTTATTTTAAGCCTCATCCCACCCCATTCCTCATAAAAATTTAGTGGGGCAGGGATGGGAATCTCTATACGAGGAATGATTTTCCTATTCTCGTCCCATTTTCCATTTCTATTAATATCAAATATTAATTTATATTCATAAATTTTAATAATATAAAATTAATCTATATTATGATAAAATGTATCAAACTAACAAGTTAAAATAATATGATAATATCCTTCAATAATGTGAATAATAAATAAATTTTTTATGTAAACAAATAAAACAAAAAATTAAAAAAATTAGATCATATTCTAGTGTTGAGTATTGTTGATCTTCCTATTAATTACTTCATCTTCTCTCATTAAAGTTTTTGAGATTGAGACTTCAATCCTTAAAAAAAAATTATTTTTAGCTTCTTACTAATTTCTTTAAGATAATGTAATAAATAATTTAACACAATTAAACTTACAAGCAATTAGATTGAAGTTTATCTCTATTAGTATTTTCAATAAATGTGTGACATTAAGTTTTTGTAAAAGAACTTAAATCTAATTTTGATAATAAAAATAAACTAAATAGGAATTAGTTAATTAAAATCAAATAAAAGAAAAATTAATTTTTTTACAAATAATAAATAATTATATGTCATACCTTTAATTTTTTTCATAACCAACATTGAGCAAATATCAAAGCTTTTAATGTCTTTAGATGTAATCTGCTACAATAAGGACTTACAAATCTATCATTTGTACTAAATACAGATTCAGATGCTATTCAATTAATTTTGTTGTAGTTTTGAATGTTTTATTCGAAACAAGAGAGCAACTATGATGAGAGGATAAAGAGAGCAACTAAGCAAGTTTGATGAGAGTAAGAGAATAAAATTAATGATGGCTGATGGCTAAACTAAAAAATAAAAGTCTTTAATATTAGATTTTATGTTGTTTCGTTAAATATTTTTAGTTTTTATTTATATAATTATATTATTAAAATATTTATTAGTAACTTAGTTAAATACAAATTATAAAATTAAAAATCTGTAAACTATATAACTATAGACTAAAAATTATATTTAATATATTCATATAAAATGGGGCGCAGGGCAATGATAAGGTGTAAAGACTTAATTTCATTCCCGCTCCATTAATAATTTGGGGAATAATTTTTCCCCATACCCCATACTATTTTTACAAAACTTATCCTATCCCCACCCTATTCGGGGCTGACCCTATGAGGCCCTATCTCTGCAGGATATTTTACCATCCCTATGAAAGACAACTGCAAGTATAGCAAATTAACATAATATTGTTCATTAGCTGATAAACAAAATTGTATGATGGATGCTTTATTTGACATGAGTAAATTGTCACAAGCTTATAAGTAGCTTTTACAAGTTACTCCATAACATTAGATTAAAGGATATAATAAAAAGCAATAAGAATCCTTTCTTTTACTTTGTTTCTGTTTTGATATTACTCATGACTCACACCATTATAATTTTTGACTATTAGTAATAGCCTCATTCAAAAATGCATTGATACATGAATATAATCTTAAACAAATAGGTATGGTGGATGATTCATTTGAAAATAATAAAAGTTACAAAATAATAAGTAGCTTTTATGAGTTACTCCATCACATTGAAATAAAGGACCCAATAAGAAGCAAAATGAATCCTTTCTTTGACATTTTTCTATCTTGATATTTTTCATTACTCCATCACACTGACAATAGCCTCTGTTTATACTGCATTGATATATGAAATTTAGACAAGGGATGTAGTTGATGCTTTATTTGATATGAGTAAAAGTCAAAGTAACTTTGACATTGCAGCCAGGTGTTGGATTTTCAAGATTTCCTATTAGAAAAGACATGATTGAAGTTGATATAAGATTTAAATATAGAGTTAGCAATTTTAATAAGATGTCAAAATGATTTTCTTTTTAATGAAAAGTTTGTAGCTTCAACCAACAAAACAAATTAGAAGACTAATGCAAGCATACAAATTAACATAATATTACACAAAACCTAATAGACAAATGACATGGTGAATGCTTCATTTGAAACGAATAAAATGTTCACAAACTGATAGGTAGTTTTTACGAGTTGTTGCATCATATTGAATTAGAGGTCCTAATAAGAAACAAAGTGAATTCTTTCTTTGCATTTGGATCTATCTTAGGTGTGGTGGATGCTTCATTTGATATGAGTAAAAGTTAAAATAGCCTTGTTTAGGGATGACTTTAGAAATTTGGAGCCGTAGGCAAACCTAACATTTGGGGCCTAATGAGATTTTTTAAAGTCTTTTCAATATAAAATACAAATTTATAATAAAAATTATTTATTTAAAATTTCCTTTCTAACTATTTAAGATACTAAATTACTAACTTTTGATTGCATTTTCCACTAGATTTAGATACTAACTTTTTAAGACAGGCGAAGCTTTAATAGCAAAGCTATGGGTTTTAACAAGCAAAGACATAGGCCCTGAGTTGAATGAAACAAATAAGAGAAAAAGAAAAGCTGAGAAGCTTGTGTATTATGTTAAATGAATAGTTAATCCTGATTACAATGAGATATCAAGCCTACTTATAGACTGTAAAACTCTATACAAAACCTAGTTTAACAAGGAAAAGAATCCTAATGTAACAAAACTTCCTATAATGTACAAATTCTTAAATAGGACACAAGACATAATTGGGCCAAAATCCTAAAACAGAAAAGCCCATTGGGTACTTTTTAGGCCGACGTCAACAATACCCCCTGCAAGTCGATTAAAAAGATGATTTTTATCAAGGCTTGCACCTTTAGCCAGCCAAATTGCCAGATGTCAATCTAGGTCCCTCTGGGTCCATTAGGTTGCCTAGCTTCAATCAAGGACTTTCTAATCGCCCAACTTCAATCAAAGACTATCTGATATCCCAAATTCATTCAAGGACTATCTAATAGCCCAGATTCATTCAAGGACTATCTAGTTGCTTGGATTCATTCTCTTGAAAATTGCTAAGCTAAAGTCCCCTTCATCATTTCGATGCTTCAGGCTTCTAGTCAATTCGCCCATAACATCTTATCTTCCAGTGATTGCCCAACATCCACCTAGCCTCTAAAAATTACCTATCAACCATTACTGGTGGAAAATGGCCATTATTACCCCTAATTTCCCTCATTTAAAATTCCATTAATTTTCTAGGTGGAAAATAGCTCTAGGCATCTTGATAGACTTTTAATCATTCATGGCCCCTTTCAGAGGCAAGAAATCACCTTAGGTTCAAGGAGATTTTATCATTTACCCTCGAAGTCATTAATCACATTCATTTAATCCTTTTAATTTGCATGAAAATCGTCCTGAATGAATCTTTGTCTCTAAACCATCCATCAAAGTCTTATAGTGAAATCGCCCGAGCATGTGACGTTGCTCATTCATCTCTAAAAACCACCCGTTACTTAGTGAAAACATCTAAATTGACTAAAAAATGGCTAAACTATTGAAGAGTGACTTTTCATTTTAACTACCCTTGGAAACTATAAAAAATGACCGCCTTCATTTGTTTTTACTTTCACCTTTACTTTAAAGCACTCATATTCTCTCAACTGTCTCAAAGTAAACTTCAACTAGCTCTTCAACCTTTAAGAAACGTTTTCAATCTTCAAAGAAAATTTCTCAAATTTTACTTTTTGATCTTCAACTTACTGTATTTTTACTTTAAAACTTGTTTTAATTTTAAACTTTGATTTGTAGTAATCGCAATGGCCTCAAAATCAACCAATATTGCTCTCTCCACTGAAGCTAATGACACTCTCCTCAATGTCGCCACCCAAGTACTCTCATACTTAGCTGATCACTTAGGTTATATCTATTGAAATTTGTGCTCATGTGCTATCTCAATTTTGTATGAATATTGTAATTTTATACCTATATAATAAATAAATATTTCATTAATCGCTAATTAATTAATTTTATTAAGGTAAGATACTTATAAAATTTAGGACATTATATTGATTTGAATGAGTTCAGATTAGGTTTAAAGAGTTAGAACCTTGTCTGAAATAGGACAAAGACATGAGAATATAATAACAATGATATAGTTGCAAAAATTTGCAAGTGTTACTAGGAAATGTTATTGTGCAAGTATGTTCTCGAATTATAAGTTCCTGATCTATTTTCACCGACGTAGGGTCTATCGAGTGGAACTGATTTATATGGATCAATGTATATCTATATTTGGATCATCTAGATGGTTAATCTTAGCAGACCATGCGCTTAGTAGAAGCTCGTATAGATATACAAGTATTCAGTAAGGGCTGGATACTGAACAAGACTCAATGAAGACCTCCAATAGATATTCTATAAAAATGTCAATAGAGGGTCTTCTCGAGTTAAGTAGTATTCGTGGTCTTTTGACCTGAGCACCATGGTGAGCTTGTGAGTGATTTTCTATACTTAGGTTTTACACATGTCAGAGACTTTTCATGGTCTGATCGCTGGGTGTCGCTGGGTATGGTTCGATGATTATAGAGTCTGGTGTGTGTGGATATAAGATTTGTCAGCTTATATGGGCGAGTTTAATATCCTGTTGCTCTAAAGTTATATTCTAGGAAGTTTTGTGGCCATAATTATTTAACCCGGGAAAGAATTTCCCATGGTATAAACAATATCGTAAAGTAGTTTGTGGATATTATTTATTAGAATATGAATCGAGGAGATACGTTTATGGTTGAGCTAAGGGGACTTGACGGTGTTGATCTATGTCTCTGCTTTTCCAGGATATATATAGCAGATGAATTGTATGAATATGAATTAACCTCAACTTGTATGGTTTAACTAGCCATTTTTCTATTATCCATAACGTGTGTATGTGTGGGACATTGGTTATGAACCTATCAAAATATTCTGTGAGACAAAATAAGTGTGAACCTAGGGAGTCTCACTATATGAAGTGTACTCGTTAAGCACACGTGGGTAGTGCACCGGATCAAATTGGTCGATCTGGGAAGTTTTCATAAAATGTGAATTTATTTCAGGGTCACTCGGAGAGTAGCTAAAATTTAAGTGTTAAACCTAAAATTGTGCCAAGTGAGACTTAACACTTTTATCTACATAGTGTATATCTCAAATTGTTCTAATAATTTGTATGGGTACTGAATTTGGCATTGGTGAATATAGCAACCATTTAAATGAAAATTATTATTATTTTATTTAAATTAAATTAATCGGCCATTTATTTATTTCAGAATCTCTCGGGGAGTAGTTAAGTTTTAAGTGTTAAACTTAGAATTGTGCCAAGTAAGACTTGACATTTTTATCTACCTAGTGTATATTTTAAATTGTGCCAATAATTTGTATGGGTGTTGAATAGGGCATCAGTTGACAAAACTATTAACTAAATAAAATAATTATTGTTTCAATTTACCATTCAGCCATTAATCTAAATCAAATAAATTGGATTCATTTAATTTAGTCTTGACATTTGTTTAAAGTTTATTGGATGAAATAATGGCAATGGAAATATGTTCATTTATAATTGGCTGAATGAGATAACAATGGGTACTTGTTCCACTTTTATTGGCTAGAAGACAATTGGAATAAGTGAGATTGAATTTGATTCATTCTTAAAGGTTTAGGTGGTATGCCATTAATATTTCAAATGCCACCAATTTCACTCTTGAGTGGCCAATGAAAGCAAACACCATATTAAGCAATTCAATTGCCTCGTCATGCCAGAATAAGTGGCAACCAAGGCATTTTTCATTGGCTGAATTTTAGGCAAGTTTGCCTATATATATATTTGGCGGCTGAGAGAAATGGATGAGAATTTGGAGTGAATTGCTTCTTTTTTTTAAATATTAAGAGTTAACCTTATATCCGAGAGACAATAATATATTAGAAGTAAGAGTTACTTTAAATATTCAAAGGGAAAGCTACTAGTCTAACTTGAGGAAGCACACCTTATCCACAACTAGACTTGTTCACAAGCATGCTTCAATGTTGAGTCTTCTAATCTTATTAGTGTAATGAGATAATGTAATGTTATCTTTCTGTTGCATTTCATATGAGACATATGATATTTAAATTGTTTAAAATATAAACATTCACCCATAGCATGGCACACACGCACACAATACCAATAAAAATTGTTATCAGAGCACTCTGTTATGTGCTGTTTGTGCATATATTATAGTGTATGTGGCATACTTTGATTTTTCAATGCTATTGACTATCTGTTTTAAGTGTTGAAAAAAATTCATAATCGGAACGTAGCTGAAAGGGATGCCGCAGCGATGTAGGCTGAGTGCCAGACGCTAAGGTAAAGACCCTAGCACTGCAGCGTGTTTAGGTTGGTCCGCGACACTAGAGGCTGGGCCTTCAATGTCATAGTTCCTAAAACTTAAGAAAGCTGTTATTACGCCAGTTACTCAAAATGTTTATATTTAAAGAGTTTAAAAATAAATGGTTTATTTTTTAATTTTTAATTGTTATAAATGTGATAAATATTGTAGGCTATTTGTTTATACTGGTAACCACAATGGAAGCCCTACTGGTGGGGTTAGTTGTGTTTGCACAAAACAAATGTGTGATTGGAAATCATAGTTTGATGAGACGATGATAGAATTAAGTAATCTCTCTTAATTAGATTAAATAGTGTACTATTATGAGATAATGTTACACATTGATACCGTATTAGTTCTTTTCAATATTGCTAAAGCGTTAGGGATTTGGTTGGTGTGATTTTGACTATGTCGATTAAACATGAGATGAGGCAAATATATGAGAATGTATTGCCCAATATTGCTAAAGCTTGAGGTAGTATCAGTAACATATATTTGATTAAGTTAATTTGAAATATACTTATCCAATATTGCTAAAGGGTGAGGATAAGGTGTATTTAGGATCAGTGATAAGAGTTGCATGAGATATAATTAACAAGAGTTATTTATCTTTTAGATTTTACAATGGCCAATATTGTTAAAGCGTGAGGCCAGAGTAAAATGCCAATAGGGTCTACTTCTTGCTGTACTATTTAATGAGTTTAAATTATTGTTCTCCTTTTTTAAGAGATTTAGAGGATTATGTAAAGCACTGATAGGGTGTTTTTAAATTTAGAAATGTATAATTTGATTATATCTTTAATCTAAAATAAAAATTAGCGATTAAAATATTTATTTTTCGCTCTTTTATTTTCTCTTGTAAAGATAAAATGGCCCCATCTAATCCGTTGGCACGCATATTAGATGTGAACGAACTTAAAGGCACAAAAAACTATAAAGACTGGTTGATGAATCTGAAAATTGTTCTCGATTCTGAAAACCTTAGATATGTGATAGATCAGCACTTGCTCTCAAGAACTTCTGATAAAGCCACCTCAGAAGAGTGAGTGACTTATAAAAAATGGCTAGATGATGATTTAAAATTTAAATCTTACATCATTGCCTCTATGTCTACAGGTTTACAAAGAGAGCATGCCTATATAGGTGATACATTTAGCATTATGCTAAATTTAAAGGAGTTATTTGGCGACCATCCTCAGGTTGAGACATATAGGGTTGCTAAATCACTTTTTTAGTGTAGACTTTCTGAGGGTAGTTCAGTGAGTCTTCAATATAATTTCTATAATTAAGAGTTTGGAGACAAATGACATTACACTGAATAAATATCTAGGGAATATCTTGATTCTCCAGTCGCTTCCAGGGTCTTTCAAACAGCTCATAATGAATTTTTATATGCAAAGAATGACCCTGTCTTATGCTGATCTTTATAATATGTTGAAGATAACAGAAAAGGACATGAATAAGGTAGGATCATCCCTCTTTATTTAGGGTGCTTCATCTTCTACTCCTAAGACTTCTGGGAAGTCTAAAGGAAAGAATAAAAAGAAGGTGAGGCAAACACCTAGCATTGGTCCTCAAAGGCAAACTTTATCCAAACCACAAAAGATTCTTTGCTTCATTAAAGAAGACTCCCTCGGGTATATGTTTATTTATTATTGAATTTTTTTAGCATATGGTGCTAATTGTGACTGGGTATTAGATACTATTTGTCATTCTTACATCTACAATATGTTGTAAGATCTGAGAGAAGTTAGATTGTTGCAGCTTAGTGAGATTCAACTTTGTGTTGGAAATAGATATTTCCTTTAGGTTGAGGCTGTAGGACATTTTGATTTACATCTCTCATGTAATAGAACTATAGTGTAGTATAATTGTCTTTATATACCTAGTATTTTGAGACAGATAATATCCATACCTGTACTTGACAGTAAGGGTCATCATATGTATATATATGAAATTGTTCCTTATGTTTATATGATATGTATAATATTTTGATAGCTGATTGTCAGTTAATTAATGGCCATTATGTATTGAATACAAGACAAAATATCATGAATATACAAGTGAACATAGGTAGTAGTTCGAGAACTTTAAATGAAACAGAATTGTTGCATATAAGATTGGGTTATATAGGCGTTAGACGCCTATCTCGTCTGGTTAAAGATAGTGGAATACTTAATTTGAATATAGAACCTTATCCAGTTTATAAATCACATATTCAAGAAAAAATGACCAAATCTCCCTTTACTGGTGTTAGACACTGTTTCACTAGTTTATTGGAACTTATACATAGTGATGTATATGATCGAATGAATCACGCTGCTATGGGTGGATTTTAATACTTTGTAACCTTTATCGATGATTTTTCACGATATGGTTATATGTTTCTTATGAGACACAACTCTGAAACCTTTAAAAACTTCAAGGATGTTAGACTTGAAGTAGAGAAACAAATCAGTATATATTTCAAATGCCTTTGATCAGATCGAAGCAATGAATACATAGGTAGTGAATTTCTAAATTACTTAAAGGAGAATAGGATTTTCACTCAGTATAGTCCTCAAGCTACTTTGTAGCATAATGATGTTTCGGATAAGAGGAATCAGACTTTATTAGATATGGTCTGATCAATGAAGAGCTTCACCGATCTCCTTTAATAGATCTCCCTGAATATCTTTGGGACTATGCTCTACAAACTGCTGCTCATATATTAAAGAGAGTTTTGTCTAAAGCCATTCCCTCCACTTCCTATGAGATATGGACTAGAAGGAATCTGGGTCTTAAATATTTTTAAGATTTAGGGCTGTCTTGCTTATGTATGAGTTACACAATATGATAAATTTGCACCTAAAGGGTACAAGTATCAGCTTATTTGTTATCCTATGAACTTAATGGGATACTAGTTCTATGATCTCGAGGAACGAAATGTGTTCTTTGCTCAAAATGCTACTTTTCTAAAGAAAGTGTTTCTCATGGATCATGGTGATTATACAAAGATTGATGTCCATGAAGTCAATCAGAATGAACTAGAGATAGAACCAGAGGTTTAATTGAGAAAATTACCTTTTACACACCCTCTATTTAGGTCACAAAGGATATTGAGACAACTTGAAAGATATGGTATGATACATGAAGGTACCTCTCAGGTTTTATTAGTTGAAGAAAATGATCATTTAACATACAAAGAGGCAATATTAGATATTGATTTGGGAAAATGGCAAGATTCCATGAAATTCAAAATTGACTTTATGTATCAAAACCAAGTTTAGGACTTAGTTGAGCTTTCTAAAAGAATAGTTCCTATTAGTTGCAAATGGGTTTACAAGTGTAAGCGTGGGCCTGATAAGAATATAGATACGTTCAAGGCCTGTCTAGTATAAGAAGGTTATACTCAACTATATGGGATCGATTTTGAGAAAACCTTTGCACCAGTGGTAATGCTTAAGTAAATCAGGATATTATTGGCAATTGCTACGTACTATGACTTTGAAATATGATAGATGGATATAAAGACTGTGTTCCTGAATGGATATCTTGAGGAAGAGATATTCATGGAATAGCTTAAAGGTTTTGCATCCAGTGTTTCTTTTGGTTTTGTATTTACACTGAAGAAGTCCATTTTTGGACTTAAGTAGGCTTCCCGAAGCGGAAATCTTTATTTTGATTAGGCAATCAGAGGGTCTGGTTTCATGAAAAAAGAAGATGAGCCATGTGTATATAAAAAAGTCAGTAGAAGCATAATTGTCTTTTTAATTCTTTACGTGGATGATATACTGATCATTAGGAATGATATCGGTATGTTATAGTCAATAAAAAATTACCTAAGTAAGAATTTTTCCATTAAATATTTAGGAGAGGCCTCTTATATACTGACCATAAAGCTTTATAGAGATAGAGCTAGGAAACTGATAGAACTCTCCCAATCTTCGTACATTGATAATGTCTTGAAAAGGTAAAGTTTTAGTAACTGTAAGACAATTAATATACCTTTTGAGACATGACATTCATCTTTAGAGGAAGATGTGTCCTCAGAAGGAAGATGAAAGGGTTAGAATGTCTAACATTCCTTATGCATCAGTTGTTAGAAGCTTGATGTATGTCATAATGTGCACGAGACCTGACATCAGTATGACTATAAGTGTTACGAGCCGGTACTAGTCTGAATCAGGTGATAGCCATTGGATGGCAATCAAATATGTCCTTAAATACCTTAAGGGTACAAAGGACAAGTTTCTTAAATATGAAAAAAATGACTTACAGGTAAGAAGATATACTGACTCACACTTTTAGTCTGATCTGAATGATAGTCTACATCTAGATATATGTTTATTCTTAATGGTGTTGCCATAAGTTAGAAGAGTGTCAAAGGGGGATCCACAGCTGATTCTACTATAGAGGCAGAATATATTGCAGCTTCAGAAGCAGCAAAAGAAGCGGTATGGATCAAGAACTTTATCACTGAACTTGATATAGTCCCAATTTTCATAGATCCTATCCTATTATATTGCGACACCAACGGCGCCATTGTACAAGAAAAATAACCAAGTGCACACTATAGATTTAAACATGTAGAGAGAAAATACCACATTATTAGAGAGATCTTGGCTCGAGAAGATGTTGTATTTTATAGAGTGGATTTTTTAAATAATATAACAAACCCATTCACTAAGGCCTTAACTGCAAAGATGTTTGAGAAACACGTAGAGTCGTTAGGTATTAGATACCACTACGAATGTCACGAGAGCAAGTGAAAGTTGTTATGATTTGTGCTCATGTGCCATCTCAATTTTGTATGAATATTGTAATTTCATACTTATGTAATAAATAAATGTTTCATTAATTGCTAATTAATTAATTTTATTAAGGTAAGATACTTATAATATTTTGGACATTATATTGATCTGAATAAGTTCAGATCAGGTTTAAAGAGTTAGAACCTTATTTGAAATGGGATAAAGACCTAAAAATATACTAATAATGATATAGTTGCAAAGAGTTTCAAGCATTGCTAGAAAATGTCATTGTACAAGTATGTTCTCGAATTATATGTTTCTGATCTATTTTCATCGATATAGGATTTGTCGAGTGGAACTGATTTATGTGGATCAATGTATATCTATATTTGGATCATCTAGATAGTTAATCTTAGTAGCCATACACTTAGTGGAAGCTCGTATAGATATACAGGTATTTAGTAAGGACTGGATACTGAACAAGACTCAATGATGACCTTTAATAGATATCCCATAAAACCGTCAATTGAGGGTTTTCTCAAGTTGAGTAGCATTCATGTTCCTTTGACCTAAGCATCATCGTGGGCTTGTGAGTGATCCTCCATACTTTGGTTTCACACATGTCAAAGACCTTTCATGGTCTGTTCATTGTGTGTTACTAGGTATGGTCTGATGCTTATGGAGTTCGGTGTGTGTAGACATAGGATCCGTTAATTCATATAGGTGAGTGTAATATCCTGTTGCTCCAAGGTTGTATTCTAGGAAGTCTCATGGCCATAAGCATTTAACCTAGGAAAGAGTTTCCATGGTATAAATAATATCGTAAAGTAGTTTGTGGATATTATTTATCAGAATATAAATTGAGGAGATAAGTTTATTATTGAGCTAAGGAGACTTGACAGTGTTAATCTATATCTCCGCTCTTCCAGGATATATATGGCGGATGGATTGGACGAATATGGATTTGTTAGGGTATGTGCTTACGCGCTATCCCAGTTTGTATGAATATTTAATTTGTAATATTTATACAATGCATATTTTATTAAATCACTAAGAACCTTTATTAAAATGGTAATTAAGCTTGTAACATTATAGACATGATATGATCTGAATAAGTTCATATCTGGTTTAAAGAATGTTAGACCAGTGCTAAGAGTTAGCAACGCTGATAGTTATAAATGTTAAAAGTTAGCAGGTTATAATAGTCAGCGAGATCTAGAGAGTTAGAACTTAATCAATAATGTGACAAAGACCTGAAAATCTACTAGTAATGACATAGTTGCAAAGAGTTGCAATAGAAACTAAGAAATGTCATTATGGAAGTATCTTCTCAAATAAAGAGTTCTTGATCTACGTTCACCAATGAGGGTCTATCGGTGATACACATAGATTAGTGTATGTCTATATCTGTATTGTACAGATGGTTATTCTTAGTTAACCATGAGCTTGGTTGAAGTTCATATAGACATACAGGTATTCAGTTAGGACTGGATATTGAACAGACTCACGAGGAGCCCAATAGATATCCTATGAAACCGTCAAAGGAAGGTCTTCTCGAGTTGTGTAGTATTTGTGGTCCTTCGACCTGAGCGCCATGGTGGGCTTGTGGGAGATCCACCATACTTTGGTTCCACGTATGTCAGAGACCTTTCATGGTCTGACCGCTACATGTCGTTGGGTATGGTCCGATGCTCATGGAGCTCGGTGTGCGTAGATATGGAATCCGTCAGCTTACATAGATAGGTTGTATATCCGATACTTCGAGATTGTATCTTGTAAAGTCTTATGGCCGTAAGCAATCAACCTGGGAAAAGAGTTTCCTATAGGTTTAAACATTATAGTAAAAGTGTTTGCGTATATTGTTAATTAAGATACGAATCTGGAGATAAAGTAAATGGATGAAATTATCGGGATTTGATGGTAATAATCTATATCCCGTTCATCCAGGATAGAATGACGGAAGGATTATACGAATATGGAGTAACCTCAACATGTATGGTCTAACGCGCTAATTTGTAATATCCGTAACGTGTGCGTGGGGTATCGATCACGAACTTATGGAATAGTTCCATTTGACGAATCGGGCGTGGACCTAGGGAGTCCCAATATGAAATGTACTCTTTGAGCACTTGGGCAGCGTACCGTATTGAATAGTTCAATACAGTAAAATTCAGCAATTTACTAAGGTTACATTAACTAAAGTATATGGTCAGATGGTGGGACCCACTTTAGGTTAACTTGGTAACCGAGTAAGGACATAATTATAATTTCACTTGATAATTATTTAATTGTTAAATAATTCAAATAAATATTTATTTATTTAATTATTGAATAAATAATTTAAGTTTAACTAAGGTTAAGAGTTAACCATTTAGTTAAGTTAGATTAACTATACTTAATGGTTAAGTAAAAGTTAACCTAACCATGGTTAAGTTAGTTAACTATGGTTAAAATATTTAAATGTTCTTTAACTTAACTAAAGTTAAGTGTTAACTATAGTTAGAATATTTTTTTTTTAATCTAACTAAAGTTAAGAGTTAACTATGATTAGGTTAGGTTAAATTCAAATTGAAATTAAGTGAAATTAAATGTAATGAAATTAAATTAAATTCATTTGTATAAATAAGACAAATGTAAATTGATTTCATAAGTTTTTGTTAATTTGATTTTGCAAAAATTAGGTCAGCCATTTCAAAGAGAGAAAAGACAAATTGTTTTCTAATTAATGGATTCAAGAGTTGAATTCATTATTTTCTTTTAAGGCATAAAACCAATTTAGCAAAATAGGTTTTGATTAATTATTAATCAAAAAGGAAAAATCAAGAACATAAGTTTAAGTGGTTAAACTTCTGCTGGATCAAAGGCTGTCTTTCTAGATAATCAAACCTACCATTGTTGATTACTAGAATTGATCAAAGACAACATTTTGGTGGACTTCAACAATCTCCATCCAAAGGCTTCAAGGGTTATTTCTCAATTTCGTTTCTGTTAATTCTATTAATATATTTTGATTGTGTTTACTGCAATGTTTTAAGCTTCCGCTACTTCATTATATGTATGAGATATGTATATATTGTTGTTAAACACAAGACCCACATGCAAACACCCTAGAATGAACAACTCCCAATAGGATTAACCTTAACTTGTATGGTTTAACTAGACATTTTTCTATTATCCATAACGAGTGTGTGTAGGGGGCATCGATTATGAACTTACGAAAATGTTCCGTAAGATAAAATAGGTGTGAACCTACGGAGTCTCACTATATAAAGTGTACTCGTTGAGCACATGAGTAGTGTACCAGAGAAAATTATTCGATCTGGAAAGTTTACAGAAAATATGAATTTATTTCACGTTCTCTCGGTGAGTAGTTGAGGTTTAAGTGTTAAACCTAAGATTGTGCCAAGTGAGACTTGACACTTTTATCTACCTAGTGTATACATCAAATTGTTCTAATAATTTGTAAGGAAACTAAATTTAGCATTGGTGGATGTAGCTACCATTTAAATGAAATAATAATTGTTTTATTTAAATTAAATCAATCGACTATTTATTTATTTTAGGGCCTGTCAGGGAGTAACTAAGATTTAAGTGTTAAAACGGATTATGCCAAGTGAGACTTGACACTTTTATCTACCTAGTGTATGTCTTAAATTTTACAAATAATTTGTATGTGCAATAAATAGGGTATTGGTAGATGAAGCTATTAAGTAAATAAAACAATTGTTGTTTCAATTTACCAGTCGGCCATTAGTCTAAATCAAATGGATTCATTTGATTTAGTCTTGACATTCATTTAAATTTTATTGGATCAAATAATGTCAATGGAAACATGTTCATTTATAATTAGTTGAATAAGATAATAATGGGTACTTGTTGCACTTTTATTGGCCAGAAGACAATTGAAATAATATGAAGTTGAATTTGATTCGATCTTAAAGATTGAGGTGACATGTTGTTAATATTTCAAATGCCACTAATTTCACTCTTAAGTGGCCAACGAAAGCAAGTAGCATATTAAGCAAGTCAATTGCCTCGTATACTAGAACAAGTAGCAACCAAGGCAATTTTTCTTTGGCTAAATGCAAGGTAAGTTTGCCTATATATATGTATATATATTTAGTGGCCGAGAAAAATGGATGAGACTTTGGAGTAAATTGATTTTGTTTTTTTGTTTTGAAAGGTTAAGAGTTAACTTTATACTCAAGAGACAGTAATATATTAGAAGTAAGAGTTACTTCAAATATTTAAAGGGAAAGCTACTAGTTTAGCTTGAGGAAGCCCATCTCATCCACTACTAGACTTGTTCACAAGTAAGCTTCAATGGTAAGTCTCCTAATCTTATTAGTGTATTGAGATAATATAATATAATATTTCTACTGTGTTGTATATAAGACATTTGATATTTAAATTATTTAAAATGCACACATTCACCCCTAGCACGGTGCACACAACACCAATAATATATTAGGTTCATATGAATCATCCATCATAATAGACTACCTTAATTTCTTCCTAGCCCATATCAAAGATCCAATTATATTTAGTCAGGAACTTGACATATCCATCTAGTCAACCTCAAAATCGATCTAATCTTGGCCAAAATTAACTAATGATTTTAGTGGTTGGTTAAATTGCTTATAGAAACACTTTGCTTCCACCTAGAAATTGACTGTGATCTATTATCTCGTCCAGTTGTCTAGGTACCAAATACCCTTGCACAATGACTTAATTTTAGTCACCCTACTCTTTTAGTCTTGGGCGAGTAATTGCTTCTGTTTTAGATTTGTGTACATGTCGTACACCCTATATGATTTAGCAGTTCTTTTTAACTTACTAGTTTATGGGGTTGAAATAAACTTTGATTTAGTAGTAAGTGAGGTCGATTTATATTTTTTTCAGGGCTGAATTCAGCTTTGAAAAATTTATGAGTATCTTTAAGGATCGTCCAAACTTAAAGGACTAAGCATATTGCCTTTCTTTTTTATTGGCTATGTAAATATGGCTTATGTCCTATTTCACAACAAAAAAAAAATCACTAGGGAATATTGAAAGTTGCATTCGCCTTAGCTGATGGCACCTCATTAGCTCTAAGACCATTTTCTTATCTCATTTGTACAATAGTCTATTTGAATTTTTTTCCTTTTAAGGATGAGTTGACCTTTCCAAATGCTGGGGTTCCCTTATAGATTCTTTACTTTTGGATATCGGTATACTTTTCTTCTTTATTCAAAGTAACCTCTTAGCTTGATGAAATCAGCTTAGATGTTACGCTCTTTGCCTCATTCAGTGGCAGATCAAGGACCTTAGTTTCAAGAAATTCTTCTATTTTTATTATACTACACCCTCTTTAGATGACCAATCTTTTTATCATTTTAGGCCAGCTCTTTTTAGCCCTGTATGGACTAGATGATCTTAACAACAAATGTGGAACATAGATTTATCATTCTCAGTGGGTAAGTCACCAGTTTGGGTTTGTCCAAGCTGTTCCACACCCTAACCCTTTTTCTGCTAACCAAAAATTTAAGGGTAGGGTAGTATTTAGACAATATTTAGACAATCCTTTTTTATAGATGAAACCACTAAAGTCTTTAATCTCCTTATGAGATCGCTTTAGTTGATTAGTTTTCCTATATCACTTAGTTGCCTAAGCATTTTACCCTCCCTTTAGATGAAACCATTTTTTGCTACCATTTTGAGAATACTAACACTAGTACTGGTTATAGATCTACCAGAAGAAATCAAAGGGTAATATAATCCAAGAGATTCTTAATTTTGAGTATAATTGTAATAAGTTAAAATAAATGAAGATTTTGTGTCGCTAAAGAAAAAGAAAGCTTATCTTAAAACATAGATGGTCGCTTATCTTAAAACATAGATGGTCGGTCGTGAAAAGCCAAACTCAATGAGTTCACTCAGGCAACCTTTGGTTTAGGGAGGTGTTTTTTGAGTGACCATTTGTGGATCCAAGACTCCTAATTCCAATGGCTAAGTTCAGTATAGTTGGCAATATTTGAAAAAAGAGAAACAAATCAGCTTATGTGGACCAATTTTTATCTTGACAAATATAATAAACCTATTTTTAACCCTAAATCAGTCAAGATCGTTGGCGATACGAGCCGACAAGGTATTAAAATTAAACATTTTCTTATACTTCTAATTTTTGACACTTAATTTCTTTGTTATTTTATGCAAAGGCAATTCCTACAACATTGGACGCCTCACTTGTAGACGCAGAAGAGATTGCTCCACCAAATAAATTGAGTAAAGGTAACAAGAAAAAATTGCCTTTATAACTTTTCTTTGTCTTATCTTCCCTTAGAATCTCCTGAACTTATTTGTCTATTTTTTAGACAACTACATAGAAGCCTTAGTGCATCAAAATCATTTATTCAAACTTCTTCTAAAGAGTTGACTACTTCTCATTAGTCAACGACCTCTTTACCATTGGCCACCTTAACCAGTAAATTGCCTCAATATACTACTACAGATCCAATCACTCTAGAACTAAGGCATTCTTAAATATACAAAACATCACCTAGGGTCTCAATCCCTTACAGATCGACTCCGATGGGCAAGCTAGCAAGTAAGAAGCCTCACATTTAGTTAGAGTTACTTTCTACTGTAGATGTCCATACCATGTTGCTAGATGAGTTCTCTGACGAAAGTGAGGACGCAATTTCCCTATTTCTTGATAAAGATTCAATTTCTCTAACCTTGAATGTGCAATCTGAAGTGATAGAAACCATTCATCAATTAAAGGCACTCAAAGGGAAAATGACCGACTTACTTCTAGATGATCGTCAAGTGATAAAGGTGAATAGGAAGTTAAAATATGTTTCTGATAATGCTTCAAGCAACTTTATGTTGGTTAGCTTGAAGAGGCAATTGGATAAGTTTGTAGTTGCCGTCACCAATCTTGTAAAAAAGAAGCAATCGACCGTTGGTATTATCAATGAGGCAGAAACGAAAACTGAGGTGAAAGTCGCAGTCAATCGCCTAGAAGTGCAACTAATATCAAAAGTAAGGGAACTAGGTGACCAGACCAAGATGGCAAAGGAGAGGATCAAGGCTCTGGAGGCCAAGTTGCCTGAGCTAAGCAAAGTTGAGGCGATATGCACAGAAAGGTCTCGAGCTTTAAGGCAACAAGTTTTAGAAAATCGCCATAAAAAGGCTGTTTTAAAAAAAAGCCTCAAACCAAAAATTGAGATCGTGCCGAAGGCTGAGGCGAACATGAAGGCGGTCGACTCTTAAGTGGTCAAAATTTTTAAGTTTTTTGAAAAAATGTAATTGGCCTAAAAGCCTTCATTTATGTTGGAGATAGTGATTATATGCCATTCTTATATATAGTAAACATGTCAATAATAATCATTAATACATAATTATATGATAAGAAGCTTGTAACATTTCAGACATTATAGATCTAAATGAGTTTAGATTTGATCTAAAAGAGTTTAGATCAGTACTAAAGTTAGCAATTCTAAAGAGTTAGAACCTTATCTGAAATAGGGACAAAGACCTGAGAATAATATAGTAATGACATAATTGCAAATAGTTGTAAATGGTACTAAGAAATTTTATTGCGCAATATATTTTTGAAAACATCGTTCCTAATCCATGGTTACCGACATGAGTTGATTGGTATTCCTTCTGAATTAGTGTATATCTATATCTGAATTATTCATAAGGTTAGTCTTAGTAGACCATGGACTTAGAAAAAGTTCGTATAGGCATACAAGTATTTAGTAAGGACTGAATATTGAACAGACTTACGAGGACCTCTAATAAACATCCTATAAAATTTTTAATGGAAGGCTTCTCAAGTTGCATAGTATTCATGATCCTTTAACCTGAGCACCAAGGTAGGCTTATAAGTAATCCACCATACTATAGTTCTACGCATGTCAGAGATCTTTTATAGTTTGATCGATGGGTGTTGCTAGGTATAATTTGATACTCATAGAGTTCAATGTGGATAAATATGGGATTTGTCAGCTCATATGGGTGAGTTATATATCCTGATGCTTCAAAATTGTATTTCAGGAAGTCCTGTGGCCATAAGCATAAACCATGAAAAAAGAGTTTTTGGTATGGTTAAACAATATCCGTAATATCCATAATATGGCCTCAACTTATATGGCTTAATGCGCATTTCTGTAATATCCATAACATGTGTAGGGCATCGTTCACAAACTTGCAAAAGTGTTCCGTAAGAGAAACGAGTGTGAACCTAAAGAGTCTCACAATATAAAGTGTACTTGTTGAGCACTGGGTAGCAAGACAGATCATACGGATTGATTCGGGAAGGTTTTGAAAAGTAAGATATGTTTTAGGACTTATTTGAAATGTTGAAAATATAGTTTACAAATGTTGCAAACAAGTCCTTATTGCATTGAAAAGTAAAATGCTCACATGGCATTCATTCATGACCATTTGTATGAAAAATGGTAGCATGTAACAAATATCATCTATGCAAAAAGTTTGCATGGATAACATAAGTGACATTTGTCACTTATGCAAAGCTTTGCATGGTCAAAGGTTGGCTACATGATGGACAACATAAGTGACATTTGTCACTTATACAAAGCTTTGCATAGTCAAAGGTTAGCCACATGATAGACCTGTATACATATAAAAATCTTAGACTAAATAAAACAAATGAAATGAGTTTCATTTGTATAGAATTCAATTGTTGAAAGCAAAATTCGTGCAAAGCATTTGAGAGAAAATGACAATTTGTAAAAGTTACATGTTGATCCATAAACACAATTCCTAAGCATTAGATGGTAGAACTAGTTCAAGCATTGAACTTGTTTTGATTCCAGTACGAAATTTATATCAAAGGCTACCATTCTAACTATACTAATCCCACCAAACGTTAAAGTCTAGAATTATTCATGAGAGGACTTCCTTGTGAGCTCAAATGGCTTCAATGTCCAACAACCTTCACCGAATCATCTACAAAGGTATGTATATAATTCCTATATTATTTTTTATTTAATTGTAATGTGTATATGTTGAAATATGATTTTATTTTATTGCGCAACGTATGGTTGACATGCATTTTACAATTTTCAACATGTACACAATCACATACATGCGACCTTTCATACACTAACACTTTGTATATTCTTATTTTTAATGAAAATATACTTTTTGAGTAATTCTTTCTTTTATTCTTATTTTGAATGTTATTTATAAATCATCCAAAGAAAATTACGTATAGAAATTTTTTAATCAAATTGAATAATCGGCTATTTATTAATGGATAAAGAAATAAAACTTTATAAAATCGGCTTACAAAACAACCGATCCTTAATGGCTTGAAATATCGGCTTAAAAGAAATTCATTACAATAGATCACTAATCATTGGACTTTAAAGAGAACTTGAAAATATTGCCTTACCAACTCCTTCCCAGATTGTTGGTTAAAAAAGCTTGAGATATTTACCATTAATCACCCTAGGGTGGACATCTCCTTCCAAGTTTGTAGTAACCACTTATCCACAACCGATAATAATAAGTATTTATATATATAATATTCATATTTTATTTGTATATGGGTGATACTTGATTTATGTATTGTTATTAGATTAAGAACCTACTATTAGTATTAGGTTTATTTGTAAGATTTTAGATATATTTTAGAGAACCTACTATTAGTATTAGGTTTATTTGCAAGACTTTAGATTTATTTTAGAGACCAAATTATAATACTTTAAAAGTTTTAGGGGCTAATTCATAAATACTAGAAATTAGCCTCTTAGTATAAAAATATACATTTGTAACCCTAATTCACTCATTTTGGTTGAGCCACCTCTTTTAGAGAGAGAAAATAGAGAAGATAGGGGAGAGAAAGAGAAGAGGAAGAAGAAAAAGAAAAAGAAATTTGAAATTTTAAACTTTAAGAGGTATATCATAACAATTTTTTTAGTTTCTTGGCATTAATTAAGTTAATTTCTTTAAGTTTTGATTTCTGAAAATATAAAAAATTAGGGATTTGATGTGGATTTTGTAAGATATATTGAGAACTAATGATGATTATGTAGATAACTTGATGAATTTGCAGACTTTTTACTTGATAGTCTATTGATCCAAGAATTTTATAAATCTTTTTACTTTGATTCTGGTTTTGATTTTTGAAAATATAAAACTAGACATGTCTAGAATCATTTGAGATTTGAATCGATTGAAAATTTCAGAAATTAAATTTTTAGTGAATTTGCAAAAATGACCCTAAATTCTAAAAATATATATGTTAATAGTATGCTAAAGTAATGAACAATGTTTCGTCTATTATATGATCTTCAAAATTTACAAAGTCTTGAAATATGATTAATTTACATGTATACTATGATATATTCAAAATTGAGAATTTAGATCAATGAGATCAAATTGTTATGATTTTTTAAAATGTATCAACTCATTGCAGTATTTGATCAATAGATTTTTAAATCTATGGAATAAAATAGTTTTAAAATACTTTTAGCATGGATTTTGGAGTAAAAGTTTTATCATAGATTGATATATGTGTCAATAGTAATTTTGTGATAGTTTTATAATTTTTGAGTTAGTATATAATTTTATAAAATTGGAAGACTAAATACTGTTTAGTAAATATCTTGATCCTGTCAGGATAATAGTTTGGATTTAATGGTGTTTATGAAATAGATTGTATAGGAATTATGATATAATATTTATACATAAGAAGGATATATGAGTCAAAAATGATATATTCTAATTTTAGAGTAATTGGACATCATTTTATGTATAAGAAAATTTTGTTAAATGTAAGTGGTCAAAATGACTGGTTTTGAGAAGCCAAGTCATTAGACAAATTCGATGTGATAATTGAATATGTGTAATTTTGTAAGCTATTTAAAGTGTTTTATATGAATGGAGATGTTTATGAAAGGATTAATCTCTATTGATAGGTTAAGGAGAATTAAGCCTTATACTCGAAAGTGTTAAGAGAAAAGTATACTAGACTTTTACTAAAATCACAATAAACATAGTAATTGTGTATGTATGATTTTGTAAATGTGCTTAGAAATATGTTTATGTTATGCCAAATTATCTTTTGATATGAAATGTGAAAGACATATGTTTATGAATGTGAGCATTGACATTGAGCATGGACATACATATGTTTATGAAAGTGAGCATTTCAAAATGAAATGTATTTAACAAAGAAAGCTTTTGAAGTAGAATATGTCCATGAGAAATATTTTATGTTTTTAGGATGCTTGAACTTACTATTTACTTAGTAGGCACCTTATGTGATTTGTGGAGCCTTTATGTGTGGCCTTTCCTTTGGGATTGGTATAGGTTATGTATTTCATATGTAGGGAGGATCCTATTGGTACCTAAAGGAAGAGTGAGTCATCACATTCGTGTGGTGGCGTATTGGTGTATGTGAGAGGACTCACCGATGATCAGGGTGAGGGTATGGCTCTTACCTTCGGGGATGAGTATTATGCATGTGTAATTTAAACCTCACTTGTGCTATTCTCTCATACAGTATGTCACCGACGGGTGACATTTGGCTCATTATATGATATGTAATATGGAAATCCTACTAAGGAGTAGTTTGATGATGGTATTCCTACTATATGTTTTGAAAGAATGTGTAAGCGCTTACTTGACATGTGATTTGATAAGATTATGATTTTAATTTATCACGGCATATCATACACATGTATTGTGTATGATATGAAAAAAGCTAGTATGTTTATTGAGTTTTATACTCATTATAGTTTATGGTGATTTTAGGTAAATAAAGTATATGCATGCTTAGCAAATTTGGCAACACTTCTGTTGTCCCTTAGGTTCTATAAGTTTTTAGGTTGCTAAGTGTTTAATTTATGGACACATATTTTGAGATATTTATTTTATACTTAGTGAATAAATATTTATGTATTATTTTATTAAGTGTAGTTATATTTGGTTTATGTTCTACCAAGTATATTTATGAATTAATTTTGTGATGAACTTACTAGCAACTTACAAAGGATTCCTATATAAAATTCAAGTTTGAAAATTTATATAATATTAATTATGAGTGCACATTATTGAATGAGTGTAAGTTATGTTATGTGTCAGATCTTTTAGGTCTAGGGCATGACAAAGTTGCTAAATAAATAGGCTATTTTGCCAAGGACTTCAGCGATTTTGAACGATTCTTCCTAATTTGGAGTGAATTTTCCTATCTTGCTCTCTTTAGATCCTATTGGGAGGATAACTTTTCATGCTAAATTGCCCTATCAAAATGAATTGAATCTAACCCTTTTGTCGTAAGCCCTCTCTACTCTCTTCTTTTGTGTTTTGAGTCAATTTATGGCTTTAAGGAAATTTTTGTCTACATGGTTAATTGCCTTCTTCGATCCTTGGATGATCAAATTATTTGTGGATTTTTCTTGCCCATTTGACTAGTGTCATGCCCTAAGTGCTCTCAAGCATTTTCTCGAGCACTTGGTGCGTGACTAGGCCTGCTGGAGGCCTCTTGGGCCATGGAGTGCTACGTGGACCGGAGTTTGTAGAAGACCCGCTGGTTAGGATGGAGAATCGGGCTTGGCCCATAACTTATTAAGGAAGTTAACCCTAGTTAGACTTCCATAATAGGTAGGAGAGCATCTAGGAATATTCTAAGGAATATTATCCCATCTTGTATATACACCGTTAGATCAAATAGATCTCAGCCATTAATTTTATAGGGCTGCAACTATAAAAGGGGGAGACCCTCACTTGTATTTTTCATCGCATAGCTTGTTTTCTCTTCAGCAATATAGAGAGCATTCGTGCAAATACTTGGTGTGCTTCTTTTCTCTTCTCTTTGTGTGGTTTTCTAGGCTGCTTAGCACGCAACACGTCTAAGGCCGCACGGTCTCGAAAACAGTCCGTGACAGTTGGTATCAGAGCAAGTTCAGTTCAGAAATGGAGAAAGACGATGTACCATCAGATTTGACTGAAGAGAGGGGTCGGAACCCCAAAGCTAAGAAGCACGGCGTGGCGTCTCACAAAAAATCAGCAGATCCAGGTCAGGATGTGGGGGGTATGGTGAGAGCACTCAGCGGTGCTGTCGGGAAGGCAGCAGATCGCCTTGTAGAGTTGGAGCAGCAAGTAGAGAAGATCGAGGGGGGCCTCGACGCTTAAGGAGACGGGTTGTGCACCCTCATCACCACATCCATCGAGGCTTACATCGATAAGCAGCGGGATTGGATTAAAGCTTTTCAGGAGAGTGTCCTAACCATAATTGACAGTATTCAGACCCAAGTAGGGGAGCTACACCGTAGGCTCGAATCTGTCAAGGAGGATGTGGTGCTGTACAAGTGGGCGGTGGCGAATGGGTCTGTCGCCGCTCAAGTGACGGTGTCTACACCGAGAGTCGAAGCTCCTAAGCCCAAGGAGTTTAGCGGGAAGCGGAATGCCAAGGAGCTCGACAATTACTTCTGGCAAATGGAGAGATACTTCGACGCCCTAGGCGTACGGGACGAGGATAAGGTAAACACCGCGACCCTATATCTCTCTGATCATGAAATTCTGTGGTGGCGTAGGAAGAGCGAGGAGATTCGCAAGGGTACCTACACCATCAATACCTGGACAGAGTTGCAGCAGGAGCTGAAACGCCAATTCTATCCGGAGAATGTGGCGCACGACGCTAGGAAGCGTCTAAAGGAGTTGAGACAGAACAAGTCAATTGGCGAGTACGTTAAGGAGTACTCTCTGCTGATGCTGCAGATCCCTAATATGAGTGAAGAAGACTTGCTGTTCAACTTCCTTGATGGGTTACAGACATGGGCGTCCAATGAACTGAGGCGGCGTGGAGTGCAGAACATATCCGACGCCCTCACATTGGCGGAAACGCTCACTGATTACCGCAAGGATGATGCGGGGAAGTCCAAGAATTCGAAGCCCAATCACAGCAAAGGTGGGGGAACCAGGGAGTCTCATCCTCCGCAGGATAAGGAGGGAAAAGGTAAACCGCCCACAGGGAGAGAGTAGAAGCGTAACGACGGGAGAAAGCCGAGATCTAGCTGCTTCCTTTGCGACGGGGATCATTGGGTGAAGGACTGTCCAAAGAAGAAGGCTATCAATGCAATGTTGGAGACTCAGCAAGCGGGTGAACAGGGACAATTGGGATGTCTCCAGTTGCTCAATGCCCTCAATGCCAAGCGGGCAGCCCGCGCTCCAGCAGGAAAGGCGCTAATGTACGTTGAAGCCTACATTAACGGGAAGAGGACTCAAGCACTAGTAGATACTGGAGCTACGCACAACTTTATGAAGTATGTGGAAGCAGTACGCTTGGGCCTCAAGGTAGAGAAGGGGATTGGCTACCTCAAGACCGTGAACGCCGCAATCAAGCCACTGGACGGGGTCATTCGTGGAGTTGAAATGAGCCTCGGAAAATGGAGCGGTAAGGTAAACTTTTCGGTAGCCCCTCTCGATGATTTTGACACTGTTCTTGGTATGGATTTTCTGCGGTAGTTTAATGTGGTGCCACTTCCCCGACACAACTATGTATGCATCCTGGAGGAAGGACCATGCATGGTGCCAACAGTAAACAAGCCGACAGGTGGGCAATCCGAGCCCAACGCCCACACTACTCTCCTGTCCGCCATGCAACTGAAGAAATGAGCTAAGCGGGGAGAAGAGACATACCTCACCACAATATGGGAGGCAAATGATGAGGCGTATGGGGGTAAAGAGGAGCTGCCAGCAGAGATCACGAAAGTGCTCAAGCAGCACTAGGACGTGATGCCAGCAGCGCTACCACAGAAATTACCACAAAGACGGGCAATTGATCACTAGATTGAGCTGGAACCAGGGGCGAAACCTCCAGCCAAAGCCCCATACAGAATGTCTCCACCAGAACTAGCAAAGTTGCGGAAGCAGCTCAAGGAGTTGCTGGATGCAGGGTTTATCGAGCCATCGAAGGCGCCTTACGGCGCGCCCATGCTTTTCCAGCGCAAGCACGACGGATCATTGCGGTTATGCATAGACTATCGAGTGCTGAACAAGGTCACTGTCAAAAATAGGTATCCCATTCCTTTAATTGCTGACTTGTTTGATCAGTTGGGGCAGGCAAAGTATTTCTCGAAGCTGGATTTGCGGTCAGGTTACCATCAGGTGCGGATAGCCGAGGGCGATGAGCCAAAAACCACCTGTGTGACGCGTTATGGGGCCTTTGAGTTTCTGGTCATGCCGTTTGGCCTCACCAACACGCCAGCCACTTTCTGCACTCTGATGAACAACATACTCCAGCCCTTTCTTGACAAGTTCATCGTCGTGTACTTAGACGACATCGTCATCTACAGCAACACTCTCGAAGAGCACGTGGAACACTTGAAATCTGTCTTGAAGGTGCTCCGCGAGAATGAGCTGTATGTGAAGAGGGAGAAGTGCCCATTTGCCAAGCCGGAGGTAGACTTTTTGGGTCACAAGATCAAAGAGGGCAGGTTGATGATGGACAGGGTGAAGATTCGCGCCATTGTGGACTGGGAGGCATCCACAAAAGTTACCGAGCTGCGGTCTTTCCTTGGGTTGGTTAACTATTATCGCAGGTTTATCAAGAGCTACTCCACCACTGCAGCACCCCTTACCGACTTGCTAAAGAAGACTAAGGCGTGGGAGTGGAGTAAGGAGTGCCAATGGGCTTTTGATCGACTAAAGTCAGCAGTGATCGAAGAACCAGTCTTAGCATTACCGAATCACCTGTTACCGTATGAGGTACATACTGATGCATCTGATTTTGCTATTGGTGGTGTATTAATGCAACAGGACCATCCGATCGCATATGAGAGCCGGAAGCTCAATGAGACGGAGAGGCGCTATACGGTGCAGGAAAAGGAGATGACGGGGGTCATCCATTGTCTGCGCACTTGGCAACATTATCTGCTTGGGGCAAGGTTCATAGTGATGATGGACAACATAGCAATGAGTTACTTCCAAAGTCAGAAGAAACTCAGCCCAAAGCAAGCTAGGTGGCAGGACTTTCTGGCGGAGTTCGATTACGAGCTCGAGTACAAACCGGGAAAGGTGAACGTGGTGGCGGACGCCTTAAGCCGGAAGGCCAAGTTAGCAGTTATCAGCAAGCTGGAAGGTGATTTGCTCAGCCTATTTTGTGAGGGAATGAAGCATAATCCCGCAGCCACACAGCTCGCCACTCAAGCACAAGAGGGAAAGACTCAGCGATTTTGGGTAGAAGATGGGCTTCTTTACACCAAGGGACACCGGGTTTATGTGTCAAAGTGGGAGAACCTGCGGCGTAACCTCATTAGGGAGTGTCACGATACAAAATGGGTAGGACATCCAGGCCAGCGGTGCACACGCTCCCTATTGGAGACAGTTTACTACTGGCCACACATGCGGGAGGAGATAGAATAGTTTGTCAAGACTTGTCTTATGTGCCAATAGGACAAGATTGAGCAGCGGAGTCCCGCAGGGCTACTGGAGCCACTGCCCATACCGGAGAGACCTTGAGAAAGCATCTCTATGGATTTCATCGTTGCCTTACCGAAGTCCGAGGGGTGTGGGACTATCATTGTGGTGGTAGATCAGTTTTCCAAGTATGCAACTTTCATACCGGCGCCCAAAGAGTGTAATGCGAAAGAGACAGCCAAACGTTTCTTCAAGCACGTAGTCAAGTACTGGGGGTTGCCAAGAGTGATAGTCAGCGATCGTGATACGAGGTTTACGGGGAGATTCTGGACTGGATTGTTCAATCTCATGGGATCGGAGCTTCGCTTTTCCACCAGCTTTCACCCACAAACGGATGGGCAGACCGAGAGGGTGAACGCATTACTGGAGCTGTATTTGCGGCACTTTGTAGGCACAAATCAGCAGGATTGGGTCAAGTTACTCGATGTGGCACAGTTCTCGTATAACTTGCAGAGGAGTGAATCGAGTTAACTACTGGCCAACAGCCTCTCACGCCGTATACACTCGTGTCCAGTAATACTGGGAAGAGTCCAGCAGCCTACAAAGCTGCGAAGTCCTGGCAGGAATAATCGGACAAGGCACGGGTGTGTCTGGACAAGGCTACGAAACGGATGAAGAAATGGGCTGACGGTAAGCGAAGACATGTTGAGTACAGCGTAGCGGATTTAGTGATGGTGAAAATTCTTCCAACGCAGCACAAGTCTACGCACGCCCACTTCACAAGGGTCTTGTTCAAAAATATGAGGGGCCATTTCCTATTGCCAAGAGGGTTGACAATGTCTCGTACAAGGTGGAGCTGTCTTCGAGACTTCGGCTACATCTGGTGTTTCACGCAAGCTGCCTAAAGCCATACCATGGTGATGCGGAGGACACGGAATGTGGGCCACAAACCAGGGCACCATTGGGAGTTTCCACATCTTACGACAAGGAGGCTGAACTTATCCTTGATGTGAGGACAATGCGGAAGAAGAACTGCCGTCCAAGTCGTGAGTATCTCGTCAAGTGGAAAGGATTGCCCGATAGCGAAGCAAGCTGGGAACCCGAGACCGCAATATGGCAGTTTGAGAACAAGGTGCGCGAGTTCCAGTAAGGACGCGATGAGGGCGTCGCGTGAATTTGGTGGGGGAAAATGTCACGTCCCAAGTGCTCTCAAGCATTTCCTCAAGCACTTGGTGCGCGACTAGGCCTGCTGGAGGCCTCTTGGACCATGGAGTGCTACATGGACCAGAGCTTCTAGAAGACCCTCTGGTTAGGATGGAGAACCGGGCTTGGCCCGCAACTTATTAAGGAAGTTAACCCTAATTAGACTTCCATAATAGGTAGGAGAGCATCTAGGAATATTCTAAGGAATATTATCCCATATTGTATATACACCGTTAGATCAAATAGATCTCAGCCATTGATTGTATAGGGCTGCAACTATAAAAGGGGGAGACCCATACTTGTATTTTTCATCGCATAGCTTGTTTTCTCTTCAGCAATATAGAGAGCATTCGTGCAAACACTTGGTGTGCTTCTTTTCTCTTCTCTTTGTGTGGTTTTCTAGGCTGCTTAGCACGCAACGCGTCTAAGGCCGTACGGTCTCAAAAACAATCTGTGACACTAGGCATAATATGGCATACTATGTATGAGTTTGATGCCAAATTTCTTAGCAAAATCGACCATCTCTTCTTTAGTGAAGACCTTTCTTAATCGGTCATGATGAGTTCTAAGAGGCCATACGTGTATATAATATTAGTTAACCCTTTTTAATGGGATAGTATCAACTCATTTTGTGAAATAATTAGCCGCTACCAGGACAAAGGCGTGTTGTTTGAAGGATGTGGATAAATCTTCCCAATCATGTCTAGTGCCCATCCTTTGAATGGCCAAGGTTTGATTATTGTGAGCATTTATTTTGCTAGAATGCGTGAATCGGCCCATGTTTCTGAAATCCTTAATAGCTTCTAGAGTAATTGTAATAATCTTGCTCTATGGTCGACTACTAGAAACCATTCTTAAGGATGCCTTTTTCAATAATCACCTACTAAGATGTGTTGGAGCTGATGCTTACGTGCCATTTCAATATTGTATGAATATTAATTGTTAATATTTATAAAATAAATATTTCGAATAAAAATTGTTAATATCATATTTATATGGTATAATGCTTGTAACATTACAAACATTGTTTGATCTGAAGAAGTTCAAATCTGGTTTAAAGGAGTTTAGATCAGAACTAATAGTTAGCAAAGTTGAGAGTTATAAATGCTAAGAGTTAGCACTGTTAAGAGTTAGTAAGTTATAAGAGTCAGCGAGCTCTAAAGAGTTAGAACCTTGTCTATAATAGGACAAAGACCTGAGAGTATACTTGTAATGATATAGTTGCAAAAAGTTACAATAGGTGCTAAGAAATATCATTATGTAAGTATGTCTCAAACATAATGTTTATAATCTATGATCAACAATGCAGGTCTATCGGTGAATTAACATTATATAGATTAGTGTATGTCTATATCTGATTGGTTCGGATGGCTGTTCTTAGTTGACCATGAGCTTAGAGCTTGTATAGGCATGTGAGCATCCAGTCAGGACTGGATACTAAACAGACTCACGAGGACCCCAATAGATATTCTATGAAGCCGTCAAAGGAAAATCCTCTCGAGTTGAGTAGTATTCGTGGTCCTTTGACCTGAGTGCTATGGTGGTCTTGTGAGTGATCCACCATGCTTTGGTTCTACATATGTTAGAGACCTTTCATGGTCTGACCGCTATGTGTCATTGGGTATGGTCCAATGCTCCTGGAGTCCGGTATACGTAGATACAGGATTCATCAGCTTACATAGGTAAGTTGTACATCCGATGCTCCAAGATTGTATTTCATAAAGTCTTGTGGCCACAAGCATAAACCCGGGAAAAGAGTTTTCCACAGGGTTAAACGATATAGTAAAAGTGTTTGCGAATATTGTTTATCGAGATACGAATCTGGAGATAAGATAATGGTTGAGCAAATGGGGATTTGACGGTGCTGATCTATATCTCCGCACATTCAGGGCATAAATAATGAAAGGATTATACGTATACGTTATGACCTCAACTTGTATGGTCTAACATACTGATTTGTAATATTCGTAACGTGTGCGTAGGGCATCGATTACGGATTAATGGAATAGTTTCATTTGACAAATCAGATGTAGACCTAGAGAGTCCCAATATAAAATGTACTATTTGAGCACTTGGACAGTTTACCGTATTGAATGGTTCAATATAGTATAATTCAGCAATTTACTAAGGTTAAGTTAACTAAAGTATATGGTTAAATGGTAGGACCTACTTTAGATTAACTTAGTAACCTAGTAAGGATATAAAGGTAATTTCACTTTATGATTATTTAATTATTAAATAATTAAAATAAATATTTATTTATTTAATTATTAAATAAATGATTTAACTTAACTATGGTTAAAGGTTAACCATATGATTAAGTTAAGTTAACCTTACTTAATGGTTAAGTAAAGGTTAACCTAACCATCGCTAAGTTAGTTAACTATGGTTAGAATATTTAAATATTTATTAACTTAAGGGTTAAGTTAAACTAACCTAACTAAGGTTAAATGTTAACTACGGTTAGGTTAAGTTAAATTAAGTGCAAATGAAATTCAAATTAGTTTGAAATTTATGCATTAGTATATAAAGAGAAATGAAATTCATAATTCATAATTTTTTAAGTTTTTTAGATTTTACAATTTTGGTAGCCATTTCAATTTGAGAAATTAAAATTCTTTGTTTTGTGTTTTAAGTGTTAGAATAACAAAACAAATAAATAATTGGTTACTAAATTTAATAACTAAAATAGATTTGTTTTAATTGTTCAATAGTTGAACAAAAGATAAAACAAATTTAACTAAGTTAAAAGGTTTAACTATGAATCAAGTTTAAGAGTTAAACTAAATGCTGGATTAACATACTGCTATTCTAAACAATCAAACCCACCTTTGTTGATTGTTAAGATTGATCAAAGGTTCATTTCATGGTGGACTTCAAGTAAATTAATCCAAAGGCTTCATGGGTTATATTTCTCAATCTCGTTTTTCATTTGATAAATAAATATTACATGTGTTCAGTATATTAATTTTATTCTTCCGTTGTGCACATATATGTATGAGATATGTATATGTTTTGTATGATGAACATATCCCATATGCAAGCACCCTAGAATAATCAACACCCAACAAGTACCTGTCTGAATAGTTCTCTTGCAAAAAGGCAAACCTTGGTGCCATAGTTTTAATTCATCGGTCAATGTCTACATCAAGGTTCTTTATATAGGCGGCCAACTCATCTCTCTAATCTTTACTAAAATTAATCTGTAAAATTGGTCTTTGTTGAGCTGTTAGCTCTGGACTATACAAATATGAGCATGGTCAATGGATTATAAGAATTTTGTTTATTGCCCTCTTGAATCTTAATGCCCCTTAGGCGAGATCATTGGCCTCTAAATTATTCATCCTTGTTGAGTACTTGACTAGGGTGGATTGAAATTCTTGTAATAGATGTTCGACTTTGTGGCAGTATGGGTTAAACAAGTCAGCCTCATAATTATATTCCCAATACTTGTTTAATGACCAACAAAGAATCGTCTTTGACTTTGATTTCTTGACTCTTGTTTTTGTAATTATGTCCATACCGATAATGAGGGCTTCATCTTTGGCCTGATTGTTGGCACATAGGAAGTCCAACATGAATGACATATTCATCTTAATCTAAAAGGAGATACCAAGACAATTTTTGCCCCTGTGACCTGATTTGTCTTTGATCCATCAAACCATAATTGCTAACTCATTTTTAAATTGCCGATTTCAAGATCTACTGTGATTGAATACGATGTAGGGCGATCGGTAAGAAAATCGGCCAAGGCTTATCCGTTGACAACTTTCTGAGGAACATACTTCAAGTTGAATTTTGACAATGCAATCCCCCAATTTTTGAGTCAATTCTTTAGAAATGGTTTTGATATGAGGTATTTTATGATTATAGTCTAGCTTATCACATGCATTGTCGTGGGTAATAAGTAATACCTTACGTTTGTGCATGAAAAGTACAAAGCTAAACACATTTTTCTTATTACAGTGTATCTGGTTTCTACGTCATCTAATACTCGATTGAGATAGTAAATGACATTTTCTATGTTGTTGTGCTCTTGTGCCTACATGCTACCAATCAATTCCTCTATAACAATGATATAAAAAATTAGAGGTAGCCTTAGTTTAGGTAGCAGCATAACTAGTAGACTTGTGAAATATTTCTTGATCTCCTTAAAAGCCTGCTAGTGATGAATCTTCCATTTGAAGTCTTCCCCATTTTTAAGTTTAAGTAGGGGAAACCATGAATGGAGCCTACCAACCGAGTTCAAAGTAAATAGCCTAAAAAATTTATTTTACCGATTAACTAGTGTAATTCTTTCTTGGTTCTTGATGTAGTCGTGTTTATAACCACCCTGGCCTTATCTTGATCCATCTCCCCCCTATTAGTGTACCAAGAAACTAAGAAAGTTACCAGCTGAAACTCTAAATGCGCATTTGAGTGGGTTCATTTTTAGTTGATGCAATCTCATCATTTGAAAGGTTGTTTGTAGATCGGCTAAGTGTTAATCATCTGAATTCATTTGATCACCATATCATCAATGTAAACCTCTATTATTCGGTCGATCATATCATCGAAATTTATAGCTCGTTGATAGACTGCCTCGGCATTCTTCAAATTGAACGGCATAACAATGCACTCATATGTTCCGATCGCCTTAAGGCATCTAAATTCTATTTTGCTAACATCGAACTTTTTAATGAATATTTGGTTGTAGCCCAAATGCCCTTCAAGGAAACTTGGGATTTTATGGTGTGTAGCCAAATCGACTATCATATCTGCTTTGGGCATTGAATATTTATCTTTTAGGGTTGCCAAGTTGAGATTGTGAAAATTGATGCATGCTTTTAGCTAGCCGTTCTTTTTTGTGATTGGCTCCATATTTAACAACGAGTCCATATATTTTTTTTCCTAATAAAACCTACCTGGAGGAGTCTTTTGATTTTATCAGCAATTTTATCTTCAACTTCCTTTGACATCCTTCGCATATGTTGCTTGTATAGGTGAAATCAATCTTTAATTGGCAGGCTTTGCTTGACTAAGTCCCTACTTAGGCCAGACATTTCTATGTAGTTCCATGCAAAATAGTCTCTGAACTCTCGTAAAATCACCACCAAACTTGTTTCGTAGGCTGGATCTAACCCTTCACTGATAAAAATTAGCCTATAGTCGTCCTCAATCCAGAAATTAATCTTTTTGAGTTTGCTTGAGGATTGTAGTCGTCCAGCTTTACAGGGGATGGTTTCAACTCTTGGCTAACTTGAGGGTTTTGTTTCTCATCTTCATAGATGCACTTGGCCGATGTGGATATATAGGTCATTTGTGTATTCATCAAAAATATAGATTAAGGGTCAGCCTATCTTGATTGTAGTATGGTGAGCAAGTTCTCCCCTGATGACCTACTAAGTGTCATCTACCATATGTGTAGCTGTATCCCTAGTATATCGACTGATGTCACTTCTTCTAAGGATCATTGTGGTAATAGTAGGGTCATACAAGGAAGCGGATGCTACTTATTCATCTTCTTCAAATGGCTTTGGGTCGGCATGAATTATGTCAACCAAGCCATTTGGTTGCCATCTAAAAATCATCTGATGCATGCTAGATGAAATTTTTTTATTAGAGTGAATAAAATCTCGCCTTAGCAAGACGTTGTAGTCACTCAGCATGTTGACTACATAGAATGGTTCCTCTTTTTTTATGTGGCCGACCTTGACTCAGAGAGAAACAAAACCATTGGTCGAGATTTCGTACCCAGCAAAATCTGTCATGATGACCTTTGAGGAATCAAGGTTACCCTTGTTTATTCTCAACTTACCCAACATCCTCAGTGGTAGGACATTGACTCTTGACCTGTTATCAATGAGGATCTTTTTGTGAGGGATCCTATTGAGATCAACCTTAACATAAAATAGCTGAATATGTTGAGTCATATACTCTGCTGGATGAGGTATGGCTAGTGACGCTGGTTCGTCTGGCTCATCCTCAATAATATGGTATATCTCAACCACATCTCCATCTGGAGTTGATGACTGGTTTAGTTTTGACTTAAATGATTTTAACAACATAACCACCATGTTGAAAGCCTTATTTTAGGTGTTTTCTCTAACGCCCCTTGGTTAGTTTGATCACCTTGAAATTTAAGCTCAATTTGATCATTTAAGTCGCCCTGTTTACTTTGGACGGGTGACTCTTCTTCTATTTTCCTATTGATAGGTAACCAAACTTTTCTTTAGGGTTTTCCACCCCAGCAGGTCAGCCTAGATAATCGTAGAGACTCTATCGCTCTACTTTCATAGAGCTTCTTATTGAGGTTGTCAAATTTGGCCAAGTTCTCTTTAATTTCTTAGCCTTTGCCCAGATTTTGGATGGTATGCTCAAGATGCTTAAGCTACTCATACCTCTACATTCTCTTCTTCTTTGTTTATGGTTAGCTTAGGATGTAGAGAAGTTTGCTTCACTAGCAAATCAAATACACTACGTCTCGGCCTATTGACCTTTCATTGACTGATAGTACTTGAACATTCTCGTGAGACAGTGGGAAGTTGACCTCTTCTTAGATTTTCCCTAAACATTTTCAAGGGTGGTTTGGCACTAAGGGCAAGCTATATATGCCTTCTTAGAGGTCGGCTGGTCATTTAGAGTTTGGCTCTATTGTGACTATCCTTTCTTTTTAGGTCATCTCTAAAGTCAAATTGCCAATGTTTACCGACACAGGTCAATTGGTAAATCTTTCATACTAGTTTATTTCTATAACTAGATTGTTTAGACTGTTAGTTATAGCAAACCGTGAACTTAGTGAAAGCTCGTATAGGCATGCTGGTATTTAGTAAAGACTAGATATTGAAAGACTCAAGAGGACCTCTAATAGACATCCTCTAAAGCCGTCAACAGTCTTCTCGAGTTGAGTAGTATTTATGGTCCTTTGACCTGAGCACCACAGTAACTTGTGAGGGATCCACCATGTTTTGATTTCAAAAATATCAGAGATCTATCATGGTTTGACCTCTGGGTGTCGTTAGGTATAATTCGATGCTCATTGAGTTCAGTGTACGTAGATATGGGATCCGTCAGCTTATATAAGTAAGTTGTATATCCTGATGCTCTAAGATTGTATTTCAAAAAGTCTTGTAGCCACAAACATTAACCGTAGAAAAAGAGTTTATGTAAGGTAAAAATAATATTGTAAAAGTGGTTGTAGATATTATTTATCAAAATAAAAATTTAAGAGATAAGTTCATGATCGAGAAAATAGAGATTTAATAATGAAAATCTGTCTCTGCTCTTATTGGATGGAGGTGAAGGATGGACTATATAAACATGTTTTAACTTCAACTTGTATGGTTCAATGTACTATTTTCTAATATCCATAACATATGTATGGGGCAGTGTTTATAGATTTATGGAAAGGTTCCATAAGATAAATGAGTGTAAACCTAAAGAGTCTTATAATATAAAGTATACTTATTGTGTACTGGGGTAGGGAATTAGGTCAAATATTGCGCCTTATGAAATTCCGCCAAGTGAATAAGTCTTGAAAAGATGAAGCAATTATTTGGCTTTCTAAGTGAAAGAATTTGGCCAAAGAAAATGTTGGTTTATAAGATGAACTAAATTGAAAAATTCTTACTCTTGAAAGAGAGTTTTTGGCCATTGGTAATAAAAAGGGAAAATAATTGTTCTCAATCCCTTGTGAGAGAAAAACCAAAATGAAAGATTATTGTATAGCTTAAGCGTTAAACTTCAGCTGAAATCAAAGCTACCATTTTAGTGTCATGATCCTACCGAAGTCAATTCTTAGAATTGTTTACGGGAGCGCTTCAGGGTGCGATTTGGTGTTCCAAACTGTCCAACTATATCGACCATCTTAAAAGGTATAATTTCTATTATATTAATAAATTTAATTTTAGAATGTGGTTTTTGAAATGCTTAAAATTTTTTGTTTTCACTACTTATTGTGTATGATACGCATTTGTATTTTACTACCTATACACACACTAACACATTGTTGTTAGGGTTGTGCCTACATGTCATCCCAGTTTTGTATGAATATTTAATATTTATATAGAGTAGATTTTGTTATATCGCTAATTACCTTTTAATTATATAGTTTAATGCTTGTTACGCTACAAAATATATTTTATTTGAAGGAGTTCGGATATGGTCTAAAAGAGTTTAGACCGGTGCTAAGAGTTAGCAAATATTTCAAGAGTTGGAACATTGTTTGTAACGGGACAAAGACCTCAAAATATACTAATAATGATATAGTTGCAAGAGTTACAATAGGTTGCTAGGATGTGTTATTATACAAGCAAGTTCTCAAATACATAGTTCCTGATCTATTTCTACTAACATAGATCTATTAGTAGATCCAATTAATTTACATAGATTAATGTATGTCTATATCTGTAAGGTATAGTTGGTTGTTCCTAACTGACCAAGATCTTGGAGATTGTATAGGCATACAGGTATTCAGTTAGAACTGAGTACTAAACAGACTCATGAGGACCCTAACAGATATCCTATGTTGGCATCAATGGAAGATCCTATCGAGTTGAGTAGTATACGTAGTCCTCTGACCTGAGCACCATGGTGGGTTTGTGAGTGATCCACTATGCTTTAGTTCTACGCATGTTAGAGACCTTTCATGGTCTGGCCGCTAGGTGTCGCTGGGTATGATTCGATGCTCATAGAGTTTGGTGCGTGCAGATATAGGATCTATCAGCTCTCATAGGGAGTGATATATTTAGATGCTCCAAGATAGTATCTCAGAAAAATCTTATAGCTGTAAGCAGTTAACCCAAAAAGGTGTTTCCATGGGGTTAAAAAATATGACAAGGAGTTTTGCTCATATTGTGCTATTTATATATTATTTTGGAGATAGGTTTATGGATGAGCATATGGGATTTGACGGTGTGGATTTATGTCTTCGCACATCCAAGATATATATGATGGAATGACTATACGTATGCATTGTAACCTTAACTTGTATGGTTCAATGCATCGATTTGTAATATTTGTGACGTGTGCGTGGGGCACGGCTCACAGACTTATAGAATAGTTCCATTTGACGAATCAGACGTGGACCTAGGGAGTCCCGCGATATGGAGTGTACTCATTGTGCACTGGGCAGAGTACTGGATAAAATTGTTTAATATAATAATATCCAACGTAACTACAAAAATGCGTGTGTGTCAGTATTCAAGTGTTAAATATAACAATTAGTTAATAATTATTATTTATTAATTGTAAAGTGACACATTGTGGACCCTCGGTTGAGTTTACCCAAGTGTAAAATTTAGTAGGATCCACTAAAGAGTGTACTTAATAACTATGCATTAGGGGTAAAACGATTATTTCATATTTTAATTATTTAAATATTAAATAATCAAATATATCTAATAAAATATATTATTTTATAATATTATATTAAAAATAATATAATATATATATAATGCATGATAGTTGTCATGCATTATATATATAATATTATTATTTTCTTTATTTATTATTATTTATTGCCATCAATGCTTCTTTTATTAATATTATACTGTAATATTAATTTTTTATTGTAAAGAGATATATACGTGTGATTACAAACGCAAATGAGAAGAATGAATTGAAAAAAATGAAAAAAGGGTTATTTCATTTCTCATTTTTGCGTTTTTGCTCGTAACAGTAAGAGAAATAATTGTTGTTTCTATTTCTTATCTTTATCACCTAAAGAAAGAAAGAGCAAAAGATTTAACCAGCCATTTGGGATTAAAGAGTTAATCCTACATTGGGTTCAGGAGTTGATGTTCTAGATTATCAAGCCCACTAAATTGATAAATAGACCCAACAACAAGTACAACTCCAGGCAGACTCCGAAAGAATACGTGTAAAACGTTACACGTACTAGTAATTTCTTAATTTTTTCATTTATATATTAATTTGCTTAATATATGATAAGTGTGTTAACTGTATGTTTTATAATTCCGCTATGTTAAAATATATATTAGATGCGTATTCTGCTATTAACACACTACCACATGCATACACCTTTACACAGTTGATCCCCTACAAATTATAGTATCAGAGCCGGTTCTATGTAATTTAGGTGTTGTTTGAGTGGACAGAATGAGAAGACTTAGTGTAAATGGTGCGTTTCAAGTGTTGAAACGGGTATGCCAAAAGGGGTACACTGGGCGCTGCCGTGCTATGAGGCTGGCACTGCAGCACTGGGGGTTCGATCACCCAGCGCCGCAGCGCTAAAAACTTATCGCACCAGCGCTAGTTGGCCCGCTCTAGGGCACTGAAGGTTCTAAAATTTATGCCCCAGCGCTGATGTGAAGGCATTGCAGTGCTAGGGGTGTGACCTCCCAGCGTTGCAGCTATCTACTATAGGCGCTTGTGGAACTGTTCACTTGAACAATAGCTAATGAACAGTAATATATTACTGTTCACATGCTACAGTATTTTTTAGCAATGTTTTAAAATTAATTTTGTATGTGTAGGGTTTATGAGATGCAGTGATAAAAGTTATCGGTCAGCATTATAAACCGGAATCAAGTTTCTATATTAAGAGTCACAATGGGAACCCTACTGATAGGGGTTAATTGTGTTAATATAGACATGTTTTTTAATTGAGAATTACCTCTTTATGAGATGGGGATCTATTAAATAAAAACAATCTCTCTTAATTAGATTAAATTATATAATATTATGAGATAATATTATATAATGATCCATCTTGTCAATACAGTGTTAGACGAGCCACATCGGCCTTTTTTCAATATTGCTACAGCGTAAGGGACTTGGTCGGTTGGGTTTGGACTACACTAGTTAAACATGAGATGAGGCAAATATATGCGAACGTATTGCCCAATATTGCTACAGCGTGAGGGTAGTATCAGTAACATATATTTGATAATTGACAAGTTAGTTTAGAATACACTTATCCAATATTACTATAGCATGAGGATAAGGTGTATTCAGGATTAAAAAGTAAGGGTTGCATGAGATGCAATTGACAAATGTTGTCTACCTGTTGGGTTTACAAAGGCTAATATTACTACAGCGTAAGGCTGGAGTAAATTCCAATGGGACCTACTTTTCGCTGTATAGTTTAAATAAGTTTAAACTATCATATTCTCGTTTGAGAGATTATTGGAATTATGTAAAGCAATAGGAGGGCATTTTAAATTGAAAAATGTATAATTGTTATACCCATGATTTCAAACATTATATTAGCGATTTAACAAATTCTGCTGACATCTCATTTTTTTTTTATGTTAGATTTGATCTGATGACCTCTACAAATCTATTGGTGCGCATACTGGATACACACCAGTTCAAAGGCGCAAAGAATTATTCATATTGGCTCATGAATCTCAGAATTGTTTTGGATTCTGAGAGGCTCGGATATGTTATAGATCAGAAGGTGCCCCAAGGTGTTTCTGATGATGCCTCCCCTGAAGAAAAATAGACATATCAGAAATGGTTGTATGACGATTTAAGAGTTACATCGTACATCCTCACCTCGATGTCTATAGAGTTGTAGTAGGAGCATGTCCGTATAGACAGTGCTAGTAGTATAATGCTGTACTTGAAGGAGCTCTTTGGCAATCGACCTCAGGTCAAGATGTATAGGGTCGCCAAGGCACTTTTTCAGGCTAGACTGAGTGAGGGTAGACCTGTTAGTCCCTATGTACTCAAGATGATTGGGTACATTGATAAATTAGAGACTATGGACATTTCTCTGAATAATAATTTGAGGAATAACTTGATTCTCCAATCGCTACTATGGTCATATGCTCTGTTTGTTATGAATTTCAATATGCAAGCTTTGACCCCAACATATGCTGAACTTCATAATTTGTTGAAGACAACAGAGGAGGATATGCGCAAAAGGGGCTCGGCCCTCTTGGTCCAGGGTGCCTCATCTTTTACCCTAAGGGCTTCTGGGAAGTCCAAAAGGAAGAAGAAGATAGTGAAAAAGCCACCCCGCATGGCTCCTCAGAGGCAGCAGATATCCAAGCCTTGTGAAAATAAAGCGAAGAAAAAGTGTTTCTTTTGCGGCGAGAACAGGCACTGGAAGCACAACTGCCCGAGGTACCTTGCCACTCTAAAGAAGACTCCCTCAGGTATGTGCTTGACTATTATTGACATTTCTTTAGCATTTGATGCTTGAAATGGCTGGGTATTAGATACCGTATGCTCTTCTCACATCGACAATGTATTGCAGGGACTGAGGGAAGTTAGGATGCTGAAGCGAGGAGAAGTGATGCTCAGAGCGAGAAATTGAGAGTTCCTATAGGTCTAAGCTATTAGACATTTTGATTTGCTTCTCTCTTGTAATAGAATAGTTCTTTTGTATAATTGTTATTATCTATCCAATATTATCAAACAGATTGTATCCCTTTCTGTGCTTGACAGTGAATGTTATCATGTAAATATACAAAATCGTTCTTTGTATTTATATGATATGCATGATGTTTTGTTAGCTGAGTGTCAGTTAGTGAATGGGTATATGTATTGGATACAGTGAGACATGTCATGAATGTTCAAGCTAGTTCTAGTAACAAATGTGAAAGATCAAAAACTTTAAATGAAACCGAAATATGGCATATGAGATTAGGCCATATAGGTGTGAGACGTCTATCCCGTCTAGTTAAGGATGGTCAGATCCCTGATTTAACCATGGATACTTATCCAGTTTGTGAATCTTGTATTCAAGGGAAGATGACTAAATCTCTATTTATCGGTGTTGGACATCGTGTCGCTGGTTTATTGGAACTGATACATAGTGATGTATGCGATCCAATGAATCACACTGCAATTAGTAGGTTTTGATACTTTGTAACCTTTATCGATGATTGGTCACGATATGGTTATGTGTTTCTGTTGAAACACAGGTCAGAAACCTTTGAAATGATCAAAGAATTCTGACTTGAAGTAGAGAAACAAACTGACATGTACATTAAATACCTTCAATCAAATCGAGGCGGTGATTTTTTGGACTATTTAAAGGAGAATGGAATTCTCGCTCAATATAGTCCTGCAGGTACTCCGCAACACAATGGTGTTTTGGAGAGGAAGAATCGAACTTTATTGGATATGGTCCGATCGATGATGAGCTTTACTAATCTTCCAGAATGCCTGTGGGGTTATGCTCTTGGCACTACTGCTCATATCTTGAATAAAGTTCTATCTAAAGCTATTCCTACCACTCCACATGAGATGTTGAAGGATAGGAAACCAAGTCTTAAGTATCTTAAGATTTAGGGTTGTCCTACTTACGTAAGAGTTATGCAACAAGATAAATTGCACCCAGGGGGTACAAGTACAAGTTCATAGGGTATCCCGAGAATTCAATGGGATACCAATTCTATGATCCAGAGGAACGAAATGTGTTTGTTGTTAAGAATGCCACTTTCCTTGAGAAACAGTTTCTTGAAGATCGTGGGGATTGTAGAAAGATTGTACTTGATGAAATCAATCTGGAACCTGATAAGCTACAAATGGATCCTCAAGTTCAAGAGAGCAGTGTTGTAATATCCAATCCCTATTAGTAGTATTGGCGTCTAGATTTCGGTATAGAACAAATAAGACACCGTAGGGTTACTCAATTTTAACCCTATTAGAAATATTTCCTTTATAGTGCACGTGAGAGATATTAGACCTAATTTGGTAATTTCACAGTCGATCGGTGCGCCGGACGACTCTAAAATATTTTTGGAATTTTTCTCTATCAGCTTGGAAAAGAAAATCCTAATTTACTACATGAATTTCCATTTAAGGGTTATGAATGGAACAAGCCTTTGTTGAGAAACATAATCCATATATTAGAGAATGGACCAATTAGAAGAAATCTCATGGATTGCCAAGTTGGAAGTTCTAGTTAGTTCTTTGAACTATTCTAACTATATAGTTACAAATGAACTAATTACATAATTAGTTTTTAACTAATGGAAAATTAGAAGTTTTAAGTAAGTTGAAGGGCAAAGTGGTAAATTGAGAGAGCACTATATATATGTTAGAAGTGTGTAGAAATTTGAAGAGAGATCAAAACCAACATTTAGCCAAAAAAAGAGAGAAATTCGAGCTTCAAAGGGGGGTGCTGCTACAGTGACTATTCAAGTTTTTTTTTCATGATTTTTCATGTGTAATCAAGCCAAATTAAGGTTACAAACCCATCCCTAAGTTCAATTGAAGTCTCTATTAGTGGAAATTCAAGAAAAAGAGGTAAGAAAAGCATCTTTTATGAGTTTGATAAGTGAGATTTCAAGAATGTTTTAATTGATGTTCTTATATGTATTCTTGGCTTAGATTGAGTTGAATTCTAGTTTGGAGCTTGAAGGAGTCATCAATTTGAAGAAATTGGCAAGGTGAGAATTAGGGTTTTTGGTGATTTTGTTGTAGAGATTTCAATTGATTGTAATTAGGGCTTTAGAATGAAATTGGCATGATTTTGTTGTAATTGGAACAAGAAATTGAGAAAATGAATGTGTTGGAACCTAGGGTGAAATTCTACCACTTTAGGGAAGTTAGGAATTGAGTGGTGTTTTGATTGAATTGTTGTGTGTAAATGATGCATATTGTGAATTGAATGTATATGGTTGATGGAAAAACCCAAAAATGAAGAAAATGGGACATAATTGTCCATGTTGGAAAGGTGAAGGGCAAGTATGTCCAATCAAATTATAAAGTGTTCAATAATTTTCAGGGCACCGGATGGTGAGTTAGTTTCAATTATGGCTCCGTAACTAAAATCGGGAAGTAGTTTACATCCGGGCTTTGTATGCCGATTAGGGCATTTAGTAGTTAAATGAAATTCTAGTATTCGATTTGGTTCTAAATGTCATTTATGACGCGTAGGTGAAGATAACCGAGAGCGTTAATGGGAGCAAGAATCGGGACCGAAATTGAGCGCTGAGTGGTTGTGAGTGAAAATCTGTCATTTCTTTTACTTTTCGGTTATTATATTTTCGCACAATGACTATGTATGTTTTATGAGCTTTTGATGCATAAACATGATTTATGATCTTGATATATTCATAGACATGCTTTTACATGATCGATTTATGAAACAGTTTTAAAATTTCTGCATTCGTTTTAAGGCCATTGGTACCCTCAGATTATAGTGGTGATGATTGTATTAGACCCGGCCGGTATATCCCGTGCACATGGGCAGGTCTTGGGGGTGTGTCACTAACTCCGGGAAGTCGGGATGTCAAGTCATGTGAGTCGCTCTATGTGTATGGGATATTGTCTCGCTATATGCATGCGATGTAGGATTCCGCTACGTAGCTAGTGAGATGTCTTGAGATGTCACTGTGGGTGCTGCTAGTTGAGGTGCCCCGTGACCTACTCACGTATGCGGTGCTAGTTGAGTCGTTGCGTGGGTATAGAGCTTTAGGGTTACCATTGGTACAGTTTAGAAAGAAAATGGCCGAGTAAGGATTTTACTAGTTTTTGATTTACCGATAGCATTTATGCATTTATATGCACACAGCAGTTATTATGTTATACAGATTCTGAATATAGTTTTCCAAAGATGTAGATAAAACCCGCTCGGCAAGATTTCATTGGCATATGATATTAGAAACCTTTTTACAATTTTACATCCATTTTAGAAGCATAATTTCTACATGTACTTTAGAAATTGCTATCTTTGTATAATATTCTTGTAATTGAATTCTCATTTACACTCACTGAGCTCCTTTAGCTCACCCGTTTTATGTTTTTAAACCCCTTTTCCAGGTGCAGGTCTCGGTACGCAAGCTGCTGATTCTCCTGTTGCCGAGTAGTGGGCCGAATCCGAAGATTATTTTTGTACATGTAAATGTGCTAAATAGCACTCTTTACTTTATGCATAGTAATAGTAGGCATGTATATTTGTATATATGTTTCGAGCCAACAAGAAAATATTTCGAGATTTTGATGATCATCTTTACTTTTCATGAGTATGCTTATTTTGTGATTTAAATGAAACTTTTGAGTTGTGTTGGATTTGATTTGGAAAGGACCGGAGGTCCAAATTGGTAGAATTGAGATGTGTTGGAATTAGAAGTGAAATTTCTTTGCAGGTTTATATAGATTTTCTGAAAAATAGGGGAAACTCTGTCCGTTTGTTTTTAAAATTAAGATGTCATTTTCATGTATATTACTAGATCTTCTTAGTAGTAACAAGAATTAAAAAGGGGTTCGCCTCGCGGAATTTCTTAACATGCCCAGTTAGGTTCGGAGGAACTTCCGTCGGGGTGCCCTGCAGGGCCACTGGGATCTATAGTAGAGGGTCTCAAGTCGGGTCCTGTCAGAGTGTACCTTTAACACACCTTCCATACAGGTCTAAAAGGATGTCCAGGACACCTCTTAGGTATGGTTAGATTTCTAAAGGTGTACTTGGAGTTTTCTTGATAGAAGGAAATGATCCTTTGACTTACAAGGAGGCGATGTTAGACATCGACTCGAGTAAATGACAAGAAGCCATGGAATTCAAAATTGACTCTATGCATCAAAATCAAGTCTGAGACTTGGTTCCACTTCTCGAATGAATTGTTCCTATCTGTTGTAAATAGATTTACAAATGGAAGCGAGGGCCTGATAGAAAGGTAAAGACCTTTAAGGCCCGACTAATGGCAAAAGGTTATTCTCAGCGATCTGTGATTGATTATAAGGAGATATTTGCTTTAGTTACGATGCTTAAGTCAATTAGGATTTTTTTGGCACTTGCTGTATACTATGACTTTGAGATTTGGCAAATGGATGTAAAGACAGCGTTTCTGAATGGATACCTCAAGGAAGAGATATTCATAAAACAGCCTGAAGGTTTTACATCCAGCCAAACTTCTGGTCTAGTATACAGGCTGAAGAAGTCCATTTATGGACTTAAGTAAGCCTTCCGAAGTTGGAATCATCATTTTGATGAGGTAATCAAAAAGTCTGGTTTCATAAAAAATGAGGAAGAAGCTTGTGCGTATAAAAGGGTCAGTGGGAATATGATCATCTTTCTTGTTTTCTATGTGGATGACATACTGATCATTGGGAATAATATTGGTATGTTACAATCCACAAAAAGCTATCTGAGTAAGAATTTCTTCATGAAAGACTTAGGAGAAGCTTCTTATATACTGGGTATAAAGCTCTATAGAGATAGAGCTAAGAAGCTAATAGGATTCTTTCAGTCATCATATATTGATAGCGTATTGGAAAGGTACAGTTTTATTAACTGTAAGACAGTAAATGTACCTTTTAGACATGGTGTTCATCTTTCTAGGAGAATGTCTCGTCAGACGGAAGATGAAAGAGTTAGAATGTCTAACATACCATATGTATCAACTGTTGGCAGCCTAATGTATGTTATGATGTGCACGAGACCTGATATCAGTATGGCTATAAGTGTTATAAGCTAGTATCAATCTGATCCAGGTGACAACCATTGGATGGCGGTCAAATATATCCTGAAATATCTTTAAGGGTACGAATGATAAGTTTCTCATTTATGGAGATAATGATATTCAAGTGAGAGAATACACGGATTCAAACTTTCAGTCTGATCTAAATGATAGAAAGTCTACATCTAGATATGTGTTTGCTCTCAATGGAGGTGCAGTGAACTGAAAGAGTACTAAGCAGAGGTCTACAACTAACTCTACCATAGAGACAGAGCACATTGTAGCTTCTGAAGCTCCAAAGGAAGCTGTTTAGATTCGCAAGTTTGTCTCCGAGCTTGGAATAGTTCTAAGTTCATTGGATCCTATCCATTAGTTTACGAAAATAATAGGGCCATAGCACAAGTAAATAAGCCAAAAGCACACCAGAAGTCTAACATGTGAAGTGGAAATACTACATCATTAGAGAGATCTTGGCCAGGGGAGATGTAGTTATTTGTGAAATAAATTCTGTAAATAATATAGCAGACCCACTTACTAAAGTCTTAACTCCAAAGGTGTTTGAGAAACACGTAGAGTCTATGGGTATTAGATACCACTGTGATTGAAACTAGGTTAAGTGGGAGATTATTAGGGTTATGTCTACGTGTCATCCCAGTTTTGTATGAATATTTGATATCTATACAGAGTAGATTTTGTTATATCGCTAATTACCTTTTAATTATATGGTTTAATGCTTGTTACGCTACAGACTTTGTTTTATCTTAATAAGTTCGGATATGGTCTAAAAGAGTTTAGACCGGTGCTAAGAGTTAGCAAATATTTCAAGAGTTGGAGCATTGTTTGTAACAGGACAAAGACCTCAAAATATACTAATAATGATATAGTTGCAAGAGTTACAATAGGTTGCTAGGATGTGTTATTATACAAGCAAGTTCTCAAATACATAGTTCCTGATCTATTTCTACTAACACAGGTCTGTTAGTAGATCCAATTAATTTACATAGATTAGTGTATATCTATATCTGTAAGGTACAGTTGGTTGTTCCTAACTGACCAGGATCTTGGAGATTGTATAGGGATACAGGTATTCAGTTAAAACTGAGTACTGAACAGACTTATGAGGACCCTAATAGATATCCTATGTTGGCGTCAATGGAAGGTCCTATCTAGTTGAGTAGTATATGTAGTCCTTTGACCTGAGCACCACGGTGGGTTTGTGAGTGATCCACTATGCTTTGGTTCTACGCATGTCAGAGACCTTTCATGGTCTGACCGCTGGGTTTCGCTTGGTATGGTCCGATGCTCATAGAGTCCGATGCGTGCAAATATAGGATCCATCAGCTCTCATAGGGAGTGATATATCTAGGTGCTCCCAGATAGTATCTAATGAAAATCTTATGGCCGTAAGCAGTTAACCCGAAAAGGTGTTTCCGTGGGGTTAAACAATATAACAAGGAGTTTTGCTCATATTGTACTATTGAGATACTATTCTGGAGATAAGTTTATAGATAAGCATATGGGAATTTGACGGTGTGGATCTATGTCCCCGTAAATCCAAGATATATATAATGGAATGACTATACGTATGCGTTGTAACCTCAACTTGTATGGTTCAATGTATCGATTTGTAATATTCATGACGTGTGCATGGGGCATGGCTCACGGACTTATGGAATAGTTTCATTTGACGAATCGGGCGTAAACCTAGGGAGTCCCGCGATATGTAGTGCACTCGTTGTGCACTGGGCAGAGTATTGGATTAAATTGTTTAATCTAGTAATATCCAACGTAATCACGAAAATGAGTGCGTGTCAATATTTAAGTGTTAAATATAACAATTAGTCAATAATTATTATTTACTAATTGTAAAGTGACACGTGACGCATTGTGAACTCTCGGTTGAGTTTACTCAAGTGTGAAATTTGGTGAGACCCGTTAAGGGTATACTTGGTAACTATGCATAAGGGGTAAAATGATTATTTTACACTTTAATTATTTAAATGTTAAATAATTAAATATATAAAATAAAATATATTATCTTATAATATTATATTAATAATAATATAATATATATATATAATGCATGATAGTTATCATGCATGATATATATAATATTATTATTTTCTTTATTTATTATTTTTTTTACCAACAATGCTTCTTTTATTAATATTTTATTATAATATTAATTTTTTATTGTAAAGAGATATATGTGTGATTACAAACGGAAATGAGAAGAATGAATTGAAAAAACAAAAGGGTTATTTCATTTCTCATTTTTTCGTTTTTGCTCGTAACAGTAAGAGAAACAATTGTTGTTTCTATTTTTTCTCTTCATCACTAAGAGAAAGAAAGAGTAAAAGATTCAATCGGCCATTTGGAATTAAAGAGTTAATCCTACGTTGGATTCAGGAGCTGTTATTTTAGATTATCAAGTTCATTAAGTTGATAACTAGAACCGACAACGAGTACAACTGCAGACGAACTCCGAAAGAATATATGTAAAATTTCTCAATTTTATCGTTTATATATTAATTTGATTAATATATGATAAGTGTGTTAATTGTATGTTTTATAATTCCGTTACGTTAAAATATATATTAGATGCGTATTTTGCTATTAAAACACTATCACATGAATACACCTTACTTAGTTGATCCCCTACAATTGTAACCCCATCAAATGGTATCAGAGCTATACTGTGTGTTGAGTGTTCAACATAAGAGTTATGTTTGGTTGGACATTGAGTGAATTTATGATGTATGACATTAGGTCCCAAACCAATAGGCATTGCGGCTTCAAGAGTTGAGGCTGCAATGTCAGGTCATTGTTCTTGAGGATGCTGGGGCGATGCATGTTTGACGTTGGGTGTTGGAGACATTGGAATTACCACTAGGGTGTTGGAATTACCAATTTCACGACGTTTATGATTTTCACTCTACTTTAATTTTAAATGCATATTATGTTTATTTTATGTAATTTATATACTGTTATATAAACTATGATCATTGTTTTATGTTGTTAACCACAATAGAAGGCCTACTAGAGGGGGTTAGTTGTGTTTACATAAAACAAATATGTGTTTTGAGAATTTTATCCTCATGAGATACAAATACTTTGAAAATTCTCTCATAATCAGATTGTTTGTGTTTCATTTTTGGAGAATGTTATACAAGGTCCATCTTATCAATACAGTATTAGACGAATCAGTGCGGTCTTTTTTAATATTGTTAAAATGTGAGGGATTGGTTGAAGTGAGTTGGACTATACAAGTTAAACATGAGATGAGACAAATATAAGCGAACGTATTGCTCAATATCACTAAAGTATTAGTGTAGTATCAATAATTTATATTTGATAATTGACAAGTTAATCTAAAACACACTTACCCAATATCACTAAAGTGTGAAGATGAGGTGTGTTTAAGACCAGTGGTAAGACTTACATGAGATGTAAATGACAAGAATTGTCTACCTTTTGAATTTACAAAGACCAAGATCATAAAAGGATAAGGTTGGTATAAATGATTATTGGGTCTACTTTCTACTATAAAGTTTAAAGAGTTAAACATTCATTTTTTCGTTTAAGAGATTAAAAGGAAAATGTAAAGCAATGGAAGGGCATCTTTATATTAAAAGCATATAAGTTATTATATTCATAATCTAAAGTATTTTAATAATTTAAAATATTTCACTAACATCTTTTCTTTTATCTTATGAAGGTAAGATGATTATCAGCAACTCATTTATACGTATACTAAATGTACACCAACTAAAAGGTATTGAAAATTATTCTAGTTGGCTTATGAATCTAAGAATTGTTTTGGATTCGAAGAAGCTTGGATATATTATTGTTTAGAAAATGCCTAAAGGTGTTTCTGATAAAGCTTCTTTAGAAGAACTTAAGACTTATCGAAAATGGATAGATTATAATTTGAAAGTCAAATCATATATTTTGACATCGATGTCTACTGATCTTCAAAGAGAGCATGTGCATATCGATAGTACATGTAGTATTATGCTTCATTTGAATAAGATGTTTGGTAACAAACCACAGGTTGAGATTTATCGAGTCGCCAAAATACTGTTTTAGTCTAAACTTTCTGTTGAAGCGGAAGCACACAAACAAGCTAAATAATTCACCCAAGTAATATAATAATGCAAAACAAGTTATTAAGAAATAAAAGAGAGAAAGGGTAGAAGAAGAACACACAAAGAATTACGTGGTTCGGTAACTTGCCTACGTCCACGGCGGATCAAGATCACACTCTTCTCTTATTATGAATCATAAGGCAACCACAAAGTATGTCTATTACAAGAAAGATCACAAAGAAAACTCTCTCTTACACTCTAGAGATTTTCTCTCACAAAGAACCACTAAGAATAATCACTAAGATTATTGTTGATCACCAAGATCTCTCTAAGATCACAAAGATCTCACTAACTTGATCACAAAGATTGTCAACATCACAAAGTTATGTTTACAAGCCAATTGATAGCCTTTATATAGGCCTTGGGACGTCCTAGGTTTTCCCTATACGTGTGGGAGTCGTATTAGGGAGTCCTAGAGCAAGTGGGAGACGAAATTAGGAAGTTTTCTAATTTTGGGATACTGTTCCCGCGTCCAGCGCTGCAGCGCTGGGATCTCGTTGCTCCAGCACTGGCGCGCTTCTGCTGAGCGCTGCGGCGTTGAGTGTTCTGTTCTGGTGCCCCGGCGCCCACTCCTAGTCGCCGCAGCGCTGGTCGCATGGTGCGCCTTCTCATTTTTCGCCTCCTTTCGCATCCGTCTTCGATCCGTGTGCACCCTACACACTTGGCTTGATCCCCAAATCATATTCCAATGATTTTTAATCAAACACTTTCAGAGGGCAGTTCAGTTAGTCCTCATGTACTTAATATGATATCTTGCATTGAGAAATTGGAGACCAGAGACGTATCCCTAAATAATAATTTGGATAATAGTTTGATTCTCTAGTCTTTACTGAAATAATTTGCATAGTTTATTATAAACTTCAACATGCAAGGATTGATTCTTATATTGAGCTACATAATATATTGAAGACAACTTAGGAGAACATGAAGAAAGGAAGTTTAGCCCTCAATGGTTAGAGTGCTTTATTTTTGCCTCAAAGGCTTTTTAGACGTCTAAGGGAAAGAAGAATGTAAAGTAGATACCACTTGTAGGTCCTAAGAGACATTATATTCAAGCCACTAGAGATGAACAAGGGCAAAAGAAAATAATTCAATTGCGGTGAAGATGGACATTGTAAATTCAATTATCCGAAGTACCTTACCATAGTAAAAAAGAACCCCTTAGGTATATGTTTACCTATTATTGACAGTTCATTGGCATTTGATGCTTGTGTTGGTTAGGTTTTAGATATCACTTATCCTTCTCATATTTGCAATCTATTGCAGGGTCTGATGGATTCTAGAAAGCCATAGAAATGAGAAGTACAACTTTGTATAAGAATTTGAGATTACCTAAATATAGAAGCTGTTGAGAATTTTGAGTTACTTCTCCCTTCGAGTTATAGTAATTTGTTATGTAACTATTATTTAAAGTCAAACTAAATAGGATATTTAGGCTATGAATGGTGGAGTTAGAGTGGTTTGAGTGTCTTAAAAGGTAAAATATTGAGATTGAAGAGGCTAGATGAAGAAGAAGATAAATTAGAGATGTGAAACTTGTACAAAACAAGACACAAATAATGGTTAGTAATAGATGCCAATGGGGGAGATTGGCGATGGCCTTTCAATGCTTAAATTAGACATGAAGCTCAATAAAGGCTTTACCTAATAGGAATAAGAAGAAGATGCATAGAAAATAAAATTTGGGTCTCTTGATTATCATAGGTAAATAAGAGAGAGTGTTATACACAATTTTCCTTTATGTTGAACTGAGCTACGAGGCATGGAGCTTGCCTCTTTGAGTGGGAAATGTGATAAACTAATAACAGTGACTTCTAACTTTTAAAAGGGTATTTTGGACACATAATAAGATTTAGGGCAGTATAGTAATTAAGCCCCATATCTTTTGTGAACAAGTAGCCTTCTCATTGGTCGATCTAATTGAATAAAGAAACAATATTGACCCTACTACATGCAGGAGTATTATGCTGGCAAAGATTCTTCTATTTCAATGAGGTTCTTTCCTATTAATAAGGGAGTTGAGGTGGTTGTACGAAGCTGATAAAAGGCTTGTTTGAAGCGTTCCCTTAAATCATGGTTATTTATATTTATTTACTATTAAAAATAAAAAATAGAGGTTATTCATTCAACTTTATATTTGCAATATTAATTTTTTTTCCAATCATGAAATTTCTTGATTATTATATGTAACCTTGAACTTAGTATATAATAGTTATATATAAGAGGATTAAGTTTAAACATAATAATCTAAACTAGTTCTTAGTTTGAATGAAAATGAAAACTTCTTTTAATAGACTATAAGTGCAATCCATTTGTATATTGTATACAATGGTTTCATCCAAATCAATCTATATGTTGACGTAGAAAATAGAGACACTCTGTATAATGTTGATTATATAAGACTAGATCATGATAAAATTAATTATCTCTTAATCTTTATTATAAAGAGAACTTATTTTATCACATTATAATCATATATGGATTAATCTTAATCTTAAGTGATTAATGAACTCCTATTTATTGGGTTATATTTATTAATCTATAAAGAAATTACTATAAATATTTTCAGTCAATTACTAAATATTTTATAGATATAAAAAAATGAATGGCTTTGAACATTTATCATAGAAATAGAATCTACTCCTTCTAAGAAGAGTTAGATTAGTTATTTATTTGATAATTAATTCTAATCTTGAACATAATGAATTCAATTTTCTTTAAGAGTTAAAGAAAATAATTAATTTGTGAATTTCGTAAATTAAATATTTAAAAGGTAATGATCAATGTGAATTAAGGATAAAGATATAATTAGAAAGATTAACGAACACTTGACCAAGCTCTAATTATGAACATTTGTAGATGATTGATTTATATGAAATTATTATTAATTAGACAAATATAGTTTTCTATTTTATAATTTATCTGCAAAATTAAAAGCTCTACTTTATATTTTTAATGATGCAATATAAAGTTAATAAATAAAATTATATTGATTAAAAAATTTTAATAAAATAATTTAATTTATCAGAATTTAATTTTGTATGTCCATTAGACCCATGTTGATTTCATAAAATACTAAAATGGACTATAAGTTAATTGTTTGATTTAAAATATTAATTAACCTAATCTTAATTTAATTAAATTTATTATGACTAATTAACTAATTTTGTTGACCCTATATTTAATTTGATTAAACCCATTTGGCCTGATTAATTGTTGGCCCACTCTATAATAGTTATGAAAATTAAAAAAATAATTAGATTACTTATTTAATTTAAATAACTTAGATAATTATGAATTATCTAAATTATTTAATTAATTTAAAAATACTATTAGATACTATCATAACCCTTATCAAATAAAAATTTATTTTTTAATTATTTAAATCAAAATTATATAAGATATTATTTTATTGTAATCCTATTAAAAATTAGAGTTTAACTAAAAATACGTATTTTAAAAATGAAACTGTACACTTTAAAAAGAAGTATTTTGAGACTTTTTTTTCACATAGGTGTATGTTTTTATAATTCTTTTAATTAAAAAATTTTTTAAAGAGAAAAATTAGAACACAAAATTAAATCCTTTATAATTAATAGACTCGCTTACACAAATATTTTATTGGTAGAGATATAATACGAAAGATTTGCGAATTTTGATAGAAAATATAGATTAGAAAATTATAACTAAGGTATTATTCTTAAGCATAATAAAATTTAAAAATACGATCCTGCAAAGCTATGGTATTCTCAACCTAGATTACATTTATCCTCTAGTCATCTTGTTATCATCCAGCGTGGACTCCAAAAAAATAAGCATGGGCTCAATGAACATATGCATTGCAAGTAGGTCCACCGAGATATTTCTTGATTTTTATTAAAGGGCTTTTCTTGATATTGCAACCTGCTGTGATAAATTTTCCTATTTCGTATAGAGCAAGAGATGTCCACGTGGATTTTTTCAATTTGTCCACATGTCAGCTCCAAAATTACACCCCAATAAATATATATAATACTTAAAAGAACTAAATTACCAATTTTTAGAATTTCTAGTTTGTAAACACAAACATCTTAATAGTCAAACTTATAATCATATGTCAAGGGGAAAAAAATCGTATCATTAAGACGTGCATTTAGAATTATATAAACTCTAATCAAATTCATTTTTATTCTAATTTGATAAAGAAAAAAAAAAACTCCTAGATATGTCTAGAAAAATTCTGATCAAATTACCTATGCAATGAATCTACATAGGCACACCTTTATGGAGTATGGAAAATGCTATATATGAATATCACTTGTGAGTATATGCTAGCCTTCTGATCTATGATAAACTTTTATGATGTTATCTCTGCTACTGCTAAGTTCTTTATATTTTTATTTTAAATAAATTACATAGATTTTTAGTACACCAAGCAGTTTTAATTTTCAATTCCCTTCAACTAGTTGTTAAGCTCTTGTTAATTTCTAGCTTTTGTAAACTAATGTGTGTGTGTTTTTAACTTAATGTTCTCAATAGCAGTTTTAGAACTGCCAACCAATGCTATTTCTTCTAACAACTGTGGGTAGCTTTTTGTATAATAATTGATAGAAAATTGAGAGGATTTGGTATTGTGAGAATATTGATATTGTATTTATGAATAGTATTTCTATGAATAATAATTATATGAATAGTATTTTATTACTATTATATAATCTGAATTACTTGATTTCAGATATATTGATAAAAATTTATAGTGATTGAAAGGATAATATTTTTAAAGTTTATGAGAGATATATGCTTTGAAAAATAAAGAAAAATTTTATTATAAAAAAAAAGAGATACGTATCTTTAGAAAGGATTTGTTAATTAATTTTAATTTATTAGAACATATCACACTATCACTATTTATATTTACAACTACCACTTTTTATTTTTTAAAAATCTCGTCTAACTCTCACAATTGTTGATTTATTATAAAATTACTTATAAATTTTTAAAATTCCTTGACATTTATTACAAATTTTTTTACTATTTTTTAGATAATTATCTAAATATTTTATTATTTATAATTTTTAGCCTCATTTTTAGAAAGTGTATTAATTTCAACAATAATATTATCTCGACAATGAAAATATAGTAGAAACATTGTAAGTTCCAGAAATTGTCATAATGTCTAAATTTTCCTAAAATGAACTGATTGAAACATTAGTAGTGCGCTTGGTTTCATATTGCCACAAAATATACCATCACAATTCCAATTATGTTGCAAACTTTTTCTTTGTCTATTTTATAACTTTATCCTTGTGCAATTTCTTCAAAGTCGATTTGCAAATGTACAAGTATTACATTTGTATGGACTATGCCATAATAATGAACTTTCTTTGATAGCAGCTAATCATTCTCACGAATCTGTTATATGCAAATGCAATGGTAGGGGTATTATATTATCAATAATCTTTCTATATTTTATTGTATCACAAATGTCTTTGTATTTTGCCTAAACATCAAAAAGACACTTGATTAAGTTTGATGTATCACAAATGTCCCGTTATTTTACCCAAATATCAAAGATACCCCTAAAGCGAATTTGTGATTACATTTGTTTATGAGTACATATAGAGAGCAATTGATTAAAATATAATAAAAGAAATAATAAATTTTATAGGCTTTGTTCATGAAAGTAACATATTCTCAGAATGGTTTTGATTTTTTTAATTATGAGTTGTGCTAATATCTTTATACAACATGAAAGTAGACATCTAAAGGCTTGTATAGAATTTTATTTCGTTCGAAAATATCAAGATTTGAAGTTTTAGTTAATTTTTAAATCTGACCCTAAGTTTATAGAAACTGTCATCTTAAAAAATTTAACGACATGAATTGTTTAAGTGATTAAATCAACTTGAATAATTATGAAATTCAGTAGATTGATTTTTTTTTTTTATCTAATATGACATTTAAATTTCAAGTTTTTATGAATTTCAAGTTTTTATGAATTTCAGAGTACAAAACCAACAGTCTAGAGTTCTAATTTCCATAATCTAAAGGTCCTAAAACAAAATTCATACAAAAATATTTTTATTGATTAAGACATGAAATTATTACTAGCGAACCCTCTATATGATTATTAATGCATTGTAAAATTCCAAGTGAATTGGACGAGCACTTTAATTATTAAAAATCAGATACTAAGATACGTTAGTGAAAGTTCTTTTTTTGACAGATTTCTGTCATAATTTTGGGAATCAATATAAAAAATATTAGAGAGCAATAAATGTCTTATGTTTTTTATATTACAAGTAATACGTTGATCGGTAATGATATTCTGAATTAAAAATTTGGAATTTGTTTAAGCCCTAAAAAATTAAAATAAGGTTAAAGGATTAGATTTGACAAGTTAGAAAAATTAACTTATTAAGTTAATTTGACGATATAAGTTTAAAGTATAGAGTTTAATAAGTTATTTAAGCTTCAATCTTTGATGATATTTATGAAAAAATTTATTTTTTATTTTTTATTATTGCAATCATTAAGAGATAAGTATATTAAATTTTTATTGGATCATAATAAACATATTTTATTTGTGCATATAATGTTTGTATGTGTTTTAAATATATTGCAATTACATTGTGCACCAAATTTATTTTGATATGAAAATATGAGATTATTTTTTTATGCATTGTGAGTATTGAAATCAAGCATGAACATACATAAAAACTTTTATTTGATATTAAAAAAAAGATTTAAAGTAAAGTTTGTCTAGGATATAAGTTATTTTTTTAGGATACTCAAATAATGTCTTAGTAGGTACTCTTTGTGTGATTTGAAGTATTTTTTTTAATGTACGGTCTTTTTTTTAGGATTAATTTATATAATATATGTCATATGTGCTACTCTATGTTCATAGGAGTCCTATGAGTACGATTAGGACGTCGTTGATATTCGCGTGTCGATGTATTTGTGTATGTAAGAGAACTCGATAATGATTAGGGTGAGAATTTGACTCTTATCTTCGAACATGAGAGTTATGTGTGTAAAATTTATCCTCACTTACACTTATCTTTGATACAATTTTTTGCCAATAGTAATCTCACTATGTGATATGTGCTAAGTAATATGTGAAAGTCTTATTTTCTTCAATATATATATATATATTTATATATAAGACTTATAAAGTAATAACTAAGGGTATTCTTAGTTAAGTATGGAGTAAATTTTGAAATATATGATATAACATACGTATATTTTGTTTTTTGATATATTTTTTTGATCGTGTCAATGCATTATATATGTATATATTTATTTTATAATCGCTGCTTTCACACTCACTATAGTTTAATCTAATCTTTAGATGATTGAAGATTTATATACATAGTGATTTTAGCTTTTATTATCCCTGGCTTTTCTGTTGGTAGGATTTTAAGTATGCGGATATTTTAATTAAAGTAATATTTTGTTTTAAAGTACTTTACTTTCACTATTTTGACTTTTTAAATTATTGTGGGCAAGTTTAAATTTATAATTATATATTAAGTATTAGTTTTGAGTTTTGCATAGTTTGATTTTTGTTAAGTGTGATAACTCTTTTGACCCAATTCGTGGTGGTGCCGTGACAAATAATGTTAAAGGTCTTAATTTTCTGTTTGACTATAAAATAGTGTAGTCAAAATAGATCGATTAAGAAGGTAAGCTGATAGGATTTATGATATATTAGACTTATTTTTTGTTGCAATAATTTATTAGAATAAATATTATTATTTTTAAATAAAATTAAAAATACATGCCATTAGTATTATATTGATGATTTTAAATATGATCTTATATTGTAAAATACATGCCTCTTTGTCTTTGTTGAACAAGTCAAGGTTACAAATTTGGAGTTGCATCTAAGAAAATGAGCAGGACAAGTTTATGCAACAACATAAATATATATATATATATATATACATATGTAAAACTCGTTGCAACTTAAAACTGAACTAATTAATGACCTTGGACTCCCTTGGGCCGTAGATTTGATTCTTAACTTATGTACTAAAACGTATGCCACAAGAAAAAAAAGGTTATTAAGATAAATAAAAGCGTCGCGTTTGATCCGTTGATTCCTTGTTTATATATTCTGTCATGATCAAGCTCTCGATTGGTTCGTATAATAAATAAATAAATAAATATATATATATATATATTTCCCAACAAGGAAATTTCACCCCGCAGATAATTGACGTTGTATATATATATATATATATATATGGTTTAACAAATGTATCAGCATAATATGTATTTTAGAAGAGCTGATGATGACAGTGCAAAACTAGCAATTTTATAAATGGTTTCTTCTTATTCAATGCGAGTATCAACATTTCATTAAGAAATCTTTTTGCCCTTGTAAAGAAAGTGAATCACCTTGTTTGGTAACTGAGAAAATTTCAGAGAAGGATAGAACTGTATTATTTCAATTGAATTATTTTTTGTATATACACAACAGAAGCATTACACTGCCTTTTATAATTACACAAGATATTAGTAATTACACGTGTCATTTGATCCATAAATCTAGCTATTTTAGTTAACAACTTTAACTAACTATTGGCGAGAATATTTGTTATTCTTGCTTTGCCACCTTAGGATAGATTCAATCACTCAGATTTAGCCTTTAATAACGAAACACGACTTCTATAACATTTTGCTTAGGTTGTCTATGGTTTCACTTCATTTTGCAATTCTAAAGTTGTTACTCTGTATTCTGCACTTATGCTTCTGCAATAGCTTGCTATTATGTCTTGCTAGTTACCTTTGATAAATTTTCTGCTTAAGCTTTATATTCCAACAGCCCCCCTAAAGCTCAAGGAATAAGATAGACATTAAGCTTGGACTTGTGCAAAAAAAATCTATCAAATGCCAAATGTTTGATTAAAATATCAGCAACCTGATTATGACTGGGAACATATCTGATTTCTAGTTGCTGATGAGCTATTTTCTCTCAAATGAAGTGAATGTCGAGCTCTATGTGTTTGGTTCTAGAGTGGAATGCTAGATTCAAAGTTACTGCTTGAGCACTTTGGTTATCACACCAAAGAATAGGAACAGCTAGTGACAGCATATGTAGTTCAGTAAGGATCTTAACATCAAAATTTCTACACGTGTTGAGGTTAAAGCCTTGTATTTTTCCTCTATATTAGATTTAGATACCACATTTTACCTTTTTTTTAAGACCATGAAATCAGATTGTCACCAAGATATATGCAATAACCACCTACAGACTTTGGTTATCACACCAAAGAATAGGAACAGCTGGTGACAGCATATGTAGTTCAGTAAGGATCTTAACATCAAAATTTCTACACGTGTTGAGGTTAAAGCCTTGTATTTTTCCTCTATATTAGATTTAGATACCACATTTTACTTTTTTTTTAAGACCATGAAATCAGATTGTCACCAAGATATATGCAATAACCACCTACAGACTTTCTGTCAATGGGGTCATTACCCTAATCAGCATCAAAATACCCCACATGTTGCATATCACCAGAATCAACAAATTCAAGACCAAACTTAGCAGTTTGTTTGACATATCTGAGTACATGTTTACAGGCTTGCCAGTGCTGTAATGTTGAAGAAGCAAGAAACTAACTTAACTTATTGACAGAGAAGGTTAACTCTAGTCTTGGTAAAGTTGTATATTGCAAAGCACCAACAATACTCGTATATAATGTTGGATCATTAAACAGCTCATTATCATCAAGAAGTAGCTTCTGACCTAGAATAATAGGTGTGTCACACTCTTTATAGTCTTCCATGCCTGTCATTTTTAGCAAATCATAAGCATACTTAGTACAAGATAGATGAACACCAGTCTTAATAGTTTTAACTTCAATCCCAAGGAAGTAGTTAAGACTACCTAGATCTTTTAGTGCAAAAGTGTTACTCAAATATTGAATAAGTTGTTCCATTATTCAGTTGTCATGGCTTATTACTAAAATATCATCAACATATACAAGAACCACAATTAGTTTACCAACTTCATTCTTAATGAATAAAGAGGTGTTAGACTTTGAATTACTAAAACCCCAATTGAGTACTATTGACTTGAGTTTGTCATACCAAGGTCTTGGAGCTTGTTTTAACCCATATAAGACCTTATGAAGTTTGCATACAAATGAGGGATTTATTTATCAACAAAGCCTATTGGCTAATCATATAGATTGCTTCACTAAGGATGCTATTCAAAAATGCATTATTAATGTCAATCTACTTTAGAACCTAATGATTCATTACTGCTCGGCTAAGAATCACTCTTATTGTAGAAGGGTTGATGACAGGACTGAAAGTGTCAAAGTAGTTGACTACAAGTATTTGTAAGAACCTTTTTGTAACTAATTTAGATTTATACTTGGCCACAGTACTATTTGAGTTGTACTTGACTCTAAATACCCACTTATTATCAATTACCTTTGATGCTTCTGCCTTAAGAACTAAGGGCCAAGTTTTATTCTTTATAAGAGCTGCATATTCTTCCATTATAGCAAGTTTCCATTTATGATCTTTTAAAGCTTCATCAACTGATCATGGCTCAGTACTTACAATCTTAGATTGATAATGATAGGCTTTAGGTTTTGAGATTCTAGATTTAGACCTAGTTCTCATTGGATGACTTAATACAATTTGAGATGAAAGCCGAGTGGTTTTCAGGTTCTGTCAAGATTATTGTGTTTGAGTGGTTTGTTCTAGCTTTTGGAATTTAGATAATATATGGTTATGAGGAATTTATCCTATATTTTTGTATAAGTTTTAGTAATGTACTAGGATTATGATATTCGAAAATGATAGGTATTGGACGTTGTCTAAGCCCTAAGAAAATTTGGATAATGTTTTTTTGAAACAAAAAATTTAAATAAAGTTGAAAGGTCAATTTTGGCAAGTTAGAAAGACTAACTTGATAAGTTAATTTGATTAGATAAGTAAAGGGCTTAACAAGTTACTTTAAACTTTCAATTTTGTGATGGCATTTATAAGAGAATTTATTTTCAATGTTAGTAGGTTAAGGAGTTTGAGTTTTTATAATAATTTGATAAGAGGTAAGTATTCTTGACTTTTGTTGGGATCATAGCAAATATATTGTTTTTGTGCATATAATGTTTTATATATATTTCAAATTATGATTATGTCTTGTGCCAAAACTATTTTGATATAAAAATATGAATTTCTTTATGTTTGTATTTTGAGTATTGACATTAAACATGGATATTACATAAGACTTTATTTAAATAAAAAAAGGTTTGTTTTGAATAAGAAAGTTTGTTTTGAAGTATAATTTTGTCCGTGATATAAGTTTTATTTTTATAGGATACTTAAACTTAATTTTTTCTTAGTAGGCACCATCTGTATGTTATAGAGCCTTCTGTTATATGTGACCTTTCTTTCGTGATTGGTATATATGTGTGACATTTCTTTCAAGATTGATATATGTGATCTATTTGTTTATGCTACTATATATTGAGAGGAGTCTTATGGGTACCATCGGGACTTATGAGTCTTCATGTTCATGTGTTCACACATTGGTGCATGTGAAATGACCATTGATGATCAGGGTGAGGGTTTGGCTCTTACCTTAAAGCATGAGTGTATTTATGTGTGAAATCTAAGCCTTACTTGTGCTATTCATCTTATACAGTATGTCATCGATGAGTGACTTTTTGGGCTCACTTTGTAAGTTATGAAAGTCCTATTAAGTGATAATTGAGTGAGGTGATTCTTAGCATAAGTTTGATGAGAATTTTAAAAGATATAATTTGATCTATTTTGGGATTTTGAAAATGATTTCTTTCATGGCACGTCATGCACATTCATTATATATATATATGTATTTATTTTGTTGTATAAAAAACTATTTACTTATTGAGTTTTACACTCACTATAGTTTGTTGTGATCGCTAGATGACTAAAGATTTATGCGCGTAGTGGATTTGGCAAAGCTTCTGTTGTCCCTTGGTTCCCTATAAGTTGTTAGGATTTTGAGTCCTTGAATATTTCATTAGAGTGTTATTTTGGTTTTTAAGTAATTTATTTTTGCATGTTTAACTTTGAGAATTATTATGAGCAAGTTTGATTTCTTGATTATTTATTAAATATTAAAATTTTAAGTTTTATATAGTAAGTTTAATTAAATGTGAATCACTCTTTTGATCTATTCGGGTTGGGAGCTTGACATTGTAAGTTCTTAATGCTTTTTTACAAATTCTTTTTTAACAAGAACTTTGTAAGATTTGAAAATGTTAAAGGCTTGAGATTTTACTTTCATAGGGTATAATTAATTGTATCTAGCTTTCATAGGTAGTCATCTACAAAACTAATGTAGTATTTGTAATCATCTCTTGTTTCTTGAGGTGAAGGGCCCTCAAACATCTGCATGAATGATTTAGAAAAGGGATTTGTTCTTATACCAATACAAGCAAAGTGGAATCTGTGCAACTTTCTCATCTAATAAGAATCACAGAAATCAACCTTGAACTCTTTATTATTTAAAAGGTAAGATTACAATAGCCAAATACAGTTTTAAGAACAAAAGAGCTTGGATGATCAAGCCTTTGATGTCATAAATTGCAATCTAAAACATCTTGAAATTTTGACACTAATTCAAATGCATACAAGATGCTAAAGTTATTAAATTTGAAACTCTTGAATTATATGAACTAAACCCTGGATCAGCTGCACTATATTGATCTCTATTTATCATACAAAGTGCATTTGGACAATAAAATGATAACATTGAAATTGGATGAGTATTTGACAGTGTTTTAGCTATAAAAGAACTTGCAGCATTAGATGAGGTAGATGATAGAAACAGTTTATAAAGTCCATTCACAATAATACCCTTAATTAACAAGGTTCCTTTCCTCTCGTCCTTGATAAACACATATGAGAATTAAATTCAATGAATATGTCATTATCAGTAATTAACCTTAAGACACTAATTAAATTTTTGGTGATTAAAGTCACATATAACTAATATCTAAGAACTAGACTATTTCTAATTTCTGACTTAAGCAAAGCATTACCAATAAATAAAATTTGTAAGCCTGTACCACTTCAATTGAAAGTTAATCATTACCTATAAATTTAGCTTTGCTTCCAAAAGTCCAGAGATTGTTGATCAAGTAATGTGTTGCGGTAGAATCTAAATACTAATTCTGATCAACAGAGTTGTCTTAAGCTTTCTGTTCTGCTACATAAGCTAATCTACTTGTACTAGATGCTATAAAGCCTCCTGGTCCTTGATTGTTAAAGCTTTTATTACCATTATTGCCATATCCATTTTTTCCTTTAGGATTGTAATCCTTGTAATACTTATAGTAACACTTAGAAGCTGGATGGCCTTGTTTCTTACAAATCTAACAGATCAATCTTGGTATATGGCCTCTACTAAATTGATTAAACCTTTTTACACCTTGATTTTGATTTTGAAATTGGTCTCTTTCTCTTTCGTGCTGATATCATTTTCCAAAGCTATTATCAAAACCAGCATTATTAAAATTTCCAACACTAAAACTACTATTTCCATTGTAGTTGTTATAACCTCTTCTATTGCTATTAAAACCATTTTTTCTTTGTTTCCTTTGAGAAAAATTGGCAAAGAAACTATTCTGAATCTCACTTTTTCCAAAATTTTGCAGATTTCTGCTTTCTTGACTCAAACCTATACCATAAGCCTTATTTACACTGATCTTTCCCATTTTTCTAGTAATCAATACTACTACTGGATCGAAATTTGATCCTACACTATTGATAAGATACTCAATAAACTTTTCTTTGACAACAAAATAACTTATTGTTGATAACTTATCTACTAAGCTTTTCACCTTTTAGCAATGCTTAATCATTGAAAGAGATCCCTTACTTATTGTTGATAATTTTCTTTTCAATTGAATAAACTTTGCCTTTGATTGAAAACTAAACTATTTTTCTACTGATAATCACAAATCCCTTGAATTCAGGCTATCAATAACCAAGAACAAAATTGACTTATGCACAGTGGAAAACAACCAACTTAATAACAGTTTTTCTTGCCTTATCCAAACTTTGAAATCTAGATTCTCTCTTATGATTTCATTTTAATCTTAATCTAGTGTCTTTATAAATTATTCTGGTGCTTTATTTTTACCATTTATGAAAATTTCAAGCCTATTACCCCTGATTACAGTAAGTTTCTATAACTTCCACATCATATAATTTGATCTCGTTAGTTTCATTGTTGAAGGAAATGTATAACTTGGAATTATTGATGAATTTGTGTTGATTTATAAAGGATTTTTGTTAATAAAATTGGTGTTAGCCATATCAGCTACGATACCATGTAAAAAAAGTGAATAACTTTGTTTGGTAACTAAGAAAAATTTAGAGAAGGATAGAAAAGTCAAGAATATGTAATATTTCAATTGAATTATTTTTTGTATATACACAACAGAAGCATTACACTGCCTTTTATAATTACACAAGACATTAATAATTACACGTGTCACTTGATCCATAAATCTAGCTATTTTAGTTAACAACTTTAACTAACTATTGGCAAGAATATTTGTTATTCTTGCTTTGCCACCTTAGCATGGATTCAATCACTCAGATTTAAACTTTAATAAGGAAACACGACTTCTATAACATTTTGCTTAGGTTGTCTATGGTTTCACTTCATTTTGTAATTCTAAAGCTATTACTCTGTATTCTGCACTTATGCTTCTGCAATAGCTTGCTATTATGTCCTGCTAGTTACCTTTGATAAATTTTCTGCTTAAGCCTTATATTCCAACAGCCCCCCTAAAGCTCAAGGAATAAGATAGACATTAAGCTTGGACTTGTGCAAAAAGAATCTATCAAATGCCAAATGTTTGATTAAAATATCAGCAACCTGATCATGACTGGGAACATATTTGATTTCTAGTTGCTAATGACCTATTTTCTCTCAAATGAAGTGAATATCAAGCTCTATGTGTTTGAATCTAGAGTGGAATGCTAGATTCAAAGCTACTGCTTGAGCACTTTGGTTATCACACCAAAGAATAGGAACAGCTGGTGACAGCATATGTAGTTCAGTAAGTACGGATCTTAACCACAAAATTTCTACATGTGCTAAGGCTAAAGCCTTGTATTTTGCCTCTGTACTAGATCTAGATACCACATTTTACTTTTTTTTAAAGACTATGAAATCAGATTGTCATCAAGAGATATGCAATAACCACCTACAGACTTTCTGTCAATAGGGTCATTACCCCAATCAGCATCAAAATACCCCATAAGTTATATATCACAAGAATCAACAAATTCAATACCAAACTTTGTAGTTTGTTTGACATATTTGAGTACATGTTTGCAGGCTTGCCAGTGCTATAATGTTGGAGAAGCAAGAAACTGACTTAACTACTTTTTATTAACATTATAAATAAAATTTGAAAGATATTATTAAAATTAATTAGAAATTAATACATTAAAAAGTTATTTTTTAAAAAAAAACATACGGATTTAATTCTTTGATTTTAATTGTTTGTAATTGTTTGGCTAAAAATATACTTACATAGATTTAGAATTTTAATTTATGTAAAATTTTAATTTATTTATATACGAAATTGTTATTTACTATAGGAAATTGTTTGTTATTAATTAGTTCTAATTTATTTAATTATTTGCTCATGCACTAATATTTTTTTTTCAGGAAGCAAAACGTGTCGAGGTCATATATAATTCCGCAAAATAAGTTCTACAAACCGTCAATCGCTACCTACTCTAAGATGTGTGTTTTAAACTCCATCAAGAAAAAGTTGACGTCTAGGCAAACAGAATTATTTAGGACCACAAGTTATAACATTTAATATAATTAAAATTAGATTTTGAATTATAACATTTAACATAATTGAAATCTAAATTGGAATTAGAATTATAAAATTTTATGTAATTGAAATTAGATTTAAAATTATAATATTTAACGTAATTGCAACTTAAATTGGAATCTGAATAATTACAACATTTAACGTAATTGAAATTGAAATTTAAAATTGGAATTATAATATTTAACATGAAATGAAATTATAACATTTAATATAATCAAAATTAAAATTGAAATTTGAATTATAAAATTTACTGACTGAAATTGGAATTATAACATTTTACGTAATTGAAATTAAAATTAAAATTGAAATGATAATATTTCATGTAATTAAATTTGAAATTACAAATGGAATTATAATATTTAACGTAATTAAAATTGAAAATTAAAATTGAATTTAAAATTATAACATTTTAACATAAATGAAATTGAAATTTAACCCAATTGGTAATTTTAATTACAATTTATAATGTAATTAAAATTATAATTGTTATTAAAATTATAATATTTAATATTATATAAAAGTGTAATATCTTTACCTTTATATATTCCACACAAAATGTGGCATGTCATAGTACATATACATAATATGTTTTTGAATAATAACCGACAACGCATTAAATATGTAAAAGTAGGGAATATCTTAAAGTTTTGTTAGTGAAAACTGTAAATAGTGAGAACACGTGATATATTTTGTAGTAACTAGTATCTACAACTGGTAAGAATAAGTATTTATATATATAAATATACGTATTTTATTTGTATGTGGGTGATCCTTGATTTATATATTGTTATTAGTAGTGTTTTTATAGGTTAAGGATATACTATTAGTATTGGGTTTATTTGCAAGACTTTGGAATTATTTTAGGGACCAAATTGTTATACTTTGAAAGTTTTGGGGGTGAATTTGTAAATACCAAAAATTAGCCACTTAGTATAAAAATACACTTTTAAAACCCTAATTCTCTCATTTTGGTCGAGCTACCTCTTTTAGAGAGAGAGAAGAGAGAAAAGAGGGGAGAGAAAGAGAAGAAGGAGAAGAAAAAGAAGAAGAAATTGGAATTTTGGATTTTAAGAGGTATATCACAACTATTTCTCAATTTATTGGTGTTAATTATGTTAATTTCTTTAAGTTTTGATTTCTGAAAATATGTATAATTGAGGATTTGATGTGTATTTCGTATGATATTTTGAGAATTGATGATGATCTATAAGATAGTTTGATAAATCATGATGGATTGTAGAATTTCTGCTTGATAGTCTCTTGATCAAAGAATTTTATAAATTGTTGTGATTCGATTCTAGTTTTGAGTTTTGAGTATATGAAATTAGACATGTTTAGGATCATCTGAGACTTTGAATTGATTCAAAATTCCAGAAATTGAATTTTTTGTGAATTTACCAAAATGACCCTGAAATTCTAGAAATTTCCTATGTGAACAGTATAATACAGTGACGAACAATGTTTGTCCTACTGAATGATCTTCAAAAATTACGAATTTGTGGAATATGATACGTTTATATGTCTAATATGATATACTCGGAATTGAGAATTTAGATCAATGTGGTTGAAATGTTATAATTTTCTAAGTTATATCCGCTCATTACAGTATTTGATTAACAGATTTTTAAAGCTATGGAATAAAATAGTTTTAAAATATTTTTGGCAGTGATTTGGAAGATAAATATTTATCATGGACTGAGATATGTGTTAAGAGTAATTATGTGGTATTTTTATAATTTTTGAGTTAGTATATGATTTTATAAAATTGGGAGATTGAATACTGTTCAGTAAGTATCTTGATCCTGTCAGGTTTGTAGTTTGGATTCGATGGTGTGTATGGAATGGATTGTGTAGGAATTTTGATATAATATTCATATATAAGAAGTATATATGAGTCAAGAATGATATATTCTGATTTCGGAGTAATTGGACATCATTTGATGTATTAGAAAATTTTGTTAAGTGTAAGTGGGCAAAATGACAGGTTTTGAGAAACCAAGTATTTAGACCAATTTGATGTGATAAATGCATTGTGTATAATTTTGTAAGCTATTTAAAGTATTTTGTGTGAATTTTGAGGCTTATGAAAGGATTAATCTCCATTGATAGGTTAAGGAGATTTAAGTCTTGTAGCTGAAAGTGTTAAGAGGTAAGTATACTAGACTTTTTACTGAAATCACAATAAACATAGTAATTGTTTTGTATGATTTTGCAAATGGGGTTAAGAATATGTTTATGTTATGTCAAAGTATATTTTGATATGAAATGTGAATATATGTTTCTGAATGTGAGCATTGACATTGAGCATGGGCATACATCTGTTTTTGTAAGTGAGCTTTCAAAATAAGATGTGTTTAATAAAGAAAGCTTTTGAAGTGTAATATGTCCATGAGAAATATTTTGTATTTTGAGGGTACTTGAATTCACTGTTAACTTAGTAGGCATTTTATGTGATTGTGGAGCCTTTATGTGTGGCCTTTCCTTTGGGATTGGTATATGTTATGTGTTCCGTATGTAGGGAGGATCCTATTGGTACCTAAAGGAAGAGTGAGTCATCACATTCGTGTGGTGGCGTATTGGTACATGTGAGAGGACTCACCGATGATCAGGGTGAGGGCTTGGCTTTTACCTTCGGGCATAAGCGTTATATATGTGTGATTTAAAGACCTCACTTGTACTATTCCTCTCATACGGTATGTCACTTACGAGTGACATTTGGCTCATTATGTGATATGTGATATGTAAGTCCTACTAAGTAGTAGTTGAGTGATGGTATTCCTATTATGTGTTTTGAAAGAATGTGTAAGCGCTTACATGATATGTGATTTGATAAGATTATGATTTTGATTGATAACAACATATCATACATATGCATTGTGTACATATATGTATTTGTATTTGATATATGAAAAACTAGTATGCTTACTGAGTTTTATACTCATTATAGTTTATGGTGATTTCAGGTAAATAAGGTACATGTGTGCTTAGCGGATTTGGCAAGGCTTCTGCTGTTCCTTGGGTTCCCTAAGTTGTTAGGTTGCTAAGTGTTTCATTTGGGGACACGTGGGATAAAATATTTGATTTGTCCCTGTTGAATAAATACTTATGTATTATTTTATTGTGTGTGGTTGGATTTAGTTTAAGTTTCACCAAGTGTAGTAATGGATTGATTTTAAGTAAGAATTTGCAATGAATATATTCTGGGCTTCCGGTAACAAAGTTGCTACTGGTGACGTAGTAGAGTGTTAATCTCTGAGAAAACTCTGCATATCTCCGGTTTAGTAATTGTCCAAGTCATAATTCAATTGCTATAATTCTGAAAGAAATTAAAATGAATGTTTAAGTATTATTAAATGAATGTAAGTGATGTCGTGTGTCAGATCTGTTGGGTCTAGGGCGTGACATATTTAGTGTGATAAAACATACCTATGTTGTATGTGATTTTTTTTTTGTAAAATATTTAAAAACCATGCTTATATAAGTGACCAATAAAATAGTATCACTTATATTATGTAACATTTTTTTAATGATAACTGACAACACACAAAGTATGTAGAAGTGGAGATAAGCTTTTGTTGATGAAATCTACAAATAGTAGAAACACGTGGTACATTAAGTAGGATACAGTATATATGATGTTGTATGTAATTCAATTTTTAGGATACAACTAAAATATCATTTCTTGTATTATATTACATTTTTGTGTGTAAATAAATGAAAACTCGCAATTTATGAAAAGTGAAAACACCATTTATATATGTGGGTGAAAGATGCAAAAAGTGGGAACACGTCTTACAATAAGTAGGATACTATCGAGGATCTAATACATGTGGGTGTATGCATGTGCAATTGTGCTTATTGCATAAAATATGTATCATATACATACTAAATGCGGCGGAAGCATTAAAACATATAATAAACACAATAAATAAAATATATTAATCTCATTAATATATTAGTAGTGTTGAAAAGTTACCTAAACGTGTAAAGTTATACACGTATATCCTCAAAGTTCGCATAGAGACCAACTCGTCGGCAGTTTTAGTCACCAACTCAGTGGGCTTAGTGAGCTAGAACAGTAGCCCATATTCAGCACAAGATTAACTTTTAATCTCAAAATAGCCGGTAATGTATATTCATCATTTTCTCTAAAAGGACAAAGAAATAGAATTTGAAATAATTTATAATTGTTTCTCATGGCACCACTAAAAAAAATGAAATAATTTTATTTTTTTTACTTTTCTTTTCTTCTTCTTCGACACAAATGGAAGAAATGAAACACACAGACTCTTCCTTCCTTCATTTCCCATAACACAAAAACACACAAACTCTTCACTTCTCACACACATCTCACATATATATATATAATAAAATAATATATTATATAATATTAATAATAATAATAGGTGGCAATTATCACCCATTATATATGTAATAATATTATATAATATAATATAATAATATATTATAATGAGATATTATTGATTATTTAATAATTAAATAATCAATATGTAAAATGATCATTTTACCCCTTATGAATAGTTACCAAGTCTACCCCCTAGTGGGTCTCACCAAATCTCAAACTTGGATAAACTCAACCAAGGGTCTCATTATACAATTAGTAAATAACAATTATTGACTAATTGTTATATTTAACGCTTAAATACAGACACGCAAGCATTTTCGTGGTAGTGCTGAATATTACTAGATTAAAAAATTTAATCTGGCACGGTGTCCAGTGCACAACGCGTACACTCCATATCGCGCGACTCCATAGGACTACGCCCAATTCGTTAAATGAAAATATTCCATGAGTCTGTGAACAATGCCCCATGCACACGTTATGGATATACAAATCAGCGTGTTGAACCATGCAAGTTGAGGTTATAACACATATATATAGTCCTTCCGTCATGATATCCTGGATGTGCGGGGATATAGATTATCACCGTCAAATCCCCTAGTGCTCATCCATGTCTTATCTTCAAAATTGTATTTCACTGAACAATATGTGCAAACTCTTTTACCATATTATTCTATCCTGACAGAAACTCTTTTTCGGGATTAATTCTTATGGCCACAAGACTTTTTGAAATACAGTCTTGAAGTATCTAGATATCTAACTCCCTATGCGAGCTGACGGATCCCATATTTGTACACATCGGACTCAATAAGCATTGGACCATACCCAACGACACCCAGCGGTCACACTATGAAATGTCTATGACATGCGTGGAACCAAAGTATGATAGATCACTTATAAGCCTACCGTGACACTCAAGTCAAAGGACCATGTATACTACTCAACTCGAGAGAACCCTCTTTTGACGACTTACATAAGGTGTTTATCGGAGGTCATCGTGAGTCTATCCTATATCCAGTCCTAACTAGATATCCATATGTCAATACAAGCTCCAAGCTTACGGTCGCCTAGGAACAACCATCTATACCCTATAGGTATGACATATGCTGATCTATATATAAAGGTATCTACCGACAGATCTGCATCGGCAAAAATAGATTAGGGATAATTATTTGAGATCATACTTATACAACTAACATTTTCTGGCACCTGATTGCAACTCTTGCAACTATGCAGTTACTAGTATATTCTCAGGTCTATGTCACATTACAGACAAGGTTCCAACTCTTGGATCTTCGCTGAGTATTATAACCAACTAACACTTAGTTGTTCTACATTTAGCATTTATATATCTTAGCATGACTAACTATAAGCCCTTATATAAACTCATTTAGATTTTATCTGAATTTTTTCATATCGTACAATGTCTGTAATGTTACATTGCATAGTACCATATGAATAGGTATTAGCGATTCAATGAGAATATACACTTGTATAAATACACAAGTATATGTATATTCAGGGATAGCACATAAGCATCAACCTTAACAAATACAATATATAATAGGTTATGTGTAATTGTTTTTTAAATTTTAAGTACTTTAAGTTAACCACGGTTATTTAGAATACCCATAATATATCATCCACTATATTATGTTATATTTTTTGTGTGCAGAGAAATGCAAACTTATAATTTATGAAAAAGTGAGAATACCCTCTATATATGTGGGTGACAGGTGCAAAAAGTGGGAGCACGTCTTACATTAAATGAGATAAAACATATAACAGATTGTGGATGTCATTATTTTTTTTATATTTTAGGTACTTTTTATATTAACGATGATTATTTAGGACACCTATAAAATTTAATCTCTTATATTATGTTACATTTTTTTGTATGCAAATAAAAACAAACTTGCATATGAAAAAAATAAGAACATCCTCTTATATATATGTAGGTGACATGAACAAAAAGTGGGTACACGTTCTATATTATATGGGATACAACATACAACAAATTGTGGATATAATTTTTTTTTATTTTAGGTACTTTTTATATTAACCATGGTTATTCAAGACATCCATAAAATATCATCAATTATATTATGTTACATTTTTTGTGCAGATAAATACAAACTCGTAATTTATGAAAAAGTAGGAAACCCTCTTATATATGTGGGTGAGATGTGCAAAGAATTGGAACACGTTCTATATTAAATGTGATACAACATACAACAGGTTATAGATGTAATTTTTTTTTAAATTTTTTGTACTTTTATTTTAACCATGGTTATTCAGAACACCCAAAAATATATCATCCCTTGTATTATGTTATATTTTTTGTGCAAATTAATAAAACTCAATTTATGAAAAGTTAAGAACACCCTCTTATATTTGTGGGTGACAGGTGCAAAAAGTGAAAACAAGTTCTATATTAAATAGGATACAACATGTAGCAGGTTGTGGATATAATTATTATTATTTTTTTAATTTTAGATACTTTTATATTAACCATAGTTATTCAGGACACCCATAAAATATCATTATTTATATTATATTATTTTCTGTATGCAGAAAAATACAAACTCGTAATTTATGAAAAAGTGGGAACACACTCTTCTATATGTTGGTAACATGTGCAAAAAAGTGAGAACACGTTTTATATTAAGTGGGATACAACACACAACAGGTTGTGGATATATATATTTTTTTATTTTAAGTACTTTTATATTAACCATGGTTATTCAGGACACCCATAAAATATCATCTCTTGTATTATATTATATTTTTTTTGCAGATAAATGCAAACTCGTAATTTATGAAAAAATGGAAACACCGTCTTATATTTGTGGGTGACAGGTGAAAAAAGTGGAAACATGCCCTATATTAAGTGAGATACAATATACAACAAGTTATGGATGTAATTGTCTTTTTTTTTAGGCACTCAATTGTCTTTTATTTTAAGTACTTTTATATTAACCATGATAATTCATAACACTCATAAAATATCATCAATTGTATTATATTACATTTTTTGTGCAGATAAATACAAATTCACAATTTATAAAAAAATGAGAATACGTCTTATGTTAAGTGAGATACGACACACAACATGTTATAGATGTAATTAAATTTTTTTAAGCACTTTATATTAACCATCGTCATTTAAGACATCCATAATACATTATGTTATATTTTTTGTTCATCTAAATACAAACTCGCAATTTATGAAAAGTAAGGACACCCTCTTATATTTATGGATGAGAGGTGTAAAAAGTGATAATACACCCTATGTTAGTGGGATACAACATACATAAAATTTTGGATTTATTTCTTTTTTTTTTATTTAGGTAATTTATAGTAATTATGATTATTTAGGACACCTATAAATATCATCTCATTATATTATTTTACATTTTTTTTTGCAGCTAAATGCAAACACGCAATTTATATAAGTAAGGACACGCTCTCACATTTGTGGGTGAGAAGTGCAAAAAATGAGAACACGCCCTACGTTAGTAGGATATAACATACATAAAGTTGTAGATGTATTATTTTTATTTAGGTATTTTATATTAATTATGGTTATTTAGGACACTTATAAAATATCATTCCCTTGTATTATATTACATTTTTTGTGCAGTTAAATGTAAACACCTAATTTATGTATATGTGGGGGATACCCTCTCATATTTGTAATTGAATGTGCAAACAGTGGGAACACACCCTACGATAAGTGTGATGCATCATCTCCTTGTATTATATTTTATTTTTTATGTAACTAAATACAAACTCGCAATTTATGTATAATTGGGGACACTCTCGCACATTTGTTAGTGAGATGTGCAAAAAGTGAAAACACGCCTACATTAATAGAATTCAACATATATAAAGTTGTGAGTATATTTCTTTTTTTTATATTTTAGATACTTTATATTAACCATGATTATTTATAATTTCAATTTTAATTATATTAAATATTATAATTCTAAATTTATTTTTAATTACGTTAAATGTTATAATTCAATTTTAAATTTCAGTCACGTTAAATTTTATAATTTCAACAATGTTGAATGTTATAATTTAAAACCTAATTTTATTTTCAATTTCAATTACAATACATATTATAATTTCGATTCTAATTTTAATTTCAATTTAAAATACATTAAATTCTAATTTTAATTTCAATTGCGTTAAATGTTATAATTTCAATTCTAATTTAATTTTAATTACTTTAAATGTTACAATTTTAATTCTTACTTAAATATCAATTACGCTAATTGTTATAATTCTAATTCCAATTTCGATTTCAATTATGTTAAATATTATAATTTCAAATGCAATTTCAATTTCAATTCAATTAAATGTTATAATTTCAATTTCATTATGTTAAATGTTAAAATTTTAATTTTAATTTCAATTTTAGTTACATTAAATGTTATAATTCTAATTCTGATTTTAAATTTAATTACATTACATGTTATGATTTTAATTCTAATTTTAATGTTAATTATGTTAAATATTATATTTTAAAATCTAATTTCAAATTCAATTGCGTTAAATATTATAATTTATAATTCTAATTTCAATTTCAATTCTGTTAAATATTATAATTCCAATTCTAATTTCAATTTGAATTATGTTAAATGTTATAATTTCAATTCTAATTTCAATTTCAATTACGTTAAAATTATAATTCCAATTGTAATTTTTAAATTCAATTAAATTATGTTGAATATTATAATTTCAATTTCGATTTCGATTACGTTAAATGTTATAATTTTAATTCTAATTTCAATTTCAATTACGTTAAATGTTATAATTCAAAATTCATTTTTGATTTCAATTACGTTAAATGTTATAATTCTAATTTCAATTTCAATTACATTAAATGTTATAACTCTAATTTCAATTACGTTAAATGTTATAATTCATACTCCAATTCCAATTTCAATTACGTTAAATGTTATAATTTTAATTTTAATTTCAATTTTAATTATACTGAATGTTATAATTCAAAATCTAATTTCAACTTCAATTTAATTGAATGTTATATAATGAATGAAAGTGAAGAAATAAAATCTTGACACGAAAATTACAATACCAAACTTAAGGAATCTCAACAATAATGTATAATATCTTTACCTTCATCTATTTCAGCAACAAAAGGTAAGGATATACTTACACTAGAGTTGGTAATAGGTGTAAATTATTACACGGTAAAACATAATGTAATTAGAATTGAAATTATAAAATTTAATATTTATAATTATAATATTTAAAGTAATTAAAATTAAAATTGAAATTAGAATTACAACATTTAATATAATTGATTGTGAAATTAGATTTACAATTTGAATTATTTAACGTATTTAAAATTAACATTGGAATTGGAATTATCATTTAACAAAATTAATTTTTAAATTAGATTTAAAATTATAACATTTAATGTAACTGAAATTGGAATCATAACATTTAACGTAATTGAAATTGAATTTAAAATATGAAATAGAATTATAACAATTAACGTAATTAAAATTGAAATTGAAATTGGATTTGAAATTATAATATTTAACGTAATTAAAATTAAAATTAGAACTATAACATTTAACGTAAATGAAATTAAAATTAGATTTAAAATTATAATATTTAACGTAATTGAAATCGAAATTGGAATTGAAATTATAACATTTAACGTAATTGAAATTGAAATTAAAATTGTAACATTTAATTAATTCAAAGTAAAATTTGAATTGAAATTATAACACTTAAAGTAATCAAAATTAAATTTAAATTTAGAATTGGAATTAAAACATTTTACATAATTGAAATTAAAATTGAAATTAGAATTATAATATTTAACGTAATTGAAATCAAAATTTACATTGGAATTATAACATTTAAGGTAATTGAAATTGAATTGAAATCTGAATTATAATATTTAACATAATTAAAATTAAAATATAAATTAAAATTATAGCATTTAATATGATTGGAATTGAAATTGGAATTATAACATTTATTATAATTGGAATTGAATTTAAATTTGGAATTGGAATTATGGCATTTAACGCAATTGAATTTAAAATTGGATTTAAAAAAATTATAACATTAAACATAATTGAAATTAGAAATTATAAAATTTAATGTAATTAAAATTAAAATTAAAATTAGAATTAGATTTATAACATTTAACATAATTAAAAATGAAAATAGAATTAGAGTATAAACTTTAACGTAACTAAAATTGAAATTGAAATCTGAATTATACCATTTAGCATAATTAAAATTGAAACTGAAATTAGAATTATAACATTTAATAATATTAGAATTGGAATTATAATATTTAACATAATTGGAATTGAATTTAAATTTAGAATATGAATTATGACATTTAAGGTAGTTGAAATTGGATTTGAAATATTGTTACATTAAACATAATTAAAATTAGAATTATAACATTTAACATAATTATAATTATAATTATAATTATAATATTTAACCTAATTGAAACTGAAATTAGAAATGGAATTATAATATTTAACATGATTGAAATTGAAAATGGAATTAGAATATAAAATTTAAAGTAATTAAAATTGGAATTGGAATTTGAATTATACCATTTAACGTAATTAAAATTAAAACTGAAATTGGAATTATAGCATTTAATATTATTAAAGTTATTGAAATTGAAATTAAAATTATAATATTTAACGTAAATGAAATCGAATTTAAATTTAGAATTTAAATTATAATATTTTATGTAATTGAAATTATAATTATAACATTTAACGTAATTGAAATAAAAATTGAAATTGGAATTAGAATTAGAATTATAACATTTAACGTAATTGAAATCGAATTTGAATGTGAAATTATAATATTTAACATAATTAAATTAAAATTAGAATTGAGATTATAATATTTAATGTAATTAAAATTGAAATTGAAATTAAAATTAAAATTAGATTTGGAATTATAACTTTTTAACATAAATAAAATTAAAATTAAATTTCTAATTAGAATTATATAAGGCAATAAAATTGATATTGCTATTAGAATTATAACATTTACCGTAATTAAAATTAAAATTAAAATTCAATTTTAAATTACAACATTTAACTTATCTAAAATTTAAATTAGGTTTGACACTATACCATTTAACGAATTTGAATTTGAAATTTGATTTTGAATTATAACATTTAACATAATTGAAATTAAAATTAGAATTATAATATTTAACAAAACTTAAATTCAAATTAAATTTCAAATTATACCATTTAATGTATTTGAAATTGACATTGAAATGAGATTTAAAATTATAACATTTATCGTATTTTAAATTGAAATTGGATAATATTTAACGTAACTTAAATTGAAATTAAAATTAAAATTATATTATTTAATTTACTTCAAATTGAAATTGAGCTGTGATTTAGAATTATAACATTTAATGTTATTAAAATTGTAATTAGATTTTCAATTATAACATATAACATAAGTTAAATCAAAATTTAAATTCGATTTATAACATTTAACGTAAATGCAATTGAAATTTTACTTCAATTGTAACATTTAACGTAATTAAAAATAAAAATTTAATTTCAAGTTTTAACATTGAATGTAATTAAGATTAAAATTAGACTTATATCATTTAACATAATTAAAATTAAAATTAAAATTTGAATTGTAATTATAATATTTAATATAATTGAAATTGTAGTTGGAATTGGAATTAAATCTTTTAATGTATTAGAATTATAAACTAAAATTAAAATTATAACATTTAATGTTATTAAAATCGAAATTCGAATTGAATTTATAACATTCACATATTAACTTAAAGTCTTTCAACTATAAAATTTATTTGACAAATTTAAATTTAATTAAAATTAAAAAATATATATATAGGTCATATAGTTTAAAATTAACATATATAGGATCATACAGATGATGATCATATAGTTCCCGCAAATACATGTATTTTTACAATATATTTATTATACATACAATTTATAATTATAAAGATAATTAATTCATTTTAATTGTATTAACTTGTAGTTTTTCAAATAACAAATTTAAATTATAAATTCAAATTTTAATAAAATTAAACTTATAAATAAAAAGGATCAATTTGTTAATTATCATTTGAATTTATAAAAAATAAAGGGATTTTTTTTGTTAAATACCATTATTACTGGTTTTGACGCTAATAATAATGGGTTAACCCCCTTCATTAGCTGTCATTTGTCAATTATTGGAAGGGGTGTGCCGAGGTCATCTGACTGCTTGGAATAGCCAGATGTACCAAAGGCACACCCTCATTTTTAATGTTTAAATATTAAACATGACATTTGTTGTTAGGTGCAGTATAATTATAGATTAATGAGGTAATTAAAAAAATAATAAATGCTAACGCATGACACTTCTTAATTGGTGCCATATCAATCAAAATAAATAATTTGGATATAAAGTATGTAAATATACTAGTAAATATGTAACTATAGTATTATTTTAAATATAAAACTAAGTTCATAAACTAGAACAATCATATCATTCAAAAATATTTTACCAATTGAATTAATTACCACAACAAGATTATTTATTTAGAAAAGAGAGTAAACCCTTAAAACAAGAACAGTTCAGAGGTTGAGAAGATGAAAATCCAGGATTTGTAAAAGCTAAAAAGATAGGAAAATCATTGCAAACATTTCTATTATCTTGTTTAATGAAATTAGTAGCATCCATAGACATGGATGCAGTTAAAGCTAGAATGAATCCAAGTGTTATGTTCATATAAAATCCTCTAGTTATGATCTCATCCTTATTGTGCTGTAGAGTGATGGTTAGGGTTTGAGCTGGTTCATCATCTAGAAAATTTTTTGAAAGTAGTTCACAATGTTTGAGATTTTTTGCATATTAGAAGCGTCGAATCCCTACAATTTTATGTTTGGTTTTAAAATACCAAGATAGTGCAGTAGAGAAAAGATTGCTAGTATTTGACCAGTAAGTTGATTGTTGCACATCTCAAGTGCATCAACCAAATTCAACTGACCAAATTTTGGTGTAATTTGTCTAGTTAAAGCATTTCTCAACAAGTTCAAGGATATAAGCCTCCAAGACTTGTAATTTCCTCGGAAATTTCCCTATGTAATTCATTGCTCGAAAGATCAATGTTCTTTACAAGTCCAGGGTTACTCTTGGTTTACTCATTTCATACAATTACTACTATGTTATCATATTTGGCTATAAAACCATCGAGAATGCCAATAGGCCACTTTGGTAATATATATTGTTGGAATTGGTTATTCAATAATCATTTATAAGTATGAATTGAGATGGATACCAAATGAAAAGTCATCATAAAGTCGAGTACGTAATGGATATACAAGGGAGGAGTAAAATGAAGAGTTTGAAGCAAAGAAGGACGAAGAAAAGAAGGGTGTAAGCTTTAAGTTTGGGTGCCACGGCGCAAGCTACTCGGCGTTATAGCCCAAAAGACAAAAGCTCTAATGCCGCAGTACTGGCTAAGTAGCACTGCAGTGCTGGAATTTCACTGTAACGGTAGAAAATGTTTCACTACAGTGGTGTGACAAAGTTGCATTAGTGCTACAGCAAAAGCTAGATAGCGCTGCAGCGATACGACTTCGAAAACTTTCAATTTTGGCTCGAATTTGACTTCTTTAAAGGGATTTTAGACTCTTACACGCATGAACTTTTATTCCAACTAGATTTAGAGTTTTTAGAGAAGTACTATATAAATCCTTGTAGACCCTTAGAGATAGCCAAGCATCTAAAGCATCTAGATGTAAACATAAAAGTAAATGAAGGAGTTAGAAAGGCACTAAGTGTGTGGTGCACTAGGCTGTAACCTTTGAGGGTGTCGTTATTCTTATGTAAACAAAAGGAGCACCAAAAAATTCTTTTGAAAGGGCTTAGACTATTCTTTTATTCTTTGGGTTAAAACTCTTATAGAGTATAAGAAATACTAAGAGGTCTTGTAAAGATGATAGTGATCTAGGAGATACTTATAGGTCTACAAGGAGAGATACTAAGATGTCTTATAAGATCATAGTGATCTATACTTAGTGATCTAATTAATAAAAAACCTGGATTATGGATCCCCGATGAACGTAAGTATTTATTAGTGTGTTGATCTTGTGTCTTGTGATTTATTTCTTTATTTTTATTGGTGTGTTGATCTTTTATGTTCTTGATTATTTGTAAGTTTAAGTCTTTCGCACATGTATAAGATTTATTTGGAGTGCACGTTTGAAAGTTTTAAATTCAAAATTATCTAAAACTTACCTTTTAGCCTTTTTGAATGCATAGAATATTACTAAAGAAAAGTACCGTCCTTCTACAAAAAAAGACACTTTAACACTCAAGTTAATATTTGATCAATTATAAGCATGTGGTGTGTGAGAGTATTTCAAACAAGAGGGTATTGATATCATGTGTATGCTATATTGCATTTATGAATTTTTTTAATAGATGTAGAATGTATAATGCATGCTTTATATAGTGAAACATGATACAATTTAATCTATATTTAGACACTTATAAGATAAATTTTAATCATAATATGATAGGCTTATCATGATGTGATAAAGTTATCACATTGTGATAGAGTTATAATCCATTAACAACTATAAAAGTCATAGACCAAGTAGTATTCTTGCTGTTTTTACCAATCTAGCCTTTTACCTTTTTTCTGGGCTTAGGCTAAGCGAGCTAATTGGGCCAATTCAATAATGGGACCAACAAATGCCTCAATAAGTGAAAGAGTGGAATCATTCTTTAGATGAACTCCTTTTTTCAACTAGTGAGTATTTTATGTGCTATTCTTCCATGTATGCAATATAATAATTAATGTAATCATGTGAGAGAAAAATAGTAAGTTGTACATCATGTTGTAATCCTCAGTGTATATATAATAAAAATGCAAATACTGAGCAAGTACTATTGCCAGCAAATATGGCAATCAGAATGCAATATCCAGATAGTCAAGATAAGTTTAAGTGATACTTTCTGAATATTTTTGGTATCAATCTTGTTTATCGAATGTGTCCGTGGAAGTTCCTTGTTGGATACCTTGTGGTTCCAGAAATGGCTTTTGAATTCTATTATTTCTTGTAATATACAATAAAAATTTTGACAAGTGTCGCTTCCTAAAAAGTGTTAGTTTGAAAGTAGCAATTGAATAAATTAGAAGGTAAATGATACTTCCTATTTATCTTTGGGGTGCAATTTTGAATTGTACTTTCGAAGTAATTTTGATAGTGTGCTTCGTAAAAAAAATATATTTATGCTTCTATTGTGGAAGTGTTTTTGTAATATCATACTTTCTGTGAATGAAGGCTTTTGCTTCCATTTTGAAGGAAGTTGATATGATGCTTTCAATGGAGGGTGGCGTTTATTAGGTAAATGACCTTTCAAAGGAAGTATTTTTTTCAATTGACAAATATGAGGGAGATAAGTAAATTGATTAGAACATATAATTGATACTTCCTTAATTTGTTCAAGGAAAGACTCTCGCAGGTTCTATTAATACGGGGGGATCCTATTAGGATATTTGATCGGGAGTAGATTCGAGAAAGACGAACTAATAGTACGGCTTGATGCCGACTCAAATTAATGAGAGAGTCCAAAAAGGATTTTAAGGTAGTCTGTGGGCTTACGATCTTTCTGAGAAGATTTGTGCTTCTAAGGGCAATAGATGGGCACACGACCCTTGGAAGAAAGTATTTAGTGCTTCTGAAAAAGATAGTGGGTGAGCGTACGGCCTTTTCAACAAGTTTTTATGCTTTTCAAGGTGGTTGATGGGCATATGACCCTCAAAAGGAAGTTCATGCTTCCAAGGGCAGTTAATGGGCACATGATCATTGGAATAAAATTCATGCTTCTAAGGGCAGCTAGTGAGTACATGACCTTTGAAAGAAAATTCGTGGTGTTTTCTTGGTACATATACAAAATCCTTCTCGAGAATTCTTGATTTTGGTGTTCCTCGCAAAGGTATGAAGACCTTTTTACGAGTATTAGCTATAGTGCTTCCTTGGAAATGTACAAAACCATTTCTTAGGAAGGCTTTTGGTAAATGTGCTTCCTTATGAAGGCACAGAGCTCTCCTTAGAAAGACTTCTTATTGTGGAGCTTTTTGCAAAAGCACAGAGTCTTTCTATGGAAAATTTCTAACAGTGATGCATCATTGGTAAAAAAATTATCCAAGGAAGTTTTTATGGGTGCTTTTTTGGCAATGGCACAATCGTACGAGAGAAGCCTTTTAGTAATGGGCCTTCCTTGTGAGGGTATGGAGTTTTTCTTAGGAAGTATTTCAGTAATAAAACTTCTTTATGAGGAAAATAAGTCTTCACTATGAAGTATTTTCGATAATGAAACTTCCTTATAAAGATACAGAGTCTTTCATAAGAAGTCTTTTAGAAAAAAGACTTCTTATAAAGGCTTGAAGTACTTCATAGGGAGTCTTTTCAATAAAGATGCTTCCCTGTGAAGGCACAGAGCTCTCATTGGGAGTATTTTCTATAATGGAACTTCCTTATGAGGACATTGAGTTCTCACTAGAAGTATTTTCGGCAAGTCTGTTGGTAATAGGACTTTCTTGTAGAGGTACGAAGCTCTCCCTAGGAAGTTTTTCATTAATACTGCTTATTTGTAGAGGCATAGAACTCTCCTTACGAAGTCTTTCTGAAGTGGGACTTCCTTGTAAAGGCATAAAATGCTTCATAGGAAATCTTTTTAGTATTGGGACTTACATATGAGGACATAGAGTCATTGTTAGGAAGCCTTTTGAAAATGGAACTTCTTTGTGAAGGCACAAAACGTTTCACAGGAAGTCTTTTCAGGAATGAAACTTCCTTATGAGGACATGGAGTCCTTCTTAGGAAGTCTTTTAGAAATAGGACTTCATTGTGAAGGCACGAAGCATTTCCTATGAAGTCTTTCGTTAATGTTACTTCTTTGTAGAGGTATGAAGCTTTCCCTAGAAAGTCTTTCTAAAGTAGGACTTCCTTGTGAAGGCACGAAGCACTTCCTACGAAAGTATTTTTAGTAATGGGACTTCCTTTGAAAGTATTTTTAGTAATAAAACTTCCTTCGAGAGTATTTTTAGTAATGAGACTTCCTTATGAGGACACAAAGTCTTTTCTATGAATTCCTTTAGAAATGAGACTTTCTTATAAAGGCACAAAGCACTTCTTAGAAAGTCTTTTCAGTAATGGAACTTCTTTATAAGGACACAGAGTCCTTCTTGGTAAGTCTCTCTTAATGATGCTTCCCTATGGTGAAAATCTTGACCAAAGAAGTTTTTTAGATATAGGTACTTCCAAGGTGAATGCGTTTGAGTCCATGTAAGAAAGTCTTAGGCATTTCTATGATAAGGGCGTTTGGGCTTGTGAAAGGAAGTCTAAAGGTACTTTCAAGTTAAAGACGTTTGAGCATGTGGAAGGAAGTTCTCATGACTGTACCATTTTCTAATGTTAGTGTTTCCCTTAGAAGGTTGTGAGTTCTCATGTAAGGGTGCATGCATTGTTTTTATTTCTAGTAGAAGGATAGAAAGTCCTTTTCTTTTTTGAAGTTGGGTACTTCTGTGGTGAGGGCATTTTAAGCCTATGCAAGGAAGTTTCAATTGATTTTGTATATTGGGGATTGGAACCTTTGTAAGGAATACTTTTATGGTGCGAGCATTTAAAGCCAGTGCAAGGAAGTTTTGTTGCTTCCTTATGTTGAGTGTTAAAACTCATGTAAGGAATACTTACGTGATGATGGCGTTTTGAGCCCGTGCAAGAAAGTTTGGTTGCTTTTGTATATTGAGTGTTGAAACCCATTTTAAAGAAGTTTTGGTTGCTTTCTAATTAGGGCTTTTAGGTGCTCGAGTAAGGAAGATTTTGTATGGACTTTTTGTTCATTTTTTCTTTAACATTGGAGGGTTGTGTTTGACCTTCTCCCTTCCTAGTAACGACATTTGACCATGTAAGGGATTAATAAGACCTTACATATTGACTTGGGGGATTGATTTTTGGCTATTTCCCCATATTGGCAGTAAAAGATTGCTTTTATCCACTTCTGGTAAGGTTATAGGCTGCGTAAGGAAGTAATATATATATAGACCTAAAGGGATTTTTTTTTGTTGTCTCCCTAGAATGACAGTAAAGAATTGTTTGTACCATTTTTGGTAATGGTTCTAAGTCGCGTAAGGGAGCAATAGAGCCTTACATCTTCACTTGGAAGAGGGGGGATTATTTTTTGCCATCTCCCGGAATAGCAGTAGAGGATTTCTTTTGGCTGTTTCCTCTCTTGATAATGGCACCAGACCATGTAAGGGGTCAATAAGACCTTACATATGGACCTAGAGGGATCATTTTTTGGCCATTTTCTTAGAATGATAGTATAGGAGATCTTTTGACCATGTTCTCTCTTGTTTAAGGGCATCAAGCTATTTTATCTGTTAAGGGGTTAATAGGATCTTACATGTGAGTTTGGGGGATCATTTTTTGGCCATCTTCTCGAAATGATAGTCTGGATGCTTTTGCCCATTTTTACCATCCAAGATTGTGGATTATTTCCAAGAAAGTCTTTTTTAATGCTTTTTAGTTGAAAAGCCGTCCAAGCACATCTTATGATATAAGTGCTCATTTGGCGAAGGCATTAAATCCTTTAAGAGAAGTCTTCTAATATAGATGCTTTCTTGGTGAAAAAAGCGTCCAAGGAAGTCTTACGATATAGACACTTCTTTCACAAAGACACTAAGACCTTTTAGAGAAGTCTTCTAATAAAGGTGCTTCCTTGGTAAAAAAAAAACCCATCCAAGGAAGTCTTACGATATACATGCTTCCTTGGTAAAGAATCCGTCCAAGAAAGTCATATGATATAGGTGCTTTCGTGGTGAAGAATCCATCTAATGAAGTCTTTAGGTGTTTCCAAGGCAGAGGCATTTTGCCGCTCTTTGGAAGTCTTTAAAAAAAAATATTAATATTGAAATAACATATGAAAACCAAGAAATGTATAGAACCTGGAATGTGTCCCATGACATAGGGCTGGTCCCTTTTTCATATATGTATTGGATAGGTTCTAAGTTTATGCGCGTAGCGATCTCAATTCTGTCGTATGTGAAACTTCTCAAAAAGCTTTTAAAATACGATGAATACCCGAAAAATGATTCTAAACAATGCGAAATTAATATAATTAGAATTAAATAAATTAATCAAGATTAAGTAAACCAAAAAATATAAAGTAAAATTTTGTCCTTGTTTCTTATTTTGTTGGAGATACTAGATGAAATATCAATTTTTTTAGTTCTATATCTCAGTTTAAAAATAGCTCTCAATTGATCCCAGAACCTAATTGGTTTTGTATTTAGTTTACCCTTGACGATGAACTTGTTTGTCAATGAATTGCGATAATTGATCTAATTTCGGTTGACTTCTGAGAAGATTTAGGCTTCCTTGATGACAATGAGAAGGCCCTTAAATTTCTAGAAGGTCTATCTTTGCGGAGGGTCTTTTTGGACAGTTCTGAAATACTCTAGTAGAGTTGGAATTCTAGAGCTTGAGGGGCTATATGATAAAGTACATTGCCAGGGGCCTTTAGTACAAAATCTGAAAGTATTCAAGTCTTATTTGAAGTTTATAAAAATGAGAGGGCTGATTGATAAATATACTGGTAGGGGTCTTTTTGTAAAATACGAAACGTACTTGGATTATACTTGAATTTTCTGATACTAGGAGGGGATTTCATGATATTGTCAAGCAAAACCCTAATTGTTCTTCTTCTCGCGCGCCGCTCCGCCGTTTTCTTCACTGGTTCTGGCCGGTTGTCGTCCGGCAGCTGACCATCACAAGGACACTATTGGCTGGTCCGAAGAAGACGGTGCAGGAGCGGTGAAGACGAGGGTTGCAACCGAACACATGGTGGTTTTGAGTCGGGGTTTATCGGTGATGATGGGCGGTGGTGTCGCCTGGATTTTGGCCCTCGGTGTTTTCTGGGCTAGTTGGTGGTTTCCACGACGATGAAGGACGATTGGATTAGCGGAAATGGGCGGCGCTTGTGGCGGCTCAGGGCAGTTCCGCGTCTCCACCTTGTAATTGCCGCATGGAGATCTTGGTTCAATTCTCCGTGGAAGCAATTTTCTGTTTTTCTTCAATTTCTTTATTTCCTTTTTCTCTTTGTTTTTGTCAGTGTTTGCATGCAGCACGTGCATATTCCATAATTCAATTCACTTTTTCTCCCCACCTTTTTTTTTCAAATCATATAATTCTGAAACTTGCTTTTTATTCAAGCTTCCAAGGCGTCATTAAAAGTTTTAATTTAAAATTATCTCTTAACCGTGTTGAACGCATAAAGTATTGTTAAAGAAAAGCACCATCTTTATTAAGTAAATATTTAATAAATTGTTAGCGTGTATTATATGGGAATATTTTAAATAAGAGGATATTGATGTTCTATGTATGTTGTATTTGTTAATATTAGTATTTATGTGTCATTTTTATATATGTAAATATTTATAATTTATATAATTATATGATATTATACTTGTTACGTTACAGACATTATATTATTTGAAAGAGTTCAAATTTGGTATAAATGAGTTTAGATCAACATTAAGAATTAGTATTGCTGAGAATTATAATTATTAATAATTAACACTGCTAAGAGTTAATAAGTTATAAGAGTCACTGATATCCAAAAGTTGGAGTCTTGTCTGTAATGAGACAAAGACCTGGGGATATAATAGTAATGACATAATTACAAAGAGTTACAATCAGATGCTAAAAAATGTAGTTACGTAAATATATTCTCGAATAATATGTTTCTGTTTTATTTTCACCGTTGCAGGTCTATCGGTGGATCCCTTCTATATAGATCAGCATATGTCATATCTATAGGGTACAAATGGTTGTTCCTAGTTGACTGCAAACTTGGAGCTTGTATAGATATACGGGTATCCAGTTAGGACTAGATATCAAATAGACTCACAAGGACCCCGATAGACATCCTATGTAAGCCGTCAATAGAAGGTCCTCTCGAGTTGAGCAGTATATTTAGTCCTTTAACCTGAGCGCTATGGTGGGCTTGTAAGTGATCTACCATACTTTGGTTCTACACATGTTAGAGACCTTTCTTGGTTTGACCACTGGGTGTCGCTGAGTATGATCCTATGTTTATAGAGCTCGGTGTGCATATATATGAGATTCGTCAGCTCACATAGGGAGTTGTATATTCAAATGCTCGCATGTTGTATCTAAGAAAATCTTATGGCCATAAATATTAACCCGAGAAATGAGTTTTCCATAGGGTTAAATAATATAATAAATGTGTTTGCATATATTATTTATTGAGATACGATTCTAAAGATAGGTTATGGATGAACATATGAGAATTTGACTGTGATTATCTATGTCCCCAAACATCCAAGATATAGATGATGGAAGGACTATACGTATGCGCTATGACCTCAACTTGTATGGTTAAAGCGCTGATTTGTAATATCCGTGACGTGTGTGTGAGGCATGGATCACGAACTTATAGAATAGTTCAATTTGACAAATCAGGCGTAAACCTAGAGAGTTTTGTGATATGAAGTGTACTCGTTGTGCACTGAACCAGCGTACCGAATTAAATTGTTCAGTCTAGTAATATCTAGCATGACCACATGATGTGCGTGTGTCTGTAAATGTTAAATACATTAATTAGTTGACAATTGTTGTTGACTAATTATATATTGACATGTGACTCATGGTGAGCATTTGATTGAGTTTACCTGAGTGTGTGGTATGGTGAGACCCATTAAGAATACACTTGATAACTATGTAAAAAGAGACAAAATGATAATTTTACATTTTAATTATTTAATAGTTAAATAATAAAGATATTAATTATTTTATATTATATATAAATATTATATAATATAATATTAAAATATATATACTTAATGGCCAAGTATATATATAATATTATTATTTATATACTTGGTGACCAAGTATGTATATATATAAAATAATATTTATATAAATGTGAAATTATTAATAGAAATAAATGAATAGTTGTTAAAAAATTGGGTTTAGAGAGAGAAGCCCTTGAAAAATTATTTTCTAGAGAGAGAAAGTGTAAGAAAATTTGTTTCTCTTCACTATTCATCATCTCCCTAAAGTAATTAACTCACTATAGTAATACTGTCTATTATTTTACAAATCAAGAGTTGATTAGTGGTAAATATATAACATAGGTTTTAGGAGTTAAACTAAGATCTGCTGGATTAAGCTGTTGTTTTAGCCAGTTAAGTCCACCATGTTGACTATTAAAACTGCAATCGAGTTTCACTTCAGGCGAGTTTAGATTTTGACGAGTTTAAAAGAATCCAATGGTGAAATTTTTAATCTCTTTATATTAATATAATATTTTTTGTGTGGTCCTTATGTTTTATGACTTCCGCTATGCCACTCTAGTGCTAATATATGTATGTGATACATATATGTATGATTTAACATGTATGAGATATGTATATGATATAAAAAACACATGACACATGTATACTCTGTAGAAATATAGGCTCGAATCACACACCCCTACAAAAATCGTATTAGAGCACTGTGTATTGATTTGGAAAAATTTGAGTGTGGAAGTGTTATTAATAAAGTCCTAATGTCAAATGGTGCGTTTCAAGTATTGAAATGGGCATACCAAGACTGGAATGTCACTGGGTGCCACAACTTTGGTTTCTAGCGCTGCATTGCTGGAGCTTTCCAGGCTCCAACACTGAAGGGTTGGCGCTGTGGCACTAGGGGTTCTGCTATCCAGTGCTAGTAACCCAGCGACATAAAATATGGATGTGTGAGTTTATGAGATATAGTAATAAAAATTATCAGTATACATTATAAACCAAGATTTATTAAGATATACTGACAAAAGTTATCAGTCTACAATATAAACCAGTGTTTATTAGATGCAGTGATAAAAGTTATCAGTCTGCATTATAAACCAAGGTTTAAGAGATACATTGATAAGAGTTATCAATATACATTATAAACCAAGATCATTTTATTTTTTATATTAGTAACCACAATAGGAACTCTATTGATGGGGGTTAGTTGTGTTTGTACAAAAATAAATAAACCACATACCTGAAAATGAAACCCAGTGTTTCAAAAATATCTATTAATAAAATTAAATAATATTATACTATGAGATAATATTTTACATAATCCGTCTTGTCAATATGATGTAAATGGGTCATATTGGTCTTATCCCAAAATTGCTACAATGTGAAGGATTTGGTCAATGTGATTTTTTTATGCTGGTTAAACATGAGTTAAGGCAAATATATGTAAAAGTATTTTCTAAGATCGCTACGGTGTGAGGGTAGTATCGGTAGCATATATTTGATTATTGACAAATTAATCTGGAATACACTTATCCAAGATCGCTATAGTGTGAGAATAATGTGTATTTAGGATCAAGATCAGAGTTGCATAAGATGAAATTGACAAGAGTTGTCTACCTGTTAGGTTTACAAGGGCTAAGATCGCTACAGTGTGAGGCTTGAGTAAAACTCTAATGGGATCTACTTTTCACTATATAGTTTAAAGAGTTTAAGTTATCATTTTTCCATTCAAGAGATTATCAGGATTATGTAAAGCAATGAGAAAGTATTTTAGATTAAAATATGTATAATTGTTATACTCATGATGTAAAATATTTAATTATAATTTCGCTAATATATCATATTTCATTTTGGCATGTGAAGATTTGATGGCTACTACGAATCCCTTGGTGCATATAATTGATGCAGACCAACCTAAGGGTACCAAGAATTACTTTAACTAGTAGATGAATCTCAGAAATGTTCTAGATTCAGAAAAGTGTGGATATATTGTTGATTAGAGATTGCCGGAAGAAGTTTCTGATAACGCTAACCTATGAACAAAGAGGGTGCAACATTCTTCATTCAGGGTGCTTTATCTTCTACTCCAAAGGCTTCTGAAAAGTCCAAAGGGAACAAGAATGTGAGGCAGACACCCAAGATAATTCACAGAGGCAAAAAATATCCAATCTTCAACAAAAGAGAAAAATAGATGAAAAATGTTTCCACTGTCGCGAGGCTAGGCATTGGAAACGCAATTGCCCTAGATACCTTGCCACTATAAAGAAAACTCCCTCAGGTACATGTTTGACGATCATAGACATTTCTATAGAATTTGATGCCAGTTCAGGCTAGGTATTAGATATCGCTTGTTATTCTTACATCTGCAATATGTTGCAGAGACTAGGAGATACTAGAATGTTACATTATAGAAAAGTGATGTTACTAGTAGGAAATAAGGATTTCCTGGAGGACCATGATGTTGGATAGTTTGATTTACTTTTACCTTGTAATAGACTTGTTGTATTACATAATTATTATTATGTACTAAACATCATTACATAGATTGTGTCTTTTTTTGTATTTGACAGTGAAGGATATCATATGAACATTAAGAATAATTCCTTATGTTTATATGACGTAAATGATATTTTTTTAGCTGAGTGTCAGTTAATAAACGGGCATTAAATTTTAGATACAGCTAGAAATGTCATTAATGTGTAAGATATTACTAATAATAAACATAATTCAAAATCTTTAAATTATACATAATTGTGGCATAAGAGATTATGTTATATAGGTGTGAGACACCTAACTTGTCTAATTAAAGATGATCAAATACTTGATATGGGCATTAATAAATGGGCATTAAATTTTGGATACAACTAGAAATGTCATTAATGTGTAAGATACTACTAGTAATAAACATAGTTCGAAATCTTTAAATTATACATAATTGTGGCATAAGAGATTAGGTTATATAAGCGTGAGACGCCTAACTTGTCTGATTAAAGATGATCAAATACTTGATATGACCATAATGCTTTATCTAACTTGTGAATCTTGTATTCAAGTGAAGATGACCAAATCTCTATTTGTAGGTGTTGGATACTGCGCCACTGATTTATTACAACTGGTATATAGTAATGTATACGGTCCAATGAATCACGCTGCTATGAGAGGTTTTTGATACTTCGTAACCTTTATCAATAATTTTTCACAATAAGCCATGTGTTTCTTATGAAACAAGTCAGAAACCTTTGAAAAGTTCAATGAATTCTGACTTAAAGTAAAGAAACATGAATACATGAGTAGTGAATTTTCATATTATTTAAAGGAGAATGGGATTATGGCTTAGTATTACCCTCTAGGTACTCCGCAACAAAATAATATTTCAAAAATGAGAAATTGGATTTTATTGGATATGGTTTGATCGATGATAAATTTTACCGATCTTCTAGAATACCTATTGGGTTATGCTCTAGACACAATTGCTTATATATTGAATAGAGTTCCATCTAAAACTATTTATTCCACTCTGTATAAGACACTGAAAGAAAGGAAGTCGAGTCTTAAATATTTTAAGATTTGAGATTGTCTTGCTTACGTAAGAGTTGCGCAATAGGATAAACTTACACCATGGGGTACAAGTATAAATTCATTGGGTATCATTTAAATTTAATGAGATACCAGTTCTATGATCCTAAGGAGCAAAATATGTTAGTTTCTCGTTATGGCACTTTTTTTGAAACAACCCGCCCCACAGTACTCTAAAAACTTTTGGGTGGATCTCAAATACTATATTGTAAACATTATACACTTTTATTACGTAAAAATTCTATCAGAATCTCGACAGAGTTGCCCCGTACTTTTTGAACATACTTCAACTTGCAACTAAAAAAAATTAACACTTCTATACTTTTCTTGCATGCACTCGTACTTCCAAACTTCTCATCTATCTTTTACAACACACAATCATCATCAATTACATCTATGCAACCTATTCATCTATAACATTATAAGAATCTAAGGAAACATTAACATCATTCATAGTATCAAATGTCCAAAAAGTATAATGCATTTGCAAAACAAATACTCTCATACAACTCAAAATAACAAGTAAAAATCAAAGGATCCTGAACTCTATTAAATGAAAACTCTATAAATGTATCAACTCAAAAATAAAAGAATTCTCGTCCTATCACTTGGCTTATCTTCTAATATTAACTCCACTAAGCTGATTAATTTTCTGCAATCTCCTGAAATGGGAGAAATATAATGAAAATAGGGTAAGTTGATTGACTCATTGAGTGGATGCAGTTTAAAAATTGAAATAGTCTTAAAAGCATATCATAAACATATAAATAATATTTATCTTACTATTCAATATGAAAACAAATAAAGTGAATTGCTCAATTTTAGGAACTCTTCCTTATAGTTCTCTACAGTAGCCTCTAGAGGAGTGATGGTAAAATATTCGACCAGACGCATAACATCCAAAGTGTCAAAAACTAGATCTTTCTATCTCTTGAAGTGCTTCCCATCAAAAGGTGATATTTTTGTTGCCTCTGAAAGTGATTTGGCTATTGCCAATAAGGATGAATCACTTATAGTATCCATGTCTGTTTAAAAATAGTTTAAGATTGTTGAAAAATTCATTGTATGTGGGATGTGTAAAACCAAAGATACAACAAGTGAATATAAAAGTCAAGGCATGCTAAGTATTATCCTTAAACTATTTCTACCCCCAGATTGATAAAATTATCAAGGTGCAAGGGCTTGTATAGTAGGATGGTTCCAATTCAATGACTTATTAGAAGTTGTAAAGATACACACTAAATACAACTTCGTTGGACAACAAGTAAAGACTTTTGATACAAGTTGATAGAAGAGAGAAATAAGATCACAAATGAAGAAGAGAAGTTGATTAAATCAAATAAAGTGTGTCTGTAGTATTTATAGAGCTCATATGTCTCTCTGAAGAGATACAACACCTCTTCAAAAGGCCACACTCATTACAAGGGGGTAGATGACTCTTCAAAGAGTCATTTTTCCAGGTATGACGCCGTTCCGTCCAACCCAAAGGCTATATATTCTTGAAGCTCGGTTGGGTGCCACAGTGCTAGGCATCTAGTCCAGAGACTGGAGTGCCGCGGCGCCTAAGCCTCCTACGGCTTGAGTACTTCCCCTTCATCCCCATTCTCTTCTCAACTTTTTCTCTCTATTCTAATGCTTGATTTACATTTATTTATTTAAAATACAATCTTAAATGATGACAACTTATACCCTGGTAGAGAATGTGAGACTTGTCCTTCTAATTGTAGCTTAACAAGTTTACAATTAAAATTTATATTCTTAATTAATTGTCTCCTTGACTTTTAGATTTTTTCCAAGCGAAAAAGTAAAGTAATGAGAAACAGTTACGCATTTGTTTCCATTTGTTGTATGTACTTTAAATCTAGAAGAATAGTTAATCCATCTTCATATTGATTCTTGTATTGCTCTCTAGGGTACATAGGACAAGGAAATTTGTACCTGTTTTTATGGGTAGTGCATACAAGAACAAGGAATATTGATTTCTTTTCCATTCTCAACCCTTTGGATGATGCGTGAGTTTCTGGTAGTACTTGCACTTTGTTCCTGAACTTAGGGTTTTATTCATGTATAACATATTCTGCAGCAGTAGTTAAAAATTGTGATAATTGAAATTCTACTCTTTATTAGCTTATATTGAAGATATCTGTTCATATTCTGCATTTTCTGCCTCTCTTGGCTGACAAGGAGTGCAAACCCTTCTGTACGGTGTACTTGGTTATTTACCTCTTCCTACTGAAGTTAGTAATTATGCTCTAGACCAGAAAAAGGATGAAGAGACGGTATTTTTATTCTGACTGAAACTCTTATCCTTAAAAGTTCTTTTTTTAAAGTAAAATTTGATACTGATATGGACTGGATTATAGTCAAAATTCAGTCACGTACATGGTTAAAGTGGTTATGGTGGAGCAAAATTATGTAAAGTATTCTACATTTTTATTGGACATTTGGCATTAATATTGAAGTCTAGCCTTTGTATTTTCCGTCAATTTTATTTATTTATTATTGAATAATAAATTTTATGAACTCATTTGATGAATATTACTATTCTTCTTAATTTGTATTGTTAAGAAATTAATCATCCCAAAGGATGCGGTATCTGATTTGGTAACGTATGATTTTCATTGTCGACATAGTAGTTTCAAATTAGGTATAGTAGTTTCAAATTAGGTATCACATTACTTGACATAATAAATTTAGATTACAAGTTGCTGAGAGCAGCATTTTTTCTTTTTGTAAAATTTGAATTTTCTTCCCTTAGTAAAAACTTATGAAGCATATATTGTTGTGATTTATTTATAAAGAGGAATAATAGCTGCTCGGCTAGAAAAAGTGAATTAGTGCAAGTGAAAGTACCAAAAGGGAGAAGGAACTAGCTCTGACAGATTTATGTAACAGGAAATTTGAATTCCCGCATTGGACTTTTTATGTGTTTTGTGCAAATTTGAGTGACAGGTGTCTATGAATGATTCCTTGTCACAGATTTAAGGTTCTACTTGTTCTCTATCGGCTCCTTCTAGTTAGTTCTTTTTCTTTTACTTTTTGTTTTCTGGTGGAGCACTTCGGAAAGCCATGGCTTGCCGGTGAAGCTGTTCGAAAACTCAAACATAACCAAGTGTGGAAATGCTCTCTATGACTTTTATGGTTAGTTGTTTGTTCACCTGAGAAAAAATGAAAAATCTCTCCTCTCTTCATAACACACACACGTTACACCCATAATTTCTAATTAAATAACCTGTATCTTCTTTTATCAATGTCCTCTGTTCCATTTATGGAGAAACAATAATGGCAAATATTTACTTACTTTTATTTGCGTGTGTCTGCATGCATATTTGAAGAATTAATTTAAACTTTTGTTTCATATTTTTGTCATGAAGTTAGTATATCTACACAATGAAGCCTTTTAATTTGATTTCAAATTCTAGTTGGATTAGACTTTGGTGCAGGAAGTCAAATTATCATTTTTATTTAAAAGCTAATTTTGTTGTTCTTCCTGGAGGGAGGTCACCTAGTTTATCCCTGCGTGCCATTGCGATTGTGTTCTTTATGGTTGATGTCTATTTTATTTGTTATGATTTTGAACGCTTACATCAGCTAATTGTTGTAAGCATATGAAATATCCTGTTAAATTGCAACTATCTAGTAGTAGTAGCTAATTGGTTTTTCATACACTGCTTCGTTGATTTATGAATATCGAGCTTGTTGATTTATGAACATACACGGTTTCATTGATTTTATTCCTTCCTCAAGAAAGTAGCCACTGATAGAATCACGTTTTATTCAAATTGATAGGTTAATAGAAACTATGTTTCCATTTTTCAAATGGTTTATTTTAGATACTAGTTGTTAGAAAGTTTTATGAAAATTAAATTCTTATGGGCAACTTTATGCATGTAGAATAATTTGGATTTCCCTTTCAGCTTTGCTCTTAATTTGGAGTTCCTTAAGTAACTAATATTTCATGCTCAAGATTTTTAGTATGACACTGAGGCCATATCTAAAGCTTTTTTGTTTTGGTTTTGCACTTTGCAGGCTTCATGTGTATACTGAAATAATTCATCCTGCCGTCAATGAAAAGGGTTAGTGTTTCTGATCATTCTCATGTGTACTTGTTTGCTTAGAATGCGGATATTGCAAGTAGGTGTATTTTTCTTTTTGTCACGTATGTATTAAATGGATGATGCGATATTTCTATATCATAAAATTAAGTGCAAGTATACACTATCGTATGCAAGTAATAAAGAGACTTAATAAGTCGGATGTCGAACCCACAGGGATAATTTTTCTTTTTTAACCAATTACTAAAATTATATTTTTCTAATAATTATTCAGATAAATAAAAACCTAGGAATGAATGTAGCAAATATAAAAACAAAAACACAATACAAAGAGATTTAAAGATAGCAACGTAGAGAAAACTTAGGATTAATATTATCCCTCAATATGCTTTTTAATGATTAATCCTCTAATATTTAACTCACTTAGTCTTTATTGTTGATCAAGACGCTAATGTATTCACAAGCCTCTTCCAAGGTCATGCAAGTATACCCTAATTTACCAAATACCTATATTCCTATGGTACTTGTAATAAACTAAGATTCATTAAGATTAGGTCTTATTGATCATACATGCCAACTAGGTATATTCTTATCCTAAATTGAAACTTGCATATGTAACATTGAATGTTACTCTACAATCATGCATCAAATTACCTAGGTCTAAATATATTAATTCATATTACCAATTCATTCACCATATATTGGCCAGATATATTGAAGCATTAAACACAAGTAATTTAAATAATAAAAGACTAAGTTTATTAAATATTAAAAAGATATGACAATTTAAGTGCACATATTGAGTTCAAATATTAACCCTAGAAAATAAATTAGTTCATAACTACAAGAGAATCACAGCAATAAAAATAAAAATAAAACATGATACAATCAATCGCAAACTGATGTAAACGTCGAATTGCTCTTGATTGATGTTGCTCTGGATTCTTGGTGCTCTTGAACTGCTCTAAGTTCTCTTTTTCTTGCTCTAGGTTCTTCTCTGGTCTCTTTGGATTATTCTTGTAGGTTGGGAACGAGTGACTTTTTATAGGGATTGATATGAGCTTGAAAATCTCAATTCTCGTCGGACTAGGACTCGCATTATGTAAAATTATTCTAAAATGTAATTCCTAAATTTTTCTTTTTAATATATTGAAAAAATTAAAAATATAAAATATAAAATACAAAAAGAAAAAATACAAAATACAAAATACAAAAAAAAGAAAAAAGAAAAAGAAAAAATACAAAAAAAAAATTAAAAATATAAAATACAAAAAATATAAAATACAAAAATATAAAATAAAAATATAAAATGAAAAAAATAAAAATGTAAAATGCAAAATAAAAAAAAATTCCTTTTGCGACGTTTAAAATGTCGTCGCAAATGCCTTTCGGTCAACTTAGTTGACCTCACTTGCAACAACTACTTAGCAGTAAAAAATGCCTTTTGGTCAACTTAGTTGATCTCATTTACGATGGCTAATTAACTGTTACAAAAAATCCCTTGTAACGGCTTGTTTGTCGTCACAAATGTTTTAGGTTGCAATTATAACGATTAAAAAGTTGTTGCCAAAGCTTTTATGGACAACAATTCAACCGTCGCAAAAAGCTTATTTTTCTATAATGCAACTTGGTAAGCCATTTCTACTGCATGATTGTTGATATACACTACTCCAATATATATTTCAAGATGAAATGATTTGTGAGAATTTTGAAATGCTTTCATAATAAGTAATGGCGCAATTTTTGCACTGTGAACACCATTACCAACATTTCTTTTTTTTATTAGACATTCTCAAGTTTTATGGTGACAACATCTTGCTCAAATAAACTACAAGCCAGCCCTTTTGCAAGAGTGCAACTCCTATGCTTAATGCAAGTGCATTATATTAATGAACAATAATTTTTTGAAAATTGGTCATAACTAACATAGGCGCTCTATACATTGTTGTCATTAAACTATTAAAAGCATCTTTAGTTATTTAACTTCAAACAAAATTATCCATTTTAAGTAAATTCGTTAGTGGTCTACTAATCTTTCCCTATTTTTTTATAAACCTTTTGTAGTATCCAGTGAGACTCAAGAATCTCGCAATGACTTATAATTAGGTATTGTTGTGAGGCGAAAATGGTTTACACAAGTATAATGATGCAGCTGATACGTCCAGAATATATGAGTTTATTTTTAAGTGCAGGATTGTCGAAGTAATAAATAACCTGGTGAGAACGGAGTCGATCCACAGGGAAGTGAAATTAAAATTTCAAATTATAAATACTTTAAAGGCAATTAAAGCAGTATAAGATGTTTGCAAATAATAATTCAATTAATCAATTAAAATAAAAGGTAAGGTTAGGGGGATCCACTCTTGGTATATGAAATATGAATATATTCAACTCTTTTTATAATTTAATTGGAATCCTCACACAAAGAAGGTTCCAATCTGAAGATATAACAATTAAAGTTTATCACCATATATATATTAATTAGTATTTATTTCTTTCAATTATTATACACTAAATCTTGTAAATGAGTCCAAGTATTTATTATGTTAATCTTTATATTTGTTTACAATAAATCAAGATTCTCACTTTACAAGAAAGGGTATCTACGCCAAATCTTGTAAATAGTTTCAAGAATTTATTATGCCAACTATAAAAATTGTCTATAATAAATCAAGATACACCAATTTACAAGAAAGGGTATTAATGTTACAAACAAAATAAATACATCATATATAAATTTACATAACTTAACAATGAAACATTAAATTCATGAATAAGAGTTAAGTATATCTTATTACCTTACCAAGAGTTTCACTATTTCACCTTAACAAAAAGAAAATTACTTGGACATAATAAAACTAAAGAAAAAAAAAGGAGATGGAAGAAGAGATAACATGATTTTAGAATAGTAAACAATAGAAATAATACTACAAAGAGATAATACAAAGGACAAGTGTTTTGAATTAAAATCTAACTCTCTAATTACATGCTTTGGGCATAAATAAGTCACCTATTTATAAAAGAACATGGACAAATGAAGAGGAAACCACTTGAAGGATAAAAGTCAAAAAGGGTGGCAACTAATTTGCATTGATTATCATTAATGCACCCATTTGATTATCTAATTTATAATTAATGTGGTCCAAATTAGCTGTCACTCAAAAAATCAGAGTTGTAGATAAGTCTCTTATGTTTCCAATTTGAGTGTCTCATATATATTTGATACGTACTTCTATAGTTATTTACTGTTCGGATTGGGAATGTACTGTAGAATAGTTCTATTCTAGGCCATTTTACCCTCTAAACGCTCAAATTTCAAATACTTTGTAAAATAAAATATGTTAACCCATTGACTCAGATCTTTATAGGATTAAGAATCACTCAAATTTAAGTTTTAGGTAGAAAGTTATGCCATTTTACCGAACCTACTGTAAAATAGTTAAAAGCTAATTAGGTAAAAGAATGTAAACATAATTAAGTTATAGGGGTGAAAGTCACTAGTAATACAAAAAAAATGATGTAAAACCTTATTAAATGTGTAATTTCAAGTGTTCATCAGCAGTAAACAATTGAAAGCAATAAGAGTTTAATAGAAGAAAGCACACAAACAATTTACATGGTTCAGTAACTTGCCTACGTCTACAGTAGATCACGATATCTCTTCTTATTATTGAATCACAAAAGCACTCACAAAGTATGCCTTTTATAAAAGTCACAAGCTTACAAAGAACTTCTCTCTCTAATGTTAATCTAAGGTTTCTCTCTTGTGCATGATTATGTTGTGATGTATTCTCAAGCTAAAATAAAGCCTTTATATAGGCTATAGATGTCCTAGGTAAACCCTAATCTAAGTAGGAACAAGATAGGTGTGACTTTGACAACTTAGGAGAACTTAGGGGTCATTAGTTGCGCTTGACACCACGATATTGAACTTTGGGCGCTGTAGCATGCACTATCGGGCTTCAGCGCCATGGCGTCTAGACTTGTAGAGGGGCGCTATGATGATCTAGCCTCTGTTTCGAGTGCTGCGGTGCTTTACACTGAGAGCCGCAGTACTGAGGCCTAGGCTATTATTTCAAGTTCTCACAAATCCTCTCATTGATTTAAAATCATTCGCGAAGCTTCCAAGATCGTTCATCTCTATAACACCGTCACCCTTATATAGTAGTGACTCTAGTTAAGTCCTTCCATAAGACGAACTTAACCATGGGCAGTGACTTAGTCAACATGCTAGTGGAGTTTTTAGATGACGCAATCTTCGTTAGACTAATCTCCCTACTTTGAACAATCTCTCTAATAAAATAGAGCCTCACATCAATGTGTTTTGACCTCTTATGAAACACTTAATGCTTGCTTAGGTGTATGGTAGTTTGACTATCATAATATACACCAGTGTTGACATCTTTAATAGCCAATATCTATGTGTATATACCTTTTAAACACAAGGCCTCTTTAATAACTTCACCTACAACTATATACTCTACCTCCGTGGTTGATAATACTATTATGTGCTGTAAAATTGACCTATAGCACATACTACACCCAAACATCGTGAATACATACCCAATCAAAGACCTTTTCTTGTCGAGATCACCTGCATAATCTGAATACATATTCTTTTATGATTTCACCTTAATTTTCTGCTCTTTTATACAACAAACTATGATCTGACGTTCCTTTGAGATATCTCAAAATCCATTTGACTATAAGCCATTGATTTTTACACAAATTTGCTATGTATCTACTCTCAACACTCACCGCTTGTACTATTTTTGGTCTAGTGCAAACCATTGGATACATGATGCTCCCAACAACACTAGCATATGGTACTTTATTCATTTACAGTTTATCCTCTTTGAAATTTGGTGGCTGTGATGTTGAAAGTTTGAAATGCATGGCCAGAGGAGTGGAGATAGCATTTGCATTAAACTTATCGAACTTCTCAAGTGTTTTGACTATATACCTCTACAATGACAAGAAGATAACATCTCTTTTTTTCTCTCACAATATCCATACATAAAATTCTATTTACTGCTTCTAAATCCTTCATCTTATACTCACCACTCAACTGCTTCTTCAATTTCTGAATTTTTTCATATCTCTACTTGCAATTAGCATATCATCCACATACAAAAGAAAATACATACTCATCTCACTACTTAGGCTCTTAATGTACACACAACTGTCATACTTACTTCTATTGAACCCAAAAATCATCATGAAATCATCAAATCTGCTATACCAATGCCTAGGAGATTACTTCAACTCATATAATGATTTCTTCAATAAGCAAACACGCTTCTCTATGTCAAGTTTTACAAATCCTTGTGGCTATGACATGTATATTTTCTCCTCTGTCTCTCTGTATAGAAAAGATTTTTATATCCATTTACTTTAGATGTAAGGCAAGGTTTGTACACATAGCTAACAAAATCCTAATAGATGTGTGCTTGACAACTGGTGAGAATATCTCATGAAAGTCTATCCCCTCACGCTAAGTAAAACCTTATGCTACTAGCCTAGCTTTAAACCTTATAGACTTTGTTAGGGTCGGTGCTTACATGCAATCCCTGAATGTACATATACTTGTGTATTTATACAAGTGTACATTCCCATTAAATCACTAATACCAATTTATATGGTATTATGTAATGTAACGTTACAGATATTGTAGATCTGAAGGAGTTCAGATCAGATCTCAAGGAGTTTAGATAAGGGCTTACAGTTAGCCACGCTAAGAGATATAAATGCTAAATGTTAGCACAGTTAAGTGTTAGCTAGTTATAATACTCAGTAGATCCAAGAGTTAGAGCCTTGTCTGTAATGGGACATAGACCTAAGAATATACCAGTAACTACATAGTTGCAAGAGTTGCAATCGGGTGTCAGGAAATGCCAGTTACGCAAGTATGTTTTTAAATAATTGTCCCTGATTTATTTCTGTCGATGCGAGTTTGTCGGTGGATACCTTTATGTACCTATAGGGTATAGATAGTCGTTCTTAGTCGACTATGAGCTTGGAGCTCATATTGTCATATGGATATCCAGTTAGGACTGGATATGTGATAGACTCACAAGGGTCTTCGATAGACATCCTATATAAGCCGTCAACAGAGGGTCCTCTCGAGTTGAGTAGTATACGTGGTCCTTTGACCTGAGTGCCACGGTGGGCTTGTAAGTGATCTACCATACTTTGGTTCCACGCATGCCACAAACCTTTCATGGTGTGACCGCTGGGTGTCGCTGGGTACGGTTTGATGCTTATAGAGTCTGGTGTGTACATATATGGGATTTGTCAGCTCTCATAAGGAGTTAGATATTCAGATGCTTCGAGATTGTATCTTAGAAAGTCTTGTGGCCACAAGCAATCATCTCGGGAAAGAGTTTCGCCAGGGTGGAACAATATGGCAAAAGAGTTTACACATATTGTTCTGTGAGATACAAGTTTGGAGATAAAGCATGGATGAGCAATAGGGGATTTGACGGTGATAATCTATATCCCCGCACATCTAGGATATCATAACAGAAGGATTATACGTATACATTGTAACCTCAACATACATGGTTCAACGCGCTGATTTGTATAACTATGACGTGTGAGTGAGGCATTGCTCACGGACTCATGTAATAGTTCCATTTGAAGAATCGGGCGTAGGACCTAGGGAGTCCCGCAATATGCAGTGTACTCGTTGTGCACTGGGGCAGCGTGCCGGATTAAAATGTTTAATCTAGCAATATTCAACAATACCACAGGAATGCGTGTGTATCTATGTTTAAGTGTTAAATACAATAATTAGTCAATAATTATTATTTACTAATTGTATAATGACACGTGGTGCATTGTGGACCCTCGGTTGAGTTTACTCAAGTGTGGGTTTGGTGGGACCCACTAGGGGTAGACTTGGTAACTATTCATGAGGAGCAAAATAGTTATATCACACTTTGATTATTTAATTGTTAAATAATCAAAATATCTCTCTTATTATATTATATAATATTTTTTTATGTTATATTATTATATTATATTATATTTTATTATAAGATATTATTATTATAATTATAATAATATTATATTTTAGGTGCCATATAGTTGGCACCCATTAGTATTATTATATTATTATTTTATTAATATTATTTTATTATTTTATTATATATATATATAAAGAGAGAGAGAGATATGAGAAAACAATTTGCAAGTATGTGCTCGTGAGAAGCAAATGAAAGAAATGGAGAGGAGAAAAGAAGAAGAAGAAAATTGAGAGAAGAAGAAAGAAAAAAAAAAAGGAAAAGGGAAAATTAAAATTGTTTCATTTTTCTCTATACTTTCATTTGAAGCAATGGTGAATTGTTTCAAATTCTCTATTTCTTATCTTTTTGGAGAAAATGATGTAAACACACACCGGCCATTTTGGGATTTAAGAGTTAAACCCAGTGCTGCGTATAAGGCTGCTGTTCTAGCTTACCAAACCCACCGTGTTGGTGACTAGAACTATCTGCGAGTTGGTCTCCATGTAGACTTTGAAAAAAATACGTTTATAACGTTACACGTTTAGGTGAGTTCTCAAGCCTTTTAATATATTAATATGATTAATATATTTATTTATTGTGTTTATTGCATGCTTTACACGCTTCCATCGGATTTAAATTCATATATGATACGTATTTAGGCAATAGACATAATAGTACATGTATACACCCACGTTGAAGTGAGTTCTCAAGCCTTTTAATATATTAATGTGATTTATATATTTATTTATTGTATTTATTACATACTTTATACAATAGTACATGTATATACCCACGTTGAAGTGAGTTCTCAAGCCTTGTAATATATTAATGTGATTAATATATTTATTTATTGTGTTTATTACATGCTTTATACGCTTCCGTCATATTTAAATTCGTATATGATACGTATTTAGGCAATAGAACAATAGTACATGCATACACCCCACGTGTCTTAGATTCGGTGTCTACAAGTGATATCAGAGCCATTTAGGGCATATTTGGGTACAATTTGAGTGAATGGATGCAAAAGACCCAATGTAAATGGCACGTTTTAAGTGTTGAAATGGGTATGCTAAAGGGGAAGCATTGGGTGCTGCAGCGTTGAGGGTTTGACCTCCCAGCGCTGCAATGAAGAGATATGGCGTCACAGCGGTATACTATTCACTTAAACAGTAGCACATTAACAGTAAAATTTTTACTGCTCATAGCTACAGTTTTTTCAAACATTGTTTTGAATAGTATTTCAAAATTAATTTTGTATGTGTAAATTTATGAGATGTAGTGATAAAAGTTATCAGTTTACATTATAAATCGAGGTTTATGAGATGCAGTGATAAAGAGTTATCAGTCTGCATTATAAACCAAAATTAATTTTTCTGTGCTAGTAACCATAATGGGAGCCCTACTGGTGGGGGTCAGTTGTGCTTGCATAGAAAAATTAATTAATTGAGAATCACCCTTCCAATGAGAATGAAGACCTAGATACAAAAATCTCTGTTAATCAGATTGAAAAATATTACATTATAAGATAATATTTTATTTTGATCCGTCTTATCAATACGGTGTTAGGCGAGTCATGTCGGCCTTTTTCCAATATTGCTACAGTGTAAATGACTTGGTCTGTTGGGCTTGGACTATACCGATTAGACATGAGATGAGGTAAATATATGAGAAAGTATTGCCCAATATTACTACAGCGTGAGGGCAGTAGCGGTAGCATATATTTGATCATTGACAAGTTAATCTGGAATACAATTATCCAATATTGCTACAGTGTGAGGATAAGGTGTATTTAGGATCAGGTGGTAAGAGTTGCATAAGATGCAATTGACAAGTGTTGTCTACTTGTTGGGTTTACAAAGGCAAATATTGCTACAGCGTGAGGCCAGAGTAAATTTCAATAAGATCTACTTCCCGCTGTATAGCATAAAAGAGTTTAAATTATCGTATTCTCGTTTGAGAGATTACTGGGATTATGTAAAGCAGTGGGAGGGCATTTTAAATCAAAAATGTATAATTAGTATACTCATGATTTAAAACGTTTCATTAGTGATTTAATGACCATTCCGCTAACATCTCCCGTGATTTTGGCCTGTCAAGAATAATGGCCACTACGAACCAATTGGTGTGCATAGTTGATGTAGTCTAATTCAAGAGTGTTAAGAATTACTCTAACTGGTAAATGAATCTTAGAAGTGTTCTGGATTCAGAAAATATTGGATTTATTGTTAATTAGAGTTTGTCGTAAGGTAATTCTGATAACACTTTTCTACAAGATTGAATAGAGAGGGTGTGACCCTTTTTGCTCAAGGTGCTTCACCTTTTACTCCAAGTATATCTGGTGAGACCAGATGTGTCAGGAGAAGAAGATGAGGCAGATACCTAGCATCAATCCTCAGAGGCAACATTTATCCAAAAATCAACAAGAAAACAGATAGATGGAAAATGTTTCCACTACAGTAAGGTTAGGTATTAGAAATCCCTTTACCCTAGAAGCTTTATAATTGTTAGGAAGACTCCCACAGGTCTGTGTATGACACATATAGACATTTCTAGGGTATATGATGCCAGCTCAAGCTGAATATGAGATACCGCACATCCCTCTCATATCTACAATATGTTACAGGGATTGAGAGAGACTTCAATAAAACAGCTTGTAGAAGTAAAGTTGAGAGTAAGAAATGGTGATTTCTTGTAGGTCCAAGTTGTTGGGCAACTTGACTTACTTATTGTATGCAATACAATAGTTGCATTGCATAATAAGTATAATATTTTATTAGCTGAATGTCAGTTAATAAATTTACATTATATATAATTAGAAATATCCGTAGATCGGAATCTTTAAATGATACGGAGCTGTGGTATATAAGTTTTGGTCATATATGCGTGAGACGCTTATCCGTCTAGTTAAGGATGGTTGGATTCCTAATCTGACCATACAAGACTTAACTAGTTTATGAATAACGTATTCACGGAGATGGCAAAATATATACCAGAATGTATATCACATCCCTTTGATTAGATCGAGGAAGTGAATACATAAACAACAAATTTCCTATTTGTTTAAAAGAGAATGAGATTCTCACTCACTATATTCCATCGGGTATTCCTCAATATAACGATATTTAGAAAATGAGGAATTGGACTCTATGAGATATAGTTCGATTGATAATGAGTGTTCCTGGTCTATATCTGTGAGTATCTGCTCCAAAGACAATTGCATATTAAGTAGAGTTCCATCAGAAGCTGTTCCTTCTATTCCATATGAGATACAAAAAGAGAAGGAAGTCGTATCTTAAATATGTTAGGACTTAAGGTTGTCCTGCTTACGTAAGAGTTACGCAGCAGGGTATCTTGTTTTGTAAGAGTTACGCAGCAGGATAAACAACACCCAAGATGTAGAGGAACGGGTTCATTGTGTATCCTGTGAATACTATACGATACTAGTTCTATGATTCAGAGAAGCAAAGTGTGTTCGTTTCTTGGTATACCACTATCTTTGAGGAAGAGTTTCTCATAAATCGTGAAAATTATAGAAAGATTGAACTCGGTGAAGTCAATCTAGAAATCAATGAATCAAGGATAAGAATTCAGGCTCAATTAAGCAGTGACCTTTTAGCACACCCCAAAGGGTCGGAGTGGATGTCTAGGTTACCTTTTAGGTATGGTTGATGCCTGAAGGTGAACTTGGAGTTTTCTTGGTAGAAGAAAATCATTCGTGACCTACAGGCAGTCGATGTTAGACATCATTTTGGGAAGCAGCAAGAAACCAAGTAAATATAATTGACTCTATGCATCAGAATCAAGTCCGAGACTTGGTTAAGCTACCCGTGGGAATTGTTCTCATTGGTTGTAAAGGGTTTACAAAGAGGTAGTATGAGCCAGAAGGAAGATAGAGACCTTTCAGGCCCTATATTGGTTCTAAAAAGGTAATTTTCAATGATCTGGGATCAATTAAGAGGAAACCTTTGAACCAATATTGATGATAAAGTCGATTAGTATTTTATTGGCTCTGTAGCATATTATGACTTTGAAGTTTGGCAGATGGATGTAAGAAAGGTGTTCTGGAATGAATTCCTCGAGTAAGAGATATTCATGAAACAGCATGAAGGTTTTACGCCCAGCCAAACTTCTAATCTAGTGCGCATGAAAGATCAGTGGAAGCATGATAGTTTTTTTTATGCTCTTTGTTGATGACATACTAGTTATGAGAATGATGACAGTATGTTATAATAGGTCAGAAGAGACTCGTAAGAATTTCTCTATAAAGGATTTAAGAAAGGCTTTCTTTATATTATGTATAAAGCTTTATAACGATAGAGCTATGAAGTTGATAAGACTCTCCCAAATTATTTCACATCAATAGTGTCTAAAAGGGTACGGTTTGTTAACTATGAGATAGTTAACGTATCATTTGGACCTGGTGTTCATCTTTCGAGGAAAGTGTCTCTTCAGATGAAAGATGAGAAAGTTAAAGTATCTGACGCATCAGATACATCATCTCTTCAGAGCTTGATGTATGCTGTGATGTGTTTGAGACTTGAGATCAGTTTGGTTATAAAAGTTACGAGCTGAGTTCAGTCTGATTTAGGTGACCACCATTTGATGGTAGTAAAACATATCCTAAAGTACCTTGAGGGTATAAAGGATAATTTTTTTAGATATAGAGAAAGTGACTTACAAGTGAAAAGAAGAGTCAGACTTCTAGTTTGACCTAGATGATAGAGAATCTACATCTAGAAATGTGCTCATTCTCAATAGTACTAAATGAGTTGGAATTGCACCAAACTGGGATTCACTACTAATTTATAAGTACACAGTGGAAGCGGCAGTGAGGATTCATAGGTTTATCGCTAGCTTTGGAAGAGTTCCAAGACAAATAAATCATATCCTATAGTTTTGCGACAAAATTAGGCCATTTTACAAGCCGAGGTTCCAAGAGGACACCAATACTCTAATCGTGTTGAGAGGAGTCTCGTATGACTAGAGGGATCTTGGTTAAAGGAGATGTGATTATTTGTAGAAGTGCTCCATAAATAATTTAACAGAACCACTTTCTAAAGCCATGACTCTAAAAGTATTTATGAAACACGTGGAGTCGATGTGTATGAGATGTTGGGTGTTGATTATTCTATGGTGCTTGCATATGGGATTTGTTCATCATACAAAATATATATATATATATGTGCACAACGGAATATTAAATTAATACAATGAACACATGTAATACATATTTATCAAATGAAAAATAAGATTGAGAAATTTAACTCATGAAGCCTTTGGATTAATTGCTTGAAGTCCACTATGAAATGAAGCTTTGATCAATCCTAGCAATCAACAAGGGTGGGTTTGATTCTCTAAAATAGCAGTATGTTAATCCAGCATTTAGTTTAACTCTTAAACTTGATTCAAAGTTAAACTTTTTAACTTAGTTAAATTTATTTTTCATTTTATTTAACTCTTGAATAAAAACAAATTTAATTCATATTTTAATGGCTGAATTAATTGGAGAAAATGATGAATAGAAAATGTTTTCAACTCTTGAAACATTTTAATTTTCGTTCTTCATTTTTCTCTTAGTTTTCTAGCCAACCAAAAATAATTAACATTTGTTTTAATCAAATTAAATTAATTTGTTTTATCTTTTGTTCAACTCTTGAACAATTAAAACAAACCTATTTTAGTTATTACATTTAGAAACTATTTATATATTTATTTTGTTGTTCTAACACTTAAAACACAAAACAAAGAATTCTAATTTCTTAAATTGAAATGACCACCAAAATTGCAAAATCTAAAAATTTAAAACTTATGAATTTTGAATTTTATTTCCCTTTATATACTAATGCATAAATTTTAAACTAATTTGAATTTCATTTGCATTTAATTTAACTTAACCTAACCTTAGTTAACATTTAACCTTAGTTAGGTTAGTTTAACTTAACCCTTAAGTTAAATAAATATTTAAATATTTTAACTATAGTTAACTAACTTAACCATGGTTAGGTTAACCTTTACTTAACCATTAAGTAAAGTTAACTTAACTTAACCATATGGTTAATCTTTAACCATAGTTAAGTTAAATCATTTATTTAACAATTAAATAAATAAATATTTATTTTAATTATTTAACAATTAAATAATCATAAAGTGAAATTATATTTATATCTTTACTAGGTTAACAAGTTAACCTAAAGTGGGTCCTACCATTTAACCATATACTTTAGTTAACTTAATCTTTGTAATTGTTGAATTATACTATATTGAACCATTCAATACGGTAAGCTGCCCAAGTTCTCAAATAGTATATTTCATATTGGAACTCTCTAGGTCAAATGGAACTATTCTATGAATCCGTAATCGATGCCCCACACACACGTTATGAATATTACAAATCAGCGTGTTAGACCATACAAGTTGAGGTCATAACGTATACGTATAATCCCTCCATCATTTATACCCTGGATGTGCGGGGATATAGATCAGCACCATCAAATCTCCATTTGCTCATCCATAAACTTATCTCCAGATTCGTATCTCGATAAACAATATACGCAAACACTTTTGCTATATTGTTTAACCCTGTGGAAAAATCTTTTCTCGGGTTTATGCTTGTGGCCACAAGGCTTCATGAAATATAATCTCGGAGCATCGAATATACAACTTACCTACGTAAGCTGACGAATTCTGTATCTACGCACATTGGACTCCATGAGCATTGGACCATATCCAGCGACACATAGCGGTCAGACTATGAAAGGTCTCTGACATATGTAGAACTAAAGCATGATGGATCACTCACAAGACCATCGTGGCGCTTAGGTCAAAGGACTATGAATACTACTCAACTCGAGAAGACCTTCAATTGACGGCTTCATAGGATATCTATTGGGGTCCTCATGAGTCTGTTCAGTATCCAGTCCTGACTGGATACCCGCATGCCTATACAAGCTCTAAGCTCATGGTCAGTTAAGAACAACCATCTGAACCAGTCAAATGTAGACATACACTAATCTATATAATGTGAATTCACCAATAGACCCGCATTAGTGATCATAGATTAGGAACATTGTGTTTGAGACATACTTACATAATGATATTTTTTAGCACCTATTGCAACTCTTTGCAACTATGTCATTACAAGTATACTCTTAGGTCTTTGTCCCATTATAGACAAGGTTCTAACTTTTTAGAGGCCTATAAGGGATGAGATCCCAGGTTCAACACGGTTGGAGATCATGCATGAGATTTAATTGTGTGTTGGGATGTCAGTGGCTTTGAGGTGTCATCCAGCTAGTGGACCAAGGTATTGGTGGATCCCATACACTCTATCAGTGAGATATGTCCATAATGCATCAGAAAAGCATAGAGATCAATCTTTACGATTCAGGTTAACCGTCTTTTTCAAAATTTGTTTAACCTCTCTATTTACTAGCTCGGCTTGTCCATTTATTTGTAGATGGTAGCAGTGAAAACTTTATGAAGAACACTATACCTGCGCATCAAAGCTTCAAAAGAATGGTTACATAAATGAGTTCCTTGGTCACTAATGATGACACGTGGTGTACCATACCTAGATAACACATTTTCTTTTAAGAATTTTACCACAGTTGTGTCCAGCTACATGTTCTAAAATTTGGTCGATAAATGGCAATGAAAAATAGTCTTTCCTAGTGGTTGTGTTTAACTTTCTATAATCAATGCACATTCGCCAATCGCTTACTACCCTAGTTGGAACAGGTACCCCATTCTTATTTGCTATAACAATAACCCTAGATTTCTTAGGAACTACTTGAGTTGGATCTATTGACTATTAAGATTTAGGTAGATTATACCTGCATCTAATAGTTTCAAGACTTCTTTCTTTACTACTTCCTTTATTGTTGGGTTAAGTCTTCTTTGTGGATCTTTACGGGGTTGGGAACCTTCCTTTAAATCAATTCTATGGGAATATATCAATGGAGAATTACCTTTAATATCAGCTATAGTCTAACCTAGTGCAAACTTATGTTCTTTTAACAATTGTATCAATTTTTTCTCTTGTTCGACATTAAGTTCAGAAGAAATAATGATAAGAAAGGTATTACCTGGTCCTAAGAATGCGTGTTTCAAACCTTTGGGTAGTGGAGAAAGCTTAACTTGTAGTGTCTTGAGGTTTGATAGTTTCAGTTTCTCCCTCTCTTGTGATAACTCTTCAAAGCGTGGTTGCCAAAATCGAGTCCCTTTATCTTGTAAGTAAAAAATACTAAACACATCTGTTATTTCATCAAGATAACACAATTCTTTAAAATCAATGAGATTTTCTAAAAAATCAGAGCCTTGATTTTTATAAGCTTCCTCTGCTACAAGTGTGTCTATCATATATAAATGATAGCATTCGTCTTCTTTTCGTAGCTGCTTGCCAATATGAAAAATATTCACCTCAAGAGTCATATTCCCAAAAGATAATTTCATTAGACCATTTTTGCAATTAATAAGAGCGCTAGTAGTAGCAAGAAATTTTCTCCCTAAAATAAGAGGGATTTTAGACTCCATGTTAACCACAGAATGAGTATCTAAAACAAGAAAATCAACAGGGTAGTAAAATTTATCAATTTGTAACAAAACATCTTATACTATTTCTCATAGTTTCTTGATTAATCAGTCAGTTAATTGTAGGACTACAGATGTAGGTTTATCTCACTAAGTCCCTATTGCAAGTAAATAGAATAAGGCATTAAATTTACACTTGCTCCTAAGTCCAACAAAGCTTGACTAAACTCATGTGTCCCAATTTGACAGAAAATTGTGGGACATCCTAGGTCTTTATACTTGGGTAGTGTCTTTTGTTTAATCACTGCACTTACCTGCTCTACCTATAATGTAGTTTTCATTACATGGTGTTTTCTTTTGATACTGCACTAATCCTTGATAACTTTGGCATACGTTGGAACCTGTTTAATCAAATGCAACAAGGAAAGATTAATCTTAACTTGTTTCAAATGTTCTAAAATATCACATTGAATTTATGAATTTTTTCCAACAAGTCGAAGAGTTTAGGAAAAAGGCACTGGGATTGAAAACTTATTTTTAGTCTCTTTGTTCACTGTGGCTTCTTTTTCAAGGGGGGCATCTTTACTACTCACAAATGTATTAGTTAAAGAAGTGGGCTCACTCACAATCTTACCACTTCGAGTAGTAATGGCATTGACTTCTTTGAGATTTTGTGCATCAGAAGTAAAAGCTTGTGCCATGAATTGTCCTTTTAGATTGGATTAAGGTTGAGATGAAAACTTACCTTGCGTTAACTTAGTGATTTAACTCTTGATTTCTTTGTTTTTGTCTACCACCTACGCAATAACTATTTTAAATTTTTTATTAGTCTTACTTTATGCCTCCATAAATGCTTGAAATGTATCCTTGAAATGACTTCTAATTATATTGAGGTGCAACATAAGACTTGAGTGCTTATTGTTCTTATTTTCAATGGTTGTTGGCTTGTTGGTCAGAATTCCAACTAAAGTTTATGTGGTTTCTCCAGCTAGGATTATAGGTTTCAGAGTATGGTGAATAAGACTTCTTGTACATCACTAGAGCATTACATTATTCCTCATATATCACTCTCATCTCACTATAAGTAAGGCAATCCTAAGCTAAGTGTTCCGTTCCTCCATAGACAAAACAAACATCATGTGACCTAACTCTAGCAATCGTATGGGTAACCCTTCTATCTTTGGTTTTCAAAGCCTCTAATTCCATAGTTAAGAATTCTAACTGGGCTTTAAGGCTATCTTCTTCCCTAAGATGAAAAACTCTACTAGGTGGTGACTTATTTGTGCTTTCAGTAGCGTTAGGTCCAGTCTATGTATGGGCTTGTTAAGCTAAGTCATTAAGGAATTCTATGGCTTCCTCATGATCTTTGTGAAGAAAATTCCCATTACACATCATTTTAACAAATTGGCACTCTCTAATTGTGAGTCGCTCATAAAAATAGCTAACTAAGCGTCAATTTTCATACCCATGGTGAAGGCACAGATTTAGCAACTCTTTAAACCTTTCCAAAGATTGATATAAGGTTTCACTGTCTTTTTAGGGAAAGAAAAAAATTTGTCTTTTCAAGCCATTAGTTTTGTGTTATCGAAAGTATTTATTGAAAAATTCTTGGGTCATTTTTACCCAAGTTCCTATAGACATCGGCCTCAAAGAGTATAGTCAACTCTCTGCTTTGTCTTTCAAAGAAGAAAAAAACTTTAAGCCTAACATTATCTATGGCTACAGGTTGGCTATGGAAGGTGGCAATTACCTCTTCAAATTCACTAAAATGTATATAAAGATTTTCACTATCTAGACCATGAAAAGTAGGAATAAGTTATATCATTCTAGGTTTAAAATCTGAATGTCGTATGTTAGGTGGAAATATAATGCATGATGGTATGGCTATGTGAGCAAGATGCAAGTAATCTTTTAGAGTCCTAATGGGGTTATCCTCGTGTTGGCTCATTATGTTAGAATTACAAGATGAACTAGATGGTGAATTCTCTTCCCTTACAAATTGTGGTGATGGTTCTAGTTCTACTTCTCTCACAAATCCTCCTCGTTTGTCTCTAAGTCGATGCATAGAATACAAGAAGTGAAGAAAATTCTCAATGAAGAATTAAGAAGTGAACAAAAGAAAAAAAAATGAGTTAAGTGGTAAAACCAACCATGAAATGGAGATAAAATACAAAAAATGAAATAAAACACAACAAGAAATAAAAATTGAGTTAGGTGGTAAGATCAATCATAAAATATATAAAAAAAATACAATAAATGAACAAAAGATAATAAACTGTAAAGTACAATAAATAAATAACATAAAAAATAAAATAAGGTACAATAAATAAATAAAAGAAAAGAAAAATATAAAATTCAATAACTAAATAAAAAAAAATAAATTACAAAGTACAATAAGTAAATAAAAGAAAATAAACTGCAAAGTACAATAAATAAATAAAAGAAAATAAACTACAGAGTACAATAAATAAATAAAATAAAATAAAATAAGGTACAATAAATATATAAAAGAAAATGATAATTGAGTCAGTATTTCACAGCTTCAAGAATTATACCGACTGGGTACGTATTTTATGAAATACGATCTAAATACGTGAGGTAGGTCAACTTAAGCGAAAGTTGTAACCCAATTCGGTTGTATCCCAATATTTGGCCTATAACATATTGGATTTGACTTTTTAACTATTCTTTAAGTTTGTGTAAGATTGAGTCATGTTACTCCGAGTTCAAGAATTTATTTGTTTTGATTTCTATATTGAGAGTTACGTCTATTTTACCTAAACCTGTGCAAATAACATTCATTAATCATAATTTAAGGACAATATTTTATTTCAAGCCTAAAAAAATGCTAAAATTAGTGACATTAAATGGTGACTGAATCTTTTAATAAATATAAATTTTAATGTGCTCATCACCTATACTTAGCGCAAATGCCATTAAACTCCTTGTTGCAATACTTGAGGCCATTGTCAGCCCTTAGCCTCTTAATCTTTATGCCAGTTTGATTCTCAACAAAGGCCTTTCGTGTTTTGAACGTCTTAAATACCTGGTCCTTGCTCTTCAACATGTATACTCACAGATTCCTTGAATAATGATTACTGAATGTGAGAAAATACCTTGCCCTACCAAAAATGACTATTTGTGCTAGTCCCCAAAGATCCAAGTATATTTAATTAAGAGTCCTATTTTTGTGTGCTCTCTGGTATTAAACCTTACCCTATGTGCTTTCTCTAGCATATAATGCTCACAAAACTCTAATAGCTAGAACTTATCTTTACCAAACCTCTTTTGATCATATAATCCTTTAGGTTCCTTTCCCTTAGGTGAGCTAACCTTAAATGCCATAACTAAGTTTGTATATTCTTATCAGTAATAGAAAATGATGCAGAACCACTCTCTGCCTCTCCTTTTAGCACATATATATCTTTACGCCTTTTATCTCTCATCACAACTATAGAACCTTTCAACACTCTTATAACCCCTCCATCAACTCTAATAGAATGCCCATTTTAGTCTAACATCCCTAGTAAGATCAAGTTCCTCTTGAGGTCAGGAACATACCTAACTTCTAATAAATCTCTCACTCTCCTATCATTTAACCTAAGTCTAACACTGCCAATCTCATCGCTTGACAAGTTATGTCATTACCCATTAATACCTTACCACCATTAATGTATTGGAAATTAAAAAATAGTGACTTATTTGGGCACATATAGAATATACAATCAGAATCTATAACCTATTGGTCAGAGTTCTTACCATCAAAAGTGACAAGAGCCTCTACGTTGTCATAGCTATCATCATAAACTAAGGCAGCATCCGCATTTCTCTTCTTGTCCTTTTCTTTCTTCTCAGAATAATCATTTATGAAGTTTCCTTTTTTTTTTATAGTAATAGCACGTCCTAGTAGTACCCCTGCACTTCAATCTCGAGCCTTTCTTCTTTTCATCTCTATGTGAAGGTTGTCCTCTTGCAGATAACCTTTCTGCATTAGCCCATATCTACTTTTTCAATTACTTTGAGTTTAATGATGATCAGACATCTTTTATAGTTAAACTCTCTCTGCCATAAAGCTGCGTATCAACAAAGTGCTCATAACTACGAGGAAGAAAGCTCAGCAGGATGATCGCCTTTCTTCATCTTTTATCTTTACATTGATGGTCTCTAAAACAATTATGATTTTGTTGAAGACATCTATATAGTCTTTTATTGGTGTCTGCTCAAACAATGACAACTGATAAAGTTTCTTCTATATATGTAAATGGTTGGCCAATAATTTTGTTATATAAAGATCATACAACTTCTTCCAAAGACTAATAACCGTCTTCTCACCAGCAACTTCCTTAAAAATCTCATCACTTAATAATAGAACGATTATACTATGAGCCCTTTCTTGAATGTCTTTCTTCTCGACTTCAGATTTTGATGACCCTGGCTTTTCTTCTTCACTAGATGGAGCTACTGTCTCTCCTTTAGGGCCAAGCCTAATCTTTGACTCATCAGTAATGTTGTCACCTTGACCTTCCACAGATTAAAAATATTCATACTATAGAATTTCTCAACTTCATACTTGGGTGTAATTATGACTGCTGAAATCTTTGCTATGATACCAATTTGTTACGAGGTAGAAGTGATTCACATAAGTATAATAATGCAGCAAACAATTGAAAGAATATAAGAAAACACACCAGCAATTTATACGGTTCGACAACTTGCCTACATCCACGTGGATCAAGATCTCTCTTCTTATTATTGAATCATAAAAGCACTCACAAAATATGTCTTTTATAAGAGTCACCATGCTCACAAAAAACTTTTTACTCTAATATTTCTCTAGGGTTTCTCTATTTTATATAATTGTGTTATGATTATGTTGTAATGTATTCTCAAGTCAAAATAAAGCCTTTATATAGGTTATAGACATACTAGGTAAATCATAATCTGAGTGGGAATAAGATAGGGGTGTTCTACATAACTTAGGAGATTTTAGGGGTCATTAGTCACGCTTGACACAGTGGCGCTACAATCTAGAGTTCCAGAGCCACGATGCCCAGACCTAGGTGGTAATAAACCCTTAGGTTCCAAACATAATTCTTTGTATTTATCTGATAAAAAGATGCGATTCTTTTGGCTTTTCCTTAGCAACTTCCTGCAATAGTAGAAGAGATAACATATAGTTCTGTTAATAATGAAAGCAATATAGACAACAACCACTTAGGGTACTTGTTTAACTTCCTTTACCATATGAGTTGCTAAAACTAACTTTAAAAGTTTAATTGTTGACCCTTTTAACACCATTCTCCTTCCTTCACACTTGAACTCATCTAGAAATTCTTAAAATCATACATTATTATATCCAAATAAGATAGTCATTAGATCCTTAGCATCGTATCACATCCCCCTAAGGGAATAAACCTCATATCTACTCTAAAATCCTTTCCTTGCATGCTTCAAATTAATTTCTTACAAGTTATAATATTAGCAAATTTGGTGCCATTAGCCAATACTACCATTTATGGTTTATCTTGTCACACTTCACACCTGTACGTTTAGCCACTAGAACATCTAAAAGGTTAAGTGTGCTTCCAGAATCAACAAGATTATAATACCTTAGTTCTTGATATTTCCTACAATCCTTATAGTTTGATGAGAGGCATTTCTTTGTTGGAGATAATGCTTATGTTTTATTCCATTTTGTACAAATATATTGATATTTATACAATGTATATTTTAATAAATTGTTAATATTTTTTATATGATACTAAACTTGTTACTTTTTAGACATTGTAGATATAAAAGAGTTTAGATTTGATCTAAAAGAGTTTAGATTAGTGTTAAGACTTAGCATTCTAAGAGTTAGAACCTTGTTTGAATTGGGATAAAGACCAAAGAATATATTAGTAATGACATAATTGCAAGAAGTTACAAATGGTAATAAGAAATGTCATTTTGTAATATATTCTATAAAAATATTATTCCTGATCTATGGTTGCCAACACATGTTAATTGGTATTCCTTCCGGATTAATATATGTCTATATCTAGATTATCCAAACAGTTAGTCTTAGTAGACTTTGAGCTTAGTGGAAGCTCGTATAGGCATACAGGTACTTAGTAAGGTTTGAGTACTGACTAGACTTATGAGGATCTCTAATAAATATCCTATAGAGCCGTCAAAAGAAGGTCTTCTCAAGTTGAATAGTATTTGTGGTCCTTTTACCTTAGCATTGCAGTAGGTATGTGAGTGATCCTCTATACTTTGATTTCATACATGTTAGAGATCTTTCATGGTCTGACCTCTCAATGTTGTTAAATATGATCCGATGCTTGATAAGGGTTAATTAGGTTTAATGTTTTCATCTTTCAAGCTTAATATTTGTTCGTTAAAATTTAGATTATTTGGCTTTTTATATATTTTATTGTTATTTTATAGTTTGGGGTCAATTGAGCAAATAAGAATGAAAATCTAATAAAAATAAGTCAAAAATATCAAATTGCTATAATACCCTGCTATAGTAAATTAATACAATACCTTGCTATAATGCCTAGCTATAATATTTGTGCTACAATGCCCAATGCCGCAATGCCTAAAAATGAGCGCCGCGGCACTTATAAATAGTATGTATAGTGCCCCCGTGCCCAGAATCTAGTGCCGTGGCGTTGCGTGAATAGTGTATGAACAATTGTGTGTGAATAGTACTGTTAAACTGATTTTGTATTTTATGTTTTACCTTAATTTGAAAACATAAAACCTATAAATAGAAGATCAAAAAGCCTAATTAAAGAATCAAGAGGAGAGAGAAGAAGAGAGAGAAAGAGTAATTTTTGAAGAATCAAGAAGACTAGTAGATTGGAGACTACAGAAAAATTAGTTTTATCTCTTCAACTCTTTATCTTTCTAGTTTTCTATATTTTTGATAAGTTTTAGAACTCTTTATTTCACCATGACTTAAGTTTTTATTTTTAAGGTTAGATTTTTGAACCTAGTATGTAATCAGATTTCATTGATTCTTAGTTTATGAACTTAATACATACAATTGATTCATTCTATCTTGTGTTTATTGCTTTCATTATATCTGACTAATATTTTGAATGATTGAGAAACTATGATGAACTTGACAAAGGGATTTATGTGTTTAGCCTATGATAGTTTGATGTATGATAATAGGGAAACAACTATGAGTTCCATCTAAGATAGACATATACCCAGGTGGCATGAATGGTATAATTTAAACTTGATTTTAATGAATTACATTCTAATTTGATTACCATAGACATATAGGTGATTGTTAGAATGCGTAAAATAGTCACTTGACCATCGATAAAGGCTTGTGATAAGATTAATGTTTAAGGCCACAATTTATATTAAGGGATGAATTAAGTGGTTAATGAATCCAATAAAATACTAGGGGATGAGTCTATACCCTAGATTATTATCCTTTGGTGAATTTATTTATTTGTTTGTTTGCATTTAAGTTTAGTTTAATTTGATAGAATTAGGTTAATTAATTAAATTTCAGATTTTGATTTTTTTGAATAAAAGTTAAGTAGATATAATTTTAGTAATTGATTGAAGAATTAGATCACATAATCCCTGTGGAAAAGATATTTAGACTTGAATCTTATATTACTTGATACGATAGCTTGCGCTTGCGTTTAGTTACTATAGCACCAATCAATGCTCATAGAGTCGATATGTATAGATATGGGATCCGTTAACTCATATAGGTGAGTTTATAGTATGATGCTTCGAGATTGTATTTTAGGAAATCTTGTGCCTTAAGCAATAATTCCGAAAAAAGTTTTTCGTAAGGTTAAAAAATATTGTAAAAATATTTACAGATATTGTTTATGAAAATACAAATTTGAAAATAAGTTCATGGTCAAGCATATAGAAATTTGATGGTGATGATTTATGCCTATGTTCTTTCGAGATATAGGTGATGGAGGGACTATACGTATATCTTTTAATCTTAACTTATATGGTTTAACGTGCCACTTTATAATATTTGTAACGTGTGTGAAGTATTGTTCATGGACTTGTAAAAGAGTTTTATAAAATTAACTAGGTGTAAATTTAGAAAGTCTCACAATATGAATTGTACTCATTGAGCACTGGAGTAGTAGACTAGATCGACGAGTTCAATCAAAAAATTTAAAGGATAAGTAGGATTTGGCATTGGGACCTTTTGGGATTGACACATCACTAAGTCTTAAAAGATAAATTTTGTATAGTACTTGGACAAGTGTGAGATACTTATCATATACATGATTATTTTAATAAAAACTTAATGGTTAAACTTTGGATAATACTTGAATAAGTGTTGGATATTTGTCAATCACTTAGATTATTCTAATAATACTTAATGGTTAAGCATTGTTTAAGATGGTGACAAGTGTACATTTGATAACTTAGAATAATTAAAAGCTTAAGAGAAATAGAAAAAAGAATTGTATTTTTCTCTTGAACTATATTTGGCCAAATTAGAAAGTTCTATGGGGCTTAAGCATTAAGCTGTAAATCTCACTTATGTCAAGAACTAAATTTATTCAAAAAAATATTTTAAGGTGAGACTTTGAGATTTATTTATTCAACATCAACAATAATTCATTCAAAGTATAATTTTTGTTATTGATAAAATTATTTATATTTATATAATTTTAAAATATATATTATACTTTCGCTACATAATATGTGACACGTACTTGCATTTTACAGACACCCGATCCAATTTAAACCCCAACACTCCTCCAATGCATGAAAAGACACCAAAGAATCCTCTTTATGAGTTTCTATTTCGTTATCTCTATCATCAGTTTCTTTTCTTTTCTTTTCTTTTCTTTTCAACAAGTAAATATGTCGTTGTTTACACCTATGCCCAAGTTCAAATTTTTTGTTAGAATAGTAGCACAACTTCTTATCCCTCCTCTCTTGTATTTTTGCAGGAGATATTCATTTGATTCGAGGAATCTATCCCGTAAAGCTCTGTTTTACTTCTATATGAGAAAACACTACTTTTTTTTAAAGCCTTGGCCTCTTTAACCATTTTCTTCATGATTCACTACTGTAGCAAGGCCAATCCACCGCTTGAACTAATATTTTGGTTGAAACATGGCTACCTAATTTTTTGTGGTAGCTTTTAATCTAATTTCATTGTACGAAAAAATCTTATAGTAATCCTTGGGTTCTGGCCATCAACGCTTCTAACTATTCTTTATAGGTCCTTACTGTTAAGGTCTAGCACAATTTAGTAAGCTAACCAACTGGATTAAATCAGTAGAGAACTGCTTCCAACTATGTTCTATAACAGCCAATCCCGCCATGTTAAATTCTTCAACTCCATTGTATTTGAAAAAATGTTCACCCTTATAAACCCATCCAATGGAATTTTCTCCCTCAAACATTAGAAAATTCAATTTAGAGAATTTTGTTTGAGAGAAAAACATGGCAGAATTAAATTCAATTCCTTGTTTTGTAGGGATAAGACTTCCACCCTCCAATAACGATCCTGAAGCCCCTGATTTTCCCGCCATCTAATCAAATTTAAGATTGATCGATGTCATCTTTCGAGAAAACTCCTTCAATTCCATGACCTCACAAGCTTCTTTCAACTGCTGCACCGATTCCTCCAGACATTGTTGCCTTGTACTCTAGTCCCATCCGCCATTTTCTATGGTGCCGATCGCTGCTCTAATACCAATGAAACACTAATATTGACTAAATAAAACTTGATTTATTAAGTCACGATAATTCATTACGGTAATCCAGAAGCTCTTTATAAGCAAGAGCCAATTAACCCAACAAAAACTAAATCTTAAGTAATGAAAATAAATCAAACAAATCCAAATAATTAAAACAGTGAATCGAAACACCTAAGAAATAGTTTATTCAAACAACTTTAAAAAAAACTCAAATAAATATTCTATAAATTAAAATTGGTCTTTACAATATCACCTTAAAAAAATTTTCCAATTGAACCAACTACACCCACAAGGTCCTCTAGTTAGAGAAGATTGTAAACCCTAAATTAAGAATAGTTGAAAAAGTTCGAGAAGATGAAGATCCAAAATTTGGAGAGAAAAAAAAATATAAGGAGAGAGGTTAGTTCTTGCAAGATTTCTATTAGCTTGTTTAGTGAAATTAGTAGCACACAGACATGATCATTTTGGGGAATTATGTCAAATTCTCTATTATTGTGTGTGATTTACTTTTGTTTTCATATTCGTAGCTTCCTTTTATATGTTTATTATTTAAGTTTAAACCGTTTAAAAAACAAGATATTGAAACATGTTCGGACGTGTTGAGTTATATAGTTCATCAGGTGTTTGATGAAATTCCTAAACGAGTATCAGAAAGAATGTTAAAAACACAATAGCCACCGTATGGTCCTGCGAGAGGGGGAATATGGAGAGCGGTTTGAAATCTTTCGATTGAAGTATTTTTCTATATTTTAGCCACGCCAAATTATTTTTACTTTTTTTTTTAAATTTCAGATGTAATATTATAAATAATTTTACAATATTACATATGGTAGGTCTACTGATATACATCAGATAATTATCGGGACACTTTACAAGAATTAAATAAAACTTTCATAGCTCGTCTGAACCTACTGCTCCAGAAACGAAGATATAACAAGTCTTGATGGACCAATCCCCAGAGGGATATTTATCCCATGTTACGGATGAGAAAAACCAACTTTCACACAAAAAGGATTTAACCTCATAAAGAGGAGGACTACCTCGTAAAGAGAAAAACTACCTCGCACAGAAGGATTGTTATGTAATGTATTATTAAAATTACAAAAAACTCTCCACAATATAATCAAAGATTTTTCAACCCAAGCTACTACAGTATCTAACATCCAAACAACAACCGCAATAGTAACTCCGTGAAGTGGCCGACGACAGAGCTTGGTGGTCAGGTAGTAGCAATGAGTCGGAGCCAAAAGGGGAGAGACAGAGCAAAAGGAGAATGCTTGTCGATGGCACGTCGGAGTTGGCAGCAGCCCAAGCCGGTACTATCTCAGATTGACCACCATGGCTGAAGGAGACAACGAGCTGCATGGCCGCCAGGAAGAGCGGCAGAGAGGCATGATGCAGGCCAGATCCTGTTGAGCATCGGCGGAGGAGGGGCTTCTCTCCGGAGAAATTGGCTGTTGCACAACACCGAACTCGGAAAGCTATTTGGCCGCCTGTAGGAGCGCCGGCTAGAGGTGCCAATCGGTGCAACAGCCTTGTGGTACAGCGTGGCGGCGGCATAGCTTCTAGACCAGGTTGGGGTGTTGACGAGTGCAGCCACTGAAAAAGCGAAGGGAGAATGGAAGCTGGCCGAAACTAACTCTAGAGCCGGAAGAAAGGGTAAGAAACTATAAAGAAAAAAGGAAAGAAAAAGAAAAGGGGCAAGGAAACCTAAAGAGCTAAAATGTGGTGGTGGTGAAGACGAAGAGGAGCGGCTTTTGCCCCCTCTTCGGCGGCCTGGAATGAGAGAGGCGGTGCTTAGGAGAATCTTTTCCTTTTTTTCTTACAGCATTAGGGTTTCCTCTTTACAATTATTTTTACTTCTAGATTCATCAATCCTTATATTTGGGCAAATATGACAATGTCAGGCTTGTGTTAATAGGACGATTATGCATTTGACATTACTCGGTTGTGCCTTGTGTCACGTCCCACATCGAATAGAAATTGGGTGGGTCTTGGGTATATAAGGGTGGGTATGCAACATTACCTAACAGGCTAGTCTTTTGGGTTAATGACAAGCGCCCGGCCCGTGACAAATTGGTATCAGAGCAGGTTCAGAGATGGAGAAAGACGGCGTACCATCGGAGTTGACTGAAGAGAGGGGTCGGAATCCCAAAGCTAAGAGGCATGGCAGTGGACCTCGCAACAAGTCTGTCGATCCAGGCCATGAGTTCGGGACCATGGTGAAAATACTCGGTGGCGCTATTGGAAAGGCGTCGGATCGTCTTGGGGAGTTAGAGCAGCAAGTAGAGAAGATCGAGGCGGGACTCGACGCTCAAAGGGACGAGCTGCACTCCTTCATCAACACATCCATCGAGAGTTACGCTGATCGGCAGCATGACTGGATCAAGGCTTTTCAGGAGAAGGTATACGCAAACTTTGACAAAGTTCAAGCCCAAGTGGAGGAGCTGCGTAGAGGGTTTGACGCTGTCAAAGAGGACGTAGTACTGTGCAAGCGAGCAGTGGCGAATGGGTCTGTTGCTGCTCAAGGGGCGCCAAGAGTTGAGGCTCCTAAACCAAAAGAGTTCAGCGGCAAGCGGAATGCCAAGGAGCTGGATAACTACTTTTGGCAGATGGAAAGATACTTCGACACCATGGGCGTGCGGAATGAAGACAAGGTAAATACCGCGACCTTATATCTTTCCGACCATGCAATTCTATGGTGGCGCAGAAAAAGCGAAGAGATACGCAAGGGTACCTGCACAATCAACACCTGGGCAGAATTGCAACGAGAGCTGAAGCGACAGTTCTATCCGGAGAATGTGGCGCACGACGCTCGAAAGCGGTTGAAGGAATTGAAACAGACCAAGTCCATCAGCGAGTACATCGAGGAGTACTCCCTGTTAATGCTCCAGATTTCCAACATGAGCAAGGAGGACTTGCTGTTTAATTTCCTGGACGGGTTGCAGACATGGGCGTCCAATGAACTGAAGCGGCGCAGGGTGACCAGAATATCTGACGCTCTAACATTAGCAGAAATGCTCATAGATTACCGCAAGGGTGATTCGGGAAAGTCCAAGCATTCGAGACCCAATCATAGCAAAGGTGGGGATGCCAAAGAATTTCAACCTCTGGATGATGAGGAGGAAAGAAGTAAGCCGCCCAAATGGGAAAAGCAGAAGCGCAACAGCCATAGAGGGAATGGACTGAAGACAAGCTGCTTCCTTTGCGATGGGGATCACTGGGTCAAAGACTGCCCGAAGAATAAGGCTATCAACGCCATGGTTACAGCGCATGAGGCTTGCGAGCAGGGTCAAATGGGGTGTTTACAGCTGCTCAACACAATGAAAGCCAAGCGGCATACCAGCGCGCCAACGGGAAAGGCGCTCATGTATGTTGAAGCCTACATCAACTGCATAAAGACTCAAGTGCTGATAGATACGGGCGCGACGCACAATTTCATCAAGCGTGCGGAGGCGAGGCGCTTGGGACTTTATGTAGAGAAAGAGGAGGGGTTCCTCAAATCAGTGAACGCTGCGGCCAAGCCACTGGATGGGGTGGTTCGAGGGGTCGATATTCACCTGGGCAAATGGCGCGGCGAGGTAAATTTCTTTGTAGTACCTCTTGATGATTTCGATGTGGTGTTAGGTAAGGAGTTCTTGAAGCAGTACGACGTAGTGCCACTTCCTCGACACGACTACGTGTGCATCATGCAATGAGGGCTTTACATGATACCGACGGTAGACAAGCCCAAGGGTGAGCAATCTCAGCCAAAAGCCAACACTAAAATCCTTTCCGCCATTCAACTTATGGGAGTTACTGGACGCAAAGGAAAAGTACATCCAGCCACAGTGAGAGGGATGGATGATAAGGCGACAAAGGGCAAGGCCAAGTTACCAATGAGGGTTGCGAAAATGCTCGATGAGCATAAGGGGGTCGTTCCAACTGATATACCACAGGTGAAGCCACATCAAGGTGATACCGAGCGTGGGAAAAAGTTAGAGCTGAAGATCACACTTTCAACTATGGTGCAGACGCCTCCATTGGAGATGGGAGAGTTGCAGGGGCAGCTCGAGGAGTTGTTGGATGCAGGTGTCATCCAAAAGTCCAAGGCGTCACATGATGTGCAGCATAAGGAATGGGTCAAAGACAAGCGGCGGCGTGTTAAGCATGGTGCGAGAGACTTGACGATGGAGACGATACTTCTACCACAACGCAAGTCAGCACGCCCACTTCACAAGGGCCTTGATCGTGGGGACAAGGGGCCAAGGTTTATTGCCAAAAGAGTTGGCAATGTCTCATACAAGGTAGGGTTATCTTCGAGACAGCAGCAGTGGCTACATCAAGTGCATTCCGCAAGCTGTTGGAAGCAGTACCGTGGAGGTACAGGAGGTGCAGAATTTGAGCCACACAACAAGGAACCTTTAGGGATTTCCACATGGGTCGACAAAGGAGCAAAGCTCATCTGTAGCGGATGGACGACGCAGGGGAAAGATCAACCTCCATGGCATGAGTACTTTGTCAAGTGGAAAGAGGTACCCGATATTGAAGCACACTGGAAATACAAGAGCGTACAACGGCAGATTGATGAACGAGGTATGCAGTTTCCAGTGAAGATGCGACGAGGGCATCGCATGAATTTGGTGGGGGAGAATGTCACGCCCCAAGTGTTCTCAAGCATTTCCTTGAACACTTGGTGCGCGACAAAGCCTCCTAGAGGTTATATAAGCTGCAGGAATGGATCGCGGGCCGGAGCTTCTAAAAGACCCGCTGACATGGGTGAAGAACCGGGCCAAGCCCATGACTTATTAGAGTAGTTCACCTTAATTAGAACTCTAATTAAGATAGAATGGCATCTAGGAATATTCTAGAGCATACTTATCCATCTATAAGAGATAGAATGACATCTAGGAATATTCTAGAACATACTTATCCATCTTGTATATACACCGTTAGATTGTTTAGATCTCAGCCATTGATTGTATAGGGCTGCTACTATAATAGGGAGAGACCCTCACTTGTATAATTCATCTCATAGCTTTGTATTCTCTTCAACAATATAAGAGAGCATTCGTGTAAACACTTGGTGTGCCTTTCTTTATTCTCTTTGTGTGATTTTTCTTAGCTGCTTAGCACGCAACGCATCTAAAACCGCACAATTCGAAAATAGTCCGTGACACTTAGATTCAAATTTTAGCAATAAAAAGGAAATGATAACTAACAAGAGAAAAGAAAGGCGAAAGTAATGAAAATTGAAAAACTTACACTTGGTCATATATCCATAGTTGTGCGGAATTCAATGTTTTTAAAGCTTGGGAAAACTAAGGCATGCCAAGAGGAAACTTTCCTAGATCAAGCAAAGAAGGAAAGAGATTAACAAGTAACCAAAACAAAGAGGTAAAGAGAGATGGTTGCCATTCAGCTTTTAAGCCATGTCTGAACATCCAATAAAACTGTGATTTAGAGCCCGTCTTCTTTACAGCCTAAAAACTGAATAGGCCTTACCTTCATGACCTGTTGAAAAATAAAGTGCCAAGAACTCCCCAGAATCCTACTATGAAACCTAGCGCGATGCTGACATAAAATCCTGGAGTTATGATCCCATCCTCGTTCTGCTGCACAGTAACCACTGGGCTTAAGCTGGTTCGTCCTCTGAACACTTGTTTGAAAGCGGAGACCCACAAAGTTCAAGATTTCCTGCATACGAAACGGAATCAAATCCCAGACGTTTTGTACTTGGAGGAATGTTTCCTGACAATTTGTTGTTTGACAAATCTAATACACCAAGATAATTCAGCAGCGAAAAGCTTTTAGGTATTTCACCCGTAAGCTGATTCTCTGAGAAGTCAAGATAATCGAGCAAACTTAACTGACCAATTTTTTAGGGGAATGGTCCAGTTAAAGCATTTCTTGACAAGTTCAAGGATATTAATCCTCCAAGACTTGTGATTTCTTCAGGAATTTCTCCATGTAAGTTGTTGCTTGAAAGATCAATACTCTTTACAAGTCCCAATGTTCGTTTGTACTCTTGATCTGTTCCTTTCCATGATATTATTGCTATGTCATCGTATTTGGCTACAAAACCATCCTGGGTGGCACTACAGTAATAAAAGTATATATGTGTAATGGTAGCGCTTGGACTCCCTTTTTCAACCATTGCACTAAGATTGTTGAGACACTTTGGCGTGGTTCCTGAAATATTGTTCAGTGAAAAGTCCAGTAGTTGGATCTTTGATAGTTGACAGATATTTAGGGGCATGCTTCCGTGGAACTGGTTTGACCGCAGACTAATAATTGCCAAATTTGATAGGCTATCCCCTATCCAGGCTGGTATTGTCCCAGAAAATCTATTGTCTCCCACGTCAATCATTTTTAGCTCGCTGCACTTCTTCAATGAACGAGGAAGCTCTCCTATGAAGCTGTTATTGCGCAAACTGAATGATTCCATTGAGCATTCAGAACCCACCAAGTCTGGAACTTCTCCAGAAAAATTATTGTTTGCTAAATTTAAAACAGCTAAAGTTGGCCACTGCAGCCAACAATCAGGGAACTCTCCTGATGGTAAATTATCCGATAGGTCAAGATAGCTAAGATACTCACCAGAAATTGAACACAAGGAAGAAATTGGCCCCGAAAACTTATTTTTGGAGAGATTTAGTGACGTTATATTGGAAGGAACTAGTGGTAGTAAACCTTCAAAATCATTGGAGCTGAGATCAATTCCAGGATATCCGGCATACTTCAATGATAAATCTGGCACCAAGCCTTTCAAATAGTTGTGACAGGTTTAAATAATATAGATTGGGAGAGAGGTCCCAGAACCAAGTGGGGACAATATCTGAAATTCCAGCATTAGAGATATCAAGATAATAGTAATTCTTTTGACTTAGGAGCCATTTTGGAAAATGAGGTCCCAATTTACAACTCAGCAAACCTATGTACTCAAGTTGGAAAGGAGGAAACCAACCGGAACTGAAATTGAGAACTAGAGAGTTAAAAGAAAAGTCCATATACTTCAATTAGGAGAGATTTGACAGGTGAGTTTCAGTGATCATACCTTCCAAAGAATTTCCAAAGAGATCCAAAAATTCCAACTTCAAAAGCTGTCCAAGACCTTCACTCACTGTTCCATTTAATCGGTTGTCACTGACATCTAGACGCGTGAGAAATGGAAAGACTGAAAGATCAGGTAATGACCCCCAAAGTTGATTGCCATCGAGATTCAATATGACAAGAGATGAAGGTTGTCCAAATTTTTCTGGAAAAGAGCCATCCAATTTGTTGTCCAAAAGATGCAATTCTTGTAAGGTTAAAAAGTTTGTGTTATCAGGCAATGACCCAGTAAGCTTGTTTCCAGCTAACTTTAAGGTCTCCAATGTCATTCTGGAGCAACCAGACAAGTTGCGGAAAAGCTCTGGAAGCTGTCCAGTGAGATTGTTGTAAAAGAGATTTAATGTTTTCAATCCACACATATGACCAAAGGACCTTGATATTGCAGTAATTTGATTAGAAGAGAGGTTAAGATGCTGAAGAGAAGCCATGTTTTGGAAAACTGAATCTGGAATAGGACCTTGTAACTGGTTACTGGATAGATGAAGAGCAAGAAGATTGCTACTGATAGCAAACAGCCAATGGTATGCTGAATTTGAAAGACCGCAGAAAGAAAGATCAAGGAGTGCAAGAGATTTAGAAGAATTCATGGATGAAAGAGATGAATGATTGATTGTTGGAAGAGTAGACCATGCTAAGTATAAGTCTGTGAGTGAAGGAAGCCCATTAATAACTCGCAACCAATCGGTGGCTTCACTAAGGTTGATATAATCAAGATGAAATTGTGTTAGTTTGTTGAGATGAGAAAGCCATTCAAGTTTGCTTACATATAAGCTATTATATCCAATAATCAAAGAATGCAAATTTGTGAGGTTTCCAAGCTGATAAGGAATTCTACCACTGAAATTTGCAAGGGAGAGATCAAGGAATCTTAATTTGGTGAAGGAGCCAATGAACTCTGGTATTTGAATTCCAACAAAATCATTGGAACTAAGGTCTAAATAATTTAAGTGCTGCAATTCAAGTAATGAAGAACTGATGTTACCTCTCAAACGTCGGTTAGGACATACGGGATCAACTTTGTATTTAAGATTGAGCATGATTACATGACCGGTTCTTTTACTACATTGAACACCTCTCCATTTGCAGCAATCTTTTCTTCTTTCATCATTCCCCCATGAAGAGAGATAGCCACAATCATCCACTAAACCTTCTTTGAACATAAGCAGAGCTTGTCTCTCCTTTTCTGTGCACTTTATGTTAGCTTTTGCAACTTCTGAATTGAATAGTGTTAGAAATTGGTGATTCAACAATCTTGTATGAGTAAAAATTGAGATGAATACCAAAAGTAGAGTCATTATGAAGTCAAGTACGCATTGGGTATACAAAAGAGAAGCAAAACGGAAATAAAAAAGAACGAGTATTGTTCATGCGACACACTGATTAGGTGCTATGACATTATCCAATACAAGTTTAAGCCTATTAGCAATGGTTTTGGCAATGAATCTATAAATCACATTACACAAGCTAATTGGTCTATAATCACAAGGTTGTTGTGGGTTTTTCTTTTTCGAGATTAAAGCAATGAGTGTTTGGTTTATAGTGGAGATATCACCTTGGTGGTTAAGGATATGCAGGCATGTATTGATGGTGTCGTCTACCACAGTTTTCCATTGGGACTGATAAAAACCAGCAGAAAGACCGTCAGGGCCTGGTGCCCTAGCTGGGTGAGTTTGCCAGATCGCACACTTCTTCTCTTATGAAAGCATTACATAACTCTGTATTCATGTCATTAGATACTTTAGCTTCAATCCCTTGAATAGCCTCTATGATTTGTTCCCTTGTAGGCCTTGTAGAAGAGAAAAGATCTGAGAAATACCCGCAGATGATCTGCTCAAGATCCCATTTATCCTCTGTCCATTGTCCATTTGCTTTTAGTATTCCTCTAATTTTATTCTTTCTTCTCCTACAGGAGGCTATAGCATGAAAAAGCTTGGTATTCCTGTCCTCTTCTTTAAGCCATGCTGCCCTTGATCTCTGCTTCCAATATATTTCCTCTTCCATTAGAAGATTGTCTATTTATTTTTCGATCTCCATTGGATTCATATACTGTTTGCCTTTAGTTTCACTGTGATAAAGTTTTGCCTTTAGTTGTTCCAACTTTCTTTGTCTTCCACCAAATACTGCTCTGCCCCATCTACTGAGACCTGATTTAACTCTTTCCACTTTCGCCAAAATATTGCCTAAAATCCCTGGCTCATCTCTTTTAGTAGTTCATCAGCATTCTTTAACCACTTTCTTGCAGTCCTAATGAGTATTCCATACATCTTCAAAGTGAAATCTATAAGGTAAATTCTAGGGTTTCCTGAGCCATTTTTGCAATTCCATTGCTTCCATCAATACTAGACAATGGTTTGAAGCTGTGGCTACCAAATGATAAAATGTATCGGCCATACAATTTGCTCTATTCCTTAGTACACATAAATCTACCAATCCTTTCCTCTACCAAGTAGTGGCCACTTCTTTTATTGGACCATATGAAGGGAGTGCCACTTCACCCCATATCCTGCAAATCACAGTGGTTGACAGCATCTCTAAAGCTATTTATAGCCTCTGCATCTCTTGGTGGTCCTCCTTGTCTCTCTTTCATATCCATTATCTCATTGAAGTCTCCACTAACTATCCATAGTAGGTTAGATAAGCTAGCTAACCTTTTGAGTAAAATTTATGTGTGCTTCTTCTTCTTGGTTTCTGGCAGTCCATATATTCCTGTAAACTTCCATGTTTTCAGTTTGCCATCCATCATCAAAGCATCGATATGTCATTGGCTACATGACATAATTTGTACCTCGAGTGAATTTTTCCAAAGCAGGACAATTCCCCCTCTTATATCTCTCATCCCCACAACAAAACAACCATCGTACTTGAGCCTACTGACAATATTTCTCATTGACCTTTCTTGTAATTTAGTCTCACAGAGGAAAATAATTTTCGGTGTGTTATAATGGAGAGTATTATTTAGACTTCTAAATGCTCGAGGACTCCCCAGACCTCAAACATTCCAGCTGAGGATCCTCATGGCCCTTGGCGGGGCTGGTCTCCAGCCTCCGCCATTCTTGGTTGACTGCTTTCTAGAACCCCATTTTCCTTTTCAGTTTTGCTCAAACTTTCAGCTGATTTTTGGTTCCCTTTATTTTGACTCGTTTATTTTCTTTCTATTTATTAACTTCCACTTCCATTTCTGCTTTGCTTCTTTTACCCGTGTTGGGCCCTTCTTTAACTACCTGAGCTGATTCGGCCCTCCTAGCCATTCTCTTCCATTTTGTTTTATTAGGTTTTTGAGTAGTCCAGCCTGGCTTTAGTTCTGTTTCATGATTGGCCATTTGATACTCATCTTATCAGCCCAATAACTCTATTTCTAACACATTTCCAGTCTTCTCTTATTTGGTGCCATTTGGGTCAGAACCTTGTTTACATTTCCCACCTCTTCTTTCCCTTTCTTTACTGTCTTTTCGTTGTCATTCATAGTCTTCTGGGGTAGCTCACAATCATCTCGAGCTCCAACATCTATATCCATTATCATTAGTTTCAGCCTCGCTCCGTTAATGCTACTGATTGATCCTCTGTCTTCCTTGGTTTCTGGGATGGGCTACATCTCTCCTCTTTCATTCGAGTTCGGTCTATAGCTTCTGCCAGTGGACTGTTGACCCGAATCTGCTTCTTCTTTGTCGACATCTCTGGCCTTGCTATTATGACTTTTGGTTTCTGTTGGTTTAACATTTCTTGGAGCACCACTTATCTTCAAACCATCTGCTTTGTCTGGTGCTTTTGACTTTGCATTCCCACCCATGTTCTGTTGTTGTTTTTGTCTTCCTCCACTTGCTCCTGCACGTATCCATGGCCCAAAAGCAAACTCCTCATCCTTCTCCTCAATCTCTTGAGTTCTTTCCACTTCCTCATGGTTGTATTTTTGCTTTCCCTCTTCCTGCCTTTCTGCACATTCTCTTATTGAGTGGCCTACACGTCCACAGCAATAACAAAATTCAGGGAGTTTCTCTTACAGAATTGGTATAACAGTTTCTTCCAAGGTACCCTGGATAGCTACTTTGACATATCTCCTTAATGGTCTCGTAATGTCAATTCTTACTCTAACTCGCACATATTTTCCAAAACAACTTCAGACAGAACTATAAGTGATCTATCAAAATGCCAAGGCTCTAGGGCCACAATGTTTCTTTTATCATCATCCGCTTTGAAATAGCATACAAATCGATTACTCCCTAAGCTCTCAATTTAGACCGTCTCAACTGGTTTTCATATCTGCTGCATCGTCATCTTAAAAGCTTCTCTATTAACTACTCTCTTTGATGGAACTTTTCCAACTAGACATCCTGCATTCATCCTTTCCCCTCTTGTTTTCATACTACCTGATATCTCAACTGTTTCATCTTCCTCCTCTGAAATAACCAGTGAACTACACAGCCTTATTAAGTGGTCAGTATCCATTAACCCATCTCTTACCAGATAGATACCTCGCACTCGGTTAGCTCTCACAAGTTATAATATATCAGAAACCACCTACACCAATTAAGAGCGAGTCCCGGCGATAATGGCTTGACTCTTTTTACATGAGCTTTTATTTCGAGAGAGAAGCATGAGCCACACGAAAAGATTCTAGGAATTGATTGCAAGAATCTAATGGTTGAAATATATGTATGAAGGCATCGACTTTAGTTTGAATGTTCACATCTCAAACAAGACACCTTGTATGTCTTAGTCTTATCTTACACCAGATTCCAGGCATTAAAAGTAATTAATCTGAATACCCCCCTGCTGCCACGTAGCATACACAAATGAAATGTTAAATCTTTGATTGGTGTAAATTAATATCCTTAAATTTATAGCTAGTATCATCCCAACAATCATGGCATTGATTGCTTTTGATTAAGGTTTACAACGTACTTATATTTAAAATTAAAAAAAAAAACCTTAAATAGTATTGTAAATTAAGGAATTGTTGTATAATTGATGTAGATCTTGTTAGACATTTTATGTTATTTTATGTTATTTTATGTCTTTAAAACATGTGTAATAATATTTTATTAGATTAATAAAGTTTATTCATATATATAATCAAGCATATATTGATGAGCCGATATTTATAAAGTATATGATCTATATATTAGGCATATGATACTAATACAGAGGGTATAGATCACTTTATAAATTAAATCTAGTTTATAGTTATTAATGAAAAATAGCATTTCATTATGTAAGGTTATAGTTTTTCTACTTCTTATAGTAAATGATTTGTCATGATCGTTGAAGTAGAGACTTCGAGTAGAAAAACTAGTGTATATGTTACATTGAATGGGACTACTATGAATTTAAATCTGGTTAACTAAATACCGTAGATCTTAATTCACAAAATCTTTAATAAGTTTGATTGATCTTAAACTTGAGTAGGTAATGAACTTATATTTATGCATTGTATCTTTTGAGTTATTACAGAGTGAGATCTAAATAAACGGTCAAAACCTCGATAGCTTGGAGATATAATTTCACGGGTCGTAAGAACATATACTTGCAAGATAGAATCTAATAATTAATGTCCATCTAAGCTATTTGCAGTACTTGATCATTAGAATCTGTGCCCACGGTTTATTCAATAAATTATTTATTGAATAATAATATATATTTGTAAATTTATTTACAAATATAGACATATTAATAGATAAGATTGCAGCCAGTCAATTTCAGATCTGCCATAATGAGGAATTGAGGTAATCCACTATCTCTATATATATAATTATGAACAAGACGATCTGACTTCCCCTGCGTTTATTTTTATAAACAAAAAAAAATAATTATTTTCAACTAACAATTGGTATTAGAGCCGTCTTGTTTAATATTACATGTATAGTTTATTTTGTGTATAGTAGTAATTGTTTATTGTGGCACCAATTGCATTCTAATTTATATTGTTATTTTTATTAATTATGTAATGAATGGTTATGCCCAATAATTCATGGTTAGATATTTGTTTGTATTTTTTATTAGGAATTGTAACAAGAGGGGATGATGAAATAATATTACAATTTCCTCTCTTTGTTAAGTTAATTTTTTATGGTTCTTTAGATTTTATTTGTATGCCAATTTATTGGCATAGGATTTTATTTGTAATATAAAGAACATATTTTTTTTATTATGTTTAAAAAAATTTAAAAAAAAAAGAAATTAAGAAACAAGAAAGTGCCATGCACGCAGCCACTAGTGTATGGCAGTGGCGTGCGTGGCCGCTGGGCACCTATAACGGTAAGACGCGGCAGCAATAGCACTGGACGGCCTCCCCTTCAACGGCGATGTAGCAGCTAGTTTGGCGAGGCAGTAGGTGGACCACGACGGTAAAGCAAAGAGGTCGATTTGTTTACGATTTCTGGCAGCGAGTAAGTCGGCCGGCTCCAAGCTTCAATGGACTCATCTTATCGTCGATCGGTGGCTAAAGGCATGAACGACAGTCAGACTGTTGAGCGACGGTGAGCTGGGAACGAGAAAATGGGAGCGGCGCGAGTGAAAGTTGTTGAATTAGGGTTTCCACTAGCATTTATCACTTAGGCCCCTCTATGTTTTAATTAATTTTGATTTGGTTAAGTTTATTTGTATATTGCACAAATAGACCTTTAAAGGTTTATCAATTATGCAAATAGGCTCAACAGAATTAATTATTCTTACGCGGCCCCCTCTGATTTTGAATAATTAAAATTTGACCATATAACTTTAAGAAATTTGCAATAAAGTATTAAATTTAACCCAAATTTATGGACTAAATTTTGAGTATTTACAAATTTAAAATTGGTCCAAACTTCTTTTAATCTTGGTTCAATTTTATAAAATTTTATTTGGGCTATTTTATTAAAATTATTGGGTCTAAAAGTATTTTTATTTAAATTTTTTTTTCAAGACTCAAAAAAATTTTAAGCCTAAAATAAGCCCAATTTATTTTTAAAATAAATGGACCAAAGAAAATTAAGAAGTCCAAAAATCTAAGCTCACAAAAGGAGACAAGTAAGAGGATGTAACATTAGGGAAGAGCTCAAGTTGACTTCAAGGAAGATTTTGAAGAATTTAGGCTTAGTTTTAAATATTTTTCTTCTTAGAAAAAGTCATGAATTATGGGTTATTTATTTATCTAGTTAATTGATTTGATGAATAACATGTCATATAGATTAAGAGTCCCACATTCATATATTCATGCATAAAATATATATTATATTGTATGACATTAATGTTCTATTGAGATTATGATAAGATTATTGTCATATTTTTAATATTATATTAATTTATTATTTGACGTGACCTTATTAATTATTTTATGAAAATAAAATTAGATATTAATGAGTAGAAATGTCATTTATAAATTAATTAAAAACTCTAAGAATTAAAATATTGAGTAAGAGATGGCTTTAGGCATAAAGCCGATGGCCTCCATTATTGGTCCTATAATAAAGTAGATTAATGCCTTACCTCAAATCTTGTGAGCTCCCTATGGAGGGTATTAATCAAAACTGGTTACTAGATAGGACTTCACTAAAGGATAACATCCAATATAGGACTTATGCAAAATTGACTACCCTACGGTGACTTTTTTAATTAGAAAATATAAAGGATTAAAATAATGATTGTACACTCAACTTTGGTTGATTGATATCTTACCTACGGAGTTCTTGTCAATTAAATCAAAAGGGTTAAAAAAGTGATAGTTTATTATTATTTGATATGAGATATCTGATGTGCATCACAAAGGTTCTAAATCAACTCAAGAAGGTGAGCTGAGCGTAAAGGAGGTTTCAGATGGTTCAATAACAAGGGCTAAGGCCAAACAGCTTCAAAGGGCCATAAGTAGTTAAATTTGAGCTATTGAAGCTTCTATAGGATTAGAAGCTTGTGATCTGAATGAAAATGAGCTAAAGGTGTTTATTTGTCTTCAATTAGAGATTGGGATGTGATTTAAAGACGTTTGGTGACATTGGGCTTAAAGAGGCAGCTGAAGGCTTTCTTTCTATGCTATTAGGCTTAATTTACTTCTTATGTTGCTATTTTTATGTATTTGGGCCATTTTAAACTTGTTTAACTTTATTTTAAATTGTTAAGTCAGATTGGGCTTATTTTGGGCTTTTAAAGTTAATTAGGTAACATTAGGGTTTCCCCTCATTTTGTAAGCCTATATAAGGCATCTTAAAGTCTTATAGAGGCAGTGGCCTCATTTTGGAATTTCATGCACGAAAAAGAAGATCTTTTTCTCTCAAAATTTATCTTCTCAAGTTTTCCAACTCTTGAAGATAGTTATTGACTTATCACTCTTTGATCACCAAGAGTGTGGCAGCAAAACCCTAAATTGATCCCTGTGGTGTCCATTGACTTATGAAGGCTTCTTTTTAGTTCTATCATCTATTTGATTTTATCATTTACTTGTTACAATTCAGCCTAAATACTTAAATAAAAGACCAACAAAATCAGACAGCAACCTCATCTTAAAAATTAGTTTTTGCTCTTATTCTGAATAACCTAATTTGCAAATCAGGGCACATCATCTGGTTTCAAAGCATAGGATTTCAGTGTGCAAACTGAAGTATCAGCTATTGAAGGTCTCTTGCTATTTTTGTTTTATATAATTTTGTGGGGTTATTCATCAATTTGGGTCTCTAATATTTGAGGTTAGTAGTTTTTGAATTACAACTCTGAAACATTAAAATTAATTCTTAGTAGTTTGTGGACTGGAGATAATTTGGCTGAGTTGAGTTGTTCCTAAACCTAGAAATTTTGAATTTGAGTCAATTGTTGCTATTTGATTTTATTTTCTGAATTGGTGAAAAATTTAGTTTGAGAAGTGTGTTTTAGCTACTGGTTGTATTGTTCATTGTTCATACTTGTTTGGGGTTTTTGTTAATAATGGCTTAAGATGATGCAAGTAGAGTACCAAAGAGACTGAGTTTAGAACAAGCTCAACTCATGGGCTTACAACGAGCTCATGATGAATTTCGATGTGAGATTACTGAAATTCGTGGACAACTTACTGCAATTATAGAAATGATGTAAAGAAATACTTTATAACCCTAACAAAGGCAGGTAGGGCATAAGGTACCTCAGAATGACCTAGGGATGCTGGAGATGAGCCAAATAGAGATGATGAGGCTGAAGAGAGGAGTAGGATAAGGAGGTAGCAAAATGACCATACTAGTGGTATCAAACTTAATATACCACTATTTAAAGGTACTAGTTCTCCTGATGAGTATCTTGAATAGGTTCAGAAGATAGAAAGGGTGTTTGATTAGCATGAGTACCTTGAGGCAAAGAAGTGTAAGGTAACAGCACTTGAGTTTACCGATTATGCACTTTTGTGGTGGAAAAACTTAAAAGCTCAGCGAAGAAGGGATGAAGAAGAAGAAGTTACTAGCTAACCACTTATGAAAAGATTAATGAAGAAGAGATTTGTTCCGGATTACTATAAACAAGAATTATACATCAAACTTCAGACTTTGCGGCAAGGTTCCTTGAGTATGGAGGAGTATGTGAAAGAATTTGAGCTGTTGCTGATTCGTTGTGATTTGAATGAACCTCAAGAGCAAACAATAGCTAGATTCCTTGATGGATTGAAGAGGGACATAGCTAATGTTGTTGAGTTACAGCCCTTCATATTTCTTGAGGATGTCATAAAACTTGCAACCAAAGTAGAAAGATAGTAGAAAAAATGGGGTATCCATATGAGGTCAACTACATCAAGTAATACAAAGGTTGTTTCTTCACATTCCTAGACATGGAACACACCTTAACGTGATGAGAAAGTGAAGTTCAGTAAGGGAAGTGCTAGTTCAGGTTCGTTGAAAGAAAATGAGAAGGTATTTGAACCTCAAATTCCTAAGAGGTCGCGAGACATCAAGTATTTCAAGTGCTTGGAAAATGGGCATATTGCTTCTGAATGTCCAAATAAAAGGGTGATAGTTTTGCAAGGGAAGCATGGAGTGCTTGTAAGTGAAGATAAGGCCAAAACATAAGAGGAATCTGAAGTAGAAATGACTGAACAAGAAGAAAATCTTGAGCAAATTGAGGGAAATTTATTAGTAATTCAAAGGGTTTTAAGTGCTGAAGTTGATATTGATGCGGAGCAACGTGAAAACATCTTTCATACAAGATTTCATATTCGAGATAAGGTTTGTGCTATGATTATCGATAATGGTAGTTATACCGATATTGCATCCATTACTTTGGTTAAAAACCTGGGATTAACTACTATTCCACACCCTAAACCATACAAATTGCATTGGCTTAATAAGAATGGAGAGATTCGGGTTACAAGACAGGTTCGTGTGCCATTTTTCATTAAAACTTATCATGATGAGGTTTTATATGATGTAGTTCCTATGACAGCTAGTCATGTATTATTGGGAAGTCCATGGCAGTTTGACGATGATGTGACTTATAATGGATGAAGAAACACTTATTCATTTATGCTGAATGGGAAGAAAATGAATTTGATGCCATTAAGTTCTCAACAAGTTAGAAAAGATCAGTTGTGGAACCAAAGGAAGATGGTGGAATCGGGTAAAAGGCTGATGTTAGCCAAAAAGGGAGATATTGAGCAAGCACTAGCTTCTGTGGGGGTTTTTTTTCATGGCTTGGGCAAAGCTTTTATTGCAAGTGGAGGGTATGGATTTGCTAAAACAGGTTATGAAGTTTCTTAAAGAGTTCAAAGGTGTATTTTTAGAAGAGCTGCCATTGGGATTACCACCAATTCGAGGGATAGAGCATCAAATTGATTTGGTGCCTAGAACTTCACTTCCTAACAGACCAGCATATAGATGTAATTCGAAAGAAGCAAAAAAGATCTAAAGGCAGGTTGGCGAGCTCTTAGAGAGGGGCTATGTGCGTGAGTCACTTAGCCCTTGTTCAGTGCCTACTTTGCTTGTTCCAAAGAAGGATGGTACCATGAGAATGTGTGTGGACAGTTGAGCTATCAACAAGATAATGGTTAAGTATCGATTCCCTATTCCTAGACTTAATGATATGCTTGATGAATTGCATGGTGCTGTTTATTATTCTAAAGTTGATTTGATGAGTGGATATCACCAAATTAGGATGAAAAAAGGCGATGAATGGAAAACAGCCTTTAAAACTAAGCATAGATTGTATGAGTGGATGGTGATGCCGTTTGGGCTTTCTAATGCACCTAGTACATTTATGAGGCTTATAAATCATATTTTGAGAAAGTTTATTAGGCTGTTTGTTGTGGTCTATTTTGATGATATCCAGATCTACAGTAAAACTTTTAATGATCATGTGAAGCATCTTATGGCTGTATTTGAGATTTTGCGTGATGCTAAGTTGTATGAAAATCTCAAGAAGTGTTATTTCTGCCAAGATAGTGTTATCTTTCTGGGGCATGTTGTTTTTTGTAGTGGAATTAAGGTTGATGAGAAGAAGGTTAAGGTAATTCATGATTGGCCTAAACCTATTGATGTTGCTGATGTGAGAAGTTTTTATGGTTTAGCCTCTTTCTATAGGCGATTTATTAAAGACTTTAGTTCTATTGTTGTGCCTATAACAAAGTGTTTGAAAAAGGGAAATGAGTTTAGGTGGAATGAGAATGCAAAGAATGCATTTGAACTGATTAAAGAACAATTATGTTCTGCTTCTGTTTTAGCACTTTCTGATTTTGCTAAAACATTTGAAATAGAGTGTGATGCTTCAGGGCTTGGTATTGGGGCTGTTTTGATGCAAGAAAAGAGGCCAATTACATTCTTTAGTGAGAAGCTGAATGGGGCACGTTTAAAGTACTCTATTTATCACAAGGAGTTTTATGCATTGATACGGGCTCTCGAGGTATGGTAGCATTACCTATTACCTAAAGAGTTCGTTATTCATACTGACCATGAATCGTTAAAGTATCTTAAAGGGCAGAACAAGCTAAATAAAAGACATGCCAAATGGGTAAAGTTTATGGAGCCATTTTCATATGTCATAAAATATAAGAAGGGGTAAACTAATGTCATTGCTGATGCTCTTTCTATGAGGTATACATTGATTTCTATGCTAAATGGAAGGCTTTTGGGTTTTGAACAGGTGAAAGAACAATATACAAGTGATTCATACTTTGCTAATATAATGTCTAAATGTAAGAAAGGAGCTTGTGATGGGTTCTTTATACATGATGATTACTTGTTCAAGTTTGGCAGAATGTGTATACCGTCAGGATCTCTGCATGAGTTGCTTGTGCATGAGGCTCATGGTGGTGGTCTTAGTGGTCATTTTGGGGAGAAGAAAACTTATGAGCTACTGAAAAAGCACTTCTTTTGGCCTAGTATGTTGCGGGATGTTCATAAAGTGGTTGAAAGATGTGTAATTTGCAAGAAAGCTAAGGGTAAAAAGAATGCATATAGACTATATATGCCTCTACCTATCCCAGAGCAACAGTGGATGGATATTAGTATGGATTTTGTGCTTGGATTACCTAGAACATAACGTGGGAAGGATTCAGTGATGGTTGTGGTTGATCAGTTCTCCAAAATGTCACATTTTATTCCTTGTAACAAAACTGATGATGCTATTCATATTGCTGATTTATTTTTTAGGGAAATTGTACATTTGCATGAAATCCCTAAAAGCATTGTCTCTGATCGCGATATAAAGTTCTTAAGCTATTTTTGGAAGACTCTTTGGAAGAAGCTTAGAACAAAGTTACTTTTCAGTACTGCTTGTCATCCACAAACTGATGGGCAAACTGAGGTAGTGAACTATACTCTATCTTCTTTATTACAGGCTGTTATAAACAAGAACTTAAAGAGTTTAGATACTTGTTTACCTATTGTGGAGTTTGCATACAACCGTAGTGTGCATGGGGCTACAAAATTTTCACCATTTGAGATTGTGTATTGATTTAATCCATTTATTCCTATTGACCTTGCTCCTATTCCAATTGATGAGAGGATATATATGGATGGGGTTAAGAAGGAAGAATTGATGAAGAAGCTTCATGAGCAGGTTTGAATTCATATTGAGGAGAAAACAGCTAAGTATGTTAAGCATGCTAATAAATGACGAAAAATGATTAGCTTTGAACCTGGTGATCTTGTTTAGATTCATCTTAGTAAGGGAAGATTTCCTAGCAAGTGGAAGTCCAAGCTGATGCTAAGAGTTGATAAACCTTTTCGAATTATAGAGAAGGTGAATAGTAATGCTTACAAAGTTGATCTTCTTGGTGATTACAATGTTTCAGCCATTTTTAATGCGAATGACTTATCTCCTTATTTGGAAGATCTAGAAGATTCTGATTTGAGGGCAAATCATTCTCTGTCCGGGGATGATGATGTGTATCATGAAGGTTCTAAATCAACTCAAGAAGGTGAACTGAGCGTAAAGGAGGTTTCAGATGGTCTAATAACAGGGCTAAGGCCAAACAGCTTCAAAGGGCCAAAAGTAGTCAAATTAGAGCTATTGAAGCTTCTATGGGATTAAAAGCTTGCGATCTAAATGGAAATAAGTTAAAGGTGTTTATTTGTCTTCAATTAGAGATTGGGATGTGATTTAGAGACGTTTGGTGATGTTGGGCTTAAAGAGGCAGCTGGGGGCTTTCTTTCCATGCTATTAGGCTTAATTTACTTTTTATGTTGCTATTTTTATATATTTGGGCCATTTTGAACTTGTTTAGCTTTATTTTAAATTGGTAAGTCAGATTGGGCTTATTTTGGGCTTTTAAGTTAATTATGTAACATTAAGGTTTCCCCTAATTTTGTAAGCCTATATAAGGCATCTTAAAGTCTTATAGAGGCAGTGGCCTCATTCTGAAATTTCATGCATGAAAAAGAAGATATTTTTCTCCTAAAATTTATCTTCTCAAGTTTTCCAACTCTTGAAGATAGTTACTAATTTATCACTCTTTGATCACCAAGAGTGTGGCATCAAAACCCTAAATTTGATCCTTGTGGCATCCATTGACTTATTAAGGCTTCTTTTTAGTTCTATTCTTCATTTGATTTTACCATTTACTTGTTACAATTCAGCCTAAATACTTAAAGAAATGACCAACAAAATCAGACAACAACCTCATCTTAAAAATCAGTTTTTGTTCTTATTCTGAATAACCCAATTTGAAGATCAGGGCACATCAATATCTAGATAATAATAATAAATTAGTATGATACTAGTCTAATTTATGACGAATATGACCACCCTACAGAGCATATTCTAAATGAAAATTAGATTATTGATATATAATGTAGTTAAAGAGTTCTACATAAATACATTTCATGTATTCATGCAAAAGTAACATATGCTTTCAGATAATGTATGCTCATGTATGAATTTATTTTTCAGAATCATGTCTTCATTCAGCTCACTAGCATCCATCCTTAACCAAAACAAGTTAACCGAAAATAATTATATGGATTGGAAGAGGAACTTAGACATTGTTTTCATAGTTGAAAAGCATAAATATGTCTTAACTGAAAAATGCCCTCCTGAACTTAATGAAAATGCATCTCAAGCTGAAAAAGATGCTTATAACAAATGGCAACAATCTGATGAAATGGCCAGATGTTATATATTAGCTTTTTTGTCTAGTACTTTAGTAAAGTAGTATAAGACTATGGAAACGGCTGCCGATATGATCTTTAACCTTTCAGAGATGTTTGTTGATAAAAATAGAATTCTGAGGCAGGCTACTTTGAAAGAGATCATAAATATCAGGCAAGCCGAAGGAACTCCTATGCAAGATCTCATGTTGAAAATGATAGGTCTGTTCCAACAAGTTAAGGATTTTGGTAGGGAATACACTGGCCAATCTAAGGTTGAGATGGTCCTAGAAACCCGAGCACCCTCATTTCAGACTTTTTTGTTAAACATGTCAATGTATCAGTTGAATTTTTTATTAACTGAGCTAATGAATCAGCTTAGAGCTACTAAGTCCATAATGAAACTTGGATTGAGTATTGATTTGACTAAGGGCCCATCTTTCTCTTCTGGTCCCAATCCTAAGAGAAGGGGTAGTACGAAGAAAAAGAAAAAGCCCAAGAGAGCATCTAACTTAACTTCTGTGAAAATTCAACAAAAGGATAACAAACCCAAAGAAAAATGTTTTCAATATGGTGTTAAAGAGAATTGGAAGAGAAATTGTCCAATTCACTTAACAAAGCTTTCAATAGCTAAAGGGGCAGCTTCTACTTTAGGTAAAATTCTTTTCATTGAAATATGTTTAGTGGTTGATTCTACTGATTCTTTGATAGTAGATTTTGGAGCTACCAATCATATTTGTAATTCATTGCAAGAGTGCTAAGAAACCAGACAACTCAGTGAATGAGAGATCAGTCTAAGGCTAGAAAATGGCACAACTGTTGCAGCCAAGGCAGCGGGAGTTGTTCAACTTTATTTTGATGATTTAGGACTTTAGTATTAGATGATTGTTTGTAATCTCTAGATCATGGAACATCAGATTTGATCAGGCAATCAAATTATTTAGTTTTGATCAAAATTCTGATGAACTTTGTGTTTACAAGAAGATAGAGAAGCGGTTGGTGGTTTTTCTGGTCTTGTATGTAGATGATATATTACTCATTAGAAATGATGTAGAAGCATTATCATCAATTAAAATTTTGTTATCTAACCAATTTGATATAAAGGACTTAGGTGAAGCTAGTTACATCTTTGGAATTAAGTTATTGCAAGATTATAAAAATAGGATGTTAGGTTTATCTCAAGCTAGTTAAGTTTGCTATGCATGAATCCAAAAAGGGAACACTTCCTTTTAGATATGAAATTGATCTATTCAAGAATCAGTATTTCAAAACTCCTGAAGAAATAGATAACATGAGAGGAATTCCTTATGCATCAGCAGTAGGAAGTCTCATGTATGCAATGAGATATTTGTTACGCAATCGGCATAGTCAATAAATATCAATCTAATCCAGGACCAGAACATTGGACTGCAGTAAAGCATATATTTAAGTATCTTTGGAGAACGAAAGATTATATGCTCACGTATTCCAGTGAGGATCTTATACCTATTGGGTATACAGATTCAGATTTCCAATCAGATAAGGATGCTCGGAAATCTACCTCAGGATATATGTTTACTTTAGGTGGTGGGGCTATAAGTTGGAGGAGTGTAAAGTAATCATGCATCCCAGACTCTACCATGGAAGCTGAATATGTAGCTGCATCAAAAGCTGCAAAAAAGGTTGTATGGCTCCGTAAGTTCCTTATGGAACTTGAAGTGGTGCCTAGTGCTAATATGTCCATTGTCATTTATTGTGATAATAGTAGAGTTGTAGCACAATCCAAAGAACCAAGATACCACAAGAAATAAAAACACATTGAGAGAAAATACTATTTGGTATGGGAGCTAATGCAAAAAGGTGAAGTTATGGTATCTAAGATTGCATCAGCAAAAAATCTAGCGGATCCATTCACCAAATCATTGCCAGCAAAGTGTTTTGAAACTCATATATATGATATGGGAGTTCGACAGATGCCCAATATGCTTTAGGGCAAGTGGGAGATTGTTAGATATTTTATGTTATTTTATACCCTTAAAGCATATGTAATAACATTTTATTAGATTAATAAGGTTTATTCAAATATATAATTGAGCATACATTGATGAACCCATATTTATAAAGTATGTGATCTATGTATTAGGCATATAATGTTAATACAGAGAGTATAGATCACAAGTTCTTTATAAATGAAAAAAGGCATTTCACTATGTAATGTTATAATTTTTTTACTTCTTATAGTGAATGATTTTTCTTGATCATTGAAGTAAAGACTTCAAGTAGAAAAACTAGTGTATATGTTATATTGAATGAGACTACTATGAATTTCAATCTAGTTAACTAAATGTCATAGATCTTAATTCATAAAAGTTTTAATAAGCTTGATTGATCTTAATCCTGAGCAGGTAATGAACTTTTATTCATGCATTGTATCTTTTGAGTTATCACGGAGAGAGATCCAAATAAATGGTCAAAACCTCGATAGCTTAGAGATATAATTTTATGGGTCGTAGGAACATAAATTTGCAAAATGAAATCTAATAATTAATGTCCACCTAAGCTATTTGCAGTGTCTGATCATTAGAATCTGTGCCCACATTTTATTCAATAAATTATTTATTGAATAATAATATTTATTTACAAATATAGACATATGAAAAGTGATCATTAGAGCATTCAGTGAATTAGAGGCAAATAAGTAACTAAAGGGACAAAACTTTTTTTCAAGGCCTAGCTTTAATTATAGACATCAATTAGAGAGTCAATTAAGTGGTTATTATTGGTCTAAAAATCAAACCCAGTTTAATTGAAAGGAATTTTAATTAAAATGACTTTTACTTTATAACATAAGTTATTAGAGTACAGTCCTAAACTTTTAGTGAAATAGCTTAAGGTTAACTTAGAAGAATTGGTGTATTATGAGATAATAAGGACTAGGACTTTTAAGTTAGAGCTAAGAAGCCCATAGGTCTTGCAGTCCCTCTACTAACTCAAATCCTAATTAAACTCTAATTTTCTAATCCTAATTAAATTCTAAATATCCAAAGGAGATTCCTATATATATAGGAGGTATGAAGTAGTAAAAATATAGGTTACTAGAGTATAGCCCTTGGCTTTTAGTGGAATAACTTAGGGTTAACTTAGAAGAATCGGTGTATTATGAGATAATAAAGATTAGGCCTTTTAAGTTGGAGCTAAGAAGCCCATGGGTCTTGCAATCCCTCTATTAGCTCAAATCTTAATTAAACTCTAATTTTTTAATTCTAATCAAATTCTAAATATCCAATGGAGATTTTTATATATATGGGAAGTATAGAGTAGTAAAAGACAACTACAACAATATAGAGAAAAAAATTCTTTTTACGTATTTTTATGTTGAAAAGAATTTAATTAATATCATTATCTCAGATTTGGGTATTAGTGTTTTTAGAGATTAAGAAAGATTCACGTGCCCACACACGTTGAGTTTAAAGATTGAAGATAGTAGAAAAGATTGTAGCCAATCAATTCAAGATCTGTTATAGTGAGGAATTGAAGTAATCCTCTATCCTTATACATGAAATTATGAACAAGACGATCTAACTTCTGTTACATTTATTTTTATAAACAGAAAAAAAAAATTATTTTCAACTAACAATCTTATCTTTTATATCATTTAAAAAGGAAAAATAAGCGTATCTCCATGACCTGCTTGGCATCAAAGTACCACAAACTGCCCAAATGCCCATAATGAATCCAGGAGCCATGCTGACATAAAAATCTGAGTTATGAATCCATCCTTCTTGTCTGCATACGATATAATTGCCGGAACTTGAGCTGATTCTTTTCGTGGACATTTATTTGGAAGAGGAGATCCACAAAGCCCTGGATTTCCCATGTATGCAGAGGCATGAAAACGCTGCAGTTCATTGCTAGATGGGATTTTCCAGACAATTTGTTGTTACACAAGTTCAGGACACCAAGAAAATTTAACTGAGAAAAACTTTCAAGAATTTCACCGGAGAGCAGGTTCTTAGACAAATCAAGTGAGCAAACTTAACTTACCAATCTATGGTTGGATTGGACTAGTTAAATATAATTTGCTAAAAGGTTCATGGAGATTAAGACTCGTAATTTCCTCTGGAATTTGCCCAAACAATTTTTTGCTTGAAAGATCTATGCTCTTCACGATTCCCAAGGTATTTTTGCACTTCGAATCTATTCCTTTCCAAATTAATGATCTTCATCTTGACAGTTGGCAGCACCAATAATCCGTGCTGGAATTCTCCCAGAAAATTTATTATTTCCCAGGTAAGAACAGTCAGCCCCGTGCAGTTCTTCAAAAATGAAGGCAACTCTCCAGCAAAACTATTATTGTGTGAAGTGTCTTTATGCTTACATTTTGCTCTTTGTTTTGCTCTCTTACAAATAATTCGTCCAAACACTTCTATATTATATTATTGTTTTAGTTTACTACATTTAGAAATGCACCCTTGCAGTATAAAATCATTATATCTTGGAAATCAAACCGTATTTCTTACCCTATGTTGCATCTATATTATATTCTGAAGGTCGGAATCTGGTTTTTAAACATATTAGAATAATCACTGTATCCTGAAAATCACTGCTTCTTTGAAACGTTTATTCAAACATTGACCGCAAAGAAATAACATATATTGTCATTGTCGACATCTACACTATTAGAAAACATATTAACCCATTTTACATTAGACTAAAGCTCATCATCTTGTGGAGAAATTTCCTCAATAAAGAATATTTATTAACTACTGAAAAGCATTGAGAACATAAAACAAGAAGAAAATAACAAAAATGTATATTGAGGCACCAACTTTCAGTTTGAAAAGTTCACATTTCAAGCCGGACACCTTATGTATCTCAATCTTATCTTTAAAAAGATATCATGCATGCATTCAAAATAATTTGTCTTACTAGAACATATTGTTAAATGCATTGTATGCGATTGGATCATGAGTCCTACAACGGGGATGGTTTATATCATACGGCATCAGAGATCAGTCACAAGCCAAATATATCTGTCACAAGCCCTCAATTTCGGCAAATGTCGCAAGCCAGAAACTCATAGAAGATAATGGGCATAACTTGCTTATCACATATATTCGATACATTTGCCTCACTGCACAACATGATCCAAACACCTACATTTGAATGAAATTTTGCTTGTATTAAGTATCACAAAAAATTTCATCAGCATATTTATTGAAGCGAAAGCACATAAACAAGCAAAACATTTCACCCAAGTAATATAATAATGCAGAATAAGTTACTAAGAAATAAATAGAGAAAGTGGTAGAAGAATAACACACAAAAAATTACGTGGTTCGGCAACTTGCCTACGTCCACAGCGGATCAAGATCACACTCTTCTCTTATTATGAATCACAAGACACTCACAAAGTATGCCTTTTACAAGAAAGATCATAAAGAAAACTCTCTCTCTCACTCTAGGGATTTTCTCTTACAAAGAACCACAAAGATCTCTTGTTTATCACAAAGATTGTCAAGATTTTTAGTTGATCACAAAGATGTGTTTACAAGCTAATTGACAGCCTTTATATAGGCTTTGGGACGACCTAGGTTTACCCTATACGTGTAGGAGTCGTATTAGGGAGTTCTGAAACAAGTGGGAGACGAAATAAGGAAGTTTCCTTATTTCGGGATACTGTTCCCGTCTCCAGCGCCGCGATACTGGCGCGCTTCTGCTGAGCGCTGCGGCGCTAGTTTTCTGGCACTACGGCGCTCAGGTTCTGGACTGGGCGCCGTGGCGCTCAGGTTCTGGACTGGGCGCCGTGGCGCTCAAGCCTAGTCACCGTGGCGCTGGTGCCTGGTATGCCCTTCTTCATTTTTTGCCTCCTTTCGCATTCGTCTTCGATCCATGCGTATCCTACACACTTGGCTTGATCTCCAAATCATATTCCGATAATTTTTAATCAATAATCTCACAATATCCAAACTAGTTAATGATAATGATATTGTTGTTGAATTTAACAAATTCCAATGTGTTGTTAAGGACAAGAAACAAGAGAATGTAATACTTCTGAGAGTGGCTAACGGGGCTCTATATCAATTGCAGTCTCAAACCAAATCCTCAAATCAGTCAAGTTTATATTCAAGTCAAGAATCTTCAGCAAATGTCTTACAAAAACTATCAGTATAGAATTTATGTATTCTTTTTGTTTTGGTGTCTTTGATAAGAGTTAGTTCCAAAGTCTAGAGTTAAATGAAGAGATGTAAATTAATACCATGAGACCTAGTTATAAGTTGGAACTATTATAGAAGATTAGGACATTCAAATGTATTGGTGCTTAAGTTTTGTCAAAATGTACAAGTTTCTTAATAATAATAATAATAATAATAATAATAATAACAATAATAATAACACTGTTGCTGAATTTTCTTTTTGTTCAGCTTTTCAATACGATAAAATGCATAAGCTAACTTTCAAAGAAAAAGAAACCAAAACCAAGAGACCTCTTAAACTAGTACACACTGACCTTTGGGGACTTGCCCCGTTCCGTCCAATAAAGAATGCAAATACTACATGGCTTTAGTTGATGACTATATAAGCTTTATCTGGATCTACCCTTTAAAAAATAAATTAGAAGTCCTAGAAACATTCATTAACTATAAAGCTCAAGTTGACAAAATTATAGACTATAAGATGAAAAGACTTTATATTAACATAGAAGGAGAATTTAAAGCCTTTTGAAAACTATATGAAACTTTATAGAATTAACCAAAGATACTCATGTCCACATATACACCACTAAAATGGGAAGGTTGAGAGAAAACACAGGCATTTAACTGAAACAACACTCACCTTACTTACACAAGCCAACATGCTTTTCATGTACTAGTGGGAAGTTATACTTACAACTGCCTATCTCATAAATAGACTACCATCTAGAAAATTAAGAAACATGTCACCATATGAAAGATTTTTTGAACACTCACTAAACTATCCCTTAATCAAAACCTTTGGATGTATGTACTATCCAATTCTAAGACCATACAACAAAAATAAGTTTAACTTTCACATCTTAAATGTTTCTTCATGGGGTATTGTCCTAAACACAAAGGTATATCTGTCAAAATCCTTTAGGAAGGATCTTCATTGTAAGACATGTAACTTTCAATGAAGAGTGCTTTCCTTTCTATTCAAGTTACGAGTTCAAGATAAATAATTAAGAATCTTTTGTTGAATTCAAAACTTTAAGTCATTAATTCATTTACTTAGAAACCTATCTAAGTCAAACAACATTGGGTCCTATGCAGTTCATAATGAACTCCCCACAGGCAACTCATCAAAAACAATGAACACTTATGGTTCTTACAACACCAAGAATTTAATGAAGAACAATGCCAAGAACCTCAAAACACTAAGCCCCTAAATACACAAGACCAAAACATAACCAAATAACACAACAAAACCAAACCTCCCTATCTATCCACCTTAAGATCACAAAATTAAAGGCTAGTATAATCAAACATAAAGTGTACATAAGCATAAACTTAGAACCTCAATCTATACTAGAATCTATTAAGGCATCTCTTTAAGACAAAAAGTGGAGAGATGCAATGCGAGATGAGTATAATACCCTTATTAAAAACTAAACTTCGACCTTGGTGTTAGGGTTTTAACACAGATCAAGTGTGTGAGTGTGTGTGGGTAGTGAAATGCAAGTACATGTTATATGCCATGCAATAGAAGCATAATATTCATTTTAAAATCATATAAACACAAACAATTCCATCAATAACAGATAATAGACCTTTGATAAACTGCCGATAATGTTGTTGGACAAATGGATCTTAAAGTCTCGCCTTAAAGTATTCTTTTGAACAAATCTAGTCCTTAACACAGGTGTGATCAAGAAGCTAGAATGGTAAGTTTTATTTTGTAAGATTTCTAGCTTAACACTTAAGCCTCTTAGAACTCTCTCACTTGGCCAAATATGGCTTAAGAGATAAATACAACTCTTTCCTCTATTTCTCTATATAAGCCGAATATGTCTATTGTAAAAGATTGAGGTAAAAACCTCTTCTTCTTTTTTTGTCTATCTTTCACTCATGTAGTCTAACTATTTTACATGATGGATAAAAGGCAAAAAAACAACTTTTGTCTTAATCTAATGTATTTGGCCGAACACTTTCTTAAGCTATTAACAAAATATCTCTTAAGCTTTTGATTATTTTAAGTTATCAAATGTACACTTATCACCATATTAAATAATATGTCCATTTTCATAAACAAAGCTTATCTAATAAGCTTTATTAAAATAATTAGGACTGTTGTAAATAAGACAAGTATTCAAAATATCTCTTAAGCTTTCTTAAGCCATTAACAAAATATCTCTAAAGCTTTTGATTATTTTAAGTTATCAAATGTACACTTATCACCATATTAAATAATGTGTCTATTTCTATAAACAAAACTTATCTAATAATCTTTATTAAAATAATTACGACTGTTGTAAATAAGACAAGTATTCAAGGACTTGTTCATGTATTAAACAAAGCTTATCCAATATACTTTAATAAAATACTCAAGTCCAAGACTAGTGTTGGGAGTTGATTATTCAAGGATGTTTGCATGTGGGTTTTGTGTTTAACAATAATATATACATATCTCATACATATAATCAGGCAACGGAAGTTTAAAATATTGTAGTAAACACAATCATTACATATTAAAGGAATTAACAGAAATGAAATTGAAAAATAACCCTTGAAGTCTTTGGATGGAAATTGTTGAAGTCCACCGAAATGTTATCTTTGATCAATTCTAGTAATCAACAATGGTGGGTTTGATTATCTAGAATGACAGCCTTTAATCCAACAAAAGTTTAACAACTTAAACTTATGTTCTTGATTTTTTCTTTTGATTAACACTTAATCAGTTAGTCAAAACCTATTTTGCTAAATTGGTTTTATGCCTTATAAAAGAAAATTATGAATTCAACTCTTGAATCCAATAATTAAAAAACAATTTCTCTTTTCTCTCTTTGTAATGGCTGGCCAAGTATTTAGCAAAAAGAAAATTTAACAAACTTTTTTTGAATTTTAATTACATTTGTCTTATTTATACAAATGAATTTAATTTTATTTATTACACTTAATTTCAATTTGCATTTAACTTAACCTAATCATAGTTAACTCTTAACTCTAGTTAGGTTAAATGAACATTTAAATATTCTAACTATAGTTAACACTTAACTCTAGTTAGGTAAAAGAACATTTAAATATTTTAACCATAGTTAACTAACTTAATCATGGTTAGGTTAACTTTTACTTAACCATTAAGTAAGGTTAACTTAACTTAACCAAATGGTTAACTCTTAACCATAGTTAAACTAAATTATTTATTTAACAATTAAATAAATAAATATTTATTTGAATTATTTAACAATTAAATAATCATTAAGTGAAATTACATTTATGTCCTTCATAGGTTACCAAGTTAACCTAAAGTGGGTCCCACCATTTAACCATATACTTTAGTTAACTTAACCTTAGTAAATTGCTAGATTTTACTGTATTAAACTATTCGATACAGTTGCTGCCCAAGTGCTCAAAGAGTACATTTCATATTGGGACTCCCTAGGTCCATACCCGATTCATCTAATGGAACTATTCCATAAGTCCGTGATCGATGCCCCACGCACATGTTACGGATATTACAAATTAGCGCATTAGACCATACATGTTGAGATTACTACATATTCATATAATCCTTCCGTCATTATATCCTAGATAAGCGGGATATAGATCATTACCGTCAAATCTCGATAATTTCATCCGTTACTTTATCTCTAGATTCGTATCTTAATGAACAATATACACAAACACTTTTGCTATAATGTTCAAATCTATAGGAAACGTTTTTCCCAGGTTGATTGCTTAGGCCATAAGACTTTACAAGATACAATCTCGAAGTTTCGGATATACAACCCATCTATGTTAGCTAGCGGATCCTATATCTACGCACACCGAACTCCATGAGCATCAGACTATACCCAACGACAAGTAGTGGTCAGACCATGAAAGGTCTCTAATATACGTGGAACCAAAGTACGGTGGATCTCCTACAAGCCCACCGTGGCGCTCAGGTCGAAGGTCCACAAAAACTACTCAACTCGAGATGACCTTCCTTTAACAGTGTCATAGGATATCTATTAGGGTCCTCGTGAGTCTATTCAATATCCAGTCCTAGCTGAATACTTGTATGTCTATATGAGCTTCAACCAAGCTCATGGTTAACTAAGAATAATCATCTGTACAATACAGATATAGACATACACTAATCTATATAATTGTGTTTCACCAATAGACCTTCATTGGTGAACGTAGATCAAGAACTCTTTATTTAAAAATATACTTACATAATGACATTTCTTAGTATCTATTGCAACCCTTTGCAACTATGTCATTATTAGTAGATTCTCAAATGTTTGTCACGTTATAGATAAGGTTTTAACTATTTAGATCTCGCTGGCTATTATAACCTGCTAACTCTTAGCATTTATAACTATCAACTTTGCTAACTCTTAACTCTAGTCTAAACTTCTTTAAACTAGATATGAACTTATTCAGATCATATAATGTTGTCTATAATGTTACAAGCTTAATTACCATTTAATAAAGGTTATTAGCAATTTAATAAAATATTCATTGTATAAATATTCATACAAACGGGGATGGCATGTAAGTACAATCCCTAACAACTAGTGTCCAACACTTGTTAAAATCTTATACCAAGTTTAACCATTAAGCTTTGTTAAAATAATCAAGTATATAACAAGTGTCCTTTTAAGGCTTAGTGGTATGTTAACTTCTAACAATTAGAATTTGACACCTGTCTATCCTAAGAGGTCCTAATATCAAATTTTACTTATTCGTAAAGTTTTTGGATCGATCTCTTCGACCCAGTTTGCTATCCCAATGTTCAATAAGTACACTTCACATTGTAACTTTCTAGGTTCACACCTGGTTGTCTTATAAACTCTTCCATAAGTTCATGAACAATGTCCTACACACACGTTACGGATATTACAAAGCAGTGCGTTCAACCATATAAGTTGAAGTTAAAATATACACATATAGTCCCCCTCCCCCTATTACATATATCTTGGAAAAGCATAGACATAGCTCTTTACCATTAAATCTTAATTTGCTTGACCATGAACTTATTACCAGAATTATATTTTCATAAACAATATCTGCAAACATCTTTACTATATTGCTTAACCTTATGGAAAACTCAATTTTGAAATTTATGCTTGTGGCCACAAAACTTTTTGAAATACAATCTCAGAGCATCAAGATATATAACTCACCTATATGACCTTACAGAACCTATATATACTAATATCAGACTCCATAAGCATCGGATCATACCCAATAACACCCAGAGGTTACCATGAAAGGTCATTGATGTGTGAAATTAAAGCATGGTAGATCATTCACAGGCCCACCTAGCGCTCAAGTCAAAGGACCACGAATACTACTCAACTCGAGAAGACCCAATAACACCCAGAGGTTATGAAAGGTCATTGATGTGTGAAATCAAAGCATGGTAGATCATTCACAAGCCCACCTAGCGCTCAAGTCAAAGGACCACAAATACTACTCAACTCGAGAAGACCTTCGAATTACAGCTCTATGGTATGTCTATTAGAGGTCCTCATAAGTCTGTTTAGTACCCAGTCCTTACTAAATACCTGTATGCCTTTATGAGTTTCCACTAAGCATACAGTTTGCTAAGCCTAACTGTCTGGACATGTAATATCCAATCCCTATTAGTAGTATTGGCGCCTAGATTTCAGTATAAAGCAATAAAGACACCGTAAGGTTACTCGATTTTAAACCTATTAGAAATATTTTCTTTATCGTATGCGTGAGAGATATTAGACCTAATTTGGTAATTTCATACTCAATCGAAGCGCCAGACAACCCTAAAATATTTTTGGAATTTTTCTCTATTGGCTTGGAAAAGAAAATTCTAATTTACTACATGAATTTCCATTTAAGGGTTATGTATGGAACAAGCTTTTGTTGAGAAATACAATCCATATATTAAGGAATTGACCAATTAGAAGCAATCTCATGGATTGCCAAGTTGAAAACTCTAGTTAGTTCCTTTGACTATTCTAACTAAATAGTTACAAAGGAACCAATTAAATCTTTCCATTTGAACTAATGGCAAATTAGAAGTTTTGAGTAAGTTGAAGGGAAAAATGGTCAATTGAGGGAGCACTATATATATGTTGGAAGTTTGCAGAATTTTCAAGAGATCAAAAGCCAACACTTAAAGCAAAAAAAGAGAGCAAATTCGTGCAAAGGTTGAAGGTGCTGCTACAGTGAAATTTCAGTTTTTTTTTCATGATTTTTTATGTGTAATCAATCCAAAATAAGGTTACATATGAATCCCTAAGCTCAATTGAAGCCTCCATTAGTGAAAATTCAAGAAAAATAGGTAAGAAAAGCATTGTTTTATGAGTTTGATAAGTGAGCTTTCAAGAATGCTTCAATTGATATTCTTGTGTGTATTCTTGACTTAGATTGAGTTGAATTCTAGTGTGGAGCTTGAAGGAGTCATCAATTTGAAGAAATTGGTAAGGTAAGAATTAGGGTTTTGGGTGATTTTGATGTAGAGATTTCAATTGGTTGTAATTAGGGCTTTAGAATGAAATTGGCTTGATTTTGTTGTAATTGGAACAAGAAATTGAGAAAAGGAATGTGTTGGAACCTAGGGTGAAATTCTGCCACTTTAGGGAAGTTAGAGATTGAGTGGTGTTTTGATTGAGTTGTTGTATATAAATGGTGCATATTGTAAATTGAATGTATATGGTTGATGAAAAAACCAAAAATGAAGAAAATTGGACATAATTATCCATTTTAGAAAGGTGAAGGGCAATTATGTCCAACCAAGTTATAAAGCATTTAATAATTTTCAGGGCGCCGGATGGTGAGTTAGATTAGATTAAATGACTCCGTAAATAAACATCGGGAAGTAGTATGCATCCGGGCTTTGTATACAGATTAGGGCGTTTAGTAGTTAAATGAGATTCTAACATTCGATTTAGTTCTAAATGTCATTTGTGGTGCGTAGGTGAAGATAACCGAGAGCGGTAATGGGAGCAAAAATCGAGAGTAAAATTGAGCACGAAGCGGTTGTGAGTAAAAATCTGTCATTTCTTTTATTTTTCGTTTATTATGTTTTCACATAATGAATATGTATGTTTTATGAGCTTTCGATGCATAACCATTATTTATGATCTTGATATATATTCATAGACATGTTTTTACATATTCGATTTGAGAAACAGTTTCAAAATTTCTGCATTTGTTTTAAAGGCCATTAGTACCCTCAAATTATAGTGGTGATGATTGTATTAGACCCGGCCGGTATATCCCGTGCACATGGGCAGGTCTTGGGGGTGTGTCACTAACTCTGGGAAGTTGGGATGTCGAGTCATGTGAGTCGCCCTATGTGTACAGGGTATTGTTTCACTATATGTATGTGATGTAGGATTTCGTTGCATAGCCAGTAAGATGTCTTGAGATGTTACTGTGGGTGCTGCTAGTTGAGGTACCCCGTGACCTACTCACGTGTGCGGTGCTAGTTGAGTCACTGCGTGAGTATAGAGCTTTAGGGTTACCATTGGTACAGTTTAGAAAGAAAATGGTCGAGTGAGGATTTTACTAGTTTTCGATTTACCGATAGCATTTATGCATTTATATGCACACAGCAGTTATTATGTTATACAGATTCTGGATATTATTTTCCAAAGATGTAGATAAAACCCGCTCGGCAAGATTTCATTAGCATGTGATATTAGAAATCGTTTTATAGTTTTACATCAGTTTTAGAAGCATGATTTCTGCATGTACTTTAGAATTTGTTATCTATACATAATGTTCTTGTAATTGAAATCTTAATTGCACTCACTGAGCTCCTTTAGCTCACTGACTTTGTGTTTTATGTTTTCTAAACCCCCTTCCTAGGTGCAGGTCTTGGTACGCAAGCTGCTGATTCTCCTATTACCGAGTAGTGGGCTGAATCCAAAGATCATTTTTTGTACATGTAAATGTGTTAAATAGTACTCTTTACTTTATGCATAATAGTTGTAGGCATGTATATTTGTATGTATGTTTGAACCAATAAGAAGAGATTTCGATTTTATGATGATCGTTTTTGCTTATTATGATTATGCTCATTTTGTGATTTAAATGAAACTATTGAGTTGTGTTGGATTTGATTTGGAAATGACCGGAGGTCCGAATTGGTAGTATTGAGAAGTGTTTTGAAATAGAAGTGATATTTCTTTGCAGGTTTTATATGAATTTTCCAAAAAACAGGGGAAACTCTGTTCGTTTTTTTTTTTAAATTAAGATGTCATTTTCATGTATATTACAAGACTTTCTCAGTAGTAGCAAGAACTACAAAGGGGATCGCCTCGTGAAAATTTCTCAACTTATCTAGTTAGGCTCTGAGGAACTTCCGTCAGGGTGCTCGGCAGGGCCGCTGGGATCAATAATAGAGGGTCTCGGGTCAGGTCTTGTCAAGACAATTCAAATATAGATATACACTGATCCAGAAGGAATATCAATTGACCCATATCAGTATCCATAGATCAAGAATGATGTTTTTGAGAACATACTGCATAATGACATCTCTTAATACTATTTGCAACTCCTTGCAACTATATCATTACTAATATATTCCTAGATCTTTATCCTTTTTTAGAAAATATTTTAACTCTTAGAATTCTAACTTTTAGCATTGACCTAAACTCTTTTAAATCTATAATATCTTAAAAGTAACAAATTTAGTACCATATAATTAATATTAACAATTTATTGAAATGTCTATTGTATAAATATCAATATATTCATACAAAATAGAATAGCACGTAAGCATCATCTCCAACAACTCTCATTTGCTCTAATGATATTCACGATGATATCTAATACCTATCACTTCCACATGTTTTTCAACTATCCTAAGAGTTAAGGCTTCAGTTAATAGGTCCATTATATTATCCATAGAATCTACTCTGAATACTATTACATATTCTCTAACCAAGATTTCTCTAATTATGTGATATTTTCTCTCAACATACTTAGATTTTTTGTGCACCCTTAGCTCCTTGGCCTAAGCAATTACCCTATTGTTATCACAAAATAATGGGATATGATCCACTATACTTGGGACTATTCAAAGTTCTGTAACAAACTTACGAATCCACATTTCTTTCTTCGCAGTTTTTTAAGTTGCAATATATTCTACTTCTGTGGTAAAATTAGCTGTGGACCCCTACTTTGTCCTCTTTCAATTGACAGAGGTACCATTAAGAAAAAACACATAACCGTATATATACTTTATATCATCCGAATTAGATTGGAAGTCTGAATTAGTATATCCCTTCACTTAAAATTCACTCTCTTCATAAATCACAAACTTATCATTTCTATCGATAAGGTATTTCAAGATATGTTTCACGATCATCCAATAACTGTTATCTGGATTAGACTGATACTAGCTTATAATGCTTATAACCATATTGATGTCAGGTCTCATATATAACATAGCAATACGTCAAGCTACCTATAGCGGATGCATATGGTATGTTAGACATTTTAATCCTTTCATCTTTCTTTTGAGGATATATCTTTTTAGAAAGATGAATGACATGTTTGAAATGTATATTATCTGTCTTATAGTTATTAAAGTTATACCTTTTAATAACACTTTTTATGTACGAGGATTATGGGAGTCCTATCAGCCTCCTAACTCTATCTCTATAAAGTTTTATATCCAGTATACAGATACTTTTCCTAAATCCTTCATGGAGAAATTCTTACTCAAATAACTCTTGACTGACTATAATATACCAATATCATTTTTAATAATGAGTATGTCATCTACATAGAGAACTAGAGAGATAATTATGCTCTCACTGACCTTTCTGTACACACATGCTTCTTCTTTATTTTTGATGAAACCAAACCCTCTGATTACTTTATCAAAATGAAGATTCCAACTTTGGGAAGCTTGCTTAAATCTATAAATAGATTTCTTAAGTTTGCACACTAGTTTAAAAGTCAGGCTGGATGTAAAACCTTTAAGTTGCTCTATGTATATCTCTTCCTCGAGATATTAATTTAGAAAAGTCATCTTTACATTTATTTGCCAGATTTTAAAATCATAATATGTTGTAATAGCCAACAAAATTCAAATCAACTTCTAATGAGTTTAAAATAGATATATATTCAGACCTCAAGTTATTTTAAAAATTATCTTTTTCGAGTCATTTCAAAATCAACTATGCTTTGAATGTTGTTTTAATTGGGTTTAGGCATTATGAAAGGGGAAAACATGAACTGAGAGCAAAAAGGGCAAGAATTCCATAAATGAGATGACGCAATAGTGTTCATCATTGAAAGCCTTAACATTTATGAGCTATGATCAACGTTGCGGTACGAGGTTGTTAAATGCTATGACGTAAATTTTAGAACCTCTACCTTTGGAGTCAAATAGGAGATTTTCCAGCATCCAAGGAAAATGCGATAGTAATGAGAACACCCCAGTGTTGAAGAAGAAGAAGAAGAAAGCTGCGATTTTAGGTGTCAGAAAAAACATTGGTTTTATGTGTCAGAAAAAACTTATTTAGAAATTCATGTTGCATTTCTTGCCAAGTACCTATTGACCTTGGTTTTAAAGAACTAAGCCAAGTTTTGCTTTGTCTTTTAATGAAAATAGAAACAACTTAAGTATAATTATTTCTTTACTTTGGTTATTAAATGTACTACAAACTTCTTCAAATTCTTTCAAATGCAAATATGGGCTTTTCAATTCTAAGTCATGAAAATTTGGAATTAAGGGAATCATTCCAAGCTTAAAGCTAAATTTTTTGGCATTCAAGGGAAAAATCAAGCATAAGGGTGTAGATTTGCGAGGAGGTTGCAAGTATTCACGCATGGTTTGGATGGATGCATTATCATGATCTTCATAAACACTTTTATTATCGGCCACGGTGTGTGATGTGTTTGATGAAGAATGAGAAGATGAAGGAGAATCAAAGAAAGTTTCAAAATTACCTTTCACCAAACGATGAGATGTAAGATCTTGAAACTAGCCACTCATACAAAGAAAAAAAAATGCAATAATAACAAATATATAAATAAGAAAAAAGAAAATATATATATATAAGTAAATTAGATAGAAAAGCTCAGAATAATAAAAGTTAGAGCACTAAGTAAAAGTTAGATTAGTTAATGTTAGTTTAGAAAAAGGAAGCTTTATCATAAATAAGTTAAGACTTGGGGTTGTCCTGCTTACATAAGAGTTACGCAGTAGGGTGTCTTATTTTGTAAAAGTTACTCAGCATGATAAATACAACACCCAAGAGGTACCAGTATATGTTCATTGTGTATCCTATGAATATAATAGGATACTAGTTCTATGATTCAGAGAAGCGAAGTGTGTTTGTTTCTCGGTATACCACTATTCTAGAGAAAGAGTTTCTCATGGGTCGTGGGAATTATAGAAAGATTGAACTTGGTGAAGTTAATCTAGAAATCAATGAATCAACGATGGGAACTCAGGCTCAATTAAGAAGTGGTCTTTTAGCACACTCTCCAAATGGGTCGGAAAGGATGTCTAGGTCACCTTTTAGGAATGGTTGATGTCTGAAGGTGAACTTGGAGTTTTCTTGTTAGAAGAAAATAATCCTTTGACCTATAGGGAGACAATGTTAGACATCGATTCAGGAAGCAGCAAGAAGCCATTGAAACAAAATTAACTATATGCATCAGAATCAAGTCTAGGACTTGGTTAAGCTACCTGTGAGAATTGTTCTCATTGGTTATAAAGGGTTTATAAAAAGGTAGTGGGAGCCAGATGAAAGGTAGAGACCTTCTAGATTCTGTATTGGTTCTAGAAAGGTGATCCTTAGTAATCTAGGATCAATTTAGAGGAAACCTTTGGACCAATATTGATGCTAAAGTCAATTAGCATGTTATTGGCTCTTGCAGCATATTATGACTTTGAAGTTTGGCATATGGATGTAAATACGGCATTTCAGAATAGATATCTCGAGTAAGAGATATTCATGGAATAGCCTAAAGGTTTTACATCCATCCATACTTCTCGTTAAGTGTGTATAAAAGGTCAGTAGGAGTATGATAGTCTTCTTAATGCTCTTTGTTAATGACATACTAGTCATTGGGAATGTTGTTAGTATATTATAATCGGTTAGAAGTAACTTGTAAGAATTTATCTATAAAGGATTTAGGAGAGCCTTCTTTTATACAAGGTATAAAGCTTTATAGAGATAGAGATAGGTAGCTGATAGGACTCTCTCAAGTCATTTCACATCAATAGCGTCTTAAAAATGTACGAATTAGTTAACTATGAGGTAGTTAATGTACCTTTTTGACCTGGTGTTCATCTTTTAAAGAGAGTGTCTCTTCATATGAAAGATGAAAAAGTTAGATTATTTAACACACCAGATACATCAACTCATCAGAGATTGATGTATGTTATGATGTGTTTGAGACCTGAGATCAGTTTGGCTGTAAGAGTTACAAACGGGAGTTCAGTCTGACTCGGGTGACTTTCATTTGATGGTAGTAAAACATATCATGAGGTACCTTGAGGGTACAAAGGATAAGTTTCTCAAATATAAAAAAAAAATGGCTTATAAATGAGAAGACGCACAAAGCCAAACTTTTAGTTTGACTTAGATGATAGAGAGTTTACATCTGAAAATGTACCCATTCTCATTAGTACTAAGGGAATTAAAATTACACCAAACTGGCATTTACTGCTAATTAGATTAGCGCAATGGAAGCAATAGTAAAGATTCGTAAGTTTATCGCTGAACTTGGAAGAGTTCCAACACATATGGATCCCATCCCATAGTTTGCGATAAAATTAGGCCATTATACAAGCCAATGTGCCAAGATGACACCAGTACTCCAATTATGTTAAGAGGAGTCTCACTTGACTAGAGAGATCTTGGTTGAAAGAGATGTGATTATTTATAGAAGTGCTCTATAAATAATTTAGCTGAACCACATTCTAATGCCACGACTCTAATAGTGTTTATGAAATACGTAGAGTCGATGTGTATGAGATGCCATCAGGAATGGCACTAGAACAAGTAGGAGATTGTTAGGGTCGGTGCTTACGTGTCATCCCTGAATGTATATATACTTATGTATTTATACAAGTGTACATTCCCATTAAATCGCTAATACCCATATATATGGTATTATGCATGTAATGTTACAGACATTGTATGATCTAAAGGAGTTCAGATCAGATCTAAAGGAGTTTAGATAAGGGCTCATAGTTAGTCATGCTAAGACATATAATTGCTTAATGTTAGCACTGCTTAATGTTAGCTGGTTATAATACTCAGCAGATCCAAGAGTTGAAGCCTTATATGTAATGGGACATAGACCTGGGAATATACTAGTAACTGCATAGTTACAAGAGTTACAATCGGATGCTAAAAAATGCAAGTTACATAAGTATGTTCTCGAATAAATATCCCTAATCTATTTCTACCTATGCGGGTCTATTAGTGGATATCTTTATATATATCAGCATATGTCGTCTATAGGGTATAGATGGTTGTTCCTAGCCGACTATGAGCTTAGAACTCGTATTGATATATCAGTATCCAGTTAGGACTGGATATGGAATAGACTCACGAAGGCCTTCGATAGACACCTTATATAAGTTGTCAACGGAGGGTCCTCTCAAGTTGAGTAGTATACGTGGTCCTTTGACCTGAGTGCCACGGTAGGCTTGTAAGTGATCCATCATACTTTGGTTCCATGCATGTCACAGACCTTTCATGGTGTGACCACTGGGTGTCACTGGGTATGGTCCGATGCTTATGGAGTTCGGTGTATACAGATATGGAATCTCTCAGCTCCCATATGGAGTTAAATATCCAGATGCTTTGAGACTGTATGTCAGAAAATCTTGTGGCCACAAGCAATCATCCCGGGAAAGAGTTTTGCCAGGGTGGAACAATATGGTAAAGGAGTTTGCCCATATTGTTCAGTGAGATAGAAGTCTGGAGATAAGACATGGATGAGCACTAGGGGATTTGACGGTGATAATCTATATCCCCGCACATCCAAGGTATCATGACAGAAGGATTATACGTATGCGTTGTAACCTCAGCTTGTATGGTTCAACACGCTAATTTGTAATATCCGTGACATGTACGGGGCATTGCTCACGGACTCATAAAATAGTTCCATTTGACGAATCAGGCATAGAACCTAAGGATTCCTGCGATATAGAGTGTACTCGTTGTGCACTGGGGCAGCGTGCCAAATTAAATTGTTTAATCCAGCAATATTCACCACTACCACGAGAATGCGTACATGTCTGTATTTAAGTGTTAAATACAACAATTAGTCAATAATTGTTACTTAATAATTGTATAATGACACGTAGCGTCTTTGTAAATCCTCGGTTGAGTTTACCCAAGTGTGAGATTTGATGGGACCCACTAGGGGGTAAACTTGGTAACTATTTATGATGAGCAAAATGGTCATTTTACACTTTGATTATTTAATGGTTAAATAATCAAAATATTTCTCTTATTTTATTATATAATTTATTAATATATTATATTATATATATAATAATATTATATTTTGGGTGCCAAATAATTAGCACCCATTAGTATTATTTTATTATTATTATTATATAAATATTTTATTTTATTTTATATACATATATATATATATATAAAGAGAGAGAGAGAGAGAGGTATGGTCTTTGGTGTGTAGGCCATTTTGGCCGAGAAAGAGAAAACGGAAATAGAGAAAGAAGAAGAAAAAAAAAAGGGAAGGGAAAAATAGAACTGTTTCATTTTTCTCTATGCTTCTATTTGGAGCAATTGTGAATTGCTTCAAATTCTCCATTTCTTATCTTTTTGGAGAAAATGATATAAACACACACCCGGCCATTTTAGAGATTAAGAGTTAATCCTGCACTGAATATAAGGCTGTTGTTCTAGCTCACCAAGCCGACCGTGTTGGTGACTAGAACTGCCTACGAGTTGGTCTCCATGCAGACTCCAGGGATATACGTGTATAACATTACACATTGAGGTCAGTTCTCTACCCTATTAATATATTAATGTGATTAATATATTTTATTTATTGTGTTTACTGTTATTTTTATGCTTCTGCCGCGTTAGAATTCATATATGATACGTATTTAAGCAATAGACACACTTGCACATGCATACACCCACATTTCTTTGATCCGACGGCAACAAATTTCATTCTCCGGCAACGGCGCCAAAAACTTACTACAACTTAAATATTATTTTTCCCAAGTGTAGGTTCTCTTAATTGTAATATTTAACTTGTGAGTTCGAGTGTCGTATCCACAAGGAGTGATCACCAAGGGCAAAGATTATTTGTGAATGTTCAAGAATAATAATGTATTGTACCCAAAGATGGAAAAGAGTTGGTTGATTTTAAAAGAAAGGATTACCGAATGTAAATTGTTAAATTAATTAAAAGAACACTAAGGCATTTGAGATCCACACTTACTTGGGCTATAGTAGAGTTCCTTTGATACTTCTTACTTATTTAAGAAAGGCTTTCTAATTGATTGAAAAACTTCATTTGTAAAAATAAGTTGTTGATATATAGAAGATCTTTCCATTTATTCATTATGCCTTTAGTCTACAATGAATCAAGGCTTCAATAAAACCAAAACATTTTTCATAAATGATAAATCAATACATTTAAAAATAACCATAAACATTTAAGCACAAAAGTAGGATCAAAGAAAAAAAAAACAATAATTCCATTAAATGCTTCCTTCCTAATCTTAGTTAAGAGTTTAAAATAACATAACTTGAGAAAATAGAATGCAATGAAAAGTAAACTAAAGATTACAAAATAACAGAAGATAGCTCCCTTCCCTTTAGCCAAGGTTGTCCTTAAATAGGCAAATTTATGGACACTATTCAAGTATGACTAAATCTTCAACATTGTTGGCTACTAAACCTTCTACCGAATTTGCAATGCTCTTTTAATTATAAAGATGGCCGAATTGGACTTTTTACTCAACTAACAAGTTGTAGATAATTGATGTATCTTTTCGTAGCTTCTAGATTCATACTAATTGGATATTTATTTTGTGAAATACATTCTAAATACTGAAGGTGGATCAGCCTAAGCATAGCTTGCAGTTCAGTTCTGTTGTGTCCAAATTTTGGTCTATAATATACTGAATTTGGACTTTTAGTTGTTCATCAACTTTGTGTAAGATTAAGTCATACTTCTCCAAGTTTAAGAATTTATTCATTTTGAATTTTGGATTGAGAGTTATGTTCATTTACTAAACCTGCTAAAAAATATACATTAATCACAAATTAAGGACAACACTTTATTCTGGCTTAAAACTACAAAAATGATAAAATTACTAGTATTCTAAATGTGAAATGATGATTGGAGCTCTTAAAAAATTTGCATTTTCAAGTATTCATCAATGGCCTGGTGTCCAACACCAACAAAATGAGATTTTGTCATCTTCTCTTGAATGTAAGACTCACAAACTGGATAAGGCTTTATGGTAAAATCAGATATTTAACTATCCTTAACCAGACAGGTTAAGCATCTCACACCTATATGACCTAATTGCAGGTGCCACAATTCTATATGATTTAAGGTTTCTAAACTATTCCTTTTATTTACCTATACATTTAAGACATTTCTTGTTGTATATAAAATATAATGGTCATTTATCAACTGACATTTAGCTAACAAAATATTATCCATATCATATAAATACAAGGAATGATTCTAAATAAATACATGATAATCTTTACTATCTAACACATGAAGGAATATAATCTATCTAATAAAGTTCGACGCAAAATAACAGTTATACAACATCATAGATCTACCATAAAGAAGAAATAACTCAAAATGTCCAATAGCTTCAACATATAAAAAATCTCAATTTCTAATACAAAGTTGTATTTCTCCATGCTATAGCAATCTAACTTCTTTTAGACCCTATAACACATTGCAGATGTGAGAAGGATAGGCAGTACCTAATACCTAACCAGTAGTAGTATCAAATGCTAATGAAATATCAATGATAGGTAAATATATACCTTAGGGGTTCTTCTTGACTGTGGTAAGGTACTTTGGACAATTAAGCTTCTAATATCCGTCTTCACCATAATGGAAACACTTTCTTTTGCCTTTGTTCTTCTCTTGTGGCTTTGATATCACCTGTCTTTGAAGAGTTATAGGTGGTCTCTACTTCTATGTTGGGGTTTTAATACAGATTAAGTGTGTGAGTGTGTATGGATAGTGAAATGCAAGTACGTGTCACACACCATGCAATGAAAGCATAATATGCATTTCAAAACTACATAAACATAAGAGTTTCTATCAATAACAGAAAATATACCTTTGATGAACCACCAGATGTTGTTGGACAAATGGATCTCAAAGTCTTACATTGAAGTGATTTCTTGAATAAATATAGTCATTGACACAGGTGGAATCAAAAAGTTAGAATGGTAGCTTTTATTTTGCAAGATTTCTAATTTAACACTTAAGCTCCTTGGAACTCTCTCAGTTGGCCAAATATGGCTTAAGAGATAAATGCAACCCTGCTTCTATTTCTTTATATAGACCAAATATGTCTCTTGTAAAATATGAAGGTAAAAACATTTTTTTTTTATCTATCTTTTTTTCATGTAGTCTAACTCTTTTACATGATGAATAAAAGGCAAAAATCATTTTTGTCTTATTCTCATATAATTGGTCGAACACTTTCATCATTAACAAAATATCTTTTAAGCTTTTGATAGTTTTAAGTTATCAAATGTATATTTGCCACCATTTTAAACAATGTGTCCATTTCTATAAATAAAGCTTATCCAATAAGCTTTATTAAAATAATTAGGACCATTGTAAATGAGACAAGTGTCCAAGGACTTGTTCATGCATTAAACAAAGTTTAGCTAATAAGTTTTAATAAAATAATCAAGTTCGAGACTAGTGTCCAACACTTGTCAAAATCTTATACCAAGCTTAACCATTAAGCTTTATTAAAATAATCAAACTCATGACAAGTGTCTAACACTTGTCTAAGTATTATACCAAGCTTATCCTTTTAAGGCTTAGTGATGTGTCAAATTCTAACAAACTTTTCGACCCAAACCGCTACCCTAATGCTCAACGAGTACACTTCATATTGTGAGACTCTCTAGGTTCACATCCAGTTTGTTTTATGGAACTCTCCCTCAAGTTTTTGAACATTACCCTACACACACGTTACAGATATTATAAAGTGACGCATTGAACCATACAAGTTTAGGTTAAAACATATACGTATAGTCCCTCCATCACATATATCTAGGAAGAACAGAGACATAAATCTTCACTGTCAAATCTCTATTTTCTTGAACATGAACTTATCTCTAGACTTATATTTTTATAAACAATATTCACAAAGACCTTTATGATATTGTCCTTTATGATATTGTTTAACCTCACGAAAAACTCTTTTCCAGAGTTTATGCTTGTGGCTATAAGACTTCTTGAAATACAATTTTGAAGCATCAGAATATACAACTCACTTATATGAGTTAACAGACTCCATGAGCATCGAACCATACCCAATAACACCTAATGGTCAAACCATAAAAGGTCTTTGACATGCATAAAACCAAAGCATGGTAGATGTAGTAACCAGTATCCACAACCGGTAAGAATATGTATTTATATATATATTTTTTTTATTTGTATGTGGGTGATCCTTGATTTATATATTGTTATTAGTAGTGTTTTTATAGGTTAAGGATATACTATTAGCATTGGGCTTGTTTGCAAGACTTTAGATTTATTTTAGGGATCAAATTGTAATACTTTAAAAGTTTTGGGGGTAAATTTATAAATACCAAAAATTAGCCTCTTAGTATAAAAATACACTTTTGAAACCCTAATTCTCTCATTTTGGTCGAGCTACCTCTTTTAGAGAAAGAGAAGAGAGAAATAGAGGGGAGAGAAAGAGAAGAAGAAGAAGAAATTGAAATTTTGGATTTTAAGAGGTATATCACAACTATTTTTTAATTTATTGGTGTTAATTAAGTTAATTTCTTTAGGTTTTGATTTTTGGAAATATGTATAATTGAGGATTTGATGTGTATTTCGTATGATATTTTGAGAAATGATGATGATCTATAAGATAGCTTGATAAATCATGATGGATTGTAGAATTTCTGCTTGATAGTCTCTTGATCCAGGAATTTTATAAATTGTTGTGATTTGATTCTGATTTTTAATTTTGAGTATATTAAATTAGACATGTTTACGATCATCTGAGACTTTGAATCGATTGAAAATTTCAGAAATTGAATTTGTAGTGAATTTACCAAAATGACCCTGAAATTCTAGAAATTTCCTGTGTGAACAGTATGATACAGTGGAAAATAATGTTTGGCCTGCTGAATGATCTTTAAATATTACGAATTTATGGAATATCATAAGCTTATATGTCTAATATGATATACTCAGAATTCAATGTGGTTAAATTGTTATAATTTTCTAAAGTGTATCAACTTATTGCAGTATTTGATTAACAGAGTTTTAAGGCTATATGGAATAAAATAGGTTTAAAATACTTTTGGCAGTGATTTTGAAGTGATATATTTATCATGGATTGATATATGTGTTAAGAGTAATTATGTGGTAGTTTTATAACTTTTGAGTTAGTATATGATTTTATAAAATTAGGAGATTGAATACTGTTCAATAAGTATCTTGATCCTATCAGGTTAGTAGTTTGGATTCAATGGTGTATATGGAATAGATTGTGTAGAAATTTTGATATAATATTCATATATAAGAAGTATATATGAGTCAAGAATGATATATTCTGATTTTGGAGTAATTGGACATCATTTGATGTATTAGAAAATTTTGTTAAGTGTAAGTGGTCAGAATGATAGGTTTTGAGAAACCACGTATTTAGACCAATTTAATGTGATAAATGCATTGTGTATAATTTTGTAAGCTATTTAAAGTATTTTGTGTGAATTGTGAGGCTTATGAAAGGATTAATCTCCATTGATAGGTTAAGGAGATTTAAACCTTGTAGCTGAAAGTACTAAAAGGTAAGTATACTAGACTTTTTACTGAAATCACAATAAGCATAGTAATTGTCTATGTATGATTTTGTAAATGTGCTTAGAAATACCTTTATGTTATGTCGAAGTGTATTTGATATGAAATATAAAAGACATATGTTTATGAATGTGAGCATTGGCATTGAGCATGGACATACATGTGTTTTTGAAAGTGAGCTTTCAAAATGAAATGTGTTTAACAAAGAAAGCTTTAAAGTGTAATATGTCCATGAGAAACATTTTAAGTTTTGAGGATGCTTGAACTCACTGTTGACTTAGTAGGCATCTTATGTGATTTTTGGAGCCTTTATGTGTGGCCTTTCCTTCGGGATTGATATATGTTATATGTTTCGTATGTAGGGAGGATCCTATTGGTACCTAAAGGAAGATTGAGTCATCACATTCGTGTGGTGGCGTATTAGTGCATGTGAGAGGACTTACCGATGATCAGGGTGAGGGTTTGGCTCTTATCTTCGAGCTTGAACATTAAATATGTGTAATTTAAACCTCACTTGTGCTATTCCTCTCATACGGTATATCACCTACGAGTGACATTTGGCTCATTATGTGATATGTGATTTATAAGTCCTACTAAGTAGTAGTTGAGTGATAGTATTCCTGTAATATATTTTGAAAGAATGTGTAAGTGCTTACCTAACATATGATTTGATAAGATTATGATTTTGATTTATCACAGCATATCATACACATGCATTGTGTACATAAATGTATTTGTATTTTGATATATGAAAAACTAGTATGCTTACTGAGTTTTATACTCATTATAGTTTATGGTGATTTCAGGTAAATAAGGTACATGTGTGCTTAGCGGATTTGGCAAGGTTTCTGTTATTCCTTGGGTTCCCTAAGTTGTTAGGTTGCTGAGTGTTTCATTTGGGGACACGTGGGATAAGATATTTGATTTGTCCCTATTGAATAAAAACTTATGTATTATTTTATTATGTGTGGCTGGATTTAGTTTAAGTTTCATCAAATGTGATAATGGATTGATTTTAAGTAAGAATTTGCAATGAATATATTCAGGGCTTCCGGTAACAAAGTTGCTACTGATGACGTAGTAGAGTGTTAATCTCTGAGAAAACTCTGCGTATCTCCGGTTTACTAATTGTCCCAGTCATAATTCAATTGTTATAATTCTGAAAGAAATTAAAATGAATGTTTAAATATTATTGAATGAATGTAAGTGATGTCGTGTATCAGATCTTTTGGGTCTGGGGCGTGACATAGATTACTTACAAGCCCATGGTGGAGCTCTGGTCAAAGGACTACTAATACTACTCAACTTGAGAAGACCTTCCATTGATGGCTCTATGAGATGTCCATTGGAGATCCTCGTGAGTCTATTCAATACCCATTCTTTACTGAATATTTGCATACCTATACAAGCTTCCATTAAGTTCATGGTCTGCTAAGACTAACAATCTAGACAATCTATATATAGGCATACACTAATTCAAAAGGAATACCAATTAACCCGTATCGGTAACCATAGATCAGGAATGATATTTTTGTTCCTTTTTAAACAAGGTTCTAAATCTTAGCATGTTAACTCTTATTGCTGATCTAAACTCTTTTAGATCTATAATATCTGAAAATAACATGCTTAATACCATATAATTAATATTAACTATTTATTGAAATGTATGTTGTATATATATATATATATATATATCAATATATTTATACAAAATAGAATGACATGTAAACCCCATCTCTAACACTTGGTTCTTTACATACCAAAAATGAGGTTGTATGAAACAAATGGATTTATAAAATCAAACATAAAGCTAATGGTACGGTAAATAGATTCAAGGCTAGACTTGTAACTAAAGGTTTCCATCAAACACTTAGGTTAGATTTTTAATGAAAGTTTCATCCTAGTAGTGAATCCATGCACAACCAAAATTATCCTAACTTTAGCTCTTATGACTGTGTGGAAATTGAAATAGATTAAAATAAATAATGCCTTCCTCAATAGTGAACTAACAAATGAAGTTTACATAAACCAACCTAAAGGCTATAAAGATGTAGAAAGGAGATTTGTTTACAAATTGAAGAATACACTATATAGGTCGAAATAAGCTCCAAGAGCCTAGTTTGACAAATTGAAAGACTCACTAATAAGTTGAGGATTCAAAGAAATAAAATTAGACACGTCTCTATTCATCGAGAAAGACAAACAGGACCTGACCATATTGTTGATCTATGTAGATGACATAATAGTCACTTGAAGCAATGAAGAAATAGTTTAAGTGCTAATAAATAATCTAAGCTCTTCTTTTGCACTCAAAGAACTTGTTGAACTACACTTCTTCCTTAGTATAAAAGTAAACAAGTAATAGAACTTAATTTTTCTGTCATGAGCCAATTCTGCTTTATTTAGAATCACCTCACAGTTGAAAATGTCTAGTGAAAAAGTTACATAATAAGATATGTTAAACAAGACATTCTCTACCTTTCATGTCCTAATGTTGTTTTACAACAACAGTGTCATAAATGACTATTTAAAAAGACATTCTCTACCTTTCATGCCTATAATTGAAATAGAGTTATACCTTTTCATGTTATATGCAAATGTTACAATCATTTATGGTATTTGTTCATTTTGAACCACTGATCAAAAGATGAATTTTGACCAAACGATTATAAATGAAAAGGTACACTTGGAAAGTTGTGTCCCAAATAAAAATGTACTTACTAATTTATAAATTGACCACTTTATATCATAAGAAAAATAGGAAAATAGTTGTTCTAGGTTATATATTTGGGAGTGCACCCTTATAGAATCAAGACACTAAATAGTAGAGGGTAAACCACTATAAGTCCTATTTGCAGTAGGATAATGTCATTAAAGAGCAAAAATTATCCTTAAGTATTGTGTTTATTTACACGCCTTGGTTTATAAACTATAGTGTGTGTGATCTATTATATTATAAAGCATCCATCGAATTCATAATTTTTTTCCAATAGAAAGTTATCCTAGACTTTTGGTTAAGGTTCTATTCAATCAATTTTTCTGAAATTTAAGTACTGCAAGGATGAAAGTAGGCTAACATTGTTGAGGAAAACATTAGATTTTTGGTTTTTATTGTGATTTGAGGCTTCAAAATTGATTAAGGGTCATTGATTTGTAGAATTAAGAATGAAAACATCAAAATTCAACTTTAATTTAATTTTCTTCACGTTCTTTGATGAATTTAGAATTTTTAAACCCACACGCAGCACTGCGACACCATTTTATGGCACAACAACGCCACTCAGGCAATGATCAAATTCTGCAATTCCAAGCTATATAGTAGCCTAGCACCACGACACTATAGGCCATGGCAAGCCGTCGTAATGCTATAGGTTGTAGCTGGGCATTGTAACATCATATTAGTAGCACCAATAAGTAGTGTATGAGTAGTGTCGTAACGATTAGATGCTGCAATGCCAAGCTATTTTAGCATTGAAGCACTACATGAGTAGTGTCGCAACACTTGAACATTAGGTCAATTTTGACCTAATTTTTATTATTTTATTTTCAAGAAAATTAGGTCAACGCAACCCAGTTCATGGAAACCTAAGCCATCTAAGGTTGACTCAACTATCATTGACCCAAAACTAACCCTATTTTATACCATTAATAGCATCGTAATGTTGTAATCCTAATGGCCTTAGCACCGCAGTGCCACTCCAGTGCATGGGAAAGCTAAATTTTTCTAGTATTAGGCATTTTGGTTTTGGTTGTTTTTCTTTACAGTGCTTGTCTTATATTTCAAAATATATTGATTGAAATAACATGTTGCCAAAATAACCTCTAGTGTGTAGATTTATTTGTTTAAGATATTAAGATGAATATGTTTATTATCTATGTGAAAATAATCTGCTCAAAGAAAGATTATTTTTTTGCATGAGTCTTATGATAATGAAACGTGTCATTCTAAAAACCTTTAGGGGAACTATGTATGAGGAGAAAAATGCTAAGACATTCCTTGAGAAAATTAAAAAATATTTTACTAAAAATTGAAACAAGTATGCTGCCAACCAACCTTGTTTTAATGAAGTACAAAGAAAAAGAGAATGTAACGATACATATCATAGATATGTTTAATCTCCCTTCCAAACTAAAGGTAGAGATGACTGAACTTGTTTATGCATCTGGTTCTTATTTCTCTTCCTGCACAATATAGTTAATTTAAAGTGATTTACAACACCTAAAGGGACAAATCGGCCCTTAATGAGGTCATTTTACATTATGTGCAAGAAGAATAAAAATTAAAAGGTGAAAAGACTGAAAGTGCTCATTTAACAAGTACTTCTCAGGATAAGGTTACTAATAATAAAGGAAAGGAGATAAAGAAAAGAAAGCCGCAATGGAGAATTCATGTTATAAGGTGCAAAACAAACAAGATATAGTCATACTTGTTTTTGTTTTGTTTTTTTTTTTTTTTTGGAAGAAGATTGGTCATGTGAAGAAGGAGTATCCCAAATATGCCAAATGGTGTGTTAAGAAAGGTACACTTCTCAACTTTTTTTATTTTAAAGCTAATTTAACTTATGTACCCAAACATATTTAATGAGTAGATATAAGTGTAACTACTCACGTAAGTATGTCTATACAGAGTTGTTTGAGGAGCCAGTTGCTATATGATGCTAAAAGATTCATCTATGTAGAAAACAACAACACAGCTCTTGTAGAGTCCATAGGATTATTTAGGTTATGATTAAAGACCGGTTATTATTTGGATTTAGAAAATACTTATTATGTATCAGCATTTAGACGGAATTTAATTTTTGTTTCTTGTTTGGATAAAGTGAATATTCTTGTTTATTTTTAAACAATAAATTTAGTCTTTATCAAAAGTTAAATCTTGTCGGCACTAGTTCTTAAATTGATAATCCATATAAATTAGATACGCATACCTCTTTTAATGAATCATTAAATATTAATAAATTTAGTAAAAAGCAAAAGCTAACTGAAGATAATTTCTCTACGTTTTAATACAAGTGTTTATAACATATTTCTAGAAAGAGAATTAAAAGACTTGTGTTAGATAGGATTTTTTTATTCTCTTATCTTAATAGATTTTAAAGTCTATGTTTAGTGAATTAAGAAAAATAGACAAATAATAGAAAATTAGATGCCAACAAGAGCTTTAGTATATTAGAACTAATACATACTGATATTTATGGACCATTCCTTATGGCTTTTTGGAATGGCCAATAGTATTTTATTACATTCATTAATGACAATTCTCATTATGAGTACCTTTACTTGATTCATAAGAAGTCACAATCTTTGAACGAGTTTAAGGTTTTCAAACTAAAGTTGAAAATTAACTTGGCTATAAAATTAAAGGTGTTAAATCTGATCGTGGTAGTAAATACTATAGCTGATATAACATATTAGATTAATAACGTTCAAGACCTTTTGCGAAACTCATAGAGGAATGTATCATCATCCCACATTATACAAAGCCTGGAAAACTAAGCATGAATGATATTGCTGAGAGAGAATTTGAACAATTAAAGACATAGTGAGAAGTATGATTAGTTATTCTTCTTTACCTGAATCACTCTAGAGAGAAACACCAAAGATTGTAGTTTATATTCTCAATAGAGTTCCAAATAAAGTAGTATCTAAATTTTTGTACGAGTTATGGACTGGCAAGAACCCTAGTATTGGGCACTTGTATATTTAGGGTTGTCTAGCTAAGGCTAGGCAATATAGGCCTAATGAAAAAAAATTAGGCTCAAGAACATTCAGCTACTAATTTGTTAGATACTCTAAAAAATTAAGAGGTTTCAAGTTTTATAGTCCTTCAAAAATATTCTTTTTCAAGATGGGCAATACTAGGTTTCTCGAAGATGTTGAGTTTAGGGGGAAGGTGGGGAGATAAGGTTATGGATATAATCTTTGAGGAGAAATTTTATTATCTTGCTACATCTACTATTAAAATGATCAAATTCCTTTTTTTGATATTATTCAATAAGCAAATCTCGAAATATAAGACAATATAAGAGCCCTCAATCCAAAATGAAGAATTTTCTCTTATTCATAAATAGCAACCTTAAGAACAAGTGCCATTGAGAAAATCTATTAGAGAAAGGAAAAGTGCGATTTTGGATGATTATGTCATCCATCTCCAAGAGCATGATTTTAATATGAGACTAGAAAATGATCCAATTAGTTTTAGTTAAGTGAAACAAAGTTCCAATTCTCATAAGTGGATTGAGGCCATGGAGGATGAGATGAAATCTATAAAAAAAAATTGATGTTTGAGATCTTATCGAGTTTCCTAAAAGTGTGAAACCCATTGGTTGCAAATGAATTTTTAAAACTGATGGATTCAAAAGGCAATATCGAAATATATAAAGTGTATCTCATTGTCAATGGTTTCACTCAAAATAAAGGCATTGATTGTAAAGATTTTCTCTCCAATATCAACAAAAGACTCTTTTAGAATCATTATGACACTCGTAACTCATTTTGATTTGGAACAACATTAAATTAATGTCAAGATTGTGTTTTTTAATGGTGATATTGACGAAACAATATATATGATATATCTAGAAAACTTTGTGTCTAAAGATCCAAAGAATATAGTCTGTAAATTAAAGAAGTCTATCTTCGATCTCAAACAAGCATCTGTCAATGATATCATAAATTCCATCAAGTGATTATCTCATTTGGCTTTAAGAAAAATGTAGTTAATGAATGTATATATCACAAGTTCTGTTGGAGTAAGTTTATATTCGTAGTTTTGTATGTCGATGGCATATTATTAGCAAGCGGTGATAAAGCTTATTGCATGAAACTAAGAGATTTCTATCAAAAACAATTAAGTTGAAAGATCTTAGGGATGCATCTTTTGTATTTGGAATACATATGCATTAAGATTGCACATGAGATATCCTTGGGTTATTACAAAAAAATACTATATCAAAAAGGTGCTTAGCATGTTTGCATGAAAGATTATACTTCAGGAACGCCTATTACTATGGGTGATAAGTTCAGTCTTACTCGGTGCCCTAAGAATGAGATAAAATAAAAAGAGATGTAGAAATTCCTTTATGCAACAACAATATAGAGTATCATGTATGTTTAAGTATGTACACGTCCATATATTCATACTTTGTTAGAATGCTAGGCAGATATTTAAGTAACCCTGAGATTGATCACTAGAAAGCAACTAAACAAGTTGTGTAATATTTGCAGAGAACAAAAGACCATATTATCATATATAAGAGATCAGATAGCTTAGAAATCGTGGGTATTCTAACTTCGATATTGCTAGGTGCCTAGATAGTAAGAGATCTACGTTGAACTATTGTTCACGAAATTATACACACATGAATTATAACCATAAGTGCGTACGTCGTAATCAAGTAATAAAGTGATGAGTGAGTATCATTCTCACGAGGATTAGTGTCCTAAATTAATGCTAAATGCTATGGTGTTGACAACCTAACTTTATCTGGGCTAATTTAAAAACTAAGTTCAATAATAAAATTAAATATGATGAACATAAATAATTTAATAAATTAAGGAGCTGAAAATTCTATGGTAAAGGGTCATAGGGTCTTGATTTCACTTTATCGTTCCTATGTTCTTTATAGTTTGTGATTAACAATTAATCTTGTGAGTTTATTAATCAAGGGTTTAGAACTAATCTCATTACCTCTCTTAAGTGTCAAATGAGATTCTATGCATACACAACTAAGTTGATATCCCTATCTAACTTGTTATCTATACATGCATTAAGTTGCCTTTAAGTGATTGCCCTAATTATATTAGTCTCCCAACACAATAAAATCAAGGATATGTTTTTTAATTCCAACATATGGGTTCAACTTTCCTAAGTTCATAATTCATAAATCTAAATCATCTAATTAATTTTTCAATCCAAGTAGAAGCATTAAACTCATAAAAGCATAAATGATAAACACGAGATAGTCATTAATCAATATAACACATCAAAATATGGTACTAAGTAGAGTTACATCAAACCCTAAAACATGGAATTTAGTTATCCATAGTTAAATTCACAAACATAATAATCCAAAAGTTCATAAGAGTAACTATGTTTCAAACAAAATAATTTACAAATATAAATTTCAAATTAAAGTTAATAAGGTAGAGAGAAAGAGGGAACTAGGTAGAGAAGTCCTTGGGGCCTTCAATCTTCAATGGGAGACCTACAATCCAAGCTCCAATTATGTTTCTCTCACTAAAAATTCTTAGTTCTCTCTCAAAATTTTGTGCTCTCCCTCTCCTATCAAATGAGATATTTAGCTCTCTTTTTATAAGTCTTAAAATTAAGGCATCGATTTTTAGTGTTGCGGTGCCAAGTTTCTACCCTAATTGGCATTGTAGCACCAAATTTTAATGCTACAGATGGGTATTATGTTATGTGAACAATATTTGTAAATAGTAATAACTATTATTTTTCTGTTGCAAATACTGTTCATGGTTACTATTGTAGTCATTATAGCACCTTTGATATTTTTACGCATTTTTCTCAACTTTTCATTCCAGATAGCTTCGTTAACTTGGAACCTATAAAATAATATTAACACATAAAAAATATATATATTCTTATTTAAATATAGTCATTATTAAGTTTAGGAGATTAAAACGATAGATATAAAATGCACACATCAGTTATATGTACACTTTAGCTTGGGGATTTTTTTTCTTGGAAGAGTACTAAGCAACATTTATAGCTTCTTACATTATAAAGGTTAAGTTTATAGCTTGTTTTGAAGCATCAAATCATGGGATATGGTTGTGGAACTTTATCACGGGCGATAAACACATTAAAATGTATATGTGTTAAGAGATTCAGTTACGATTTAATGTCCCTAATTTTTGTATTTTTGTATTTATGGGCTTGAAATAAAGTGTTAAACTTAAATTGTGATTAATGAATGTTATTTGCATAAATTTAGGTAAAATGGATATAACTCTCAATGTAAAAATTGAAATAAAAAAATCTTAAACTTGGAGTAACATGACAAAATCTTACACAAACTTAAGAATAGTTGAAAAGCCAAATCCAATATTTTATAGGCTAAAATTAGGATACAACAGAATTGGATTATAACTTCCTCTTAGCTTAACCTACTTCACGTATTTGGACTATATTTCACAAAATACTTACCCAATCGGTATAATTCTTGAAGCTATGAAATATTGACTCAATTATCAATAACTCTTATGTTGATGGTAAAGTCCAAATCAACCATTATCATAGACCAAATTGTATTACAAATTGGTAAAATTATTGATAGCCAAAATCTGACCTATCTTTAGTATTTTATCCATATCTCATTGGATACTCATCCAAATTGAATGAATCTTATGGCTATGGAAAGAAGAGACAAAATACTACAACTTTTATATCGGTTAAAAAGGCTACATCAATTATTTCTACTATCAAAAATGTGCTGCAATTAGGTGAACTAGTGGTTAACCTAAATTATTGAAGATTGAAGTCACACTAAATATGTTTACATTCATTGCCTATATAAGGACACTCTTAGGAGGCTAAGGTACGATTTTGGAATGCTTTACAATTCTCTCATATTTTTTCTCTTTAACATGCATTGTAAGTTATGCTAGAGTTCTTGGCAAGACTAGAGATGAACTTTTATATGTAATAAATTTACTTCTATACTTTGATTCTTTGTCAAGAGTTACAAATGTTTGTAAGTTTGCTTGTGTCTAAACTCTTATCTATTATTTTTTTATAATCCAGAATTTATAATTTTTATGTTTCATATATTTTCAATCATACTTTCTTTATGTGATTCTTATTGAATTATAATTGCTATTGGTTATATTATTTTACATGTTAATCTTTACTGCAATATTGTCAATCGATATATTATCGATCTTAGATAATATGTAATGACAATAATTGTTTGATATTCAAGTTGATCTTTTACTACAATATTGTCAAAATGATATATTTTCGATCTTAGATAACTTGTATAAATGAACATGATTTATGATAACGTTTGCAAAGAGTTTAGTCATATCAAGTACATGTATTATCAAATGTGCCATATTTTATATATCTTCCAATTGATTGTTTGGGACGTGAAACTTTCAATTGAGCTATAGACATTGAATGAAAGTGTAGAGTAGATTTATGAAGTATAATTGTGATTCTCGAAACCTTACTTACATCATCATAAAACTTCTCCTTTAATTCATATATAATTCTATCTTATCCATATAAATCAATTAGTTAATTTTCTCATTTTTTACTGTTTTAATATTTTTATTTCACTAGCCTATTTTACCAAAAGTTTTCTCATGGGATCAACGCCTCAATTTATACTGCAATAGTTGCATTATATTTTGAGCGTAAACAAAAAGTGGTGCCATTACTGAGGAGGCACACTAAGCGAAAGTAGGTTGCATTTATCAATACTAAAGTGGTAACTTTGTACATTTACTTTTCTTTATAAAATTTTAATTTTAAAAGTGATTTTTTTTTTGTAATTTATATTTTTGTTCATGGTTGGTTCTACCATCTAACTTATTTTGTTATCTTCTTATATTTTTATTTAATTTTACATGGTTGGTTCTATCATCTAACTCAATTTCTTTTCTTTAATTAATTTGTTGTATTTTATTTTTTATTTATGGCTGATTTTACTGCCTAACTTGGTTTATTTTTTTATTATACTTTATTTTATTTTTTATTTATTTTATTTATTTATTATACTTTGTAGTTTAGTTTTTTTATTTATTTATCGTACTCCATTTTATTTTTTATTTTCTTTTATTTATTTATTGTACTTTGCAGTTTATTTTCTATTATTTATTTATTGTACTTTGCAGTTTATTTTCTTTTATTTATTTATTGTATTTTCTTTTATTTTTTATTGTACTTTACAGTTTATTTTCTTTTATTTATTTCTTGTACTTTATAGTTTATTTTCTTTTATTTATTTTTTGTATTTTATTTTGTATTTCATGGTTGGTCTTACCACCTAACTCATTTTTATTTCTTGTTGTGTTTTATTTCACTTTTTGTATTTTATCTCAATTTCATGGTTAGTTTTACCACCTAACTTTTTTTTTTCTTTTGTTCACTTCTTAATTTTTCCTTGAGAATTTCTTTAATTAAAAAAAAGTATAAAAAAATTGCTATGATGTATGCATCGAATTAGAGACAAACAAGAAAGATTTATGAGAGAAGTAAAACTAGAACCACCACTACAATTTGTAAGGGAAGAGAATTCATCATCTAGTTCATCTTGTAAATCTAACACAATGAGCTAACACGAGGATAACCCTGTTAGGACTCTAAAATATTACTTGCATCCTACTTGCACAGTCACACCATCATGCATTATATTTCCACCTAATACACCACATTTGAAAAATAAAAATGGGATACATGTTCTAACTATGGTAGTAAATGGTTGGCAAATGTGCATTGATTATAGAAAATTAAACACGGCCACCAGAATAGACTATTTTCATTGCCTTTTATCGACCAAATTTTAGAACGTGTAGCTGAAAATCCCTTTTATTGCTTTCTTGATGAGTTAATAGGATACTATCAGATTGAGATAGATATAGAAGATCAAGAAAAAAAATCACTTTTACATGCCCTTTTGGTAGGCATGAGTGAATGTCCCGGTTCTGGCCCGACCCAGACCATCCGACCCAAAAAAATTGGGTCAGAACAAGATGGGTCCAGAAATCGGGACAGAAACTGTGAGTCTCGGTTATCCCAGTCTAGCCGGGACAAGACCCAATTCGGTTCGGGAATGACCTATTCCGCCGTTACTGCTGCCGCCTGCCGCTGCGTGACCTGCTCTACAGCCTGCCGCCGTTCTGCCACTCCTGCTGCCTTTTACCTATGTCCTGGTCAGACATGGCCTGGCCCAAACAAAATTTCCATTCAAGATAAATTTATCTATCCCGAACGAGACCCGGGACTAGTCGGGTCGGTCCCAAACCCGACCCGATCTCAGGTTGCCCACTCCTACCTTTTGGTACTTATGCTTTTTGTAGAATGTCATTTGGATTATGTAATGCACCAGCTACTTTTCAATGTTGTATATTGAGTATTTTCTCTGATATGGTTGAAAAATGCATGGAAATTTTTATAGATGATTTGACTATTTTTGGTGATTTTTTTTATTCATGTTTACTTAATTTAAAGTTGTTTTGAGTAAGTATAAAGAAAAATGACTTGTGCAAAACTGGGAGAAATGTCACTTTATGGTATCTTCAGGGATTATTTTGGGACATATTATATCTGACAAAAAGATAGAGGTTGACAAGGCCAAAATTGAATTAATCTCTAAATTACCTACGCTCAAAATGGTAAAAGATGTTCGATCTTTTCTTGGACACGCTAGTTTTTACAAGAAGTTTATATAAAATATTTCTGCCATATCTAGACTATTGTGTAACCTTCTGTTAAAAGATGCTAAATTCACGTGGGTACAAGAGTGTGAGGAGGCATTCTGAACACTCATTACCAAAGTCACCACCGCTCTTATCATGTAATCACCAGATTGGAACCTCCAATTTGAGATTATATGTGATACAAGTAATTATACTATAGGAGCAGTTCTTGGGCAACGAATGAAGGAAAAACCCTTTGTTGTTTATTATACTAGTAGAATTTTGAATGATGCTTAAATGAATTACACTACTACTAAAAAAGGACTATTAACTGTTGTTTTTTCTTTAGACAAATTTCATTCTTATTTAATTGTTTCACCTATTATTATTTTTACTGACCACGTGACCCTTGAGTACCTTCTTTTTAAGAAGGATGTTAAAGCCTGTTTAATTAGGTTGATTCTTTTTTTGTAGAAATTTGATCTAATCATTAAAGACAAGAAGGGCGTTGAAAATATTATTGCTGATCATTTATCCCGCCTTAAATTCACTAACTCCACTGATGTTCCACCCATTCAAGATGATTTCCCTGATGAACATCTTTTCAATATAAGCCAAATACCTTAGTATGCACATATCGTAAATTATTTGGTTTGTGGTAAACTTCTATCTTGGTTTAGGTAGTATTTTTTGTTGGGATGATCCATATCTTTTCAAATACTACCCTGACCAAATTATGAGATGTTGCATTCTTGAAAGTGAAGTTTCTAGTGTCTTAAATTTTTGTCATAGTGCTGATTGTGGTGGTTATTTTTCTATGAAGAAAACAGCTGCAAAAATTTTACAGTGTGGTCTTTACTGGCCCACTTTGTTCAAAGACACTAATAATTTTTGTCGTTCCTGTGAAAAATGTCAAAAATTAGGTACGGTATCTCAAAAACATATGATACCTCTAAACCCTATTCTTATTTTTGAGATATTTGATTGTTGGGGTATCAATTTTATGGATCCTTTTCCCTCATCTTTTAGCTACCATTACATCTTTCTAGTTGTTGACTATGTATCAAAATGGGTGGAGGTTGTAGTTTATTGTACTAATGATAACACAACTGTGATAAAATTCTTAAAAGAAAATGTGTTATTTAAGTACAGTACACCACGTGTCATCATTAGTGACCAAGGAACATATTTCTGTAACCGTTCTTTTAAAGCTTTGATGCGCATGTATGGTGCTCTTCATAAAGTTTTCACTGTATACCATACACAGAAAAATGGACAAGCCAAGCTAATAAATAGAGAGGTTAAACAGATTTTAAAAAAGATAGTTAACCCGAATTGCAAATATTAGTCTCAATTCTTTTCTGATGCATTATGGGCATATCGCACTGCATATAAAACTATTTTAGGAATATCTCCATACCGACTTATTTATGGCAAAGCTTGCTATTTACCTGTTGAGTTAAAACATAAAACTTATTGGGATGTCAAAGCCTAGAGCTTATTGGGATGTCAAAGCTCTTAACTTTGATTAAAGCGTTACAAGTCTTTAGAGAAAGTTATAATTGTTAGAATTAAAAGAGCTACGAAATGATGCATATGACAACTCTAGGATTTACAAAGCTAAAATGAAAGTGGCTCATAACAACTCTAGGATTTACAAACTTAATTTGTATTTTTATTTAAATTATATTTATTTATTTTATTTATTGATAATTAAATAAAACAAATATATTTATTTTAAATGAATAATATAAAATAATCATACCGTTTAAACAAATATACATTGAGAGTGCAATAAAAAATATCGTGCCACATTGAGGGTGCGATAAAAAAACTATCATGCCCACATTAAAAGCATGATAAAAAAATATCAAACCTATATTGAAGGCACGATAAAAAATATCGCGCCCATATTAAAAATCAGCATTACTTCTTCATTTGAAGTGCGAACAATATATCATTAATTTTATAAATGAATATTCCAACAAATATTATTACTCTCCATTTAAATAGAAATGTTCAAAATATTTTACAATCTATAATCATTTTTCAAACAATAGTAGTCATAATATATATATTTTAATTAAATATAATACAACTTTTTTTTTATAAAGAAAATAGTTTTTTTTTTTTTGTAGATTTCAAAGTACTTTTAGTTGCCATTAGGACCTTTCTCAAATTTTAGAATATTGCTCGTAGCTTCATAAAATATTATATTCTCAAAATATTCATATATACATTTTTTTTTCTTTTAAACACTAAACGAAATTATTATATATACATTGTGAATTCTCCAAAATAAAATAAAAAATTTGCAACGAAAACAAAATTATAATTATTAAAAAAACTCTTTTGCTCATAAAAGTTAGAACATAAAAAATATAATAACTAAACTCCTTTTGTAAGTGTTGTTATTATATATTGAGCAATAAAATAATTCTAGCTAAACTCTCATAATATAACTTTGTACAAATAAATGTGATATCGACCTTACTCGTAACCAAATAATACTAATATAAAATAATACATATAATATAAAAATCAATTCAATTGCAAACACATATTGGGACAATGTACATTAATGCAAATTAATACATAAACTACAATTCATGCAATACAAAAGCTAACTTTTATATCATCTAGTGAACAGTAAGATAAAATTAACATCTAAGTAAAAAACAATAGCTAATTAAACTTCACACACAATAAATTAAACAATAGTTATAAACTTTCAAGCTACTATTTGGTTTTAGATTATTGGGTATATTTGTTTTATATATTATTACAATCTACTTTATATTATATATTGTCATTTTATAAAAGATTGAGCATATTAACAATACATATAAAAGAAAAATAGTGAGTAAAGAAAAATCAAACCTAGTTTTGAGTATAGAAGATGCATGTTAATAGTATTATTCTAAAATCAAATAGTCTTCCCCTCGTGTAGGTAGTGACGAATTTATATGATTTCAATATTCAACTTTGTAATCATAGCCGCTCTATTTGATAAGCATGATCACCAAAAGATCACACCAAGTCCTTTTTATCATGGTTGTTCAAAACTCAATATAAAAATATATAATTTAAAATAATGTATAATATAATATACTTCTCACTTTTCTTTTCTTCTTCTTCACACTCACACACATCACCAAAGCCACATTTCTCTTCTCTTTTTTTATTTTCACACACAATCTCTAAAAAATAATTAGCACCCTTTATATAGTGGTAGATAAAGGTTAAGATATTAATATCAATATTAATTATAATTTTAAATATTTATAACTCTTATAATTAATTCTAATATTTAATATATTGTAACTCATATAATAAATTAATATATTAAAATCTAAATAATAATATCATATAATATTATAACTCTCATAATAATCACAATATTATAAATATAAATTTTGTAACTCTCATATAATAAAATTAGGTTTAATAGCTTATTTAAACTTTGTAATCACTATATAACAATAATATTAATTTATAATATGTAACCTACAATATTAAAATTATATTAATAATTTATAACTTATTAACCATTTAAAAAAATTTCAAAACTTTTTTTCTAACATAAACTACTATCACGCCCAATTTGGGTGCGATTAAAACTATCATGCAAAATTTTTTTTATTGGTGGGGGCACCCCTTGCTCTTTATTGTTCTTTTTTAATTTTATTAATTATTATATTATATTTTATTTACTTAATTTTATTTTGTTTATTATCATTTATAATAAATTATTAATTTTATTTTGTTTATTATCATTTATAATAATTATTTTAATTTTAATTTATTTATTATTTATAATATTATTTTATAACGTATAATAATTAACTTATATTATTTATTTAAAATTATATTTATATTTTTGTTTATTAAATTAATATTTTTAAGTTTTTATTATTTAAGTTAACTATATTATTTATTTAGTTAATTTAACAATATAATTTATTTAAATTTTGTAATAATATGATTAAATTAAATAATTAAATAAAATAAATATAATTTTAATAAATAAATACAAATTTTAATTTGAATAAATATAAATATAAATTAATTATGTCATACATAATAAAATAAAATTATAAATAAATTATTTATAAAATTAAATTAAATTAAAAGATTAAAAAAGGATTACTGTAGCAGATGCTACTGAAATAGTGAAAGGTATTTTTGTCAATTTTTAAATTTTTTAGTTAAAAAAGTTTAAAAAAATTATATTAATAGTTAAATTAATTAAGCACTCCTAAATTATGACTATTTACAAAAATTTCTCTATAATTTTTGTTTTGGTTAACACTTAACTAAAATCCAAAGTCTTGGTGTTGGCAAAACAACCATCCGACATATTAGGAGAGTGTTACGTGAATGATTGTTGATGTATCGAAATTTGACAAAATCGTAGTTGAGAAATTGACAACCCCTTTTAGATCTCTTTGTGAATGAAGATGATGATGTGAGAGAGGAGGGAGAAGAAATTTTTTTAATATAATAGTTAAATATATTTTATATAATTAAATTATATTACATAAATTATGAGATTGTGTTATGTGTCTAAAATTAAATTGAACAATAACAAAATAAATTATGAACCGCTTATAAAGAGTAAAAAAGTCATTGTATAAAAAAAATCGGCTTTACTATTAAAATAATTGAAATTCTGCTAATAAATTGAGATAAAATTAATTTTTTAAAAATTTATGAGATAAAATTAAAAATTAAACCAAACTCCTAAAATAAAAATGAACTGTTACCTAATGAAATTAATGGAATACATACTTAAAGTATTAGTTAATTGATGTCATCTTTCTCGTAACCTACCACTTGTTCTTCATTATTTTTATTTATTTATTTATTTGTTTATAGACCTTGACCAACAATAAATAGCTTTTTCTAACCAACCTTTTCTTTCCCTAAATGTTTGTAAGAGAATGACGATTATTAGACTTTTCAACAAAATTTATTTATTTAATTTTTAACCAACAAAAAAAGCTCTTTAAATACTTAATAAATGAAGATTCTTGTAATAATAAATTTTCATTTTGTCACGTTCAGTAAAAGGTAATATTATCATATATTTTTTCTTTTTCAGAGAGCTAATGTAATATCATCATTACTTGTCAAGTTAAGCCAACAATGTGATAAGCCAATCTTAAGATGGGTGTTGAGTGGGCTTCTAAGAAACTGAATCACGTTTAATTAATTAGGCTGATGGCCTATACTCTAACTCAGCCCATGGACTAAATAATCACGTCATGGGCTTTCATCCGATCAATAACGCAACTTTGATGAGGCCCATGGGCTCTGAACACCTCTCATAGTCATAGGGTTTTATTCACCGTTTTCCTCGTCGACAACAAAATCTCTAGGGTTTTACTCTTTCTCTGTCACAACACTCATTGTATCAGCTGTCTAATTATAATCTACAAGCACACTGATTTGTTTAGTTAATAGTAGTCGGATTTTTCACATTTAATTCTGGAATAACAGAGACAAAAAAACATGAAGGTTAAAGTAATATCTCGTTCTACAGACGAATTCACTCGAGAACGAAGCCAGGATCTCCAGGCAAACTCAGAATTCGTTTTTCTCATTACTTTATTATTACTTTTTGTATCGAAAATCACTAAATTTGATTCAAAATTCGATATTCAATCAGAGGGTGTTTCATAATTACGATCCAAATCTTCGACCACAAGATAAGGCCGTGGAGTATGTGAGGGCTCTTACTGCTGCCAAATTGGAGAAGGTAAAAGCCAAATATTTGATTGAATTTGCTTGATTTTCAGTTGAAAATTAGAATAATTAATTGGGTCCTTTCCTCACAAATTTAATAATAATTTATTTGGGTATTTTGTTTTAGATTTTTGCAAGGCCGTTTATTGGAGCAATGGATGGTCATAGAGATGGGGTATCGTGTATGGCCAAAAATCCCAATTATTTGAAAGGAATATTTTCTGGTTCTATGGATGGAGGTAATTTTCTGCCTATTCTGTTCTAATGTTTGTTAATGGTGTTGTCATCTTTGTAATAAATTACTAATTCTGCCATGTCTTATATGTTTTAGAGTCTCTTTTATGTCTTTTGTGATAATAATTTATGTTAATAGAGTCACAAAGAACATAGAAAACAAGGAAGATGAGAATTTAGTTTAGTTAATTCATTAGTTGTCATTGAGTCAGATAAGTGGAAGTTTTTGTGGCTTACTTTTTTCCCAAGTGCTTTATGTGATTGATAATACAAAATTTTCAGTTTACTTTTGGCTTGTGATTCTATTTAGACTAAAGTTTCTAATTCTACCTTTGGTCTTTTTGCTTTTGTTTTCTGGGGTTTGTGTGGACTTGCAGATATTCGTCTTTGGGATATGGCTACCAGGTAAATCTCATCCTTGTGTACATTTGGATTTTTGAACTTCTGTAGATTCTAGGACCTGCTTTGCAAGTGATACATTGTGTAAAAGTGTATCACAAGACCAATCCTTTTCTGAATCATGTCTTCCTGGAGCGTTTTGGTTATATTGTTGAATATGTTCTCTGTTCAATGTGATTGGCATTTGTCTTCTAATGTCTTGGATTTATAAACAGGAGAACAGTGTGTCAATATCCTGGTCACCAAGGTGGCATACGGGGCTTGACAGTATCAACAGATGGACGTATTCTGGTGTCGTGTGGAACTGATTGCACGTAAGGCACAACTTTTGTTGTTAACCTGGAGTTTTAATAATCTGAAGTGAATAGACTTTTACCTGGAAGATACTTCTGTCCTTAAGCTCCAACTGTTTGTAGATTTATTCGTATTTTCCTCATCTCCAAAAATTGGACTGTTTTTCTTCAGTGTTAGGCTCTGGAATGTTCCTGTCGCTACTCTTACCGATTCAGATGAGTCATCTGATAATTCATCTGAGGTAGTGGTTTCTTAACATGCAAAGATGTTATTCAATCAATGAATTTTCATTTCCACTTCTACCTTTTCTCAACAAATTTCTATTCAAATTACAGCCACTTGCTGTTTATGTTTGGAAGAATGCATTCTGGTAAGTATATGAGCTGCTTTTTCTGCTAATTAATTATACTTTGGAAGAATTTCTTAGGTCCTTTATCACCTTTTTCTCTGAGCTTTATTTTCCTTTTCCAGGGCCGTTGATCACCAGTGGGATGGTGATTTATTTGCCACAGCTGGCGCTCAAGTCGATATATGGAATCACAATAGGTTTTTATCTCATCTCATTTTTTATTAGTTCTTTTGCCATGTAAAAATTAAAACATTTTATGACAATCTACCTCCTAAAATCAGGTCTCAGCCTGTCAACAGCTTTCAGTGGGGAACAAACACAGTTATATCTGTTCGATTTAATCCAGGAGAACCTAATGTCATAGCGGCAACAGCTAGGTAGGAATAGATATAATTGCGGGATCAACTATTATTTGCTTGATGATATGATACATATAATATATTACAATCTTTCTTTCATGGTTGCTATAGGTTTTTCTGTAAAGGATGATATTATTTTTCCTTCTGAAATTACATAAATGAAAACTGAACTCCTCTCCAACTTGAATGTCGGCAGGATTTGAATTTCAAATCTTTTTTACCACCTTAAGAGACTTTGGTAGTTCAACCACTAGTACTCACATAGAAGATAAGTGAGATCAACAGTTCTATTTTTCTTTTATCTCCACTTCTAGGATAAGCAGCACCTTTGGTAAAATATGTGGGAACAGTATCCTAGTTTATCTAATGCTTGAGACGTTTTGACTAGAACCTCATAATAAAAAGATGTAGATGACATGTTTCAAATGGAAAGAGCCAACATGACTATGAAACTAAGCCGTCTACCAATAAAGTAGGAAGTAAAATGTATATTTGGCCTCATCTTCAAAGATGATAATTACCTCATTTTGTAAGTCTGTAGGAATATTACCAGGGAACTTAGAAAAAACCTCCATTTTCAAGGGATTTATGCAACAAATTTGTATATGAAGAGACCTATCCAAATGAGGGCTGATGCTGCTTCAGCAAAATAAAAGTAGAATGCAAAATTTATAGATATACTGATTTAGACAACCTTTTCAGATCTTTGTTATAGATACTGCATCTGCAATGTGCATTGATCTTTTTGCTTTTAAGCTTCTAATTTAAACGAGGACAACTGTGGTTATTAGCCCATGGAATGTGTAGAAATGCTTGTATTATGGTTGTAATCTAGTTGTAAAGATAGCTTTACAACTAGATTAAGGTGGCTTAGGGCTATATATAGACTTGTATGATGTTCAATTCAAATAAGAAAGTCTTTTCTTTCTCAATTGTTTATACATGGTATCAGAGCCAACTCTTGGTTTCTGACTTGTGACGATTTCCGGCGTACTGCCTGTTCATTTTGCCAGTCTATTTTTCGGCCACCGTGCTCCTTATTTTATTCCGGTGGCCATGACCTCAGAGGGTTCTCGCCAGTAAGACCCAAGTAATCGTCGCCGAACGCATCACCGGACGCGCCTCCACGCGCCGGAAACAGTAACCATCTCCGGCAACCGCATTATTTTTCGGCGGTTGTACAGTTTTTGGCCATCTCTGTTGACCTCGGAAGGTGCCGACAATCAGAGCTGTAGCCGTAGCTCTCTCCCTAGACATCGAACATGCCTCCACGCGCAGGTAGCAGCCCAGATTTCCGGCGGTCTTTCACTGCCGATCTGCAACTTTCCGGTGCATGTGAAATCTCACCGCCAGCATCATCAAACTCAGACGAAGCCGGTGACCCCAACTACAGTAGGGGCTCTATCATCTGAGTATTCCTCAACTATCTGTTGCATGCAATGTCTCACCCGCACTTCTTCATAATCGTTTGGGACATCCAAATTTGTTAAAGCTTCGAAAAATGGTTCCAGGTCTCTCTAGTCTACCGTCTTTTAATTGTAAATCTTGTTAGTTTGGGAAACACTCTCGTGGATCATTTCCAAAGCGTGTCAATAATTGAGCTACATCCCCTTTTGCATTAGTTCATTTAGATGTCTGGGGTCCTAGTCGAGTCTCCTCTATTTTAGGTTTTAAATACTTTGTTACATTAATTGATGATTATTCGCATTGCAATTGGTTATTTTTTATGAAAGATCGCTTTGAATTATTTTTCATCTTTAAGTCTTTTTGTGTTCGTTTTAATTCTCCACTACTATCCGTATATTGCGTAGTGATAATGCACGTGAATACTTTTCTGCTCCTTTTACTAAATTTATGTCTTCTCAAGGCATTTTACATCAGTCTTCCTGTGTCTATACTTCACAACAAAATGGAGTTGCCGAGCGTAAGAACAGACATCTCATTGAAACTGCTCGAACATTACTTCTACATCATAATGTTCCTCTTCATTTTGGGGGGGATGTTGTTCTTACTGCTTGCTGTTTGATAAATCGAATGCCATCCTCCGTGTTACAACATCAGGTTCCTTATTCTATTATGTATCCTGATCAACCATTGTTTTCTTTTCCGCCACGTGTCTTTGGCTGCACATGTTTTGTCCATGTCTTCACTCCTGGTCAAGACAAATTATCTACTCGGTCCATCAAATGTATTTTTCTTGGGTACTCATGCCTTCAGAAAGGATATAGGTGTTATTCTCCTTACACCCGCCGTCATTTTATTTTTGCTGATGTCACATTTTTTGAGTCTTCCCCTCTCTTTTCTTCTTCTGCTACAGAACATACGTCAATCACAGAGGCTCTTCCAGTTCCTTATATTATTCCTCATCCTGAGTCAAACACAGAATTTGTTCCTATTCTATAATATGATCCTCCTCCCCAGGATTCTCCCTTTCCGGTTAATGAGAGTCTTGTTTCTTTTTCTCCTACAGGTGATGACAGTAATACTGCTCCTGCAGCACTTGAGGTTCCCGCCGACTCACTTCCTGCTCCCGATCATTCTTCTACTGAGGTCCTACCACCTAATAACCAATATCCCATTGCTATCCGAAAAAGTATACGCTCCACTCGCAATCCTCATCCTATATACAATTTTCTTAGTTATCATCGATTGTCTTTACCATATTATGCTTTTGTATCAAATTTATCCTCTGTCTCCATCCCTGCCACTCTCCGTGATGCTCTTTCACATCCTGGATGGTGTCAAGCAATGGTTAAGGAAATGACTGCTTTACACAATAATGGTACATGGGAATTAGTTCAATTGCCCCCCGGCCACTCTACCATTAGTTGTCGTTGGGTTTACAATGTCAAGTTTAGACCCGATGGTTAGGTTAATCAGTTGAAAGCAAGGTTAGTTGCCAAAGGGTATACACAGACTTATGGCCTAGATTATTCTGACACCTTCTCTCCTGTGGCTAAAATGTCATCTGTTCGGTTGTTCTTATCTATGGCTGCTATTCGTCAATGGCCTTTACACCAACTTGACATCAAGAATGCCTTTCTCCATGGAGAGCTTCAAGAAGAAATCTATATGGAGCAACCACCTGGTTTTGTTGTTCAGGGGAGTCTGGTTTGGTATGTAAACTTCGTCGTTCATTGTATGGTTTAAAATAATCTCCTCGTGCCTAGTTTGGTCATTTCAACATTGTTATCCAGGAGTTTGGCATGATTCGAAGTCAGTCAGATCACTCTGTTTTCTATAAGCATACACCACAAGGCCAATGCATATATCTGATAGTCTATGTTGATGATATTGTCATTACAAGAAATGATCAAGATGGTATTAAGCAATTAAAAAACACTTATTTGATCATTCAGACCAAAGATTTAGAATTACTCAGATACTTCCTTGGTATTGAAGTAGCTCAGTCTAGCTCTGGAATTGTTATTTCTCAAAGAAAGTATACTTTGGATATTCTTCTGGAAACAGAGATAATGGATTGTCAACCCATAGACACTCCCATGGATTCTAACACTAAGCTTCTACCTGGACAGGGGGAGTCTATTACAGATCTTGGGAGATATCGGAGACGAGTTGGTAAACTTAATTATCACACGACCGGATATTTCTTTTCCGGTTAGTGTTGTCAGTCAATTTCTACAATCTCTATGTGAGAGTCATTGGAATGCAGTTATACGAATCCTACGATATATTAAGAGTGCACCAGGTAAAGGTTTACTATATGAGAATAAGGGTCATACACAGATTGTTGGATATTCAGATGCCGATTGGGCAGGTTCTCCATTAGATAGACGTTCTACCACTGGGTATTGTGTTCTTGTTGGAGGAAATCTTGTATCTTGGAAAAGTAAGAAGCAAGTTGTTGCTAGGTCAAGTGCAGAAGCAGAATATCGGGCAATGGCTTTAGCAACTTGTGAAATTATATCGTTGAAACAGTTAATCCAAGAATTGAAATTTGCAAATATATCACAGACGAAGTTATTTTGTGATAATCAAGCTGTCCTCCATATTTCTTCCAATCAAGTGTTTCATGAAAGGACTAAACATATAGAGATTGATTGTCACTTTATTCGAGAAAAGATTCAATTTGGCATTATTTCTACCAATTATGTTAGCTCAAACAATCAACTAGCAGATGTCCTTATTAAATCTCTGAGGGGTCCTAGAATTGATTTTATTTGTAACAAGCTTGGAGCGTATGATGTATATGCTCCAACTTGAGGGGGAGTGTAGAAATGCTTGTATTATGGTTGTAATCTAGTTGTAAAGATAGCTTTACAACTAGATTAAGGTGGCTTAGGGCTATATATAGACTTGTATGATGTTCAATTCCAATAAGAAAGTCTTTTCTTTCTCAATTGTTTATACAGAATGGATGCAAAATAACATTATGATGCATAATTTTATGTGCATTTTATGTGTTCATTAGTAATCAGTTTATTAATGATATACAAACTGTATTTTATCAATGTGTGCCATTATCTGTTGTTCTCCATTAAATCCAGTTGTTAAATTAAAAAATTTATACTGTAACATTTTTATTTATTTTGGTATATGATTTTTATACAGTAACATATCTGCAATTGGTATATGGTATGTGTATTCTCACTATTTTTAATTATTTTGTAGTGATCGTAGCATCACATTATATGATTTACGCATGTCGTCTCCAGCAAGGAAAGTTATCATGAGGGTAATACTGTCCATCCATTCCTTTAAATGTTAACACATCAATTACCTTTTCACCGTTAACAGTTTCAAGATATATTGTAACGGTGCAAAGTATTTACATAAAACTATCCTTCGGTGAAATGGCCTAAGAATGGTTACAATGAGGAAAAACTAAGATGTGAAATAAAAGTAAAAGAAAAAAAAGTATTAAACAAGAAAGCTGAGCCCTTTTCGAGTGCTAATAAGAATGTTGTACATGAGATTCAAAAGTGCATTAAATATTCTATTGTTTAAGATGGTTTTTCAGTGTTTACTTGAAAGTGCTTTAGTGTTGAATGTTGGTATTGACTCTCACCGCTAGCCATCTGTATCAACAAGATATCTTTTATTAATATGTTTCCTCTTTGTGTATTCTGACTATTATCTTCTTGACAGACAAAAGCCAATTCTATTTCTTGGAACCCAATGGAACCAATGAACTTCACAGCTGTAAGCCCGAATTTCTGACCCTCTAATTAGTTATGTCATGCAATTCGGTTGATCATCTGATCAAATGATTTGTGGTCATACATTATGTTAGTTTGTTTCTACTTTGGGCTTCTGTATATTGCGGATTCTTATTTTCTCGTGAGTTAATATGTTTGTTTTTATGATGATGCAGGCAAATGAGGATTGCAATTGCTATAGCTATGATGCTAGAAAGCTGGATGAAGCAAAGTGTGTACACATGGGTCATGAGTCTGCAGTGTAAGACAGGATGCAAGCAAAGTGTGTACACTTCATAGTTAATGTCTGTTTTAACTATATTTATGGAAATTATCTGTATTTTTTTTTTCCAGGATGGATATTGATTACTCGCCCACTGGTCGGGAATTTGTTACTGGATCTTATGATAGGACAGTGAGTTTCCTTGCACTTGCTGGCATTTCATCCTTTACAATGTTTGATTGATGGACAGTTTTTTTTGGCATTTAAATGAACTTATCCTTTGCAGATTAGAATTTTCCAGTATAATGGTGGTCGAAGCCGGGAAATCTATCATACTAAAAGAATGCAAAGGTTTTCCCTAGCTTAACAATTCTCGTTGACCTCTTCTTTTTCCTTATTGACTATCTGTTTATGGATATTATTGATTAACTGGAGCAAAACTTGTGTTTGTTTGCACCTGTTACCTGAGCAATGGGTCTATTGTATCTAGGTTTTTGTATGTTTTGAGCATTTCTAGTCTAAATTATAGCATCTATTGGGTAATTTTGTGTTTTCTAACTGCACTTTTCCTATTCTTCTATAATAGGGTGTTTTGTGTCAAGTTCAGCTGTGATGCAAGTTATGTCATATCAGGAAGTGATGATACCAACCTTAGGCTTTGGAAGGCTAAAGCATCAGAACAATTGGGCATTGTAAGTATCTTTTTTTCACACATTTCTTGGCAGTCACGTTGGGTTCAATTTGTGGCTAACTTGGTCTGATCATCCTAGAGCTGTGAAGAAATCCAACATTTCATTTTTTTTCACATTGTCTCTTTGACTAATGACTTTGACATCATGAAACATGTGATATTAAATTATAACATTAATCAATAACAAAATTATAAATAAAGATAACAATGATATTCTGTTAATATAGATATGAGGGACGTAACATTTGTGATAACACATTATTGATTGCCTGCGACACTAGTCATTTCACTGCCTTTTCAGCTGATTTCTCCTTTCTTTAGTTTTCAATTTACTTCATGGCTTCCTTACATAAATCTTGAGGCATTTGTATGATGACTACAGCTTCATCCAAGGGAACGAAGAAAGCATGAATATCACGAGGCTGTGAAGAATCGGTACAAGCATCTTCCTGAGGTCAAGCGCATAGTGAGGTAAGATGAGCATTAAACACTTCCTCTCATAAATGGAGCTTGTATTTTTCGTGTCTTTGGTTAACATAAGCTTTTCAAGGTTCTACTCGCATTTATTAAGACCTTTGAATGCCTCCCTGTCCATAAAAGTGCAATAATTGGATGCTGTCAGCATTTAGGTGATTAATGAAACTGTTTCCCAGTATGTATTAATCTTTAACTATGCCAGTTTGTAGTTATGTTTGGGCTTTGGTCATACTCTATGCCTTTGCAGTGTATATGCATGCACCAAATATTTCTTGCACAGAGTGGGATGCTAGAACCCCGTAGAGGTGGGTAAAAAAATATTGAACTGAACTGAACTGGTCGGGTTTTAGTCAGGTCGGGTCGGTTCCATTTATTTGGAACCAATTGGTTTGGTCCAAAATCATAAATATACTTAAAATAGACTAAAAATTTAGAAAAAATTAAAAACCAAACTGAGTCGGTTCGGTTCGGCTTATGGTGCTTGGACTGGTCAATGGAATCGATCAGTTTAGTTTCAATTTGATTTTGAACCGAACCGAACGAAGACCAAATTTGCCCAGCCCTAAACCCCAGTAGTTTAAAAGCCTTTTCACTTATATTATGGGTAAAAGAGTATTAGGCTTGTGTTTGTTTTCCCAGGCCTAACTCTTCATATGAGAACCTGACAAACCATCTAATTCTTTGTTTGAAAAGAATCGCTCCTTCACAGTTGCCTTTCACACAAACTGACATCTAAATGTAGTCATTCTGCATCTTCCAGTTACATCTTACCATGTGCACAGAAGGAGCTGTGCATAGTTAATTAAATTTGGGTAAAGGACAACTCAAGTTTAAGAAATATGCTTTACTCATTTCTTGCTTTATTCAATGTTTGTGCAGACACAGGCACTTGCCAAAACCAATATTCAAGGCGGCTGCTCTCAGGCGCATTATGATGGAAGCTGAGAGAAGAAAAGCGGAAAGAAGAAAAGCTCACAGTGCCCCAGGAAGCATTGTAACTCAGCCAGTGCGTAAAAGAAGAATCATTAAAGAAGTTGAATGAGTTGTATAACAATTCAAGGCTTGTGGGTAATATGCTTGTGCATATCAGAATCTCTGGATGCAATCTGTCATCCAAATTACATCAGCTCTAGGTTGCAGTTCAGGAAATTGATGCGATCCCCTGAATGTCAATCCTCAATGTACAACAGTGAAAAATGATGGATCAGCTCTTTTATGTAACAATCTTGACAGTCCTCCCCACCCCCAGTTCTACTAATCGTGTTTGTAATCTGATGTTATATCATAATTCAGTTGCATTTTCAATGAAAAAAGAAAACTTGAATTCTCTCCGCATATAATAGCCTGTTGATATATTTTAACCATGACAAGAAACTGAAACACTAGTTAAGCTTGAACAGTTGTACAATTGCAGACTATATTGATCCTGGGGGAAATTTCTTATGAACCGGGACTGGAGAAAGACCTGTGTAACGTTTTTTTTATAAATCTCACTTCAACTTGACTGGTGGATTCTCCAAACAACCTTTGCACTTATTCATAAATGCTTGAAACCAGAACTGATGGGGGCGTAACTTAAAATGCAGGGAGATATTTGGGCTTTAAGCAAATGAGGTGCTGTAACATTCGACCGTAAGCTGTGTAACAAGTTCACTTTATTTCAGTAATAACAGTTGGCACTTTCGTAGTGATACAAATACACCTTAAACACTCAAATGCATAGTGATCCCAACAAACCTGTTATAGCCCTCCATTCATTGTTAGACTATAGAAATAATATGCAACTTTCAACATACATCTCAAGTCATTTCCACATACATGGCCAAAATGTATGCAGACAACAGCTAATCCATAGTCAACAAGCACATTAATAAAGACACAGCGCATTGATTTGAAGTGAATCATTTTGCATACACAAGTTAAATTAAGATCTGGATGCCCTCATTTGAAACATCTTCATATGCCATATTTGCATTGCACGATAGTCGATCAAATGTAAGAACTAAGCATTCTTTGTCTGCATACCAAACAAGTGCCTGGATGTAAAAGCTAACCATGCTTTAGAAAGAAAATTCGGTTACTATTTAAGTTGATGCAAATAATCGATACGGCCCTTTCCTATTCTAGCAGCATTGCTTTTCATGCAGATGCTGATACAAAAGAACACCAGAGCTAACCACAGCAAGAACGGTTAAGATCTTTGCTTTCGATCATCATCCTCATCATCATCAGAGTCACCACTTTCACGGAAACGTGGATTCTTCTCCTGTTGCATTAAAACAAATGTCAGACAGTAAATAACAAAAGATCAATTAGTTCAAAGTATCATTTTTTTTTCAAAAATATTATTTAAATAAACCCCCTCTATAAACCTAATGGTTAGTGGGATTTGAACTCCAAACCACTTGCACCGTCTTAGGGGATTTTATAAGTTGTTCAAACTATCATGTGAAGAAGTATAACATGAGAATCTTGCTTTCACTATCGCATCTAAAGTAGTCACCACTTTGTTAGCAATACACCAAAACTGATGCATAGACTTCATTCTTTTCTATTTCACAAACCATGATCTGTTATGAGACTTGTTACACTCCCATTCCACCTGTTTTACCATCTAAACAACATGCGCATACAGAAGATCATAAAACTGAAGAGAGGCTGTTAAGCATTTGACATATACCGGTCTTGAGTCATGATCTGAATTTCTCCTAGATTCATAATCTGAGCTTCTCTTTGAGCTCTCGCGTGCATGACGATCATCTTCTCTTTGTCGCTTCTGATGATAATCTGTTTCTCAAAAAGAGTAAGCAATCAACTAAAACTTCTATGGTGATATTGAAGACATATCAAACAGTGACATATTCAAATATGAGTGAAAGAACTGGGTTATTTAGCAGTAAAAGAGACACCTCTGCCATGCCGGTAAGAGCCCCCGTGACCATGGCCTCCACCATGTCTACCATCTGCAAAACATTTTTAAGTTTTAAGCAGACAATTAAAGTAGTCCCTTCCCTTTAAGTAGGCTTGCATCAGTATTAATGTTTGTTCAATGCAAAATGATCAGAATGTCTTAAGTTTTTGCTTAACATCCATAAGATCAAGGTTAGGTTAATATTTCTAAGTCTCTAACAAGGGTTGGAATGACTTTCCAGGTTCAAGCCGGTGTACCACTAGCAAGACAGGTAATTGGCCCAAATTCAAGGCAAATCCAAAGCTACCCAGCTCCAATAAACAATGAAAACTAATATGAGACAGAAACAAAGTAATTCCAGCAAACAAGTATTTTGTGGACTAAATTAAATACTCCAAATATTAAAGATCTAACAATGGCTCGCAAAACTTACAATGAGGCGTCATAACTGGTTGGAAAGAACTCAATGAACCAGTACCATAATCTACAAGCTGTCTTTGGGCTTCCAACTCTCTCTGAACTAATTTTCCATAACCTCCTCTGCGTATAACATGTTAAGGAAACTGAAAACTAGTAAAGCATTTGAACATTTCAACAAACAATAAGAATGAGGATTTAACATTTGCTTTATGGGTACTTTAGAACAACGTAATAAATGATGTAGAATACTCCAGAAATATTTACCATAAACAAATTGAAAGGAAAATGGACCAGAGAGGTAGGACTGAAAATAAGAAGCTCTCATTTCATAGGATACTCCAGAAAGATTTACCATAAACCAATTGAAAGGCAAATTAACCAAAGAGGTAGAGGAAAATAACAAGCCCTCACTTCTTAATATGTATATATATATATCATCCTGATTGGTCCATGCCTAAACAATGATGTCAGGGCCTTCTCTTACCAACCTCGAAAAAGTTCACTGACAAATTAGTACCAGTCGCCACCGAAACAGGTCAAATTCTATGCATTGTTAAAACTCAAAACAACCACATCAGACTGAGAAACGAAATTTGTTGACATATAAAAAGGATATCAGGATCATAGTCAGTACGATATTCATCCCGAACCTGCACACAAACAAGAATAAACAAAAAAAAAAATTAAATCAACACAAGGTGGACTTCAGGAAAATAATTGGTGGTAGGCACCATATTTCACCTGCCCGCCGCTTCGACCACGGCCCCATTGCCTTCCATCCAGGAACCCCCAATCAAAATCCACTCGAATAGGACGATCATCAAGAATCGTCCCACTTATATATTTGACAGCATCCTCAGTATCTTCTCTAGAATAAAATCTAACAGACATTTTGAATCATCATCAGCTTTTATTTAAGACCAAGACATAAGGAACTACTTTAAATTACACTGGCATCCATAACCCTACTAAAAAGAGAGCCAACTGATCTAATTTTGCCACAATCACTAATAAATCATGGTTTCAAGAAGGCTAACACTCGATTTATTTTGAAAAAGAAAAGAGAAGAAAGCTCAGCTCAGTCAAAACCTAATTGGAAAGACAAATATGAAGAAAAGAGACATACAAGACAAAACAAAAGCCACAAGGGGTTTTGGAGTTCTTGTCCAAACCCATGATTATCTTTTTAATTTCACCAGCTCGTGAAAAGAGCTCATAAATTTGCTCCTCCGTCGTGTAAAACGACATGTTCCCGACATAAACAGTAGTTGAAGTCAGCAGCGCATGTTCGAATTCTTCCTGTGTCCCTGGAAACCTTCTATCTCGATACGCTGAAAGCTTCGCTTGATCCTAAATAACACCCAAATATATACATATATTTTTTTAAAAAAAATTAATCGCTTAAGAACCCAATGAAATGCTTTTAAAGAAAACAAAGTTCATGCTAAGGCTGAGAATTGAAAGACATTACCTTGAATAGAGAACCCATAAAGCCCTCGAGTCGAGAAGGTGAGTAGCAGAAGAGAACTGATGTCGGGTCTGACTTGGGTCCGGTTCTGTGTCTTATTTACTAATTTACCAGCCTGTTTGGTAAGAGCAAGTTTTGTAACCCCGGCCATAGTGAGATTCTCTACTCCCAGTCGCAACAAAAATATAAACTAATTTTTTTTTTTAAGAAATCACATAATATCAATTTAACCCATATTAAGAATTATATTTACACACATCTAGAGTAAATATTTCATACAGATAATGAACTATTTGTATAAATAGTTGAACATCTGCATCCATCCAATACTTTTTACATTTTAATATGAGAAAAAAATAAGAAAATATTTTACTATAAAAAATACATTATATTAATTGCAAATAAAAAAATATATATTTCATTCGTTTAAGTTACTCCTCAATCATAATTCAGTTTTATCTTTGATTTTTTTTACGGAAATTAATATAATACTTTTTAAAATGTTGTCCAAGTTTAGATTTATTCAAATAATTCTTAGAATTAACAAATTTTGAAGGTAGTGAAGTTTATTCAATTTATAGGGAAAAAAAAATGACCCGCTATATTAATTTTATGTTTAAATTGCCAATTATGTGAAATTTAACAAAATATGAAGAGATAATTATATCAATTATATGATCAAATTAATAATGTTGACTCCGAATTTTAAATCATCTTAAGCCAACGAATTAAATTTGTATCTTTCTGAAAACAACAATTAATGGATTGGGCTAGGATTACTATTAATTATTGCATCATAAGTTTGATGTTTATGTTGTGCTTTTAAAGTTTTAAATTCAATCAAGATTTAAAAAAAAATCACAAGCACGCACAAGATAAATTTATAATAGTTTAATTTTGTATGAGTCTATATCTATTTTACTAAGCCTTTAACTTATTCAAATACATTATTGAATATTGTTTTTTACAAAAAGTATAAGAAGATAGAGTCTCTTATAATATAATTACAAATATGCTATCTTAGGATCTAAAAAGCTATAAGAGAACCTTTGGAAGTTGTTCGTGGAACCTTCAGGGTTGTGACGGAGTCTTAAAGGCTGTAAACCTACTTGGAGAGAATCCCAAAAGATAAGAAAAGGCTAAAAAATGGTCGAGCTAAAAATAAAAAGAAGCCGAAAAAAGGTCACTTTTTTCATTATTTAGCTCCCCTTTTATGAGTCTTGTTGTATTTAGTAATAAAATTCTTTTAGAATTAGGACAAGCTTTCACTTATCTAATTAAGACACATCTTGAAATGATCAAAGTAGAATTTATGTCAAGAATTTAGGGATTCTATAACCTTCAAAGATAAGAGTGGTTTGGGTTCTCGGGCTATTTTAAGGCCTCAGTCTTTGGTAAGTAGTGAATAAGTTATAGAGATTTAGAGAGAATGAAAAACATTGTATTATATTCTAATTGATGAATATTTAAATATATACAGAATTTATAATAAACTATAGAAAAAGATAAATCTAAAAGAAAAATAAACTTATTAGGACTTAAGAAATCAAATATTATTAGGATTTAGACTTATTTAAAAAAGAAAATAAATAAATTTAAATTAAATAATTAAATTAGAACAAGTCAATTTAAACTAAATAACTAAATTAGAATACTGATTTATCTTGACTCTTTTATCATGCCTACAAGATGGAACTCCGAAATGAGAGTTCAATATTATTCTTTAAGAAGAGAAAGTTTACAAGAAGAGTCCAATCTTATTATTGAAGAGTAGAAATTGAGTACGTATAAGAGGTTTGGTGAAGGCTTTGTTTAGTTTGAGCAGGTAATGATGCAGTAGCAATTATGTAGAGAAATGGTGTTATTATAACATCTGTGCTAACTATGATAGAAACTGCTGAGAAAGATTAAAACACTTGTTGTTAGACAGGAGTAGGCAGTTGTTGTTGATTTAATCCATTGTGTAATAAATTATAAAAAAAAATTAATAAACATGATTTTTGTATCATTGTTGACTCTCCTTCAATTAAAGGAGTATTAAAAACAAAAGAACAATCACAGAGGATATATATATATATATATATAAATATGGAAAAAGGAAGTTGAATATTAGTTTAAGTTGTTAAGCCCGAATGATTTTGAAATTAAAAGAAGAAGACGAAGAAAGTAAAAAAAAAAAAATTTGGAGAATTGGATGGAAACCTTTAAATAAAATAGAAATAAAAAACTGTTTAGAAATGGGAGGGGGTTAAGTTTTAAAATAAATTAAAGATAAAAGATCCAGTTGGGAATGAAAAAGAGTTAACTAAACAGAGCAGAAAAATAAAAGACTAGTTTGAGAATAAAATAAAAAAAAGATAGTTTGTAAGAGGTTAATTCTTTCCCAGAATTGAAGTAACCTACGAAAACAGAGAAATAAGGCATGTTTTTTTTTTCCTTTTTTAAAGAATTATTGGTGTTAAGGATGATAAGGGGTTGGTTGGGTTCCTATACATTGTGAAGAATAATTTAATTATTTGTGGCAGCCATAGTTGAAAAGAGGAGGAGAAAAATAATGGCGGACAATGATTATTGTTCATATGCATTATTCACAAGAAGGAAGAAATACATTGATAGAGAAAAATTAAATATGGTGTTAAAAAACTGGGTAGTAGTTAAAATTTAAAAAAAAAGAATAAAAAATTGATTATAAACTTATTTTAGCTGCTATGTAGCAACATTCTCTTAGTTGTGCACATAGCTTCGAATGGGCACTACGTAGTGACTTGATGGAGGCAAAAAAAAAAAAGATTAACCTAGAAGAGGTTCTGATACCATATAGAGATAAAAACAAATATTGCATCATATTCTCAATTATGAATACTTGAATATATATAGAGTTTACAATAAAGTAATAAAAGAAAATATAAATCTAAAAAAAAAAACCTAATAGAACTTAAGAAGTTAAATATTATTAGTATACAAACTTATCTAAAAGGGAAAATAAATTAATTTAAACTAAATAACTAAATTTAAATAAGTCAATTTAAATTATATTAGAATCTTAATTTATATTGATTTCGTATCACAAAATATTTTCTCGCTTGCTTGAGAGAAAAGATAATCGATCTCTTAAAAAGCTTATGTAATCAATTCGACTAATGTTGGTTGTCAAGAAGTGCCTATGACATAAAAAAATGCTTGTTGGTATTAAGAAAATTTAAGATTAAAGGTATAAGAGTATTTTGAGATACCTTTTGTATAATATTTTAAAATTTCAGTGGTGGTGGATTAGAGTTTAAGATATTTACACAGTAGATCTCATCATAGGTTAATCATGACCTTGAATAAGAAGTTTTTAAAAAATTTGAATTTGAGTTTCAAGAGTCATGCTAAACCTTTTGAGAAATTAATTTTTGTTAAAATTTAATAGAGAACAAATAATTTTGTAAAATTTAACAAAATATAAAAGAGGCAATTATATTAGTTCTATTTCAAAATTAATAAATTTCTAAAAGTTAAATTAAGATGGAACGAATTAATTTCCCCATTTTTCTCTCTTTTTTTCTTGAGTAAAAATACCATTTTATTTATTCTTCAGTTTACTTTTAATTTAACAAAACTCTTCCCTTTAATTTCCCCATGTACCCTAATCAAACAAGAATAGCAATCTACGCCTAGAGCAGGCTTTACTACCCAGAAAGCCAAACATTTTACAGGGTTTTAGCCTCTCTTCAAAAGATCAAACAAAACCTCTTAAACACCAATTCATTTCAATCCCCACTTACTTTGCTGATTCTAGCACAAAGCAATGGCCTCATTCGCTGCCACCAGATCAGTTTTCCGGTCAAACCCCGCTCGTAACGCCGCTGTTCGGCTTGCCTCCCACTCCAAAACCAAAGCCACGCGCTCTTCGTTTGGCGTTTCCGCCAAGAAGCCCCTCTCTCTTGGAACTATCAGGTCAGCATCATTACTCATTCATTTATTATACTTTCTTGGTAAAAGTTTTTATTGACGTAGTGTAAGCAAATCAATGAAGGAGCCCTGTTCAAATGAGCTTCTGCGTTGAATCAATGCTGCCGCATCACACGGCCACTGCTTCCGCTTTGATGACTTCTATGCTCTCGATCTCCCGCCGCAGTTACGGCTGGCTTCCAGAAGGTAATGTCACTTCACTCTTTCAATAAATGATTGATTGCTTTAATATGTTCTTTTGATTGCATTATGTTGATGGAATTTTTTACGCGTGTTATGATATATGAGGGTATAAGATTGGATTTTTGAGGCTGATGGGTTTTTGCTAAGATTCAGCATGTTTGTTGTGTATGGTTTTGTGTTGATGGTATAGATAAAAGGTTGTGTTTATGATGACTGATGGGATTTTACTGAGCTTTACATTAATGGAAATGCTTTTGTAGGTTGCCCAAGTCTAACACGTGTGTTTTGCATTCTTGAATTAGGTAGCTAGCATCATTTGTAGGGCCCCTCTTGAATGATGCTTTTTTCTTCCTTCCTCTTAGTTTTCTGGTGAGTTAGTAGTTGTTAATTGTTGGCTTAAATTAAGCCGTAATTGCATTGTTACTGGAAAATCAATCTGCATGCAAGTATATGACAGCTATTTTGATCTGAAAATGATACTTATTACTTGCATGGATGTTTTGCATTTTATTTCCATTTTCATGGATGAAGATGCTAAGCCATCTAGCTGAGTTTGATTGCCTCTGCTCATGTCCTACCTCATCTCTAGTTTGACATTTTCACTCTTAGATTGAAAATAAGTCCATCAGCCATTCTATTTCGCACACATTGTTTTGACAAAACAATTTGTACTCCTGTTCTTCATGTTTGTAGGCCAAGACAAGACTAGATGAAGTTCAAGAAGCAAAGATGGAATAACTTGGATTTGTTTATTTTTCAAGCATTTAAGCTACTAGGGACTGCCATTGTCTAAGTTTGTTTTCAGGATACATTACTAAGTTTGATTCAGTGAGCTTCTTATCAGAAAAAAAGAAAAAGTTTGATTCAGTGAGCTATGAGTATGCTTTTATTTGTTTTTGACAAGAATTTTCTGTTATAATCTGAATTATTTATTGCTATACTAGTGCCTATAACTTGTTTTGAGAACTTCCATTATAAGATAGAAACTCAAAAAAATTGATGTTTTACATTTAGGCTATGTTTGGTAGAGTAGCAGGAAACAGAGGGTAATGGTAGAGGGTAAGAAACTTCATATTTTAAGTATAACTGAATGTTTATAACATTTATGTTATGCTTAATCATGTTGGGCCTTCTCCTTTGAGATAGAAGTTCTGAACTTTTTTCTTTTTTCAAATGAACTGTTATGCATGCATACATATTGATTTGATATTTAGTAAGATTGATTAAGTGTGCATGCAATATGTGGATTTTGTTTGATTGAAATGCATTTGAAATTGGATCTTCGTGAGGGAGCATACTAATAGACTTTATTTAATCAGCTTGCAATGATGTTGTGTGATGAATGTTCAGAGGAATCAAGCCAGTTTTATATACAAGTTCTGCTTCTAACACAGTGATCATTGATAGATTAGAAGTTTTATGAGCTGCAGAAGAGACAAATTGGACTTATTATACTTCGAAATTTAGACCAACTAGTAGACTTTGTCTTTTGTCGAGAAGATATTTCTTCTCTCATTTGGATTGTTCCAAAATATGTAGTTCATGGACATTAAAAGCAAAATTGTATTGCAGATTATGAAATCGAGTTCTCCATTCAATTTTTAATTGAATTTGAGATTATGATGTTTCTAAGAATCTTAGTGCTGTAGTCCGGATCTACTTAGCTAGCAATTATGATACATGATACATATCCAATGGATTTGCAAGGAGTTTTCTTTTTCTCAAAAGTTTCACTTTGAGGAGAAGCACGCCTGTTTCATTAGAACTATTGACTAGGGTGGATCTCTCTTTTACATTTATGTTTATATTTCCTTCAAATAACCAAATTGAGTTCAAGCGTTAAGAAATTAGAATGTTCTATAATGATCTACTGTAGTTGTTCCTCCCTGTAAACCTTCAATGAGTATGATATTGGCGGTGGACTGTAGATAGACAGGGACATACTTTTAATCATTGATGCCATTCTGAAACAATTAGCTTCTAGGTTTCATTCCAGGTATATTTCACCGGCCTTAACATCTTGAGAGAAAACCTTTAAAGTCCCCAAGTGGTAGTAGTTTTGTTGGTGCATTCCAACCCTCTCTTAAACCCTACTGCACTGCACTTATCCTTCTACGGGCTGTGGCTTTCATTTTGCTGTCAAGGCATTGCATTGGAAAAAGAAAATTAAATCAAGTATAGCCAGTTTCATTGTCATTCTTTGGGCTTCTGTTGATTATATGTTTTGTTACGTTCTACTTTATGCGAAACAATGCGTAAGCTTAGACTTTTTACAGCAGCAGGTCTGCATGTTGATTTGATATTCCAGATGACTGACCTGAAAAAAAGAGCATCTTAAACCTAGGTGTGAACAAACTTCATAGTAGTCTTTTTGAGATGATCTCATTTGTTCCTTGTTGGTCAGTTTACTGTCTCTGGTTTCTTTTCCCTCACTTTATGCTACAACCCAGGAGATTGTCTACTTTCTTGGCATTTTCACTTAACCCTAGACATTAGGTCCATGTAATGACATCTCAATCCATATAATAGGTAAATAATGCCTCTTTCTCTTCTAAGTTGCAACTTCACTCTTAATTATTTCTAATTGTGTCTTTTGTTTCTTTAGGGCTGTAATATCTAGTCACGGGCCTTGCAGTCGGGAGGACTATACTGATGTTTGCCAAATTCAGTGTATTACATGTATTGGCTTATTGAATTTTTTCTTTTCCTGTCGAAATGGAATCAGGTGCAGATGTGACCAATTAGTTGAATCTTGAAGCTTATTGGTGTTATTTCAGCCTTGATTTATTACCCAAAGAATAAGGTTGTCCCTCGTTCTGCTTCTCAAAGTGATTTTACAGGATATTGTTGCCAAATAAAGTCTCAGCCTAGTTAGTTGCCTTTTCAATAAGAAACAGCCCTAACATATCTTTACAAGCACTGATGTGCTATCCTATGTTTCAATAGTGAGCTCAGAAATTCTAACGTTTGAGATGAACCTTTTTAGCCTTGTTGCCTATTGAGAGTGTATTCATCTATCTTCTAGACTTTGAAGCTTGCATTACGGCACATGGACGTATGTTTGTCTTAACCCGAACTTCATTTTATGAATTCAACTGAATAATTTGACTTCATTTTATAAATTCAACTGAATAATTATAAATTAAAAAAAAGGATGTTTGATAGAAACAGTCTCTCTTCTCTAGGTTTGTTTACCAACAGTTGGGGGCAAAGTTTCCTGTTCCTTCGTGCTACTTTGATTCAGTTGAGGTGAAATGGGATCAATGTTAAAAATTCTTGTTACTGCAAGTTCAAATTGTTGGGAGTGATCTCAATGATTTTCAATAGCAACATCAAATTTTCTCAAATGGGTTTAATTTGACAACAGAGAAACGGAGCTCTGGAATGTAAATGTAATTTAGCCTTTTGGATAAAGATGCACCCCAATTTACGTTGTTTAAGTTGGATATAATTGGTAACATGCAAGAAAGCAAACTCATGGACTTCAAGTATGTGCTGAGATTAATCACGTTTTTGATAATTTAAACTGTCTCCAAAATCCGAACAGATGAGAAATTTACCACCCCGGTGCAAAGTCCAATAAAGACGTGAAAAGTATTCAAATGGACAATACAGAGACCTTAGTCATTGTCAAAGACTTGCAGTAGACATAGTAGCTTTGGGTGGGCAAAAGTCTCGTCCCTCCGAAATTAAGGTGGGTAAAATTTTATACCTAAAATTTTTGGGATGGGATGAGAGAGATGGAAGGTTGGGATATGTTTGGGATGAAAAATGAGGAAATTAAATATTTCGGTTTCGTTTTGAATATTTTTCATCCTAAATTTAAGTCTTGTCTTAGACTTGAAATTTTTTTATTTGAAAATTAAAAAAAATTAAAGACTGAATTTTATTAATTAATCAATAAATTATAAATTAATTTAATGTATTTTTTTAATAAAATTATAAGTTAATTAATAAATTATAATTTTTTTTAATTTAAACATTTCATCTTAATTTGTATTCATGACTTTATTTAAATAAATTGATATTAAAGATTAATTAAACTATCAATATTAAAGTAGATTTGAAATTACAACATTTAATGTATTTGAGATTGAAATTAGCTTTAGAATTATAACATTTAACATAATTGAAATTAAAACTGAATTTGGATTATAACATTTAACAAAATTGAAATTAGAATTGCAATTGAAACTATTAAATTATAACATATAACGTAGTTGAAATTAAAATTAGATTTGGATTATAACATTTAGCGTAATTGAAATTAGAATTATAATTAGAATTATAATATTTAATATAATTGAAATTGAAATTGGATTTGTAATTTAGAATTATAATATTTAACATAATTAAAATTGAAATTGAAATTGAATTATAACATTTAATGTTGTTGAAATTAAAATTGAAATCAGAATTATAATATTTAACATAATTAAAATTAAAATTAGATTTGAATTATAATATTTAGCATAATTGAAATTAAAATTGAAATCGAAATTATAATATTTAAGGTAATTGAAATTAGAATTAGATTTGAAATTATAACATTTAACGTATTTAAAGTTAAATTTAGAACTATAATATTTAACATAATTGAAATTGAAATTGAATTTGCGATTTGGAATTATAACATTTAAAGTAATTAAAATTAGAATTAAAATTATAATTATAATATTTAACGTAGTTGAAATTAAAATTGGAATAAGAATTATAACATTACCATAAGTGGAATTAAAATTGAAATCAAAATTATAACATTTAACGTAATTAAAATTATAATTGAATTTATCGAATTGAAATTATAATATTTAAGTTTAACGTAGTCGAAATTAGAATTAATTAGAATTATAATATTTAACGTAGTTAAAATTAAAATTAGAATCGGAATTATAATATTTAACGTAATTGAAATAGAAATTATAATATTAACGTAAATAGAATTAAAATTGAAATCAGAATTATAACACTTAATATAATTAAAATTAAAATCGAAATTATAACATTTAGCGTAATAATATTGAAATTAAAATTAGAATTCTAACATTTAACCTAGTTGAAATTAAATTTGGAATAGAAATTATAATATTAAGTAAGTGAAATTAAAATTGTAATAAAAATTATAATATTAACGTAAATAAAATAAAATTGAAATTGAAATTGAAATCATAACATTTAACATAATTGAAATTGAAATAAAAATTATAACATTTTACGTAATTGAAATCAAAATTATACCATAGGAATCGAAATTATAATACTTAACATAATTGAAATTGAAATTGTCGATTTTGAATTAGAATATTTAAGTTTAATGTAATAGAAATTAGAATTGGAATCAAAATTAAAATATTTAATGTAGTTGAAATTAAAATTAGAATTAGAATTATAACATTTAACATAGTTGAAATTAAAATTATAACATTAAAGTAAGTAGAATTAAAATTAGAATCAAAATTATAACATTAATGTAATTAAAATTAAAATGATAATATTTAACGTATTTGAACTAAAAATAAGAAATCAATAATAAAAATTATTAAAGTCTAAAAAAATTTCAAAACTAAATGTTTAGACTAAAAATACAAATTTAGAACAATTAGAAACAGGAGCCATAAATATACCCAAGATTTTGATGTTAAAAATATAAAACTGAATCAATTAGGGACTCTCAAATTTGTCCCGTGTCTCGACCCGCCCCCCAAAAATTTGTCTTAGTCGAGATAAATTTCAACTCCTAACGAGACACATGATTAAATGGGTCCTATCACAAGCCCATTCTATTCCCAAATTGCTTACCCCTTGGGTTTGTTACAATCCTATAAATGAATTCAACCTCGATTCTTGCATTATGCCCATCCCATCCCGCTCTGGAACAAAGGTGGCAGAATTTTCTACTGGATTGGGGTTGCATGGGAATTTGTTTCAAATAAAGAATAATTTAAATTGTATTTTAAGTATTTTTGAGAATGGAGTGAGTTTGGGTATGATAAGTTAAGCTCGGATTAAATTCGAGTTAGATTTAGGGATAAATTAATTTTTTCAAACTCATTTTAAATATTCGATTTAAAAATAAAATTAAAAAAAAATTTATTATAAAAAAAATTACTTATTTATATCAAAGTTAACCATGTGCTAAATTTAAAAATATAAAATTTACTTAAATTATATTTTTAAAAATTTTGTTCCTATTCATATTTTTTTATATTTATTTATTTTAATTAAATTTAATATTACACACTTACTTTGAACTCATTTGCTAAAAACAAAATGAAGAAGAATAAATAAAAAAAGTAAATAATTTTATTATCACTATTAATTTATTAGTCATCATTCATCTAATTCAAAATTTCTTTTACTTTGTGTTATAATTTTACAAAAATTTTTACTAAAACCTTAATACTTAAATTACAAATGAAATATAATGATTTAAATACCAAAATTTAATAAAAACTACTAATTTTTGTAATTTATAAATTTTAATTCATATTATTAATTTTAAAAATTAATAATTAAAAATTTAATGTAATTTATATTTTCATGTAATGTTTACAATTTATTTTTAATATATTATAATTGTACAAAATAAAATACTATTTCAAAAAATTAAATCGATATAAATAAAAAAATATTTAAAAAATTAAACAAAAATCAAATATGTAATACACATAGAAATCCCTATGCCTATTTGACAATCTCCAACTTGAATTATATATATTAAGTATAGTATGAGTATGAAAATTCTCACACTATTCATGTACAAGAATAAAAATTGTAATCCCCACGCAACCCTCCCTATTGCCACCCCTACTTTGGAACCATCAAAGGTGAGTTTACCTTCAATCTTATTATTAAAACTTTTGACACTCTTAAGAACTAAATTCACTAAAACCAGTTTATATTCAATCTCTATTAGAACATTATATCTTTGGGATAGGCGCATCAAACAGGAGAAACACATAGCATCATCCAAATGACAGTACCAAAATGAAAGGAGAACATGATTCCAACCACCTTGAATATGCCCTAGCAATTAAAAGATAGCATTAACCGATCCACTTCAAACCCAATCAAATAGTTAAGTACTTGCGTCTATCACATAAATATGACAGCTGAAAACATATTAGCAAGATCTTTGCACCACATTCATAAAAACTGGATTCCAGTTAACGGTTTTGACGGGGCAACAAGAATCAAACCCCCAGAAACGCTAACCTACAAATATTCACTTCCAAATCATACCAATTACTCGACATTAACTAGCTCATACTCAACTAAAGAAAGATTGTTATTCTCTTTTACAGCAAAGTTAGCTGGTTCAGTGACTTCAATGCGTCCCCATTTGTCAACCGCAAGCCTCATTGACCCCTTGAACATGTCAATCTTGGCATTTCGGAGAATCACGGTGGTACCGGGAGCCATGATGTCAACTGCAGTAAAATAAAGCTATGAAGATGATAACATAGACATAACAACAAGCTAAAACACATGAAAGCACAGTCAAAGCATCTTTACTGTGATAAGAACAACAGAACACTTGACTCTTCATGAGTTCCCATTTCCCAAGGTGGGTGCAGAACATATTCCAATTACCTGGCGGCTAGAAGTAAGGGAGTCCAAACTCCACAAGATAAATCAATTCAAAAAAATAAGTAAATAAAAGAAGAGCTGATGACAAAACCCCGTTTCCCCTGTATGATGAATACATTATTTTGAAAAAAACAAACCCTGTTTCCCCTGTATGATAAATATATTATTTGAATCAAACATACATATTAACACTATTTAATACCCCAAACTACTCATCCTCACCGGTGAATGCGCATCAGGTTCTAATACATTGATACATGAATTGACAAAAATTAATATTATCTTTTAACAATCCTATCACTCCCAGCATCCCAATATAGCATTAGCATTTTAAATCATAATGTTAATAACCAAAATAAGACTACCATTTACCACTCTTTGCAGTTGTCTACTAAAGATTTTAAACTCTCGAGTTTCTTCTTCTGTTAGCAATCAAATTTATCATTAAGCTCTCAAATCCCACACATAATACAAGGAGAAAAAAAAGAAAAAAGCAAACCTTTTAAAGCCCTAAATTTAAATATAAACAAAAAGGCGTCAACGAAAGCGTAGATTTTTTTTTTTAACCTTGATCATTGCGGGCCGTGAAGTAGATGCTACCAGTCTCGTCGCCGACAAGGCACTCGGCGATGCGAGGTGGACGAGATGGCTGAGAGAGGGAAGAGAATGACCCGGCGCCACGTGGCCTGTTGACCTGCACGGGCTGTGACGAGACGACCTTGACGGTCAGCGTGTGGCCGCCGGTGCCGGGCTTCAGTTGATCGACCTTAATGAAGACTGGCTTCCTCTTGGCCGTCTCGCCCGCTGCTGTCGCCATCTAGAACAGAAACCCTAATTCGAGGTTTTTAGGTTTTGTGAAACAAAGGAAATGAGAACTGAAGGGACAGCGAGGGGGCACCCAGTTGTTGAGAGAAAGAGAGAGAGAGAGAGAGAGGTAGTTAGGGTTTTTGTATTCTTTTCTTATGTGGTAAAGGGTTTCTTTGATTTGGGGAAGGGTCAATGAACATTGAGCACGTTTCACTTCTTCATTGGATATATTTGTTTTCATTGCCTTGGGCAATGCATTCTTATATATATATATATATTGTAAATTTAATATTTAATATTTATTAAAGGATTGATTAACCATAATTTGGTTCATAATCCTAGTTTAAAATATAATAATTTCAATAAAATCTAAAATTACTACTTTTTGTTTTTAATATTAAATTAGTGCATCCAAAAATTATTTTTGAGAACTCTTAAAAGTAAAAATCTTTTTTCTAAAGAATTATCTTTTATTTTTTTAAAAGAAAAAAAATTCTACCAAATTGAAAATTTATTTAATTATGGTTTTAAATCGTGACAGAAATAAAATAAGACCTTGTACTTGGCTAGTATTTATAAACATGGAATGGATAATAGAAGAAGGGATAATAAGAATGGCTATAAATACTTTTCCATCTGGAAAAGTTACAATCACTTTCAATGTTATCCAGATTTCACAATGTACATTTTAATGCACTTTTCATGTAATTGTAAATTTTACGATAACTGGGATCAAATTGTAAATTTTAAGCTAATAGAAGAAGGGATAATAAGAATATGGCTATATATATTTCCATCTGGAAAACGTTACAAACATACTATTTATAGCCATTTTAATGCACTTTTCATGTAATTGTAAATTTTAAGATAACTGGGATCAAATTGTAAATTTTAAGCTAATAGAAGAAGGGATGATAAGAATGGCTATATATAGTTTTCCATCTGGAAAAGTTACAAACATACTGGCATCAATCACTTTCAATGTTATCCAGATTTCACAATCTACATTTTAATGCACTTTTCATGTAATTGTAAATTTTAAGATAACTGGGATCAAATTGACCATTTAGTGTTAGCTTTTGTTGAATATAATGCCCTCTCTCATCTGTCTGATTGATGTTAGAAGTGCATTGAACTAATCTGCTACTTCTGCCACCACCAATGCCCGCTGTGGCTGCACCTCTTTTTCCCCTTCTGCTGCTTCTTCTACTTCTGGTTTCGGCACTAGATGTTCCCGGCAGCACCGGAGTATTACCAATGAGATAAATGCTGCAAAGAAAATCACATCCAACACATAGACTTGAAAATCTGGATAAAGAGTTATAGTGCTATGGATAAAGAGGTTTTAATTGAAAGCCATTTACAGAATGATACAGGTTATACCTGAAAGTTATTAAAAGCAGAGAAATTTATACTTCAGAGGTCTTTTGCCGTTCTTCAACTATAATTGAAGTTGTACTTCTAAATTGCTTAGTTTACAGCATAATGTGACTTGTGAAGTTCAAAATGACTGGTAAATTCCTTACTTTAGAAGTTGTACTTCTAAAGTTTCAGGGACCTAGGACAAAAATGTTATATGTATTGATTAATCATTAGGCAGCAAATTATGGGAGGATTGTTACTCCGAAAGCTCAGAAATTATAGGACTTGGTTCTAATAAAGTGTGCCTCTAAATTTCTTCAACTATAATTGAAGTTGTACTTCTAAATTGCTTAGTTTACAGCATAATGTGACTTGTGAAGTTCAAAATGACTGGTAAATTCCTTACTTTAGAAGTTGTACTTCTAAAGTTTCAGGGACCTAGGACAAAAATGTTATATGTATTGATTAATCATTAGGCAGCAAATTATGGGAGGATTGTTACTCCGAAAGCTCAGAAATTATAGGACTTGGTTCTAATAAAGTGTGCCTCTAAATTTCTTTCCCCTGACTTCCATATTCTCATAAGAATGCAATCCACACATAAATTCTGTAGATAATCAAAAGTATGGATTAAAGGGTTTGTGATATCTTCTGAATATTACCTGTGAAAATTCGGGTTTTTACAGTAGACAGATTCCAGAAAGCCATGACTGCTGATGCTGCCACAATTTTTTTGTGAGAACAAGCACCCCATGCTTCCATCAACCAGTATTTCACATTCTCAACTGCAATAACAGAAATTCACTTCCATCAATGAAGTACAAACAGAGGGATGAACCAACCACATTTCAAGTACATGGCTGAGTTCTGAATTAACCTTTCTGGTTTATCTGATCCGAATAGCAAGAGTACAGTTTTGGGAGAGTGAAGCTGATGAAAAACCCTGTAGATATTCATGTAATCACCAAAATGCTTGTATCATGAACTAAAAAAGAGACAAGATTCTTGTAAGTAACAGCAAGATGCTTATGAACATTGTTGTTATCATTTCATACCAATTGCACAGAGCCTCCACATTGTTATAAGATGGCCATACTCAGCTCCTAGAAGCAAAAATGGAACTACCTGGACCACAAGCATGACAAAGTTGATATAAGAAGCAGATCCTAAACAGTGAAATTCTTTGGAGACAAGAAGAAAGGAATATTTGTTGTTACTTTGAGGGTCATGGATGCCTCTCCTGAGAAAAGCTCTCTTGTCTTAGAAATTGCAAGGTTTGTAGCTGGAAGTATTAGTCTGCCAAGTCTCAAAATGTCCTCTTCTTTCAGCTTAAGCTCACGCCTTGTTGCACCATTATTCCTGTAAATTTACCAATACCAAAACTCAGAACGGAAAGAGAGAAAATACAGAACCATATGAGTAAACAAATCGGATATGTACCTTTGCAAGATTGAATTCGAGAAGAATGACGCACCCAAGAATAGAAACCCAAGTTGGGAAATAACCGAAAAGATACTTAAAACATGAAATTAAGAACATTTAGATGTCTTAATAATAACCGTAAAGAAAATGAAAATAAAAGAAAATAGAGAGAGCAAGAGATACAAACCCAAAGTTGACTCCTTTGGCAAAGCTAGAAGACAAGAAACATAAACACCCTAAACCAAACCAAAGGCTGGACTTTGCAACATCTCTCCACATAACCAAATCAGCAAGCACCTGGCCGATTCGATCAAGATTCCCTTCACCTCCATCATCCATTTCTATACTCGCCGAATCACCGTCAAACCAATCACAAATCAATACACAATCCAAAAAATAATAATAAAAAGTAGAGACATAATCAAACCAACTAACAAACAAAGAATTATCAAACGCATACTTAGAGACAAACTCGGAGAAGGAACACAAGGGACCAAGCTAAGTTTCTCTTTCTTTGACCGCACGCTATGCCTTCTTCTCCTTGGCTTTCCAACATCATCCATTAAAACAATATCCCTTTCTTCTCTTATTTCTATCTCTGTTCTTCTCCTTGACCTTCTATTATTCCTCGGCGAGGCACATGCTAAACTACCCATTTGAGATCCTCTTGATTTGCATCGTCTACGAGAACCAGCTGGCTCTAAACCCACCTCATCGGCCAATTCAAGACGATCAGCTAAACGAGTTCTTGATTTTCTCAATGGAGAAGGTGATAGTAACAGCAATTCTTGAAGTGGAAGAGAAGGTGACAATGGTGGAGGTTTTTTTGGAGAGGGAGATACGAGGTCTAGAGATAGATGCAAAGGTTCTTCGGAGTTCATTCTGGCAAGGCGTGAGGCTGATTTCGTTTGAGAGCTACGGTTTGAGTCCATTGATTTGAGTTGATTTTGGACAAATTTTTGAAAGGATTATTCGGTTCTTTGAAATGGGGGTTGGATTTGTGAAACTTTTTTGTGGGTTCTGAAGGAATTGAGAGAGGGAATTTAGAGGTTTGATAAGAAATGGAAGGAGCCGTTGGAGAGAGTAAAAGGGTTATTTTGTTTCTTTATGATGTTTGAATTTTTTTGACGGCATGGACAGTGGGACACGTCAGCTCTAACGGTAAGAAAACGAAGGGGCGTTTGGTTTGGTACCGTTTGTTGGGCTTTATTAGTGGTTCCATTTTGTTCATCACCTCGGAACTTGAATTGTGTTATGGGCAAATTCTTGGATGCTTTATCAAAGTACGAACATTGAACGAAGTTTTTACTTTTCAAAGGAGAGTTAGCACTGTAATTGTGATAAAGAGAAGTATAATTGCTTTTATTTTTTATTTTAATAAAGGTCCTAAGTTTAACTTTCTCTTCCTTTATGTTTAACTTAAAAAAAAAATGTTAAAAATTAATGTAGTGTTTTTATGCACTCGATATCATAGTCTTGTGGTTGGGGACTAATAATGTACTTTTTCAATCAAGGTTCGAGTTTTGGTTAGAATAAGTTATCTCGTTATAATTTATGAGAGTTTTGTTCTCTTCTTTTTAAGAGTGAATGTTGATGTTGCGTTAATATTTAATATAATGTATTGTCTAACTGAATGATTTAAAAAAATTATATTTAAAATTGGAGAATTTGTTAGAAATGGTTTATTATTTTAAATAATTTTTTTAATCATAAATTAGTTGGTTAATTTTTATTAGCCAAATCAATGCAATATGAATATAATTGCCCTCGGTGATAAATATAATGATAAATAAAATATTTGAAAAAAAATATAAAATCAACTAAAATTCTTGTAAATTAATCTAAAAAATACGCTCCAATATTCAAAATAACTATATTTCAAGTTTTAAATTGTAAAAAAAAAAGGGTAAGTCAATTTTTTTTTATTAATGTATAGTGTTTACTTATGGTATATATAAGTCAAAATATCTATGAATTTTTTTTTTTGAAATTATGCTAATTTTATAAATATATTAGCAATGAAATATAATCATAGTGCAATATGGTGAAGTTTTGAAAAGAAATAACGGGAATAGGATAGAAAATCTAGAGTGTTTGAAAATTTGAATTCAATTTGAAAAATCCAAATTTGATGAAAGATTCATAGGTCTTTCTTGTGTACGCGAAAGGCCACATGAATCAATTCATATGGCAATGGGCTTATGCGCACCCTTTTGCGTGACACGCCTAATTGTCACACGTCTTCCATAACTTTTACTTTGAGAGTTTTGCACGTTTTACATGAGTTGTGTTTTCTTTCAATTTAAATAATTTTATAATATATTTTTTCTTATTTTAGGTGCCATGAAATATAAATCACTCATTATATGTTTCATGAGAAGGAAGGAGAGCTCTAATGATAGTGATGAGAGATATATTAGGTATAGTAACTTTGGTATTTTAGTTTTGAAGTTTTTCAAATAATGTGTGTCATGTAATTGGAGTTGATAATGTAGAGTACAAGATGATTCTAAAATTTTCAATTGATACAACGAGATTTAAGTTAAAACCAATTGAGATTAAAAAGGATAATGATATCCAATTCTTCTTGGGGATGAATAGAAGATCATTATGTCATCTATATGTTACAATGGATCATAGAGCTCTTATATGTAAAAAAGATGCACAAACGCCCATTCAGAATCAACTATCTTATCATAATCACTTCATGTCAGCAAGCGGTAGCAACTAAATGAGTTATACAACCTTAACAATACTAAGTCTCAAGATCTATAAAAGATGGTTTTGAGGTAAAATGTAATTATGAGAGATGCAAATAGCGATTATATGCGGTGTTGATGGATGCAAGGAAGTATTTCATTGTGCACAGAATTGATGTAGATCATACATGTTAGTTAGACTGGTTGCGCGATAATCACCAGCAAGCTAAGAGTCGAATTATTGAAAAAGTCATAAAAAAATAAGTTTTCATCAATCAATCAACTTTACAAACCGTAGAAGATCCAAGTAAACATACTTGAAGAGTTTAGTGTGGAGATAACATATTCTACTGCTTAGTGAGCTAATGAGCATACATGCAGGTTGACACAAAGTATTTCAAGTGGTTCATTTAGATTACTTCTTCCATACTGCTATGTGTTGGAATAAAAGAACTCGAGTACGATTACTTGATTAAAAATTGTTGACTACAATCACTTTAAGTATTTCTTTGTAGTGCTTGGATCATGCATTAGAGGTTTTTACCATCTATTTAATTAATTATTGTAGTTGATGGAATATTTTTGAAAGGTGCATACCTAGGTATAATGTTTGTAGCCATTTACAAAGATGAAAACAATCAAATTTTTTCACTGGCTTAGGAGATTTCTAATTCTGAAAATGATGATTCTTGGGCATGGTTTATGGCCAAACTCTGAGAAGTCATGATCTTATGGATCTTGTATTTATATCCTATCAACACTTTAGTATTGAGGAAGCCATTCAAGAGGTGTTTTCTAATGCCTATCATGCGGTATATATTTATCACTTGAAAAATAATTTAGTCACAAGATATAAAATACCATTAGAGAAGAAAAGAAAAGGAGATACTTGACTTCTTATTTTGTTGTTGTGAAGGCATATCTCTTTTTTGACTTTTAAGAGAAAATTAAGAAGATGCAGGAGATGAAAGTTAAGGCAACAAGATACTCGGAGAAGGAGGTTGCTTTCCCCTATAATGCCAAGTATGGTTGCAAGGAAACAATGAGTTGCAATAAGAAATATTTTAATATATAAAAGATTAACTTTTACATTTGGGTTGAAAGACAACCTAGTCAAATATCCAAATCATCCACAACTCTATGATCATCTTTTGTTTGAGAGACAACTCAGTTAAAATAAGTATGGTTACAAGAAATTAATGAATTACAACAAGAAATATGATCATGAATATAATTGCCATCATGCATCATATATGTTCAACCTTGTGGGCATAGAATATCAATTAATTGTATTACAATATCTTAGAAGTGACGTAACTTCTACTATATTGCTTAAAGTCGCTTCTAGTCCTACCTAATTTGTTTGGTTTTTATAGATAGCTGAACCTAGACATCAGCGTACAATAGCAAAAAGAAGTTCATGTAATTACTTGATGCAGTTGTTAACATTATCAGATGCGAAATTTTTCTATACTTGGAAATTATACTTCTTGTAAAACAAACAAAAAAATTAAATAAGTAAATTATATAAATTAAAATAAACAAAATATATTAAAAAATTAAAATTAAATAAATTAAAACAAACGTACATATTAATTAAAACAAATTAAAACAAGCACACATATTAAATAATTAAAATTAAATAAATTATCATTTCAATATTATTGGATACTAATTAATTGTTTTTAACATTTAATCAATTAAGTAAATAAATTATTAATTCATTTTTATTTGTTTAAATAAAAATTGATATTAAATTAAAATATGGATATGTTTGATATGTCTATTAAAATTAAATTAATAAGTAAAAATAATAATTAAAATTTTAAAAAGTAAGAAAATGGGTGCCATGTGGCACATATACATGGCGCGCATAGTGGGCGACCTGCGCTTGCACCATGGGTGCTCCACATGCCAAGCGGTGCCTATGTGACAAGATGCCCACTAGGTGGTGCACGAAACATTTCGCACAAGTGTTTTGAGTTTGAATACAACTATTGGTTGCCGTGTCAGTCGTCTTGTGCATTCAGTTTTTATATTTTCAAGGTTATTTTTGGCTAGATGTTCACCATTTTTTCATATTTTCGATGCATTTTTCAAACAATCTACTCATATTTTACCTATTTCACTGACATCTGCTCTTTTTTAATATAAACTATCAATTTTATCTTAAACTTTTAAAAACCTTACCAAGTGTTGATCATTTTTCGAATATGAAGTAAGCGATAGGATGAGCAAAGTCTGCTCTGTACAATGTCACCTTCAAAATTGCTAATTTACTCAACATTGATTTCAGAGAGTTTTATATAGAGAGAGTGCATTCATTTTTTAGAGAGTGTGGGTGAATAGGTGAGGACCAAAGACATGCATTCTTAACTGTACTTTTCAAGTACTTGTTCCTATTGACTTGCTTAAACTATTTGATGGGGCAAACCATGTAATAGAGGCAGAATCCTTGGTGGCATAGTAGTGGGATGTGTGAAAACTTTTTCAAACTCATTGTTTTATTATTGTGTGTAATTTTGGATGAGCTTTTGTGACTAGAATCACCATTATGTCTAGGCAATCCTCATGTATAAGATGTGAGAATAAACTATTTTCAATATACATTTCCAACATTCTTCATTGATGGCTATAGGAAAAAATAAAGTTACTTGATATTTTTCAATATGTATTTCTTTTGTCTTCATAGTTTAGTTTAGGGTTCATGCGCTTTGGACATCTTCCTAGAAGAAGATCCAAACAACTTCTAGAGAATTTCATTTATTAGGAACAGTTTTGCACATGTATTATTTTATTAATATTTTTTTTATTGTGTTTTGTTTTATTTTTATTTTTTACTTTTATCAAAGGAAATCAATCTATACACACTTTAAAACTATGCAATAAAGTTACTTTGTATTAGCTATGCTTTAAAAGAATAATGAGTAACTAACATCATAAGGAAAGCAAAAAAGAGAAACATAATATTTTCTCTCACTTTTCATTTTGTTAAAAGTGTGTTGCATTACATTCATTATTGGTACTCACTTTTAGGTAGGTATTATTTTGCTTCAATAATGACCAACACTGTGGTTAATTGTGGCTTAAGAACACAACCTTTATGACTTTTATAATTAAATGGTTCTGTGACTTTTAATCTATACTTGTACAAGTGGGTGGGCCGGTAAATGTTGTCATTAATGTTAGACTTACTGATGTATTATCAATTAATGATCATTTTTGCAGCCTATATTTATTGTGTTCTTGTTGTGTGTATATTAAAGTAATGTTGAACCTTCTTTACATATACTGCATTCTAATCACATTTTTCTAACTTAAACTATATGTGTTTAAGGATGAAAGGGAGAAAAGGAAAAGAGAAAGTTATCAAATCAAAAATAAGTTCTTTTAAGCATTGTGAGCTGCCAAACCTAGAAAATCAAACAATTAGAGGTCTGACAAAGAATACAAGTCAAATAAAAAATGATGGCAAAAAAATTTACAGTCAAATATAGCAGGGGAGGTTTTTCAAAGGGTAAAGAGGCACCAAAACTCGCCAATGCAATTGGTATTTTGGTGAAGAAACTAAAGGAAATTCTTTAAAAATTTATGCAGGGACTACACATTGAATTTTTTTTTTTTTTTTTCTTAGTCATAACTGATGGAATTTATTTTTATTAAGTACACTTTATTTTCTTTGCAGAGAAACTTTGATGTTGATCGTCGTAGTAAGAAGTAAGTATTCTAAACCATGACAACGACTTCGAGATAATTTTGATATCATTTAATAGCTAATTACATCATGCTAAACAAGAATGATTCTGATGTGTTGAGAAAACCCCTTATCGATTACCATTGGATCAAGCAAAAATATTGGGATACCTTTGTTAAGAAAAGAACATTAAAAGACTTCCAGATATATCACTATGCCTTTAAATAATGCAAATTATGGTACAAAATATTTCATTCAAAAGACTAATTAATTTATTATATTTTACAGCTAATAAGGGCATCTTCACAAGAGAGGAGGAAATGTGATAAGTACAATCACTGTTTGGGTTGAAAAGAACCATTACGCCTAATTAAGGAGATGCAATATTTAATAGTTTCCTCTTTGTTATATAACTTATTAGTTCTTTATTTGTTAATTATTCTTAAAATTTATTATATAATTTTTTTTTTACTATGTCTTAAACAATTGTCAATTCACAAGTTAACATAATTAAACAAGATACCATGATAATATTTATGTTTCTCTATTGCATTCAAATTAAGGAGACCGACTTATCAAAAATGGAGATTGACAGGAGCTTGGTGTTGAAATAAGCTTGAAGAAATAAAAAAGAAGAAGATAAGACTCTAATATTCTGGAAGTTATATAGAGGATAGTAATGTTTATCTTTTTGAAACTTAAATTCAAATTTTGTAAAAATTCATTAATTATATAGTATATACTATTATAAATGTAAGTTTACAATGTCTTTTTTCATTCTTCTTCAGGACTTTCTTGAAAATGAAGTAAGAAAGTTTTTTGTCATACTTGAAGGCACCAATAAAATACTCTCTCAATCACTAGAAAGATGTCCCTACACAGGACATATGCAAGTGTCAAAAAGTTTATTACAACGAGTGTATATTTTTATTGTCCACCGGTAATGAATTATTGAAGAGGAAAGAGAGCAATTCGAGAAAAGCTTTGTTGAAGTTAATGCCAAGCTTGACTATGCGGCAGAGAATTTGAATAAGAGCAGTAGAGGATATGAGGTTGCTAGTTCAAATACTCTACAACCAAGTAAGAAGAAAGTTGAAAAGAGAATGGTAATGGTGATTGTGTGCAAGAGCACATAGTTGACTATGATGTAAATTATTATACTTAATTGTTATGTTTAAAATGACTGATATGTTTTTCTTTTATAATTAAATGGTGTAGATTGATGAAACTATTAATATATGATAGGTTGGTGTAGGCTATGTCTCATAAAAATAGACTTTCTTTAAAGGAGAGTTATAAAACTATTAGGACTAAGCTTTCTTAGCCTTTACTATCTCACATCTAAAAGGGTTTTATCTCTCTTAACTTCAACTCTTTCATGTTGCATTTACGTTAGAATAGACTTCCTACTGATGACATTCTTTACAATTGTGGGATTAACATTGTCTCAACTTGCCTTATTTGTGAGGTTTTTTCTTCCACAGATAGTGTTGATCATCTTTTTGCAGGTTGTTCAGTGGCCAAAGGTTGCTAGGAATGGTTAGCCTTTAAATTCTGCACGACTATTTCAAATTCTGATTTTTTTTGTTTTATGTAAAGATTAACAAACAAGAATTTCAGCTCGTGATTATATAATTTATGTCTTCTCCCTGTAATTTATTTGCTTTATTTCATTTGGAAGGAGCGGAATAGGCTATGCTTTGAAGATATTCCATTCTCCAAGCTTCACATTCAGGTGGATTTTTTTTAGTGTATTTGGGGGTGTTTGTTAAGTTATGCCCTGTTTTTTCTTTTCTCCAGTCCAGATCAAGATACAATGTCTTCTTTGTGTCTTTTTTTTGCATTTAGGTGAGCCCATCAGATCCTTGTGCTTTATTGGTCTCTACCGCTTGTTGGTTGAGTTATGACCAACTCAGATGATTTGTCTAAAAGAAACCTAGATCTAGCATCTTGTGGTGGTGTATTCTAAAATTTTACTAGGGATTTCTTTAGGGGTATCTGTTGTCATCTCGAAGTTCATATTGCTTACTTTCCAAAAAATTATGGCAGTCATTTATGTCATTGAAATTACTTTTGCTTAAGGATGGCATTATTTGATTTTGATATGCGACTCTATACTTGTCATTCACCTTCTGGCTAATAGTTCTTTATCTCTTTCGTGGCAACTTTAAGCTCGATCTCTCATTATGGAAACATTGTTATTACTTGGTGGCTAATATTTTTTTTTATCTCTATACTTGTGATTCACCTTTTGGCTAATAGGTCTTTAATTGTTTTCTTTTTGTTATGAACCAATCTTTGTTGATGATATAGCCACTAAACCTTAATTCCACACAATTCCATTTTAGTTCAGGTTTTTAACCTAATAATTGTACATATGAACTCTAAATTTATAGAGTTGATTGGTAACAAGATAGGGGAATTCATTGAGGTTGATATGGATGGTATGGGTTCATGCACTGAAATTTGTTTACGTATAAGAGTGCTATTGGATTTTTGTAAACCGCTTCGGAAAGGGTTATTGCTAATATTTGGAAACATAAAGAAGCTACATTAGGTTGATTTCAGGTATAAAAATCTATTAATTTCTGTTTACTATGTAGCATGTTTAATCACACAATCAATGAGTGTTTGGAGGAATATCCAGTGGTTTTAAAGAAACCAGAGACCTATCATTTGTCGGATACGATGCATGCATCCATTATCAATCGACCATCTTTTCAAACTAAGTAGAAGGTGGGCAAAAATAATTTGATAAGGTCAACACAACCAAATCAATTTATTCATTCGGGTTTAGGAGATGGTCTTAGAGGTAATGGTGGGGGTGGTTTCTAGGTTTTCGATCCTTGACGGTTACTCATCGAGAGAGTGCTTTCGATACTGAGGATCTTTTAGGTGATACTCATGGTAGAGCTCAGACTTTTCTTGGTGAGGAGCCACGTAACCAGGGTTCAAGTTTAAAAATACTTGAGCATAAGCACGTCCGAATTGTTATTACACAAGTAATAAAAAATGAGCAGAGTATTATTCCTATGAGAAATTATTGTTATTATTATGCTAAGTACTAAAATTGTGTCTTTTTACTTATATTTAGAAAATTAAATCCTTAATTTACAAATAATTAAATAAACTAAATCGAAGTGCAGAAAATAAATAATACAACTTAAGTAAATCAAAAAGATAAAAATATAGAGAAAGCCAAAAGTTAATTATTACCCCTCAATATATTTTCTAAAGATTAATCATATTAAAATTCTTTAATTCATATTATTGGTCAAGATACCAATGTATTCACAAGTATCTCTCAAGGTCAAGTAAGTATATTTTAATTCATCAAATACATATTTCTATATGGTAATTGCAGTAAATTAAGATTCATTGGGATAAGTCTTATACATATTTCTATATGGTAATTGCAATAAATTAAGATTCATTGGGATAAGTCTTATTCACTATACATGTAAAATAGATATATCTCTATCCTAAGTTGAAACTTGTAGATCTCTCTACAATCATGAATTAAATTATCAAGGTCTAAATACAAAGATGCCTCTCTCAAGTTTATCAAAGCATTCCCAATTCAATTATAATATTGGCTAGATATAATGAAACATTAAGAATAAAGAATTTGAATAATAAAGAATTGAGTTTATCTAAATTATTAAAAAAATCCAACAATTAAGCATACATATTGAGTTCAGTTAATAACTCTAGAAAATAAAAACTTAGTTCATGATGAAAACTAGATTTTAAGAACATAAATTGATAGACATTATGAAGAAAAATGAAAGTTATAAGTAAGAGAAGAAGAAAACACAGACCAATGTCTTGATTCAGTACTTTCTCTCTTTAACTTGCATTTAAATCCCTTCTTCAATCTTTAAATTAGGATCTAAACTCCCTAAAACTTGTTCTTTTTCATGCTCTATCTTCATGTATATGTTTTTGGCATCTAAGGTCTCTTATTTTCAGGTTTTGTGGTTGAAAATTAGAGCAAATTCATGTTTAAGGCAAGTTAGGAGTCACGCGGAAGCTACACCTTTCATTTTTGAATGTTGGGACATTGAAGAAATTGGAATATTCACCTTAGCATTCAGTTTTAATTGCCCTAACATTGGCACTGTAGAAAAATTCATTGTTCATGGTCACTATTCATGATACTGTAGCAAAATATTATAGTAATTTTGATATTTTTACCTTAATTTCATTTGATTTTCATCCTATTTGCTTCATTGATCCCAAACCTACAAAATAATAATAACGCACATAAAAAATTGAATATTCATACTTAAAATAAACAAATATTAAGTCTACAAAAGCTAAATAATATATTTAAAATATGCCTATCACCTATGCAATAAGAAGAATGCAAAAACTTCTTTAGGAATATTCCCCCAATTTGGTCTTTGTCTTTAAGACCAAGTTGTTTGAACGAAGGGCTGAAAAGATATGTTAGAGTTTGGGGTATTAAGCTTATTTTCAAGTGGATAATTATGGTGTTGGTGTAAATGTAGTAACCAGTATCCATAACCGGTAAGAATATGTATATTTATATATATAAATATATGTATTTTATTTGTATGTGGGTGATCCTTGATTTATATATTGTTATTAGTAGTGTTTTTATAGGTTAAGGATATACTATTAGTATTGGGTTTATTTGCAAGACTTTGGAATTATTTTAGGGACCAAATTGTTATACTTTGAAAGTTTTGGGGGTGAATTCATAAATACCAAAAATTAACCACTTAGTATAAAAATACACTTTTAAAAACCCTAATTCTCTCATTTTGGTCGAGCTACCCATTTTTAGAGAGAGAAGAGAGAAATAAAGGAGAGAGAAAGAGAAGAAAAAGAAGAAAAAGAAGAAGAAAATGAGAATTTTGGATCTTTAGAGGTATATCACAACTAATTATCAATTTCTTGGTGTTAATTAAGTTAATTTCTTTAAGTTTTGATTTATGGAAATATGTATAATTAAGGATTTGATGTGTATTTCGTTTGATGTTGTGAGAATTGATGATGATCTATAAGATAGTTTGATAAATCATGATGAATTATGAAATTTCTGCTGGATAACCTCTTGATCTAGGAATTTTATAAATTGTTGTGATTCGATTCTGGTTTTGAATTTTTATTATATGAAATTAGACATGTTAATGATCATCTGAGACTTTGAATCGATTGCAAATTATGGAAATTGAATTTATAGTGAATTTACCAAAATGACCCTGAAATTCTGGAAATTTCCTGTGTAAACAGTATAGTACAGTGAAAAATAATTTTTGTCCTACTGAATGATCTTCAAAAATTATGAATTTGTGGAATATGATAATTTTATATGTATAATATGATATACTCGAAATTGAGAATTTAGATCAATGTGGTTGAAGTGTTATGAATTTCTAAAGTATATCAGCTCATTGCAATATTTGATTAACATATTTTTAAAGTTATAGAATAAAATAGTTTTAAAATACTTTTGGCAGTGATTTGGAAGTGAAATATTTATCATGGACTGAGATATGTGTTAAGAGTAATTATGTGGTAGTTTTATAATTTTTGAGTTAGTATATGATTTTAGAAAATTGGGAGATTGAATACTGTTCAGTAAGTATCTTGATCCTGTCAGGTTTGTAGTTTGGATTCGATGGTGTGTATGGAATGGATTGTGTAGGAAATTTGATATAATATTCATATATAAGAAGGATATATGAGTCAAGAATGGTATATTCTGATTTTGGAGTAATTGGACATCATTTGATGTATTAGAAATTTTTGTTAAGTGTAAGTGGTCAGAATGACAGGTTTTGAGAAACCAAATATTTAGACCAATTTGATGTGATAAATACATTGTGTATAATTTTGTAAGCTATTTAAAGTATTTTGTGTGAATTGTGAGGCTTATGAAAGGATTAATCTCCATTGATAGGTTAAGGAGATTTAAGCCTTGTAGCTGAAAGTGTTAAGAGGTAAGTATACTAGACTTACTACTGGAATCACAATAAACATAATAATTGTTTTGTATGATTTTGTAAATGGGGTTAAGAATATGTTTATGATATGTCAAAGTATATTTTGATATGAAATGTGAATATATGTTTATGAATGTGAGCATTGACATTGAGCATGGACATACATGTGTTTTTTTAAAGTGAGCTTTCCAAAATAAGATGCGTTTAACAAAGAAAGCTTTTGAAGTGTAATATGTCCATGAGAAATATTTTGTGATTTGAGGGTACTTGAACTCACTGTTAACTTAGTAGGCATTTTATGTGATTTGTGGAGCCTTTATGTGTGGCCTTTCCTTCGGGATTGGTATATGTTATGTGTTCCGTATGTAGGGAGGATCCTATTGGTACCTAAAGGAAGTGTGAGTCATCACATTCGTGTGGTGGCGTATAGGTACATGTGAGAGGACTCACCGATGATCAGGGTGAGGGTTTGGCTTTTACCTTCGGGCATAAGCGTTATATATGTGTGATTTAAAGACCTCACTTGTACTATTCCTCTCATACGGTATGTCATCTACGAGTGACATTTGGCTCATTATGTGATATGTGATATGTAAGTCCTACTAAGTAGTAGTTGAGTAATGGTATTCCTATTATGTGTTTTGAAAGAATGTGTAAGCGCTTACATGATATGTGATTTGATAAGATTATGATTTTGATTGATCACAGCATATCATACATATGCATTGTGTACATATATGTATTTGTATTTGATATATAAAAAATTAGTATGCTTACTGAGTTTTATACTCATTATAGTTTATGGTGATTTCAGGTAAATAAGGTACATGTGTGCTTAGCGGATTTGGCAAGGCTTCTGCTGTTCCTTGGGTTCCCTAAGTTGCTAGGTTGTTGTGTGTTTCATTTGGGGACACGTGGGATAGGATATTTGGTTTGTCCCTATTGAATAAATACTTATGTATTATTTCATTGTGTGTGGATTGGATTTGGTTTAACTTTTATAAAGTGTGGTTATTGGATGATTTTAAGTAAGAATTTGCAATGGATATATTCTGGGCTCCCGGTAACAAAGTTGCTACTAGTGACGTAGTAGAGTGTTAATCTCTGAGAAAACTCTGCGTATCTCCGGTTTAATAATTGTCCCAGTCATAATTCAATTGCTATAATTCTGAAAGAAATTGAAATGAAAGTTGAAAATTTTGTGTAATATTATTTATGAGTGCACATGCAGTGAATGAATGTAAGTGATGTCGTGTGTCGGATCTTTTGGGTCTGGGGCGTGACAGCTTTTATTGGTATCAGAGCTAAGATATGATTCTGTAGACTTTTAAGTGTCGAGTCAAGGGAACCGAGCAGATGCCAAATCCTTAGGATTGTATTTGTAGCTTTGTTGTGTAAAAGTTTGACATATTCCTTAAATTTTGTATGATTTTGTGAAGATGACACAGTATCCAAGAGCTGCTAAGATTGTTGTTGTTGTGGATAATGGTACCTTGTGGATCTTAATGTTACCATTTAGATTTTCTTTTAAGTTATGACTAATATGCTTAGTAAGAGTGATGTTGAATATCTTATAATGATAATTTGCATGTGATAGAGCAAATTGAGATAATTTTCTCAATGACAAAATATAGAGAAGTAGAGTATTGAAGACATCAATTGAAACAACTTTTATTGAAAAGGAAAACAACAACAATAGCAGCAACAAAAATACAGTAAAGGCTACGGAGTGAGATTTAAGTCTATTTTGCGCTTCTTCTGACTGTCATAAGTAGACCAATCTAACTGATGCAATGTTGGATTAGACAGAGGAATAAAAGACTGCAATTGATCAATCAGTTGATCAACAGTTTGAGCAGAAATAAGAATCCGTCGTGCTAGAAGTGGGATGAATTGTGTTCCCGCTGCATAGTCAAGAAAAGATATCAACCCGTCGTAAAAACCATTAACATTTAACAAACCAATGGGTTTTTGGTGGATTTGTAATTGTGCCCATGAGACAATTTGAAAAATTTCCTCCAAGGTCCCGAAACCTCCTGGTAGAGCTATGAAAGCATCTGCATGCCCAAGCATTTGAGCCATTCGTTCGTGCATAGATGAGACTTGTAACTCATCCCCAACTGTTTTTCCTACAATATTTTCAATAGCTAGAGGTTTTGGAATGATACCCAAAATGCGACTACCATTATTGTGTGCTGCTTTTGCTACAGACCCCATTAACCCACGGTTACCTCCTCCATATACTAGATGTATATTTCGCTCAGCTAATACCTTACCAAGATTTTCTGCAACTTTTGTAAACTCTTCAGTATTCCCAGGGTTGGATCCACAAAAGACACAAATTTTTGTGAATCGACGAGCTGAGGTTTCCTCCATTGTTATGCTCACCCTAATCTTTGAATATTTTTGAGTTTGTATAAGGATGCAATAATAATGTATTTATAGAGAAACAAATTGATAATAGCTGTGGAGCATATGTGTAAGTATGTTCAAGTATATATTTTTCTCGATTCTTGTGAGGTAAAACAAAAAAAAAAGAGAATGAGTTTTACTTTATCATTTTATAAGGGACAATAGGTCGCAAAATCTTGAATAAATATATGTTGATATGTAAGTGTGATAAAAATTGTGTCGGAAGTGTGATAAGTTAGGTAAGATAATTAAGAAAAGTCAATAAAAGCCTATTTCATGGATTTAGGGACTTAGCCATTTTGGGACTAATGGTCGACAATACATCAATGACTTGAAGACTTTTTGAGCTAACAATTGGACTTTGGACATGAGGCCAAATTAACTTTATTAATTACAAAGATTTTGTGGTCTTAACATTAATTTTTGGCCGATAGATTAAAAGCAGATATGAAGAAAGATAAAGCACACTTGACATAAAGATAAAGCAGTAATCAGTCTCTCCTTGATGTGATAGAGCAACACGGATCTAGTTTCTGTGAAAATAGAAACAGCAATGTAGGTCAAAATGAGTCTCCTTGGTCGCTTTCATCTGTGTCGTATCCGTGAGAGAGAAACTTATGGAGTTGTTGTTCCCATACATTGAATGAGGGCTCTGGCGGAGTGGAATGTGGGTCTACCATATCTTGATCTTCTCCAGGTGAGCTGGTCTGGATGAGGGATGTGCTGGCTTCCTCTTGGATTTGGGTGTCGGTTGGATAAGGTTGGGAGTCTTGAAAGAGGGATAAGTCAAGATTGGGTTGGTGTTGGTCAAGTTCTGTCGGGACAACTGGCTGAGATTGAGTAGGTTCTGTCGGGACAACTGGCTGAGATTGGGTAGGTTCTGTCGGGACAGTTAGCTGAGGCCATTGGTGAAGGTTATCCATTGCTTGTCTGTATCTGGCATAATAAGTCATGTTTGGGATATGGTGATGATGAGTAGAGTAATCTGTATTTCTAAGATGTGAAAGATGATATTTTTGTCTTTGTTGGAATTTGAGTATATTGGCAAAATTCAGGTCTTCTGTAAAGTCAGCTTCAACTTGTTCCCAAGGTGCAGCATCTTCTGGGGAGATCCAAACAGACGGAGGAATTATTTGATTTTCCTGAGCAAGAATTCTTTCAAGTTCTCTCTTTTGCTGAATTACTTCTTCAGGCCAGAGCTTAATTGATCCCTTTAGTGAAAGGGTAAATGTGAAGTAATCCTTAACAGTGGGGTAATAATGAATCTCGTGATCTGAAATAATTATACCCTTCCGTTGGAGAAGTAAGACTGACCAAAGATGTTGTCTGGGGACTGCAGCATTTGTGTTGTTTGCAATCATGTATTGAAATTTAGTTATCCACCATGTCTTTGGGTAAAACCATTGGAGAAAAATCAGGGCTGGATGATCTTCATCACATTTTTCTAATTTTTGGAGGGTTCTAAGTAATGGAAATTCCATGGCGATTGTATACAGATCCAACAGGTACCATAACAAGTAAAGGACAGGTTTGGACCATTGGGAAAATGGGAAAAAAGAGTGCAGGTGAAAGAAAGGGTATTCTAAGTTGAACAAAGGGCCACCAAGAACTGTGAGGCCGTGTTCTTGGACTGCTAAGATGGCGTAGTGTCTGATGAATTCTTTGGCACGGGAATGGAGTGTTCTGGTTTTGATTAGGTCTGGAAATTGTGGTGGAGAAAAAGGAACAGTAGGAGTTATGATAATGGGATTCATTATGAAGATGGTAAGAAGGTTGGTTTTATTTATTGCTAGAAAAGTGATTATGAGGTTTAGGCTATTTATAGAGTTTTATGAAAGAAAATCAATAATCGTTTTGTCCTTTCCTTTTACGTGGATGACGTTAAAGGAATAGTTAAAAGAATCATATTTGTCATCGCAGTAATTGTGCTAGTAGAATCTTTTCTATTTGAAATCGAGCATATTAGAAAAAGCAGACATGTCAATCTCAATGAGAAAATGATGTCCAATAAGGTGGACTATTTTTTTTTAAGAGTTAAAGTAAGAGATATAATGTTAAGATCTATAGTTTAAGAATCAGTTGAACTAAAGGTCTTTTTATTGAAGTTGATTTTTGATCGTTTAAGATAATGCTTTCAATATTCTGATTTGAATGACAACTTAGTTGCGTAGAAATACTACATTTTTTTTTTGAATGATATCAAGGTAGTGAATGATATTATGACGTATGAGTATATGTTGAAGGGATTAAAATTTTTAAAGGAGTTAAGAATTTTATGTAAGAGATTAGTATGGGTATTCTACATCTATGTTATTCTTTAATGAATGAAAGGTGAAGTGTATAGATACCCATTAAATATTAAACGAATGGAAAAAAAAAAGAATAAAAATATGTGTGTATAATTTTATAAGTCCATAATGTGTGTCATATGTTTATTTTATGGATATATGTTTCGTACTCCTCTCGTATACTCAGCTATGAGCCAACTTAGAGATAATCTAACATATGAATGAGTATTTATTAGGATTTTGGACCACAATGAGCAAATCCTATATACAAGGAAGATTGCTTTGTAAATGTTTTATGAATAAACTATACAGTTGAAAAGGAAAATTGAGAATGAGAAGAAGAAATGAGATCTAAGTATCCTCATCTATGTGCTTAAGTTATGAATTTCGAGGACGAAATTCTTATAAGGAGGGGAGAATTGTAGTAACCAGTATCCATAACCGGTAAGAATATGTATATTTATATATATAAATATATGTATTTTATTTGTATGTGGGTGATCCTTGATTTATATATTGTTATTAGTAGTGTTTTTATAGGTTAAGGATATACTATTAGTATTGGGTTTATTTGCAAGACTTTGGAATTATTTTAGGGACCAAATTGTTATACTTTGAAAGTTTTGGGGGTGAATTCATAAATACCAAAAATTAACCACTTAGTATAAAAATACACTTTTAAAAACCCTAATTCTCTCATTTTGGTCGAGCTACCCATTTTTAGAGAGAGAAGAGAGAAATAAAGGAGAGAGAAAGAGAAGAAAAAGAAGAAAAAGAAGAAGAAAATGAGAATTTTGGATCTTTAGAGGTATATCACAACTAATTATCAATTTCTTGGTGTTAATTAAGTTAATTTCTTTAAGTTTTGATTTATGGAAATATGTATAATTAAGGATTTGATGTGTATTTCGTTTGATGTTGTGAGAATTGATGATGATCTATAAGATAGTTTGATAAATCATGATGAATTATGAAATTTCTGCTGGATAACCTCTTGATCTAGGAATTTTATAAATTGTTGTGATTCGATTCTGGTTTTGAATTTTTATTATATGAAATTAGACATGTTAATGATCATCTGAGACTTTGAATCGATTGCAAATTATGGAAATTGAATTTATAGTGAATTTACCAAAATGACCCTGAAATTCTGGAAATTTCCTGTGTAAACAGTATAGTACAGTGAAAAATAATTTTTGTCCTACTGAATGATCTTCAAAAATTATGAATTTGTGGAATATGATAATTTTATATGTATAATATGATATACTCGAAATTGAGAATTTAGATCAATGTGGTTGAAGTGTTATGAATTTCTAAAGTATATCAGCTCATTGCAATATTTGATTAACATATTTTTAAAGTTATAGAATAAAATAGTTTTAAAATACTTTTGGCAGTGATTTGGAAGTGAAATATTTATCATGGACTGAGATATGTGTTAAGAGTAATTATGTGGTAGTTTTATAATTTTTGAGTTAGTATATGATTTTAGAAAATTGGGAGATTGAATACTGTTCAGTAAGTATCTTGATCCTGTCAGGTTTGTAGTTTGGATTCGATGGTGTGTATGGAATGGATTGTGTAGGAAATTTGATATAATATTCATATATAAGAAGGATATATGAGTCAAGAATGGTATATTCTGATTTTGGAGTAATTGGACATCATTTGATGTATTAGAAATTTTTGTTAAGTGTAAGTGGTCAGAATGACAGGTTTTGAGAAACCAAATATTTAGACCAATTTGATGTGATAAATACATTGTGTATAATTTTGTAAGCTATTTAAAGTATTTTGTGTGAATTGTGAGGCTTATGAAAGGATTAATCTCCATTGATAGGTTAAGGAGATTTAAGCCTTGTAGCTGAAAGTGTTAAGAGGTAAGTATACTAGACTTACTACTGGAATCACAATAAACATAATAATTGTTTTGTATGATTTTGTAAATGGGGTTAAGAATATGTTTATGATATGTCAAAGTATATTTTGATATGAAATGTGAATATATGTTTATGAATGTGAGCATTGACATTGAGCATGGACATACATGTGTTTTTTTAAAGTGAGCTTTCCAAAATAAGATGCGTTTAACAAAGAAAGCTTTTGAAGTGTAATATGTCCATGAGAAATATTTTGTGATTTGAGGGTACTTGAACTCACTGTTAACTTAGTAGGCATTTTATGTGATTTGTGGAGCCTTTATGTGTGGCCTTTCCTTCGGGATTGGTATATGTTATGTGTTCCGTATGTAGGGAGGATCCTATTGGTACCTAAAGGAAGTGTGAGTCATCACATTCGTGTGGTGGCGTATAGGTACATGTGAGAGGACTCACCGATGATCAGGGTGAGGGTTTGGCTTTTACCTTCGGGCATAAGCGTTATATATGTGTGATTTAAAGACCTCACTTGTACTATTCCTCTCATACGGTATGTCATCTACGAGTGACATTTGGCTCATTATGTGATATGTGATATGTAAGTCCTACTAAGTAGTAGTTGAGTAATGGTATTCCTATTATGTGTTTTGAAAGAATGTGTAAGCGCTTACATGATATGTGATTTGATAAGATTATGATTTTGATTGATCACAGCATATCATACATATGCATTGTGTACATATATGTATTTGTATTTGATATATAAAAAATTAGTATGCTTACTGAGTTTTATACTCATTATAGTTTATGGTGATTTCAGGTAAATAAGGTACATGTGTGCTTAGCGGATTTGGCAAGGCTTCTGCTGTTCCTTGGGTTCCCTAAGTTGCTAGGTTGTTGTGTGTTTCATTTGGGGACACGTGGGATAGGATATTTGGTTTGTCCCTATTGAATAAATACTTATGTATTATTTCATTGTGTGTGGATTGGATTTGGTTTAACTTTTATAAAGTGTGGTTATTGGATGATTTTAAGTAAGAATTTGCAATGGATATATTCTGGGCTCCCGGTAACAAAGTTGCTACTAGTGACGTAGTAGAGTGTTAATCTCTGAGAAAACTCTGCGTATCTCCGGTTTAATAATTGTCCCAGTCATAATTCAATTGCTATAATTCTGAAAGAAATTGAAATGAAAGTTGAAAATTTTGTGTAATATTATTTATGAGTGCACATGCAGTGAATGAATGTAAGTGATGTCGTGTGTCGGATCTTTTGGGTCTGGGGCGTGACAGTAAACCTTAGAAACCATTCGTGTTGTCAGTTTCAGAGACGTAATATTATGTAATCATTGAAATAATTATTTAATAAAAGAAAGAGTTTTTTTATTCAAATGTGTAAGCTGTTTCCTTTATTCAGTCATGCATTTAAATAAAGTACACATATGAGTATCTAGATAATTCATTTAAAAGTTAGATAGAATTATTGAACCTGTTCCCTACGGAAGCAGTATTATCCGAATAATAATACTGCATAGTAGGCATACTGAATGCTTCCATAAAAGATATCATGAGATGATATAAATTCGGATGACATAATGTCACTGGGCATTAGTGTAGACTATTGGTTAGAGAACCGATTGTCAAACGTGACCGTTAAACGATGAATCACATGGTATTGCATGTAGTCAAAGATTTGTTGTTTGGTTATATTAGTGTATGATGTAGTCATTCGACATGAGACATCGTGATTATAACGATTTGGATGCGTATGGTTCATATGGTGTATACGAATGGAGCTAGTCATGTTTCAGACAAAAGCTTACTTAGTCATTCATTGTTCGTTCGCAGAAATGGTTGGTTGTTAAGACGGGATCCGTTGGCTTGAGTATAAAGGATGAAAGTTACCGTTAACTCCATTCGAGATTCAAGTTCCTAAAGAAACGTTGATAAATGTCAAAAAATTAAATCTCTGGCCAGAGTATAAGAAATGTCATACGAAGAGTTCTTGGTGACAAGTTCTGGATATGTCGATTGATGATTCTGGAAAGTATTGAGTTTAAGATTTTGACATTCCGTAAATCCAGAATCAATCAGGATTTGACAATAGAGGAATATTACCTATATGGCAAATATGACTAGGAACAAAACTTTTACTGAGTTGTTAAGCCATTGTGATTAGGGACTATAGAACATTGCTAGATGTATCATATAGTCGTTGGGCATTTTAGATCTGTCCAGATTCGGCTCACGGCTAACCCACAATGGTCCCAAAGGTCACACCATATACCTTTGGTGTTAAGATGTGTTAGAGAGAGATAGAGAGTTTATTATCTAGATATGGCTAGCACATTCCGAGGATAATAACTGTATTTTCATATAAAGGGTTACATGGAAATAATTCAAAAATATTTTAAGAGTTAAAATATTTAGAAATAATTAATTAGATTAATTAGTAATTATCCTAACATGTTAAGATAATTATATAGTGGGCTTTAAAAGACTTTTAAAGAGTTTAAAGGCTAAATTACATTGATGGGCTTTAAGTAAACTAATGAGTTCACATGGGCCATGAGCAATGAAATTATCTTTGGGCCAAAGGATTTAAGACCCCAAGTGTCATAAAAGAATTTGTGAAATTCTTGAAAAAAATTTATAATTTTTTAAAGGTTGATCAGTATATAAACTAACCTAAAGTTCAAGTTAATTAGTGAAAAAACATTCTTAGTGTGAGAAAACAAAAAAAAATTGCTCTCATTTATCTCTAAGGGTTCAACCAAGCACATCTCTTACTCAAGGGTGGTGCTCACTTTGGAGTCTTGGTGTTTTTCAAGTGCAACTCAATCATCCAACCATCAAAGCAAGTTTAGATCTAAGTATGTTGCTTATTTCATAAAAATGCTTTCAATGTAATCTCATATCCCAAAACTATGTACTATACCAACATGCATGTCTATTTTTTAACATTTTCTATCATTCTTACACCATTCCTTCAAATGGTATCAGAGCATGAAGGATTTTACATATTCCTTTTAAACAAAATCACTCGAAAAAGACATAAATGTTATGAATATATTGCATATAAATGGATGGTAGCATAAGATGCATATATATACTAGCTTGCATGTTGCATTTGATGCAAAATATCATCATGTAAGGTTATTTGTGGTTTGTCCATGTGCATATGCTACTGAAAAAAATAATTTTTATTTACTCTAATGTGATTGAAATTGATAGTATATGCATGTGAACCATTAGATGCATGAGATGCATAAGTATGGGCTTGTAGGTTACATGTGATACAACAAAATATTTTTATAGGACTATTTTTGTTGTAATCTTATCATGTTTTTGATGTTAATTAGCCTTAGGGACAAGTTGTTGTGTTGAGAGCATGTATATGTTTAATATGATGATATGTTTTATAAAAGTAATATGATGTGGCTATATGCAAGTGTTGTATATGATTTGAACAATAGATTAACATGTTGGATTGGTTTTAGGAAAGAAATTCATATGATGAATTTTTTTTAGTAGAATATGTAAAAAATATTTAATTGGCAATTATTTAATATGATAAATAATTTGATTATTTGTCATGACTTGCATGACATGCATTATCAATATCTATGAAATATTGATAATTTGAATTTTGAAGTGTTTAAAATTAGATGTATTATAATATGAGATGTTATAATTAGATGGTTTATCTATGTTATGCATAGAAAATATTTGAAACAAAATCATTACTTGTCATGGCATGGAATAAATAAATTTATTATTATTTTTAAAATGATAATGATTAGTATTTTTGAAAAGTTTAAAATATATTAAAATAATGATATGAAATATCATCATTAGTTAATTTATTTAAGTCCATGCATAGCGTTTTCTAAAAGTGATTGATTTGATAAAAATTAATTTTAAAATTTTGGGTGGGACATGACATAAGTATGACGATGCTTAAAAATTGCAATTGTTGCATGCTTAAAAAATTTTAAATAATTACCAAATGCACTTTTAATATTTACACTCAAGGCAATGTATATTATATATATATATATATATATTTGACACTTACCAATTTTATATTCATAGCATATTAATTATTTAAATTGTTTAAATTAAATATTATGGATGCTTTAATTTAATATTTATTCATGGGATGGATGAATGTTAGATTAGATGGTTGATCAATGGGTGCCTTTTATTTTTCAAAAAATATTTAAGGGTTGTAATATTTTTTAATAGCATGTAATAATAATTATTTTATTATTATTAATTGTTTCATTGGGCATGTGTGCTTAAGATTACTTATGTAATTGGAGAGCTGGACGGAAACTCAAAAAACCTACGGATGGTGATTCGAACAGAGATATAGGATATGGTAAATAGTTTACCTTAGGATTGTATTTTTGAAAATTCCATTGATCAACCCACGTGCTTTATATTTTTATGTATGAGATGAATGAATAATTTGTATATTAAAGCATGAAATTGGAATAAATTTTCAGATGGTAATAAAATTAAAAACTCCATAAAGGAAAAAATTATTAAATCTATACCTTCCAATATATGGTATAATTAGTTCATTGGCAAGAATATTAAATCTCAAGATTCTATTATGTGAGGGATGTGATTTTTATGCCCTAGAAAGAATTATACTTTATTCTTGGATGGAAATTCCTATCTTGTCTAAGATTTTATTATTTGAGGACTTGTGGGGAATGCCATTTTAAGAAAGCATATTGGTTTAGATTTAACTAGCCTAGGGTACCAAGAGTTTATTATGCGAGGTATCTGAAGCTAGAGAATAATAAATGAGTTATAGATCACATGAGATGTGAAAGAAAATAGTTTTCTATTTATTAAAATTAATTTACCAAGATTCTATTATGTGAGGTTAATTAAATTTAATAAGAATTTGATTTCCTATTAAGAAACTTAGTCCAACGTAAATTTTTGGATTGAGCTTGGGGAGTGCGAGATTCGAATAAATTAGTGGGAGTTAAATAAGATTTAGCAGTTTTATTAAATTAATTACGACACCAAAAAAATGAAATAATTTTTTTCCAGCAATTTATATACTTGTGATATTTGAACAAATGAAAAACAATGCAGTTCTCCTAAGTATTCCCGAAAGACATACATTGACGGGGCCTAATTACAATAATTGGATAAGAAATCTAAAATTGGTTTAGACTTCGAAAATATTTCGTATGTTCTGGAGGGTCTACTTCTAGTCGACATAAATCTCAATGCTTCACAGCAAGAAAGGGATACTTACGAGAAATGGAGAGTGGACAGTAAAAAGGCTAGAAACTATATGATGGCTTCTATGTCTTAGGATCTCTAGATGCGTTATGAAAAGGTTTTAGACGCATACAACATCTTGATCTCATTGGAAGAGTTAAACAAGGAGAACTCCAGACTAACGGAATACGAACTCTTTGTCTCTCTCTTTAACATGAAGCTGAAACAGGGAATGCCACCTGATGACCATATGATCAAGATGATCAGCATGATATCATAACTACAGGTAAATGATGTGATCCTTCTAGACCGCATCAGGGTGAATTTAATTCTTTAGTCCCCCCCTCTGAGTTATAAAGCATTTATAATCAATTACCACCTCAATAAGATTGAGGTGGAGCTTTTAGAGCTGCTGAACGAGATTTAGGATTTTTGTAAATAAATTCTAAGAAAGTACAAGAAAGTGTCTTTATGGCTTTCGTTAAACAAAAGACGAAGAAAAAGACACAGGGACAACACAAGAAGGGCCCAAAGGTTAGACCCAAGAAGAAACCCTTCAAAAAGCCAGTGCCTAAAGCTGAGAGGGCTAAGAATGGTAAGACCAGTAAGAGTAAAGAAACCTATTTCCACTGTGAGGTTGAGGGACTCTGGAAGAGGAACTGTCCTCAGTATCTTGACAGCCTTAAGAAGGCTAAGGGAAAAGGTATACACCAATGTTATGTGATTGAATTTGAATTAAGTGTTAATTCAAATAATCATTCCTGGATATTAGATTCAGCTGTTACAACACATGTTTGTATAACTATACAAGTCCTATAGAATAGTTCTGAGCTTGCTAGAGATGAAGTCATTTTGAATATAACGAATGGAGCAAGAGTTGAACATCAGCCATTAGAAATTGTTCTATCAGACTTCCGTTAAAATATGTTTTGTACTTAAATAAAGTATTGTACTTTAAAGAAGCAACAAGGAACATTATTTCTATTTCTGCCTTATGTAAAAGTGGTTATATAGTGTAGTTTAATGGAAATGAATGTTTGTTACATTTTGAAAATGTATTAGTTGCAAAAGCTTTAAATATAAATGGTTTGTATATGTTAGAGCTGAATGATTCAATCAATGTCATTATAAATAAGAGAATTCGAATAGAATCAAATCCAAAAGTTTTGTGGCATCACAGACTTGGTCATATAAGAGAAAGAAGGTTAAAACAACTAAGAGAAAATGGGCTTTTAGACACATTGAGTTGTGAACCCTATCCAACTTATGAATCTTGTCTCCAAGGAGAAAGGGGTAAGGAACTTCTAGAGCTCATACATACAGATGTATATGGACTATTTAGTATTTTGGACAGAAGTGGATTTGAATATTTCATTACCTTCATCGATGATATGTCATGATACAGGTATTTGTATTTGATGAAATACAAATTTGAATCATTTAAAAATTTCAGAGAGTTAAAGAATAAAGTAGAGAAATAGATTGAAAAGAGCATTCAAGCACTACAATCAGATTTGAGGCGAATACTTGAGTACAAAGTTTCAGGCCTATTTGAGAAATAATGGTATAATCTCATAGTTAACACCTCCATACACTCTTCAGTTGAATAGAGTATCTGAAAGGAAGAATTATATCCTATTAGATATGGTATGATCAATAGTGAGTTTTACAGACTTACCGATCTCATTTTGGGGATATGCTTTACAGAAAATAATTTATATCTTAAACAAAGTACTGGCAAAGTCTGTACAGAAGAAACCATAGGAGATATGATACGAAAAATCCTATAGTCTCAATTATATGGGGATTTAGGATTGTCTAACTTATATCAAGATAGCCAAGATGGATAAGCTGGACATAAGGTCAGAGAAAGGTCAGTTCATAGGGTATCCTAAAGATGGTTTAGGATACTATTTCTATTTCTTATTTGATATAAGAATTATGATCAATAAAAATGCCAGATTCTTTAAGAAAGAGTTCTTAAAAAAAAGAGGCATAAGGAGGAAAATAGAGCTCAAGGAAGAGTTTCAAAAGCCTAGAACCAAAAGTCCTAAAGCTGGATTGTCCACTTAGTAAACCTCAGTATCAGATACTATGGTTCTAGTACATAGGTCATCTAAAGTATCCAGACCTTCAGAGAGGTAGTCATATAGGAATAGGATTTTGAATCTTACCTAGTAGAAGCCAGTGATCATGGTGATGATCCCAGAATCTACGAGGAAGCTATCCTGGATAGGGATTCAGAAAAGTGGCTAGAGGTAATGAATTCTAAGATAGAATTCATGCATGCCAACCAAGTATGGATACTTGTGGACCGCATGAAGGAATAGTCTTTATAAGTTGTAAATGGGTCTATAAGAAAAAGATTTGCCAGGATGAAAAGGTAAAGACCTTCAAAGAATGCCTAGTTGCGAAAGCTTATACTTAGAAACATGGGTTAGACTATGAGAAAGCTTTTTCACCTGTGGCAATGATTAAGTCCATCCGAATTATGCTAGCCATAGTAACATACTATGATTATGAGATTTGGCCAATGGATATCAAAATGAATTTCCTGAATGGTTTCATTAAGGAAAATATTTATATAGAACAATCAGTAGGTGTTTTTATTCTCATCTAACCAAAACAAGGTATGCAAGTTGCATCAATCCATTTACAGATTGAAGTAAGTTTCCAGAAGTTGAAACATTCATTTCAATGAGACAATTAAATCATTTGGTTTTATCAAGAATCCGAATGAACACTATGTATATAAAAGGTTTAAGGATCATGCCATCACATTTCTCATACTGTATGTCGATGACATACTTTTGATGGGAAATGGTGTAGGTGTGATGACGGAGGTTAAAATTTGGTTATCCAGAACTTTCTCGATAAAGAACTTGGAAGATGTGACCTTTGTCCTTGGGATACGCATCTATAGAGATAGATGTAAGAGGATAATTGGATTATCTCAAAGATTGTACATAAAACAAATGCTGAAGAGGTTTTGCATATAGAACTCTAAGAGAGGTCTCCCGCCCTAAACGAAAGGTCTTTATCTTTCAAAAGACATGGGTTCAAAGATCGATGAAGAGCGGCAACACATATGTAGTGTTCCTTATTCTTTGACAGAAGGAAATCTTATGTACGCTATGCTATGTAAAAGATCTGATATCGTATATACTGTAAGCGTTACAAGCAGATATCAGGTTAATCCCGGAGAAAAACATTAGTTATATGTTAAGACAATCATTAAGTACTTGAGAAGAACTAAGGATCTACTTCTGAGTTATGGATGTTCAGAGTTAAATATTCAGGGATACTCAGATGCTAATTTTCAGTCAAACATTGACGATAGAAAGTCTACATCAGGATATGCCTTTCTATATAATAGAGGTGCTGTAAGCTAGAAGAGTTCCAAGCAGTTGACTACAGCAGACTCCACTATTGAAGCTGAATATATTGCTGCTTCAGTAGTAGCCAAAGAGGCTGTTTGGATGCGAAAGTTCGTATCCGAACTAGGAGTGGTTCCAAACATGTGTTATCCAATAACCATGTTCTGTGACAATAATGAGGTTATTGTACAGACTAAGGAACCAAGATCCCACAAAAGGTTTGGGTATGTTTAGTGCAAATATCATTTTCTTAGAGAGATCGTTAGAGCTAGAGAGATATTAATTCAAAAGTTCTCTTCGAAGAAGAACGTAGCCGATCTGCTCATTAAAGCGATGACACAGAGCAGCTGAACTTGCATCTTAAAAAGATGGGTATGAGATACAATAAAGAATGACTTTAATGCTAGTGGGAGATTGTTGGTGTAAGTCTTAGAAACTATTTGCGTTGTCGATTTCAGAGACATAATATTATGTAATCAATGGAATAATTATTTAATAAAAGAAATATTTTTTTATTCATACGTGTAAGCTATTTCCTTTATTCAGTCATGCATTTAAATAAAGTACTCATATGAATGTCCAGATAATTCATCTAAAATTTAGATAGAATTATCGAACTTGTTCTCTATGGAATCGGTATTATCCAGACAATAATACTGCATAGTAGGCATACTGAATGCTTTCGAAAAGGATATCATGAGATGATATAAATTAAGATCACATAATGGTTATATCAGTCGGGCATTAGTGTAGACTATTTATTAGAGAATCGATTGTCGAACGTGATCGTCAAATGATGAATTACATGGTATTGCATATAGTAAAGATTCTTCATTTGATCATATTAGTGTATGATGTAGTCCTTCGACCTAAGACATCGTGATCGTAATGGTTTGGATATGTATGGTTCATATGGTGTATACAGATAGAGCTAGTCATGCTCCAGATAAAAAGCCTACTTGATCATTCGTTGTTCGTTTGCAAAAATGGTCGGTTGTCAAGACAAGATCTGTTGGCTCGAGTATAAGGGATGGAAGTTACCACCAATTCCATCCAATATTCGAGTTCCTAAAAGGAACACCGATAAATGTGAGAAAAAATAAATCTCTGGCCAAAGTATAAGAAATGTAATACAAAGAGTTCGTGGTGACAAGTTCTGGACATATCGATCGATAATTTTAGGAAGTATCGAGTTTGAGATTTTGACATTCTGTGAATCCAGAATCGATCAGAATTAGACAACAGAGGGATATTACCTACATGACAAATATGATCGGGAACAAAATTTTCAATGCGTTATCAAGCCATTGTGGTTAAGGACTATGGAACATTGCTAAATGTATCCCAAGATCTGTCCGAATTTGGCTCACGGCTATCCCACAATGGTCCTAGAGGTTATACCATATACCTTTGGTGTTAAGATGTGTTAGAGTGAGAGAGTTGATTATCCAGAGATGGCTAGCACCTTCCGAGGATAATAATTGTATTTTCGCGTAAAGGGTTACACGAAAATAATCTAGAAATATTTTAAGAGTTAAAATATTCAGAAAATAATTAAATAAATAAATTAATAATGAATTCACATGAGCCATAGACAATGAAATTGTCTTTGGGCCAAAGGATATAAGACCCCAAGTTTCATAAAAGAATATGTGAAATTCTTGAGAAAAAATTGTACTTTTTTAATGGTTAGTTAGTATATAAACTAACCTAAAGCTCAAGTTAATTAATGAAAAAACATTCTTAGTATGAGAAAACACAAAAATAGCTCTCACTTCTCTTTAAGGGTTCGACCAAGCACATCTCTCACTCAAGGGTGGTGCTCACTTTGGAGTCTTGGTATTTTTCAAGTGTAACCCAATCATCCAACCATCAAAGCAAGCTTAGATTAAGGTATGTTGCCTATTTCATAAAAATGTTTCCAATGTGCACTCATCTCCCAAAACTGTATACTATACCAATATGCATATTTATTTTTCAAAATTTTCTATCATTCTTACACCATTCCTTTATATAGTTCTAGTGGTGGCTTGTGGGTGTTGTGTGATTTCTATAACATAAACTAATACAAGTATCGTTATCGCAACAAGTAATAAAGTGAAGAATAGAGTATCGTTCCCACGAGGATTGTGTCCTAAATTAATGCTAAGTACTACGATGTTGGCAACCTAACTTTATCTAGGTTAATCAAAAGGGTAGGATAATTTATTGAACTAAAAATGCTTTAAACTAAATAAACCGGTAAATTAAAGATATGTTATATCTATGGCAATGGGGTTCTAGGGACTTGGTTTTCCCTCTATTGTTCCTATGGTCTTTGTCATTAGTAATCAACAATCAATTTATGCATTCATTAATCCAGGGTGTATGATTAATCTCATTCTCTCTTTTGAGTGCGAATGAGATACTATACATATACAACTAAGTTGATATGTCTATCTAACTCGTTATACATACACGCATTAAGCTACCCTTAAGCGACTACCCTAAGTTCATTAATTTCTCAACTTAACAAACTCAAAGCTATGCTTTTTAAAACCAACATATGGATTAAACTTTTTCAAGTACATAACCCAAATGTTAAATCATCCAATACATTTTCCAATGCAATTAGAAGTATGAAGCACATAAAAAATACAAACGAATAACACAAGATAGCCATTAATCACATAACAACTTCAACACATATTGTTCAATAAAGTTTCATTAAGGCTTAGAACATACAATCTAACAACAAAATGATAATCTTGCAATATGGTGAATTCTACACAAATGGAATCCTGAAGTATTGATTTCATTCTATTCTTCCTATGTTCTTCCTATTTAGCAAATTCGTTCCATTCATTAATCAAAGGCTTAAGACTAATCTCATTTCCTCTTTTGAGTGCCAAATGAGATACTATGCATACATATTCAAGTTGATACGTCTATCTAAGTTGTTTACATAGACATGCATTATTCAACCCTTAAATTGATTACCCAAGGATTAATTTCATTACCTCTCTCGAGCGTCAAATGAAATTCTAGACATAATGGCACACCCAAAGTGTAATATCCAATCCCTATTAGTAGTATTGGTACATAAATTTCGGTATAGAGCAATAAAGACACTGTAGGGTTACTTGATTTAAACCCTATTAGAAACATTTTCTTTATCATGCGCGTGAGAGATATTAAACCTAATTTGGTAATTTCACACTCGATCGGAGTGTCGGATGACCTTAGAATATTTTTGGAATTTTTCTCTATTAGCTTAGAAAAGTAAATCCTAATTTACTACATGAATTTCTATTTAAGGGTTATGGATGGAACAAGCCTTTGTTGAGAAATACAGTTCATATATTAAGGAATGGACCAATTAGAAGCAATCTCATGGATTGCCAAGTTGGAAATTCTAGTTAGTTCCTTTGACTATTCTAACTAGATAGTTACAAAGGAACCAATTAGATCCTTCCATTTGAAATAATGGCAAATTAGAAGTTTTGAGTAAGTTGAAGGGCAAAATAGTCAATTGAGGGAGCACTATATATATGTTGAAAGTGTGTAGAGTTTTCAAGTGATCAAAAAGCAAACACTTAGAGTAAAAGAGAGTAAATTCGAGCTTGAAGGGTGGTGCTGCTACAGTGACCTTTCAAGTTTTTTTTTTTCCATGATTTTTCATGTGTAATCAAGCTAAAATAAAGTTACATATGAATTCTTAAGCTCAATTGAAGCCTCCATTAGTGAAAATTCAAGAAAAAGAGGTAAGAAAAGCATTGTTTTATGAGTTTGATAAGTGAGCTTTCAAGAATGCTTTAATTGATGTTCTTGTGTGTATTCTTGGCTTAGATTGAGTTGAATTCTAGTGTGGAGCTTGAAGGAGTCATCAATTTGAAGAAACTGGCAAGGTAAGAATTAGGGTTTTGGTAATTTGAATGTAGAGACTTCAATTGGTTGTAATTAGGGCTTTAGAATGAAATTGGCTTGATTTTGTTGTAATTGGAACAAGCAATTGAGAAAAGGAATGTGTTGGAACCTAGGGTGAAATTCTTCCACTTTAGGGAAGTTGGAGATTAAGTGGTGTTTTGATTGAGTTGTTGTGTGTAAATGGTGCATATTGTAAATTGAATGTATATGGTTGATGGAAAAACCAAAAATGAAGAAAATGGGACATAATTGTCCATTTTGGAAAGGTAAAGGGCAATTATGTCCAACCAAGTTATAAGGCATTCAATAATTTTTGGGGCGTCGGATGGTGAGTTAAATTAGATTAAATGGCTCCGTAAATAAAAATCGAGAAGTAGTATGCATCCGGGCTTTGTATGCAGATTAGGGCGTTTAGTAGTTAAATGAGATTTTAGCATTCGATTTGATTCTAAATGTCATTTATGGCGCGTAGGTGAAGAAAATCGAGAGCGGTAACGGGAGCAGAAATCCGGAGCGAAATTGAGTGCGGAGCGGTTGTGAGTGAAAATCTGCCATTTCTTTTGTTTTTCGTTTATTATGTTTTCGCATAATGAATATGTATGTTTTATGAGCTTTCGATGTATAAACGTGATTTATGATCTTGATATATATTCATAGACATGCTTTTACATGTTCGACTTGAGAAACAGTTTTAAAATTTCTGCATCCGTTTTAAAGGCCATTGGTACCCTCAGATTGTAGTGGTGATGATTGTATTAGACCCGGCCAGTATATCCCGTACACATGGGCAGGTCTTGGGGGTGTGTCACTAACTCCGAGAAGTTGGGATGTCGAATCTTGTGAGTTGCCCTATGTGTACGGGGTATTGTTTCACTATATGTATTCGATGTAGGATTTCGCTGCATAGCCAGTAAGATGTCTTGAGATGTCACCGCGAGTGCTGCTAGTTGAGGTGCCCCGTGACCTACTCACGTGTCCGGTGCTAGTTTAGTCACTGCGTGAGTATAGAGCTTTAGGGTTACTATTGGTACAGTTTAGAAAGAAAATGACTGAGCGAGGACTTTACTAGTTTTTGATTTACCGATAGCATTTATGATTTCATATGCACACAGCAGTTATTATGTTATACAGATTCTGGATATTATTTTCCAAAGATGTAGATAAAACCCACTCGGAAAGATTTCATTAGCATATGATATTAGAAATTATTTTACAGCTTTACATCAGTTGTAGAAGCATGATTTCTGCATGTACTTTAGAATTTGCTATCTATGCATAATGTTATTTTATTTGAAATCTTAATTGCACTCACTGAGCTCCTTTAGCTTACTCGTTTTGTGTTTTATGTTTTCTAAACACCCTTTCCCAGGTACAGGTCTCGGTACGCAAGCTGCTGATTCTCCTATTGTCGAGTAGTAGGCCGAATCTAAAGATCATTTTTTGTACATGTAAATGTGCTAAATAGCACTCTTTACTTTATGCATAGTAATTGTAAGCATGTATATTTGTATGTATGTTTTGAACTAATAAGAAAAGATTTCGAGATTATGATGATCATTTTTGCTTTTCACGAGTGTGCTCATTTTGTGATTCAAATGAAATAATTGAGTTGTGTTGGATGTGATTTGGAAAGGACCGGAGGTCCGAATTGGTAGTATTGAGAAGTGTTTGAAATATTGTAGGATTTATATGGATTTTCCAAAAAATAGGAGAAACTCTGTTCGTTTTTTTAAAATTAAGATGTCATTTTCATGTATATTACAAGACTTTCTCAGTAGTAGCAAGAACTAAAAAGGGGTTCGCCTCGCAGAATTTCTCAACTTACCCAGTTAGGTTCTGAGGAATTTCCTTCGGGGTGCCCAGCAGAGCCGCTGGGATCTATAGTAGAGGGTCTCGAGTTGGGTCTTATCACAAAGTGCTTGCGCCTGTCACACATTTTATCAAACACTTTAAAAAGGAGAGCACCATATGTAACCCTAGGCATAATGGCACACCCCAAAGAGTTTGTGCCTGTCACGCATTTTATCAAACACTTGGAGTGCACCTCATACAAATCCTAAGGAAAACCATAATGATTACCTAAGTGTTATTAGTCTTTCAACTCAATAACAACCTAAAGCTATGTTTCTCCCAAATCCTATAAATGGATCAATCTCTTTCAAGCACTAATCCATAAATTCACAACAACTAATTTATTTTCCAATCAATTGGAAGCATTAAGCATAAAGAAACATAAATAAATTACACGAATTTATACTAAATCATCCAACATAATATAAATAAAACTACATCAAGCCTTAGAATCAAGTTTAATCACATACAAATCCAACCATAACTAAAATTATCCAACCATCCATAGATACAACTCATTTAAACAATATTCATACTAAGAAATTAAAATAAAAGGAAAGAGAAAACCGAATTTGGGGATGTCTCTAAGGTTTCAATCCTTCAATTATCTTCAATGATGCACATAAAACCTTGGAGATATCATTCCTTCTCCTTAAATTCGAGCTCAAGCATTCTCTTCATTGTCAATTTCGTGCCACTTCTCTCCTTCCTCCTCCTTGGCTCAACAATGGGTGTTTATATAGGTTTAGGGTTACAAAAAGAGGACAAAAATGCTCTCAAAGAGTGTCCAGAATTCAGTGCCGCAGCATTCGGGTTCAATGCCGCGGTGTGGAGCCTTTGGAATTGGCACCCCGACGTCGAATGCCCCGACGCTTAAATTGAATGCCCTGGCATTGCACTATTCATGCATTATAAAAATTGCACTGTTTACTCATACTGTTCACATTTTGAGCATTTTATTCCCGTCTCAGATTCTTATCTCAAATAGCTTCATTTGCATCCGATTTTTAGTATTTTTGCTCCGATAGTGCTAAAACCTATAAAACAACATTAATATGCATAAATAGCCAAATTATTAGGACAAATTGAACGAACATCAAGTTAGGAGGATAAAATAGTGTATACAATTACGCCTTATTAGTAGGCGTTATTGACTATTACTTGGGATGCTATAGTATTGGGTTACTTAGTCATATTGATGTTTTAGTAAAAGATCATCTTCAATATTATTTACGGGTGGTGGGTTTTTATAGAAATCTAGTGAGGCATAAGTAGATTTATAGTTAGACTTACTGCATTGACTAAGAGGTTAATCTTCTTTCCCTTTAATTTGTGTAGGTGATTTTAATGAAGTTCTAACTTCACAGGACAAGATTGGAGGTTCTTTTATTGTTAAACCATTAATGTTTGATTTACAATCAGTTATAGAAGATACTAAGTTGATGGATTTAGGATTTATAAGGTCGAGGTTTACATGGAATAGTGGGGGCATGGATGGTGAGGTTATTATAGAACAGTTGGATAAATCTATTTACTATAAGCAATGGAAGGCTTTACTTCTGTAAGCAAAAGTGTTCCACAGAGACTACATTTCATTGGATCATAGGGCCTTACAAATAATTTTTTTCTCTAAAAGATGTGAGGGAAAAGACTAGTAGGATAAGTGGTAAATTCTTTTTCAAACCATTATGGCTTAGGAAAAATGCATATAGCGATGTTATTACAAAAGCATGGGGAAATCCAAAGCTATTGTTGCACTTTGTTACGTGCATATGCATTTGATTTATCTTTATGTGCTTGAGAAAATAATGGGCCAATTCCAAATAAATACAAGAAAGTTCAAAGGCGGCTTGAGGTGTTATTAGGGGCTTCTCGGGTTGACTTGACGAGATTAGGTATTTGGAAAGGGAGTTAGGAAGATTGTTAATAAAGGAAAAGCAATTTTGGATTTAGCAAGAAAGAACGGATTGGCTCTGTTGGGTGATTAGAATTCTAAAGAATGGATTAACTCTGTTGGGTGATTAGAATTCCAAATACTTTCATGCAAAGACTACCAGGCATAGGTATAAAATGAGGTTAGAGACCTTTACAATTCGTCAGGGGCTTGGGTTGATTTGGCATGGAAGGGTCAAATTTTATTTGTAGTCATTTTCAAGGGTTATTTCAATTGGCCAATGCTAGTTTGGACAAAGTGCAGAATTTGTTTCAAAAATCTTCCTGGACACTTGTCTTCTTCCTTAGTTCAGTTGTTGAAGGAACCATTTACAGCTTCAGATATTCATAGAGTTGTTTTTTCTTTGGGTTCTCACAAGGCCCTGGGGCCAAATGGTTTCCATGCAGTTTTCTTTCAACAATATTGGGACATAGTGGGTAAGGATGTAATAGAGTTTTGTTTGTGGGTGCTTAATGGTAATGAATTTTTGGCTGCTGTTAATTAAATTAATATGGTTTTAGTGCCAAAAGTTACCTCTCTGACTTCGGTTAAAGACTTCGAAGCAATTAGACTTTGTAACATGCTATACAAGATAATTGCCAAAATTCGTGCAAATCGGCTCAAACAACTTTCTTCATATGTAAGTTCTAGGAATTAGAGTGCTCTCCTTTTAGGTCGGTTAATTACGGATAATTTGATTCCTGGTTTCAAGCTTATGTATTCTCTTCATCAGAGAAGATCTAGTAAGCTAGGTTATTTAGCCTTGAAATTGGATATGAGCAAGGCCTATGATAGAGTTGAATAAGCATTCCTCTTATTTATCCTTAACCAGTTTAGTTTTCCTGACCATTGGGTTAGAATTCTTTATAATTGCCTCTTTATTGTAGGGTTTACTCTTTTGGTCAATGGCAAGGTCACACGGTTAGTGCAACCATTCAAGGGTTTGAGGCAAAGATGTCCAATATTAGCATTCTTGTTCTTAGTGTGTGCTAAGGAGTTTTCTTATCTACTTAATAGAGTAGAAGTTTTGGGGGAGGTTAATGGATTTACATGTTCATAAATTAGTATGCTGGTTAATCATTTGTTCTTTATAGATGATATCTTTATCTTTTGTCATTCCATTGTATTTGATTGTTCTTTTATTAGAAATATTATTTTCTCGTATGAGGAAGTTTTAGGGTAGAAAATTAATTTACAAAAGTCTACCATATCCTTTAGCCTTAATACTAAGGTGGATTGTTAGCAAGCTATTATATGTTTTTTTAGTTTAGTGCATTTTGAACCTCATAGAAGCTATCTTGGATTCCCTTCATTGATTGGAAGAAATTGCAAAGTTATTTTTCATTGTATTATTGATTAAATTTAGAGTTGACTCCAATGGTGGAAAACAAATTATTTTTTAGCTAGAGGCAAAGCGTTTCTTATTCAGGCTGTGGTACAAGTAATCCCAACGTATGTGATATTGATTTTTTAGTTACCTTCATTCGCTATTGATATGTTGAATTCTCTGGTCAAGTAATTCTAATGGGGCCAAATGGGTGATGTGGTAAAAATAAATTGGTTGAGATGGGAGTTGGTTTGTATGCCTAAACAAGATAGAGGATTAAGGTTTAGAGATTTGGCTTTTTTCAACGAAGCTTTATTGGCGAAGTAAGGGTGGCATATTCTAAGTAACCATTAATCATTAACCTTTGAAATTCTCAAAGAGAAGTACTTTCCAAATCAATCCTTTATGGAAGTTTTAAAGGGATATAGAGTTCTTATTTATGGAATGACCTTCTGTAAAGGAGAGATCTACTGAAACTCGGGGCAAAATAGCGTGTAGGAAATGATAATTTGTTGCTTTATTTTCATTGTTAAAAATTTTAGGTCAAATGATTTAATTAAGATGATAAATATAGTACTAGAGATGAAGTTCTATACTAGACCTCGATATCTTATTATGTTCAATATTTTTACCAAATTTCGAAGTCCAACATTCTAATAGCATGTCTAATGGACGAGAAAGTCTTATATGTTGTCATGCTCACATCATATTATTTATAGGACCGTATGTCATCTACATATCTTTATTTTAAAATTACCAATTATAACATTGATGAAATTAAAAGAGAGAAAAAATTGAGCTTAAGTGGTATACTTTGATTTGATGGTTGGATAGAGACAACATAATACAAGACTATCTCCAAATGTGCATCTTATGTCCGCATAGTTTATGGAGTATCAAATGAACATTCTTAAAATAAAATTGTGGGCCTAATACTTCATTTATTTTGAGTTCATTAAGACTTTAGAGGCAACATGTACACATTAAAGAAGGTTAAAATAGATATAATAAATTTAATATTGTTGACGTTGGCTTAAAGAATTACATAATGGACTCTTTTATATTTTTGTATTTTTGATCCAGGTCCAGTTGAGTGTTATGCCTAAATTTTTTATTTATTATTATGAAAAGTTTGATTTAAATTAGAACTTTGTATTTTAGAATTAAAGTTGAAATAAGATTCTGCAACCTATATAAAGGCTTGATTTTTTATTGTATTGAGGTTTCAATAGATAATGCAATACAACTTTTTAGCTTTACTCTTAATTTAGCTTGTTTTTATTCTTATTCAACCCAAGATTTGTATCTTTGGTTATTGATCATTTTATAGCCCAATTATTAGAGTTTTTCTTGTTCTTATATGAAAAGTAACTCAAATTCTACAATTCGCTTGTTGTCTTATAGCCCAGGTTTAGTGTAAACCTCACTTACTACCAACCAAATTCGACTTTGTTTTATTTAGTAAAGCTCAGCCTTAGTTCTTAGCCTTAGTTCTCAGCAAATTTGAGGTGTTGCATCATTCTAGGACATTGGACATACACAGACTCTATCCCCAAATTTTTACTCACGAACATTTTTTTGGCAAGCTCGATGGGACTATCTTTTTTATATGCCAGTAACAACTAGATCAATGGTGCAAACACCTAAGGACGTACTAGAAAGAATGCCACTGAACCATCTACCGTGACCAAGAAAGGAGAGTCGACCATGACCCATACTCCTATCAGGAATCTATTAAATTCAGCTCATAAAGAAGCAAGTCTGGCCAATGTTATGGTAGATCTATTAAGCCGACAGTTAAAAAAAATCCATATAGATTTTCTCTTATCTCTTAGGCCATTCTGTACAGCTGACGTCCAAGGATTGGTCTCTCAAATCTCTTTGAAAAACCTATAACTCATCATAATGCTCATAAATCAGATGGTCACGGTTTTTTGACCATCGATAGAAAATAATTAGAATATAAGTAGAAGTATTCTGAAAAATCTAGAGTCCGTGAGGTAAAACCAGACCGAGCTTACAGCTTTTCTTCAAAGCTGACCTAACCTTGAACTCTAGGAACCTCAAAGATGAAAAATTTATAGTTAATTCGACCTACCATACGGATTGGTTAATATTTTTAGGCGACCTGAGAGGGTTAAGTCCACGAATTCACTGGTTCAACAAGGCCAACTAGGATAGATTTTTAGCTAAGATCTGATAGGAAATATGATTAATTTTGGGAGCTTGCACCAACCAGGTCAACAAGTGTAAGAGCAGATGAGCCAAATCTAATTTAGGCTAATATAGTTTGGATCTGTAGAGCCCATTAGACCAACTAATTATTCAGGCAATGAAATAGAGAGGAACATGCTAACTGAGGCTTTATAGCACTTGGGGGTTAACCTAAAATTGACGGCTCGCATATCTTATAGAAAGCCTTACCTACGTAATACAGATTCCTTGTTTCCTTTCCTAAACAGGTACAAGATTCTCAAATTCTTTCTGTTTTTGGGAGAAGAAAATATAACCACATTCAAGCACATCTCGAGGATCACAGTGCAATGTGGTAAAACTAGCTTATTGCAATTCTAAAAACTAAGATTGTTCAGTAACTTCTTGACTAAGGCTGCTTTTACTAGTATACATACTTGATGCTAGAATCGATTGCTAGTTGAGAGCAAATAAAGGACAAATTCCATGTTGAATTTTACAGACTGCCTCCAGAAGTTAGAGTAATGCAGATGCTTGGGGAATCGGTGTTGAAATAGATAAGCAAATTCATGAAGCTTCAGTCATGATGCCAAACCCAAATCATCGAAGCCAATTACATCCTCATAGTAGTTAGAAGGATGCCTTTCGCTATGAGGGAATACTTTGAAAGGCATTAATTCTGAAACTTGTATAAGTTAGCCACAAGGACAACTAGCTATAAGAGACCCTTGATAGAGAAAGACTAGAAGAGGGCGCCCTCTATAAGGATATATTACAAGAGCTATTTTGATGTAGCAATAGTTTAATTTGAGTTAGAGAGTGATTTTGATGACTCAGACTCAAAAGAAGAAGTCTGTCTAGCTAAGATTGTAAAGGGAAGACCTTGTGAATACCTAGTTCTTAAGAAGCAGACTTATAAGGAGAAGAAGAAATTCGACAAAAATACTTAGATAGCCAAAGAATACTCTTTTAATCTAAAAAAGGCAGATGAGATATTGATTGGCTTTTGAAAGATAAACAAATCAAGCTATTTAAAGGTCACACCATATTGCCGCTCGATCAATGAGTTAGAAAAGACTATTGCAAGTGGCACAATTCGTGGCAAAAAAGTACAAACAACTGTATTGTGTTCAGAATTAAAACCAACGGTTAATCACAAAAGGTCGACTTCTTTTCAGTTCTAAAGGGAAAACACCTATCATAAAAATCGACCTATTCCCTACAATAGGCGTCAATGTCGTTATACCCTCTGCAAAGAGAAAAGAGAAAAATCTTGGGGGAATAATCTTTGGCAGGTATTTGGACCCCCAATAAGCTAAGAATAAACATCCAAGGGGGGGGATTCTATCACAGAAATTACCTGGAAGGAGAGGATAGTCACAAAAACTAACCTAATGTGACTAGCCAACCTCTAAGAAGGCTTGTACTCAATACCAAATAATTTTTGAAAAAGTCTTGGGTGGATTAGTAGAGAAGACGATTTCTAGCACCCCTAGAAAGACTTTCAAGCCTAGAGCTAACAAGGTCGACCAATAAGAGGTCAACGTTCCAAGACAGAGCATATTTAATCGGCTGGGTGATCAAGGTTATCCAAACCCAAATCCATATGAAACTTAGAAAAGGTGCGAATGCAAAGGCATGAATAATTGAGATGCCTAGAGCAAACTATCCAAAATCAAAACAATGGCAAAGTAATCGAGGTAAACTTGGCTAAGATAGACAGCATTGACAAAAAGCTTTATGGGAATAGAGTAAGGAATGGTCGGCCATAAACTAAGTTGATAATTGAAGGTGGTTAACCTCTAAAAAATGACTAGGTACCTATCAAATGGAACTAAGTTGACCAAGGAGAGCAAGTCGATTAAGGGGTAATCGAGTAAGAGGATACTAAGAAAGAAGCCATTAACATAGTCATTCTGCTATCAGAATCATTCCAACATAGATTAAGTTAAGCTTCAACCTTGGATAGGGACATGGTCAAGGTATGTAATACCATAGATAGAGAGTTTCAAGGATCTGCATCGCTTACTCTCTTCTATCCAACTGAAGAAATGACCTAACATATTCGACCCCTTTATGTTAAGGTCAACCTCAATGGTGTAAAAGGGTTCTTATTGATAATAGGTCTGGTGTTAGTATTCTACCTTTGTAGATGCTGAGAAAGCTTAGGATCTCTAAGGATGACCTAGAGCCATCATAAGTGATCATGACCAATTTCGCTGGACGTAAGACCTTAACTGATGGATTCACATCTATAAACGTCAAGATTAATAACTTAGAAAGAGAAAAACTTTTTATGTACTCAATATGTTGAGCGACTACAGCATTTTGTTAAGACATGATGGTTTGACTCTAATAAGACTTTTCCATCCAGCATGCACTAGATGATCTTTAGATAGAAACCAAGCAGATCGGTAGAAATAATTTATGTTGACTTAAAAACATTCAAAAGTAATGAACAAGTGGCGTCGACTTCTTTATATGATCCTTCTATCAAGACCACCATCCTAAAAAAGGATGATACTGACAGATACATAAGAAACATGACCAAACCAATCATCAATGAAAATTATTAAGTCTTGAGAGAGGAGCTTGCTCAGCCAACAGCAGTCAAAACAGGTCGACCCATTGTCAATTTTTTAGATTAATAAATAAGGAACCTATATACAGCATCAGCCTAGTGCATATATGAAGATGAAAAGAAAGACCCACAAATCAACTATGAAATGAAAGAAGTAAAGCGAGTACCACCCATGCTGGATAACTATAACCCTTAAGCTTAAAGCCAACTTAAATAGATCAACATAAGTACACCATAGGCTGATTTACATAAGTGAACACTTAGACCTAGCCTATGAAATAAAGTTGGTGGCAATTTTGAGGGAATACAAAGATTGCTTCGTATGGGGCTATACAAAAATGCTTGGTCTGAACCGAGACTTGGTCGAGCATAGCCTTTTGATCAAATAAGGATTTTATCCATACAAGTAACATATACGAAAAATGTCTAGGGAAGTCAAAGATAAGATCGCAAAAGAGATTAAAAGGCTTTTTGAAGCTGGTTTCATTAGGCCAGCTAACTATGTAGAATGACTGTCTAACGTAGTGCCTGTTATAAAAAAGAATGAAGAACTTTGATTCCGTATTGACTTCAAAAATCTAAACATTGCAACTACCAAAAATGACTATCCCATACCCATAGCTGATATATTTGTCGATTCAGCTGCATGTCATGAGATTATGAGTTTCCTCGACGGACACTCTGGATATAGCTAAATAGTCATCAAGAAGTTGGACATTACTAAGACAACATTTAGATGCCACAAGAGCAATTGGGACATATGAATGGCTTGTAATACTATTCGGTCTAAAAAATGTTAGAGCAATGTACCAAAGGGCAATGAATTCCATCATTCATGACATGATAGGTCGAGTTATATTGGTATATATCTACAATGTCATTATCAAGTCAATTTTCAGTGAGCAACACTTGGCCACCCTGAGAATGACTTGCAAAGAATGTGGTTCCATCAATTGAAAATAAACACTCAAGTGCACATTTGAAGTGTCAGCCGGTAACTTTCTTGGATTCTTGGTACACTAACCGGGGGAGGGGGGAGAGAGGGGAAAAGTAGACCAAAACATAGCCAAGGCAATAGTAGAAGCACTGGTAGTAAGAACCAAGAAAGAATTACAATAGTTAATTGGCAAAATAAATTTTTTAAGGCGATTCATTTCAAACTCGGATGATCTGCTTCATTCTTAGTTGCCCTCACTAACATTGCAAGGTGGTGAAGACTTTAAATAGATGAAGCACCACTAGTAGGTCTTCAATAAGATTAAGAAGTATTTCACAAGTCCACCGGTCATGGTGTTGCCGAAACCTGGTTTACCATTGATTCTCTATATCTCAGCAGCTGAAGAATCGATTGATAGTATATTAGCACATGACCACCAAAGGGTGGAAAAGCCGTCTAGTAATCTTAGCCGAGTCCTAAACAACATCGAGACAAGGTACACACCTATCGAAAAGTTATGTTTGGCCCTTTATTTCTCATGCACAAAGCTCAGGCACTACCTATTGCCTATAATTGTGCACGTGGTAAGTTAGACATATATAATAAAATATCTCTTATCAAAGCCATTTTTTAGAAATAGACTTGGAAAATGGGTGATCGGGCTATCAGAAATCAACCTTAAATATATCCCTTAAAAAGTAACCAAAGGCCAAACCTTAGCTGATTTTTTTGCAAATCACCATTTGTCGTAGTCAACAGATGTCAATTTAGAAATCAATTATGTAAATGACAAGAATTGGAAACTATAGTTAGATGGGTCAAAAATAACTCATGCAGCATGGCTGTCATCGTCTTAATCTTCCCATATGATGTAAAGACAAAAATGTCATTTTTGTTAGACTTCACATGCATCAACAATCAGGCCGAATATGAAGCTTTCATTATCGACCTTGAAATACTTACACAAATTAGGATAAAGACATTGAAGTAAGAGGCAATTCATTACTTGTTATCAAATAAGTTCTAAGGGAATACAATTGTGAAGCCAACTCATTGATTCTATATTGTAACAAAGCTTAACACCTCCTCCAAAGGTTTCACTCTACCTTGATTAAATATTCAACAAGAATGAATAATTCAGAAGCCAATGATTTAACTAAATGGGCATAAGATTTCAAAACGGTGATAGAAGAAATACCTTTGATTCAACGGCCCCACTCATGTTTATTTAGTAATGAACTTCTAAAATAACAGTGGCCGATCTTGAAAGTCAACTTGAACAAATATTAGATGAAAGAGTTGGTCGATGACATAAAGTATCCTGATGACAATACTGATCGACGAGTAAAAGTTATAGAACTAAAATTTTCCTTCTTCATAGGAGAATTATTTAGAAAGAGACCTTTAGAAGAGTTTTTGAGATGCATCGACCAAAAGAAAGTATGTTAGTCATGGCCGAGTTACAAGAAAGATTGACAAGGGCTCTCATCTAAGCAGTCGATTAATGAAGAAAGTAATTCTCAAAAATAGTTTTTAGTGGCCAACTATGAAGCAAGATAGCCATAACAATGCCAAAGGCTATAAAGAATGTCAAAGGCATAGCCCACTCTAGATCATTCTAGCAGAAGAAATGTACATGGTTATAAGACCATGGCCATTCAGATATAGACATAATTAGGGAAATCTATCCACCATATTTAAAATAACCTTTATTCATCTTAGTGAAAACTGATTATTTCACTATATAAATGAAAGCCATCCCATTAAAATCAATCAAGAAGAATATCATATACAGGCACGGTCTTCAAAGTCTATCACAATCAATCAAGGGACAGTCTTCACATGATAGAAGATGGTTAATCTCACAAAAGCATTCAACATCAAAATGATTTATAGCACCCTTTAATATGCCTAATCGAATAAACAAGTTGAATCAACTAACGAGTCAATCAATCAAGAGTTGAAAAAAATTAATCGAAGACATTCCTAGAGCTTGACATGATGAGCTATAAGAAGTTCTTTAGGCAAATAGAGTCAATCAAAAAATAACTATAGGAGTATCTCTATAACAGTTAGTTTATGGACATGAAGCCATGGTTCTAATGGAACTTATAACAGATTCCATAAGGAGGCATTTTCAAGAAAAATTATCCTCTGAACAATATCAAGGTTATGGTAGAAGAGATCAAAAAAATAGATGGAGATTTCCTTGAAGCTTTAAATCGACTTGAGGTCCAAAAAAGAAGGGTAGAGAGGGCCTACAATAAGAAAATCAAGTTCAAATATTTCAAAATCAGTGAGTTGGTATGGAAAGCCATCCTTCTAATAGGCTCAAAAAAACATTAATTGGGGAAATTTAGTCCAAATTGTGAATAACCGTTCAAGATCGCCAAAATCATTGGTAATGGGGCATATCTACTAAGCGATCTAGAAAGAATTAGGCATGTAAAGGTGATCAATGGCAAATATCTTAAGCCTTACTTACCAATTGCTTGGGAAGGAATTGATAAAATGATATTTCAAAATCTTTGATAAGCCAATCAAGTAATATGAAAGACGATTATTAATATCCTTGGACGTATTAGTTGTATCAAAGCTGATTGTTTTTTATTACTACCTTTTGATTTATCGGTTATAGACAAAATAAAAAGGAAATTTTTATTGTACATTACTTGCCCTATTAATACAAAATCGATTGTTATTTAATTAAAGCACAAATTATTCACTGATTGATCAGTTAAATTTTATATGAAAGTCGATTATCAATATACTTATTTCCTTTATCAAGCCAATTTCTTTTAATTAAGGATGAACGTTAAAATTGTTGATCGAATAACTATAAACTAACAAAGCCGATTTATAAAACAAAATAGCAACATGATAGCAAAATTTTTATTTCATTCATAAACTATTTACAAGGCATTTTAGGCCAATATCATTTATAGTTAATCTAAGGAAGAGAAAAAATTGGGAAACACTGAATTTATAGACTTTACCTTTGCCTCAGCCTTGGGGATTGTCTTATTTTTTAGTTTGAGGCTCTTCTTTAGTTCTGCCTTTTTAGGGCGATTGTCCAAGACCTGCTAGCCTAGGCTTTAAGACCTCTGAGTCCGCTCCGTCTATATAGCCTTAAGGTTGACAAGCTTAGCCTTCAACATCTTTATCCTCTCTCTTTAGCATTCTTGCTCTGGATGCCCAACTCCCTAACTTCAGACATCAGTTGAGTCTCGAAGAGATCCAGTGCTTCCTTCTCATCAGCTTATTTTTCAGCCTCCTTTATTATACTCATGGTCGACTGCTTCTTCTTTGCAAGGCTTGTAAAATAAGCTACAAAATTGTTTATTTTTCTCTTCAAGCCGATTGACATCGTATCACTCTATCACATTGTTAGATAAGAATTTAAGCTTTTTATTGATGTCGAATACCTTGCGATTGTCAAAAAGCAAGTCAACGGTCTTCATTTTCTTTAGCTGACTGATTATTTCTATAACTTTAGATTGCATCGTAAAAGTAAAAGAAGCTGATTCTTGCTGAGGAGAGTTGTTGTCTAACCTCTCACTTTCATCAGACGATTCCTAGAGGGCATAAAAAGGACATCAGCATTTAAAGTAGCACTATTTAGTTGTAGAGGCATCTTGGTGGTTAGCTTGCTAATAAGAATTGACCAAAGAGGAGAAACTCTGGTTGACTCATTAAAATGTGCTTGAGGGGCCATTTTCTTCACGCCTTGAACACCAACATTAGACTCGAGTGATTTGCTTATGGAAGTAGGCACAAAAGTGAGCATTTTTGACTGGAGGAAAGTAGTTGATTCCTTGGATGCCAATTTTGAATAAACAATTTTTATTCTAGGATGTCTCTTGGATAATGTCTAAAACAAAAGGAAAGAAAATGTCAATAGTCGATCTCCACAAGATAAAAACTAAAATGTAAACGTAAAGGCAATAGAATCTACCTTGACCCTTTTCATAGAATGGTCGATTCTTCCTCACCCTCTGGAGGGGTGTCCAGGTAGGGATAGCTTCTGTAATGGTCGGTAAAGAATTAATATAAAAAAATGATAATGGATAAAAGATTTAAATAATTATACCTTGTCGGGTCATATCACCAATGATTTTGATTAACTCAGGATTAAATAAGGGTTTATTATAGTTATCTAAGTAAAAACCGATCCATGTAGGCCAAATTTTCCCTTGTTTGAAATATCACCAGTGATGCTGAACTTAATTGTTGGCATTAAGGGCCTTGGATCCAAAAATAGTCGCTCAAAGAACACCTCCCCAACCAAGGGCTGCCAGATCAAACCCATTGGGTTTAATGTTCAATGGCTGACCAACTATATTCTAGGAGCAGTTCTTTTTTCCTTTGGTGGCACAAGCTTCTCATTTATTTTAATTTATTATAATTAAATTTAAAACCATAAAAATGTTCAAAATCTAAAATCTCTTGTATGAGCTTACCTCGTGTATTTTACTCATCGACATGCACACTAGCATCAGGATTAGTCTCTTCTGCAACAAAATTATGAGGAGCAAGTGCAATGTCTAAAGGTAATGAAAAATAAATGCCGACTACTTCTTCTCAATATTGATAAAAAATGCGTAGGCGACCAAGGCTAAGTAGGATATAACTAATTGTAGAGATTTCTTAAGTTGAGGGAAGCTAAGGAAGTCTCTTTTACATAAATAAATTGTTTAAAGATGACTCTAGACCTAAATTTTTGGTTGGCCGAAAAAAGGTTTAGATGTATGACAGCCTGTACCAAACCAAATTGGCGACTTATCAATTGGGGATGGTAAGTCTCAGTCCCATACTAATTATTATTGCAAATTGCAATAATAATACCATAATGAAAATCTCTGGCCTTTAAGCAGTGACCCACGATCAATGCCATTCAAGATGCTAATTCTCTGTAGAATTGGATGGATGGCCCTGATAAGATTATCGAGTTCATTTAAGACCAAACAAAGAAGGCCTAAAGCAACAAAAAGACCTATCATCTATAAAAAGGGTGGAATAAAAGAAGAAAAAATATCCTCAAACTAATCTTGGTTAAGTTGCCATTGGATAAACCATAGATCATAACAACTTAGTCGACCGTGAGGAGGTTTAGAAGTGGTCTTGAGGAAATGAAAGAAGTAGGTCGACACCCAAGAATACATGATTTAGAGGGGACTGCCTGTATTTACAAGTGATGTCTCACCTTTACTAGGTAAAGTTTCAAAAAGGCTTCTATAAAGGTATGAAAGAAAAAAGGTCATAAAGCTAACTTTGTGCGCTAACTTTAAGAAATCCCCTAGTTTTTTTTAGAAGGGGGACATAAGGCACATTTACATAGCCAGAATAAAAGAAATGCGATATGCTCAATCGTAGATGGAGTGGCTGCTTGTTCTCTAAACTTATTTATGAACCCAAAACTAGACACAAACTTAGTAATGAAGAGAATGACATCACCTACTGACAACTCAGAGTTAATTTCAACTTCATGGATGGGTAAGTTGAAACGAACTGGTAGTTAATACAGAGTAAGATTCATGTAACCAAACCTAAAATAGAAAATATACAAGCCTTAGATAAAAAATGTAATAAGATCGATATCAAACCATTCTACAGAGGGATTTAGTATCTAAAATGTTGGATTAGGTCATATACACCAGCCGACTTTTATACCGAGGTAAAATGAGCTTCTATACAATTTAACCACCTTGTAAACTCTGTAGGCAACTTTGGCCATGACCTAATGGACTTAGAGGTCGACCATACAGACACAAAATGAGGTTGACTAAATTTCATGGGGTCGTTTCTATGTGCAAGAAAGAAATTGAAATAATATGAAATAATAGAAGTGTTGTGTGGACCAAAATTATATGGGAAGAATCAGCCTTAAAAATAAATACCTAGTAGGCGACCTATTCATCAACAGCTTTTGACTTCAATAGGAGTGATAGTTGCATCTCAGTAGCCTCGATCGATTTTGATTTCTTGAACCAAGCAGCAGCAGTTGATTTTGATGCCATTTTTCAGATGAATTGCATGTAAAAAATTAGAAAGAAGATCAAAATCAACTCTAGACAAAAATTAGAAATGAAAACTTGAAAGAAAAAGATCAAAGTAAAAAGTTTAGAAAATTATCGTGGATTGCATAGAAGAAGTAGCTGAAGAACAAATAAATGCTTGAAAAATGCCTTGAGTATTTGAGAGAGAGTGAAATTGCTTAAGGAGTAAGAGTAAAAATGAAATAGTGTAAAGTCTCTTTTATAAGGCTCAAAGGCGGTAAAAGAAGGGTCGTAAAGCGAACTTCAACTGTTAGGCATTTAATGGGAACAATGATGAGACAATCATTAATGTTATTAATAAAGATAATGATGGGATGATTATTTTTGAAATTCATGATGGAATCATTATTGATAAAAGTAATGATATGACAGTTACTGACAAGTTCATTGATAACGGTTGACAAGGCTAATGAATAGCTAATCACTGTAAGCTTAACTCAAAATTCTTACAAAAAAGTCTAAGTGAAAAAAATTGACTTATGATGTTGTATGACTTAAAGATGATATGAGAACAAACATGGTTCATAAAAAGGATCGCTGGTGTTATCATAATAATGAGCGAATTTTTAGAGAAATATTTTAAAAAACAGAGCATCAAAGTTAAACTAATAGTTAAATTCTGAGATAAGTGGTAAGGTCGGCTGTCATGAAAAGAACAAGGTGATATTTAAAGTAATTAGATAATTAAATTTTAGCTCAAGTTGATATTCATGAAAGTTTATTCATTATAGGCGATTTCAGAAGTGATCCAAGATGAAAAACCAATTGCCATGAAGACCACTTGACATAAGTCACTTTCTGAAGGGAGCTCATTGTGAAAGTTGATAATCATCAAGTTAATTAGGCATGGCAATCTCTAGAGATGGTTAATAAAGGAAGCTGATTCCAATAAAGAAAGAAAGTTGACTTTTATAGGTTCAAAAGTCATTAGTCAAAGTCGATCGATCAACTAGGATACTGAAAATGATCTCAACGTCATAAAAAAAGGTGGTATTTCCAAGCTTTGATCATAGAAAGTATAACAAAGCCGATCTTTCAGAGTGGAAGTACAATCGAATTTGTTAGGGTGCAAGTCTTAGCAAAAATGATATTTTTGATTAACTTGCAGGGGGCCTTATTGACGTTGGCCCAAAACATTATATAGTGGGCCCATTTATATGTTCGTATTTTTTATCTAGGCCTAGTTGAGTGTAATACCTAAATTAGTTATTTATTATTATGAAAAGTCTTGTTTAAATTAAGACTCTATATCTTTTTAGAATTAGGGTTAAAATAGGATTCTGCAACCTATATAAAGGCATGATTTTTATTGTATTAATGATTCAACATATAATACAATACAACTTTTCATCTTTTCTCTCAATTTAACTTGTTTTCATTCTCATTCAATCTAGGATTTGTATCCTTGCTTATTGATCATTTTATAAACTAATTTTTAGAGTTTTGCTTGTTCTTCTCTATGAAGTACCCCAAATTTTACAATTCATTATTGTCCCACGACTAAGGTTTGGTCTAAACCTCGCTCATTGTCAACCAAATTCGGCCTTGCTTTATTTGGTAAACCTCAGCCTCAGTTCTCCACGAATTTGAAGCATTGCATCATTCTAGTAAGACACTGGACATATACTGACTCTGTCCTTAAATGTTTACTTGTAATATCTTGTGCTTGTTTGGATTGATTTAAATGATTCTAAGAACTTAGTGCTTGTTTAGATATAAAGTAAAAGAAAATAAGAGAAAATTTAAAGGAAAAATGAAATGTAGGAAATGAAATTTTATTTCTGTATTTTTTAATAATGATTATAGAAATAACAAACAATAAATATAACGAGCACAACAACTTACTTCGTACAGCAAATAGACTTTATAACAAACTTTGCTATCTCAGCTCTTTCTAACTAATGTTGCCACCTCAGCACATAAATGCCATATCAACCTTCCTTATTAACATCCACATCAACGTCTTTTCCATAAACTCTAATATCCTCCCTTTTTTTTTACCAAACTCAAGGTCCTAGAAAAGACATCGAGTTTGCTGCAAAAGAAATTAAACTTGTCTAAAATGAGAGGCTTAGTAAGGATGTCAACAATTTGTGCAAAACTAAGGATATATTTTACTTGAGCCTAATGTTTAAGAACCTTCTTTTGGATGAAATAAACATATAACTCAATATGCTTCGCATGAGCATGAAATAAAAGATTAGATAAAAAGGACGGGCACTACTATTATCACACAATAACATTGGAACAGAGAATAGAGTGAGTTGTATTTAAAAGAATAATAATTGTATCAAAATAAGCTTAACACAAGCATTTGCAAGAGCTTGATATTCTAACTCTATATTAGAATGAACTACTACTGCTACTTCTTAGAGGACAAAAAGATTAAATTATTGCCAAGGTAAATACAATAGCCTCCAATGGACTTGCAATCATTATAATTACTGCTTCAACCTGCATCAGTTTAACCTTAGAGAATTAAATCATTTGATTGTGATATTGAAGCACATGCTTGTAAGCTTTCCAATGAAGCATAATAGGACATTCTAAGAACTGACTAGGTTTATGCACAACAAAAGAAAGTTTAAGCTTGGTGAGAATGATATACTGCAAAGCATCGACCAAACTTTGATATAAAAAAAGATTATCAAATAAGGCATTATCGTTCTTCATTAGCTTGACCCTAGTAATCAAAGCGTTAAACAACCATTACGGTTCTCTATATGAGCTTTTTTTAGTAAATCTAAAATGTATTTAACCTGAGAAAGATGAATACCAGTTGATGTCTTCGTAACTTCTAGCCCAAGAAAATATTCAAGATTGCCCATATCTTTCAAGGGCAAAAGTTTGTTAACTAAAAAATATGTTCAATTTGAACTTGTAACAAGTATCTCATCCACACATATTAGCTTTAAGAATATATATTGATTTGATCTTTGAATGAATAAAGAAGTATCAGACTTGGACTTGCTGAAATTCCAACTTAACAAAGCCTCTTAAAGTCGATCCAAGCTCTTATAGCTTGCTTCAATCTATACAAGACTTTTAGTCAACTTATACATATATATGTGGGAAATGCTGGATTAACAAATCCTTTTGGTTGCTGCATAAACACTCATTTTATTAATTTACCATTCAAGAATGCATTATTTATGTCTATTTAGTTTGAATGTTCTAGTAAAACTTGACTGTAAGGCTGATAATGATTCTCACTATAGCTAGTTTAATGACAGGGCTAAAGTCTGAAAATAATCCACTCATTCAGTTTAAAGAAAACCCTTAGCTATTGAATAAGCCTTATACTTTAAAATAGATCTATCTAGATGGTATTTGATTCTAAATACCCATTTATTATTGATAACTTTATTAACTCTTGTATATGGCACTAAACTCAATTTGCTGTTTTTACGAAGAACATCATACTTTTCTTGTATAGCATTCTTCTACTTTGGATCACTTAAGGCCTATCTAACACTAGTATGTTCATGTCCAATTTGGTTATAAAGATAGGTTTTTGGTTTAAAAATCTCTACTTTGGCTCTAGTAGTCATGGGATGAATATTAGTATGGATTAGTAGTTGAGAACTGGTTGACGACTGAGTAGTATGATAGTATTAGGGTATGTAAGAATTAGAAAAAATGAGTAAGAATGATAGAAATATTTGGTTTTGTTGGCAGCTGATGTGAAGTTGAATGATAATCTCAAGTGTTTTGTGCTAACAAAAATTTTAAAAGTGTTGGTATTGAGGCCCTAGATTGAGAGAAAGTAAATGCATTTGCATTATGAATTAAAGGATCACAAGAGTATTGCAATGATGTTATTTGTGTGGGTGATAGGGGTTTATATAGTCTATTATATCTACCATCCCGAACTTAGGTTTTGCTCAAACTTATAAATATTGGGCTATTTATTTGAGGTTTTTGATCATATATAGGTTTACTAACCAAAGCGTGAAGATGCGGGAGAGATCAGGCACAAAATGGATATAAAATAGCAAAGAATAGACAAATCAACAAAACCAATTGGGTACTGCAGTGCCCATGGCTGGATGTCACAATGTCCAGTCCAAAAAGTTCTAGTGCAGTGTTCAATCATGCTCCCAATCATGGCTATTTTCTTGGTCTCGATATCGTAGTGCCCAACTCCCAGCGTCATAGTGTGCATGTGATAAATAAAACCCTTTCTTAAATCTCCTATTTCGACTTGGATTTAAAGTCCCATGACCCTAGGGTTATGAAGACCTATAAAAACACTTTTTCAAAGCCAAAACACAGAGAATATTAGAGGCAAACCTAGGACAAACAAAACATATCACAAAACAAGAAATCAAAGTAAAGAATTCAAGATTCAAGATTAAGATTTATACATGCAAGCAAGGAAGAGATAGAGGCAATTCAGGGCTTTAGCTTTGTGTTATTTCTTATCTTTCCATAGTTTTATGATCTTGTTCATGATGTTTTCCATTATTACGTTGATACTGTTGAATTTATGATGAACTAAACTCTTTTTATCTAGGGTTAGGCTACTGAACCTAGTATGTAGTTGGATTTTATTGACTCTTAGTTTATGAACTTAATAGATTAAATTGATTAATTCTATCTTGTGTTTAATGCTTTCATTATATTTGGACAATAATTGGAATGATTTATAAACTCGAAAGAGGAATTTATGTGTTTAACCTAGGATAGTTTGATGCATGATCATAGGGTGATGGCATGTATGATATTATTTAGACCTGTTCCTAATGAATTGCTATTTACACTCAAAATATAATGCAGCTATCGCAATATAGATTAAGGTGTCGATCCCATGACGAAGATTTTGGCAAAATAGGTTAGTAAAGTAAAAATATTAATAGTAACAAAGAGAAAATTAACTAATTGGTTTAAGTGGATTAGATAGAGTTGTCTATGAATTAAGGAAAAAGTCTTATGATGATTTAAGTAAGGCTTTGAGAATCATAATTATGCTTTATAAGTCTACTTTACACTTTGATTCAATGTTTATAACTCAATTGAAAGTTTCACATCCCAAACAATTAATCGGAAGATATGTAAAATATAGTACATTTGATAACACATGTATTTGATATGACTAAACTCTTTGTAAACATTAGCACAAACCATGTTCATTTATACAAGTTATCTAAGATCGATAATATATCATTTTGATAATATTGCAGTAAATGATTAACTCGAATATCAAACAATTATTATCTTTACATGTTATCTAAGATCGATAATATATCGATTGACAATGTTGCAGTAAAAGATTAACATGTAAAATAATGTAACCAATAACAATTATAATTTAACAAGAATCACAAAAAGAAAGCATAACTGAAAATATATGAAACATGAGAATTATAACCTTTGGATTATAGAAAAATACTAGATAAGAGTTTAGGCACAAACAAACTTACAAACATTTGTAGTTCTTGATAAAGAATCAAAGTATAGAAGTAAATTTATTACACATAAAAATTTATCTCTTAGTCTTGCCAAGAACTCTAGCTTAGCTTATAATGCATGTTAAAGAGAAAAAAAATATAAAAGAATTGTCAAGTGTTAAAAACGTCTTAAGAGTGTTCTTATATAGGCAATGAATGAAAATATGTTTAATATGACTTCAATCTTTAATAATTTAGGCCAATCACTCGATCACCCAATTGAAGCACCTTTTTGATAATGGAAATGACCGATTTAGACTTTTTGGTTGACATAAAAGTTATAGCATTTTGTCTCTTCTTTCCATAGCCACTAGGTGGTGCGTTATATCTTAAAAATTAAGTGCAAGTATACACTATCATATACAAGTAATAAATGGACTAAATAGTCGGATGTCGAACAGACAGAGATAATTTCTACGTTTTAACCAAGTACTAAAATTATGTCTTTTTAATAATTATTCAGAAAAATAAAAATCTAAAAATGAATGTAGAAAAAAAAAAAAAAATACAATGCAAAGAGAATTAAGTGATAGCAATATAGAGAAAACTTAGGATTAATATTTTCCCTCAATATGCCTTCTAATAATTAATCCTCTAATATTTAACTCACTTAGTCTTTATTATTGATTAAGACACTAATGTATTCACAAGCCTCTTTCAAGGTCATGCAAGTATACCTTAATTTACCGAATACCTATATCCCTATGGTACTTGTAATAAATTAAGATTCATTAAGATTAGGTCTTATTGATCATACATGCAAATTAGGTATATTCCTATCCTAAATTGAAACTTGCACATGCAACATTGAATGTTACTCTATAATCATGCATCAAATTACCTAAGTCTAAATATTATGATTTCTCTTCCGAATTTATCAAAATATTACCAATTCATTCACCATAAATTGGCTAGATATATTAAAGCATTAAGATCAAGTAATTTGAATAACAAAATCTAAGTTTATTAAATATTAAAAAGATATGGCAATTAAGCACACATATTGAGTTCAAGTATTAACCCTAGAAAATAAATTTAGTTCATGGCTACAAAAGAACAACAGTAAAAATAATAATAAATCATGATACAATCAATAGCAAACCGATATAGAAGTTGAATTTGTCTTGATTGCGCTTCCTAGGAAACTCTTGATGCCGAAGAACGCCTTGAATCTTTCTCTAAGGTTGCTTCAGTTGAACTCCTATTGCTCTCTAACACTTGTGCTCTGTATTCTTGGTGTTCTTTAATTCCTCTAGGGTTCTCTCGATTGATTTTTAAAGGATGGGGATGAGTGACATTTTATAGGGATTGATATGCGCTTTAAAATCTCAATTCTCGTAGGATTAGGACTCGCACTACCGCTGGGGCGCTATGCTGCTATTGTTGGGGTGCTACATATAAAAAGCCTCACCGTTGAAGCTGTGGAGTGATAGCGCTTAGGCGCTGGCTTGTCGCTGGAGCTATGACAGTCTGGCGTTGGGGCGCCAGTCGCGACTTAAATAGGTCATCTTTTCTGATTTCCATCACTATTCCAGCGCTGGGGCGAAAATCCTTGTGGCGCTGGGGCAATGGACTTATATTTTGAAAATTTTACATTTTAGTCCCCGTTTTTGCTGCATCATTTCTTTAAATTTCATTCAAGTCCCTATAAATAACAATAATGCACATAAATAGTCATCTATTCTCATAAAATAATAAAATATCAAAATAAAATCATAAGAAAATATATAACAAATATGCCCTTATCAAATTCCCCCCAAACGTAAACACTTGCTTGTCCTCAAGCAATAAAATAAAATCAAGAGAGAAAAATAAATGGTTATACTTGACTCAAATAACAAATAAGGAAAACAAAACCAATTATGCTAGATTAGTAAGATGATCAAAATCATTGTCTCAAAGGCTAATGAAATGGCACAAATCCTTAAGGTAGATAAATAACTATTGACAGTTCTAATTATCTTCATTTAATTTCTCATTCTTCCTCATAGACAATCACCATGTATGTATACAAGTAGCAAACAACAGCCAAACCATACTTTGATTTACTTTATACTTTAGTTTGTATATGAAAGTCTCGGCATTTGATTTATATAATGACATTTCTATACGCTTGTTTTTACTACCACTCTCTACTAATATAGAAAATCACATGTTTAGGGATCTATTTAAGACTTTACTTAGCTTGTAACATAAGGTTAAGGTCAAGGTGAGATAAAAGGATAAACCCTTTAGGTTAAGTCACACTATGAACACTTGGGCTTTACCTAGAAACCTCTTGATATTTCTTTTCCTTGTATTATCTCTTCCCCCAAACTTATTGTGTTTGCTATCTTTCTTTTCAACCTTTACTTTTCAAAGAATTTCTTCTTTTTCTTAAGCTCGGGGTATTTTTCTCTATCTTTTTTTTTTGAATACCCCTAAACTTAGATTAACAAATATCACGCAAACTTATTTTTCTCATATCATCACAACCTTTTTCTTTCACGAGTATTTCTAAGTAAATACAAGATTTATGGTGTTACAGGTAAATTTATGGATAAGTAAACTTTAAGTCTTAGGTTTGTAATATGGTTAAACCAAATAATGGGTAATTAGGCTCAAAATAGGGTACTAGAGATAAATATACAATAAAAGGTAGGCAAGAAAGGCTCAATCGGTCCAAAGATGGCCTAATGTCATTTTCCTATTCATGTGTTTCTTAGGATTTTACCTCAAGTGGTAATTAAAGACAAGTTCTAGAGTATCGGTCTTCGAGACTGTGGTGTGCTCCTTAAAGCATAAGTATCTCTAAGTAATAATTATAACTATTCATGCTTATAAAGTTCTCACAATGAATGGTGATTATAAATAAGGTCGAACTTGTTCCTAAATTTAGATAACCAAAAGTGTCTCAAGTATCTATCATTCTCTATAGATTTGTAAAAAATAAATTAAGCCATGTATTTTTTTTTATTTTTTTTTCTTATCATGGACTAATGATTATCTTAACAAAAATAAAAAAATTAATAAAAAACTAATTAACTAAAAAAATAATTAATTAATTTTTTTTTAACCCATAAGAATAACCACTGAAATTACGCAGCAAAAAAACACAAGAAAGTGTTTCTCACCCTTAAACTTAATTTAGACATTATCCCCAATGTCAAAAATTAAAGAAGTAAAAGTAAGAGATTTTCCTGTTCAAATTTCGCTGCAGCGCTGACTTTTCGTCGCTAGAGCGACAACTGACACTGACGTGATAATCGTTCGTCGCTGTAGCATTGGAGGCTTGTTTTGGGCTGTTTACTAGAATTCCCCCTGGCGCGCTAGCTTATATACCATGGGGGCGGTACTGACTTCAGAGCTCTATCACTAACACACTAAATTATGTCGCTGCAGCGTTGCATTTCTTGGGGTTTTTTTAAGAGCTAAAAAAGAATAATACTTACCTTGGGTTGCCTCCTAAGTAGTGCTAGATTTAACGTCGTCGGTTTAACGGGGCATTATATTCTCTTATGGTGGATCAAAGGTGTTGATGGAAGCTTTTGTATAAGTGATCTTGCTGCCTTTCGTCTTTTTTGGCTTCTATATTTTTGCTATTAAACCTCGGGCAGTATCTTTTGTTGCATTCTCCTTGTGTCTTTTTGGAAAGAATTTAATCTTAGACCGGGGAAGCGATTCTTCCTTTTCTTTCTCTTTGCTTGCTTTATTGGGTGCTGCTATTTCTTCTTCTCTCTTGCCTTCCTATACTTCAATGCTCTTTTTCGAATGTGAGAATCTAATATCTCTATATCTTTGGTTTGTTTGACGCTTGGGTGCGCCACATTAATGTAGAAACAGTCTTCATTTTCAACTAGTAATTTGATCTCCTTGAATACCTTAAAAGTGTTTGTGTCTTCTTGTACTCTCATGGTCAACTCCCATTTTTGCATATCAATGATTGTTCTCCAGTGGCTAGGAAGGGTCTTCCAAGGATGATAGGAATCTTTTTTTCTTCTTCCATGTCCAAAAAAATAAAATCGGTAGGGAAGATGAATTTATCGACTTTAACTAACACATCTTCAATTAATCCCTTGGGATAGGTGAGAGAACGATTTGCCAACTAAAGTATGATATTTGTTGGTTTGGCTTCTCTCAGTCACAATTTTTTGTACACGGACAGTAGCATAAGATTAATGCTAGCTCCCGAATCCCAAAGTGCCTTCCTAAAATCGTAATTTCCAATTGAGCATGGTATGGTGAAGCTCCTAAGATATTTGAGCTTTGGACTTCTTTAAAAGGATGACATTTCACTTCTCTGTTAGGGCCACAGTCTCAAAGTCATATATTCTTCTCTTATTTGATAGGATGTCCTTCATGAATCTCACATAGCTCGGTATTTGCTCCAGTGCATCTGCAAAAGTAAGATTAATATATAATTTCTTAAAAACATCAAGAAATTTAGAAAGCGGCTTATCTAGTTTCTTCTTTTGCAGCCTCTTAGGAAATAGAGGTGGTGGAGTGAAAGACTATGTAGGTTACTATTGCGGGTTGCTACTGGTATCTTCTGCTGCATTTTCTTTTTTCTGTTCTTGTACTTGAATACCAGTTTCTACGCTTTTCTGTGTTTCAACAATTTTCTCTTGACTTCTTAGTTGCTGTAATCTCTGAAGAAATAGTATATGTGATCTATATGGTTGTGTATCATCCTGCTGGACCGCTGTTTCTTTTTCCTTCTCATTTGTCTCTGAAAACTGTGGTTGAGGTGTGTTGTCATGTAAAATTTTACCACTTCTTAGGGAAATAGTTTAGCACTGCTCTATATTTCCTTTTGGATTGACTTCGGTGTTGTTTGGTAGGGTTCCTTGAGGGCGATTATTCATTGCTGCAGCAAGTTATCCTACTTGATTCTCCAAGGTTCTAAATGAAGCTGCTTGACTTTGAAAGAGTGCATCTGTTTTCTTCATAAATTGTAAGAGCATGTCTTCAATGTCTGATTTTTTCTTTTGTTGGATTTACAGTTGGAAGTCAGGAGGAACTTTGGAATGCTGTCCTTGATTATTGTTACTCTATAAGAAGTTAGGGTAATTTCTCCATCCAGGATTGTAAAGATATGGCAATTAAGCACATATATTGAATTTAAGTATTAACCTTAAAAAATAAATTTAGTTCATGGCTACAAGAGAACAATAGAAAAAATAATAATAAATCATGATACAATCAATAGCAAACCGATATAAACGTCGAATTTATCTTGATTGCACTGCTTAGGAAACTCTTGATGCGAAGAACGCCTTGAATCTCTCTCTAAGGTTGCTTCAATTGAACTCCTATTGCTCTCTAACCCTTATGCTTTGTATTCTTGGTGTTCTTGAATTCCTCTAGGGTTCTCTCGGTTGATTTTTAAAGGCTGGAGATGATTGACCTTTTTATAAGGATTGATATGCGCTTTAAAATCTCAATTCTCGTAGTATTAGGACTCGCACTACCGCTGGGGCGTTGCATGTAAAAGGCCTCACCGTTGGAGCTGTGGAGTGATGGCGTTGGGGCGCTGGCCTGTCGCTGGAGCAATGACGGTCTGACGTTGGGGTGCCAGTCGCGACTTAAATAGGTCGTATTTTCTAATTTCGATTACTGTTTCAGCGCTGGGGTGAAAATGCTTGTGGCGCAATGGACTCATATTTTGAAAATTTTGCATTTTAATCCCTATTTTTGCTGCATCATTTCTTTAAATTTCATTCAAGTCCCTATAAATAACAATAATGCACATAAATAGCTATTTATTCTTATAAAATAATAAAATATCAAAATAAAAACATGAAAAATATATGATAAATATGCCCTTATCACCAAGTTCATGCAATTTGGATGAGTATCTAATGAGATATGGGTAAAATACCAAAGATATGTCAGATTTTGGCCAACAACCTTTTACCCATTTACAATACAATTTGGTTCATGATAACGGTTGATTTGGACTTTACCATCAACATAAAAGTTCTTGATAATTGAGTCAGAATTTCACAGCTTCAATAATTATACTGATTAGGTACGTATTTTGTGAAATACGGTCCAAATACATGAGTTGGGTCAAACTGAGCCGAAGTTGTAATCTAATTCTATTGTATCCCAATTTTTGGCCCATAACATGTTGGATTTGGCTTTTCAACTGTTCTTCAAGTTTGTGTAAGATTGAGTCATGTTACTCTAGGTTCAAGAATTTCTTCATTTCGATTTCTACATTGAGAGTTACGTCCATTTTACCTAAATCTGTGCAAATAACATTCATTAATTACAATTTAAGGACAACATTTTATTTTAAGCTAAAAATACAAAAAATGCTAAAATTAGTGACATTAAATGGTGACTGAATTTCTTAATAAATATGTATTTCATGTGTTCATCAATTACATTATATTTGGATTATCATAAATATATAGGTAATTGTTAGGATGTATAGTCACTCGACCATCGACAAAGACTTGTGATGAGATTAGAGTCTAGCCAATAATTTATTATTAAGGAATTAATTAAGAAATTAATAAATCAATAAAATATTAGAGAATAAGTTGAAACTCTAAATTCCTTTTGATTAGTGAATTCAAATCCTTACTTGCTTTTTGATTAAAATTAAGTTTAATTTGATAGAATTAGATTAATTAGATACAGTTTATATTTTGATTCGTTTGGATAAAAGTTGAAGTATAATTAATTTAGTACTTAATTGAAATAAATAGGTTAAATAGTCTCCGTGAGAACGATATCTAAACTTTAATTTTATATTATTTGATATGATATCGTGTACTTATACTTTACTATTATTACACACATCAGTGGAATTAGAAGAAGTTAAAACTTTTGACTTGGTATTTAAGGAGCGACGAGTGTAGGATAAAAAACAATTGAGAATTCCAGTTCATTAAAGTAACATGTCTTGCAATATAGACATTTCTAGCTGCTACATGACATATATACCGTTTATGAGAAGAATTATAACCCAAAAAGTCACATTTGGTAGAATGAAAATTGAGTTTTTCATTTGGTGTATGGTCTGGTAAATGGGAAACAAGCACATCCAAAACATTTGAGTACTTTATACTCAAGTTTAACATTATACAATAGTTCATAAGGAATTCTGAAATTAAGCTTGGGAGTAGGTAGCCTATTTATCAAATAAACAACTATATGGAATGCATACCTCAGAGTATATTTTAATGGCAACTGAGCTTTCGCAAGGACAACCACATGCCTAAGCTTCCTTTCTACAACCCCAGATTGAACAACCTTGATATGTCTCTCAAATCTTTTTCTACTTGTTTCTTGAAATTTTGAAAACATTTAAGGCTCTAGATTGTTAGGTAAGAGGATAAATTCATGCAAACCTAGTAAAATCATCTACAAAATAGGTATAATATATGTATCCTTGTGTAGATATTACAGTTGAAGACCCCTATAAATCTGTATAGATAAGTTCAAGTGGTCTTTCTGTTTTTTGTTTCAATTGCCAGAAAGTGTAATCTAAGAGATTTTCTAAGTTGGCAGGCATCACAAAAGTTTGGAACTGTTCTTTTATTGATATGAAAGCTTGAATTACAAAATCTCAGCACATATTGCAGAATTTTAACATTAGGATGTCCAAGCCTCTTATGAAACAAGTCTACTTCAGTAACACAAGACTATTGACTCACAAAGCACTGATGACAACTTATTTCACTATACTCTAGATTAGCATGCATACAATTGACTTTTGAAAGCTTATTATCTGAAAAATAAGAACAGTAAAAATGGGAACAAATTAAGATGACAAAATTGCAGGATTTAGAGGTTGTGTTTGAAATGGAATTGTAAAGCTTATATAATCCTCTCTCAGCAGTACTTTTCAGCACTACCATCCCCGTATATTTATCCTTTATATATCACATTTTGTCATGAAATTCAACAAACAGATTATTATCAGTTGTGAGTTGTAATGTACTGATCAAATTCTTTGTGATCTTAGGGACACAAAGAACATTATTTAGGCAAATTTTGTAATAACAATTTGATTTGAACATGAACTTAGTAGTGTCAGACTACCTATATAAGTGATTTGTAAACCTTATCCATCACCAACTAAAAGTTTGGAGTCACCTGAATATTCTTCTTTATTGGTAAGAACGTCGGGATCATTTGTCAAGTGGTGAGTGGCTCCACTATCAAAGAACCATCCATTATATTATCTGGTACATGATCATCTTGTGCTGCAAAATATGCTGCTGCTGGTTTATCCTCTCTGCCATATACACCTTGAGTTGATGAACTTCTATAGCCAAGATTGTCCTGACTAGAACTTCCTTCAACAAATGAACCTTGACCATAAAATTGAGGAATAAATTCCTTATTGAACCTGTTATGAAATATAGCAGCTGTATGTCCTGGTTTATAACATATTTGACACATCACTCTAGAGTTTCTTATACAAATTGATGATTAATGCTATCTATTAAATGTTTTTGAAGAAAAAAATCATGCTCGACTTCTAATAAGAATTGCACCCTTATTTTAATTTATTTATAAGAGGTTTGTGCAATATTTCTTTTATTAATTATCCAAAACCGACGCTCGACAGAGCATGACTGGTCATCAACATGTAAATGTGATGGCTTAAGTTTACGAAAGATCGCATTCTGCTTATCGCTCTTATTTTTGACTAGAAAACATTATTAAATAACTTGTATCACCATCACTAGCAGAATATTCGCTGGGAAACAAACTATTTTTAGATTTAGAGACTTTTCTAATGAGAAATTTTTTGAATGATTGACTGGTTAGGTATTCAAGTGACCACCCTCAATAAAATAAAGGGTAAAAGGTAAGGAATCCTCTAATTTATGTTTGCTAACCTCTAAATTTATTTTTAAAGGCATTTAGGTTCCTTATAGTTTAAAACCATCACTACATTTATAAATAATTACATTTATATAAAGTCACGAGTCATCTCATGACACTTGCATTTCATCCTACTTTTTTTTCAGACGTCCATGTCTTCCAACATCAATTTGCCTTAATGTCAGTTAGATTCTTAATATTGTAAAAATGTCAATTTAGTCCATACTATTAACTAATAAGTGTTAAGTATAGATGCATGAAACAGGAATAAAGAGGACAGTTCAAAAAATAAATAAATAAATAAAAATTAGGAGAAAGTTTGTTATACATAAGTAATATAATTAAGTAGTGGTATTATGATATGTATATTTTTATTATTTGCGACTATAATTTATTAGCAATTTTTTAACATAAATACATACATAAAAGAATTTGATTAATTTATTGCATGAAATAGATAGGTGTGCCTTTTAATATATAAAAGATTTTCTAAAAAAACAGAGCCACGATTTCACTCATACACATTTTCCTTTTTCTTTTATCTGCCCAGTGAAATCAAAAGGCCATGTTTGTAATGGTAAGCTCCAGAACATGAATGTGCATGTCTATTGCGAACTTACGTGGAATTATCTCTCAAGCTTGCTCAAGCGGAATCAGTCATTATTTTACCAGGTTACATGCATATCTAAAATCTTAAGCATTTACCAGCATGATGCTTCCTAAGTTTCTTCTCCATATCGGAAAATGTGGAAAAAGATCCTAATTATTGGTTAGTTGATTGATAATAAAGATGTTTGTACTTTTGAAAATTGCATACGTCCATTTTTTTAATAAAGAATTGCTATAAGATAATATTTTGTTCTATTCTCAATATAGAGAGCTGAATTTCTGTATAGAGAATTCAAATTTCTAAACAGAGAGAATTGAACTTCTGTACTTACGTCTTCATTTTAATGCGGATGTCCGTTCTTAAAAATTTTGATGCAAACAAAATACTCAAAGAAATGAAGTAGAAGAGTGCTTGCTTGCTTGCTGACTAACCTACCCATTTGACAATGATAACAACAGATGGTGCAGAGATATTGTAGTCTGTAGGAATGAAGATTTGGCTCCGTATGGCTTTTGGCGCCGAGCCTTCAACTCTTGAAGCTGGCCTTGGCAGGATTAAAGCTTTTTGTCAAAGGCATGTTAACATTTTCAGTCTGTGGTCCATAACTCTTAATAACTACCCTGAAATGATCGTGGTCCATAACTGCTGATAACTACCCTAAAACGACCATAAATGCTGATAACTACTCTGAAACTGTCTTGGTAACCTCAATTAACTTTTTACTCGTTGATGGAAGGAGTTGGTGGTTAAAAGCAAAATATGATAATAAGTTTTTTGTTCCCTAAGCCTGAGTTCTCTTAATCTTGGTTCTTTGAAAATTGAAAAAATACCATCAAGTGGGTTCACGAGGACTTAGAAGAATAAAAAAAAGTTGCTCAAACTTCTTGTCAAAGGATAATGCATTAATTATTAGAGTTTAGTAAAATTCTCATTCAATTTTTGCATTTGATCTTATACAATAGTTGTTACGGATAGAAGATCATGTTTAGATCTTACCGTTGATATCAAAGCATAATTTAACTTTACCTTGATATTTTAGAATAGTATAATACATAAAAATTTTATTTGATCATTATTGAGCCCATATTTGATCAAAGCCTAATGGGTGACTCAGCCCAATTAAAAGAGGCCTTGTAGCTTAAAAGAAAATTAAGACATATCAACTTAAACAATCCAAGAACTTATAGTAAGAAACTGATAGGCCCAGAAAAGTTGTTAGACTCAAGAAAAGAGGGCTCCCATGTTCTGAAATTATCGAAACGCGCCTCTAATAAAGAAAGGGTTCGGCCTGAAGGAAAATAGGCCCCTACCTAGGCACGTAGCAGAGTTCAACTCGAACTCAAGTTCCTTGGCATTTCTTAATAGAAAACGGTCGAGAAACTTGAGTTAGGTTCAAATACTTCTCATCTTATTTGATTAATCTTGAAAAGCTTTTTTCTTTCCAACTTTCAAATTACCATAGAAGTAGGCACTATAAATCTGCAGCAAAGTGGCCTAGCCAGTTCCAGGAACTCGATAGAGGGATCCCTGACTCAAGAAATTGCCTCCCTAGGTGATGAGTTGACTCATGAAGTATCAGCACTCTTCATTAAACTATTGGAGAAAGTAGAAGGATACCAAAACTAGAACTTAAGAGCTCCGTCACAAGGATAATGATTCGTCAAGGATAAGGCAATGAGAGACACCAAGAGGAAGACTTAGTTCACCTTACAGCTAATCCAAACACTTATCCTACTGTAACTTAGACGTTAAAGAGAGTAAATGATAGAACAGGATTGAGCGTTCCTTCTAATCTAGAGCAAAATGTCGAGCTTACCTCATTGAAAGAAAAGGAAGACGTAAGGACGTCCGTACAGATTTTTTCTCAATGAGGTAAGAACATACAAAATCAATTAGAAGCTTTCTTTAATGCTTCAACAAGGAGCTGAGTAAGATAGGAAGCTATGGTTTAGAAATAACAGCTCAAGCTTACAAAATGGCAGTGAGGCCTTTCACTCCTTACCACAAATACCTGATTTGAAAGAACTTTACTTCTTTCGAGTTGATCAACCAGAAATTAATTTAGTGGATTAGGGAAGAAGATATAGAAATGACATTAAAAGCGACTTCGATGATCACTTTGCAGAGAATTGAGAACACACTCCTAAAATAGAAACATAACTCAAGAACGCAATAGAGAAAGCGTTCTGGAGGTTCATAAGGGAGCAAGGGCTCTAATAAAAGGCCAAGGTGACAATTAGAATCCCTTATCCTTAAAAATACTCGTGCAAAGAAAATATGGGCAAATTTGAAGGACACATGAATCTTTTAGACACTAGCGCTAGTAGCCAACCCAATAAAAAAAGAGATCAGACTAAACACTTTCTGTTCCACAATGCAGTTGGCCACACCATCTATGATTACAGGGCATTTAGGTTCTAAATCCACTAGCTCATGAGCGAGAGAAGACTACAAGAATATAGAGTAAATGCAAAAACGGCACCACCACTGGCAGAAGTCCCAGTCAAACAAAAAGATGATAACAATACACCAGTCCTCAATACCATTTATGGGTTCGCTGTAAATAGAAATAACACCCGTAGAGCTACGCAACTAGTGGATGAATTAATAGATGAAGCATCCCTCCCTATATTTAAAGGTCCACAGTCAAGGGAATCGATAGAAGTAGCAGTCTCTAAAATTGTAATATGCCAGTTTTGTTTCCAAGTTGTGCATGGAAGACCTGCAGAGAAAACAGACATAACATGAGAATGGAAGCCTTAGTTCAGGAAGGCAACAAAGATTAGACGGTGCAAAGTCACCAAAATCTCTTATGTACAGAACAACAACCATGGACTAGGGGAGATCAGGTTCTCTCGAGAAGACTTAACAGAACTATCCATGCCCTACCTAGATCCATTGGTAGTTAGCCTAAAGATTAAGGGAATGCTAATCAAGAGGGTCCTTGTGGATGGAGGAAGTAGTGCAGAGGTTTTATACTGAGAAGCTTTTCAAGGACTTAGGCTAAATGCTCAAGATTTGAGGCAAGGCAGTACATAACTCATAACCTTACGAGGCACAAAAGTTCAAGTGAATGGAGTAATAACACTACCAGTAATAGCGATTGAAAAAAATTTGGAAGTAGATTTTCTAGTGGTGTAAGCACCCATCGCCTATAATGCTATAGTCAGACCATTTTTGATCAATTATATAGAAGCAGTTCCATCCACTCTGTACCAAGTTGTTTGGTGTGTCTTAGTTACGAGGAAAGAAATAATAGATATTTGGGGAGAACAGTTACAAGCCAAGCAAGTCCCAAATCCCTTCATTTTAAGGAATGAACCAATTCGAAATAGCATTTAAACTGTGGCCTAAAGGGTCCCACTCGAAAAAGAGTACATGCCCATAGCATATAAAAAAATAGAAGAAGTAAACTTGACCCCTTAGCCCCCGATCAAAAGTTCCTCTTTAGGACATCCTTAACCAAAGAAGAATGACAACAACTGATAAAACTACTAACCAAGAACATGGACATTTTTGCATGGACCCACAGAGATATGATTGGCATCGATCCAAATGTCATGTGCCATAGATTGAACATCCAAAAAGATTATAAACCATTCAGATAGAGACAAAGGCACTTTGCACTAGAAAAAATTAGATAATTAGTGATGAGGTGGATCGGCTACTAGACATTGGGTTCATTAGAGAAGTAAAATATCTAGAGTGGATGTCTAGTGTAGTAGTAGTTTAGAAAAAGAATGGGAAGTAAAGAGTCTATGTAGATTACATGCATTTGAATAGGGCTACATCAAAATACTCATTCCCACTGCCCAAAATACACCAGATGGTTGATGCCAGCAGTTGTCGTTCTTTGATGCTTACAGTGGCTACAACTAGCTGAGAATGGCTGAAAAAGATGAAAAAAAGACTGGTTTCATCATAGAGCGAGGAACCTTCTGCTACAGACTAATGCCCTTTGAACTCAAGAATACGGGTGCCACTTTTTAAAGACTTGTACATAAAGTTTTTGGGAACCTCATAGGGCATATTGTAGAAGTATATATCGACAATACCGTAGTAAAGAGCAGAAATAAACAAGATTACTTTGTGGATCTCCAAGAAGTCTTAGACGTATTGACAGTAGAGAGTAAGGCTGAACCTCGCCAAGTACATCTTTAGGATTTCCTCTGGAACCTTCATAGGTCACATAGTCAACGAAAGAGGAATCGAAGCAGATTTATCTCAAGTTCAAGCTCTACAAAACTTAACAGTTTTGAGAACCCCCAGAGAGATACAAATATTGACTAGAAGAATTGTAGCCATTAACCAATTTATCTCTTGAATGTTAGAAAGATGTAGACCATTCTTTCAAGTGTTGAAGGCAAATGAGAAAGATAATTAGGGACCTACCCAGACAGAGGCCTTACAAAAATTGAAGAACTACTTGAAAAGTCCTCTAGTACTATTAGCATCGGTTCCTGCCGAAAAACTATACCTCTACCTAGAAGTCTATGCCAAACCCATCAACGTGGCACTAGTGAATGAAGGGAAGAAGCAATAGAAATCCATTTTCTACATAAGCAAAGCCTTCCTCGATCTAGAAATCATATACTCAGCGGCTAAAAAATTTGTCCTAACTTTCACACATGCAAAAGATAAGTTATGACACTATTTCAAGGCTCATTCGATAGTGGTGTACACTTTCTACTCAATTAAAGAGATAATCTTGAGACCTGATGCAGTAGGACGGATAACCAAGATGGCCATGAGATTGATACTTCTAGACATTAATTTTTAGCCCCGAATAGCTATCAAGGGGATGACTCTAGCTGACTTTCATTTGGAATACAAACCTGAGGCTATGGACAACTCTTTACTTCTAGACCTTGAAGAGGCTTTCCCGTTCTAGATGATGTATTTCAACGGGGCTTCTAATAATAAGGGTGGAAGGATTGGAATACATTTACAAAGTCCAGATGGCTTAATAGTAGAGCACATAGTCAAAGATAGCCCAAGCATTGTCTATTAAGAACCTAGTAGTAAAGATGGATTCTATACTTGTCAGCTCCTAATAGAGTGGCAAATATGTAACCAAGGACGAAAGAATTCGAAACTTGCTATGCATGTCAAAACAGTTGGCCATCAAATACAAAAGTATGACATCACAGCAAATTCCTAAGGAGGAGAACGTCGAAGTAGGCAAACTAGCCAAAGAAGTTTTTTTTTCTGCAGATACCCAAACTAGAACAGTTCTTTTGGAAGAATGGGATGGAACCATCAGTGATCAAGTAAGTATCCCAGAAGAGACATTCCAAATCATAGCTATAGCAACATGGATGACCTCATACATAGATTTCCTCACAGAAGGAAAGGTTCCTGAGAATATAAAAGAAGCTAGAAGTCTCCATACGAGAGTTGAGAGGTTCACTATAATAAACAAAAACCTTTATAGAAGATCCTTCTCTGGTGTATATATAAGATGTGTTCCAATATATGAAGGGCACTAAATTATGGTAGAAGTTCATGCAGGGTTATGCAGAAACCATTCCAATGTAAGTTTCCTAGTCCATAAGGTTATATAGCAGGGTTATTTCTAACCTTCCATCAAGAAAGACGTTAAAGAGTATGTCAAGAGATGCGAGAAGTTCCAGAAATATTTAATACTCATGCACTAACCAACCAACGACCTCAATACGGTAATTAGTCTATAGCCCTTCATCCAATAGGGGATGGAAATAGTAGGTTTACTTTCTACAACAAAAAGAGAAGTGGTTCATGTTGCTGGCTACAGATTATTTCAGTAATTGGGTAGAAGCGGAAGCCTTCAGAAACCTTCCTGGAATCGAAGTGAGATACTTCATATGGAAAAACATTATCACAAGGTTCAGAATGTCATATGTGATTATGTCAGATAACAGGAAGTAGTTCATGAGCGATATTATCATAGCTTTCTGCCAAAAATATAAGATACAACAACAGTTCTCTTTTCGTAATTACCTAAAAGGAAATGGACAAACAGAGATATCAAATTGTACGATCTTTAATATGTTGAGAAAGAGATTGGAATAGAAAAAAGGGAAAATGGCTTGAGGAACTTCCAAGAGTACTCTGATCATACTAAATAACAGAGAACTGGTCTACAAGAACCTTACTGTACTCTTTGGTGTATGAGACGGAAGCTGTACTACCTATGAAGGCTTTCATCCTAACGCCACGAATGAGAACCATACAGCTAGAGCTTAACGAGGAAGCCATAGCCACAATCAAAGATCTAGGTGATGAAGTTAGAGTTTTTCCCACGATACATACAGTAGTTTACATGGCTAAAATGAAGCAGTACTACCACCAAAAGACGAGAAGATGGGAAATTAATGAAAGTGACCTTGTCTTAAGAGAGGCACTAGATATTAACAAAAAAACACAACATTGAGAAGATAGCTGAAACATGGGAATGACTCTATAGAGTCATAAGAAAGCTAAACAAACAAGCCTTCTTACTGTAAGAAATGACAAGGAACCCGATTCCGACCCCTTAGATATCAAAATTAAAGAAGTTCTATGTATGACCTCCTTCTACGTTCTTATTTCCTTTATACTTTTTTTTGATAGATTTTGAATAAAATATTTTGCTATGACGATTGTTTACCTAACTGCTATGCCATTCCGGGGAGATGGCCAAAAATATCTCCATAGACCCATAAGACAGAAGTCCTGTACCATTATTAATGAGGCGACGACTAAAAGAAATTCTTCACTATTCTGAGGAAACAGTGTACACAATAATCCCCCCAATGCTGATGTAGAGACCTATCGCCGCTTCATATGATTTGGTACCATTATTAAGGAGGAGATGGGCAAAAGCAATCCTCCACCATTCCAGAGAAATGGTGTAATTGATAATTCCTCTAGCGCTAATGTAGTGCCCTATCGACCCTCTACACAGTCTGGTGTCGTTACAAAGGAGGAGACAGCTAAAAGCAGTCCTCTAATCATTTTGGGAAGCAGTATAAACAAAAAGATCCCTCTTAGGCACGTGGTAGAGACCTGTCGACCCCCTACGCGGCCTATAAACTAAAACGTTACTGTTACAGAGAAGGAGACGACCAAAAGTAATCCTCCAACCATTTTGGAGAAGCGATGTAAGCAAATAAACCCCATCGGCGTGTGGTAAAGACTTATTATCCCTCTACGCGGCCTGGAACCTGAGACTTTGCCATTACGGAGGAGGAGACGACCAAAAGTAATCCTCCAACCACTTTGGAGAAGATGTGTAAGCAAAGAGATTCCTTCAGGCATATCGTAGAGACCTATTACCCCTCTATGAAGCCTGGAACCTAAGACTTTGCCTTTACAAAGGAGGAGATGGCTAAAAACAATCCTCCAACTACTTTAAGGAAGTGGTATAAGTAAAGAGATCCCCCCACGTGCGTGGTAGAGACCTATCACCCATCTAGGCGACTAGGACCTTTCGCCCCTCTACACGGCCTGGAACCTAAGATCCCCTCATTACAAAGGAGGAGACAATTAAAAGAAATCCTCATGGAACCTCTAATTCACGAAGCAAAAACCTTTTTAAGCAAACAAGTTCAGTCAGGGCCCTATACTAAGTATATTTCCATAAAAGATAATAGAGGGAACCCTCTTACTTTACAACAAATAGAAATTCCTTGAAAACAAGAACACATCCTAAAAAGAATAAGAAAACTCAAGGAAACAACCATTGAAGGTCCTCAAACCACCTATGGTTATCAGAACTAACACTTAGAGAAAAGCAGAAAAGAAAAAGATACAACATGAGAAAGAAACCTATAAAAAGACAAAGTATACATCAAAAGCTGCTAACATTATCGAAAGTGTTCTTACACATATAGAGAAAAATATTTTTTATTACATGATCAAAAAAAAAAAGAAATAGAGAAGATAATCCTAAGCTGAAGGAGAGTCTGGAGGAAGCTCTAAGGTGTCCAAATCTTGGTCCTCAGCTCCCTTACCTACTGAATCATAGTTGATTTACCTATGATCATCATCCAAATACTTGGCAGACCAACCATTGTAAAAGTCGCAGGAGGCATCCATATCCTTAGGAAGGATCCCATAAGACACAAGATCCTTTCAAGAGTAAAAACCACTCCTAAATCCACGTGCAGTGGCCACCCTTACTTCATGATTAAATGCTTATTTGGCCCCTGCCAGCTTTCGCTGCCACGATGCCTCCACAACTTCCTTCTCCGATTGTAGGGAGGCATTATCATTTTGGAGGCTCATCATTGAGGTTTGAAGCACTTCAGCAACCGTCCCCAACTGCACAGAATAGCCCTCAGACAGCTTCAATAAAGCTTTGTTGGAAGTCCAGGGAGTAGTTGCCTCCTGCAGCTCATGATGCATTTGCATTAGTTTCAGATTCAAAGAATCGATCTGCTGCTTAAATTAACTCTTTAACTTCTCTGTAGACGCTTCTTACTGGCGAAGGTGTTCCAGTTTCATTTTTAAAATTTTCTTTTTTTGAAAGATGTTATCCTCCTCTTCCTCCAAGAAGGAAATCCTCTTTGAGCTCTTCTCTAACACAGCATGGAAGTGAAGACATTCATCTTTCAAATCTGAATTTTCTTTCCGCGCCTCCTTCAACTCCTTAGACGCTCATTCCATTTCTATCTACGCCTAGGAACCTCTCCTTAGCTCGTCAATCTCTGCTTTTAACTTCTCATTCTCTCATTCAAACCTAGCCAGATTTATACAAAGGATAAGGTTCCTCTCTTTATAGATGATCTCCTCATTATTCTTCACGTCCAGCAAATTAGTCAGGCTTTTTATTTCCTTACTCTTAGACGAAGATTCTAGCATGAATGCCTTCACTACAAGCAAGCTATCCTGCAAAGCTTGTATAGAAACGAGAATGAATAAGGAAAAATACTAAAGCATTAAAATAAGACGTGTTTCTTAAAACTCACCCTCAACGACAAAGCAACACTTACACTGGACCAAGCATCAGTAGAGACTCAAAGGGAAATCACTCCCTTGTCAGCCTCAGTAAAAATAATTCTACACTATGACAGAAGCACTCTCACTATTCATCCGGAGGATGGTGTCTTCAGACACCATAACTCCACCTTTATTTGGAAACCATGGGGCAAACTCCCCAGGTTCTCAACCCATTGATGCACCAGTAGCTCCTCGCCTCCTAGAACCACCCTTAATTTCCACTTTTAGGGCGGGGGCAGTATCAGTGTCCAAGTTTGAAACCGCGATCACTGGAGTTTTTCCTGCAAGTGGAAACTTCGTGTTAACTTCAAAAAGAAGAAGGAAAAAAATAGACAAGGAAAAATAAATGTGAAGATACCTAAAATGGGTCTTGCATCTGGACCTCGAAGTATATCCTTCATCTGGCACACCAATACCAGCATCCATTCTTACTTGAGGTCCTAATGGTGGCAATTCACATTACGGAACCTCGGATGAATCTTGGAAGGATTCCATTGCTCCATTAAATGGAACCCTCTCTTGGAAAGATGACTGCTCAGGCATTTGAACTTCGGTAGCCATCAATTCCTGAGCAGAAATATTAGGTACCATAGACCCTCCAACAGCCTTAGTATCCTAAAATGAAGTAGCAAACTTTAGAGCATCTTGAATTTTTGGCCTTGATTGTTGGCCACCTTCACTAGCTAACTCGTTTTAGAGTGCTTCTCGGCGCCATCACCATTTCAGAACCCGTTCTCTTGGTCCGTAGTTTCCGTGGAGGAAAAAGGTAAAACAGCATATTGGAAGATCCTCCATAAAAGATAAGAGTACTGAGATAGAAATAGAAAAGTCAGCAAGGTTTTTGTAGAAATGGATCGTAACTAGCAGTGGATAGAAGTTACTTTCTTCTTCTAGCACCATAGGCTGAGAAATCGACGGAACCTCCTCTAGAGTGGCAAGAACTAAGGAAACCTGTCATAGGGAATTAGAATCCTTCGTTAACACTTCCCTTAATGTAGCAACAATCGACGGCTCTATCAGGATTGGATCAGAAGGGTCTACAGACAACCGTTTTAGTAGTAGCAATAGCAGTAGAGCTTGATCCTTCACCAGGCTCTATGGGATGGCTAGATATGGAGAAATCAATAACTTCCTCTTTTTGGTTCACCCGAACTGATTCTACATGACTAAATGACATGAGAAAGAGTTAGATTAAAGATAACATAAAATTACCAAGAAGAAAAGGTTCTAAAAAACAATACCCACTGATATTAAGGAAGAATTGATAGAAAGAAATATAGAAGTAAATGTCTTTATCTCTTCATACCAGACTGGACCAGCAAAAAGAACCTCTTTAGAAAGAAACTCCAACTAGGTGATCTAATGGGTAAAACCTCTAACATCAAAAGGTGCAGTTCAAGTCTAGAGGAGTTAGGGTCCATATGCCTTTCTCGTAGGAAAAGGCACATGAAAGAACCAGACTCGTTTCAAACCTTGAAACTTCTCTAGTAGAATAGGACAGTGGACAATCGGCCGATTCCAAATAACTTTCTTAGAAAGTGCTCTTTCCCCAAAATTGAAGAAAGCATAAAAGAGGTCCTTAAGTCGAAAGACCTAAACATTGTGTTGACTTTGAATAGAAGGCTGGGATTCATCCACCTTCCGTTAACTATGATGGTGTGCTCTTTGAAACCAACCTACCTACAATTAAAAGAATAAAAAAATTTCTTTCGTCCTTTAAGCTGCCAGAAATAATTTTGCTTTGGACAGACCAGGTTATAGGTAAGAAAAACATTATATATCGTCAGGCAATATGGTGGGTTTATCATATGATTTAGGAGAGACATGTCTTTAAGCAAGTAGAACACATTATGGTGAACTTGAAATGGAGAGATTCCCATGATATAAAGGAACTAGAGGATCAAAGGAAGGATGGAGAACCGAAAACACTTTAGGCGCTCACGAAATAAAGGAAGTTCCCTGTGCCTGACACATGGAGGGTTCCTGTGAGAATCCCCTCTCGGAAGGATGCGACTTTTGACATTATCAGGGATAACATACTCTTTCTTAAGTTCAAAAAGTGTATATTGGTTGATATCATTCACCATTAATAAAGACTTTTCTTAGAAAACAAAGAAAGAAGCTCACGAAACAAAGGAAGTTCCCTGTGCCTGACATTGGGAGGGTTCCTATGAGAATCCCCTCTCAGAAGGATGCAACTTTTGACATTATCAGGGATAACATACTCTTTCTTAAGTTCAAAAAGTGTATATTGGTTGATATCATTCACCATTGATAAAGACTTTTCTTAGAAAACAAAGAAAGAAGCTCAAAGATTGTTTGGCTAAAGAGATAAGGAAATAAGGGCAAAGTGACAGATTCGGGGGACTAAACCCTATTTATGTGACTTGAAACGTATCCTTCCAAAGATAAGGAAATATCTCTTGAAGAGACAGAAGGTCTCATGCAAAAGTTATGATTGAAGTGACAATGAGATCTTTTAAAAAATACGCCTTTTAATTGGCCTGAAACTGAATCAATTGAAGTAGTGCACCTTAAAGATTTTTTGGCAAAATAGCAGCGCACCACTTGACTTATAGGAAGGCATCTATTGAGCCTATATTTGGTCAAGACCTAATTGGTGGCTCAACCTAATTAGACCCAAGAAAAGGGGGCCATAGATTCTAAAATTACCAAAATGCCCCTCTGATAACAATGGGGTTCAGCCCAAAGGAAAAAAGCTCCAACCTAGGCACATAGTAAAGTTCAAGTCGAACTCAAGTTCCCTCGCATTTCTTATAACAGAAACCTGTTGAGGAACTTGAGTTAGATTTAAATACTTCTCCTCTTATTCGATTAATCTTGATGCATATTTATTATCTGAACAAAATTGAATTATATTTAGATTATAATTTCATTGTACAATGAGATTAACATGAATTTAATCCTAGAATTAAATTGGATTCATAAGAGGAACCTTCTAACACCTGAAGAGAGTCATGATGAGACTACTCTTCGTGAGAGATATATATTAGATCATAAATAAATAACATCCCTTCAATCTTGAAGCAGATTAAAGGTCATCTCATTCGATTACATTCATTCATTCAGAGATTAATAACTGGATACATATACATTGAGAGAGAAAGCTTTCCTTAAAAAATAACCTAAAAGCATTCTTTAGATCTTCGTGCAATCTCTGAGAACATCACTCAAAATCCCCTTGCTAGATGAATCACTCTCATGCACAACATAATTATCTTTGTTGTTTATTGACTTGAGTGTCAGAGCATTTTGTTTTTGGCAGGAGGACAGCCTTGTCTTAGAAAAAGGTTTTAGGGACTATTTAAAGAAAAAAGGAAGACCAAGTTTAGGATTCAGCAAAGATCCAAGGGCAAGAAGATAATTTTTGGAGCTTTCCGATTCCAGGAATTTCAATCATGTTATGAGTTAGAAATCATGAGAAAATTATTTTTTGACCATATTTGCAATTTGAAATGTCAAAATTGATGTTCAAAAAGCCTAAAAACAATCGAGTTTTGAAACGGATCCAATCAAGTCCCCATTTAAGTCAGGTAGACCCAGTTGGAGGTTGAAGATGACTCCAACAGACATGTCGTTTTCTATCATAAGACAAAACAACATATCATTTCTATGTGGAGTTGCTATTATTGACAATAAATGATATGTCATTTGCTATCAGTGGGACAAAGTGACTTGTCGTTTAAGTTTATTGCATTAATAAAAAATGACATGTCGTTTGTTAAAGTTTTTAGTGAACGACTAGTCATTTTGTGACTAGTTTCTTTGTCGTCTTTGGTAAAATGACATGTTGTTTTCTCCTAATTTAATTAAATGACTTGTCATTTCTGATAAAAAAAAAATCAACTTCACTAGCGTTTGAACCTAGGATCTCAAGGTCTAAAATCAGTGCCTTATCTATTAGGCTAAGTCGTTTTGACGTTGTTTATATACTTGCTTGTTTTTTAAGTATTGTGGCCTTATAATTTGTATTTAACATAAACAAAAATGAACGCTAGCTCTGGGGACTGAACCTATGATCATACATATAAAAGCCAACATTCTATCATTGAGCTAAAGCAACCTATGATGATTGAAGTGCATAAAGATTATATTAAAACTTGTTACTTTAGCTTTTAAAATTAAATTTATTAATTCATATTCTTTTAATTATTGTTTTTTTAATATTGTTGCTTAGAATTGTATGAATAATTGTAATACAGTTATTCATTGTCTTGTGATTCATATAATTTTAATTAATTAAAGATTAGTCACAACATCATTAATTATGTAAAGTTATATATATTATATTTTTTAGGATCATATATAGTACAAAGACATTAATTATGAGTAATTATATTTAATATAATAAATATCATCCCATAAGAACTTTTATTATATTGGTATGATTAATTAGGATAAAAATATTAGATTATTTTCTTAAATTACCGACTGGATTTAAGGCCATATAATTTAATAATTTAATTATAAAGTTATGTATGAATCTATTTGAATTAGAAATTTGTCCCACAAGTAATTTTTATATCATTACATTTGTATTTATACAGCATGATTTACATTGATAAAATAAGATATTTTTTATTAATCTCAATTTTGTAATATAAGCATGTATGTTTGAGTTTGTGCAATTATACAACATGCAAATTTTTTTAATTTTAGATATGATATTCCCAAACTAAAAGTTTAAAGAGAAGAATCCACTTCATTTTGGGTGGATAGACATTGATTATCCTATATAGAAAGATAAACCACTAGTCGTTACTGATACTAGTACTTCAACTGATATTTCTCTTTATGAACAATGAGAGCGATCTAATCGCTTTTGTCTAATATTCGTAAAAACCAAGATCTTTTCTCGTTTATATGGTTCAGTCAATCAGCATAATAATGTCCAGGCATTACTGAAGGCTATTGATGAGTAGATTGAAACTTCAGATAAAGCACTTGCCAGCACTGTGATTATAAAGTTTTCATCTTTGAGGCTCACCAGTATTAGAGGTGTACATGACCACATTATATAGATAAGGGACATAGTGGCGCAACTAAAAACTCTTAAGATTGATATGTCTGAAACCTTTCTTGTGTACCACATACTTCTACATTAATATTGACGTTTCAAAATATATTACAATATGCATAAGAATAAATGGTCACTTAATGAACTTATGGCTATGTGTATTCAAGAGAAAGGAAGGCTGGTGATGGAATTAGATGAAAGTGAATTTACAACAACACAAGGAAAGAATAGAGACAAAACCAAACAGAAAGAAAAAGATAAAATGCCTCTTCAATTTGACATTAAAAAGGAATTTAAGTACTTCTTTTATAAAAAGAAAGGGTACACAAAGAAGAATTGCTCAAAGTTTCAAAAATGGCTCTTGAGAATAAAGGTAATCCAATCTCAATTGTTTGTTATGAATATAATATAGTTGATATTAATTATAATATTTAATGAATTGATTTTGGTTCTACAATCCATATTTTGAATTTCTTGCAAGGTTTGAAAAACCTAAAGAAGCCAATGGAAAGTAAGCAATGCATCTATTCAGAAACAAGATACGTTCACATGTGGAAGCAATTAGAACATGTTGTTTGACTTTAAATAGTGATTTTGTTTTGTATTTAGATAAAGCCTTTTACATTCTAAATTTCTCCAAAAATTTGATTTCAGTTTCTAGACTTGTACTTTTAAGATATTCCTTCAACTTTAAAGATGATTTATTTAATTTATATTACAAATATGATGTTGTTGGGAATAGTATATTGTTAAATGGTCTATTCTATAACAATTTACAATGCGATGCCTCTTATAATGCAATGCATATTTATACTAACATTAAACAATGTGTTATTAATGAAGATTCCTCTATATTGTGACATCAGAGATTGAGATATATCTCCATAGAAAGAATTAAAAGATTAGTAGTTAAAGGAGTACTTATTACTTTAAATTCTACTGATTTTGAAACTTGTATGAATTGTATAAAAAGAAGCAAACCAATAAATCAAAGAAAGGTACCAAAAGGAGTTCAAATATATTAGAGATCATACATTCAGATATTTGTAGTACTGACATAGACTCGTATGGTCAAAAATACTTCATCTCTTCTATAGATGATCACTTATGATACTTGCATCTTTACTTGCTTCACAATAAGAATGCAACATTAGATGGTTTTAAGGTATTTAAAGCTAAAGTAGAGAAACAATGCAGGAAGCAAATTAAGATGGTGAGAACAGATAGATATAGGGAATACTATAGTAGCTACACTGAGAATGGACAAACACCTGATTTATTTACGAAGTTTCTTTAAGAGCATAGGATCTAATCACATTAGTCGAATATAGAACCATGAATGGAGTTAAGGATTGGTGAGTTGATATCCTTTATATGGTTCTAGTTTTGGTTTGTTTATCCTTTTATTGGTTCTGGGAGTTTTTTGGTGTTGTCAATTCTTTTAATTGCCCTCACTCATCAATTGATGGATCTGAAAGCATAAAGCTTTGCAGGTTTGGATATTGTGACCATAATCGTTGTAAAATGGGAAATCCAATTTAATCTCTTTTTTCTGTTGGTCTTCGTATAGGCATTGGTGACTAGAATATCCCAATGCCTTTTAAGTTCACCCATATTTGTTCTGCTAGGGTTTTAATCAAAATTAATGTTTTTGTAAGTGGCCATGGTCTTTTATTGGTCCCTCTACTTTCCCAAGGACCAAAGTGCTTCCCTTGTTGTACATTCATCTATTGTTTTGACTTCTAAGGTGGTCTCTCGACTTTCTTTACCGTTGTCATAGAAGTTTCTGTTGGGTTATGTGGTGTAGGGTGGTACAAATAAAAAACTTAAGGTGCTTGCATGTGGGTTGTGTTCATCATACAAACAATATACATATCTCATACATACATGTGCACAGCGGAAGATTAAATATAATGAACACAGAAAATAACATTTGATTAAACTTAAATTCGAAATTGAGAAATATCACCAATGAAGCCTTTGGATTAATTTTCTTTGAAGTCCACCATGAAATGAATCTTTGATCAATTCTAGCAATCAACAAGGGTAGGTTTGATTGTCTAGAATGGCAGCATCTTAATCCAGCATATGTGTTTAACTCTTAAACATTTTTCAAAGTTAAACAATTTAACTTAATCAAATTTGTTTTTCCTTTTATTCAACTCTTGAATAAATAAAACAAATCTTGTTTTTAGTTATTACATTTAGTAACCATTAATTCAATTTGTTTTGTTGTTCTAACACTTAAAACACAAAACAAAGAATTCCAATTTCTCAAATTGTAATGGCTCTAAAAAAAAATGCAAAACCTATAAACTAAAAACAATTTCAAAAGATTAATTATTTTCTATTTCATTTCACTTTATATACTAATGCATAAATTTCAAACTAATTTGAATTTCATTTGCATTTCATTTGGCTTAACCTAACCTTAGTTAACATTTAACCATAGTTAGATTACTTTAACTTAACCTTTAAGTTAATAAATATTTAATTAATTTAACCATAGTTAACTAACTTAACCATAGTTAAGTTAACCTTTACTTAACCATTAAGTAAAGTTAACTAACTTAACCTTATGGTTAACTTTTAACCTTAGTTAAGTTAAATCATTTATTTAATAATTAAACAAATAAATATTTATTTTAATTATTTAACAATTAAATAATCATAAAGTGAAATTACTATTATATCCTTACTCGGTTACCAAGTTAACCTAAAGTGGGTCCCACCATTTAACCATATACTTTAGTTAACGTAACCTTAGTAATTGCTGAATTATATTGTATTGAACAATTCAATACGGTACACTGCCCAAGTGCTCAAAGAGTACATTTCATATTGGGACTCTCTAGGTCTACACCCGATTTGTCAAATGGAACTATTCCATTAATCCGTAATCGATGCCCCACGCACACGTTACGAATATTACAAATCAGCGTGTCAGACCATACAAGTTGAGGTCATAACGTATACGTATAATCCTTCCATCATTTATACCCTGGATGTGCGGGGATATAGATCAGCACCATCAAATCCCCATTTGCTCATCCAATAATCTTATCTCCAGATTCGTATCTCGATAAACAATATACGCAAACATTTTTGCTATATTGTTTAACCCTGTGGGAAACTCTTTTCCCGGGTTTATGCTTGTGGCCACAAGACTTTATGAAATACAATCTCGGAGCATCAGATATACAACTTACCTACGTAAGCTGATGGATCCCGTATCTACGCACACCGGACTCCATGAGCATCGAACCATACCCAGCGACATATAGCGGTCAGACCATGAAAGGTCTCTGACATATGTGGAACCAAAGCATGATGGATCACTCACAAGACCACCGTGGCGCTCAGGTCAAAGGACCACGATTACTACTCAACTCGAGAGGACATTCCTTTGACGGTTTCATAGGATATCTATTGGGGTCCTCATAAGTCTGTTCAGTATCCAGTCCTGACTGGATACCCGCATGTCTATACAAGCTCTAAGCTCATGGTCAGCTAAGAACAACCATCTGAACCAGTCAGATATAGACATACACTAATCTATATATTGTGAATTCACCGATAGACCCGCATTGATGATCATAGATCAGGAACATTATATTTGAGACATACTTACATAATGATATTTCTTAGCACCTATTGCAACTCTTTGCAACTATATCATTATAAGTATACTCTCAGGTCTTTGTCCCATTATAGACAAAGTTCTAACTCTTTAGACCTCGCTGACTCTTATAAACTGATAACTATTAACAGTGCTAACTATTAGCATTTATAACTCTCAGCTTTGATAACTATTAGTTCTGGTCTAAACTCCTTTAAACCAGATCTGAACTATTTCAGATCAAACAATGTCTGTAATGTTACAAGCATTTTACCATATTAATATGCTATTAACAATCTTTATTCGAAATGTTTATTGTATAAATATTAACAATTAATATTCATATAATTTTGGAATGGCACGTGAGCACCAGCTCCAACAGTTTCTTTCTTTGTCGCAACTTCTGCTTCTTCTCCATTGATCCACTGTATGGATTTTTGGTTAATTAATTTGAAAGAAGTAAATTTCGTTCGAACTAAGTATTTGTGATAAGGAGTGTGAGGTTTAATGGCCTTCTTATAAGCCCGTGCCGCTATTTCTGAGTCATAGCGGCACGGGCTTATAAGAGTTAAACACATAGTTTCTGAGTTAACTTACTTCTTTGTTGAAACGGTGGAGGAAATTCTAAATAGATTTAGTATCCTCTGACTCATTGCGAATAAGTATGATGTGGTCTTTTTTATTTTCCGGTTCAATAGATATTGTTTGATAAATTACTCTATTAACTCTTCGAATGAAGAGATGAAATTTTGTTCTAGGTTCTAAAAGCAAATTTAAGTAGGTCCTTCCAGACTTGAAGGAAAAACTATTCACTTCAGTGTTTCGTCGTAGGCATGCATAATCATTCTAGCATTGAAATGGAAGATATGTTCCTCAGGATTACCAGTCGCATCAAACAGGCGAAAGTTAGAGGTGCTAAACTTTTCAAGCCTTGGAGCAAGTCTTATAGCATCAGTGAATAGACCTTAGTTCATTCTTTTCGCCATAATGGAGATATCATTTAGATGTCTTGCTTTGTTTTTTCAGGCATACATACTTTCTACCTCTTTCAAATAGAGTCATTTATGTCCTCATTTTCTTCGATTCTTGGGAGTTTCAGATTTGGTTCTTGAGTGGTAGTGGTGTTCAATACTATCTTTTCGGAAGCCCTCTTGAAAGTTAAGTTACGATAAGGGGAGTCTGTGGATTTGCCAGAAGTTATTCTAAGTCTTATTCTTGATTCTCATCGTTTTCATCCCCTTATAACATCATTATCTTTTTATGAAGTTCCAGGTTCTACTATAATTATTGATTTTTTCGATCAGTTTCATTATGAGAGTTGTCACTTTGGGAGTGAGTTCATTACCTAAGGCATCAAGTTCCTACGAATAGAATTCGTCATATAGGTTTTCGAGATTGGTCAAGTTGCTCAGTTACAAAGTCATGTTTAGTCAGTTGTCTATATGAGTAATTTGATGGTTTGAAAGAGGATTTTGTGTTTAAAATGAGAAAGTTTTTAGTAACGTTTCCATAGACGGTGCCAATAAAGTTCCTAGATTTAGGAATTCCGAAAATGTTTGTCTTCTTCCTCTATAATAAATTTGGAAGCGTGTTTTAGAACAAGACTATCCTCCAACAAGGAAAAAATCTCCTATGCTGCTTAAGTTAGTAATGAGATAAGAAATTGGGTGCTATATGTGGGTAGTGTTTCAACAAGTAAGCAAGAGATTGTTGCTTTTTATTATAAAGTGCTCTCGAGATTGCTCAAAGATCTCAAAGGTGCTTTTAACGTTCTTTGTTGTATTGTAACTTGATGATCCAAGTTATGAGAGTTTGTATTTATATAGTGTTTGAAGTTTAATTCGGAAAAGAATTAGAATAATATTGTATGGTTTGTATTCAACCTTTTTATTTGTTTAGTGAATTAAAGTTTTCTTGCACAAGAAAAGTGTTATAAAGATTCTATTTTAACTAAGAATTTGAATTCTCTTTCAATTATAAAAATAATAAAGTATGTAAGAATGAATAATCATGTAAGGAATAAATTCAAACTTTACTCAAGTTTTTTGCGTGTGTTTCTTTATTAAATTGAGAAAATACGAGGAAAGTTTAAGTTTGATTCGAGCTTGCCTTTGTAGCCGAATTTGGACTATCTTGTTTAAGTTAAGGGCATTTTTAGAATTTTATCAGCCATAAGCCCCCTAGTTTGGTTTTTTGCTATCAATCTGCTAACTTTGTCAGTTTCTTAATCTTTAATTTTGGACTTCTTCCCCATAAATGACACTTAATTGGGCTTATATTCACTTTATAAGTCCAACAGTATTAAATAAAATAAATTTTCCTTTCTTTATCTCATCTATGTTTTTCTCTTTTTTCTAATTGCAAATCTTATTTTTTAATAAATAAAATAATTTATTTTGTAAAATATAAATAATTTAGAAATAAAAAAGCCTCGGAGGTTTTTTAATTTCTTATTAGTTAATTTAATTATATAATAAATTATTAAAATTAAATATTAAAATTTAAACTTATAAATTTGTGTCATGTCTTTTTTAATTTTTAATTTTATTAAAGGCTTTATTTGTAATTGATACGTGTTTTACTCTTTAAGCTCACTTTAAATTTTTGTGATGAGTTCTTATTTGCCTTTTTACTCTAAAAATTAACGTAATCTTGTTAATGGATTGAAATAAAATTAACATATTTAAAATTTATAAAAAATTTATAAAATAAAATTGAGAATTAAACCAAATTCTTAAAATAAAAATATCTTTTTACCTTTCAATATACTAATTAACCAAAACCAAAACTTTATTGTATTATTAATCATCAATATGCAAATTTTACATTAAAAGTTTATGAACCCATTCTTCTTTCCATTAATATTATGATTATTAATTTTTATTTTAAGACCCACTCTCCTTATTGCTCTTATTTTAGACTAGAATTAATTAAAATCATTATTTTCTTTTAACTCGTTATCACCCTCACTAGCAGAATATTCGCTTGGGCAGCAAACCTTTTTAGATTTAGTGGTTGCGGAGAGACGCAGCCCCACGTTATTAAAAGACCCCATAAGAAAAAAAAAAAAACCAAAAATTGTACATTTTAATGTAATAAGAAGTTTCACATTTATTTTGTATCCAAAAATAAATGAAATTATTTAGTAACAGACAGCTGAAAAAAGTCAAATGTCATTAAAAACGTTAAGCAATTATTTCTCATTTAGAGTCTGACTGTTACCTTAATTTGTTGTCATTTAATCCTAATTAAGGTTTTTAATTAAAACGTTTCACTTTATTGCTACATTTATATTATAAGCTTTTTCTTCTTTGTCAAATAATATTATTTTTGTATGTATAATTACTCGTATTAATATTAAAATTCACATTACTTATACTCATTGCAATATCAAACTATTAAACTCTTAATAAATATTTAAAAGCTTATTAGAACCACCAAACCACTGAGTCAACGAGGTGATTGACCATTATATATGTTAAGTAACTATTAAAAAGTGAAATAGTGTAAGAGTAATATTAGTTATTTTAAATTATATAAAAAAATGATATATTAAGTAATTATTAAATAATAAAATAATATAATAAATAATTTTAAAATTGATATTATTTTATTACTTAAAAATTGTTTGACACATTATTTTTTTAATATAATTTGATATGTGTAAAATTACTCAATGATATAATGAGTAATTTTAAAAATTATAAAAAATAATTGTAGAATAAATATTTAATAGATCATTTAAAATGTAGGATTAATTTTTTTTTTCTTTTCCAGCCATTCAACAATCATAAATTTTCCACTGCTATTAAACAATCAAATCTTGTGATAACCAATCAAGCCAAATAAAAGTCACCTTTTTGAAATATTGTCATCACAATCTCTATTTTTCAGGTACTAATATTTTGTGCTCTTTTTAATTATTTTTATTATTAACAAGCCTTTTTTTTCTTCATAATGTTTTTACTAAGAAGATTGTTTTCATTTGTTTATAGTTTAATAATAAATATATATGTTTATTAAAAAAAATATGCATTTAGAATTAAAAAAAAAAGAATAACAACAAAATTAGATAAATCTCAAAAGGGAGATTTTAAAATTTTGTTGCACTTATTTAAATAGTTTAACATGATAGAGATTGCTGTATATTATTTTTCTACTAAACTAAGGATTTCAAGTTTAAAACCCTCTTCTCTTTATTAAAAAAAAAAGAATTTGAAGGTTTGTTGAACCATGAATATCGGTGTTGAGAAGGAAGTAATTTAAAAATTTCCAACATCTCAATTTTGCATTAAGCTCATATCTACTTAAAAACTTATTGCATGATTGAAGGGGTTAGGAATTCAAGTGACAACAGGTAATTAAAATAAAAGCCAACTGATAAGGAATCCTCTAATTTATTTTTAATGACATTCAGATTCCTTTTAGTTTGTGCATATGCCTTTTAGTCCTCACTAACTAATTAAATGCATACGTTAGGGATAAAAACGACAATTAAAATATTATATTAATTATATATAAAAAAAAAGGTCATGAATCATGACTACACTTGCATGCCATCTAACTTCGATTTGCCGTAATGTCAATTAGATTTTAAAAATATGACATTTAGGCCCCATTGTTTAACTGATTGAAAGCAGATGAAATAGAAATAATTAAAGAGGATAGTTCAAATGACAATAAAACAGAGCTGGCATAATTTTACTCATACAAAATTTTCTTTTCCTTTATTTTTTTAATTAATTAAATTGAAGTTGGCTGGTCCGTATTTGTTTTTTACACTTTTATTTACATTCTTTTTTAATTTTTAAAGGTTTAAAAAAAACCCATAACTAAGGTTATATAGTAGCTAATATTAATAAAGGATTAAAGTGGCATTTTGAGAAAAATTAGGAGCCACAAATGTCATTAAGACAAATAAGAGGATATCCCAGAAAGATTTGCAAGTAAAAAATATGGAAGAGAAAAATGTTCCCATTTTGTTTGTTTCAACGTGGGGACACTCACGAAAATTGGACTCTATATCAGGACACAAGGGCATCTCTTCAACGAACACAACACAAATCATGCCTCATCTCCCACCACGCCACCACCTCTCCCCTCAAAAAATGGAAAATGGTTCAGCCAAGAAATGGGGTTTTCTGGGCAATCAGGAGCTCACCACTGAATCAAACATTACCATCCGAGGAGTCCTAACCTCGTTAAGAGAAAATCTAAACGAAAACGACCCCAGACCCACCCTTCATCTCGGCCACGGCGACCCCTCCGTCTTCCCCTGCTTTCGGACTGCCACCATAGCCGAAGATGCCGTTGCTGACGCTCTCCGATCAACCAAGTACAACTCCTATTCCCCCACCTTCGGTATTTTCCCGGCTCGCAGGTAATATATATATATATATATATATACATGCATAATATTTCTATGCACTACGTACACATATATTTGTTTGCATGCATATAGCAGTAGCAAGTGTGTTTTTGTTCGGGATGGTTTCCTTTGGTAACAAAGAAGAATGTTATGATCATCTAAGCAGACGTTATCACGAGCCAAACCCATATATGTATATTATTCAAAAATCTCCAATTAAAATCTTTTACCGTAGAGAGCTAGTTAAAAGACAAAAATTTATTAAATTTTTTACCTATAAAACTATGGCTAGGATGTCTGCAGAACAAGGATATATGCATGAGAAATATATTGGTCTTTTAAGTGTAGTTCGGCTGATCGTGAATATGACTGTTGCCTACGTTTAAAAAAAAAAACACTATTTTCAAATTCAAACCAAAGTTGTCTACAAGATTAATTTCTTTTTCATAAAATAATTTACTGAACTTTTTACACATAAAATTTAATTTTGCCATAATGCTGAGAGCATGTAGACACATGCTCTATATTTTTGAAAATTCGAATCAAACTATCTACCCAAAGGAATTTACTAAAAAAAATGACAATTTTCAATGTATATATATATATATAGAGAGAGAGAGAGAGAGAGAGAGAGTTAATGTTAAGAAGACTCTAATATTTCGACTCAAAACTATTTATAAAGAGAATTAATTAAAGTTGGAAGCCGATTAATTTGATAAGTCTTAAAGAGAATTAGGTAATGTGGGTGACAGTTTTGTAAAGTATTTTAGAGTGATTCAAAAAGTTTAGGTTCAAATTTTGCTCACTTTAAAATCAGAAAAACTTTGGCTTTATGTATTTTTTAAAAATTATTAAACTTCTACCTATGAAATTATGGTCAAAATGTTGAAAATACCAAAAATTCAAATAAAAAAAATAAAAATTGTCTTCGTAGGAAGTTTGATAACAAAACATAAAGCTTAATTAGGATGTTGAAAGAATGTGGACATATGAACTCAATAACATATTTATTTTGAGTTAACGTCAAGAAGACCCCCTACTTCCAAAAATTATCTAAACAGCAACACTAGTTTATTTATTTTATTCTGTACACCCCTACCATTGCATTAGACCGTTGAAATAGAAAATGTGAGTTTGAATTATTACTTGGGCCATTGAAGTCACTATTATTCAAAAAAATTTAAAAATTAAAGAAATTTATTAAACTCTAGACCAATAAAATTATGGGTGGGATGCCGAAAGTATGTGTGGGCATATACATTGAGAATTATAAATATTACATATTTCAAAAATTGAAATAAAAATTTTCTATTCAAAGTTTTCGTTAAGAAAAGCTAAAATTAATTAAATTATTTGTGTAAAACTATCGTCAAAATGTTGAAAGCATGTGCACACATGGGCTTACATATATTTCAAAATTGGAATAAAAGCTATTTACAAAAAAGAAAAATATATTTATGAAACCCTATACATATAAATAGAGGGTCAGAATGTTGAAAGAATGTGCACATATGCAGTCTATATATATTTCAAAAATCCAAATCAAAGTTGTCTGCGTTGGAAGGTTGCTAACCTACAAAAATTTATTAAATGTAAAGCTACAGTCAGGATGTTGAAAGAACGTCTACACGTAGGCTGGGAATCATATTTAGATTTTCAGTCAACGTCAAGAACACTCTTACAATTTAAATATTATCAATAACAGCTCTTGTTTCTGTTTCTTTTTCCTTTTTCCTTTTTCTTTTTTTTCATATAAGATTATTGAAATAGAAAGTTGACTTACTTGGACCACTGAATAACAATTAATTTTGTCCTTAAATAGTTGGTGAATGGAAACAAATTGATTCCTACCTTTGAAATTAACTATTAAATGAAAGGGGAAAAAAAAGAAAAAAAGAAATTTGTTATAGAAAGTTGACTTACTTGGACCACTGACTAACAATTAATTTTGTCCTTAAATTGTTGGTGAATAGAAACAAATTGATTCCTACCTTTGAAGTTAACTATTAAATGAAAGGGGAAAAAAAGAAAAAAAGAAATTCTTGAAGTTGAGTATTCCAAAATCTAGATAATTTCATCCACCCACCTCACTTTTGGCAAATTTTAAAGAAGATGGATGCTTAGAATCCAACAAACTTATGATACATGTACTTTCATTTTAAATTTGTTCAATCCGTAGGTGGATATAATGAATAAAATGTATGTGGCACAATATTATTGAATGTACGGGTAGAATTATTGTAGGGTTTAGGGGTCATGATCACCCAATCCTTAACAAATCTCATTAAATTTGTATTGTGTATATATTTTTTAGCATTAAAATATTTAATTTGATTAGGGATAGGCAAATTTTAGTTTTACTTTTGTTCGGTCCTAAATCAACCTTATCTGTTTTATATAAATGAAATTGATGGATTCAAACATACGAAATCGAATTTAACTGAATTAGTTCAATTTGATATTTAGTTTTTCAAAATTTTTAATTTATTTTAAGTATATATTTTTTAGTTTAAACAAAACTAAACCAACTAAAATGAAACCAAATTGGAATTAAATTGACCAATTCAAAATAAATAGAACTATTAAAGAACCAAATTTTAAACTGAACTAAATTGAAATTTTTCGATTCGATTTATAGTTCAACTGAACCAGTGCCCACCCTTAATTTTGGCTTTCCAAATTTTTTTTAAAATTTTTATATTTAATGGATTAAATTATCAATTTAAAAAAGTAGTCTCTACTAACATTAAAGACTTATTTTTTTAATACATTATTTAATGTTCAAATAATTTATCATTTCTCTCCACTTTAATGTTTTTCTCTAATAAAAAATATTTTTTATTTTACAAATGGTCCTTATTTTATATTTTTTAAACTTTATTATTTTATCTTAATAAAAAAATAATTTTATATTTACAAGTGGTTTCGTCTATACATTTTTTTTAATATAAAAGAATTTTATACTTATAATTTTCTTTACAAAAAAAAAGAATTTTTTAAATTAACCTATATAAATAGATTCACAATTATAAAATACCATACATTAGTGATTTTATCTTTTTTTCAATTTATATCAAATTTTTCTTTCTATCTCAAAGGTTAGAAAAAAAAAAGTTCTCCAAAAAAATAAGTTAGAAACTTTATATATTTTAATAATTATATTTTTTATGGATCTTGTCTTTTTAGTTTAAATTTATTAATTTTAAGTATAAATTTATTTTTATCAATAATACAATACATATTTATTATTTAATTATATATATATATTTTAGTGGTAAAGCCACCTACAATTGATCAATTTTTTAAAAAGAATATTAAAAATTCATAAATTTACACATCATCATCCATCTTTAAGATTATGCAAGTTCACCAATTCTTATGATTTGATCTCCAAAACTCAAATCTTAGTTCCGATTGAATTATCGATTTATTTTTTATTTTTTATATATCCATTTCAACGAAATTCCACATAACAATGCAAATATATATATAATATGCTCATTTACGACAGTTTAATATTCCTTCCATATTACATGGTCTGAAACTCGTACAGGGCCATAGCAGATTATCTGAACCGTGACCTCCCACGCAAGTTATCTCCAGATGATGTTTATCTTACACTTGGATGCAGCCAAGCAATCGAAATATTACTAACAGTCCTTGCTCGTCCTGGTGCCAATATTTTGATTCCAAGACCGGGCTACCCATTTTATGAAATTCACGCGGGACGATACAACCGTCTTGAAGTGCGTTATTATGATCTTCTTCCGGAGAAGGGCTGGGAAGTTGATCTTGATGCAGTTGAAGCGCTTGCAGATGAGAATACAGCTGCCATTGTTATCATAAACCCCGGCAATCCTTGTGGAAATGTCTTCAGTTATCAGCATCTCCAGAAGGCATATGGCTAAACTACTTTTCTTTTCTTATATGTACTTTTATAGATCAAACAAAAGGGTTTTTAAAGAATAACTGAATAAGCTTGATTAAATCGTGTTGGTTTGTTGAATATCAGATTGCAGAGACAGCGAAAAAACTTGGGATTATGGTCATTGCTGATGAAGTTTATGATCATCTCACGTTTGGAAGAACTCCCTACACACCAATGGGAGTGTTTGCATCAATTGTCCCTGTCATTACACTTGGTTCTATCTCTAAGAGATGGATAGTTCCTGGTTGGCGGCTTGGTTGGCTGGCGATAAATGATCCCAGTGGCATCCTTCAAAAAGCAGGGGTTGGTTTTCTGATTCTCACTCAAAATGTGGATTGATGTTTGTATTCCTTGAGTCCAAACAATAATTAATAATGATAATTTATCCTGAGGTATCAACTCTTTTGTTTCGTACAAATCCGCAGATTGTTGTTTCCATTAAGGGTTGTCTCAATATCTCCTGTCATCCTGTGACCTTCATTCAGGTTTGTGATTCATGATTTTTTTTTTGGCTGAAATGTATTTATACTGAACCAGAGCAGTGTGTTGTTCTATCTTCAGTACTGCGATTAGAGATTCACAAATTTGGATAGTTTAGGTTCTATTTACTTAAAAATTTATATAAACTGTGTTTTACACATCAGGGAGCAGTTCCGCACATCCTTGAGAAAACCGATGAGCAATTCTTTTCGAGTATCATTGACATATTGAGAGAGGCTGCAACAATTTGCTGTGACAGAATTCAGGAGACTCCTTGCCTAACTTGCCCAGTGAAACCAGAAGGGGCCATGTTTGTAATGGTACGATGCACCATGTATAATCATATAAACTCTGCTTCAAAACATGCATTTTTGTATACTTAATTATGAACTGCATTGCAGGTGAAATTGAACCTACCACTGCTGGAAGGCATTAAAGATGACCAGGAATTTGCCCTCAAGCTAGCTAAAGAGGAATCAGTCATTGTTTTACCAGGTAAGATTTGTAGAATATTAAGCTTTTACTAGTGTGATACTTCTTAACTTGTCTCTTCTCCACTGGGAAATGAGGAAAAAGTTGCTAAATGTTAGTTTCTTTGATTGAAAATGAAGACAATTCTGGCATTGGGTCGGTGGAAAAACAGAGTACATTTTCAGTAAATTGTTATTTGTTTCTGATTCAATAGTTATGTCATGGCCCAACTGACTATTTTGTGGGCTGGAGGGAAACTTAGTATCCGTTGGACGGGTATTTATATTTTGTTTTGAGAAATTGTGGATGAAACAATTTGAATTACAGTCACAGTAATAGGGAGTGCTAAAAGATTGCTTGCCGTGCTGACCAACTTTTGATGCTGATAATAACAAATATTGCAGGGATAGCTGTGGGAATGAAAAATTGGCTCCGCATAGCTTTTGCTGCTGATTCTGGAACTCTTGAAGATGGCCTTGAAAGAATTAAAGCGTTTTGTCAGAGGCATGCCAAGAAGCAATAAACCTATATGCAATTCTGAGGAACATGATTGATTTCAGTCCCCCATCTCGGTATTAGAGGCCTGTGTTATTGTTAAAAATTGTAGTCTCAATTATAATTTATATTTTGTTACAAGAAGTTGTTAGACACAAAAATCAAACTTCATTGCACGTTTTATTGGAGTAGTATTAGATAAGTGAATACACCGGATATGATAAGATTTCAATCAATAATGTGAAATCTTATATTCCAATAGATCCTGTAATGGTGTTGTTCATAGTTTAGTTATATAAAAGTTTAAGATGATTGTTTGGATGCTGAGAAACTGAGGAAAACAAGAGAAAATTGAATTGAAACTAACTTCTTTTTTTTCTTTTTTTCAGTTCAATAATCATTTATAAAACACAAGCTATAAATATACATATATATATATAAACACACACACAATTGGTAAACAAAATGGCAGGAACTAACAACTTTTCAATCCACTTGCCAAATTGCCTGCTGACATGGCATATTAATCTAACGTGGCAAAAATTAACTTGCTTAAGTGGCAATCCTTGACTAATATATGAAGTTGCTGGAAATGCCTTGAAAATATTCTGGTGGTGCTTCTTCTTAATTCTTCTCAATCAACTATCTTCAATATCTCTTCAATATTCCTCCTTAAGCTAAAGGATATGGAAAGACTTTGAGCTTGGATTGAAAGTAAACGAAATTAGAAATGGGCAGAGGCGTAGTTAGGAGCTTAATTAGGCTACCTGTAACATGGTCATGACTGGGAATAAATCTAACATCCAACACCTTATTAGTCACTTTGTCTCGAATGAATTGCATAACCAATTCTATATGTTTTGTTCGAACACGAAAGATTAGATTGTTTGCCAAAGCTATTGCATTTTGATTATCACACTGTAGCACTATAGTCTTAGAAATGTTTCATATAGTAAAGATTGAATCTAAATAACTCTTAACAAGCAGAAGCAAGAGCTACATACTCAACTTTTGTGCTTGATCTAGCCACTGCTTGTATTTTCTAAGACTAGAAAATGAGATTTGGTCCAAGAAAAATACAATAGCCTCCTACAGATTTCTTATTATTGGGATCACATGCCCAATTTTCATCTACATATCCATTAAAAGCAAATTCTTGGGACTATTCTATGTGTAAACTATGAGAACTGGTATTTTTAAGATACCTGAGAACCTTTTTGCCGGTTGCCAGTACTTTATTGTAGGCTGGCAAGGAATTGACTTAGTTTATGTACTGAAAAGGCTACCTAAGTCTTGATAGAACAATGTCTTGTAGTGCCTTTACTATGCTCCTATAAAAGGAAGGATCAGGAAACAACTCAGCTTCAGGATCAAGATCAACCTTCATAAGTTTTTGTCCTAAAGCCATTGGCATCTCATAACCTTTACAAGTGCTCCTATTAACTTTAAGTAATAAGTTTGATATATAGTTTGACTAAGATAGATGAATTCTAGTGGTGGTTGGTATAACTTCAATACATAGAAATTAGTTAAGTATCCTAAACCCTTAAGTGCAAATACATGACTAAGCCTCTTGATAAAGCTTTCCAAAGATAAAGAAGTTATAAGGATATCATCAACATATATCAAGAATGAAATAAGCTACCCTTCTTAATGAGTGAAAAATAAAGATATATTAAACTTTGAATTCAAGAATCTTCAATTAAAAGAACTCATTTTGTTTATTATGCCCAGCTTTATGACCTTGTTTTAAATCATAAAGTGCATTAAAAGAGTTTACACACATGATGAGGAAGAGAGGAGTTAATAAAACCTTCAGATTGTGACAATTATACAGCCTTAGCAAGATCACCATTAAGAAATGCATTATTAATATCAATTTTTAACCATCTACTTGTTCATGACAGCAAGATTGACCATAATTCTAACTGTTGAAGCCTTAACTATCAGGCTAAAAGTTTTAAAATAATCAATCCATGGAGTTTGTAACAAAATATTTGCAATTAACCTTACTTTATACTTACATATAGTGTCATCATGGTTGTATTTCATTTTAAATACCCACTTGTTTTCAATAACCTTATTTGCTTCAGATGTAGACACTAAAATCCAAGTTTTATTTCTCAGCAAGGCATTATACTCATCATACATTACAGCCTTCCATTTAGGATCAGATAAGGCCTCTTAATTATATGTCGTTCAATAGTTGAAGTACACATTTGATTGGTATATACTTTAGGCGTAAAGATTCTTGATTTTAATCTGCTAATCATCAAATGTGTTGAAGTATTTTGGTTTTGATTGTTGGTTTAGAGGATTGTTGATTGTCTTACTTTTGAGTGACAACTTTGAGTATTAATTGAATTGTTTTAAATTGGATATATGATTTTGTATGTGAAAAAACATCTTTTGTGGTACTTACTTGTGAAGTGGTTGATATTTAAAAATAAATAGGCTATTTATAAGAAGAAATTAATGAGTTAGAACTATGAGATTTAGAAAGGGATTCATGAAGAAAATGAGACTCGTGAAATTTGACATGAATAGCTATATAAAGTCTCCTTGAAGAATGTAAGTGTTTATGGCCTTTATGTAATTGGTTATATCATAATAATAGACTTGGTTCTATATGAAAACTCAATTTATGTAACTAGTAAAGTTTAAGAAGTGGATAACATAGATATCCAAAGGGCTTCAAAAAGGAAAAATTAGGTAACTTTTTGTACAACTTCTGATATAGTGATTGATATGATAGCACATGAGTAGGTAATTTGTTTATAAGATATGAGGAGGCATGAAAGGCATCCAACTAGTAATTTAAAGGCATTTTTGCTTGAGCTAGAAGATTAAGTCATATTTTAATTATTTGTCTATGTTTTCTTTTCATCACACCATTTTGATGATGAGTGTGAGGACAAGTTAACCTCAGTTGAATGCCATTTTCATTTAGATAATTGCCAAATGGTCTATATTATCCTCTCAATCTGACTGCAAAGCTTTAATGGATTTATTATATTGTTTCTCTACTTGAGCTTTAAAGGAAAGAAAGGCTTTAAAAGCATTAGATTTAACTTTTAAAAGAAAAATCTAGCAAAACCTAGTGAAATCATCAATAAAACTTAAGTAGTGGTTATACCCTTCTTTGAAAGATATATAAATAGGTCCTTATAAATTAGTATAAATGAGTAAAAGACAAGAATGTATGGTGATAAAATGAACTGGAAAATGAAGCATGTGTAACTTGCCTAGTTGACAAGTATTACAGAATTTAAAGTATGATTCTTTTATTTAGTTTTAAGTCTTGTTTACAGCCTTGAAGTACAACTTTCAAGATGTGAGGACATGGATGCCCCAACCTTAGATGCTAAAGATTAACAACAATATCTTCTAAACTATTATCAGAATTGGTAGATAACAAGGATATTTGTAAAAATAAATTATTAGCATCATTTATACAATGTTATCTATATGAATCATGGGCATATACTTGGTTCGTATTTATAGAACATTATACCTTTAGAAACAAGCAAGACAATATAAAAGTAGACAAAGTGTTATCATTTAGTGACATTGAGATTCATAAGTTTTTAGCAGTAGTTGTTGGTAGTAAATAAATTTTTTTCTGTTTAATAAAATAAATACAGTGAAAGTTAAATTGTTTTGTTCATAATTACATATATAGGGATATAAGATTACTTAATTCCTCTCTATGAAAAATCTTTAATTGACCGGCTACAATCTTCTCTATTATCTCAATCTTCAAACTCAATGCGTGTGGGCACGTGATCTTTCCTCAATCTTTAAAATCACTAATACTCAAATTTGAGAGAATGGTAATAACCAAATTCTTTTTCCATGTAAGAATACGTATAAAGAATTTTTTTTATTATAGTTGTTATTATCTTTTATATATAGGAATTTTCCTTGAATATTTTGAATTAGATTAGGATTAAGAAATTAGAGTTTGATTAGGATTTAAGCTAGTAGAGGGACTGTAAGACCCATGGACTTCCTAGCTCCAACTTAAAAGGCCTAGTTCTTATTATCTCATAATATACAAATTCTTCTAAGTTAACCCTAAGCTATTCCACTAAAAGTCAAGGGCTGTACTCTTGTAACTCATGTTATTAAGTAAAAGCCCACTTAATTAAAACTTTTTTTAATTAAATTGGGCTTAAGTTTTAATTAAGTGGGCTTGGTCTTTAGACCAATAATAACTATTTAATTGACTCTCTAATTATGTCCATAATTAAAGTTAGGCCATGAAAAAATGTCTTACTTCTTTAATTACTTATTTATTCATAAGTCACTGAAAGTTCTAATGATCACTTTTATTATGTCTATATTTGTTAATAAATTTACAAATAAATATTATTATTTAATATATAATTTATTAAATAAATTATGGCCACAGATTCTAATGATTAAGTACTGTAAACAACTTAAGTAGACATTATTTATTAGATTTCTTCTTGCAAATATATGTTCCTATGACCCATGAAATTATATCTCTAAGCTATTGAGATTTTGATCATTTATATGGACACCACTCTGTGATAACTCAAAAGATACAATGCATGAATGTAAGTTCATTACCTGCTCAGGATTAAGATCAATCAAGTTTATTAAAGTTTTTATGAATTAAGATCTACGACATTTAGTAAACCAGATCGAAATTCATAGTAGTCCTGTTCAATGTAACATATACACTAATTTTTTTACTCGAAGTTCCTACTTCAATGATTAAGACAAATCATTCATTATAAGAAGCAGAAAAACTACAACCTTACATAATAAAATGTAATTTTTCATTAATAGCTGTGAACTAGATTTAATTTATAAAGAACTTGTGATCTATACCCTCTGTATTAGTATTATATGCCTAATAAATAGATCACATACTTTATAAATATTGGTTCATCAATATATGCTCAATTATATATAGAATAAACTTTATTAATCTAATAAAATATTATTACACATGATTTAAGGGCATAAATAACATTATATATCTACATGTAGTCTATATAAACCTTTCACAACAATCCTTCAAAAAGATTGCTCCCATCTTCTTGTCCTTGATAAGGCAGTAGCTATTATGAAATTCAACAAAAACATTGTTATCAACAATCAATCTTGAAATACTAATATGATTTTTAGTGATTTGAGGCACATGTAACAGTTGATTAAGGTTAAGTATATCATTACCATACTTAAAACACGAACTTGATATATGCATTATCTTCAAACCAAAGCCATTACCAATCAAAAGTTTGTCCTTACCTGAGAAAGTAACTTTATTACCAAGGTTTCTTCATCATAGGTAAGGTAATGAGTAGCTCTAAAGTCCAGGTGGCAGTTTGTATCTATTGGAATCTCATATTTGTTCTGATCATTCTAGGTGCTGTCTATTGAATCATCTTATTGAACCATGTATACCATTTTACTTCCAGATGAGCTACCAGTATTCTGACTTCTAGAAAAGACATTTCCGAGTCCTTAAAAGTTGTTGCCAGGATTACAACTATCAAATAAACTGCCATATCCAATGTTCTGTCTTATCACATAATCTTTGTTGAACCAATAAAAAAAATTAGCTACTGAATGGCCTTGTTTCTCATAGATTCGACAAATCAGTTTGTTGTTATTGTTACTAAAACCACCTTTGTGAAAATTTGCTCTTCCAAAGTTGTTTTCAACCCTTCCAAACTGAAAGCTATTGTAGGTATAAAACAGTGCCAAAAGAATTACTAGAATATCCTCTTCCTCTACCAAACCAAGCTTTTCATCTACCAAGATTACTTTCCAGAGAGTTACCAGAAAAATAATTTCCATTGGCATTCATTCCTCTTCCTCTAGAGGCATAATTTACTTCAAAACTACTGAGATCAGCTCTAAGCAAATTCATATTTTGCTAATTCCTATTCTCCTGAGCTAATAACATAGCATAAGCTTCACTTAAAGTAAATGTTCCTACTTTGCTTATGATTATTGCCATTATTGGATCATAATCAAATCTAAGTTTTGACACCAAATGTCTTATGAAGTCATCATCATTTACTTGGCATCCTGCTGTTAAAAGTTCATCAACTATTCCTTTTATTTTCAAAAAGTAATCAGACATTGTGACTGATCCTTTTTGAATAATAGACAATTGCATCCTTAGCTGTGTAGACTTAGCCTTCGATTAAGAGCTCAATTGTCTCTCTACAGTGGTCCACAACTCATAACTCGATTTACTTCCAATTACTAAACTTAGATTCGACTCACTTATGGTTGAAAATAACCAACCAACCAAGCATACTCGATCTTGTCTAATCCATAGATAATATTTTAGATTTTCAGTCATCACTACTGATCTATCTGAATTTACTGTTTTTGTGTGTTGAAGTGGACATACCTTGACACCAATCATCAGATCTTCAAATATGTTTCCTCTCGCAGCTGTTAACACTTGAGATCTTCAAATTATGAAGTTTGATTTGTCTAGTTTGACAGTCGAGGGAAAATAGTAAGCAACATTTATCGAATTAAAGTTTGAAATTGTTGTATTTATGGTGGATGTACTGGCGTTGGCTATTTTTGTGCTTTGAATGATACCATGCAAAAGTTTGAAGATTATTGTTTGGATGCAGAGAAATTGAAGGAAGATAGAGAAAATTGAATTGAAACTAACTTCTTTTTTGTTTTATTTCACTTCAATAATCATTTACAAAACACTTGCGGTATATTTATATATATATATATAATTGGTAAACAAAATGGCGGTAAATAACGACTTTCAATCCACTTGCCAACTTGCTTACTGGCATGGCAACCTTGACTAATATATGAAGTGGTTGGAAATGCCTGTTTCTGGGAAACATTCTGTTGCTGCTTCTCATTAATTCTTCTCAATCAACTATCTACAATATATCTTCAATAAGCTAAATTTTCTTTATCAAATTAGGAGTCTTCCATTTGGCTTGAGAAAGCTGTGCTTATTCTTATCTTTCTGTATGTTTGTGCTTTGAAATCCTTTCTGTCCATAGAAAAAAAAAAAAAAAAGAAACAAAAATCAACAATGTGAAATAAAAAGGGAGCTATATGAAGAATCTTTTAGGTTTTGTCTGGCTCTACTTGGCTTGGTATCTGCAATCCATTTCTCTTTCAGAACCGAACTACACATCCCAACTCAATTATTGAAACCTACTTCGTATCCTTTCCCCATCATCACCCAATTGAAATATGAAAAACTGACCAATTAATTACCCTTATATCCATGAGGATCCAACCGTAATATCTTTGTTGTAGTACAATTCTTTAGTGATATTATATCATAATATATATATATATTCAATATTATTTGTTTGCAAGTACTAATTTTTACAGAAAATTTTAAAATAAATGTATATAAGGCTAGCAGATTTTATTAGGTTGTTGCATGGTATAATAAAGGTATTCTAAAACTTTTAATAATCTCAATGTAAATGCCTAAATGCGTATTTTCACCTTCATTTTGTGTCCATAGTCTTAGGAAGTTTTACCTACTTGTACATGTTGATATTTTCTGGAAGAGTGCCCATGTCAAATTGGTGAAGGGATGTGCACAAACTAGAAGGGTCTGCCTTTTTATACAAAGAGAAAAGCAGAGAGATGGGTTTGATGAGAAGTTCCAGTAAATGACAATTCAGCTTGAGCACATTACATTCATAAAATTCTGCCCACAACTCCCTGAAAGTCAAAGCAAAGCAACCTTTCCTGGGTGGTCTTTAAATTTTGGTTAGAAAATTTGTTCACAACCGATTACGATGGTAATAGATTTAAGAAAAATTACTATTTTAGTTCATATTTTTATCTTTATTTATTTATTAAATTCTTAATTGTTTTTAAAACATTTAATTACATTTTTTATTACTATTTTCATTCTTAAAAAATGACCATTTATATATTTTTAAAATAATTAAATATTTTAATATTTTAATAAATCAAATAAAATAAGGAGGATAATTTTTTAATTAAATTGCCCCAAATCTAAACTTTATGGCATGGCAGGATACCCATTTTCGCTATTGTTCTTATCTGTTTAGACTAGACAAATCATTGTTTTAACTCTTATCACCATCATTGAATATTCCGTAGGCAGCCATGCTTTTTAGATTTGGTGACCTTCTAATGAGAAACTTCATTGAATGATTGATGGTCAAGGTATTCAAGTGAGTACACTCAACAAAATAAAGCGGACCTCGTACGAAGGTGCTCTTGTAAGCACATAAACACACGATTTAATCATGTTTCAAAACTTAAATAGCATATGAATCATAATGTGGAAATAAAACGGATAAGAAACATACCTCCTATATACTTTTAACAATCTAGAGATAGGATTAAAGTGCTTCTAAATTTTGATCAATCTCAAATAATAGTGTGAAGGATCTAAAACGAGATTAAATAGTTTAAAGACCTAACAAAAAAACAATTCTCAATTTATAAGCATTTGTCCATCACATATGCCATTAAACATGTTTGTGATCATGAGTGATTTCTTGATCATGGTCAATTTCTTTTTTATCATAAGTAGTTGTTGCTTATGCCTCTAGAATGATGGAATGGTTTGAATGAATCAACATTATATAGGCCACATAAAAAAATGGTTTGAATGATTCTAACATTCTCCCACTTGATCTATATATTTTATTATTTATTATATAGTAAAAAACAAAATACATAAATTATAATAATAAATTCTTTAAAAATAAATATTATCTTCCATGTATCACAATGTACTATGTCTCTTAACACTAATCCATATTACTTAATAAATAAACTATGTGTTTATTCTAGGTTCAAATATTAATAATATTTTTCAATTAATAAATGTGTACACAATTAAGAATTAAATATGAAAAAATATCACAATATAAATAGGGTTTCATTACAAATAATATTTATTTATATGACAAAAATAATAAAAAAGTACTAAGTCTTATTCCATCTACACGATTCTTGAATTTCAAAAGTAGCATACATTTTGTCAAGAACAATCATCAATTCAATGTTAATATATTTAATAATTATTATCTTTTCTTTAGCACATTCTCTGGCTAAATACTTAATGTTGATGTGTTTACTTTGACTATTACTTTTATTATTTTTAGCTATAAAAACTACAGTTAAATTGTCAAAATATATCATCATGGCCTAAAAATTGAATCCATTATTCTGAGTTCAAATATGAAACTCTTCATCATACGAGATAGCTTCAAAATAAGATACAAACTCATCTTCTATAATAAAAGTAGCAGTCAAAATCAGCTTTGCACTCCTCCAAGATACAGTTTCACCATCAAACATGAAAATGTATCCTAATGTTGATTTTCGTGAATCAACACAGCTAGCAAAGTCTGAATCTGTATAGCCAATCACCTCTAGATTCTTAGTCTATCTATACATAAGCATGTAATCCTTCGTCCCTTAAAGGTTTATCACCTTCTGTATAGCTCTCTAGTGATTCATACTTGGATTACTCTTTATCTTCTCAACATTCTAACAATAAATGCAATATTAGGCCTTGTGCATACCTATGCATACATCGGCCTTCTAACAATAGAAGTGTGTAGAATATTCCTCATTTTTCCCTTTCGAGATTATTTTTTGAACATTGGTTCAAATTGAACTTATCATCATTCATAATGGGAGTTATACTTGGTAAACAATCTTTCATTCGAAATCTCTATAAAACTTTGTTGATATAGATTTCTTTAAGAGACCCAAAATACCTTGAAATTTGTCTCTATGTATCTTTAATGCTAATGACATAAGACATATCACCTAAATCCTTTATATCAAAATTTTTATAGAAACATAATTTCAGCTCATATAGCAAACTCTTATCGTTGGTTAAAAGTAAAATGTCATCCATTTATATATAAGAAAATAAATCTTACTCCCACTGATTTTTAGTTTATATATTAATCCATGATATTCTCTATAAATCCAAATGAAGAGATAATATCATGAAATTTTAAATACCATTAGCAACAGGCTTGTTCAAACTATATATATATATTTCTTGAATTGGCACACCAAATGCTTACCATCATTAAAGAAAAATCTTTCTGGTTGTTTCATGTCAACCTTTTTCTCTAGATCTCTATTTAATAAACTCATTTTCATATCCGTTTGTTGCAACTGTAAATTAAAATGAGCAACTAATGCCATAATAATACAAAAAGAATCATTTTTTGGATACAGGAGATAAGGTCTCCTTGTAGTCAATTCTTTCTTTTTAAATGAATTTTTTTATCAATGAGTCTTGCGTTATATCTCTCGATGTTATCCAATGAGTCTTTCTTTTTTTAAAGACCCATTTATATCCAATAGCTTTGGCACCATTTAGCAACTCAACAAGATCCCAGACTCCATTAAATATCACAAAATTCATTTCATCTTGTTGTCGGGGATCTAGTACATATGGGTGTATGCATGTGCAATTGTGTCTATTGCCTAAAATACGTATCACATACGGATTTAATGCAGAAAAAGCGTAAATTATACAATAAACACAATAAATAAATATATTAATCACATTAATATATTAGTACAGGTTGAGAACTCATCTTAACGTTTAATGTTATACACGTATTTCCTTGGAGTCTGCATAGAGATCATTCTCCTAGGAAGGATGATTCTTAATTAATTAATTTTTTTATGTAAGCACAACTAACCCCCACCAGTAGGGTTTTTATTGTGGTTACTAACATAGAAAAATTAATCCTGGTTTATAATGCAGACCGATAACTCTTATCACTGCATCTCATAAACTCCGATTTATAATGTAGACTGATAACTCTTATCACTACATCTCATAAATCTACATATGCAAAATTAATTTTTAAACACTATTAAAAAATACTGTAGCTGTAAATAGTAACAAATTACTATTTATGTGTTACTGTTCAAGTAAGCAGTACCACCGTGGCGCCTGCCCCTTGGCACTGCAGTGCCAGTGCACTTCCTTTGACATATCCATTTCAACACTTGAAACGCGCCATTTGCACTGGGTCTTTTGCATCCATTCACTCAAACCACACCCAAATATATCATAAATGACTATAATACCATTGTTGTCGGGGATCTAGTACATGTGAGTGTATGCATGTGTAATTGTATCTATTGCCTAAAATATGTATCACATACGAATTTAACGCGGCGGAAGCGTAAATTATACAACAAATACAATAAATAAATATATTAATCACATTAATATATTAGTAAAGGTTGAGAACTCACCTTAATGTGTAACGTTATACATATATTTCCTTGGAGTCCGCATAGAGACCAACTCGTGGGCAGTTCTAGTCACCAACACGGTGGGCTTGGTGAACTAGAACAGCAGCCCTATATCTAGCACAAGATTAACTTCTAATCTACAAAATAGCCGGGTGTATGTTTCCATCATTTCCTCCAAAAGGATAAGAAATGAAAATTTTGAAGCAATCCACAATTGCTTTAATAGAGCTATAGAGAAAAATGAAACAATTTCATTTTTCCCTCTTTTTTTCTTTTTCTTCTTCTTCTTTTCCACTGTGCCATTTCTTTTCTCTCTCTCTTTCTCCATTTCTCTTATTTTCTCTTCTTTTGTTTCATTTCTTTTCCAATTCTCATATCAACCAAAAACACACATACACCACTTCACTCTCTCTTTATATAGATATATATATACACACAATAAAATAATAAAATAAAAAATATATATATAATACTAATAATAATAATAAAATAATCATAATGGGTGCCAACTATTTGGCACCCAAATAAAATATTAATATATATAATATTATAGAATAAAATATTATATAATATAATAATATATTATAATAAAAAATATTTTGATTATTTAACTATTAAATAATTAAAGTGTGAAATGATCATTTTACTCCTCATGATAGTTACTAAGTCTACCCCCTAGTGGGTTCCACCAAATCACACACTAAGGTAAACTTAACCGAGGGTCCACAATGCGTTACATGTCATTATACAATTAGTAAATAATAATTATTAACTAATTGTTGTATTTAACAATTAAATACAGACACGCGTGTATTCCCGTGATAGTGCTGAATATTACTAGATTAAACAATTTAATCCAGCATGCTGCCCTAGTGTACAATGAGTATAATCTATATCGCCCTGGGTCCTACGTCCGATTCATCAAATGAAAATATTCCATGAGTCCATGAGCAATGCCCTACGCATACGTCACAAATATACAAATCAGCATGTTAAACTATGCAATCTGAGGTTACAACGCATATGTATAGTCTTTCCGTCATGATATCCTGGATGTGCGGGGATATAGATTATCATTGTCAAATCCCCTAGTGCTTATCCATGTCTTATCTTCAGACTTGTATCTCACTGAACAATATGCGCAAACTCATTTGTCATATTGTTCCACCTTGGCAAAACTCTTTCCAAGGATTAATGTTTGTGGCCACCTGACTTTTTGAGATACAGTGTCGAAAAATCTAGATATCTAACTCCCTATGCGAGCTAACGAATCCTATATCTGTACGCACCGGACTCCATAAGCATCAGACCATACCCAGCAGTCACACCATGAAAGGTTTGTGACATGCATGGAACCAAAGTATAGTGGATCACTTACAAGCCCACCGTGGCACTCAAGTCAAAGGACTACGTATACTACTCAACTCGAGAGGACCCTCCGTTGACGGCTTACATAGGGTGTCTATCGGAGGCTCTCGTGAGTCTTCCCATATTCAGTCCTAACTGAATACCCATATATCAATACGAGCTCCAAGCTCAAAGTCGGCTAGGAACGACCATTTATACCCTATAAGTGCGACATATGCTGATCTATATTTTAAAGGTATCCACCGACAAACCTGCATCGGCAAAAATAGATCAGGGACAATTATTCGAGAACATATTTACGTAACTAACATTTTCTAACACCCGATTGCAACTCTTGTAACTATGCAGTTATTGATATATTCCTAGGTCTATGCCCATTACAGATATGATTCCAACTCCTGGATCTTCGCTGAGTATTATAACCAGCTAACACTTAGCTATGCTAACATTTAACATTTATATCTCTTAGCATGGCTAACTGTAGGCCCTTATCTAAACTTCTTTAGATCTGACCTGAACTTCTTTAGATCTACAATGTCTATAACATTACATTGCATAATACCATATGAATTGGTAGTAGCGATTTAATGAGAATGTACACTTGTATAAATATACAAGTATATGTATATTCAAGGATGACACGTAAGCACCAACCCTAATACATTTTTTATGACATCGTGCTATAAATTTGATTCTTTGTAACTCATACTAGTGAAAATGTTTTAGGATTATTTTTTGCTCAAATGTTATAGTCTACTTCTTGTAAATACAAAATATAATCACTAGAATTTGATAATTTCTTTACTCTAATAAATCTTCTTAACGTTGTACTAATATTTTCTTGAGAAACATGTTGTTCAACAATTTTTGGCAATTTTTGAATAACTTGATCTACTAGATTGTTATCAACATTTTGTGGATCTTTAACCATTGGTTACACAACACATATTTGGATGTAAAGAGTGTTGTGAGTGACAATTAATCTATCACTTGATGTGGAAGCTTGAGCATTAGTATGTTATTTCTTAGAAATGTTTTGGGATTAGTTGATCCTACTAATCAAATCATTTTCAAGAAACTTTATATTCCTTGATTCTATAATCCTAGTGTTATAAGATGGACAATAGAATATGTACCATTTAGACCTTTCAACATATCTAACGAAGTACCCATTAATGATCTTTGGGTCCAATTTCTTTTCTTGTGGGTTGTAAACTCTTACTTTAGACGAGCATCTACAAGTGTGTACATGTCACAAACTTGGTTTCCAAGCTTTTCATAATTCAAATGGCATCTTTGAGGCATTTTTGGTTGAAACTCAGTTTACATTGTCATTTTAAGAGCTTCAGTCCATTAGGATTTAGGAAACTTAGAGCTACTAAGTATACTCATACCATGTCTATTATTGTTCTATTTCTTCTTTCTGCCATGCCATTCTAGTTTGGGGAATAAGATATGGTGTATTGCGCAACTATCCCTTGCTCTTGAAGAAACTTCATAAATAGACTAGATGCTTACCCATTCTTAGTATATCCACTATAATATTCTCTACTTCTATTTGTTCTCACAATCTTAATTTGCTTTATGCATTGTTTCTCTACTCTAGTCTTAAAAACCTTAAAGGCATCTAGTGCTTCGTTTTGGTTATGAAGCAAGTAGAGATAAATGTATCGTGAATAATTATTCATGAAAGAGATGAAGTATTTCAGACCATATGAGCCTATGCTTGGCTTATAAATATTTGAATATATGATCTTTAATATGTATATGCTCCTCTTGGCACCTTTCTTAGACTTGTTGGTCTATTTTTCCTTAATGCAATCCATACAAGTATCAAAACTAATAAAATTTAAAATACTAAGTACTTCATCATTTACTAATCCAATCTTTTTTATGGAGATATTTCCTAATCTCCGGTGCTATAACATAGAGGAATCTTCATTCATAATATATCCTATAATATCAATGTGAACATACATAGCATTATAAAGTAGTATTATTTTACAAATTAATAGAGAAAAGACCATAAGATAATATACCATTCCCAACAAGATTATATTTGTAAAATAATATGAAAGATGTCTCTAAACAATTAAAGGAATAACCCACAGGTATACATCTAGAAACTGAAATTAAATTTTTAGAAAAACTAAGAATAGAAAAATTCTTTTCCAAATACAAAATAAAACCACTAGTTAAAACTGAATTGCATGTTCTAATAGCATCCACATGTGAACGCATTTTGTTTTTAAAATAGATACATTGTTCACTTTCCACCGACTTCCTTAAGTTTTACATACCCTGTAACGGATTTAAAATATGGATTGTAGAATCGAAATTAATCTACCATGTGTTATAAATAACAATAACCATATTATATTCATAACAAACAAATAAGATTGGATTACCTTTCTTCTTAAGCTATTTATGAAATTTGGTGCAATCCTTCTTCATGTGTCCTTTCTTTTTACAGAAGAAATGCTTGGATTTATTTTTTACTTTTCCTTGGGATGGTATTTTATCTTTATCTTTATTTTTAGCTTGGTTCTGGTTCTTTCCTTGTATTTTAATTAATGCACTCTCACTCAATTTTATTATGAACCTGATTTCTTCTTGAACACACATGGTCATGAATTTATTGATAGACCATTTATCTTTATGTGTGTTGTAGGATATTTTGAAGAGTCCATATTTCTATGGAATGGTGTTCAATAAATAGTGCACAAGGAAAGACTTAGACATCTCAATTTCAAGAGTCTTCAATTAAGCTGCAATATCCCTTATTTGCATGATGAACTCATGCACACCTCCAATATTGGTGAGTTTTAAGGATGAAAACTTCATAATGAAAGTACTAGTCAATTTTTTATCTAAAGTCTCAATGCTCATTTATAGTCTTTAGCAATGCTCGACCATTATTATGTTGATTGACTGAAACACAAATATTAGCAGAGATTCTGGTCTTTATGAACATCACATTGAGGAGATTAGATCGCTCCCACGTTCATAAAGAGCAATTTTTTCTAGAGTGTTGGTCGTAATAATAGATGGTTTGTATTTCTTAATAGCAAAATCAATTTCTATCTACCCTAAATGAAAGAGAATTCTCTCTTTCAATACATTATAATTATCACCCTTTATTTTGAAAATATCACATCTTATATTAGAGAAATTCACAAATTGCAAGACTGCATAAAAATTAAACATACAAGCTTACAATTTAAATTTGAGATTAATAAATATATATCATATTTTATCAATACAAATCATGTTTAAAAAATTATAAATCTAGTAACATAAAACTTTGTTGTGGGCTAAAATTCTAATTTAGTTAGATCCATCTATCTTTATGATTAAACTATCAAATTACGTTTCTTTTCTTAATTTTTGCGGATAAATTAGAAAATATAATATGATATTCTATCCTAATTGATCATATAAATATAATAAAAATTCTTATGAGATAATATTTATTATATTAAATACGATTAATCATAATTAATATCATTTTTCTATATGTGATCCTAAAACACTTAGTATATAATTTTGTAGTATATAATTTTGTATAATTAACGATGTTGTGGCTAACTTTTAATTAATTAGAATTATATGGAACATTAGACATTTAATTTTATTCACAAATTGTTCATGCTGCATGCAACAGTAGGTATTATTTATAAATATGAACATAATTTAAATTTTATGTACTAAAATTGTTATACTAAAATTTTATCATAATAAAACAATAAACTATTCATATAAAATCAATATGTATCAGCATATAAATGATACTTATAATGTGAAAATAATGCATAAAATAAAAATATAAATTTGAGTCAAATTAGGACTTATTTGTAAATTTTATAAAAATTTATGGCCAAACTGTAATTACTTAAAAGTTAAAGGATTAGGTGAAAATATCTAATTCTATAAGGGCTTATTTATAAAATTTTAAAATTTTTATAGCCAAAACAAAATTTATCAAAGATGAAGGGTTTAAATAAAAAAATTACAACTGACATATCATATTTTTTTAAGGGTTGGCAGCCAACGGACATGTCATTTTCTAAAACGACTTTACTGTACATGGACGACATGTCACCTATCTAAAGACTGCTAGGCAACATGTTGCTCATAGTTATTTTCAACCTTCAACTTGTTCGATCCAACCCAATTTCGACCCGATTTCAATCTAATTTTTAACTCAATCGTTTCTAAGCGCTCTCAACACTAATTTTTAAGATTCAAATTGTAAAATGTTAGAAATTTAATTTCCTAATGATCTCTAACATTATTAAATTTAATTTCTGAATGATCTCTAATATTATTTTTCATCAGAAAACATTAAATTAGAACTTTGAAATCATAAATCAAGTTTACCTAATTTAATAATATGTTTTCTAGATTGTATATCATTCAAGACAAAGACAAACATGGCTATGATACCAAGTGTAAGCATACAAATATGATCTAAACATTCTTCAGAACTTAAATAGCATATAAAGTATAATGTAAAAACAAAATGGATGGAAACATAGCTCCTGCTATTGATGCTTTTACAATATGGATATGAAATACAAAATGAAAAAGTGTTTCTAAACCTTGATCAATCAAATGATGGTGTAAAGGGTCTAAAACAATATTGAATAGCTTAGGGACCTAACCAAAGAATATTCTCAATTTATAGGCATTTTTCCATCATATATGCTATTAACATGTTCATGATCGTAAGTGGTTTCTTAATTATGGGTAGTTTATTTTTAATCATAGGCTGTAACGACCAAAATCTCACATCGGATTGACTCATCCAAAGTGAAAGCCTTATAAAGAGTGATCACGCGTACCTGTGTGAGGCGCCTTTTGGGGATGGTGATTCGTTCTGCCCATAAAGGACAAAACCGTGAGAGGGAATGACGCGTGCGTGAACCCCAAAGCGGACAATACCTTGCACAGGAATGTGGGCTCTTTCATAGGCAGTTATTTCGCATATCCTGAGAATGATATGAAATACGGGGCACATTAAAATTGATTTGAATGAATCTAACTGCTCAAATTTATTTCAATGACATTTAGGGTGTTCATAGTTTTACTTATACGTGTTTTTATGTTATCTTACCCAATTAGCCAACAAGACATCATTTTATGCCCAAAATAAAATAAATGCCATCTTAATTTTCCGATCAAGATAAATTATCGCCATAGTGACAAAGCACCAATTAAACTTCATTGAAGTTGGTTAGTTGTAATAGAGTTATGTTATACTTTTCAAATGGTATTCTAAATTTTTCATCCTAGATTAATGTCTCAACCAATCATCTGGTGGTAAAATTGTGCAATTTTTAAAATTACCGATTATACTATTTCATCGTCCAAGGATTGTTTGACACATTATTTATGATGAAAAAATTTATAATACCATTTAGAAATTTCGGCATTATTCTTATTAGTATTCAACATTTCACAATTTTTTAGGAGTAATTTAATAATCATTTCTAAAGGTCAACCGTAGTCAAAACCTAAAACTACCAACATTAGCTAATATAAGGGATTAAAATTGTATTTTAAAAAAAAAAAGGCTTCAGATATCATTAAGATAAATTGAAGTATATCATATATATCTCTTTGCACCATTTTCTCAAAATTAAATTCAATCAACTATATTTAAAAAGTAAAATGAAAGAGAAAAATATTCTCCGTCTATGTTTGGTATATCAACACTTAATTAAAGGTCATCGTTAACTACACATCCTAACTCATACATCACAAAATACTAAACATGAAAATGTTTCAATAAAGAACTGGGGTTTTAAGGGTAAGAAAATACTAAAAACTAAATCAAACATTACTATTTGAGGAGTCCTTAGCTCCTTAAGGGAAAACTTTAATCTAAATGATCCCAGGCCCTTCATTCATTCAGCCACAGGGATCCCTCTGCATTCTCCTACTTTCAAACCACCACCGTAGCAAAAGATACTATTGTTGATGCCCTCTAATCAGACAAGTACAACTCATATTCGGCAACCTTTGGTATTTTCCCTTCTAAGAGGTAATACATATGCACAATATTTATATGTGCTAAATATACATGTTTTGTATAGATAGCATAATGAGTAGCAAGTGTTTATTTGTTTGTGTTGGAAATTTGTACTCTAATACCAATGTTTAAAATTTGCACTCCAACCAAAGACTTAAAATTCAAGAATAAACAAGAAATAGTAAAGAAATAAAATTAGAAATAAAAAAAAAATTTATAATGGTTTGATTCCCATGAACCATGTCTCATCTTTGAGTTAAACAACAAGCCTAATATTGCATTATATCTCAAAATAATACAAGAAATAGAATTATATAGGTGCTAAACTATCTCTATAATAATTTCTCCGTCTAAACTATCATTCTTCCTCTCTCTATATATCTCTATAATAATTTCTCCATCTAAACTATCATTCTTCCTCTCTCTATATATCTCTCTCTTTCTATTTGAAGAGAATGAAGAAGAATTGAATTGGTATGGATATCTGAATTCATGTCCTAAATATAGGGTTTTATTTCAAGGCCTTTTCTGCCTGTTTCTTCTCTGTTTTGGATTTAGATTTTAACTCTAAAGAAGGATATTGTATCATATTTTGAGAAGGAGATGTTGTTATTAAATCTTACTGTGACTAGAAGAAGAAAATAATATGAGAAATGGATTTAATTTGGTCAAGAAATAGTATAGAAAATAGTGTATGCTTATAAGGAAGAAGAAGTTGTTTTGCAAGAAAATTAAATCTTCTCAAAACAACACAATATTAAGTTTTGCTAAAATTTACAAGATGTGCTATTAATGATGTTGTGCCTTTTGGGTTGAATTGTTGTTTTAGTAAAATATCAATTCCATTGCATCTAATTTATCTAAATTTTATTATGAACCAATACTTTACATATCCACATTTGGTTCTAATATATGTTAGTCATTGTATTAGAGCAATACTTTTCCTTTAAATCAGATTCTATTTCTATTGCTTACCCCTTATCTATATAAAGTAAACTTAAACACACTTTAAACTTGTTCATAGACATTATTTCCGTTCCCAGATCAATATTATTCTTCTTAGTGCCTTTTTTTTCCTCTAAATTCACTCTTCTACTATAAAACAACTCTTTGATATAGTAGTATTTCACATCCATACACTTGGTTTTATTTGAAAGATAGGCATTTTATAGAAATGAATAGTTGAATGATTATTCAAAAATACTATTATTATTGATCTGACCAATTTAAATTTTCAAACCATATGTTGCCTTTGGGGTCTTTGTCTCAAGCCTTTATTTTGGATCTTTATCTTAGACTATTGTCTCAGACCTATATCTTAGACTTTTGTCTTGAACCTTTATCTTAGACCTCTATCTTGGACCTCTGTCTCGAGTTTATCTTAGGCCTCTATCTTAATTATCTATATTAAACCTCTGTTTGTTGATATTGTGTAAGGTTTATGATTTATTTAAGGCTATGGATCATCTTCTAGTTTAGTTTATATAATATTCCCAATAGAAGTTTGGGGTTATAACTCCACCTTAAGATAAAATTCCTCCACCTTACTCTGAGATCTCCTTTATTAATTTACTTTTATATGGTACTTCTTTAAGTAGTCATCAACTAAGGATAGAAAATATCTATTGCCACTAAGTGTTGTTGTGTTTGTTAAACCTCACAAGTTACCATGGATATATTCCAAAGCTGCATCTGCCTTATAATTATTGAGGTTGAAACTAACCTTATGCCATTTTCTTAATGTAAAGTTTTTGCACAATTCCAATCAAACTAGTCTTTAATTCCTAATAAAACCCATCTTTTCAATTGTAATAAAGCTCAATTTTCTTATGTGGCATAATCTTCTGTGCCACAACTTAGTCTTATTTTTCTCTATATGAGCAGCTGTTAAAGATGGTACTTACATGCCATTCCAATATTGTATGAATATTAATTATTTAATATTTATACAATAAACATTTTAAATAAAATCGTTAACATTAAATAAATATGGTAAGATGCTTGTAACGTTTTAGACATTGTATAAACTAAAGAAGTTTAAATCTGATCTAAGAGTTAGCAATGCTAATAGTTATAAGTGCTAAGAGTTAGCAAATTCTAAGAGTTAAAGACTTGTCTGAAATGGGACAAAAACATGATAATTTATTAGTAATGACATAATTACAAGGAGTTGCAAATGGTACTAAGAAATGTCATTATGCAGTATGTTCTCAAATATTATATTCATGATCTACTATTGATGCAGGTCTATAGATGAAGCCTTTTATCTAAATCAGTGTATGTCTATATCTGGATAGTCTAGATGATTAGTCTTAGTAGACTATGAGCTTAGTGGAAGCTCATATAAGCATATGGGTATTCAGTAAGGATTGGGTATTGAATAGACTCATGAGGACCTCCAATAGACATCCTATAAAGTCATAAATGAAAGGCTTTCTCGAGTTGAGTAGTATTCTTAGTCTTTTGACTTGAGTGTCATGGTGAGCTTATGAGTGATCTATCATACTTTAGTTCAACATATGTCAGAGACCTTTCATAATCTAATCGTTGGGTGTCGTTACATATTGTTGGATTAGTCTGATATAGAGTTCAGTGTGCATAGATATGGGATCTGTCAGCTTATATGGATGAGTTGTATATGTTGATTCTCTGAGATTGTATTTCAGAAAGTCTTGTAGCCACAAGCATAAACTCTGAAAAAGAGTTTTCTATAGGGTTAAACAATATCGCAAAAGTGTTTGCGGATATTGTTTATAGATTTACAAATATGGAGATAAGTTCATCAAGCATATAGAGATTTGACAGTAATAATCTACGTCTCCACTCTTTTAAGATATAGGTGACGAGGAGATTATATAAATATGTTATTACCATATATTGTATGGTAAAACATATCGTTTTGTAATATCTGTAACGTGTGTGTGAGGCACCGTTCACGAACATATGGAGGAGTTCCATATGACAAACCAAGTGTGGACCTAAATAATTTTATAAAATAAAGTGTACTCGTTATACACTGGGTGGCAAACTAGATTGAATAGTTTGTTTCAAGAAATTTCAAAAAAAATAAATATTTGTTTCAGGATCCCTCAGGATGTGCACTTGTCAAGACTTAAGTGTTAAGTACATTATTTAATTAGTTAACAAAAGCTATTAATCAATGAGATGATGACAAGTGACACAATTTGGACTCTTGATTGTTTGACTTAAACTGACTAAATTGCCCTTACTTGTATGACAAGCAAGATTAATAAATTATTTTTGTTTTAACTATTATTATTTAGTCAAATTGACAATTTAACAAAAGGGTATGGTTTGGCCATGCATGGTGGGGGCCTTGATTGACTAAACTAAAGAAGGAAATTTAGCAAAATGAAATATGTTTCATTTTGGCATTTAGCTGTGGTTCGGCCATTGCAAAGTCTTTTGCCTATTTTGTCAACCAAATAAGAAAGCATTAAAGCATAACTAGGCATATGATGTAGGGGCTATGGTTGATTAAAGCAAAAGGGCTTTTGAAATAAATGAAAAGGAGTTTTTCATTAAGCCTAGAATTTTGGTTCAGCCAAGAAGGGAGAAGAGAGAGTTTGGTGTTTTCTTGAGCAAAAGTTGTATTTTATTAAACACTATTCATCTTCTTCTTCATTCAAGTTGGTGGTTGGGCCATTTTAAAGCAACGAAAAAAAATTATTTTGATTGTTCAAGTGTTGAATAAACAAAAACAATTGCATTGCTTTAAAACAAACATAAATAGTTAAAGTGTTTAACTATAATCTAAGTTTAGAGAGTTTAAACAAAGTTAAAGAGTTAACCAATTTTGTGCTTAAGAGTTAAACATATTTTGCTAAAAAATTAGAGCTATTTTTTAGAGATCCGTGCCCACCTTAGTTGGATCCTAAAATTGCCAACGTGCGTGCTTCAAGGTGGACTCCACTTTGAACAATTTTCAAAATTTTTAAAGGTGATTCTAAAACTTATTAGTGTAATGAAAACTTAAATTAAAATGTGTTTGTTGCATTAAAAGTTATATTTTCGGTTCTCCTGCGCTATATGTATGTATGATATGCACAAGTTTAATGTTGATGAATACATTGCACATGCATGCACCTTAGTGATACAACGTACTTACCGCAGCAACAACAATATATCCAGTGATGTGCTTCCTTGTAAATTATACATATTAGCTTGCTTAGTACCCTTAACCATAAGTATAGAACCTCTGTTTATCCTCAATTGTCCATTTTTAATTTTATAAGTATACCCTAATTCATCTAGAACCTCTAAAGATATCTGGTTCTTATTCAATCCAAGAACATGTCTTACATATTTCAGGATTCTTATTATTCTATCATGCAACTTTATGAGAATTATACCTATCTCAATCACCTTGCATGAATTGTGATTTCCTATTAGTACCTTACCTCCTTTATATATTTTAAATAAATCAAACCAGTCCTTATTATAACTTATATCCATTAGATGCTACTACTGTGTTAGCATGATTTGAAACCTTTTACTTTAATTTCTCAATTTTTTCATGGCAGTTTCTATTTAAGTGGTCCTATTTTCATAGAAATAATACTTTTTTCCACCAATCGTTGACTTAAACCTGAATTTGTTTTTTGTATACCTCATTTTCTCCTTTTTCTCTAGTCTTCCTCTAGCAGATTTTTCCCATTATCTTCTTTCTCATATTTTATTTCTTGTTCCCTTAATCTTAATATACTTAGGCAAGACTTTCTCTACTATTTGGTTGATTTTACTTCCTTGTAAGAAATTGGTAATGAATTTAAGAGAATAACAGCCTAATTCTCATTGTTGATTACTTTACCAATATTTATCAAGTCTATACAGATTCTCTTGAATCCATCAAGACTCTCTTCTAAACCATTAAAGGGATTCATCTGAAAACCAAATAATCTTTCTTTTAGAAGAATCTTATTAGGTACAAATTTAAAAATATACAAAATTTCATGTTTACCCCAAAACCCCTTTACTTTAGTCTTTTCATTGACTTGTTGCAATACATTGTTAGATAACTATAAGATGATAGTGTTGAGTGCGATTTTATCCATCTCCGTCATCTTTTCATCACTAACTAAATTCTTTTCTCTTTTTGACTCCAATAAGGTTTTAACAACCTTCTGCTTAACTAACAAGACTTTCTTCTTCTTCTATCAAAGACTAAAATCTCTCTATCTCTTAAATTTCTCTACCTCAAATTTGGTGGTTATTATTCTTTAGATTCTTGGTAAATTACCCTTGAGTCTTCTTTTAATCTTTTAAACATTTGGCTTTGATATCACTGTTGAAAAAATATGCTATGATACCACAATTGAAAATTCGTACTTTAATCCAAGATTCAAAATCCGAGAATAAACAATAAACATTAAAAAAAATTGAAAATAAAATATCAAAGACTTATAATAGTGCAGTTTCCATGAACCTAAAATTCTAAAGGTATTTCAGTACATCCTCTCACTTTCATTTTCTAAATTTTTTTCTCTCTCTAGAATAATTTTTTTCTAAATTGTCATTCTTTCTCTTTATTTCTCTTTCTACTCGAAGAGAATAAAAAAGAATTGAGTTGATACGAACGTCTAAATTCGTGCCTTATATATAAGGTTTTATTTAGGCTTTAGCCGTCCTTAACTTGGTCTATATCTTCTCTGTTTTAGACTTGGATTTCAACTCCAAAGAAGAATATATATTGTATCATACATGGGGAAGGGGATGTTATTTATTGAATCTTACTGTGACTGGAAGAAGAAAATCATATGAGAAATGAATTTGATTTGGACGAGAGGCAGTATGAACAAGAGTGCAAGCTTGTGAGGAAGAAATTGTTGTGCGGAAAAATTAAGTCTTCTCAAAACGGCACAGTGTTGGGTTTTGCTGGAAATTATAGGATATGCCATTAATGATGCTAATATTAATTCCATCCCCTCTAATTTATCTAAAATGTATTATAAACCAATACTTTACAGTTTGCTATAGCTTGGAAGTTGGTGTGTTGTTTACATTTATATGTTTGACTTATTTCATATATAAGGTTCAAAAAATTTTATCTGCTTATTTTGTGTGTGTATATATATAGTTATTTTGAATAAAAAAAAGTGTGTACTTTTACATTTAATAGCATCTTTGAAGCTCCATTTTAGTTTAACTTTATTAAAATTATTAGATGATTATTTTCTAATTTTAAAATCAAACTTTCACCTTAACGGTCAGCCAGAAAAAAAAAGTATCATAATAAGTATGATAGTTATATTCTTTTCATTTTAAATAATATTTATTTTGATCAAATGATATTATTATTTCAAAAATGCGAAGACACTATAATCACAATCCTTTCCCAAATTTTATCATTTCATTCTCTTTCTAAATTCTTCTTATTGTTCTCAAAAGTAAATTTGTTGCAGAAAATGTTTGTTCGTATACAAATTAAATCAATTTTTTTTGTTATAAAAATTAATACTTTTTATTATTTTTAATATAAGAAGGTCTAATTTTTTTTTCTAAGGCTTTAAATCTCCTTGGTCAAGAGAAAGCTTAATTTATAACTTTGTCAATTGAACCACTTGTACTCACAAAAATCTCTATTAACAACTAAACTAAAACCTTACATACATATATGTTCACATTGTTTTGATATCCTAGTCGTATATTGTTTTATTTATAGGGAATTTAATAAATTTTTATCTTGTAGAAAACTATGTGTAAATATATTCTAATTTGAATTATATATTTTACATATTTCAAATTAAAATTATTTATAAAGAGAGTTCGCTGAAAACACAGAAATTTATTAACATATATATAAATTTCAGAAATCCAAATCATAATTGTCTACATTGATCGGGGTCGCTAACAAACAGAAATCTGCTAAACGCAAAGCTAATGTTGGAATGTTGAAAAGGGTGTGACACACACAGAATCACATATGTTTTTCGAGTTGACGTCGAGAACACTCCTATAATTTATAGATTATCAAGAACAACTTAACTCTATGTTTACCATTATATTCGACAAGATGAAATGAAAGTTTTTAACTTACTTCAACCGTTGAAATAACCATTTTGTCCCTAGTTATTTGGTGAATGGACGGTATTGATTCTTGAAGTTAACCATTTAATGAAAAAGAAGAAAAAATAAAAAAGATGTGTTCACTGAACTCTTCTAATAAAATATCGACATGTGTACGTGAAATTTGCTTGTCTGAAGAAACAAAATGGTGGTGGAATAATAAGGCATTTATATTGAGGATAACTCACGTAGAAGCTCCGTCCACGTGCACAATTTAAGGAGTCATTATTTGATGTTTGTTAAGCTTACAATTATTCTCTCTTTTTTTCTCTGAGTATGGAGTGAACTTAGCCACGAAGTTAGCAATAGTTTGTGTTTTAATAGAATAGCGCAATTTGTAGGTGATATTAAACTCACTCAACTCGTACAACTACTTCATCAGCTTCCAAAACATGTCTATCTTCTACATTATTTGTCTCAGTGACCAATTAGTCAGCATCATAATAATGTGAGCTTGGAAGTAAAGATACAACTTCTTTGTTATCACTACCAAAGCGAACGCATACTTTTTGGTTGGTTGATACCTCTTTTCAGCATTGACTAGAGCTTTATTAATATAGTACATTGCTTCTGAACTCCAACGTCTTCTTCCCTCTCACTAGTATTGAACTAGTTGCAGTCTCAAACATAACTAAATATAAGAAGAGTATGCCACTAGGTCGTGGACTAGCAAGTAAGGAAGGCTCCTCCAAATATTGCTTTAACTTTTCAAAGGCCTTTTCACACTCATAATTCTAGACCATGTTCTTCTCTGCTTTCAAGACTTTGAAAGTGGGTTAGCAGTAATTAGTAACCTTAGAGATAAACCTACTCAATACGACTACTCACCCTATCAAGCTCTACACATTCTTAACGGTCTTAAGGGTCTTCATTTCCCTTATTGCTCTAATGTCCTCTAAGTTTGCTTCAATTCCTCTTTGTTGCACGACAAATCTAAGAAATTTGTCCTTAGTCACACCAAAGGCCCATTTCTTTAAATTCAGCCTCATTTTGTGCTTTCTCAGTACCTCAAATGCCCCTTTAGGTCTAATACATGGTCAACGACAAGTACAGACTTCGTGATCATGTCATCGACCTATATCTCTATAGTCTTCTCGATTTGATCCTCGAAGAGCTTTTTCACTAAGTGCTGGTATATGGCCCTAGCATTTTTAAGCCCAAAAGACATTATCTTGTAGCAGTATAAGCATCATGAAAGGTAATGAAGGTGGTCTTCTCCTCGTTGGGCCATACATCCTAATCTAGTTATAGCCTGAGAAGGCATCTATAAAATGGAGGAGCTTATGCCTTGAGGTCATATCAACTAGTTAATCTATTCGAGGTAGAAGGAAGCTATCCTTGGGAGAGGCCTTGTTAAGGTCAGTGCAGTCCACACACATATGCCATTTCCTATTTGCCTTCTTCACCAGTATAACCTTAGAGACCCACTCCGGTTATAAGGCTTCTCGGATGAATCCGACACTGAGTAATCTTTCCACCTCAACTTTAATAGCTTCGTATCTCTTTTGGTTAAAGGGTCTTTTCTTTTATTTGATCAGTTTATGATTATAATCTACATTCAGTCTGTGACATGTTAGCTTTGGATCATTCTCAAGCATGTTCTCGTGGGACCAGATGAACACATCTGCATACTCTATAAGGAAGGTGATTATAGCTTCTTTGACCTCCTCGGGCATCGAGGAGCCTATTTTGACTGTCTTACTTAGGTTATTCAATGAGATTGAGACCAATATGAGCTTCTTAGCCATCTTACCCTATTTCTCTTTACTCTTATCCATTAGATCTAGTATTGCAATCTAGTAACTCGACTTCACAGCAATTGCATAGCATTTTCTAGTTGCTTTCTGATCACTTTTCACAATGATGACCTTTTCTTTTATAGGGATCTTTATAACTAGGTGATACACAGAGACAATAGCTCGAGTAGCCATTAAAAAAGGCTGACCCAAGATCATATTATAGGCACTAGGTTGTTCCATAATCAAGAAGTTGATCATGGAGCTTAGAGCACTATCAATGAAGATAGGAAGAGTGATGGATCCAAGAGGCATCACACCATCCCCTGCAAATTCCACTAGTGGAGTTGAGACATGCGACAACTTAGGGGACTCAATCCTCATCCTGTCCAATACATCTTTGTAGATCACCTCTATTGAGTTTTTAGTGTCTATCATTACACGGGCAACTTCACTGATGCTTATTATTAGGGTAACCATAAAAGCATCATCATAGAGGAACACAACTCCTCTACAATCTTTCTCGGTGAACACAACTCCTCGACAATCTTTCTCAGTGAACACAATTAGAGTGATGGTAAAATTGGCTCGGGGGAAGGGGGTGGTAGGCAAGGTAAGCAACATGTACCTACTTCCCTTATACAACATTTCTAGTGTTTTTTTGTGTTAAACATGTTTATAGTGCATGCATGTGATTGTGTACATGTTAAAAATACTAAATACATATCTCACATATACGATTTGCATTAGAATTAAATATATAATCAACATATACACATACAAAACTGAATCATTCTTAATATTACAAAAATATACCTTTGATGAACTTTGATAAAGATTTCAATTTTGGAGCTCACCTTGAACAATTCTAGTCCACAATAATTCGGTGGGATTGTGAAGTTAGAATAGTAAATTTGATTAATTTTCAGCATCATGTGTCAAACTTTTTTAACACATACATCTTTGTTTCCATGAAAATGAATGTGATTTTGGCTATCCATGAAAGGAGCAGAGAAAAATAAAGTTTTCTCTTTATTGTATCAACACTTGAAAAACAAGACTAAAAAAATTCTCTTTCTCACCATCACATGGCCGAATCTTGCATAGAGAAAAAAATGAATATTCATTCTTGTTATTATTTCAATTTCTTACAATAAATTATTCAAGTGCTTTCTCCATTTTCTTAATGGTTAACACATTATTATTATCCTAACAAATGCTCTCTCCATTTACTAAGATGGCCAGCCACTTACATTCCATGATGGAAATAATAACATTTCATTTAATTAATTTTTAAGTGCTTATCAACATTATTTCCATTTAATACATGGTCCACTTTTTGCATTCATTATTTGAAATATAAATGGTCCACTACCATTTAATATATTTCAACTCTTACCTAATAAATTTAATTAATTAATTATTCAAAATACTTTTGAATGAATAATTTACCATATTAGTTTTTACTAGTAAGATTAATTAGTAAATTCAAAGTAAAACAAATTCATGGACCAATTTGTGCTATTTGTCAATATTTCATTAGTCAACAATTATTGTTAACTAATTAAATAATGTACTTAATATTGCTGGAGATCTAATATATGTGAGTGTATACATGTGCAAATGTGTCTACTACCTAAAATATGTATCACATACATATTATATGCGGCAGAAGCATTTAAATTAAACAATAAATAAATATATTAATCACATTAATATATTAGTAGTATAGAGAACGCATCTCAATGTGTAACGTTATACACGTATTTCCTCGGAGTCTGCATGGAGATTAACTTACGAACAGTTCTACTCACCAATACGGTGGGCTTGGTGAGCTAGAACAACAGCCTCATATCCAACACATGAATGATTAACTCTTAATTCCCAAAATGGTCGGGAGTGTGTATTCTTCCTTTTCTTTAAAAGGATAAAGAAATAGAAATTGAATCTTAGCACCATAAGAAAAATGAAACAATTTCATTTTTCCTTTTATTATAGTTTTTTTTCTTCTTCTTTCTTCTTCTCTGCACAAGCAAGGAAATGAAATTTTCATTTCCTTTGTATTTCTCTCGATTGGCACAAGATGAAGAAAATGAAACAGTTTTTATTTTTCCTTCATCTCATCATACGGCACCTAAAAGAAAATGAAAAACCAATTTTTCATTTAGTCTTTTCCATTTCCTTCTCTCGACTCACCAAGAGGGAAAATGAAAACAACTTTCAATTTTGTTTCCCTCACACACCGAATACACACAATAACACTTTTTATTCACACACATCTCATTCTATATATATGCAACAATAATATTATAATAATATAATATATTATATAATATTTATAATAATAAAAAATACATAATGGGTGCCAACTATTTTGCACCCAAATAAAATATTATTATATATATACTAATATATAATAAAATATAATATAAAAATATATTATAATGAGAGATATTTTGATTATTTAATAATTAAATCATCAAAGTGTGAAATGACTATTTTGCTCCTCATGATAGTTACCAAGTATACCTCTAGTGGGTTCCACCAAACTCGCACTTAAGTAAACTCAACTGAGAATTCACAATGCGCCACGTGTCATTATACAATTAATAAATAAAAATTATTGACTAATTATTATATTTAACACTTAAATACAGATATACACGTATTCCCGTGATAATGCTGAATATTGTTGGATTAAATAATTTAATCCGGCACGCTACCCCAGTCACAACGAGTACACTCTATATCGCGGGACTTTAGGTCCACGCTCAATTCGTCAAGTGGAACTATTCCATGTATTAGTGAGCAATACCCTACGCACACGTCATGGATATTACAAGCTGAGGTTACAACGCATACGTATAATCCTTCTGTCATGATATCCTAGATGTGCGGGGATATAGATTATCACCGTCAAATCCCCAGTACTCATCCATGTCTTATCTTCAGACTCGTATCTCACTGAACAATATGTGCAACCTAACTCCATAAACATCGGATCATACCCAATGAAACCCAGCGGTCACACCATGAAAGGTCTGTGACATGCGTGGAACCAAAGTATGGTGGATCACTTACAAGCCCACCGTGGCACTCAGGTCAAAGGACCACGTATACTACTCAATTCGAGTGGCCCTCCGTTGACGGCTTATATAGGATTTTTATCGAAAGCCCTCGTAAGTCTATCCTATATCCAGTCCTAATTTGATACCCATATGTTAATACAAGCTCCAAGCTCAGAGTCGGCTAGAAACGACCATCTATACCCTATAGGTACAACATATGCTGATCTATATAATGGTATCCACCGATAGACCTGCATCGGCAGAAATAGATCAGGGATAATTATTTGAGAACATACTCGCGCAACTAGCATTTTCTGGCACCTGATTGCAACTTTTGCAACTATGCAGTTACTAGTATATTCCCATATCTATATCCCATTATAAACAAGGCTCCAACTCTTAAATCTTCAATAAGTATTATAACTAGCTAACACTTAGCTGTGCTAATATATAACATTTATATCTCTCAGCGTGACTAACTATGAGCCCTTATCAAACCTCATTTAGATTTGATCTGAACTCTTTCAAGTCCTACAATATCTGTAACGTTACATTGCATAGCACTATACAAATAGGTATTAGCAATTTAATGAGAATGAATACTTGTATTACTACACAAGTATATGTACATTCAGGGATGGCACGTAAGCACTGGCCCTAACAATCTCCCACTTGTTCTAGTGTCATTCCTTATGGCATCTCATACACATTAACTCTACGTGTTTCATAAACACTTTAAAAGTCATAGCCTTTAAAATGTAGGTCTGCTAAATTATTTATAAAACACTTCTACAAATAATCATATTTCCTTAAGCTAAAATCCCTTTAGTCATATGAGACTCCTCTCAACATGATTAGAGTACTGGTGTCCTTTTAGCACCTCGACTTGTACAATGACCTAGTTTTGTCGTAGAACTATGGGATATGATTTATCTGGCCTGGAACTCTTCCAAGGCCAGCGATAAACCTATGAATCTTTACTGCCGCTTCCACTGCGCCAGTATAAATTAGTAGTGAATCACAGTTTGGTCCATCTTCACTCATCTAGTATTAATGAGAATAAGCACATATCCAGATGTAGACTTTCTATTATCTAGGACAAACTAAAAGTTTGACTCCATGCGTCTTCTCATTTGTAAGTTACTTTCTTCATATTTGAGAAACTTATCATTTGTACCCTTAAAGTACCTCGGGATATGTTTGACTACCATCTAGTGGCAGTCACCTGAATTAGACTAAAATCTGCTTGTAACTCTTACAACTAAACTTATCTCAGGTCTTAAACACATCATAGCATACATCAATCTGTAAATAGTTAATGTATCTGGTGTGTTAGACACTCTAACTCTCTCATCTTCCATCTGAAGAGGCACTCTCCTCGAAAGATAAATACCAAGTTTAAAAGATACGTTAACTAACTCATAGTTAAAATACTGTACCTTTCAGACGCTATTTATGTAAAATGATTTAGGAGAGTCCTATTAGCTTCCTAGCTCTATCTATATAAAGTTTTATACCTAGTATAAAGGAAACCTCTCCTAAATCCTTCATGGAAAAATTCTTATGAGTTACTTCTGACCGATTATGACATACCGAAATTATTCCCAATGACCAATATGTCATCAACAAACAACATCAAAAAGATTATCATGCTTCCACTGACCTTTTATGCACAATAGACCAGAAGTCTGGCTAGACGTAAAAACTTCAGGCTGTTCCATGAATATCTCTTACTTTAGGTATTCATTTCGGAACACCTTTCTTACATCCATCTGCCAAACTTCAAAAGTCATAATATGCTGCAAGAGCCAATAAAATACTAATCAACTTTAGCATCAATATTGGTTCAAAATGTTCCTCTTAATTGATCTCAGATCATTGAGGATTACCTTTTGAGAATCAATATAAGGCCTAGAAGGCCTCTACCTTCCTTCTGGCTCCTACTACCTCTTTGTAAACCCTTTACAACCAATGAGAATAACTCTCATTGGTAGTTTAACCAAGTCCCAGATTTGATTCTGATGCATAGAGTCAATATTTGTTTACTTGGCTTCTTGCCGTTTCCTGAATCGATGTTTAACATCGACTTGCTATAGGTCAATAATGATTTTCTTCTACCAAGAAAACTCCAAGTTCACCTTCAGGCATCAAATATACTTAATAGGTATCCTAGACATCCTTTTCGACCTATTTAGAGATGTGCTAAAAGGTTACTACTTAATTGAGCCTGAGTTCACATCTTTGGTTCATTGATTACTAGATTAACTTCACCAAATTCAATCTTTCTATGATTCCTATAATCTATGAGAAACTCTTCCTCAAAGATAGTGGTAAACCGAGAAACGAACAAACTTCGCTTCTCTAAATCATAGAACTAGTATCCTATTGAATTTACAGGATACACAATGAACCTATACATGGTCCTCTTGGGTGTTAATTTATCTTATTGAGTAACTATTACAAAATAAGATACCCTGTTGTGTAACACTTACATAAGCAGGATAACCCCAAGTCTTAACTTATTTAAGATACAGCTTCCTTCCTTTCTGTTACTCATACGAAATGGAAAGAACAACATCTGATGGAACTCTACTTAATAAGCAGTTATCTTTGGAGCATATTCTCACAAATATAGATCGGTAACACTCATTATCAATCAGACCATATCTAATAAATTTTGATTCCTCCTCACCAAAACATCATTATGTTGTGGATTACCCGGAGGATTATAGTGAGTGAGAAACTCATTCTTCCTTAAGTATACAGAAAAACTTGCTTTTAATATACTCACTACCTCGATCTAATTAAAAAGATGTGATGTACATTCTGGTATATTTGGTCATCACTGTGAATACATTATTTATAAACTGGTTAAGTCTTTATGGTCAGATTATAAATTTAACCATCCTTAACCAGATGGATAAGCGTCTCACGCTTATATGACCTAAACTTATATACCAAAGCTCCGTATAATTTAAGAATTTCATTCTACAGACATTTCTAATTGTATATAATGTCCATTTATTAACTGATATTCAGCCAATAAAATATTATACTTTTTATGTAAATGTAATACAACTATTGAATTACATACAAGAAGTAAGTCAAGTTGCCCAACAGCTTGGACCTGTAAAAAATCATCATTTCCTATTCTTAACTTTACTTCTACAAGCTATTACATTCTAGTATCTCTCAATCCCTGCAACATATTGCAGATATAAGAGGGACGTGCAGTATCACAAACCAGCTTGAACTGGCATCTTATGCCTTAGAAATGTTTATGTGTGTCAAACACAAACCTGTGAAAATCTTTCTGACAATTATAAGGCTTCTAAGGTAGTTAAGTTTCCAATACCTAACCTTACTGTACTAGAAACACTTTTCATCTACTCGCTCTCTTATTGATCTTGGCATAAATGTTGCCTCTGAGGATTTATCCTAAGTATCCCCCTCATCTTCTTCTCCTCACACATTTGGTCTTACCAGATATACTTGGAGTAGAAGATGAAGCACCCTAAACAAATAGAGTCACACTCTCTCCATTGAATCATCTTGGGAGGTGTTATGCGAATTACCATATTGCAAACTCTGTTCAATAATAAATCCAAGATTTTTTGAATCTAGAACACTTGTGAGATTCATCCGTCAGTTAGAGTAATTCTTAGTACCTTAGAGTTGGACTGCATCAAGTATGCACACCAACTGGTTCGTAATGGCCATTCTACTTGACAGGCCAAAATAATAGAAGATGTAAGCGGAATAGTTATTAAGTCGCTAATAGAACATTTTAAATCATAGGTATACTAATTATATATTTTTCGATTTAAAAAGCCCTTCCACTACTTTACATAATCCTGGTAATTTCTCAAATGAGAAGACGATAGTTTAAACCTTTTTAAACTATACATGGGAAATAGATCCTATTAAAATTTACTCGGGTTTCACACTGTAGCAATATCAACCTTTGTAAACCTAACAGGTAGACAACATTTTTCAATTGCATCTCATGCAACTCTTACCACTTCATCCTGAATACACCTTATCCTCACGCTGTAGCAATATTGGGTAAGTGTATTCCAAATTAACATGTCAATAATCAAATATATGTTACCGATACTACTCTCATGCTATAGCAATATTGGACAATACTTTCGAATATATTTGTCTCATCTCATGTTTAACTGGCATAGTCGAAGCCCAACTGACCAAGTCCCACACGCTATAACAATATTAGAAAAAGGCCGACGTGACTCGTCTAAAATCGTATTGATAAGACGGATTAAAATAAAATATTATCTCATAATGTAATATTCTTCAATCTGATTAAGAGAGATTTTTGTGTATCTAAGTCTCCATCTCATAGAAATGGTGATTCTCAATTAATTAAATTTTATATGCAAGCACAACTAACCCCCACTAGTAGGGCTCCCATTGTGGTTACCAACATAGAAATATTAATCCTAGTTTATAATGCAGGCCAATAAATCTTTATTATTGCATCTCATAAACTCCGATTTATAATATAGACTAATAACTTTTATCACTACATCTCATAAATCTACACATGCAAAATTAAATTTAATAAACTGTTCAAAATATTGTAGATGTGAACAGTAAAAATCACTGTTCAAGTGAACAGTACCCCCGCGGTGTGTTGTGTGTTTTCTATAACACAAATTAGCGCAAGTGCACGTTGTCGCAACAAGTAATATATGATGAGAAAAGTGTCGATCCCACAGAGAATGATTTATCTTTTCTAGTTTAAGTACCGAAATGGTGTCTTTCTACTATTATCCAGAAAATGATTTAATGTATGCTATTAAACTACTCAAGTAAAAGAACAACTTAATTATGCTAAGTGATAAACTAAATTACCAACAAGTTAAATTCAATATGAGAAATCCTAGGATTACAAACTATCCCCCATTATGCAAATAAATTCAGCAGAATCTCTTTGATGTTTATTGGTTCTCAACTTGATATATTGACCAAAACACTCAACACATCACAAGCCTCTTTTGCAGGTCAAGTGAATCTATTCCATCCAATCAAATATCTATATGTCTATGATAAATAAATTGAACAAAATTCATTAAGCACAAGTTTTATGAGCCATACATGCCTTATGAGTATATGTCTATCTCATATGAAACTCAAGTGTATTACACTATGATCATGCATCAATATGCTTAAGACTAAATACCTAAATGCCTTTGTCAAGTTTATTTAAGCATTTCTAGATCAATTTAACTACTAGCCAAGTAATCAAATAGCATTACACACAAGCACAATGAATATATCAAAAGCTGAATTAATACCATAAAAGAGAGAGCTAAAAATCCATCACAAATGAGTTCAAGGATGTAATCCTAGATGAACGAAATTAGCTCATCATTAAACTACACAATCTTGAAGCTAATTCCATCAATACATGTAAACTAAACATCTTACAACAAGTAAAGAATCAAAGCAAAGAAGACATCCCTGTCAAATGCCTTTGTTGTTGAAGCTTGCTTCCCTCCTCTTTGATTTCTCCAAACTTAGAAGTTAGGTGTTTCTTTGTGTTTCTAGCTGCTGTCCCAACTAGAGTCCTGGCTCAAAATGTAAGTTTTGAGCAAATAAATAGGTAAAAGCACGGAATTAGGGCGCATTTGGGGCTGCTTTTGGCTTTCCTGATTTTCAGCAACCTGTCAGCATTTGCTGTCCAGGTCCCGGCACCGCGGCGCTGCACTGTTGCTACAGTACACTGTAGCAGTGTACTGTAGCTACAGTGTACTGTAGCAACAGTGCCCCATTCGTATTTTTATCTCTAATGCTCCGATTTGCGTCCGTTTTCCGGTATTTTTGCTCCGATAATGCTTCAACCTATAAAACAACATTAATACGCATAAATAGCCCAATTATTGAGATAAATTGAACAAATATCAAGTTAGGAAGATAAAATAGTTTATACAATTACGCCTTATCACGGTGCCAACTTACATCGCTGCAGCGCTGGCAGGTCGAACCTCCAGCTCTGTAGCGCCCAATGCACCCTCATAGGCATACCCGTTTCAACATTTGAAACACGCTATTTACAATGGATCTTTTGTATGCATTCACTCAACAAACACCATATATACCCTAAATAGATCTTATACCATTGTTGCCGGGGATCAAATATATGTGGCTGTATGTATGTTCAATTGTGTCTATTGTCTAAAATACGTATCACATACATAGTGTATGCGGCGGAAGCGTTTAAATTAAATAATAAACACAATAAATAAATATATTAATCACATTAATATGTTAGTATGGTAGAGAACTCACCTCAACGTGTAACATTATACATGTATTTTGTCAGAGTCTGCATGGAGACCAATTCGCGGGTAGTTCTACTCATCAACACGGTGGGCTTTGTGAGCTAGAACAATAGGCTCATATCCAGTACGAAATTAACTTTTAATCTCTAAAATGACTGGGAGTGTGTATTTTTCCTTTTCTCTAAAAGGATAAAGAAATAAAAATTGAATCTTAGCACCATAAGAAAAATGAAACAATTTCATTTTTCCTTCTATTATATTTTTTTTTCTTCTTTTTTTTTCTTCTCTGCACAAGCAAGGAAATGAAACATTTTTCATTTCCTTTGTATTTCTCTCGATCGGCACAAGATGAAGAAAATGAAACAATTTTTTTTTTCCCTTCATCTCATCATACGGCACCTAAAAGAAAATGAAAAACCAATTTTCCATTTTCTCTTTTCCATTTCCTTCTCTCGACTCACTAAGAGGGAAAATGAAAACAACTTTCAATTTTGTTTCCCTCACACACCGAACACACACAACAACACTTTTTATTCACACACATCTCATTCTATATATATGTAACAATAATATTATAATAATATAATATAATATTTATAATAATAAAAAATACATAATGAATGCTAACTATTTCGCACTTAAATAAAATATTATTATATATAATAAAATATTATATAATATATTATAATGAGAGATATTTTAATTATTTAATAATTAAATAATCAAAGTGTGAAATTACCATTTTATCCCTCATAAATAGTTACCAAGTATACCTCTAGTGGGTCTCACTAAACTCACACTTAGGTAAACTCAACTAAGGGTTCACAATGTGCCATGTGTCATTATACTAAATAACAATTATTGGCTTATTTTTGTATTTAACACTTAAATACAGATATGCACGCATTCCTGTAATAGTGCTGAATATTGCTGGATTAAACAATTTAATCCGGCAAGCTGCCTTACTGCACAACGAGTACACTCCATATCGCGGTACACTTTAGGTCCACTCTCGATTCGTCAAATGGAATTATTCTATGAGTCCGTGAGCAATGCCCCCCACACACATAATGAATATTACAAATCAGCGCGTTGAACCATGCAAGCTGAGGTTATAACGCATACGTATAGTCCTTACGTTATGATATCCTGGATGTGTGGGGAGATAGATTATCACCGTTAAATCCCCAGTGCTCATCCATGTTTTATCTCCAGACTCGTATCTCGGTGAATAATATGTGCAAACTCTTTTGCCATATTGTTCTACCCTGGCAGAACTCTTTCCTTAGATTAATGCTTATGGCCACAAGACTTTTTGAGATACAGTCTCGAAGCATCTGGATATCTAACTCTCTATGCGAGCTGACGAATCTCATATCTGTACACACCAAACTCCATAAGCATCGGACCATATCCAGCGACACCCGACAGTCACACCATGAAAAGTCTGTGACATACGTGGAACCAAAGTATGGTAGATCACTTACAAGCCCACCATGGCACTCAGGTCAAAGGACCACGTATACTACTCAACTCGAGAGGACCCTCCGTTAACGACTTACATAGGATTTTTATTGGAGGCCTTCGTGAGTCTGTCCTACATCCAGTCCTAATTAGATACCCATATGTCAATACGAACTCCAAGCTCACAGTCGACTAGGAACGATCATTTATACCCTATAGATACTACATATGTTGATCTATATATAAAGGTATCCATCGACAGACCCGCATCGGCAGAAATAGACTAGGGACAATTATTTAAGAATATACTTGCGTAACTAGCATTTTCTGACACCCGATTGCAACTTTTATAACTGTGCAGTTATTAGTATATTCCCAAGTTTATGTCCTATTACAGACAAGGCTCCAACTCTTGAATCTGTTGAGTATTATAAGTAGGTAACAATTAACTGTGCTAACATTTAGCATTTATATCTCTCAGCGTGACTAACTATAGGCCTTTATCTAAACTCCTTTAGATCTAATCTGAACTCCTTCAAATCGTATAATGTCTGTAATGTTACATTGCATGGTATTAGCAATTTAATAAAAATGTACACTTGTATAAATACACAGGTATATGTACATTCAGGGATAGCATGTAAGCACCGACCCTAACACTTAACAATTAAGTCTTGACAAATATACATCTCGAGGGATCTCGAAACAATTTTTTAATTTTGTTGGAATTTACTGGATCTAATTATTTAATCCAGTCCGCTACCTTAGTGCATAATGAGTACACGTTACATTGTGAGACTCTCTAGGACTACACCTGGTTTGTCATATGGACCTCCTTCACACATCTATGAACGATGCCTCACACATAAGTTACAGATATTACAAAGTAGTGCGTTAGACCATACAAGTTAAGGTTATAGCATATACGTATAATTCTTCCGACATTTATATCATGAAAAAGCAGAGACATAGATCATCACCATCAAATCTCTATTTGGTCAACCGTGAACTTATCTCCAAATTTTTATTTTCACGAACAATATCTGCAAAGCAATATTGTTTAACCTTACAAAAACTATTTCCTAAGGTTTATACGTGTGGCCATAAGATTTTCTAAAATAAAATCTCAGAGTATCAAGATATACAACTCACTTATATAAGCTGACGGATCCAATATCTATATACACCAGACTCTATGCGCATTTGGTCATACCCAGCGACACTCAGCAGTCAAACCATGAAAGGTTTCTGACATGTGTAGAACTAAAGTATGGTAGATCACGCACAATCTCACCTTGGTGCTCAGGTTAAAGGACCACGAATACTTCTTAACTCGAGAAAACCTTCCATTAATGGCTTTATGAGATGTCTATTGGATGTCCTCATGAGTCTGTTTAGTATCCTATCCTTATTGAATACTTGTATGCCTATACAAGCTTTTGCTAACTCATAGTTTGCTAAGACTGACTATTTGGACCATTCAGATATAGACATACATTAATCTATATTAATGGATTTCACCGATAGACCCGCATCGATAAAATTATATCAGGAACATAGTGTTTAATAACATACTTACATAATGGTATTTTTTAGCACCATCTACAACTCTTTGCAGCTACGTCATTACTAATATATTCTGAGATCTTTGTCCCATTTCACACAAAACTCTAACTCCTTAGATTTCGCTAACTTTTATAACTTGCTAACTTTTAATATTACTAACTCTTAACACTTATAACTTTTAATATTGTTAACTCTTAGCATTAATCTAAACTCTTTTAAACCAAATCTGAACTCCTTCAGATCATATAATGTCTAAAACATTACAAGCATCTTACTATTTTATAATTAATAATATTAACAATTTTATTAGACATAATAATTGTATAAATACTATAATTAAATATATATATATATATATATATATATATAATAGGAAGACACGTAAGTATAAATCTTAATATTTTGAGCATAGTTCCTTACTACCTTCCCAGATGTTGGTCATATTGACCCTAAGGTTGTTCTTCGATGTTGGCTTTTCAAGTACACCTCTCTTGCTCCCAGGCTTATTTCTCTGCTAAGTGCCTAACTCACATTAAGTTTTTCTCACCTCACTCAGGAAATCCTTCAGTAGGTCATTTTTATTAAGGCCTTAATTTGCTCTCTCAGCTCGAAGTGTTTAGCAGTACTGTGACCATACCCTTTATAAAAGTCACAATACTTCTATTTACTCCTCTGATACGAGCCATGGTTGTAAGATTCTGGAGCCATCCCTAGCTTTGAATATAGAAAAAGATGTTTTCCCCAATGTGTTCAGTGGGCTGTGTGATTGAAACTGAGAGACTTTCATAGCCTATTACAGAGTTGTTTGATTGAGTTTAGGTGACAAAAGAGGTAGCCTTAAGGGATCTTGATTCTTTCATTGGTGTGGTCTTCTAAGCGAGGATCGTGACATTGGACAGACTTAACTCTCCTCAGTCTTTCCTTAGGTCAAGAACTATTTCCACTCTCTTCTTGCCTTTTAATATATAACTTTTCCTCTATCTCGATCTATTTTAGAGACCTAGCATAGGCCTCACTATAGGTCTTTGGCTTTACCTCATAGAAAGCAAACCACAACTTTTTGAGCCAAATATTTTTTAATATTGATGAGTATCTCCTAAGCACCGAAAATACCTATATTAGTAACCTTCTTGTGAAACCTCTGCACAAATCCTTTAAGGGACTCAAATTCTAACGTATATTAAGTTGAAGGGATCCTTAGGCGACACATGTACTAGAATTGGAAGACAAAGGCTTCGGACAACTATCAAAATTATATATTACTTTGGCTTTAAGCTCCGAAACTAAGCTCGAGCTGTCCTAGATAAAGTATAAGGGGAAAAGGGTTACATTGTATCCTTCTTCATACCTTGTATTGGTATGTGGTCCTTATAGAGCTATAGTGAGCTGCTGGGTTAGTTCTTTCCTTGTAGCTCATAATTTATGACATCTTAATTTTTGAAAGTAATAGTACACTAGTCTTCATTATTGGGATCGAATGATTATAGCATCCTTAGCTTACCGAATGTCTTTTAAGTCTCTTTGAAACTTGTCAACTCTTCTTAAGCGCTTAGTTGTGGTACTGCACACCTCAGCATCTTCCACCACCTTGTAGGCTTGATGTTTGGTGTTGAGTGAGTTCCAAAGGTCTCCTTCGAATCCCTGACATGCTCTTAGTGGTAAAACGGAGTTCTTTATTAGGCAAAGATGGATATTTGCTCTTGTTAGCTTGTCTGCTCAGTTGGGGCTCTTAGAAGATGTCACTTCTAAGTCGATCATGGTGAGAGCAAGCATAAGTAGGCTGAGTTGATGGGCAAGCCTCTCTCTGTCCTTCTCCAGCCTCCAGTAACATTAGTCATTATACGACAAAATTCCTCAACGAAATGTTTAAGCTACTTCCTAGTGTCCAAAGCATCCTTATCGGATGAAACGTTAGAGTGACCTTGAGGTGTTCACCTAGGTGCGTTTAAGGAAACTTTGCATAGGTCATTCTAAATCTTTAGCTATTCTCTCAACAACTAGGTTTTTGGTTAAGGCTTGGTTTTCCTTGACATTTCAGGCACAGTAAAAGGCGTGTATGAACATTTAGCTAGTTAGACTTGGCAAGACATCTAAAGGCAAGCTTTTTTCTTGGCTTTCCATAGACGGCACTAGATGTTTGGGTTTGATATTTTACCAAGGGCTCGACCTAAACTAGTGTAAGGGAGATGTGAGTGTTGAGTTAAGGAAGTCTGAGTTACTGGACTTTTTGGTGTCAAAGGCTAGAATTGGGCCTCCGATTCAATGGTACGAAAACCATGACCGAGTTGGAATCAAGTTGGGGATGATCTATGAGCTAGGAAAACTAGGCTGTAAGCTAGGTGGACTGAAAGGACCTAAGGAACTTTGAAAACACAAGGTCAATTGCCAATACCAATAAGGTGGCCTGTGATGGCTCTCTGACACTCAAGTCAAGTGGTTGCTAAGTAGTGAATATTCCCTAGAGTTTATTTCTTTTAGAGATATTATAAAATCTCTTAGAAAGAATAAGGAGAATTTTCTCTTACTAGAAATGGGTTATTTTTTCTAATCTTTATACCACCTTTCAAATTTACAAATAAATTTGAGGTTGGAAAGTGTCAACATGAAGATTTCCCTTCAAGGGCAATATGTGACGAACTATAATTAAAGAACCGTCCTTATAATAAATGGTATTTTGAAGAACTTACTCAAAAATGATAAAAGAGTAATTTAACCTACTCTAATATTTAGAGTACTAAGTATATTTAAGATAAATGTAGTACTTTAGGTGTACTCGTCAATTTTACCGAGTCTCATGTTTGTAAATCCCGTTTTCAAAAAATAAAAAGTTTTATTTCCCAATATTGGGTATGCGAAGCTGACTGCCATAAACTATAATTATCAATCCCCAACCATTTCATAGTTGATGGAGAATTGCTTTCGGGGAATCTCTGAGCAGAGAGCCTTTAAATTTTGGTGGGTCAATATTCCACAAATGACCTGATTTTCTGCCCCCCAAAAAAAATGCTTCATTGCACAGTGAATACTTGTTTAGTCTTACTCATTTGATAACAGAACAGAAATCAATGCCATTTGAAAGAATATATAATTAAAGAAACTTCTTTTTTGATTTGTTTATTTCTATTTGGAGATTTGGTAGTTTAATTCTATTTGGAAATTCACAAAATCTGGCATACATGAAGGAAAAAGTAATATTACACTTATTAATTTATATATCAAACTTCTTTTTATTGCAAATGATGTGGTATACATATAATAAACAATTATAATAATTATTATTTAAGTGACAAAAAAATCTCATTGGAATATGAATTAAAAAGTAGGGGTATTAACATTTTTACCCCCCGAAGTTGATATAAACTATATTTTAGTTATGATTTTAATTTTAATTATATTATCACTTTTTTTAATTAATTAAAAAATAAAAATACTCTCATAATTTTATTTTATAAATAATTAAAATATTTTTAAAAATATTTTCATCTTTTTAATTAAATTATAAAAGTAACAATATAATTAAAATTAAAATCACCAACAAAATATAATTTATGTCAATCTTAAGGAGTGTCAATGTTAATATTCCTTGAAAGTGCAATATTCATACGTCAAATAATTATAATAATTATTATTCAAGTGACAAAAAGTCACCGTCGGAATGAAATTGAGAAGTAATACTCTTATATTGGAAAAAGAAGTCATTATAAAAAGGGTTTATGACATCTGAATTTTCAGAATTTTGTAAAATTGATCGAAAGATTTTTTTATAAAAAAAAAATTTAAAATATCTCTATTTATTAGTGTTTATCATTAGTTTAGACAAATTTAAAGATATTTTAATACATTTAATTATAAAAAACATGTAGAATATTTTTAATAGAATACGTAACACAAAAAATTTTATTTTTATTTTTGCTAGTTAAAAAAAAAACCTTAGCTTGTCCTCTTTTTCATTTTTGAGTATTTAGTGAAGGATTTACATAACTTGATCTAGAAAAAAAAAACAAATTGTGTTTTTTTAGTTCTACACTATAAACTGTTCAATCCTCAAAATTCATCAATCATTTCCTTTCTAATTCTCTCATTTCTAGTCGTTTCATCATTGCCATTTCTCTTTGACGACCACAGTTTGAGCAGGTTGAATTTTCTGTCCCTACAAGCGGAGAAATTGATCCAAAAGCTGAACTTGTTCCTTAAGGAGGATGTAAATGTAGTTGACGCGCCGTCAACCACTTTTGTTAGCCAAAATAGGGAAGAGGATCGTTAAGAAGCGAATGAAGTTTCCAAATTTGGTGGCCATGAACCGTCAGTTGATTTGTGGTTGTTTTTAAGAATATTACATTTAGTATGGGTAAAAGGACACTAGAACCTTCGAAGTTTATGGAAAAAGACATGCAATCTCTTATTAAAAGGCGAATTTCATCTGATTCAATAGATAAAAAAAAAATCATCTTTTAATTATCAAATAAATTAAAAATACTGTTACGCTCATGTATGTATTTTTAAAATAGAGAATCAAAATATTTACTTAATAGAATTCGAACTCAAGACTTTTGGATAAAAAAAAAATACTTTAATTATTATGCTACAACCACTTTATTAACACTAAGTTATCTATCTTTTATATATGCAATAAAGAAGCCTAAACAATAAATTAAATAAATTAAATTTAAAATGAATTCAATAAAAAAGTTAGGACAATGAATTAAAAAATAAAATTTAAAATTAATTAAATAAAATAAACTAAATTTAAAATAAACTAAATAAATTACATTTAAAATGAATAAAATAATTAAATTAAAAATGATTTAAATAAATTAAATTTAAAATGAATCAAATAAATTATATTTAAAATGAATTAAATAAATTATATTTAAAATAAATTAAATTAATTAAATTCAAAATGAGTTGAATAAATTAAATTTAAAATGAATCAAATAATTAAATTTCAAATAAATTAATTAAAAATTATAAAAAAATAATTAGGCGGTCACCGATCATCAGTGATCTCCTAATTTATTTTATTTATTTAAACAAATAAATAAAATTTATTTAAAATAAATTAATTTTAATTTTTTGAGTCCGATGACCAATGGCTACTTGATTCTTTTTTTAATTTTTAATTTAAATTTATTAAATTTAATTTAATTAATTCATTTAAAAATTCATGTCCATATTTTTTTATTGTCTATATAAAAAATAGATAAATTTAGTGTAAATAAATTACTTGTAACATAAGTGTTAAGATGTTTTATTTGTACCTAAAGTCATAAGTTCGAGTTCTACTATGTGCATGTATTTTATTACTCTATTTTTTTACTTATTAGGAATAACATGGACAGAATTAGGAGTGGGCAATTTGGTTTGGAAATTTCAAACCCTTATTCGAACTTAATCGGGACGCCGAAATGTGTCTCGATCGGGACACATTTTGGGTCGGGATAAATTTTGACCTGACCTCCGATCGGGACGGGTCGGGTCAGGAAATTTCAAATGTTTTTTGAAAAAAAATTATTTTGAAATGACATTGTTTTGATTCGGGTTCAAGATGAGTCAGGACAATTCAGGACGGTTCGGGTTGGGAAATCCTGATTTTTTTTTTTGAAAAAAAATTGTTTTCAAACGACATTATTTTGATTCGGGTTCGGGATGGGTGACAGTTCGGGTCGGGTTCGGGATAATTCGGGACGGTTCGGGATCAGGCTTATTCAGGACAATTCGGGACGGTTCGAGTTCGGGTTCGACACGAATTCGGGATAATTCAAAATAGTTCAGGTCGAGTAAGGTTCGGAACTGTTCGGGTTTGGGACGGTTCGGAAATTTCTATTCGGGTTTGGGAAATTTTCAAACCCGTCCCGTTCGGGACAAAATTTTCTATCCCAAGCCCATTTTCATTCCCGTTCCGACACAAAATTTTGGAACGAATCGAGTCGAGACAAGTCGAGTTCAAAAATAATGTCCACCCCTAGATAAAACAATTTTAATATAAAAGTATAATTGTAATAATATTATTAATATAGGGGAATAATTGTATTTTTGATGATTTTAACTTATTTATTATTAAATCGGATGAAATTCACCTTCTGACAAGAATTTTCGTAAGTCATTTAAAATTTAAATTTTTTTTAACATATCTCTTTTCCATAAATCTCAAAGGTACTAGTGTTCTCTTCCTTTTCATATGTGCGGTTTTAGTGCATGTATTTTATCATTTTATTTTTATATTAATTAAAAATAAAATATGTATAACAATTTTAATATAAAGGTATAATTGTAATAACAATATTAATACAGAGGTATAATTATATTTTTGATAATTTTAACTTGTTGATAGCTAAATTGGACGAAATTCACAAGAATATTTATAAATGTAAATCTAAGAAGCACTAGTGTTTTCTTCCCCTTAATATGTGAGGTTTTGGAACTTCGCGTATGATTGACGAAGAAGAAGGATAAAAGAAGATAAAGAGAACATGAGCATTGATGGTAATAATGACGATTTTTAGGGGATTGTTTGTTTATATGTGAAAAGCATTTTTTGATGGAGCTGCTTTTGGCTGCTTATGAATGTGAGCTGTCTGAAAAGCATCTTTTGTGGCTGTTTATGAATGTGGCTGCTTATGAACGTGGGCATTTTTTGTTTGAGAAGCATTTTTGGCTAGTTTTTGGAATATTCGTTTGAAATATAAAAAATTAAATAATTGAAAGCTCGTTCCATAAACTTGGAAACCATATTCAAATAAATCCCCAATTATCTTTTAAGAAAAGTGATAAAAAGATGTTATTTTAATTGAATTAAGTGTTATTTGTTTCTTCCTAAATTGGGATTTGTTTGTTTCTTGCAAATCTTAATTTAAATAGATAAAAGTTATTCTTTTTTCCCGCATTTTTTCTTTTTATTTTTTTGAGTATTTTGTGTTCATACTAGTATGTTATTACATAACTTCTGGGTGGGGGGTGTTTGGTAAATGAGAAAAACAAAAAATATGAAAATAAATAAATAGTTAAAAAAACTTGTTGATGTTAGATCGTTTCATGGTCAAAAAGGCAACTTGAGACTAACATTCATGGAGCAGGGGCAAAACAATAATTCTATACTTATTAACGAAAATTCTATTAAAACAAATGAAGACACTAATAGATAGAGTATTTTAGATTTTTTTAGTTAATTTTATAAATTAACTATTGTCATAAATTCTTATAAAATTAAGATGAGTAATAGGATATTTTTTAAATATTATTTTAAAATTTTTATTTTAAATAATATATCAAATAATTATTGAGTAATAAAATAATGTAATATATAATTTTAAAGTTATATTATTTTATTATCTAATAATTATTTAACATATCAATTTATGATAAAAATTTATTTAAAAAGTTTAACATTATTCAAATAAGATAATGTCAATAGTCAAAATTTAAGCACAACATCCATGATTATTATCGTTCGGAACTCTTTAAGACTCGAAGGACAAAATTAATTTTTAATACACCTTTTTAAGTACAGCTTCTTTGAAGTAAAATAATTTTTTTTAATTTTAATTATTTTTAATTTGTAATCAAATGCTTAAAAAAAATTTAGTAGAATGTTTTACATTAAAAAAATAATTTTAATTATTGGGACATACTAAATAAGCTCAAAATTAAATTGAACGAGAGAGAGAATTAAATGTAGATGAGACAAGACCCTAAAATTTCAAAAAATTTGATTGAGCGAATTAAAAGGATGGATATAGATAGGACTATTCAAATTAGACTCCGATTGACGGGAGCCAATTTTTGACATTTTATTTTATTTTTAAAAATCGACAGAATGAGAAAATTTAATTAAATCAAAAACAATTACAACTAGATTTTTGAAGATGAAAAAAATTACGTAATAATATTATAGTTGTTAAGTTTAAATACAAAATTTATATCACAACTTATGTGCTGCTTATTAATATTTATCACGTATTAGATAGTTATTAACTTTTTTTATTACTAATTAATATGTAATAATAGTTTGCTACAATTTAAATTTTAAAGAGAGTCTGCAACTTATTATATCTAAAACAAATTCTATTCTTTATAGAAGAATAACACCCGAAACTTTATTTAAATTTAAATTACCAAAAAAAGTTAGAGAAGTTAAAATAAAAAAATTCAACTATTTGTTGGTTCTATATATTTAATGTTAAAATGTTAGGTTCAAGTCTCCTAGAGTTCCTCTATTTATATGAAAATAGATTAATTTCTTTATTAAAAAAAATGATGAAAGAGGATTGGCTCTAAATGTTAAGTGTTAGTTTTAAGTTTACACATCTTTTATTTATCTAAAATTAGATTAATTTTCCTATTGAAAAAAGATGATGAAAGAGGTGTAATTATAAATATTAAAATGTTAGATTTAAGTTAATTGGGGTTCTTCATTTATATAAAAAGTAAGAGTAATGCTATAATTTTTTAAATATTATTTCAAAATTTTTATTTTAAATTAATATATTAAGTAATTATAAAATAATAAAATAATGTAACTTTTAAAATTACTTATTATATTATTTGTCATCGATTTATTTGACATAGTATTTGAAATAAAAAATTTAAAATAATATTTTAAAAATATAATATTATTTAAAAAGTAATTTAATTTCTCTATTAAAAAAATAAATTAGTTTCTTTATAAAAAAAAAGAGGAAAGAGATCTACACAATGAAAGTTTTGAGACAAATTCAACCACACCTCTTCGACTCTTTCGGCTAGTTCTGACAACTAGACAGCCAACCATGTGTTTAATATGACTCCGACGAAGTTGTTAACTAGGTACTACATACACAGTAGAGGTATGACAAAAACTAGTGGGTTTCACTTTTTTTTATTTTTTATTTTTTATAATTTTGAATAGATGTTCATTCCATTAAATCAAAAGGAACAGTACACCAGGCAAGAGATTACTCGAGGAGCCTCTTCAAGCCAATTTTTTTCCTGTACATTTCAATGCTATTTTGGCAAGTTTATATGCAGCTACATTACATTATCTGGGGGTGTAGCAAAACTATCTTGTTTGGACCACAAAGCTAGATCTGTAATGTTCTTAATTAGCCATCCCAATTCTTTTCTCATGCTGATCCTCTGATTAATATAGTTGACAATATTTTTACAATTAGACTCTATCATAATTAGATGAATCCTTATATCCAGGGTCAACTTAATCTCCATTAAAATAGACTTTGCCTCCATGAACTTAACTAATTTTAAAGCTTTGATGGCATAGCAACTACAATCATTACCTCTTTTAGATAATTTCTTATGATAATTCCTATTCCTACATTCCTTCTTGAATTGTCCAAAGAAGCATCCATATTTACTTTATAAATATCAAGATTTAGAGGAGTTGAGGTTGTAAGTTAAACTTTGTTGAACCTAAATTCTCTCTAATTTGTTGGCTAACTGAAAGGCCTCTAAAAAAGCTTCTGCTTGCTCTATGATATAACTAGAATTAGGACTTGGACCATCAAACAAGTCCTTGTTTCTGTAGTGCCATATGAGCCATAAAATCATGTTGGTATTTTCAAATTACTCGTTCTGTAAAATTTTTGATATGTTCCTTAACCACACCTAAAAATTAATCTGTTATTTTGAGATAACCTAAGATAATAAGAAGAGTTTTCACACTTTTTATGCCTTTTTACATCCCACTAAAGAGTGAAAAACATCTTCACTTCTTTTACTGCATTAGTGACAGAGAGAGTTGTCAATAATTCTCCTACTTGCTAAATTTTCTTTTGTTGGCAATAAGTTGAGACTAGTTGTCCATATAAATATTTCACATTTCTAGGAATATGAAGATTCTATATCTATTTCCACCATCTCAAATGATCACTTGCATTCGAGGCCTGATTGGTGTACTTAATCTGTAATGCCACTTGATATCTACTTTTGACTTAATAGTCTCATTTTTTTATCATAATGCCATAACAGTTGTTCTAGCTCTTCCCTTATTGGAATTAGAATTTTGAGAATCATCTCCACATCTTCTACCAAGAAATGGTCTTGGATCAACTAAATCCTTCACTGCTTCTCCTCTATTATGATATTGGCCACTCTTATATCTTCATCTAGGATATAAGGAGAAATTGGTTTGAAAGTTGATGGTCTAAAGAGCCAATTATCCTTGTATATGTACATCTGATCCCCCTTACCAATTCTCCATCTAGTATCTTTCTTTAGCACTTCTCTACTCGATGAGAGTCCACCCCCAAGCTTACTCTTCATAAATTTTGAATTTGGGTAGTATATGGCCTTAATCACCTTAGCCATTAGGGAGTTTGGAAATTGAATTAGTCTCTACCATTACTTTGCTATGAGAACCTGGTTAAAAGTTTGCATATCTTGAAACCCTCAACTTTCATTCTTTTTTGGGGTACAAAGAATTCTCAAATTTTTCCAATGAATAGATCTATCTCCATTAGCTTTCCCCCACTAGTATACTACTACAAGCTTTTGAATTTTATTGCAAATTATAGTAAGGATTTTAAAGATACTCACGGTATAGGTTGGGATACTTTAAGCTACTGCCTTTAAAAGTACCTCATTTCCACCCCAAGAGAAGATTTGTTTCTTTTATAAACTGATTCTATTTTGGACATTAGCACTGAAAGTTTCAAAGAGCTGTCTTTTCTTTCTTTCTATCATTGAGAATAATCCAAGATACTTTTCATATATGGATGAAGCATTGCCTTAGAATATAACAGACTTATCTCTTCAAATTATGATCTGTATTTATGCTGAACAACATTGAAGACTTCTCCAAGTTTATGACTTGACCTGAAGCATTTGTATAGTTTTACAAAATGGACTTAAGGTTTTTGCATTCCTCTTTTGTTGCTTTAGAGAATATTAGACTATTATCTGCAAATAAAAGATTAGTGATAGTTAACTTCTTTGAAAAGTTGATTCCATGAATAAGTGGTTTAATTTTTGCATCTTTTCACATTAATGATAAAGCTTTAACCCTCAATAAGAATAAATAAAGGAAAAGGGGACACATTTACCTTAACCCTCATTATGGCTTGATCATCCCCATTGGAGCTCTATTTATTAGAATTGAAAGGGTTGTAGATATGTTACATCTCATTATTAAGTTTATCCATTTAGAAGAAAACCCTTGCTTCTCCATTACTCTTTCCACAAATTACCACTCTAGCCTATCATAAGCTTTATTGATATCTAATTTCAAAGTTGTCCAACTATTTTTTTTCCTTGTTTCTTAGATCAAATTTTATACAGACACTCATATCCCACCACCACATTGTCAGTAATAAGTCTATTTGGGATAAAAGCACTTTAATTTTGAGATATTATTTCATTCAATAAAGGCTTGAGTTTGTTTGTTATAGATTTTGATATGATTTTATATATGACATTACAAAGACTAATAGGCCTATACTCTCCTATTTTTTTGGATTGCTGCATTTTGGAATTAATGTAATATAAGTAAAATTCAGTGGAGTAATATCACCTGATTCATTCAGCACTTTGTTACAGACCTCTTAAATCATGTTACTAACTGCTGCCCAGTGATGTTGATAAAAACCAGCTAAGAGTCCATCTGGTCCAGGGGATTTAGTGGATAAATTTGCATGAAAGCCTTGTATATTTCTTTTTTTTGTGAAATACTTCTCTAGCTGCTCATTTATTTTAGGGATAACTCTAAATTGTAGATTTTTGATAGCGTTGTCTATACATTTTTAGCTTGGGCTAATTGAGTTATATACTTGTATAAAATGATTGCTGGTAATCTGTTCCAGGTCTATCTTATCCTCTATCCAATAGTTATTTTCATCCAATAAACCCTAGATGAAAATACATTTAGTATATGGAGGACTAACTACTCTAGACACCACCACTACTCTCCAAATTTAAATAAATTTTCTCTAAACCTAGACAACTTTCTACAGCCCAGTGTGTCAGGTGACCACATGCAGATTGATGACACATCTCACCAACCCAACTTGACTTTATCATTATTCTAAGATTTTCAACTTTATCCAACCTACAGCGAAGTCCAAAGAGAAGCAATTGCATTGATGAGAACCAGCTCAATGGACCCTACATCACCAGACACAAGAAGTTTCTAGGCCCAATTCAATGACTTTACTCAAGGATACGATAGTGATAATTCAAGCTACTCATCATTTAGTAGTTAATTATGACATGAGTGCTTTTACTTTATCTTTATGTCAAGTGTGCTTAATCTTTATGTCAAGTGTGCTTAATCTTTATGTCATGTCTGTTTTTAATCTATCGACCAAAAAGTCCATGTTAGGACCACAAAAATTCTTGTAATTATTAAAGTTAATTTGGCCTCAAGTCCAAAAGTCCAGATGTTGGCCCAAAAGTCTTCAAGTCATAAATGCATTGTTAACCATTAGTACCAAGATGGTAAGGTCCCTAAGTCTATAAAAAAAAAGGGCATTTATTTTCAATATGTAGGCAGACCTAGGAGAAGAAATAAAATTTGTGTTTTGATATCAACTAAATCATCCATACCAAATCTTTTAGATTCAAGACAAGTTTAGAATCATTTCCCTAATTTCCTTTTTGTCAAAATTAAGCAAAGTCTTATTTGTTTATTTGACTTTTCTTAATCATCTTACCTAACTCGTCACGCTTTCGATACAACTTTATCACAATTACATATCAATAAATATTTATTTAAAATTTTGCGGCCTATTGTTCCTCATAAATGATAAAGTAAAACTTATTATTTTCTTTTTGCATCACAAGAACCGAGAAAAATATATTTGAACATACTTATACATATGCTCTACAGCTGTTATCATTTGTTTTATAAAAAAATTCATTTAAACCACAAACTCATTTTCTCACAACAACTAATACCCATGGCTGTTATTATTTGTATTTGAAAATTTTGCATTTAAAACTCTCTAATAATAAATAATAAACATAAATAAATCTAACGGCTCATAGAGACTTTACATTGCAGCAACCCATTTTTTTTTCTATAAATACATTGCTTTTACATCCTTATACAAATTCAAAAATATTCAAAGATTAGGGTAAGCATAACAATGGAGAAAACCTCAGGTCATCGATTCATAAAAATTTATATCTTTTGTGGATCAAACCCTAGCAATGTATTTATTATTTGTGTTTGAAAATTTTGCATTGAAAACTCTCTAATAATAAATAATAAAAATAAATAAATCTAATGGCTTATAGAGACTTTACATTGCAGCAACCCATTTTTTTTCTCTATAAATACATTACTTTTGCATCTTTATACAAATCCGAAAACATTCAAAGATTAGGATGAGCATAACAATGGGGGAAACTTCAGGTTGTCAATTCACAAGAATTTGTGTCTTTTATGGATCAAACCTTGAAAATACTGAAGAGTTTGTAAAAGCTGTAGAAAATCTTGATAAGATGATAGCTGAACAAAATATACGTTTAGTATATGGAAGAGGTAGCCGTGGGTTAATGGAGTATGTGAAAAAAGCTGCACATAATAAAGGTAGTCGAGTTTTGGGTATCATTCCAAAACCTCTATCTATTGAAAATATTGTAGGAAAAATAGTTGGAGATGAGTTACAAGTCTCATCTATACACAAGCGAATTGCTCAAATGCTTAGGTATGCAGATGCCTTCATAGCTCTACCAGGAGGTCTCAGAACCTTGGAGGAAATTTTTTAAATTGCCTTATGGGCATAATTAAAAATTCACCAAAAACTCGTTGGTTTGTTAAATGTTAATGGTTTTTTATAATGAGTTGTTATCTTTTCTTGATTATGCAATGGAAAGACAATTCATCCCATTTCTAGCACGACGGATTCTTATTTCTGCTCTAATTATTGATAAACTAATTGATCAATTATAATCTTTTATCCCTATGCTTAATCTAACATTGTATCAGTTAGATTGGTATACTCATGACAGTGAAAGAAGCGCAAAATAGATTTAAATCTCTATCTGTAGCCTCTCCTGTTATTTTATTGCTGCTATTGTTGTTGTTGTTGTTGTTGTTTTCCTTTTCAATAAAAGTTATTTCAATTGATGTCTTTAATACTCTACTTTTCTATATTTTAACATTGAGTAAATTGTCTAATTTTTGCTCCATAGTATGCAAATTATCATTATAAGATTTTCAGCATCATTCTTGCTAAGTATATTAGTCACAACTTAAAACAAATCCTAGATTGTAACATTAAGGTCTACAAAAGTACCATTATCTACAATATCAATAATCTTAGCAGGTCTTGAATAATGTGTCATCTTCACAAGATCATACAAAAATTTAAACAAGATGTCAAACATTTACACCACAAAGCTATAAATACAATCCTAAGGATTTGGCATCTGCTCGGTTCCCTTAACTCGACACTTAAAAGTCTACAAAATCATATCTTATCTCTGATACCACTAAAAGATATCACACCTTAGACTCAAAAGATTTGACACACGACATAACTTACACTCATTCAATAATGTGCACTCATAATTAATATTGCATAAAATTTCAAACTTGAATTCAACATAGGAATTCTTAGCAAGTTGCTAGTAAGTTCAATATGAAGATTAACCAATGACCATATTTGGTGAAACATAAACCAAATACAACCATACCTAATAAAATAATACACAAGTATTTATTCAATAGGGACAAATCAAATATCTTAAACTACGTGTCCACAAATGAAACACTTAGCAACCTAGCAACTTAGAGAACCCAAAGGACAGCAGAAGACTTGTCAAATTCGATAAGCATACATGTACCTTATTTACCTGAAATCACCATAAACTATAATGAGTATAAAATTCAGTAAGCATACTAGTTTTTCATATATTAAAATACAAATACATATATGTACACAATGTATGTGTATGATATATTGTGATAAATCAAAATCATAATCTTATCAAATCACATGTTAGATAAGCGCTTACACATTCTTTCAAAACATATAATAGGAATACCATCACTCAACTACTACTTAGTAGGACTTTCATATCACATAATAAGCCAAATATCACTCATAGGTGACATACCGTATAAGAGGAATAGCACAAGTGAGGTTTAAATTACATATATATAATGCTTATGCTCGAAGGTAAGAGACAAACCCTCACCCTGATCATCGGTGAGTCCTTTCACATATACCAATACCCTACCACACAAATGTGATGACTCACTCTTCCTTTAAGTACCAATAAGATCCTCCCTACATACAGAACATATAACATATACCAATCCTGAAGGAAAGGCCACACATAAAGACTTCATAAATCACATAAAATGCCTACTAAGTAAATAGTGAGTTCAAGAATCTTTAAAACACAAAATATTTCTCATGGACATATTCTACTTCAAAAACTTTCTTTGTTAAATACATTTCATTTTGAAATACTCATTTTCATAAACAAATGTATGTCATGTATGTTATATATGTCCATGCTCACATTCATAAACATATGTCTTTCACATTTCATATCAAAATATACTTTGGCATAATATAAACATTTTTCTAAACACATTTACAAAATCATACATAGAATATTACTATGTTTATTGTGATTTCAGTAAAAGTCTAGTATACTTACCTCTTAATACTTTCGAGTATAAGGCTTATTTCTCCTTAACCTATCAATGGAGATTAATCCTTTCATAAGCCTCACCATTCACACAAAATACTTTAAATAGCTTACAAAATTACACATATTACACTTATCACATCGAATTGGTCTAATGACTTGATTTCTCAAAACCTGTCATTCTAACCACTTATACTTAACAAAATTTTCTTATACATCAAATGATGTCCAATTACTCCAAAATCAGAATATATCATTCTTGACTCATATATCCTTCTTATATATAAATATTATACTATAATTCCTACACAATCCATTTCATAAACACTATCAAATCCAAACTATTATCTTGACAGGATCAAGGTATTTATTAAACAGTATTCAGTCTCCCAATTTGATAAAATCATATACTAACTCAAAAATTATAAAACTATCACATAATTACTCTTGACACATATCTCAATCTATGATAAATGTTTACTTTAAAATCCCTGCCAAAAAAAATTTAAAACTATTTTATTCCATAGTTTTAAAAATCTGTTAATCAAATACTGCAATGAGCTAATATACTTTAGAAAATTATAATAATTTAACCACATTGATCTAAATTTTTAATTTTGAATATATCATATTAGACATATAAATTTATCATATTCCAAAAATTCGTAATTTTCTAAGATCATTCAGTAGATCAAAAATTATTTGTCACTGTAGCATACTGTTAACACAGGAAATTTCTAAACATTCAATTTCTGAAATTTTCAATCAATTCAAAGTCTCAAATGATTCTAGACATGTCTAATTTCATATTCCAAAAAGCCAAAACCAGAATCGAAATAAAAGGTTTTTATAAAATTCTCGAATCAAGAGACTATCAAGTAGAAATTCTGCAATTCGTCATGATTTATCAAGTTATCTACATAATCATCATCAATTCTCAATATATTTTACAAAATACACATCAAATCCCCAAATTTTCATATTTTCAAAAATAAAAAATTAATGAATTTAGCTTAATTAACACCAATAAATTGAGAAAGAGTTATGATGTATCTCTTAAAACTTAAAATTCTAATTTCTTCTTTTTCTTCTATTTTGTTCCCATCTATTTCTCTTATTTCTCTCTCTAAAAGGGATGGCTCGACCAAAACTGAGTGAATTAGGGTTTAAAATGTGTATTTTTATACTAAGAGGCTAACGTTTAGTATTTACGAATTAACCTCTAAAACTTTCAAAGTATTACAATTTGGTCCCTAAAATAAATCAAAAGTCTTACAAATAAACCAAATACTAATAGTAGGTCCTTAATCTATACAAACAATACTAATAACAATACATAAATTAAGTATCATCCACATACAAATAAAATATAAATATTATATCTATGTATAAATATTTATTGTTACTAGTTATGGATAAGTGGTTACTACAATAATGATATTATTTGTCCAACAAATAAGGTCATTTTGGTCATTTCTAAATCAAACAATAATTACTTTACATGTACTATGTGTGAACATTCTATTGGTAAACAACTAATTGTTAACTAATGATGTACTTAACTCTTAAGTTTTGACACGTGCACGACCAGAGGGAAGCCGAAGTAAATGTCTGGTTTGCTGGAATTTTTTGGATCGAACTATTCAATCCAATATGCTGCCCCAGTGCACAACAAGTGTACTTTATATTGCGGGACTCTCTAGGTCTACTCCCGATTTGTCAAACATAACTATTTTGTGAGTTTGAGATCGATTCCCCCCCCCCCCCCCCCACACGTCATGGATATTACAAATCAGTGCAGTAGACCATACAAGTTGAGGTCATAGCGCATATGTATAATCCTTCCGCCAATCATATCCTGGAAGAGTAGGGATATAGATCACTATCGTCAAATCGCTATGTGCTCATCCGTGAACTTATCTCCAGACATGTATCTTAATAAATAATATATGCAAACACTTTTACAATATTATTTAACCCTATAGGAAACTCTTTTCCTGGGTTTGTTGCTTATGATCATAAGACTTTCTAATATACAGTCTCTAAGTATCCGAATATATTACTCATCTATGTGAGCTAACGGATTCCATATTTGTACACACCAGACTCCAAAAGCATCGGACCATACCCATCGACACCCAGCGGTCACACTATGAAAGGTCTGTGACATACGCAGAACCAAAGTATGATGGATCACTTACAAGTTCACTGTGGTATTCATATCAAAAGACCACGTATACTCAACTCGAGAAGACCTTCCATTGACGGTTTCATGATATGTCTATTGGGGTCTTTGTTAAGTCTGTTCAGTATTCAATCCTCACTGAACACCTGTATGCTATACGAACTTCTAGTAAGCCCATGGTCAATTAAGAACAACCATCTTGACCATTTAGGTATAGTATACACTGGTCTATGTAAAAAGATTCCACCGTCAGACCTGGATCGGTAAATTAAGATCAAGAACATATAATTTAAGAATAGACTTGCATAATAACATTTCTTAGCACCTATTGCAACTCTTGCAACTATGTTATTACTAATATATTCTTAAGTCTTTGTGCTGTCACAGACAAGATTCTAACACTTAGGCTTCACTGATTAATATAACATGCTAGCCCTTTAGCATTTATAATTTTTAGTGATGTTAATTCTTAGCATTGATCTAAACTTCTTTAGACCAAATCTGAACCCTTTTAGATCATATAATGTCTGTAACGTCACAACATTGAACCATTTAATAATAGTAATTAGGAATTTAACAAATAATGAACTAGATAAATATTATAAAATAAAATATTCATACAACAATGGGATGACAAGTGAGCACAAATCCCAACAATTCTAACCTTTTGAAAGAATTAATATTCAACTGATTAATTGCTTGGATTTGAATGAAGGTCCCATATTTGTTGAATTATCTCTATACATTTCTCATAATTATTCTACCCCATCTCATAATGGAATTTATCACCTATTGATCTCTTTTTTTTCTCTGCATCTATCTGTAGATCTCTAAAAGAATGGTTTATGATCTGATCCTCTCTAGCTTAAATTAGTGATCATAACCCTTCTAAACATCATCCTCAATTGTTCAGAAGCTAAGAATCTATTTAGTCTTTTCTCAATAACTCTTTACTTGTTCTTTTATTTGACCACGTGTAGGGAGTCCCATTCTAGCAAAGATCATGAAGCTTACAATCTTTAATGGTTGCCTTGAATTCCTCCATCGCTAATTTAATTAAAGTTACCTCCATACATCCAGGGAAGAGAGAAAAAAATTTGAAAGTCTTTTTAGTAAAATCCAAGATGATTTTCTCTGGTTCAATTTTGGGTTTCCATAAAAACCTATAAATCTCTAAAGAATACCCTCATTAAATTGCACAAAACTATTAATTTGGTAAGGGCTATATGATATTTTCTTCACCTCTACTTAATCCCTCCGTAACAATGTCAACAACCCTTTTTAGTTATTCCTATCAACAACAAAACAGTTTTCAAAATTCAGCTTAACTTTAATAATATTCATTTGTTCAGTTATTGCTGTTGTGTCACACAAAAAGCATATTGATGTCTTTTGTTTGAAGAACTTTTAACAGTGATTTAAATGTCTGAAAGTTCCTTAATCCCCGAACATTCTAGTTTAGGAGATCCATTTTTCTCAGTGGGGTTGGTTTCCAGCCTCCGTCATTTTTTCTTTTGACACTTTTGGTTGCTTTGCTAAGTTGAACTGCTCCTCAAGGTACTGTAAAGGTTCAAACTCAAAGCCAGATTGGGGTAATGAAATACCTGAACTTGTCTATTTTCTTTGGTTTCTTTTGGGCTTTACTCTATGTCCATTATGTTTCGACCCCTCTTAAGCCCAGTCTTTATATGATATTCTATCGGGACATTTGTTGAAATTATGGCCATCTTTTTCCATTTGCTGAGCATTTTCTATGTGTTGGTCTCTCCTTATGTTCGAAGCCCATATGGATTCATGCTAGAGTCTCCTTCTGGGCTAGAAGCAATAACTGGGTCTATTTCTCTCTCCCCTATCTGATTATTTTCCGTTATCATTATAATATGTCCTTCATTTTCCAATAAATTAGCATCTCGGCTTGGTCCCACACCTACATTTGTCTTCGTTGACTGTCTTTGTTCGCCTATTACAGATTTTTCTTCCATCAATTGGCAGTTCTCCTATTGCTTTGACCCTTTTTGATTGGTAGCACCGCAAACATTAATTTCTCCCTTGCTTTCGACATTGCCCCAACTCTTATTTGATTTACCTTACTGATAACAGTTTCCTTTGTATCTCGAACTATAACTACAGCTTTTCAACTTCGATTGATGCCTCGTTTCTTTATCCCTTTCTTTTCTCTTGCCCCTCTTATTCTGCTCTTTCAATTGGTTGCTCTATTTCTACTTTTCATTTGGAATTTGGGCTTTCATCCAAAGGCCATATTTGAACTTTTAATCTTGCACAAAATATTCCTCTGCTACGTGAGTGGCACATTCCATATAAATATGTCTAATTCAACCACATGTATGATAGTTTTTTTAATTTTTTATGTGCATGATATACTGATTATTGAGAATAATATTGGTATGTTGCAATTCACAAAAAGCTATTTGAGTAAGAATTTTTTCATGAAAGACTTAGAAGAGGTTTCCTATATAATGGGTATAAAACTTTATAAAAATAGAACTAGAAAGTTAATAGGACTCTTCCAGTTATTGTATATCGACAGCGTCTTGGAAAGGTACAATTTTACTAACTATAAGATAGTTAATGTACCTTTTAGACATGATATTCATCTTTCTATGAGAATGTCTCATTAGATGGAAGATAAAAAAAGTAGAATGTCTAACATACCATATGTATCAACTGTTGGCAGCTTGATGTATGCTATGATGTGCACGAGACCTGACATCAGTATGAATATAAGTGTTACAAGTCGGTATCAATCTAATCTAAGTGACAGCCATTGGACGGCGGTTAAATATATCCTAAAATACCTTAAGGGTATGAATGCTAAGTTTCTCGTTTATAGAGATAATGATATTCAAGTGAGAGGATACACGGATTCAAACTTTCAATCTGATTTAGATGATAGAAAGTCTACATATAGATATGTGTTTACTCTTAATGGAGACGCAGTGAGCTGGAAGAGCTCCAAGTAAGGGTCTACAACTGACTCTACCACAGAGGCAGAGTACATTATAGCTTCAGAAGCTATAAAGGAAGCTATTTGGATTCAGAAGTTTGTCGCAGAGCTTGGAATAGTTCTAAATTCATCAAATCCTATCCCATTATTTTGCAACAACAATAGGACTATAGCACAAGTAAAAGAGCTAAGAGCGCACCAGAAGTTGAAGCATGTGGAGCAAAAATACTATATTATTAGAGAGATCTTGGCCAAGGGAGATGTAATTATTTATAGAATAGATTCTGTAAATAATTTAGCAGACTCATTTACCAAAGCCTTAACTCCTAACGTGTTTGCAAAACACATGGAGTCTATGGGTATTAAATACTACTGTGATTGGCACTAGGCCAAGTGGGAGAATGTTAGGGTTGTGCCTACGTACCATCCCAGTTTTGTATAAATATTTGATATCTATACAGAGTATATTTTGTTGTATCGCTAATTACTTTTTAATAATACAGTTTAATACTTGTTACGCTACAGACTCTATATTATCTAAAAGAGTTCAGATATGGTCTGAATGAGTTTAAACCAATGCTAAGAGTAACAAATATTCAAAGAGTTGGAACATTGTCTGTAATGGGACAAAGACCTTAGAATATGGTTATATGATATAGTTGCAAAAGTTGCAATGGATTGTTAGGATGTGTCATTATGCAAGCATTTTCTCAAATATATTATTTCTGATCTATTTTTACTAACGCAGGTCTATTGGTAGATCCCATTAATTTACATAGATCAGTGTATGTCTATATCTGTAGGGTACAATTGGTCGTTCCTAGCTGACCAGGATCTTGGAGATTGTATAGGCATACGGGTATTCAGTTAAGACTGAGTACTGAACAGACCCATGAGAACCCCAATAGAAATCCTATGTTGCCGTCAATGGAAGGTCTTCTCAAGTTGAGTAGCACACGTGGTCCTCTAACTTGAGCACCATGGTGGGCTTATGAGTCATCCACCATGCTTTGGTTCCACTCATGTCATTGACCTTTCATGGTCTGACAGCTGGGTATCACTGGGTATAGTTTGCTGCTCATGGAGTCCAGTGCGTGCAGATATGGGATCCATCAGCTCTCATTGAGAGTAATATATCTAGATGCTCCAAGATAGTATCTCAAGAAAGACTTATGGCCATAAGCAGCTAACCCGAAAAGGTGTTTTCGTAGGGTTAAATAATATGGCAAAGAGTTTATTTATATTGTTCAATAAGATACCATTCTTGAGATAGGTTTATGGATGAGCACATGGGGATTTAAAGGTGTTGATCTATGTCCCCGCACATCCAAGATATATATGGTGGAAGGACTATATATATGTATTGTAACCTTAACTTGTATGGTTCAACGCACTGATTTATAATATTCTTGACGTGTGCGTGGGACATTGCTCATGGACTTATGAAATAGTTTCATTTGACGAATTGGGCGTGGACCTAGGGAGTCTCGCGATATGGAGTGTACTTGTTTTGTACTTGGACAGCGTTCTGGATTAAATTATTTAATCCAGTAATATCCAGCACTACCACAGGAATGCGTGCATATTCGTGTTTAAGCGTTAAATACAACAATAAGTCAATATTTATGAAGGACAAAATGATTATTTTACACTATAATTATTTGATTGCTAAATAATCATAATATTTCTATGAAAATATATTATTTATAATATTATATATTTTAATAATATAATATATAATGTATGATAGTTGTCATTCATATTATATTTTAATATTATTTATTATTATTTTACCCTTAATGGCTTAATAATTTTATTTAATAAAAAATAGAGATATATGGGTGTGCTTCACAGGAATAAGAATAATAAATGCAATTATTGCATTTGTTCCTTGTTTCAATTTTTATTTTTTGAGAGAAAGAAAAGGACAAGAGGAACCGGCCATAAAAGAGGTTAAGGGTTAATCCCGTGTTAGATTAAGGAGTTGCTGTTGTAGCTTGTAAAACTTATCAAGTTAGTAACTAGAACTGCCTACGAGTGAGACTCCAGACGGACTTCGAAAATATACGTGTAAAACGTTACATGTACTGGTGGTTTCTTAACTTTACTTTTGATATATTAATTTGATTAGTATATATTTATTGTATGTTTTAAATTTTTCACTGCATTAAATATGTATGAGATATGTATTTTTTACAATAAACATAGTAGTACATGCATATACCCTTGTATAATTGAACCCCTAACACTTTCCCCACTAGACTTTGGCTGTCAAACTTCTTTCCTCGTCTCCAACCAATCCTTTTAGTGTCAGAACTTCTCCATCTTCATTCGAGAGTGTAAGTTGCTTGCATAAGTTTTCTAAGTCCTCTGTAATCATATCTTTTCTTCTAGACTCAATAGCAAACCTCGCTTCTAGTTCTGCACTTAAGAAAAAGATTGAGAAAATTTGACGATATGTAATCTTAGAGTTTTCTCATACACAAGTTCTAGCATAGCAAATAGGTAACTTGTGCATGTGAAGGGATTAATGTATCAATTAAAGGTCCTCCATCAGACAGATGTTATCTAAATATGTATTCACCGATTGGATTATCTTAATTTTATTAGTTTAGGGATGACAGCAGATCAAGTTTAGAATAGATACTTTTAAATCTTCATTTGTATCTATTTTAAAAATAAATATGGATATGCACTCCTTATCAAACTTGTAGTGAGTTATTTGTGGATTTTAAACAGTTATAAATTAATATAATAAAAAAATATAAAAGTATAACATTAATTTTAAAGAAAATTCATAAAATATAGCAATCAAAATCATGTCATAAATTTAAATTCAATAAAAGTCTTTCCATTAAAGTTAGACCCATTTTCAAATTAAACATAATAAAAGCAACTAATAAAATAGTTAACACAAAGACACAAACACTAGACAACATAATTATAAAGTACCTTAATTAAACAATTTTTCTTAGGCTTGATTCAAAATTTACAAGTGAATTTATATTAGTATATTATACTTTTAAGATATGCCAATTTACTACTTAGTTAAGTAAGTAACATATTAAACATTAAAAATTTTAAAAAGTAAAACAAAATAGTTATCAATAGAAAATATAATATTAAACAAAATAATTATCAATCTCCATCATGTAAATATAAATAAATAAAAAGTTAAACAAAAAAAAATAATTAACCCATATAAAATAAAATAAATATCAATCTCTATCATCTTAGCCTATAAGTGTTGTCACCTTATTGTAATCTATATCTTGTAATATCGCTTTTATATAATGGATTTAATGATGAGCTCTGTCGTGGATGTAAGTCTTCATGCTAAATCACATAAATTTGTTAGTTCTTTTTATGTTGTATTTTCTTATTAAATACTTGCTAATTGTGTTTAACTTAAAAACCAAAAGATTGACCTAATTTACACCCAATTCGGACTTCAAATCCTTTTACAAAGTTAATTATGTTAAAAACCCTTCTCTGCACTAATATTGAGTTGTAAGCTCAGTTATGATGAGATTTGCTAATTTTAGCTGTGTTATAACCACCTCTAAGCAGCTCTTAACCTCAACTTTAATTCGAGTTATCTCCTAACCATCTTATGAAATCTAGGCCACTGATGCGATATTTTTATATCTTATAATTAAGTGCAAGTATATACTATCACAACAAGTAATAAAGGGACTTAATAAGTCGGATGTCGAACCCACAGAGATAATTTCTTCTTTTTAACCAAATACTAAAATTATATCTTTCTAATAATTATTCAAAAAAATAAAAAAAATCTAAGAATGATTATAGAAAATATAAAAGCAACAACACAATGCAAAGAGAATTAAGTGATAGCAATATAGAGAAAACCTAGGATTAATACTATCCCTCAATATGTTTTCTAATGATTAATCTTCTAATAACTAACTCCTTTAATTTTTGTTATTGATCAAGACACTAATATATTCACAAGTTTCTTCCAAGGTCATGCAAGTATACCTTAATTTATCAAATACCTATATTCCTATAGTACTTGTAATAAATTAAGATTCATTAAGATTAAGTCTTATTGATCATACATGCCAATTAGGTATATTCCTATCCTAAATTGAAACTTGCATATGCAACATTGAATGTTACTCTACAATCATGCATCAAATTACCTAAGTTAAATATTATGATTCCTCTTCCGAGTTTATTAACAATATTACCAACTCATTCACCATATATTGGCCAGATATATTGAAACATTAAGATCAAGTAATTTGAATATCAAAGAACTAAGTTTATTAAATATTCAAAAGATATCGCAATTAAGCATACATATTGAGTTCAAGTATTAACTCTAGAAAATAAATTTAGTTCAGGCTACAAGAGACAGCAATAAAAATAATAATAAATCATGATACAATTAATAAAAAACTGATATAGACGCCGAATTTGTCTTGATTGGGCTGCCTAAGATATTCTTGATGCCGAAGAATGCCTTGAATCTCTCTCTAAAGTTGCTTTAATTAAACTTCTATTGCTCTCTAAGACTCGTGCTCTGTATTCTTGGTGTTCTTGATTGTGTCTTGGGTTGTTTTTTAACGTCTGGGGTCGATGGGCTTCTTATAGGGATTGATATGAGCTTGAAAATCTCAATTCTTGTCGGACTAGGACTCGCACTATCGCTGAAGTGCTGAATGCTGTCGCTGGGGTGCTGTATGTAGAAGGTCTCACCGTTGGAGCCGTGGAGTGATGACGCTGGCTTGTCGCTGGCGCGATGCAGGTCTGCGCCAGTTGCGACTTCAACAGGTCGTCTTTTCTGATTTTTTTATTTCGATCACTATTCCAGTGCTAGGGCAAAAATCCTTGTATCGCTGGGGCGATGGACTCATATTTTGAAAACTTTACATTTTAGTCCCTGTTTTTGCTCCTTTTGCGTTCTTTTTTTAAATTTCGTTCAAGTCCTTATAAATAACAATAATACACATAAAATAGTCATGTATTCTCATAAAATAATAAAATATCAATCACCTTACTCTCGAGAAAATATTTTGAGCTCTTTCATGGTTAGTCCACACCTCCTAAACACCTATTTTGACCCTAAGCACAACCTTAACAACTTTCTCTAACCTAGCTGAGTCAACCTATCTTCTCTAAGTAGTCCTTACTCACCACTCCTAAGCTCTGACAATCTCTATTAAGCAATTGCTTTCCCCATCAAAATAAATCATCAGTCATTTATATTTAACAGACGACTAATTCTTAGATGACCAAATTAAGCATGACCATATATATTTAGTGAAACTACCTACTAAAATAACATGTCATTAACTTTTGTAGAATTATTAATTACTTTACATGATAATCATATAAACATCGGAATATGTTACACTTGGGTCGCATAAATAATAGGAAAACTACTGTTGCCTCTAAGTTTTTACACAATACTACTTTTTCTCTTTAATTTTTAGAATTATTTTTATTCTTTTCAAAGAGTATTTAAAAATTTTTTAGTACCATTTCTTCTTAAAAATATCCAAAAATAAAAGTGGGTACTTCATAAATGACATACATGAAAAAAAGGGGATAATGGTAATTTCAAACATAATGCTATCAAACGATATCTTTTATTTGTTGGATTTTTTTATTTAATTGTTATTTTAAATTTTATATCTTTATGTGATATGCTAATCAAATCTAAAATTGAAGTGAATTTTTTATTAGGTTTAGTTCTTTACAAAGTCTTAGTTTTATTTTAGGATATGTGTTGTTATGTGATAAGATAGAGTAAGTTTACATAAGAGTTCGGTTTATAGTGATTACTTACTACAATCTTAATCGGTGAAGGGGGTTGAACTAGAATTGAAGTGCAAGGGGCAAACGTCAAAGTATAATTAATATAGGGTTAGAGTTTAATTTTATGAGGGTTTTAGTATCAACATCAAAATTTTAAGGGGCCCAAAACATAATAATATCTCTTTTTAGGCGTAAAATAATAAAAGAAAATATTATTGAGTTTTCAAATTTTGTTGGACTTGAGAGTCATGCCCCCTTAAGCCCTCGGGTAATTTGGTCCGTGGGAGAAGTTAATTATTAAGGCAAAGAATTGAAAAAGCCAAAGATGAAATTTGAAGTAGATACATGGATATGAGTGATATCCTTTATGTGAATTTCGTATATAAAAATTAAATCCACTTACAATGAAAATATATAATTGTATTCATAAATCATTAATTTTTGTATCAATTTATTTTATTAAATAAAATTTTCTTTTGTTAAAAAAAGGGATTTTCATTAATTAATTTATATATTGTGGCTACCAAGACATTATTGCGGTTGTAGTGACATCTCATATAATCTAAGGGGAGCCAAAATCAGAATGTTTATTGCATGATTGATTGGCTAGAGGTAGGCCTTACAAAAGTTGATCCGACCCGTTTATACGATATTAACCCATTCGAAAAAAAAAAAATAGTTATCAGGTCTAATTTTATTGGGACGGATTATAAAGGTGTCAATTTGTTAAAACCCGGATGATAAAGGATAAGCTTTGAGTTTTGCCTTTAAAAACCGTTTCACCTATTTAAATACGTTAACATTAATTTTTTTAATGATTGAATTATTAAAATATTTTTTAAAAAAGAAGTTCATTTAAATTAATTATCATATAATAACAAACTCTAAAATTTTAAGTGACTATACTAAACTTGAGATTTGAGTCATCGTTTATTATTAAATCCATCTTTAAGTAACTAACATTAGCCATTGTATAACTAAAATTATGTATATATTGTTTAGGCATGAATTATGTTCATCACACGATGAAAAATGATAAAAGAGCAAATAACAAGTTTAGAAAAGACAATTTTTCTTTTTTATTTTTTGTGAAAAAATTGAAAATATTCAAACCATTTTTATTTATTTTACACATATTTTTTTAAAAATTAATTGTATAAAAATTTGTAAACTATTATGGGTCGGTTTGGATAATAAAATAAAAATAACAAATAGGTTTAGATTTGATTTTTTTAACCTAATAAATTAACAAGTTGGATTTAGGTCTAATGAAATCTATTTCAAACATATATGCATGATTCCTTACTTTCGACATAGTACAAAATCTAAATCAATCCATTAACATTATGATACGAAAATTGTTTTAATACGATCCATTGCCAGGCCTAGCTAGAGGTTGAAACTCAATTTGTATATACCGTTATTTTCTTTTGGGTTTTTTTTAACCAAAAGGAAAAAGACACTCCATCAAGCAAGATCTATTCAAACGTTACCACAAAAGTTACTCCAAAATACTACTTGAGGAGACTATATCTCTTCACTCACACTTCAATTCAAATGTGTTCTTAATTAAATATAAAAAAAAAGGATAGACAAGAAACGTAAATTGTGCTTATTCAATTATTTTTTAATTAGGGGTTGAACGAGATCATGCATCTATTTAATTTTAAAGAGATGACTCGTACTAATCAAATTAAAGAGATGACAAATGAAAACTCCTACTTGTTCAGTCCATTGTCACTTGAAATGTCAATTTTTAGCGTGGCGGTTCTCGAAAATAGTGAATTACTTGGAATTGTAATACGATAAATAAGATGACAATCAACTTCAATTTCTGCCGGCCTTATTTGAGGTCCTTCTTCAAGCACCCCCTACAGTCTACACAGACCCAACTCAACTCAATCATGGAAAACGGAGCGGAAGAGAAATGGGGTTTTGAAGTTAAGAGAGAAGCTAGCAGTGCGGCCCCGAGGACGGTTCGATCTTCTGTGTCATCCATATTCCAAAGTCTAAACAAAAACGACCCAAGACCCGTAATTCCTCTTGCCTACGGCGACCCTACCGCTTTCCCCTGCTTTCGTACTGCCACTGAAGCTGAAGATGCCATCGTTGATGCTCTCCGATCAGCCAATTTTAATTGCTACTCCACCACTGCCGGTATTCCCTCTGCTAGAAGGTAAACTTAACATATATATATGTCAAAATTCTTAGGTGTTGGTCACATCAACACTTCTTTTTCAAGTATAGTATAGATGTTTGCACAAGAAAAAGAATATAGAATTATTATATCGTTTATGTTATGCAGAGCAGTACTCTCGGTAATTTATAGTTTCAACTTTATGAGGTGTTAAAGAATCGAGCTTTATGTGCAGTTACTTGTTATGATAACGTCGCTCACTGGATTTTTTCTGTTATATGAATTTTCAATATTTTATAGTTCATAGCAACAAATAGTTGCATAATCAATGTATTAGAATTTGTAACTTTTTTTGCACTTATAAAACCTCTTTTTGACAGAGAGATTGTACAGACGTTGGCACAAGACAGTTTTGGTCAATGAATGTAAAGTTTAAATCTCTCTGAAAAGTTGTATTCCTTCTGGAAAGACAATACGTCTCATGTATACTGTTTTCATGAGCTAATTATTACAAAGATACAATATCGAAGACACAATCTGCTCATATGTGTATAATGGTTCATGCTTATCTAATATTCATTGATGTTTAAAAACTGACAGCGCCGTTGCGGACTATCTCAATCGTGACCTTCCATATAAGTTATCACCAGATGATGTTTATCTTACACTTGGATGCAAGCATGCAATTGAAATGATTTTAACAGTCCTTGCAAGTCCTGGTGCCAACATTTTGCTTCCAAGACCTGGTTGGCCATACTATGAAGGTTTTGCACAACGCATCCACCTCGAAGTTCGCTATTTTGATCTTCTTCCAGAAAAGGGTTGGGAGGTTGATTTTGATGCAGTTGAAGCTCTTGCAGACAAGAATACGGTTGCCATGGTTATCATAAACCCCTGTAATCCTTGCGGAAATGTCTTCACTTACCAACATCTGCAAAAGGTGTAGAGCTAAACAACCTTTTCTTAATCCTTTCAAATACAGTTTTTCTGATTAATATCTAGAATAAGGTTTTCAGCCACATCTAAACATGATGGAGTTGAGCCTTATGAGTACGATACAAAAAATCTTCTGACTTGTTATCCTTGGAAAATAATTACACTCCTAAACTTTGGTAACAGGGATTTTTGTTGATATGTTGAATATCAGATTGCAGAGATCGCAAGAAAGCTCAGGATTATGGTCATCGCCGATGAGGTTTATCAACATCTCACATTTGGGAGTACCCCTTATACACCAACGGGAGTGTTTGGATCAATCGTGCCTGTCATTACTGTTGGATCCATATCAAAGAGATGGATAGTTCCTGGTTGGCGGTTTGGTTGGCTTGTGACAAATGATCCCAGTGGCATCCTTAAAAAATCGGGGGTTGGTTTCTCTCTGTTTTTCTATGACAATGCAAATTGTTTATTATGTTCTTGATTTGAAATTTCTAACCTAGTTTTCAAAACTTGGATTAATGATCCTGTGATATTGAGGGCTTTGTTTTGTACTCATCAGATTGTTGATTCCATCCTGGAATGTCTCAGTATTTACTCTGATATCCCAACCTTCATTCAGGTTTGTGATTGATCATAACATCATGATGCTTTTAGTAACAAGAAATACCTTTTGATTTTTTAAACACAGGAAGGATTTGTACTCTTGAACTTCTGTAAAGGTTTATCCTCAACAATTAACTTTTAGGCCTTTTGACCTGAAAGGATGTATATGTATATGTATGTGTCATTGAGTTAAGCTTTCTGGTTCCTTGACTTTCCTCTTGATATTAAAACTGCATGCTTTATGCATCAGGGAGCAGTTCCTCAAATCTTTGAAAGAACAAAAGAGGATTTCTTTTCAAAGATTATTGGAATACTAAAAGAGTCAGCCAACCTATGTTATGATGGAATTAAGGAGATTCCTTGCATGAGTTGCCCAAAGAAACCAGAAGGGTCCATGTTTACAATGGTAAGGGAATCATGTGCTATGTCATGCTTCGGTACATGAATGTGTACTTATGGACTTCTACTTGCAGGTGAAGTTGAACCTATCACTGTTGGAAGACATTAATGATGACATGGAATTCACTCTCAAGCTTGCTAAAGAGGAATCAGTCATTGTTACACCAGGTAATTAGATGCATAAAGTCTTAGAGTTTATAGGGTTTAACTAGATTGAATTCCCAATTTTACTGGTATAATACATCCTAGCTTCTCTTCTATGAAAAAGGGTGAAAAGAAAGTCCCGAGTGCTTTGTGGGTATGTGAAAACAGATACATGAGAAATGGATGAATGTAGCCACCAGCTGCTAAAGTCCTAATATGGAGTACTGGAATACAGTTTATATTTTCAGTAAAATGTGTTTAATTTGAGTAGTTTGATTATGGAATTGTTTACATAAATTGCTCAACTGTGTGGAGACCTGTTTCTTGATTATGAGTGCTACAAAAGACTTGCTGAGCAGCCCTTAGATGCTGATAATAACAAAATGTTGCAGGGACTACTCTAGGACTGAAAAATTGGCTCCGCATAGCATTTAGCGTTGAGCCTTCAGTTCTTGAGGATGGCTTGGAGAGGATAAGTTCCTTTTGCCAAAGACATGAAAAGAAGCAATAAGAATCTGTGTCAAGTTCTGAGATTGAGTGTTGTGATAAACAACCAGTTGTTTTCCTGCTCCATCTCAAATCTGCTTTCCTTGATGTCATTAACTAGAGTTGCCACTATGTATAAGTAAAATAACACCCCCTCTATCTGTAAGTGGGGATAGTGATCAGCAACTTTGCGTTGGATCACAGATGTTTATGCCTGTTCTGATCAGTGTTGAAGATGTTATCAAATGACTGGAGAACTTCTTGTAAAATCTATAGAACGAACTCAATTGTTTTTCTTTGCGGTGATCAATATTCTTGAGTATGCATTAAGATGGATGTAAATGCAAGTTTACCGGTACTATAAAATGTGGACAAGATAGGGATGATCATAGAATTATACAAAGTGAATTAACATTTCTCACGAGGATTTTGCTATGTTAACCACTTGGTTGAAAGGAGGTTGATTGTATTGAGAGTTTCTGGGCTGCAAAAACAGAATATAAAAGCCGACTCTTCGGGCACTTTTGGCTTCCGAACAAATCGTAATCTGAGACGGGGATTTAAAGATCTGGAAATTTTCTCTATAGTTTCTTCTTTTGTATAATTCATTGTTGATGATAATAAGAAGCTCTCATGGCTGTTTGTTCCACTGGAAGTACGCTATAATCCGAACCACTAAAATGTTTCATTTTCTTAATAAATGGATACATGGTAATGTTTAATTACTAACATGGCGTTTTCAAATTGTAGGTATTCAACTCCTTTTAAAAGAAAAAGGAAATCTGGGTAAAGTTTTATATTTATGACAAAGCATCACATAATTTAGGATAAGACAGTTAAATGGCAATAACATTTTGGTAATTATATAAAAGGAATAAGTATTATTGCAAGGAAAATGACTTTTATGCCCTTATGGTATCAATGAATGTTATGATTTGACCAAAACACCCCTAATGTTAAAAATTGAAAACATTTCGTAACTGACCCAAATATTTTATAATTATTCTTTCTGGCTACAGTCAAATTTTTCATTCTTTTATGGCCAAAAAGTCAAATATGTGACACCTTTGCCCCTCTCACTCAAACTATCAACTCTCCTCTCTCACACACTAAAACACACACAATACTCTCTCAAATCCACTTAAACCATCCATTCACTTGTAGATCAGTTTCGAAAATATCACATTTTGAATATTAGAAGTTAAAGAACCGATTGTGGAGTTAAAAAACAAATGATCAAATTTGATAAATTTTGAATTTGGTGTTGTTTTATTATATTTTTGTTAGTAATTATTGTAAATAGTTAAATTAGGGTTAAAATATGAAATAATTATTTTAAATGGTTATAAATAATTAGAAATATGGGAAAATAGAAGAAATTGGCAGGCAATGATCGAAAAGTAGCGAAAGTTGCATCTTGCCCTTGGCGTGGCGTCGGCGCATGTGCCACACATAGGAAGCAAAGCCCCTCGTGCGTGGAGTGTGAGTGCCACAACCATGCGTAGCTCGCATGCTGCGCATGGGGCTTAGCGTGCACATGCTCCAAACCACCCCCACCACGTGGCGCTTTCATGTGGTGCCACGTTGGTAATTAATTAATTAATTTTTAAAATTTAATTTAATTTATATTTTTATTTAAATTTCATTTTTTAATGTTTATTTAATTTCATTCCTTTTATTTAAGTAACTACTTTTATTAACATTATATAAATTAAATGATATGATTAAAAGTAATTACAAATTAATAGATTTAATTGTTTAATTTTTGGCTAAAAGATATAGTTACATAAAGAATTAATTTATTTACATACGAAATTATTATTTATTATAGGTCATTTTTTTTTATTAATCAGTTAAATTTATTTAATTATCTACTCATACACTAATAATATATTTTTTTTAAAGAAGTAAAATGGGTCAAAATTATATATAATTTGACAAAATGAGTTCTACTGATCCTCAATCGTTACTTACTTTAAGTTGTGGGCTTTAGACTCTATTAAGAAAAAGTTGATGCCTAGGTAGACAGAATTATTTAGAACCACACGTTTCGGTCATTTTCTGGATACACATGATATTCAATTCTCAGGTATATTTTGTTAAGACAAGTGCATACCCAAAATTTACACGATGAATTGTGATTTATTGTATGCCAAAGGTCCATTAGATTTTCTTATTTAGAATTTTATCTGATTATTAGTTTGAGGATAAAAAATTATCTCTCAATAAAAAGAGTTGAACAAAAAACTCGAAAATAAAGTTTGAGATAAATATTTTATAAATAGAAGGGAGTTGACTCATAAAGAGTTAGATACATGGTTCAATACAGTCAAGTTTAGCGTTGATGATGACACAGATGCTGTAAAAATGTGTCTATTTTATTTATTCTATAGACTGTTAGTGCAACGTGATCAAAGTAGAGTAGTCCAATATTTTGTGCTCCACCTTATTGATGATTTAGATGGGTTCAATGTCTATCCATGGGTCACTATTGCATAGAGCGTGCTCTATAATAGATTAACACAGTAGCAATAAAAAAATTTAATAAAGATTAGAAGAAGACACAGTTAGCTGAAAGAAGCATATAACATGAATGCTTTCAATCATGCATTCTTGTTGAGTAATTCTATTGATTCATTATTGAAATGAAAAGAAAATATATTTTTTTTAATTGTATTAAAGAAGATCATGAAAGAGTGTTGTTTGAAATTATTATTTTTTATTATCTGAGGTGTAAGGAAGGTGACCTTTTTTTTTGCCTCCTAAATTTATATTGCAGGGGCACCCCAAAGTACGCAGACGTTTAAAACCTTCCCTTTAGAAAAGATGAAGATTTGGTATATTTTTATAAAATATAAATATATATTTTTTAAAATATTTTTTTCTTGTTAATGGTTAACAATTCTGAAATTTGTGTAGGTTTTAGAGACATATAAGAAGTTGGTGCCTCAAAAGCATGAGAAGAATGGAGACTGTTATATGATAGCAATATTGCGTATTCCATCTGGATAATGGGGAGGGGTTTTCAAACTCAAGTATATTGTGAAGTCAAATGTCCAATTTATTGATCCTAAGAATGATATGGATGTTCAGTGTGGCTATCCCTCCAAAGCCCACCAATGTTTGGACCAACGGTATAATAATTTAATATATTTTTTTGATTTACTATATGATGTTAACGAGTATTACATTGTGAATATTGATTATAATTACTTATATATAGTTTCATTCGTGCACGTTATCGTAATATAACCATTTTGAGAAGAGGATTGATGATACACAGGACTAGATGGTTAAAGACAAAACAAAAATCTTGTATGTGTCGACAAGCGTCAATATAAAGATGGATAAATACAAAGAAGAAATTTTTCATTAGAAGAAGCTCATGATAGAGTCCCTTAAGGTATCCAGGATGTTCGAAGATGCAAATCAAAAGATGGTACATTTTGTACATGAAGTTGATTTAGTACATTTATATCAACATATTATATTCATAAACATTATTTTGTTTTAGGAGAGAGGATGCATGGTTGATGAATTTCAGATACAGAGTCTAACGGCTGAGTATTAGCCTGAGTAGCAGCTCAACATGCAGCGTGTAACTCTTCAACTACCATTGAAAGCCCTATAAGTGTTCAAATTATACTTGATATTATTGCACAAGGGATGAGCAAGTATGAGGGCCAATACAAGGATACATGGATTAAACACACACCTTATACCAATCCTAACCAAAAGAAGGTCAAAAGAAGATATCCTATAAGTCTTCAAATTATACTTGATGTTATTGCACAAGGGATGAGCAAGTATGAGGGCCAATACAAGGATTCATAGATTAAACACATACCTTATACCAATCCTAACCAAAAAGAAGTCAAAAGAAGATATGTCAAATTACAAGTACAAACTTCAATTAATATGCGTGGGTGACTGAAACCTATAGATAAAGAAAAATGAGTAAACGTTCTAACTTGGATAGAGAATAAGAAACAATAACATATTTTTTTACATGGCCTTAATGCTAAAAGAAAATGGTTTAAGGAGATATTCAATGGGATGCAGCATTGTTGTCATATGCATATAGAATGAAGGAGGATTTAGTTAGTGGTAAATTATAAGTTCGGGTTGATAAGGTAATAGGAATAAAGTAATTATTTTTTTTACCATTTAGATTACATTTATTTCATAATAAAACATTGGTTTGTGCAGGTATATATTCCCTTGAATTATAAACATGAGCATTGGTTTGTAGCAAAGAACGATTTTGTTTATAGGAGGATTACATTATATGATTCCAGCATGAATGCATAATCCAATCAAGTGATTGAAGATTTTATCGCACCTCAATATATTGCCATGCCATTTTATCTCCGCAAATGTAGATTTTATAAGTTAAGGGAAGAAGTGAATGTAGATACGTCGACTTTCTCAGTTATTCATTTAAAGGAAGATGAACCTTAACAGAGGGTCAAAAGTGGAGATTATGGTGTATTTACTTATATGTTTATTGAGTACCTCATATTAGGTCGCATTGGAGATAGTGCTTACTGTTAGGGTTAGTGCTTACGTGCCATCACTATTTGTATGAGTATTTGATATTTATACGATGTACATTTAATTAAATTACTGATTAAATTTTATTATATAGTATAATGCTTGTAATGCTATAGACATTGTATGATTTGAAAGATTTCAGATCTAATCTAAATTAGTTTAGATTAGGGCTAAAAGTTAGCAATGCTGAGAATGATGACTATTAAGAGTTAACAGGTTAAAAGAATCAGTGAAATCCATGAGAGTATACTAGTAATGATGTAGTTGTAAGAGTTATAATCAAGTGTTAGAAAATGTCATTATGCAACAATATTGTTAAATACTATATTCTTGATCTATTTTTTACTGATGTAGGTATATCGGTGAATCCCTTTTAATATAGATCAGTGTATGTCTATATTTGTAGGGAACATATGGTTGTTCCCAGTTGACTATAAGCTTGAAACTTGTATAGGCATACGGGTATTTAGTTAGGACTAGATATTGAACAGACTCACGATGACCCTAATAGACATCCTATGTAGCCATAAATGAAAGGTTCTCTTGCGTTAAGTAGTATTCGTGATCCTTCGACCTGAGCACCAGGTAGGCTTGTGAATGATCTACTATACTTAGGTTCCACGGACGTTAGAGACTTTTCATGGTTTGACTATTGCGTATAGCTGGGTACGATTCGATGCTTATAGAGTTCGGTTTGTGTAGATATACAATTCGTCAGTTCACATAAGAGAGTCATATATCCAGATGCTTCGAGTTTGTATCTCAAAAAGTCTTATAGTCATAAGCAATTAACCCGAAAAAGGAGTTTCTCATAAGGTTGAATAATAATATAGCAAAGGTGTTTGCATATATTGTTCGGTGAGATACAAATCTGGAGATGAGTTTATGGATGAGTACATAGAGATTTGACAGTGTTGATCTATATCCCTACAGATCTAGAATATAAATGACGGAGACTATATGTACGTTTTGACCTCAGCTCGTATAGTCCAATGCGTTGATTTATAATATCCGTGATGTGTGCGTAGGGCATCATTCACGAATGTATGAAATAGTTCTATTTGATGAATCAGGCTGAACCTAGGGAGTCTTGCAATATGGAGTGCACTAGTTATACATCGGGGCAGCGTACTGGATTAAATAGTTAAATCTAATAAGATGCAGCAAGAACCCTCAGAATGCGCACGTGTTAATTGGTTGACAAATGTTGTTAACTAATTAAATAATGACAAGTGGCGTATTGGGAACCTTTAGTTGAATTTACTCAAGTGGTATAGTGAGACCCACTAGGGGGTTTACTTGGTAAATAAGTAAGGGTATTTTGATAATTTTACATATATGATTATTTAAAAGTTAAATACTTAAGATACTTTAATATTATAATATATTAAATAATATACAAATAACTCAACCAACCAAAGTTGAGTTAATGATTCTTTAATTATTATTTAATATTAAAATATATATATTAATGCAAACTTGGTGGCCAAGTTTGCTTAACCCAACCATGGCTAAATGTTAACCATGGTTAAGTTAATTAAATATTATTATATTAGCATGCCTGGTGGCCAAGCATGTAACTTTACTATAGTCAATTGTTGACCATGGTTAAGTTAAATAATAATAATATATATATGTGAAATTAAAGCAAAATTTGTTTGGAAAATGCTTATGATGGCTAGCCACTTTAAGAAGCAAAATACAAAGGAAAATTATTTCTTTTGACTTAGAATTCAAGCGTTGAATTCATAGTTATTCATCTCCTCTATCAAGCTTAAGTCATTAAAGCATAATAGTATTTGTTTTATTGATAAGTGTTGGTCAAGGGTAAAACAAATAAATTAGGTTTAAGCTGTTATACCAATGCTAGATTTAGAGCTGCTGTTCTAGCTGACCAAGCCTACCCAGTTGATGACTAAAATTGTAAACCAGTCATACTCCAAGCCGACTCCAGTAACTTTTTTAAAAAGCTACATTTGGTGAATTCTCAATCCATTTTATATATTAATATAATTAATATATTTATATGTGTTTACTGTTGTTTTATACTTTCAATACGCATAAATATATATGAGATATGTATTTTGGTTAATAAACACAAATACACATGCATACACACCGTATATAATCGACTCCAACAAATGGTATCAAAGCACGTTTTGTGTTGATTGGGTGTGATTTTAGTGTATGGAAGTGTTGTTAATAAAGTTTTGGTGTAAATTGGTGTATTTCAAGTGCTGAAATGGTTATACCAAGGTAGATTACACTAGGCGTCGCGGCACTGGGGGTTTTGACTCCCAGGGCTGATGGGTTATTGCCGCGACGCTAGGGGCTTTGCCTCAAGTGCTGGCATTGTTTACTTAAATTTTAATTTTTTAAATTGTTTAAATAATTAAATATGCATGTAGGGGTTTATGAGATGCAGTGATAAGAGTTATCAATTAACAATATAAACTGAGATCATTTTTCTTTGTTGGTAACTACAATGGGAGCCCGACTGGTGGGGGTTAATTGTGTTTGCATAAAAATAAATGATTAATTGAGAATCACCTTCTCATGAAATGAGGACTTAGATTGAAAAAAAATCTCTCTTAATCGTATTGAATAATAGGACATTATAAGATAATGTTTTATAGCTAACCAGTCTTGTCAATACGGTGTTAGACGGGTTACGTTGATCTTTTTCCCATATCACTACAATGTGAGGGATTTGGTTGGTGTAATTTAGACTATGCCGGTTAAACATGAGATGAGACAAATATATACAAAAATATTTTTCTAGATCGCTACAGTGTATGGGTAGTATCGGTAGCATATATTTGATTATTGAGAAGTTAATCTGGAATAAACTTACCCTAGATCACTACAGTGTGCAGATAAGGTGTATTTAGGATTAAGAGTAAGAGTTACATGAGATGCAATTGACAAGAGTTGCCTACCTGTTGAGTTTACAAAGGCCTAGATCGTTACAGTGTGCAATTGAAGTAAAATGCCAATAGGGTCTACTTCCTACTGTATAGTTTAAAAAGTTTAAACTATTGATATCCTGTTTGAGAGATTATAGGGATTGTGTAAAGTAGTGGGAGGGCATTTTAAATTGAAAAATGTATAATTGTTATACATATAATTTAAAATATTTTCATTAGTGATTTAATAATTTTGCTAACATCTCCCATTTATTTTATCTTGCGATGATCTGATGGCCTAGACCAACCCTTTGGTGCACATACTGGTTACACACCAACTTAAAGGTGCAAAAAATTACTCAGATTGGCATATGAATTTGAGAATTGTTCTTGATTTAGAAAAGCTTGGATATGTTATTGATCAGAGATTGCCTAGAGGAAGTTTCTAATAGTGCCGCCCCGGAGGAGCGAGAGATCTATCAAAAATAGTTGGATGATAATTTAAAAGTTAAATCATACATCTTCGCCTCCATGACTACTGAGTTGTAGTGGAGCATATTTATATGGACAGTGCTAGCAGCATTATGCTCCATTTGAATGAGCTCTTTGGTGATCGATCCAGGTTAAGATTTACAAGGTCGCCAGGGCGCTCTTTTAGGCTAGATTGGCTGAGGGCAGTCTAATAAGTCCTCATTTCTCAATATGATTAGATTAATTGAGAAGCTTGAGACTATAGACATTTCTCTGAACAATAACTTAAGGAATAACTTGATTTTTCAATCATTGTCAGGGTTATTTACACAGTTCATTGTGAACATTAATATGCAGGGATTGACCCTAATATATGCTGATTTTTATAATATATTAAAGATAACACACAAAGACATTACCAAAAGGGGCTTAGCCTTGTTTGTTCAGAGTGCTTCATCTTCTGCCTTAAAAGCTTTTGGGAAGTCTAAAGGGAAGAAAAAGAAGAAGGTGAGGCAGATACCAGCTATGGGTCCTCAGAGGCAATAAATATCTAAACCTCAACAGAAGAGTAAAGTAAAGAAAAAGTGTTTCTTTTGCTACGAGAATGGTCATTGGAAGTGTAACTGCCTAAGGTACCTTGCCATCGCAAAAAAGACTCTCTCAGGTACATGTTTTACTATTATTGACATTTTATTGGCATTTAATGTATAATGATGATGATTTAAAAGTTAAATCATATATTTTTGCCTTTATGACTACTGAGCTGCAGCAAGAGCATGTCTATATGGACAGTGCCAGCAGCATTATGCTCTATTTGAAGCAACTCTTTAGTGATCAACCCTAAGTTGAGATTTATAAGGTCACCAAGGCACTTTTTCAGGTTAATTTGGCTGAGGGCAGTTTAGTGAGTCCTTATGTCCTCAAGATGATTAGATTAATTAAGAAGCTTGAGACTATAGACATTTCTCTAATCAATAACTTGAGGAATAGCTTGATTTGTCAATCATTGTCGGGGTCATTTGCACAGTTCATTATGAACTTCAATATGCAGGGATTGACCATAATATATGTTGATCTTCATAATATGTTGAAGACAGCACATGAGGACATAACTAAATGGGGCATGGCTCTATTTGTTCAGGATGCTTCATTTTTCTGCCCTAAAAACTTTTGGAAAGTCTAAATGGAAGAGAAAGAAGAAGGTGAGGCAAATACCCATTATGGGTTCTCAGAGGCAATAAATATCCAAGCCTCAACAAAAGAGTCAAGTAAAAGAATTATGTTTCTTTTGCGGCGAGAATGGGCATTGGAAGAGTAACTGCCTAAGGTACCTTGCTATCGTAAAGAAGACTCCCTCAGGTACAAGCTTTATTATTGTATTTTATAATTGTTTATATATACCTAACATCATCAGACAGATTGTATCCCTACTTGTACTTGACAATGAAGGATATCGTATGAATATTCAGAACTATTCATTGTATTTATATGATGTATATAATATTTTATTAGCTAAGTGTCAGTTAATTAATGGGCAATATATTTTGGATACAACAAGAAATGTCATGAATGTATAAACTAGTACTAGTAATAAACATAGTAGATTGAAAACTTTAAATGAAACGAAAATATGGCATATGAGATTAAGTCATATAGGCGTTAAACACCTAACTTATCTGGTTAAGGATGATTGGATACCTGATCTAACTATAGAGCCTTATCCAGTTTTTGAATCCTATATTCAAAAGAAGATGACCAAATCTCCATTCACAGGTGTTGGACATTGTGCCTCTGATTTATTAAAACTAATATATAGTGATATATGCAGTTTAATGAATCGCGCTACAATGGGAGGGTTTCGAAACTTTGTAACCTTTTATCGATGATTTGCCATTATATAGGTACATGTTTCATATGAAACACAAGTCATAAACTTTTGAAAATTTCAAAGAGTTTCAACTTGAAGTAGAGAAATAAACTAGCATGTACATCAAATGCCTTCGATCAGATTGAGGCGGTGAGTACATGTGCAGTGAGTTTTTGAATTATTTAAAGAAGAATGAGATTCTAGCTCAGTATAGTCCTCCAAGAACTCCATAACACAATGATATTTTAAAGAGAATGAATTAAACTTTTTTGCATATAGTCCGATTGATGATAAGCTTTACTGATTTTTTAGAATACCTGTAGGGTTATGCTCTAGATACAGTTGCTCATAGATTGAATAAAGTTTCATTTAAAGTTATTCCAACCACTCCGTATGAGATTCTGAATGAAAGGAAACCCAAGTCTTAAATATCTTAAGATTTAGGATTGTTGATAAACATATTAAAATAAAAATTTGTTAAAAGATTTAGTCACCATTTAATGTCACTAATTTTAGCATTTTTATATTTTTACGCTTGAAATAAAGTGTTGTCCTTAAATTGTGATTAATGAATGTTATTTGCACAGGTTTAGGTAAAAGAGATGTAACTCTCAATGTAAAAATCAAAATGAAAAAATTCTTGAACCTGGAGTAACATGACTCAATCTTACATAAACTTGAAGAATAGTTGAAAAGTCAAATTCAACATTTTATGGGCCAACATTGGGATACAACAGAATTGGATTACAACTTTAGTTTAGCTTGACCCACCTCACGTATGTGGACCGTATTTCACACAATACATACCCAATTAGTATGATTCGTAAAGCTATAAAATATTGACTCAATTATCAATAACTCTTATGTTAATGATAAAGTCCAAATCAGTCGTTATCATGCACCAAAATGTTTGCAAATTGGTAAAAAGGTTATTGGTCAAAATCTGACCTATCTATGGTATTTGGTCCATATCTCATATAATACTTATCTAAATTGAATGAACCTTATGGCTATGGAAAGAAGAGACAAAATGCTACAAATTTTATGTTAGTTAGAAGGCTACATTGATCATTTCCATTATAAAAAAGGTGCTACAATTAGGTGAACGAGTGGTTGGCCTAAATTATTGAAGATTAAAGTCACACGAAATATGTTTCTATTCATTGCCTATATAAGGACAGTTTTAGGAGGCTAAGGGACGGTTTTCAATGCTTCATAATTCTCTCATATTTGTTTATCTTTAATATGTATTATAAGCTAGGCTAGAGTTCTTGGGCTTCTAGTTCATCTTGTAATTCCAACACAATGAGCCAACATGAGGATTACTTGTGACAGGGCTCTAAAAGATTACTTGCATCCTACTCGCACAACCACACCATCATGCATTATATTTTCACTTAACACACCACATTTGAATTTTAAACTTGGAATGATACTACTTCTGCCAACTTTTCATGGTCTGAATAGTAAAAATCCTTATGTGCATATCAGAGAATTTGAAGAGGTAGTGACCACCTTCTATAGCCATCCTGAAGCCATAGACACTGTTAGGCTTAAATATTTCCCTTTTTCTCTGAAAGACAAAGCAAAGAGTTAGCCATACTCTTTAAGGCCGAGGTCTATAGAAACTTAGGGAGAAATGACCCAAGCATTTTTCAATAAATATTTTTCACAACACAAAATTAATGATCTGAAAAGACAAATTTCTTTCTTCTCCCCAAAAGACAGTGAAACCTTATATCAAGCTTGGAAAAGATTTAAATAGTTGCTAAATTTGTGCCCTCACCATGGGTATGAAAATTGGCACCTAGTTAGCTATTTTTATAAGGGACTCACAATTAGAAAGTGCCAAATTGTTGAGATGATGTGTAATGGGAAGTTCCTTCACAGAGATCCTGAGGAAGCTATAGAATTCCGTAATGACTTAGCCAAAAAAATCCCATACATGGACTGGACCTAGTGCTACTAAAAGCATAAATAGGTTATGACTTAGTGGAGTTTTTCATCTTAGGGAATATGATAACCTTAAAGTCCAGTTAAAGGTCTTAACTAGAGAATTAGAGGCCTTGAAATCTAAAGAAAGAAGAGTCACCCATACGATTATTAGGGTTGAGTCACATGATGTTTGTTTTGTCTGTGGAGGAGCGAAACATTTAGCTCAAGATTTTCCTATTTATAGTGAGATAAGAGGGATATATGAGAAACAATGTAATGCCCTAGAGATATATAAGAAGCCTTATCCACCATACTCTGAAACCTATAATCATAGCTGGAGAAACCACCCAAACTTTAGTTAGAAATCTGACCAACAAGCCAACAACCATTGGAAGTAAGAACAAGAAGCACTTAAGTCTTATGATGCACCTCAATATAATGCACGACCAACCAGGAGTCCTTTAGAGGATACATTAAAGGTATTTATGGGGGCACAAAGTAAGACTAATAAAAAATTTGAAACAGTTCTTGCAAGGTGGTAGATAAAAACAAAGAAATCAAGAGTCAAATCACTAAGCTGATCAGTGCCTTAACTGTACAAGAGCAAGGTAAGTTTTCATCTTAACCTTAATCCAATCCAAAAGGAAAATTTATAGCACAAGCTTTCACTTCTGATGCATAAAATCTCAAAGAAGTCAATGCCATTACTACTCGAAGTGGTAAGATTGTGACTGAGCCCACTTCTCTAACTAATACATCTCCAAGTAGTAAAGACGCCTCTTCCCCTTTGAAAAAGAGCCTAAAAATAAATTTTCAATTCCAGTGCCTTTTCCCCAAGCTCTTCGACCTGTTGGAAAAAATTCAAAAATTCAAGGTGAGATTTTAGAACATTTGAAACAAGTTAAGATTAATTTTCCTTTGTTGCATTTAATTAAAAAGGTTCCAACTTATGCCAAAGTCATCAAGGATTTGTGCACTATCAAAAGAAAACACCATGTAAAGAAAACTGCATTTTTGGCAGAATAGGATGTCCCACAATCTCCTGCCAAAATGGGACACATGAGTTTGGTCAAACTTTGTTAGACTTAGGAGCAAGTGTAAATTTAATGCCTTATTTTATTTACTTGCAATTGGGACTTGGCGAGATTAAACCTACATCTGTAGTCCTACAATTAGCTAACTGATCAATCAAGAAACCATGGGGAATAGTAGAAGATGTTTTGTTATAAATTGATAGTTTTACTACTTTGTTAATTTTCTTATTTTAGATACTTATTCTATGGTTAATATGGAGTCTGAAATCCCTCTTATTTTAGGGAGACCTTTTCTTGCCACTGCTAACGCTCTTATTAATTGTAAAAATGGTCTAATGAAGTTATTTTTTGGGAATATAACTCTTAAGGTGAACATTTTCCATATTGGCAAGCTGACAGGACTCGCCCCAAGATTGTATGTCCCAGCGGCTCTGCGGGGCACCTCGATGGAAGTTCCTCAGAATATAACTAGGTAAGTTGAGAAATTTTCACAAGGCAAACCCCTTTTTATTCTTGCTACTATTAAAAAAATCTTGTAATATACATGAAAATGACATATTAATTTTTTTTTAAAAAAGGGTAGAGTTTCCCATGTTTTTCAAAAAATCCATATAAAACCTATAAAGAAATTTCACTTCTATTTCAAAGACTTCTCAATACTACCATTTCGAACCTCCAATCCTTTCCAAATCAAATCCAACACAACTCAATAGTTTCATTTGAATCACAAAATGAGCATACTCATAAAAAGCAAAAACGATCATCGTAATATCAAAATCTCTTCTTGTTAGTTCAAAACATACATACAAATATACATGCCTACAACTACTATGCATAAAGTAAAGGGTGCTATTTAGCACATTTACATATACAAAAATGATCTTCAGATTTGGCCCACTACTCGGCAATAGGAGAATCGGCAGCTTGTGTACCGAGACCTGTACCTAGGAAGGGTTTAGAAAACATAAAACACAAAACGAGTGAGCTAAAGGAGCTTAGTGAGTGCAATTAAGATTTCAAATAAAATAACATTATACATAGATAGCAAATTCTAAAGTACATGCATAAATCATGCTTCTAAAACTGATGTAAAACTGTAAAATGGTTTCTAATATTATATGCCGATGAAATCTTACCGAGCGGGTTTTATCTACATCTTTGGAAAGCAATATCCAAAATATGTATAACATAATAACTGCCGTGTGCATATAAACGCATAAATGCTATCGATAAATCAAAAACTAGTAAAGTCTTCGCTCGGCCATTTTCTTTCTAAACTATACCAATGGTAACCCTAAAGCTCTATACTCATGTAGCGACTCAACTAGCACCGCACACGTGAATAGGTTACGAGGCACCTCAACTAGCAGCACCCACAGTGACATCTCAAGACATCTCACTGGCTATACAACAGAATCGTACATCGCATACATATAGCGAGACAATACCCCGTACACATAGAGCAACTTACATGACTCGACATCCCGACTTCCTGGAGTTAGTGACACACCCCTAAGACCTGCCTATGTGCACGGGATATATCGGCCGGATCTAATACAATCACCACCACTATAATCTGAGGGTACCAATGGCCTTTAAAATAAATACAGAAATTTTAAAACTGTTTTTTAAACCGAACATGTAAATGCATATCTATGGAAACATATCAAGATCATAATCATGTTTATACATTGAAAGCTCATAAAACATATATTTTTATTATGCGGAAACATAGTAAATGAAAGATAAAAGAAATGGCAGATTTTCACTCATAACTGCTCCGCGCTCAATTTTGCTCCAGATTTCTGCTCCCGTTACCGCTCTCAGTTTTCTTCACCTACGCGCCATAAATGACATTTAGAACCAAATTGAATGCTAGAATCTCATTTAACTACTAAATGCCCTAATCGGCATCCAAAGCCCGGATGCATACTACTTCCCAATTTTCATTTACGGAGTCATTTAATCTAATTTAACTCACCACCCGGTGCCCTAAAAATTATTAAACGCCTTATAACTTGGTTGGACATAATTGCCCTTCACCTTTTCAAAATGGACAATTATGTCCCATTTTTGATTTTTTGATTTTTCCATCAACCATATACATTCAACATACATAATGCATCATTTACACACAACAACTCAATCAAAACACCACTCAATCCCTAACTTCCCTAAAGTGGCAGCATTTCACCCTATGTTCTAACACATTTCTTTTCTCAATTTGTTGATCCAATTACATCAAAATCAAGCTAATTTCATTCTAATGCCCTGATTACAGCCAATTGAAATCTCTACATTCAAATCACCCAAAACTCTAATTCTTACCTTGCCAATTTCTTCAAATTGATGACTCCTTCAAGCTCCACACTAGAATTCTACTCAATCTAAACCAAGAATATACACAAGAACATCAATTGAAGTAATCTTAAAAGCTCACTTATAAATTTCTCAAAAAAATGCTTTTCTTACCTTTTTTTTCTTGAATTTTTACTAATAGAGGCTTCAATTGAGCTTAGGGATTAGTATGTAACCTTATTTTAGCTTGATTAAGCATGAAAAATCATGAAAAAGAAACTGAAATTTCATTGTAGTAGCACCTTCAAAACTTGCACGAATTTTGCTCTCTTTTGCTCTAAATGTTTGCTTTTGATCTCTTGAAAACTCTACACACTTCCAACATATATATAATGCTCCCTCAATTGACCATTTTGCCCTTTAACTTGCTCAAAATTTCTAATTTTCCATTAGTTCAAATGGAAGGATTTAATTGGTTCCTTTGTAACTATCTAGTTAGAATAGTCAAAGGAACTAACTAGAATTTTTAACTTGGCAATCCATGAGATTTCTAATTGGTCTATTCTTTAATATATGGATTGTATTTCTCAACAAAGGCTTGTTCCATACATAACCCTTAAATGGAAATTCATATTCATATAGTAAATTAGAATTTCCTTTTCCAAGCCAATAGAGAAAATTTCCAAAAATATTCTAGGGTCGTCTGACGCTTCAATCGAGTGTAAAATTACCAAATTAGGTCTAATATCTCTCACGCACACCATAAAGAAAATATTTCTAATAGGGTTGAAATCAAGTAATCCTACAGGGTCTTTATTACTCTATACCGAAATTTAGGCGTCAAGACTACTAATAGGAATTGGATATTACACAAGCAACCACAAGAGGAAGACGAATGCTATTATTCATATATGATAGACACTTGTAGTGGAGGAAACTTATAAAAACCACGACTTTGATTCTTTAAAAAACCTTTTTAATTTTAATTTTAAAGAATTGCATTATCTTGATGAAACAACTAATGTGTTTAGTATTTTTGACTTACAGAATAAAGGGACTCAATTTTGGCAACCATGCTTTGAAGAGTTACCACGAAAGAGGGAAAGACCAAAACCATCAAACCTTGAGACACCACAAGTTGAGCTTTCTCCATTGCCCAAAGGTCTGAAACACGTATTCTTGGGACTAAGTGATACCTTTCCTATAATTATTTCTTCTGAACTTAGTGTTGAACAAGAGAAAAAATTGATAAAATTGTTAAAAGAACATAAGTCTGCACTAGGTTGGACCATAGCTGATATTAAAGGTATTTCTACATTGATATACTCTCATAGAATTCATTTAGAGGAAAGTACCCAACCCCGTAGGGACCTACAAAGAAGACTTAACCCAACAATGAAAGAAGTAGTGAAGAAAGAAGTCTTGAAACTATTAGATGCAGGTATAATCTACCCAATTTTTTATAGTCAATGGGTAAGTCCAACTCAAGTAGTGCCTAAGAAATTTTTTGTTACTATTGTGAAAAATGCGAATAGGATACCTATTCCAACTAAGGTAGTAAGTGGTTGGTGAATGTGCATAGATTATAGAAAGCTAAAAACAGCCACCAGAAAAAGACTATTTTCCATTGCCTTTCGTCGACCAAATTTTAGAACGTGTAGCTAGACATCCCTTTTATTACTTTCTTGATGGGTATTTAGGATATTACCAGATTGAGATAGTGACAGAAGATCAAGAAAAAAATAACTTTTACATGTCCTTTTGGTACTTATACTTTTCTTAGAATGCCATTTGGATTATGTAATGCACTAGCTACTCTTCAACGCTCTATACTGAGTATTTCCTTTAATATGGTTGAAAAATACATAGAAGTTTTTAAGGATGATTTAACTATTTTTGGTGATTCTTTTTATTCATGTCTACTTAACTTAAAAGTTATTTTGAGTAGGTGTGAAGAAAACGGACTTATGCTAAACTGGGAGAAATGTCATTTTATGGTATCCTCAAGAATCATTTTGGGGCATATTGTATTTGAAAAAGGGATAGAGGTTGACAAGGCTAAAATTGAATTAATCTCTAATGCCCAAAATTGTAAAAGATGTTCGATCTTTTCTTGGACACACTGGTTTTTACAGGAGGTTTATACAAAAAGTTTCTGCCATATCTAGACTATTGTGTAACCTTTTACTAAAAGATGCTAAATTCATATGGAAACATGAATGTGAGGAGGCATTGTGAACACTTATTGCTAAACTCACCACCGATCCTATCATGCAATCACTAGATTGAAATCTCCCATTTGAGATTATGTGTAATGCAAGTAATTATGCTATAGGAGTAGTTCTTGGACAATGAAGGGAGGGAAAACCCTTTATTGTTTATTATGCTAGTAGGACTTTGAATAATGCTCAAATGAATTACACTACTACTGAAAAAGAACTATTAGTTGTTGTTTTTGCCTTGGTAAATTTCATTCTTATTTGATTGGTTCACCTATTAACCACGCAGCCCTTTAGTACCTTCTTTCTAAAAAGGATGCTAAAGCCTGTTTAATTTGGTGGATTCTTCTTTTACAAGAATTTGATCTAACTATTAAAGACAAGAAAGGCGTTGAAAATGTCGTTGCTGATCATTTATCCCGCCTTGAGTTCACTGACTCCACTGATGTTCCACTTATTCGAGATGATTTTCTTGATGACCATCTTTGCACTATAAGACAAATACTTTGGCATGCACATATCATAAATTATTTGGTTTGTAGTGAACTTTTATCTAATTGGAGTGCATACGATAAATGTAAGTTCTTGGTTGAAACGTTGACCACTCATAATTTTTATTGGGATGATCTCTATCTTTTCAAATACTGCATTGACTAAATTATGAGACGTTGCATTCCTAAAACTAAAGTTTCTACTGTATTAAATATTTTTCATAGTACTGTTTGTGGCAGTCATTTTTCTATAAAAAAAATAGCCACGAAAATTTTACAGTATGGTCTTTACTGGCCCACTTTGTTTAAAGACACTAATATTTTTTGTCGCTCCCATGAAAGATGTCAAAAGTTAGATACTGTGTCTCAAAGATATATGTTGCCTCTTAACTCTATTCTTGTTATCAAGATATTTGATTGTTAGGGTATTAATTTTATGTGTCTTTTCCCTCATCTTTTGGCTATCGTTATATCCTTCTAGTTGTTGACTATGTATCAAAATAAGTAGAGGCTATAGCTTGCCCTACTAATGATAACATAACTGTGATAAATTTCTTATAAGAATGTGTTATCTAGGTATGGTATACCACGTGTCATCATTAGTGACCAAAGAACACATTTTTGTAACCGTTTTTTTGAATCTTTGATGCATAAGCATAGTGTCATTCACAAAGTTTTCATTGCATACCATCCGCAGACAAATGGACAAGCTGACCTAGTAAATAGAGAGGTTAAACAAATTTTAGAAAAGACTGTTAACCCGAATCGCAAAGATTGGTCTCTAAGCCTTTCTGATGCATTATGGGCATATTGCACTGCATATAAAACCATATTAGAAATGTCTCCATACTGGCTTATCTATGAGAAACCTGGCTATTTACTTGTTGAGTTAGAGCATAAAGCTTATTGGGCTATCAATACCCTTAACTTTGATTTGAGCGCTGCGGATTTTCAGAGAAAGTTACAATTGCCAGAAATAGAAGAGTTACAAAATGATGCATATGATCATTCTAGGATTTACAAAGCTAAATTGAAAGTGGCTCATGATAAATAGATCTCAAGAAAACACTTCATGCCAAATCAACGGGTTTATCTTTATAATTCTTGATTGTATTTACACATTGAAAAGTTGAGATTTTGATAGATTGGTCAATTTATGGTAAGGCACGTTTTTTCTAATGGTGCTATCAAAATTAAAGACCCTACTGATGGGCAAATTTTCAAAGTAAATGGACAGCGGTTGAAAAGCTATGTAAAAAAGGTAGATCACTCTATGTACCTAGGCGAGATCTCTCTTGTGGATCCTGCCTATCATGCTTGATCAGGTTCAATCTATCTGTTCCATATTTTATATTTTGTCCATATTTTATCTTTTATCTTTTGACTTTTGACTTTTACTTTTATTTTCTTTTGTATTTTATTTTATTTTCTTTTCTTTTCTTTTTCTTCAGTGTGATTTTATTTTCTAGTCAAGTGGCGGAAATGGTACTCTGTGATTATTAAAGTCAGTTTCTCAGTTCTCTAAAAATTATCCCTTAAACTGTGTATTCATTTATTTTCTTTTTCACTTTCTTTCAAAATGGATATCATTCTTGCCAACCTTTAAAGAAGCTTTCCATCATTGCCTCAAAATACTCTACTTAAGATTTATAAAGCATGGTGTGAAAGACTAAGGCTATTAATGTTGAGGAATATCTCTACGGATATTCGTTGGTTAATTGAAGCCAGGGTTCGATTATATGGTAAATCTGTAAATGATTTCGTTTCTTTTATACTTGGTCTTGGAAGAAGCTCTTATGCCAAAATGAGAAAAGCAAAAAGGTTACAAATCTGTCATAAATGTGCTCGATGAAATTGTAACTGGAGTTGTCGTTCTTTAGGATTTGCATCTAGAAATTCAGAAGCTAAATTTAGTTCATTAAGGATATACTGAGTAAGGAGTCTTTGCATGATATCCTATTGATTGTTGAGACGCATCCTTATGGGTTCGTGCAACGTGAACTTCTCGATTTATGGAATAAATTCAAAAATAAACATTAACGATATAGTCTCAAGAATCTGACTCTAAAAGACCCTGTTTGCCAATTTATAGGAAATTGGATAGGAAACCTACCCATAGAGGGCGTTTAAGCCATCACTGGATGTAAAATTAGAGGAAGATGCGAGCCACAATCACAACTACCTATAAATACATGTGTTTTAATTTCAAACTTTTTATTTATTTTATGAATAGTAGGGCTACTCATATAGATATCTTAAATTCAAATCTTTTGGTTAAATAATACATGTGGGTTATTATCTTTAAAGTTTTATGTTTTATTTTCAAATCTCTTCTGACAAGCTGTCGGGTTACCAAAATCGTTATTATCATTTGGTACACTATAAATATAGCACATCATTTTCTTTATTTTCATATATTGAGATAAAGGTGAAAGTAGATATGGAGGAAACCTCAGTTCGATGATTCAGAAATATATGTGTATTTTATGGATTTAGTCATAGGATAATAAAGTGTTTGTAGAGGCAGCAAACAATTTAGAAAAAGTATTAGCTAGAAGAAAAATCCATTTGATTTATGGAGGGGGTAGCCTTGGGTTAATGGGGTATGTGTTAACAACTGTACATTTAGGAGGAAGTCAAGTTTTAGGTATTATTCCTACAGCTTTAGCCGTGAAAAACCTGATTGGAAAAATAATAAGGGAAGAATTACGAGTCTCATCCATGCATGAACGTATAGCTAGAATGCTTTACTATGCAGAAGCTTTTATTACTTTACCAGGTGGTTTTGGTACCTTGAAAGAAAATTTTCAAATTACTTATTGAACCTAACTGAATATCCTCCAAAAACCCATAAATTTGTTGAATGTTAATAACTATTTTGATTGCTTAATCTGTTTTCTTGAGCAAGCCGTGGAACAAAATTTTATTTCACATTCGGCGCGATAGATCCTTGTTTCTGCTACCAATGTGAATGAATTGATTGACAAATTACAGGCAGTTACCTACAAACCTTACCTAGCAATAATTCAGATCGATTGGTCAATAGGCCATAACAAGCGAAAATTGGATCTGACACTACTTTTGTAATTTTTTTTTTCTTTTTTTATTTATCTATTAGCATCATCATTTTAGTTTATATTTGCTTAATTCAGATCGATTGGTTAGTGGGCTATAACAAGTGTAATTTATTTATTTATTTTTTATTTATCTAAGTGTTTTAGATAACGTCTCTTATACTTTATCTCTTTTTATTTAAATATTGAGGACAATGTTTCATCTACTTTGAGGGGGGAGGATAGTAGACATAAGTTGTATTTTGCATTCCAAAAAACAAATTAAAAAAAAAGAAGATAACGAGGTCCGACATACCTATTTGATTCAAATGGCAGAGTAAAGAGTTTATTTTTGAACTCTTGAGATGCATTCTAGGTCAAATTAGATTAAGAATGACAGAGTAAGAATTTTTCTTCTTCTAACTTTTGAAACACATTTGAATTTTTCTTCTTCTAACTTTTGAAACACATTTTAACTAAGTTGTTATTTTATTTTATATTTCATATATTGTTGTTTAATGCATGTAGTCTTGATAATTTTTGTATAAAAGAATTTACTTTTTTACCTAGGTATGATTTCAAAATTATTTGGGTTGAGTCACTATTTCAATTTAGGTTACTGAAGAATGACTTTTGAAATATTTGTTAGCATAATAATAAGCATTGTGGTAAGATGAATGATTCAATTTATATAACTAAGAGAATTCACATGTTTAAGTATATATGTTTTTTAAAATCTCACATACCTTTTGTGAGTAAGTGGAAAGGTTGAGAAAACAGCTTACGAACCTTTATTGATCTTTTGAATTGGTTAATTTTTATTTAGACTGATATTATTCGAATTAAGTAATAAGTTGGTTGCATTGCTAAAGGACGATTTAAAGTAAAATTTTAAATTGTGAGTAATATATTTTGGTGAGAAACTATTTTTTTTTATTTTGTAATGCTTATTTGCATTCTTAAAAAATCAAGTCAGTTTAATAAAGTCTTCATTCAATTTTAGAAGATATATTTTGTAAGGTAGTTTTCTCACCAAGCTATATTTGTATTATTCTCATAAGACAATTGAAGTCCTAAAACTGGTGCATGTTAAGAATGATTGATTTCTAAACAATTGATTTTTCTATCTTTGGATCAATATTAGTTTGTATGTCTGTCCTTCAATTAAATTTTTTATTGTAATATTATCAAAATGATATATTATCGATCTTAGATAACTTTTATAAATGAATATGATCTGTGTTAATTTTTGCAAAGAGTTTAGTCATATGAAATGCATGTATTACCAAATGTGCTATATTTTATATATCTTCTGATTAATAGTTGAGTTATAAATATTAAATCAAAGTGTAGAATAAATTTATAAAGCATAATTGTGATTCTCGAAGCCTTGTTTACATTATCATAAGACTTTTTTTAAAATTCATATACAATTCTATTTCATTCATATAAACAAATTAGTTAATTTTCTCATTTGTTATTGTGTTAATATTTTTATTTCACTAACCTATTTTGCCAAAAGCTTCCTCGTGGGATTGATACGTCAATCTATACTGTGATAGCCGTATTACATTTTGAGCGTAAATAATTTTTCTATATATATAAGAGTTGTGCAGCAAGATAAACTTGCACGCAGAGAGTACAAGTATCGATTAATTGGATATACCAAGAATTCCATGGGATAATAATTTTATGATCAAGATGAGCAAAATGTGTTCGTTTCTCATTTCTTCACTTTCCTAGAGAAAGAGTTTCTCATGGATCGTAGGGATTGTAGAAAGATTAAACTTGATAAAGTCAATCAAGAAATAAATGAACTAAAGATAGAAATTCAGACTTAATTGAGCAGTGTACATTTAACACACCCTCTACGTAAGTCTGACAGGATGTCCAGGCCACAAATTAGGTATGGTCAGATGCTTGAAGGTGCACTTGAAATTTCTTCAGTTGAAGAAAATGATCCTTTGACTTATGGGGAAGCGATGTTGGACGCGAAAAATTGGCAAGAAGCTATGAAATTTGAAATTGACTTCATACATTAGAATCAAGTCTAGGACTTGGTTGACCTTTCTGAAGGACTTGTTCCTATCGGTTGTAAATGGATTTAGAAAAGAAAATGTAGAGTTGATAGGAAGGTAGAGACCTTCAAGGCTTGATTGGTGGCAAAACGTTATGCTTAACGATCTAGGATCGATTATGAGGAGACCTTTGCACCAGTTATAATGTTAAAGTCAATTCGGATTTTGTTGGCTATTGCAGCATATTATGATTTTGAGACTTGGCAGATGGATGTAAAGATGGCATTCCTAAATGAATATCTCAAAGAATGGATATTCATGGAACAGGTGATGCGATATTTCTATATCTTAAAATTAAGTGCAAGTATACACTATCGTATGAAGTAATAAAGGGACTAAATAAGTCGGATGTCGAATCTACAGGGATAATTTCTTTTTTTTAACCAATTACTAAAATGATATCTTTCTAATAATTATTCAGATAAATAAAAATCTAAGAATGAATATATAAAATATAAAGGCAAAAACACAATACAAAGAAATTTAAGTGATAGCAATATAGAAAAAACCTAAGATTAATATTATCCCTTAATATTCTGTCTAATGATTAATCTTCTAATATTTAACTCCCTTAGTCTTTGTTGTTGATCAAGACAATAATGTATTCACAAGCCTCTTCCAAAGTCATGTGAGTATACCTTAATTTACCAAATACCTATATTCCTATGGTACTTGTAATAAATTAAGATTCATTAAGATTAGGTCTTATTGATCATACATGCCAATTAGGTATATTCCTATCCTAAATTGAAACTTGCATATGCAACATTGAATGTTACTCTACAATCATGCATCAAATTACCTAATCTAAATATTATGATTCCTCTTCCGAGTTTATCAATAATATTACCAACTCATTCACCATATATTGGCTAGATATATTGAAGCATTAAGATCAAGTAATTTAAATATCAAAGAACTAAGTTTATTAAATATTCAAAAGATATGGCAATTAAGCACACATATTGAGTTCAAGTATTAATCCTAGAAAATAAGTTTAGCTCATGGCTACAAGAGAACAACAGTAGAAATAATAATAAATCATGATACAATCAATAGCAAACCGATATAGATATCGAATTGCTCTTAATTGCGTTGCCTAAGATACTCTTGATGCCAAAGAACGCCTTGAATCTTTCTCTAAATTTTTTTCAATTAAACTCCTATTGCACTCAAAGACTCGTGCGTTGTATTCTTGGTGTTCTTGAATTGCTCTAGGTTGCTCTTGGATGATTCTTAAAGGCTGGGAATGAGTGGCTTTTTATAGGGATTGATATGAGCTTAAAAATCTTAATTCTCGTTGGACTAGGACTCGCGCTACCGTTAGGGCACTATACAGTTGTCGCTGGGGTGATGCGTGAAAAAGGCTTCACCGCTGGAGCGGTGGGATGTTAGCGCTGGGGCGCTGTCCTATCGCTGGTGCGGTGACTATTTGGCGCTGGGACGCCAGATGCGATTTAAACAAGTCATTTTTCTTATTTCGATCACTGTTCCAGAGCTGGGGCTATAATCCTCATGGCGCTGGGGCGATGGACTCATACTTTGAAAATTTTGCATTTTAGTCCCTATTTTTGCTTCTTTTGCATTCTTTCTTTAAATTTTGTTCAAATCTCTATAAATAATAATAAAGCACATAAATAGCCATCTATTCTCATAAAATCATAAAATATCAAAAATAAAAACATGAGAAAATATATGACAAATTTGCCCTTATCAATAGCCTAAATGTGTTTTTATCCAACCAAACCTCTAGTCTAGTGTGCAGACTGAGAAAGTCCATTTATAGAATTAAGCAGGCATCCCAAGGCTGAAATAATTATTTTAATGAGGTAATTAGAGGATCTGGTTTCATAAAAAACAAATAGAAAACTTGTGTGTATAAAAAGGTCAGTGAGAGTATGATGGTCTTGTTAGTGCTCTATGTTGATGATATATTGATTATTGAGAATGATATCAATATGTTACAATCTGTCAAGAGCTATCTAAGTAAAAACTTCTCCATGAAGGATTTAGAAGAGGCTTCCTATATACTAGGTACAAAGCTTTATAGGGATAGAGTTAGGAAGCTGGTAGAATTCTTTTGGTCATCGTACATTGATAGCATCTTAGAAAGGTACAATTTCACTAACTGTAAGACAGTTAATATACCTTTCAGACATGGTATTCATCTTTTAAGGAGAATGTCTCCTCAGACAGACAATGAAAGAGTTATAATATCTAACATACTATTGCATCAGCTATTGGGAGCTTTGTGTATGCTATGATATGCATGAGACTTGAGATCATTATGGTTGTAAGTGTTACAAGCTGGTATCAATCTGAACTAGGTGATAACCATTGGATGGTAGTCAAACATATCCTAAAATACCTTAAGGGTATGAAGAATAAGCTTATCATCTATGGAATGAGTGATTTACAGTTGAGAGGATACATAGATTTAAACTTTCAGTCTTACCTAGATGATACAAAGTCTATATTTAGGTATGCGTTTACTCTTAATGGTGGTGCAGTGAGTTGGAAGAGCACCAAGTAAAGGTCCACAACTGACTATACCATAAAAGCAAAGTACATAGTTGCCTAAGAAGTAGTGTGGATTCGCAAGTTTATTGCCGAGCTCGAAATAGTTCCAAGTTCTTTGGATCCTATCCCACTATTTTGTGACAACAACGGGGCCATAACACAAGTCAAAGAGCCAATAGTACACTAGAGATCTAAACATGTAGACCGAAAGTACCACATAATTAAAGAGATCTTGGCCAAAGGATATGTAATTATTTGTAAAATAGATTCTGTAAATAATGTAGCAGACCTTCTTACTAAGGCCTTAACTTCAAAGGTGTTTAAGAAACACATAGAGTCTATGGGTATTAGATACAATTATAAATGGCACCAGAGTAAGTGGGAGATTGTTAAGGTTAGTGCTTATGTGCCATCCCTATTTGTATGAATATGTAATATTTATACAATGTACATTTTATTAAATTGCTGATTAAATTTTATTATATGGTACAATGCTTGTAACGTTATAGACATTGTATGATCTAAAAGAGTTCAGATCAGATCTAAAGGAGTTCAGATTAAGGTTAAGAGTTAGTAACACTGAGAATTGTGACTACCAAGAGTTAGAAGGTTATAAGAATCAATGAAATCTAAAGAGTTGCAGCCTGGTCTGTAATGGAACAAAAACCTTAGGGTATACTAGTAATAACATAATTGTAAGAGTTGCAATTGGGTGCTAGAAAATGTTATTATGCAAGTATATTCTTAAATACTATGTTCCTGATCTATTTTCATCGATGCATGTCTGTTGGTAAATCCCTTTTAATATATATTAGTATATGTATACATCTATAAGGTATAGATGGTTGTTCCTGTTGGGATATCGAGTGTGTGATATATGAGTGTATACGTAATTTCAAAAATTAATTATACGCAGTGGAAGCATGTTACATATACACCCATTTTAACAAATTCAACATATATATCACATGTATACGTAAGTATAACAATTATACAATTATAAACATGATGAACAATATTGTACTGTAACATAATGTAAATACTCACCTAATGAAGGTAGCTTTACAAATTCTTCAAGTCCTTCAATAATCCATATAAAGAGTTCACCTTGAAGTATATGTTGAACAATTCTAGTCCATAACTTTTGGTGGGATTAAGGAGTTAGAATGGTAACTTTAGAATTTTTAGCAACTTGTATTCAACCTCTTTGAATACATATACTTGTTTCATAAACATGAATATGATTTAGCCATCCATGGAAGAGGAAAGGAAGATGAAGTTTTATTTTGTTCTTGTTAATAACCCTTTACTAACACAACAAGAATTATTTTTCTTTATTGTCATTTACAATATTTCTAAGCATGTAGAATAATGGCCACCTAAATTAATCTTTACCTAACAAATATAATTTCTTTAATTATAATGGGTAATTAAATGGCCAACATCTAGGTCCCTCATTGTATTAAAATACAATGCCATGATAAAATTATTTTAATATTATCTAATAATATAAAATATAAGTATTCAAAACAAATTTGAATAATTACTTTTTACCTTACTAATTTTTACTACCAAGGTTAAATGGTAGAAAGGTAAAAACAAATCATGGAACAAATTTTGCCACTTGTCAATATCCTATTAATTAACAACCCTTGTTAATTAATTCAATGATATACTTAACAATTAAGTCTTGACAAATGTACATCCCAAGGGATCCCGAAATAATTATTCTATTTTGCTGAAATTTATTAGATCGAATTAATTTAATCCAATCCGCTACCCCAGTGTGCAACGAGTACACTTCATATTGTAAGACTCTCTAGGTCCAGACCTAATTTATCATATGGAGCTTCTCTATACGTCTGTGAACGATGCCCCACACACATGTTACGGATATTACAAATTAACGTGTTAGACCATACAAGTTAAGGTTATTGCATATTCGTATAATTTTTCCATCATTTATATCCTTGAAGAGCAGAGATATAGATCATCACTGTCAAATCTCTATTTGCTCAACCATAAACTTATCTCCAAATTTATATTTCATTGAACAATATCCACAAACACTTTTGTGATATTATTTATTCCTCTAGAATATATTTTCTGAGGTTTATGCTTGCAGCTACAAGTCTTTCTGAAATACAATCTCGGAGCATCAGGATATATAACCCACTCATATGAGCTGATGGATCCCATATCTATGCACACCGGACTCTATGAGCATCAGACCATACCCAGCGACACCCAGCGGTCAGACCATAAAAGGTTTCTGACAAATGTAGAACCAAAGCATGGTGGATCACTCACAAGCCCACCGTGGCGCTCATGTCAAAGGACCACAAATATTACTCAACTCGGAAGACCTTCTATTAACGACTTTATGAGATGTCTATTGGATGTGTCTTATGTTGCACCTCAATATAATGCACAACCAACTAGGAGTTCTTTAGAGGATACATTACAAGCATTTATGGAGGCACAAAGTAAGACTAATCAAAAATTTGAAATAATTCTTGCACAGGTGGTGGACGAAAACAAAGAAATTAAGAGTCAAATCACAAAGTTGACCAGTGCCTTAACTGTACAAGAGCGAGGTAAGTTTCCATCTCAACCTCAATCCAATCCGAAAGGACAATTCATGGCACAAGCTTCTACTTCTGATGTTCAAAATCTCAAAGAAGTCAATGCCATTACTACTCGAAGTGGTAAGATTGTAAGTGAGCCTACTCCTGAAATTAACACATCTACGAGTAGTAAAGACGCCCCCCTTGAAAAAGAAGCCACAATGGAAAAAGAGCCCGAAAGTAAGTTTTCAATCCCAGTGCCTTTTCCTCAAGCTCTTCGACCGGTTGGGAAAAATTCAGAAATTCAAGGTGAGATTTTGGAACATTTGAAACAAGTTAAAATTAATCTTCCCTTGTTACATTTGATTAAGCAGGTTCCAACTTATGCCAAAGTCATCAAGGATTTATGCACTATCAAAAGAAAACACCATGTAAAGAAAACTGCATTTTTGGCAGAACAGGTAAGTGCAGTAATTGAACAAAAGACACCACCCAAGTATAAAGACCCAGGATGTCTCACAATCTCCTACCAAATTGGGACACATGAGTTTGGTCAAGCTTTATTGGACTTAGGAGCAAGTGTAAATTTAATGCCTTATTCTATTTACTTGCAGTTGGGACTTGGTGAGATTAAACCAACATCTGTAGTTCTACAATTAGCTAACCGATCAATCAAGAAACCACGGGGAATAGTAGAAGATGTTTTGTTACAAATTGATAAATTTTACTACCCTGTTGATTTTCTTGTTTTAGATACTCATTCTGTTGTTAACATGGAGTCAAAAATCCCTCTTATTTTGGGGAGACCTTTTCTTGCCACTGCTAATGCTCTTATTGATTGCAGAAATGGTCTAATGAAATTATCTTTTGGGAATATGACTCTTGAGGTGAACATTTTTCAAATTGATGAGCAATCACGAGAAGAAGACGAATACTATCATTCATATATGATAGACACACTTGGAACGGAGGAAGCTTATAAAAATCATGGCTTTAATTCTTTAGAAAATCTCTTTGATTTTGATATTGAAGAATTGTATTATCCTGATGAAACAACTGATATGTTTAGTATTTTTGACTCACAGGATAAAGGGATTCGATTTTGGAAATCAGGCATTGAAAAGTTGCCACGAGAGAAGGAGAAACCAAAGTCATCAAAACTCGAGACACCACGTGTCATCATTAGTGACCAAGGAACACATTTCTCTAACTGTTCTTTTACAACTTTGAGTGCTGCAGGTCTCCAGAGAAAGTTACAATTGTCAGAAATAGAAGAGCTACGAAATGACGCATATGACAACTCCAGAATCTACAAAGCTAAAATGAAAGTAGCTCATGATAAACAGATCTCAAGGAAATACTTTGAGCCCAATCAACGGGTCTATCTTTATGATTCTCGATTGCATTTACACCCTGAAAAGTTGAGATCTCGATGGACTGGTCCATTTATGGTAAGACATGTTTTTTCTAATGGGGCTGTTGAAATAGAGGACCCTACTGATGGACGGACTTTTAAAGTGAATGGACAGCAGCTAAAAAGCTACGTGGAAAAGGTAGACGACTCTATGTACCTAGGCAAGATCCCTCTTGTGGATTCTGTCTATCATGATTGATCAGGTTCAATCTATCTGTACCATATTTTATATTTTGTCTATATTTTATCTTTTGACTTTCTATTTTTACTTTTATTTTCTTGCACATTTTATTTTACTTTATTTTCTTCTTTTTATTTTTTCTTCAGTGTGATTTTATTTCCCGGTCAAGTGGCGGATACGATACTTCGTGACTATTAAAGTCGGTTTCTCAATTCCCTAAAAACTGTCCCTCAAACTGTGCATTCATCTCTTTTCTTTCTTTCAAAATGGATTGCATTCTTGCCAACCTTAAAAAAAGTTTTCCTTCATTTCCTCAAAATGCTCTACTTAAGATTTACAAAGCACGGTGTGAAAGACTAAGGCTATTGATGTTGGGTAATATCCCTGTGGACCTTCGTTGGTTAATTGAAGCCAAGGTTCGGTTGTCTGGTGAGTTTGAAAATAATTTTGTTTCTCATATGCCTGGTCTTGGAAGAAGCTCTTATGCCAAAAGGCGACGAGCAAAAAGGTTACAAGTCTGTCATAAATGTGCTCGATGGAATTGTATTCGGAGTTATCGTTCTTTAGGATTCGTATCTAGAAATCGAGAAGACAAAATTCAGTTCATTAAGGATGGACTGAGTAAGGAGTCTTTGGATGATATCCTATTGACTCTTGAGACGCATCCCTATGGGCTCGTGCAACGTGAACTTCTCGATTTATGGAACAAATTCAAAAATGAACATCAACGGTATAGTCTCGGGAATCTGACTCTAAAAGACCCTGTTTGCCAATTTATAAGAAAATTGGATGGGAAGCCTATCCCCGACCCATAGAGGGCGTTTAAGCCGTTACTGGACGTAAAACCAGAGGAAGATGTGAGCCACAATCACAACTACTTGTAAATACATATGTTTTAATTTTAAACTTTATTTTATGAATAGTAGGGTTACTCATATAGATATCTTAAATTCAAATCTTTTGGTTAAATAATGTATTATTTTTCTTTGTTTTATTTATTTATTTGCATCATCATTTTAGTTTATGTTTGCTTAAGTTTCTCTCAGGTTTGTTTCTTTCGAATAAACTGGCGTCTCAGGTAATGTCTCATATACTTTATCTCTTTCTATTTAAACATTGAGGACAATGTTTCATCTGGTTTGGGGGGAGAATATTAGACATACGTTATATTTTGCATTCACAAAAAAAAAAAAAAAAATTAAGGAGTAAACTAAAATAATGATGCTAATATATACTCTCGATTAGAATGGCAGAGTAAGGAGTTTTAGTTCTAACTTTTGAAATGCATTTTAATTAACTTTTGTTGTTTTGTTTTATATTTTATGCATTGTCATTTATTACTTGTAGTCTTGGTAATTCTTATATAAAGGAATTTGCTTTTCTGCCTAAGTATGATTTCAGAATTGTTTAGGTTGAGTCACTGTTTCTATCTAGGTTACTAAAGAATGACTTCCAAAATACTTTTGAGCATAATGCTAAGCCTTGTGGTAAGATGGATGATTCAATTTATATAGCCAAGAGAATTCCCATGTTTAAGTATATATTTTTCTAATCTCACATATCTTTTGTGAGTAAGTGGAAAGGTTGAGAAAACAGCTTATGAACCTTCATTGATCCTTTGAATTGGTTAATTTTTATTTAGAATGATATTATTTGAATTAAGGGATAAGTTGGTTACATTTGTGCATAATATAATTTGGTGAGAAACCTTTGTAATGCTTCCTTGTATTCTTCAAAAATACAAAAAAAAAAAAAAAAAAAAAAACCAAAAACAAGAAAAAAAAAAAAAAAAGCAATTCAGTTTAATAAAGTCTTCATTCAATTTTAGAAGACAAATACCTTGTAAAACAGTTTTCTCACCAAGTTATAATTGTATTATTCTCACAAGCCAATTAAAGTTCTAAAGTTGGCGTATGATATGAATAATTGATTTTTAAACAAATAATTTTCCTATCTTCGGATCAATGTTAGTTTATATGTCTGTCCTTAAAATTGACTTTTTCTTGAGTGCTTAACTGTTTTCCAACTCTATAAGAGAAGTCCTAACCTTTTAAACAGTCATACACCTGTGAGGATATGGAGTTGAGGCTTTTACTTGGAGAAATTCTCAAGGCTATATCTATTGTGGTTTGTGGTTAGATGGTTATGGCTTAGTTCACACACACACAAATTATGGAAGTTGTAATTGAAAAAACCATGATAGCAACAGTGATCTCGAACTGACGTTTTGATTGAAATGCTTAGGTAGTTTTGCATATTCTATTTACGCTTGAATTGCTAGAGACTAGCAATAAGCTGGTTGGGGGCTATGATGAACACATGAAAATGCATGTTGTTAAGAGATTCAATCACCATTTAATGTCACTAATTTTAGTGTTTTCTGTATTTTTAGCTTGAAATAAAGTGTTCTCCTTAAATTGTGATTAATGAATGTTATTTGGACAGGTTTAGGTAAACTGGACATAACTCTCAATGTAGAAATTGAAATAAAGAAATTCTTGAACCTGGTGCAACATGACTCAATCTTACACAAATTTGAAGAATAGTGGAAAAGCCAAATCCAACATGTTATGGGCCAAAAAAATTAAGATACAACAAAATCAGACTACAACTCTTACCCAGCTTGACCCAATTCATGTATTTGGACCGTATCTCACATAATACGTACTCAATTGGTATAATTCTTGAAGCTGTGAATTGCTGACTTTACTATCAACAACTCATATGTTTATGGTAAAGTCCAAATCAGCCGTTATCATGGACCAAATCGCATTGCAAGTGGGTAAAATGGTTGTTGGCTGAATTCTGATGTATCTTTGGAATTTTGCTCATATCTCATTGGATACTCATCCAATTTGCATGAAATCAGTGCCTATGGAAAGAAGAGTCAAAATTCTACAACTTTCATGTCGGCTGCAGAAGTTGAATTGAACATTTACATTATCAAAAACATGCTGCAAGTGGATACACGAGTTATTGGCTTAAAATTATTGAAGATTGATGTCATCCATGACATATGTCCATTCATTGCCTATATAAGGAGACCCTTAGGACATTTTTATTAGATAATTTCTCTCTTCTTTTATTCTCATTAACATGTATTGTAATTTAGGCTAGAGTTCCTATCAAGGCTAAGAGATGAACTTTTATGTGTAGTAAATCTACTTCCATGCTTTGATTCGGTGTCAAGAGCTATAAATGTTGTAAGTTTGGTTTTGATTAAACTCTTATCTATTTTATTTTCTATAATCCAGAGGTTATAATTCTCATGTCTCATATATGTTCAGTCATGCTTTTCTTATGTGATTCATGTTGATTTATAATTGTTACTGGTTACATTGTTTTATATGTTAATCTTTTACTGCAGTATTGTCAATTTGATATATTGTCGATCTTGGATAACATGTAAGGGCAATAAATGTTTGATATTCAAGTTAATCTTTTACTGCAATATTGTCAAAATGATATATTGTCGATCTTAGATAACTTGTATAAATAACATGATGTGTGTTAATGCTTGCAAAGAGTTTAACTAAATCAAATACATGTGTTATCAAATGTGCTATATATTACATACCTTCCGATTGATTGTTTGGGATGTGAAACTTTCAGTTGAGTTATAAATATCGAATCAAAGTATAGAGTAGATTTATAAAATATAATTGTGATTCTCAAAGCCTTGCTTAAATCATCATAAGACATTTTCCTCAATTCATAAACAATTCTATCTCATCCGTTTAAATCAATTAACCCTTTGCTACTGCTTTAATATTTTACTTCACTAACCTATTTTGCCAAGAGCTTCCTCGTGGGATCGACACCTCAATCTATACTGCGATAGCCGCGTTATATTTTGAGCGTAAACAATCATCATAAGACTTCTCTCTTAATTATACAATTCTATCTCATCTACATAAATTAATTAGTTAATTTTCTCCTTTATTACTTTTTTAATATTTTTATTTCACTAACCTATTTTGCCAAAAGCTTCCTCGTGAGATCGACTGGTCAATCTATACTGCGATAGCCGCATTATATTTTGATCGTAAATAAAATTTGGCACCGTTGCCGGAGAGGCACACTAAGTAAAAGTCGGCTGCGTTTATCAATACTAAAGCGGTAACTTTATATATTTACTTTTCTTTGTAAAATTTTAGTTTTCAAATTTAATTCCTTTGTTGTAATTTATTTTATTGTTCATGGTTAGTTCTACCACCTAATATATTTTGTTATCTTCTTATATTTTTATTTAATTTTATATGGTTGGTTCTACCAATTAACTCAGTTTATTTTTTTATAGTTATTTTGTTGTATTTTATTTTATTGTTATGACTGGTTTTACCGCATAACTTAGTTTATTTTATTTTATTTATTTATTGTACTTTACAATTTATTTTCTTTTATTTATTTATTGTACTTTGTAATTTATTTTCTTTTATTTATTTATTATACTTTATTTTTTTTATTTATTTATTTTATATTTCATGGTTGGTCTTACCATCTAGTTTATTTTTATTTCTTGTTGTGTTTTATTTCACTTCTTGTATTTTATCTCAATTTCATGGTTGATATTACCACCTAACTCATTTTTTTTTCTTTGGTTCACTTCTTAATTTTTCCTTGAGAATTTTCTTCATTAAAAAAAAAAGAGTACAAATATTTTTTAGGATGTATGCATTGACTTAGAGACCAACGAGGAAGATTTATCAGAGAACTAGAACTAGAACCACTACCACAATTTGTAAGGGAAGAGATTTCACCATTTAGTTCATCTTATAATTCTAACACAATGAGCCAACACGAGGATAACCCTGTTAGGACTCTAAAAGATTACTTCTATCATACTCGCACAGCCATACTTTCATGCATTATATTTCAACGCAACACACCACATTGGGATTTTAAACCTAGAATGATATAACTTTTATCCCCTTTTTATGGTTTAGATAATGAAAATTCTTATGTACATGTTAGGGAATTTGAAGAGGTAATTGCCACCTTCCGTAGCCAACCTGAAGTCATAGACACTGTTAGGCTTAAATTTTCCCTTTTTCCTTAGAATGATATAACTTTTGCCCATTAATTAAAATTTTGAAATAGTTCTTGCACAAGTAGTAGAAAAAAATAAAGAAATCAAGAGTCAAATCACTAAGTTGACCAATGCCTTAACTATACAAGTGCGAGGTAAGTTTCCATCTCAACCTCAATCCAATCCAAAATGATAATTCATGGCACAAACTTCTACTTCTGATGCACAAAATCTCAAAAAAGTTAATGCCGTTACTACAAAAGTGGTAAGATTGTGAGTGAGCCTACTTCTCCAACTAACACATCTACGAGTAGTAAAGACACCCCTCTTGAAAAAGAGGCCACAGTGGAAAAAGTGCCCAAAAATAAGTTTTCAATCCCAGTGCCTTTTCCCCAAGTTATTCGACTTGTTGGGAAAAATTCAAAAATTTAATGTGAGATTTTAGAACATTTAAAACAAGTTAAGATTAATCTTCCTTTGTTGCATTTGATTAAACAGGTTCCAACTTATGCCCAAGTCATTAAGGATTTGTGCACTATCAAAAGAAAATACCATGTAAAGAAAACTGTATTTTTGGTAAAACAGGTAAGTGCAGTGATTGAAGAAAATACACCACCCAAGTATAAAGACCCAGGATGTCCCACAATCTCCTGCTAAATTGGGACGCATGAGTTTGGTCAAGTTTTGTTAGACTTTGTTGGTCAAGCTTCTATTTACTTGTAGTTAGAACTTGGTGAGATTAAACCTCTATCTATAATCCTACAATTAGCTAACCGATTAATCAGGAAACCATAGGGAATAGTAGAAGATGCTTTGTTACAAATTGATAAATTTTATTACCTTTTCGATTTTCTTATTTTAAATACTCATTCTGTGGTTGACATAATGTCCAAAATCTCTCTTATTTTAGAAAGATCTTTTCTTGTCAATGCTAATGCTATTATTAATTGTAAAAATAGTATAATGAAGTTATCATTTAGGAATATGACTCTTGAGGTGAACATTTTCCATATTGGCAAGCAACCACGAGAGGAAGACGAATGCTATCATTCATATATAATAAACACACTTGTAGCGGAGGATGCTTATAAAAACTATGACTCTGATTCTTTAGAAAACCTCTTTAATTTTGATTTTGAAGAATTGCGTTATTCTAATGAAACAACTGATATGTTTAGTATTTTTGATTCACAGAATAAAGGGACTCGATTTTAGTAGCCACGCTTTGAAGAGTTGCCACGAGAGAGGAAGAGACCGAAACCATCAAACCGTAATACACTACAAGTTGAGCTTTCTCACTGCCTAAAGGTTTGAAACATACACTCTTGGGACTAGATTATACCTTTTCTATCATCATGTCTTCTAAACTTAATGCTAAACAAGATAAAAAATTGATAAAATTGTTAAAAGAACATAAGGTTGCATTAGGTTAGACTATAATTGATATTAAAGGTATTTCTCCATTGATATGCTCTTATAGAATTCATTTAGATGAAGGTTCCTAACTCATAGGGACCCCCAAAGAAGACTTAACCCAACAATAAAAGAAGTGGTAAAGAAAGAAGTTTTGAAACTATTAAATGCAGGTATAATCTGCCCTTTTTCTAATAGTCAATAGAAAAGTCCAACTCAAGTAGTTCCTAAGAAATATAGGGTTATTGTTGTGGAAAATGAGAATAGGATACCTGTTTCAACTATGGTAGTAAGTGGTTGGAGAATGTGCATTGATTATAGAAAATTAAACACAGCCACCCGAAAAGACTATTTTTTATTGCCTTTTATCAACCAAATTTTAGAACTTGTAGCTGGACATCCCTTTTATTGCCTTCTTGATGGGTATTCTAGATACTATCAAATTGAGATAATTATAGATGATTAAGAACAAAACCACTTTTACATGCCCTTTTGATACTTATACTTTTCATAGAATGCCATTTGGATTATGTAATTCCCCAGCTACTTTTCAATGTTGTATGCTGGGTATTTTCTCTGATATGATTGAAAAATGTATGGAAATTTTTATAAATGATTTGACTATTTTTTGTGATTCTTTTGATTTATGTTTACTTAACTTAAAAGTTCTTTTGAGTGGGTGTGAAGAAAAAGTACTTGTGCTAAACTGGGAGAAATGTCACTTTATGGTATCTTTAGGGATCATTTTGGGGCATATTATATCTGATATAGGGATTGAGGTTGCCAAGGCCAAAATTGAATTAATCTCTAAATTACCTATGCCCAAAATAGTAAAAGATGTCCGATTTTTTTTTGGACACATTGGTTTTTACAGGAGGTTTGTACAAAATTTTTCTGCCATATCTTGACCATTATGTAACCTTCTGCTCAAAGATACTGAATTCACATGGACACAAGAGTATGAAGAGGCATTCCAAACACTCATTGTCAAACTCACCACCACTCTTATCATACAATCACCAGATTGGAACCTTCCATTTGAGATTATGTGTGATGCAAGTAATTATATTGTCTTTTTTTTCTTTTTTCTTCAGTGTGATTTTATTTCCTGATCAAGTGGCAGATACGATACTCCGTAACTATTAAAGTCGATTTTTTAGTTCCTTAAAAACTGTCCCTTAAACTGTGCATTCATCTTTTTTCTTTTTCACTTTCTTTTAAAATGGATAGCATTCTTGCTAACCTTGAAAAATGCTTTCCTTTATTGCCTCAAAATGCTTTACTTAAAATTTACAAAGTATGGTGTGAAAGACTAAGGCTATTAATATTGAGGAATATCCTTGTGGATATTCGTTGGTTAATTGAAGCCAAATTTTGATTATTTGGTGAATCTGCAAATGATTTCGTTTATTTTATGCCTGGTCTTGGAAGAAGCTCTTATGCCAAAAAGCAAAGAGCAAAAAGGTTACAAGTTTGTTATATATATGCTCGATGGAATTGTAACTGGAGTTGTCGTTCTTTAGGATTTGCATCTAGAAATTGAGAAGATAAAATTTAATTCATTAAGGATGGACTGAGTAAGTAGTCTTTGGATGATATCCTATTGACTCTTGACATGAATCCTTACGGGCTCGTGCAACATAAACTTCTCAATTTATGGAATAAATTCAAAAATGAACATCAATGAGATAGTCTCAGGAATCTGACTCTAAAAGACCCTGTTTACCAATTTATAAGAAAATTGGATGGGAAGCCTGTCCCTAACCCATAGAGGGCGTTTAAGTCGTTATTGAACGTAAAACTAGATGATGATGTGAGCCACAATCACAACTACCTGTAAATACATGGGTTTTAATTTCAAACATTTTTATTTTATTTTATGAATTATAGGGCTATTCATATAGATGTCTTAAATTCAAATCTTTTGGATAAATTATACATATGGGTCATTATATTTATATTTTTGTGTTTTACTTTCAAATCTCTTTTGATAAATTGTCGGGTTATCAAAATCAATGTTATCATTTGGTACTTTATAAATACAGCACCTCATTTTTTTCTTTTTCATATATTGAGATAAAAGTGAGATTAGATATGGAGAAACCCTCAGTTCAATGATTCTAAAATATATATATATTTTGTAGATCTAGTTCTTGAAAAATTAAAGTGTTTGTAGAGGCAGCAAACAATTTAGGAAAAATATTAGCTGTAAGAAAAATTCATTTGATTTATGGAGGGGGTAGCCTTGGGTTAAAGGGTGTGTGTCAACAGTTGCACATTTATGAGAAAATCAAGTTTTAGGTATTATTCCTACAGCTTTAGCTATGAGAAACCTAACTAGGAAAACAATTGGGGAAGAATTATGAATCTCATCCATGCATGAACGTATAGCAATTTACTAGGTGGTTTTGGTACCTCGGAAGAAATTTTTTAAATTTCCTTTTGGACCCAGCTAAATATCCACCAAAAATCCATAGGTTTGTTAAATGTTAATAACTATTTTGATTGCTTACTTTGTTTTCTTGATCAAGCTGTGAAACATATTTTATTTCACATTCAGCGCGACAGATCCTCATTTTTTCTACCAATGCAAATGAATTGATTGACAAATTACAGGCAGTTGCCTATGAACCTAACCCAGCAATAACTTAGATCGATTAGTCAGTGGGCCATAACAAGCGAAAACTGGATCTGACACTTTGTTTGTGAATTTTTCTTTGTTTTAATTATTTATTAGCATCATCATTTTAGTTTATATTTGCTTAAGTGTCTCTCAGGTTTGTTTCTTTTCAATAACTGGCATTTCAGGTAATATCTCCTATACTTTATCTCTTTCTATCTAAACATTGAGGACAATGTTTCATTTGATTTTGGGGGGAGGATAGTAAACATAAGTTGTATTTTACAATCCAAACAAAAAGGATAATAGGGTCCGACATACCTATTTGATTAAAATAGCAGAGTGAAGAGTTCAATTTTAAACTCTTGAGATGCATTCTAGGTCAAATTAGATTACGAATGGCAGAGTAAGGAGTTGTTTTTTCTAACTTTTGAAACGCATTTTAAATAACTTGTTGTTATTTTATTTTATATTTTATGCATTGTTGTTTATTGCATGTAGTCTTGGTAATTCTTGCATAAAGGAATTTACTTTTTTACCAAGGTATGATTTCAAAATTATTTGGGTTGAGTTACTATTTCTAAATAGGTTACTAAAGAATGACTTCCGAAATATTTTTTAGCACAATGCTAAGTCTTGTGGTAAGATGGATGATTCAATTTATATAACCAAGAGAATTCTCATGTTTAATTATATATTTTTCTAATCTCATATATCTTTTGTGAGTAAGTGAAAAGGTTGAGAAAATGGCTTACGAACCTTCATTGATATTTTGAATTGGTTAATTTTTGTTTAGAATGATATTTTTCGAATTAAGGAATAAGTTGGTTGCATAGCTAAAGGACGATTTAAAGTGAATTTTCAAATTATGTGTAATATATTTTGTTGATAAACTAATTTTTTTTATTTTATAATGCTTCCTTGTCTTTTTAAAAAAAATTAATAAAAAAAGCCAAACTACCAAAAAGGAAAAGAAGAAAAAATTCAATTTAATAAAGTTTTCTTTAAATTTTAGAAGACAAATATTTTGTAAGACAGTTTTTTTACCAAGCTATATTTTTATTATTCTCACAAGATAATTGAAGTCTTAAAACTGGTGCATGTTAAGAATAATTGATTTTTCTATCTTTGGATCAATTTTCGTTTGTATGTCTATCCTTAAAATTGATTTTTTTTTCTTTAGTGCTTAACTGTTTTCCAATTCCATGAGAGAAATCCTAACCTTTTGAACTGTCATGCACTTGTGAAGATATGGAGTTGAGACTTTTACTTGGAGCAATTCTTAAGGCTATATCTGTTGTGATTTGTGGTAAGAAGGTTACGACTTAGTTCACATACACACAATTTTAAAAGTTATAATTGAAAAAACCATAATAGTAATAGTGATCTTGAACTAAATTTTTGTTTGAAATGGTTAGGTAGTTTTACAAATATTGCTAGAGACTAGCAATATACTAGTTAGGGGCTATGATAAATACATTAAAATACATATTTGTTAAGAGATTCAGTCACTATTTAATGTCACTAATTTTAGTATTTTTTTATTTTTAGGCTTGAAATAAAGTGTGGTCCTTAAATTGTAATTAATAAATGTTATTTGTACAGGTTTAAGTAAAATAGACATAACTCTCAATGTAGAAATCAAAATTAAGAAATTATTGAACGATTACACAAATTTGAAGAACAGTTGAAAAGCTAAATCCAACATTTTATCGGCCAAAATTTGGATACAACAGAATTAGATTACAACTTTCGCTCAACTTGACCCACCTGATGTATTTGGACCCAATTTTACAATATACATACCAAATCGGTATGATTCTTGAAGATTTAAAATACTAACTCAATTATCAACAACTCTTATATTGATGGTAAAGTCCAAATTAGCCGTTATCATGGACCAAACTTATTGCAAATTGTTAATAGGATTGTTGGCTGAAATCCGACCTATCTTTGGTATTCTATCCATATCGCATTGGATACTCATCCAAATTGAATGAACCTTGTGGCTATAAAATAAGAGACCAAATGCTACAACTTTCATCGTGGCTAAAAAAGCTACATCAATCATTTCTATAGTTAAAAATGTGCTGAAATTGGTGAACGAGTGGTTGGCCTAAATTATTGAAGATTGAAGTCACACTAAACATGTTTCCATTCATTACCTATATAAGGACACTCTTAGGAGGCTAAAGGATTAATTTTTCAATGGTTTATGATTCTCTCATATAATTTCTCTTTGCTATACATTGTAAGCTAGACTAGAGTTCTTGGCAAGGCTAGAGATGAACTTTTATGTGTAATAAATTTACTTCTATACTTTTATTCTTTGTCAAGAGTTACAAATGTTTGTAAATTTGTTTATGTCTAAACTCTTATCTATTATTTTTCTATAATCCAGAAGTTATAATTCTCATGTTTCATATATTTTCAGTCATACTTTCTTTATGTGATTCTTGTTGAATTATAATTATTATTGGTTACATTGTTTTACATGTTAATCTTTTACTGTAATATTGTCAATCGATATATTGTCAATCTTAGATAACATGTAAAGACAATAATTGTTTGATATTCAAGTTGATCTTTTACTGCAATATTGTCAAAATGATATATTGTCGATCTTAGATAACATGTATAAATGAACATGGTTTGTGTTAATATTTGCACAGAGTTTAGTTACATCAAATACATGTATTATCAAATGTGCCATATTTTGCTATCTTTCGATTAGTTGTTTGTGTTGTAAAACTTTTAATTGAGTTATAAATATTGAATCAAAGTATAAAATAGATTTATGAAGGATAATTGTGATTCTCGAAGCCTTGCTTAGATCATCATAAGACTTTTCCCTTAATTCATATACAATTCTATCTCATTCACATAAACCAATTAGTTAATTTTCTCATTTGTTACCGTTTTAACATTTTTATTTCACTAATATATTTTGCCAAAAGCTTCCTTATAGAATCGATACTTCAATTTATATTGCGATAGCCACATTATATTTTGATCGTAAACATGACGCAGTGCTTAAGGTAATGACTTTACCATTGCAGCAGTGGTGTCTTAGCATCGCAATGTTCATGACTTTCACTATCTTTTAATTTTAAGTGCATAAGATGTTTAAATTATGCAATTATATATATATATATATATATATTGCACTAAGATCACTTTTTTACATTGTTGATTATAATAGGAGCCCTACTGATGAGAGGTTAGTTGTGCTTGCAAAAACAAGTGAGTGTTCAATAAATTTATCATCTTGAGATACAAATAGGTTTAAAATATCTCATAATCAGATTATCTTGTGTTTCATTTTTAAAGAATGTTCTACATGGTTTGTCTTGTCAATATGGTGTTAGACAGATCACCTTAGCCATTTTTAATATCATTAAAGTGTGATGAACTGGTTGGAGTACTTTGGGTTATAGCTGTTAAATATAAGATGAGGAAAATATAATCGAATGTATTGTCCTATATTGATAAAGTATAAGGGTAATATCAGTAACTTATATTTAATAATTGTCAAGTTGATCTGGAACAAACATACTTAATGTTCTTAAAGTGTGAGAATAAAGTGTATTTAAGACCAGATGCATAAGATGTAATTAACAAGTGTTGTCTACCTTTTGGGTTTATTACAACCAATATCGCCTGCGTGTAAGGTTGGAGTAAATGCTTATTGGGCTTACTTTCTACTGTAAAGTTTAAAGAGTTAAACTTTTATTTTTTTCATTTATATCTATGATATAAAGTGATTTATAATTTGAAATATTCTGCTAATATCTCTTTTTTTTTTGTTATGAAGATAAAATAAGCAACTCGTTGATTCGTATATTAGATGCACATAAATTGATAGATGATGAGAATTACTCTAATTGGCTGATAAATCTAAGAATAGTTCTAGATTTAAAAAGGCTTGGGTATGTTATTAATCAAAAACGAAAAGATGATGATTTGAAAGTTAAGTCATATATCCTGGCCTCGATGTCTACTGACCTTCAAAGGAAGCATATGCATATGGATAGTACAAATAGTATTATATTTCATTTAGAGAGCTGTTTGGTGATAAACCACAAGTCGAGATGTATTAGGTCACTAAGACACTGTTTTAATCTACACTAGTAGAGGGAAATCCAATTAGTCCTCATGTGATTAAGATGATTTCTTACATTGAAAGGCTAGAGACAGTGGACATCGTTTTGAACCATAGATTAGGGAATAATTTAATTCTTCAGTCTCTACTGGGGTCATTTACACAGTTTATTATAAATTTTAACATGCAAGCGTTGACTCCCACCTATGTTAAGCTACATAACATGCTGAAGAAAGCTTAAGAGGACATGAACAAAATAGGTTCAACCTTCTACAAAACGGGTGCTTCATCTTCTACCTCAAAGGCTTCTAAGAAGTCTTAGAATAAGAAAAAGGATACATAGATACCATCTGCAAGTCCTCAGAGACATTTTATATCCAAGCCACAAGAAAAGAGTAAAGGTAAATGAAAGTGTTTCCCTTAATTTTGTTGTATAATTGATATTTATTTTGTTAAACATTATTAAGCAAATCATATCTCCTTTTATACTAGACAGTAAGGGTTATTATGTACATATTAGGAATAGTAACTTGTAAATATATGATAAAAATAATATTTTGTTAGCTGATTGTTAGTCGATGAATGGCCATTATTTTTATATACAACAGGAAGTGTCTTGAATATATAGGTAAATAAGAAGAAGAAAAATTCAGAAACTTTGAATAATACTGAATTGTGGCATATGTAATTAGGTTATATAAGCATGAGATGCTTAACTCGTCATTACTTTTAGTGTGGTGCGACAAAGAAGATTATTTTTTATTTCGTGAAAGGGTCAGTCTAAAAATTTATTACAAACATAAAAACGCCTCAATTTATGAAATGTATGGCTTTAATTCATTTTTACCTTTGAGAATGTCCTTAAGTTTCAAACAAATCATTTGACTTGAAATTCTTAAAGTTCACATGAGATATCTTAAGATAATGAACATAACTGTTAAATTTGTTCTTCTATTTCATACATATATGTGAATTCTATCCTTAAAAATTACAGTTTCTTTATTTAAAAACAAAATTATAGTTTCTCAAACACTTCATACAACAAAATTAGCAAGCTTCATTAGAATAAAGTAAAGGTTTATGAAGTTGATTGTCAGACTTAATTTGCTTATAGGTATATTTACAAAACAAAATAAGGCACTCCAATTTTCTACATCTGATTTTCTTCTTAAAATTGAAACTATGTGCTTTATACACTAGGGACTGGTTCCTCAAATCCTTGAACAAATGAAAGAGGATATCTTTTCAAAAATCATTTATGTGCTTTTCTTATTTCTTAGCGAGTTTGGTTTGGAGACCAGAGTAGAGTAACCCCAAAAAATAAATGAAGTTATATGTAATGGAGTTAATAGTTGCAGTTTTGAGCAGTAAACTTATAGGTGGATGCCAAAAGTAAAGTATAGAGTATTGTAGGCTACTCAGTTGGTTTCTCAAGCATTTTATCTATTATTCTTATTTAGAGAAAAGAAGATTCTATTGTAGCAGGCTAATTATTTCTTAATGAAAAATTTCAATTCTTTCCTTGAAAGAAATAATTATTTTTTTGGTTGTTGAGAACCCCGTGTCTATCTTTGCTTCCAATCCCTATTGAAAGGCCTTAATTTTTCATAACAGATAATATTGTTCTATTGTATTTTGTGATTGTCAATTTAAGACAGCCTCTATATGAATGATTTGTTAACAAGATCCATCTAGCTTTCTATTATTTGGGTTTTTGACTTTCCACGCTTATTTTGTGTTTTCTTCTGTGTTTACTTATAGTACAAGATATGGAAAGTCTATTTGGGATGATAGGCTAAACATAGCTATTTATGGAACAGAGAGAAATGGGGTAAATGGGTGTGAAAGTTTTGTAGAGATTTTTTTCCTTTTCTTATCCACTTCAAGACCTTTTGATAGTCAGGTTTGACAATAAAGGATTGGAGTTTTATTAGTGTGGGATGAAACAGTTTAGGTGGTAGTTTGTAGGTTGATGATAGTGATGGTGTATAACATAGATTGTCTGAGTATAGGACATAATGGTCAAATTTTCTAGATGGTTTCCTAGCAAACTAAATTTTAAATCACCTACTACATATCATTCCTTAAAAAGCCTTTGTGAAGACCTCTTTCTTCTTTTTCTTCTTCTTCTTCTTTTAGGAGTGTCCTCTTTTTCATTCTAAAGGACGTTATTTTGGCAATCTTGATAGAAGCAGTTTGAATCCAAAAAATAATATTATATTTTTGCATCTTTGAAGTGATAAACTGGCTTTCCATTGGCTTTGAAAAATTTGATAGATAAGATCTCCATTTTGTGGTATGGTTGTAACATAAACTTGGTTGAGAAGCACATTAATTTTATACAATATTAGTCTTGTTTGGAAAGGAAATTTCTACCTCTCTAGTGGATTTTTTTGTGGAAATAATGGTTTTTGGATGTATGGTTTATGACTTTTGAGAATATTTATGACAGTCTCATAAGTTGTAAGTCATTTTTCTAGAAGGATTTTCACCAATTTGTTTGGAAAAATAGGTGCATATAGGCACATGCTTTAAGTCAACTAAGAGAAGTAAGGCGTCAATAGATGTATGAGGAGTATTAAAATCTAGTGCATGATTTTGGACTCTATAAACTACTTGATAGTAAAGAGTGGTTACAAACGTCTATGCTTCAAAGATAGTACCTACAATTTTAATCTAGACCTTTAATGTTAAAAAACGCTATGGATCATTGATTGGCATGCAAAAATTTAGGGAAAATGTCATGAAACTGTGCCAACATTAATTGTAGTCTAAACTATACCAATGCAGGCATATTACCATTCTTGCTACTATTAGGAGACCTTTACATCTGTAGAAGGTAAGAGCTATTCTAACAGCCACAAAGTGGAAATAGGTAAATCTATCATTTTTTTTCTAGATCTAAGCAAGTCTGGATGGAATCGGAGGGTAACGAACCATTTGTCTTCAACTGCTAGAAGGAAATGTTGGTCAAATTTGGTAGCTTGAATGTAAGGAACCTTTACTTTTTGTGGAGAACTAGATTTTTTACAAACATGGCAAATGAGGATTTTGGTTTTAAATAGGCTTGGTAACTATTCATTATAGAAAGGTCTATAATAAATTCTTTTTAATCTTTTGGGAGATAAGTTATCTCATAAATGTCGTCTATGTTGAAGCATTAATGGTTCTAAAAGATGGAGAAATAAATAAAAATGATAGGGATGGTTGTAATTTCGGTAAGGGAATTTAAATGTGTGAAGAATTTATGAAAGTGTGGTTAACCCCTTCAATAAGCATTAGAGAGAATACTAACAACACTAATAACTTTATAAAAGCTACTCTTATGTACATGACTTATTATCCATAAGTAAAAAATCAAACCATTTGGAATCGTCTCTGAAACTTATATCTTTAATTTCTTGTCATATACCTTTAAACAACTTTAGAAATTAACAACCTGGCTTTGATACCAGTTTTTCTTTAAAACGACTTGCCCCAAGGTATTCTGAACGTGCAACTCAACTAATTAACCAGCATCCAGACTTTTATAGGAACAGGCTAGCCATAATCAAAATGGTACCTTTAATTTGTAAACTTAGATTTTTTATGTAGAGGATCCCATTTAGGGCAACCACAAAGCTTACTTTCCGAGTTTACTTAGTAACTCTTGCTAGTATTCTCTCCTTAACTAATCTCAGAGATTAAAGGAAGAAGTTTAGAATAGCATGAAGGAAAACATAAAAGATTTTTATTATTCTTTACTCGATGATCCAAATACATAGAGGCTTAATCTATTTATAAAAGAAGGCTGACATGACAATCCTTAGTAAGGATATTTTTATGCTTTTTTTTATACTTTTATTACAAACTTAAACAAAACATGTAGCTAAAAGGAATACAAGATAAGATTACATCTAACATAAATGACAAATAGGATACGATTACATGACACTTGGATAGATAAGATAAGATTTCACATCTAACACAAAGACATAAAAGATAAGGTATCCTAAGATAAGATCTTGATTAATTATTTCACATGGGTGGATATGGTCTTTAAAGATTGATGGTGTCTTCAGTGCCACTACCAGTGTTAGTGATGCGATATTTCTATATCATAAATTAAGTGCAAGTATACACTATCGTATGCAAGTAATAAAGAGACTAAATGAGTCGGATGTCGAACCCACAGGGATAATTCTTTCTTTTTAACCAATTACTAAAATTATATCTTCCTAATAATTATTCAGAAAAATAAAAATCTAAGAATGAATGTAAGAAATATAACACAAAAACACAATGCAATGAGATTTAAAGATATAGCAACGTAGAGAGAACCTAGGATTAATATTATCCCTCAATATGTTTCTAATGATTAATCCTCTAATATTTAACTCACTTAATCTTTATTATTGATCAAGACACTAATGTATTCACAAGCCTCTTCCAAGGTCATGCAAGTATATCTTAGTTTACCAAATACCTATATTCCTATGGTACTTGTAATAAATTAAGATTCATTAAGATTAGGTCTTATTGATCATACATGCCAATTAGGTATATTCCTATCCTAAGTTGAAACTTGCATATGCAACATTGAATGTTACTCTACAATCATGCATCAAATTACTTAGGTCTAAATATTATGATTCCTCTTCCGAGTTTATCAATAATATTACCAACTCATTCACCATATATTGGCCAGATATATTGAAGCATTAAACACAAGTAATTTAAATAATAAATGACTAAGTTTATTAAATACTAAAAGATATGGCAATTTAAGCGCACATATTGAGTTCAAATATTAACCCTAGAAAATAAGTTAGCTCATGGCTACAAGAGAACAGCAGTAGAAATAATTATAAAACATGATACAATTATTAGCAAACCGATATAGACGTCGAATTGCTTTTAATTGCGCTGCCTAGAAACTCTTGATGCCGAAGAACTTCTTGTATCTCTCTCTAAAGATGCTTCAATTAAGCTCCTATTGCTCTCCAAGACTTGTGCTCTATATTCTTGGTGCTCTTGGGTCGTCTTGGATTCCCCTTTAAAGGCTGGGAACGAGTGGCTTTATATAGGGATTGATTTGAGCTTGAAAATCTCAATTCTCGTCGGATTAGGACTCGCATTACCGCTGGCGCGCTATGCATCTGTCGCTGGGGCGACGCGTGAAAACGGCTTCACCGCTGGAGCGGTGGGATCTTGGCGCTGGGGCGCTGCATGAAAACGGCTTCACCGCTGGCGCGGTGACTCTTCTGGCGCTGGGGCGCTATACGCGACTTAAGCAAGTCGTTTTTTTTATTTCGATCACTATTTCAGAGCTGGGGCGAAAATCCTTGTGGCGCTGGGGCGATGGAATCATAATTTGAAAACTTTGCATTTTAGTCCCTGTTTTCGCTCCTTTTGCGTTCTTTCTTTAAATTTCGTTCAAGTCCCTACAAATAACAATAATGCACATAAATAGCCATCTATTCTCATAAAATCATAAAATATCAATAATAAAAACATGAGAAAATATATGACAAATTTGCCCTTATCAGTTAGAGTCATGTTAAAAAAAATAATTCTACCATTAGTCATATTAAGATTTGTTCAAAGGTTTGAATTTTGTTAAAGGAGCCTAAATTAGAATTTGGGTCATAGGCATATGGGTCCTAAGAGTTTTGAAACTAAAAAAGATGCTGGAATTGTAGCGAAAGCTCCAAGTCTATTAGGTCTATTTTTGTCTTTTCCAAAGGAGCTTGGGTTTGTGATTGAGAGGTTTGGCTGAGAATTTAGGTACTGGAGGATGGCCTATAGAAGGCACTAAAGGTGATTCATTATTGATGGGTGACCTGGTGTTGAAGAATCTATGGTCATATTCCAAGGTTCGACTTTTTTTAAGAGGATAAAGTTCCCATAAGGCGTCGCTACATAATGATGGCCATACTTGAGGTAGGATAGAGTTCTTAGTCAAGTTCCTTAACAGGTCTCTACATTTAGCTGGGTTGTTATGATACTTCTTTTGGAGCATAAACAGATAAATTGAGAGGTCAATAATTCAGTTAATATTCACAGTATTGGATATGGTGATTATCACATTTCTCTATAAGAATAGGATAATTTTTTAGATTGTCTCGTGAAAGTAGGAGTTGGGAAAAATGGCATAAAATGGATTGGAACTTATGCTTCCACCAATCAATAGGCAGAAGTATTCTAGGAAGATTTTATAATACTGATGATTGTTTGAAAATTGAGGAGGTGTTATGATGACATCTTGAATCCAATCCATCATTTGTTTTTGTAAGTATGCTATGCATAAGGTGAATCTGTGCATTTTAATTTTTAATTTTATACGTCTCACATGTAAAATTTATGTAGTAAAATATAAAATACACACATTTCATTACACTAATGAGATAAAGAGAGCTCACCCTTGAAGTGTGCTCACAACAATTCTAGTCCATATGTGGTGGGATAACTAAAATTTATTGAAGCAACTCTTTGCTTCTAATTGAAAGTGCGTTGTGTGTGGGGTGAGCGTGTACATTTTAATTTTTTTATACATCACATGCATAAATTAGCACAGCGTAATATAAACAAATATCTTATTATGCTAATGAGATTTCAGGAAACTTACCCTTAAAGCATACTTTACGCAGTTCTAATCTAAGACTGGGTCGGATCTTTTGAGCTAGAATGATAGCTTTTTATTCTTGCCGAAATATTTTACCAGAAACAACACTTGCTTCTCATTCTCTCAGACTTCTTAACTATTTTATGAGTTATTGACTTATAAATTGAATGAAAAAAAAGCTTGGCTATTTACAGCCTTAATTACCTCTTATTCATCCAATAAAAACAAAGATAGTGTGTCTGTTGTTCAAGCATGAGGTGCCTCTAATTTAAAACAATAATATGCACCTTATGCTTAATTAGTAGCTTATAAGTGGAGCTGGCCAAATTTCATTTCAATTGATGCATATAGCATTTTATATATTGCCACCATATGCTTAATGACAATACAATATATATATATATATATCTTTTTCCACCTTTCGGTTATTTATACTTGGCTGAATTGCATGCCTTTAGAAACTTAATCTCTTTAAACATGCAAAATATTCATTTGTTTATTAATTTAATTTTATAACATTTGTAAATTAAATGTTAAACCAATACAATTATGCCATGTATCATGCCATTACTAACTAATAGCATGACATGTGGCATCTAATAGAAAGGTTAAAGTGGCAAGACCCACATGTCGAGATCCCGGGTTAACACTTAAACCCTATGATCTCCCCGAGAGACCCTGAAATAATTTTGACTTTTTCGAGAACTTCTCAAATTGAACTATTCAATTTGGTGCACTACCCTAGTGCATAACGAGTACACTTTATATAGTGAGACTCTCTAGGCTCACAATTATTTTATTTACGTAACTCTTGAAAAAGTCTATAAACGATGCTCAACACACAAATTATGAAAATAACAAAATAGCATGTTGAACTATACAAGTTGAGGTTAATACATATTCTTATAATCCCTCCGTCATTTATATTCGGAAGAATAGAGACATAAACCATCAACGTTAAGTCTCCATATGATTAACTATAAAACTTATCTCCAGATTCCTATTTCCATAAACAACAACTGCAAACACTTTTACGATATTGTTTCTCACACAAGAAACATTTTTCATGCGTGAATTACTTATGGCTATAAGATTTTCTAAAATACAACTTTGGAGCATCTGGATATACTACTTACCCATATGAGCTGATGAATCATATATCTACACACACAGAACTCTATGAGCATCGAACCATACCCAACGGTCAGACTATAAAAGGACTTTGACATGTGTAAAACCTAAGTAAAGTAGATCCCTCACAAGCCCACCGTGCTGATCAAATCTAGGGACTACGAATATTGCTCAACTTGAAAAGATCTGTCATTGACAACTTTATTGGATGTCTATTGGCGATACTAATTGAGCTTGTTCAGTTCTCAGTCCTCACTGAATACCCGCATGTCTATGTCAGACTGTGTAGGGCCCACTAACCCTTTAGTCCAACTAGCACCGGGATCACATCCCCCACTAATCAGGCATTAGAGCACCCGCAGAACAAACTCAGGTTATCTGCACCCCCAAGGATTCGAACCCCCGCCCCCATCTCCATGGAAGCCTTATAGGCCTTTAGAGGTTCATCCTTGTACCCTTCAGGCTGGCTACCATTTGTCGACGGATCTAATATACGTGTGGGTATATCTATGTGCAATTGTGTTTATTGCCTAAATACGTATCATATACGAATTTAAGTCCAACAGAAGTGTGAAACATGCAATAAACACAATAAATAATATTTATTAATCGTATTAATATATAAGTAAGATAGAGAACTCACCAAAATGTGTAATGTTATACACGTGTTTTTTCTGGAGTCCGCATGGAGACCAACTCATTTGCAGTTCTAGTCACCAACACGGTAAGCTAGAACAGCAGCTTTATATTCAGCCCGGGATTAACTCTTAATTCCTAAAATGGTCGGAGTGTGTTTTTCATCCTTTTTTTAAAAAGGATAAGGAAATGGAGAATTTGAAACAATTCACAATTGCTCCAATTTGAAGCATAGGAAAAAATGGAACAATATCATTTTTCCCTCCTCTTCCTATTTTTGTTTTCTCTTCTTCTTCTTCTTTTCTCTCTATTTCCTCTCTTTTCTCTCTCGAGCATCAAATGCCCCAAATCACACACTTGCTCTCTTTCTTTCTTTTTATATATATATATATATATAATATATATAACATAAATAATAATATATTATATAATATAAAAAGAGAGATATTTGATTATTTAACAATTAAATAATTAAAATAAAAAATGACCATTTAGCCCCTTATGAATATTTATCAAGTCTACCCTTGGTGGGTCTCACCAAATCCCATACTTGGGTAAACTCAATTGAAGGTCCACAATATGCTACGTGTCATAATATAATTAGTAAATAATAATTATTAACTAATTATTGTATTTAGCACCTAAATACACACACACACACATTCTCGTGGTAGTGCTGAATATTCTTGGATTAAACAATTTAATCGAGCACGCTGCCCCAGTGCACAACGAGTACACTCTATATCCGGACTCCCTAGGTCCTACGCCAGATTCGTCAAATAGAACTATTCTATGAGTCTGTGAGCAATGCCCAATGCACACGTCATGGATATACAAATTAGTGTGTTGAACCATACAAGCTGAGGTTACAACGCATACGTATAGTCCTTCCGTCATGATATCCTGGATGTGCAAGGATATAGATTATCACTGTCAAATCCCCAGTGCTCATCTATGTCTTATCTCCAGACTTGTATCTCACTGAACAATATGCACAAACTCCTTTGCCATATTGTTCCACCATAGAGGAACTCTTTCCCGTGATGATTGCTTGTGGCCACAAGACTTTCTGAGATATAGTCTCGAAGCATCTGGATATCTAACTCCATATGGGAGCTAACGGATCCCATATCTATACGTACCGGACTCCATAAGCATCGGACCATACCCAGCAATACCCAGTGAAAGGTCTGTGATATGCATGGAACCAAAGTATGATAGATCACTTACAAGCCCACTGCGGCACTCTGGTCAAAGGACCACGTATACTACTCAACTCTAGAAGACCCTCAATTGACGGCTTACATTGAATGTCTATCAGAGGCCCTCGTGAGTCTATCCCATATCCAGTCCCAACTAGATACCCATATGTCAATACGAGCTCTAAACTCACGGTTGGTTAGGAACGACTATCTATACCTTATAGGTACGATATATGCTGATCTATATATAAAGGTATCCACCGACAGATCCACATCGGCAGAAATAGATCAAGGATAATTATTCGAGAACATACTTGCACAACTTGTATTTTCTGGCACCCAATTGCAATTCTTGTAACTATACAGTTACTAGTATATTCTCAGGTCTATGTCCCATTATAGACAAGGCTCCAACTCTTGGATCTGCTGAGTATTATAACCAGCTAACACTTAACTGTGCTAACATTTAGCATTTATATCTCTCAGCTTGGCTAACTATGAGCTCTTATCTAAACTCCTTTAAATCTGATCCGAACTCCTTCAAATCTATAATGTCTATAACGTTACATGCATAGTACCATATATATGGGTATTAGCGATTTAATGGGAATGTACACTTGTATAAATACATAAGTATATGTACATTCAGGGATGCCACGTAAGCACCGACCCTAACAATCTCCCACTTGCTCTAGTTTCATTTCTGATGGAATTTTATACACATCGTCTCTACGTGTTTCATAAACACTTTAAGAGTCATGGCCTTAAAAAGTGGGTCCGCTAAATTATTTATAGAATAGTTCTACAAATAATCACATCTCCTTAATCCAAGATCCCTCTAGTCATGTGAGACTCTTCTCAACATGATTAAAGCGTTGGTGTCTTCTTAGCACCTTGGCTTGTTCAATGACTTAGTTTTATCGCAAACTTATGGGATAGAATCCATCTGTCTTGGAACTCTTCCAAGTCTAGCGAAAAACCTATGGGTGCCAAGAATCTATAATGTCTATAACGTTACATGCATAGTACCATATATATGGGTATTAGCGATTTAATGGAAATGTACACTTGTATAAATACATAAGTATATATACATTCAGGGATGCCACGTAAGCACTGACCCTAACAATCTCCCACTTGCTCTAGTTTCATTTTGATGGCATTTGATACACATCGTCTCTACGTGTTTCATAAACACTTTAAGAGTCATGGCCTTAAAAAGTGGGTCCACTAAATTATTTATAGAATAGTTCTACAAATAATCACATCTCCTTAATCCAAGATTCCTCTAGTCATGTGAGACTCTTCTCAACATGGTTAGAGCGTTGGTGTCTTCTTGGCACCTTGGCTTGTTCAATGACTTAGTTTTATCGCAAACTTATGGGATAGAATCCATCTGTCTTGGAACTCTTCCAAGTCCAGCGAAAAACCTACGGATCCTCACTGCTGCTTCTGCTGCTTACTTATAAATTAGCAGTGACTCCCAATTTGGTACAATTTTAACTCACTTAGTACTAATGAGAATGAGCACATTCCTATATGTAGACTATCTATCATCTAGGTCAAACTAGAAGTCTGACTCCGTGCATCTTCTCATTTGTAAGTTGCTTTCTCCATATTTGAGAAACTTATCCTTTGTACCTCTACGGTAACTCAGGATATGTTTGACTACCATCAAATGGTGGTCACCTGAATCAGACTGGAACCCACTCGTAACTCTTACAGTCAAGCTGACCTCAGGTCTCAAACACATCATAGCATACATCAAGCTCTGAAGAAATGATGTATCTGATACATCAGACACTCTAACTTTCTCATCTTTCATCTGAAGAGACACTCTTCTCAAAATATGAACACCAGGTCTATTAGAAACGTTAACTATCTCATAATTAACAAACCGTACCTTTCAGACACTATTGATGTGAAATAATTTGGGAAAGTCCTATCAGCTTCCTAACTCTATCTCTATAAAGTTTTATACCTAGTATAAAGGTAGCCTCTCCTAAATCCTTCATGAAAACATTCTTACAAGTTACTTTGACTGACTATAGCATACTGACATCATTCCCAATTATTAGTATGTTCATCAACAAAGAGCATCAAAAAGACTATTATACTCCCACTGACCTTTCATGCACACTGGACCAGAAGTCTGGCTGGACGTAAAATCTTCAGGCTGTTCCATGAATATCTCTTACTCGAGATATCCATTCTGAAATGCCATCATTTACATTCATCTGCCAAACTTCAAGGTCATAAAATGCTGCAAGAGTCAATAAAATACTAATCGACTTTAGCAATCAATATTGGTTAAAAGGTTTCCTCTTAGTTGATCCCGAATCACTGAGGATTGCCTTTTTAAAACCAACAAAAGATCCTAGAAGGTCTCTACCTTCCATCTGGCTCCCACTACCTCTTTGTAAACTCTTTACAACTAATGAGAACAATTCTCACAGGTAGTTTAACCAAGTCTCAAACTTGATTTTGATGCATAGAGTCAATTTTATTTTTAAAGCTTCTTGCTGCTTCTAGAATTGATGTCCAACATCAACTCCTTATAGGTCAATGATGATTTTCTTTTACCAAGAAAACTCAAAGTTCACCTTCAAACATCATCATACCTAAAAGGTAACCTAGACATCTTTTTCGACCACTTGGAGAGTGTGCTAAAAGGCCATTGCTTAATTGAGCTTGAGTTCTCATCCTTGGTTCATTGATTTCTAGATTGACTTCACCAAGCTCAATATTTCTATGATTTTCATGATCTATGAGAAACTCTTCCTCAAGGATAATGGTTTACTGAGAAATGAACACACTTTGCTTCTCTGAATCATAGAACTAGTATCCTATATAATTCACATGATACACAATGAACTTATTCTTATGCCTCTTGGGTGTTGTTTATCCTATCGAGTAACTCTTACAAATAGCTTCTGCTGGAACTCTATTTAATAAGCAGCTATGTTTGGAGCATATACTCACAGTTATAGATCAGTAACATTCATTATCAATCGAACAATATCTAATAAAGTCCGATTCCTCTTTTTCAAAACATCATTATGTTATGGATTACCCGGAGGACTATAATGAGTGAGAATCTCATTCTTCCTTAAACAAACGAAAAACTTACTATTAATGTACTCACTACCTCGATCTAATCAAAGGGATGTGACGTACATTCTAGTATTTATGGTCATCTCCGTGAAAACATTATTTATAAACTGGTTAAGTCTTCATGGTCAGATCAAGAATCTAACTATCCTTAACCAAACGGATAAGCATCTCATGCCTATATGGCCTATATTTAAATACAACAGCTCCATATCATTTAAGGATTCTGATCTACAGACATTTCTAATTTTGTATATAATGTCGATTAATTAACTGACATTCAGCTAATAAAATATTATATTTATTATGCAATTCAACTATTGAATTGCATACAAGAAGTAAGCCAAGTTGTCTAACAATTTGGACCTGCAAGAAATCACCATTTCCTACTCTTAACTTTACTTCTACAAGCTGTTGCATTGTAGTTTGTCTGACTCCCTACAACATATTGCAAATATGAGAGGGACATGCAGTATCTCATACCCAGCTTGAACTAGCATCTTATACCCTAGAAATGTCTATGTGTGACAAACACAAACCTATGGGAGTCTTTTTGATATTCATAAGGCTCCTAGGGTAGAGGGATTTCCAATACCCAACCTTACAGTATTAGAAACACTTTCCATCTACACGCTCACTTGTTGATCTTTGGATAAATATTGGCTCTGAGGATTGACATTAGGTATCTGCCTCCTCTTCTTTTCATCATATATCTGGTCTCACCAGATATACTTAGAGTAAAAGATGAAGACCTAAATAGAGAAGATCACACTCCCTCTGTTCAATCCTCTGAGAGGTGTTATTAGAATTACCTTATGGAAAATTCTAATAAATAATAAATCCAAAATACTTCTGTGATTCATCCACCGATCAGAGTAATTCCTAGTACCCTAGAGTTAAACTGCATCAATTATGCTCACCAACTGGTTTGTAATGGCCATTATTCTTAACAGACCAAACTTAATGGGAGATGTAAGAGGAATGGTTATTAAATCGCTAATGGAAAGTTTTAAATCATGAGTATACTAATTATACATTTTTGATTTAAAATGCCCTTCCACTGCTTTACATAATCCTGGTAATCTCTCAAACAGAAAAAAAGATAGTTTAAACTTTTTAAACTATATAGCGGGAAGTATATCCCATTGAAATTTACTCAGGCCTCACGCTGTAGCAATATTGGTCTTTGTAAACCCAACAGGTAGACAATACTTATCAATTGAATCTCATGCAACTCTTCCCTTTGATCCTAAATACATTTTATCCTTACGCTGTAGCAATATTGGATAATTGTCTTCCAAATTAACTTGTCAATAATCAAATCTATGCTACCGATACTACCCTCATGTTGTAGCAATATTGGGCAATACTTTCGCATGTATTTACCTCATCTCATGTTTAACCGGTATAGTCTAAGCCCAACCGACCAAGTCCCTCATGCTATAACAATATTGGAACAAGGCCGACGTGACTCGTTTAACACCATATTGACAAAACGGATCAGAATAAAATATTATCTCATAATATAATATTCTTTAATCTAATTAAGAGAGATTTTGTTTCAATGGTCTCCATACTCATAGGAAGGGTGATTCACAATTAATTAATTTTTCTATGCAAGCACAACTAACCCCCACTAGTAGGGCTTCCACTGTGGTTACCAGCATAGAATAATTAATTCTAGTTTATAATGCAGACTGATAACTCTTTATCACTACATCTCATAAAGTCTGATTTATAATGTAGATTGATAACTTTTATTATTACATCTCATAAATCTACACATGTAAAATTATTTTTGAAACACTGTTTAAAATACAGTTCCAAAAATACTGTAACAGTGACCAGTAACTTTTACTATAGCAGTAAATAGTTAACATTTCACTGTTTATGTGCTACTGTTTAAATGAATAGTACACCGCTACTACACCCAGTTGTCATCACAGCAACACTGGGTGGTCAAACCCCCAGTGCCGTGGCGCTAACATACGCCGCTGCAGTGCTCACGACTCACCACTGCAGCGCTAGGAGTTCAAACCTCTAGCGCTGCGGCACTCATGTCTCAGCGCTGTGGCGCTGACGCTTTACAACTTAGGCACAAATTTCAGAAACTCACTCCTTAACGCAGGCTCGCCAGCGCCCAAATGCTGGGAAAAATAACTCTCAGCACTGAAGGCCTATTGTTAGGATCGGTGCTTGCGTGTCATCCCTAAATGTACATATACTTGTGTATTTATACAAGTGTACATTTCTATTAAATCGCTAATACCCATATATATCGTATTATGTATGTATCATTACAGACATTGCAGATCTGAATGAGTTCGGATCAGATCTAAAGGAGTTTAGATAAGGGCTTATGATTAGCCTTACTAAGAGATATAATTGCTAAATGTTAGCACAGTTAAGTGTTAGCTGGTTATAATACTCAGTTAATCCAAAAGTTGGAGTCTTGTCTATAATGGGACATAGACTTGGGAATATACTAGTAACTGAATAGTTGCAAGAGTTGCAATTGGGTGCCAGAAAATGCTAGTTGCGTAAGTATGTTTTCGAATAATTATCCCTGATCTATTTCTGTCGATACGGGTCTGTCGGTGGATACCTTTATATATAGATCAGCATATGTCGTACCTATAGGGTATAGATGGTCGTTCCTAGTCGACCGTGAGCTTGGAGCTCGTATTGACATATGGATATTCAGTTAGGACTGGATATGGGATAGACTCACGAGGGCCTCTGATAGACACCCAATGTAAGCCGTCAATGGAGGGTCCTCTTGAATTGAGTAGTATACATGGTCCTTTGATCTGAGCGCCATGGTGGGCTTGTAAGTGATCTACCATACTTTGGTTCCATGCATGTCACAGACCTTTCATGGTGTGACCGCTGGGTGTCGCTAGGTATGGTCCGATGCTTATAGAGTCTAGTGTGTACAGATATGGGATCCGTCAGCTTCCATATGGAGTTAGATATCTAGATGCTTCAAGACTGTATCTCAGAAAGTCTTGTCGCCACAAGCAATCATCCCAAGAAAGAGTTTAGTCAGGATAGAACAATATGGCAAAAGTGTTTGCGTATATTGTTCATTGAGATACAAGTCTAGAGATAAGACATGGATGAGCACTGGGGATTTGACAGTGATAATATATATCCCCGCATATCCAGGATATCATGACGAAAGGACTATATGTATGCGTTGTAACCTCAGTTTGTATAGTTTAACGTGCTAATTTATATATCCGTGACGTGTGCGTAGGGCATTGCTCACGGACTCATGGAATAGTTCTATTTGACGAATCAGGTGTAGGACCTATGGTGTCCCACGATATGAAATGTATTCGTTATGCATTGGGGCATCATGCCAGATTAAATTGTTTAATCCAGCAATATTAAGCACTACTACGAAAATGCGTGCGTGTCTGTATTTAAGTGTTAAATACAATAATTAATTAATTATTATTATTTACTAATTATATTATGACACGTAGCATATTGTGGACCCTCAGTTGAGTTTACCCAAATGTGGGATTTGGTAGAACCCACTAGGGGGTGAACTTAGTAACTAATCATGAGGGGCAAAATGGTCATTTTACACTATGATTATTTAATTGTTAAATAATCATTCTCTCTCTCCTTTTTATATTATATTATATAATATATATTATATTATGTTATATTTTATATTATTATTATATTATATATATATATATGAAGAAAGAAAAAGAGAAAGTGAGGTGTGCAATGTGTGGGGCAAAGGTTGCCCAAGAAAGAAAGAAAAGAAATGGAGAAGGAGAAGAAGAAGAAGAAGAAGAAACAAAAAAGGAAAATGAGGGAAAATGAAATTGTTTCATTTTTCCTATGCTTTCAATTGGAGCAATTGTGAATTGCTTCAAACTCTCCATCTCTTATCCTTTTAAAGAAAAGGATTAAATCACACATCAGCCATTTTGGGGATTAACAGTTAATCCTAGGCTATATATAGGGTTGTTGTTCTAGCTCACTAAGCCCGTCGAGTTGGTGACTAGAACTGCACACCAGTTGGTCTCCATGCGGACTCTAAAAAAATACGTGTATAACATTACACGTTGAGGTGAGTTCTCTATCCTATAAATATATTAATGTGATAATATATTGTATTTATTGCATGTTTCACGCTTCCGCTAGACTTAAATATATATTTGATATGTATTTAGGTAATAGACACAATAGCACATGCATACACCCACACGTGCCTTAGATCTAGTAACAGTCTATACGAGCTTCCATTAAGCTCATAGTTTGCAAACACTAACTATCTGGATCATCCAGATATAGATATACACAGATCTATATTAAATAAGGTTTTTACCTACAAACATGCATCAGTGAAAATAGATCAGGAATATAACATTTGAAAACATACTTGCACAAAGATATTTCTTAGCACTATTTACAACTTTTTATAACTATATTATTGCTAGTATACCCTCGGGTTTTTGTATCATTTCAGACAAGACTTTAACTCTTTAGATTTCGCTGACTTTTATAACCTATTAACTCTTAGGAGTGCTAACTCTTAACAATTATAGCTCTCAGCATTTCTAACTCTTATCCTTGGTCTAAACTTTTTTAGACCAGATCTGAGCTCTTTCAGGCCATACAATGTCTTAAATGTTGCAAGCATCTTACTCTATATATTTAATATTAATGATTTTATTTGAAATATTTATTGTATAAATATTAAATAATTAATAGTAGAATGACACATAAGCACCATTTCTAATACTAATTTCTCTCGGCCAAATGCTAAATTAACTATTGACTTTGTAACTTTTACTTGTTTGATTGATAATTTACAATTGAACAAAGGACACTTTATATAGCCATCTTTACTACCAAAATAAGCCAATAGAAACACTTTTAGTGGCTAAATTCTTTCATCATGAGGTGTAATGCTTCAAATTCAATTATATGACAGCCACCTCATACTTGCATGAAAGCATGACAATTCATTATAATTATGAAATGGCCAAAATTAAAGCATGACAATGCTTTGTGCTTTTGCATTTAAATGGCCACTAAACAAATATTTCACAATTTTAATGGGTGATAATGATTTGCCACATGTCATTCCATTTCAAGGCATTTTCATGCCTTGCATGACATATGGCAGCTAATTAGAGGATGAAGTGGAAAGTCTTTGCTTTCCACTTGTCAACATCTTGGGTTTAACACTTAAACCCTGTCAACTTTCTAAAAGATCCTAAAATAATTTCTGCTTTTTGAGACTCCTTAGGTTCTCTCTCATTTATTTTTTTGAGAAACCCAAAAATAATTTCTGTTTTCTAAGACTCCCTAAAATAACTCTTCCCAGATCGAACCATTCGATCCAGTGCGCTACCCCAGTACTTAACAATGCACTTCATATTATGAGACTCCTTATGTCATTACTAATATATCCTCAAGACTTTATCCTATTTCAGACAAGACTCTAACTCTTTAGATTTCGCTGACTCGTATAACCTACTAACTCTTAACAGTGTTAATTCTTAGCAATTATAACTCTCAACGTTGCTAACTTTTAGCCCTAGTCTAAACTCCTTTAAATCATATAGTGTCTGAAATATTACAAGCAACTTACCATATATTACATAATTAGTGATTTAGTAAAATATTTATTGCATAAATATAAAATATTTACACAAAATAGGATGGCACTTAATCACAAATTTCAACATCTTTAATATAGAATTCCATTGCTATGGAATATTGGTCAAGTACCATAAAAATGGAGGAATTCTAAGAATTGGCATTTAAATGCTTTTACGATAAACAAGGTCATGAAAGGGTATGTAAGGTGGATGCCTAAACCACTTAGAACATATAGGCATTTGGTTTGGATGGCTTTTAATTGGTACTTTAACATTAACTTAGCAGCTTTGTGATGGAGAGTGTGGGATTGAATTAACTATAGATACTCAAGTAGGTATATGGGAATTAGATGGTTGATGGGTGAGTTGCTTATATAGAAAGAGGAGATTGTTTAAGAAGTTAAGTGAGAGGGTTTCTAATGTTTAGATGGTCGAGAGAAGAATTCAACTAGAATGTTGTTTGTTCCTTTGAGGAATTTAACATCAAAAGAGAGTGTGGAGAACCATTCTTACCATCTCAAAAGTTGGCTTAAAGAATTTTGGGAAAGTAGACATATTTGCTTTAATAAGAAAACAGTGTTACATAAGTTGGATTTGAAGCTTCTCAATACCTTTTTTAAATCCAGGGATTTCTTTGAAGGTGGAAAAGTAGTGAAGCTCTGAGTATTTAAAACTGTAACTTTTATATCTACAAATATATATAACACCAACTCGTTCTTCTAGCAAAGTATTACCCTAAAAGAGGTTACTTGCATCTGTTTGTAGAAATCTTTTGCCCCTAGATGGTATATTAAGCGGTGAAAGTAGATGAGCTTTTCCTTAAGTGCTTTAACTGTATTTTTTTTGTGTTGTTAAATATAGTAGAGCTCTTTGATGAACACATAAAAATGCATATTTATTAAGAGACTCAGTCACCATTTAATATTACTAATTTTAGTATTTTTGTATTTTTAGCTTAAAATAAAGTGTTCTCCTTAAATTATGATTAATAAATGTTATTTGCACAGGTTTAGGTAAAATAGACGTAACTCTCAATGTAGAAATTAAAATGAAGAAATTATTAAACCTTGAGTAACATGTCTCAATCTTACTCAAATTTTAAGAATAGTTGAGAAGCCAAATTCAACATTTTATGGGCCAGAATTGGGATATAACAGAATTGGATTGCAACTTCTGCTCAGCTTGATCTAACTCAAGTATTTAGGTCATATCTCATAAACTACGTACCCAATTGATATAATTATTAAAGCTATGAAATAATGACTTAATTATCAATAACTCTTATGTTTATGGCAAAGTCCAAATCTGCCGTTATCATGGACCAAATTGTATTGCAAGTGGGTAAAAGGGTTGTTGGGCGAAATCTGATGTATCTTTGGAATTGTGCTCATATCTCATTGGATACGCATCCAATTTGCATGAACCTGGTGCTTATAAAAAGAAGCGACAAAATTCTACAACTGTTATGTCAGTCAAAAAGGTTACATCGATCATTTACATTATCAAAAAGGTGCTGGAAGTGGGTGAACGAGTTTTTGGCCTAAATTATTGAAGATTGATGTCACACTTAACATATTTTCATTCGTTACCTATATAAGGACACTCTTAGGACTTTTTCAACATTAGATAATTCTCTCTTATTTTCTTCTCATTAACATGCATTGTAATCTAAGCTACAGTTCTTGGCAAGGCTAAGAGATGAACTTTTATGTGTAATAAATCTACTTCTATGTTTTGTTTTGTTGTCAAGAGCTATAAATGTTTGTAAGTTTGGTTTTGCTTAAACTTTTATCTATTTTATTTTCTATAATCCAGAGGTTATAATTCTCATGTCTCATATATTTTCAGTCATGCTTTTCTTATTTGATTCTTGTTGAATTATAATTGTTATTAGTTACATTGTTTTATATGTTAATCTTTTATTGCAATATTGTCAATTGATATATTGTCGATCTTGGATAACATGTAAAGACAATAAATGTTTGATATTTAAGTTGATCTTTTACTGTAATATTGTCAAAATGATATATCATCGATCTTAGATAACTTGTATAAATGAACATGATTTGTGTTAATGTTTGCAAAGAGTTTAGTCACATCAAATACACGTGTTATCAAATGTGCTGTATTTTACATATCTTTTGATTGATGGTTTGAGATGTGAAACTTTCAATTATAGTATAAATATTGAATCAAAGTGTAGAGTAGATTTATAAAGCATGATTATGATTCTCAAAGCCTTGCTTAAATCATCATAAGACACTTTTCTCAATTCATAGACAATTCTATCTCATCCACTTAAACCAATTAATTAATTTTTTCCTTTGCTACTGCTTTAATATTTCACTTCACTAACCTATTTTTCCAAAAACTTCATTGTGGGATCAACACCTCAATCTATATTGCGATAGTCACATTACATTTTGAACGTAAACAAAATTTGGCGTTGTTGCCGGAAAAAAACACTAAGCGAAAGTCGATTGCGTTTATCAATACTAAAGCGGTAACTTTGTACATTTTCTTTTCTTTATAAAATCTTAGTTTTATTTCCTTTGTTATAATTCATTTTATTGTTCATGGTTGGTTCTACCACCTAATTTATTTTATTTTCTTTAGTTAATTTGTTATAGTTTATATTATTTTAATGGCTAGTTTTACCGTCTAACTTAGTTCATTTTCTTTTTTTTATTTATTACTTTTTATTTTATTTATTTATTGCACTTTTTTTATTTATTGTACTTTATTTTTATTTACTTTTTTCTCTTTATTTTCTTTAGTTAATATGTTGTATTTTTATTTTATTTTAATGACTGGTTCTACCACCTAACTTTGTATTTATTTACTTATTGTACTTTTTTTATTTGTTGTACTTTATTTTATTTTAATTTTTTTCCTTTTATTTATTAATTGTACTTTACAATTTATTTTCCTTTATTTATTGCAATTTTTTTTCTTTTATCGACTTATTGTACTTTTTTAAATTTTGTTTATTGTACTTTTATTTCTTCTTCTTATCGTACTTTACAGTTTATTATCTTTTGTTCATTTATTGTATTTATATTTTATGATTGGTCTTACCACCTAACTCATTTCTATTTCTTGAGCATTTTTTTCATAAAAAAAAAGAGTAAAAAAAAAAAATTGTTAGTATGTATGTATTGACTTAGAGACAATTGAGGAATATTGGTGAGAAAAGTGAAACTAGAACCATCATAACAATTTGTAAGGGAAGAGAATTTACCATCTAGTTCATCTTGTAATTCCAACACAATGAGCCAACACGAAGATAACCTTGTTAGAACTCTAAAAGATTACTTGCATCCTACTTACACAGCCACACCACATTATATTTCCACCTAACACACCGCATTCTAATTTTAAACCTGAAATGATACAACTTCTGCCCACTTTTCATGGTCTAGATAGTGAAAATCCTTATGTACATGTTAGAGGTAATTGCCACCTTCCATAACCAACTTGCAACCATAGACACTGTTAGGCTTAAATTTTTTTCTTTTTCGTTGAAAAACAAAGCAAAAAGTTGGCGATATACTTTGAGGCCAAGGTCTATAGGAACTTGGGCAGAAATGACCTAAGCATTTTTTAATAAATACTTTCCACAACACAAAACTAATGGCCTGAAAAGATAAATTTCTATCTTTTCCCAAAAAGACAGTAAAATCTTATATTAAGTATGGAAAATTTTTAAAGAGTTGCTAAATCTATGCCTTCACTATAAGTATGAAAATTGGCGCTTGGTTAGCTATTTTTATGAGGGACACAAAATTAGAGAGCGTCAATTTGTTGAGATGATGTGTAATGGAGAGTTCCTTCACAAAGATCCAGAGAAAGCCATAGAATTTCTTAATGACTTGGCCAAAAAAACCAATACATAGACTGGACCTAGCAAGACTGAAAGCACAAATAGGTCACGACTCAGTGGATTTTTCCATCTTAGGGAAGAGAATAACCTCAAAGCCCAATTAGAGGTCTTAACTAGGGCGTTAGAGGCCTTGAAAGTCAAAGATAGAAGGGTTAACCACACATTTGCTAAGGTTGAGTCACACGATGTTTGTTTTGTCTGTAGATGAGTGGAACACTTAGCTCAGGATTGCCCCACTTATAGTGAGATGAGAGGGATATATGAGGAACAATGTAATGCCCTAGGGATGTACAAGAAGCCTTATTCACCATACTCCGAAACCTATAATCCTAGCTGGAAAAACTACCCAAACCTTAGTTGGAAATCTAACCAATAAGCCAACAACTATTGAAAATAAGAACAACAAGCACCCAAGTCTTATGGTACACCTCAATATAATGCACGACCAATTAGGAGTCCTTTAGATGATACATTACAAGCATTTATGGGGGCATAAAGTAAGACTAATCAAAAATTTGAAACAGTTCTTGCACAGGTGATAGACAAAAACAAAGAAATCAAGAGTCAAATCACAAAGCTGACCAGTGCCCTAACTGTACAAGAGCGAGGTAAGTTTTCATCTCAACCTCAATCCAATCCAAAATGACAATTCATGGCACAAACTTCTACTTCTGATGTATAAAATCTCAAAGAAGTCAATGCCATTACTACTCGAAATGGTAAGTTTGTGAGCGAGCCTACTTCTCTAACTAACACATCAATAAATAGTAAAGAAACCCCTATTGAAAAAGAGACCACAATGAAAAAAGAGCCTGAAAATAAGTTTTTAGTCCCAGTGCCTTTTCCTCAAGCTCTTCGATTGGTTGGAAAAAATTCAAAAAATTCAAGGTGAGATTTTAGAACATTTAAAACAAGTTAAGATTAATCTTTCCTTATTGCATTTGATTAAGTAGGTTCCAATATGGTGATTGCACTATCAAAAAATAATACTATGTAAAGAAAACTACATTTTTGAAAAAATAAGTAAGTGCAGTGATTGAAAAAAAAAAACCACCCAAGTATAAAGACCCAGGATGTCCCACAATCTCCTGCTAAATTGGGACACATGAGTTTGGTCAAGCTTTCTTGGACCTAGGAGCAAGTGTAAATTTAATGTCTTATTCTATTTATTTGTGATTGGGACTTGGTAAGATTAAACCTATATCTGTAGTCCTACAATTAGCTAACCAATCAATCAAGAAATCATGGGGAACAATAGAAGATATTTTGTTGCAAATTGATAAATTTTACTACCAAGTTAATATTTTTATTTTAGATACTCATTCTGTTGTTAACATGGAGTCAAAAATCCCTCTTATTTTGGGGATACCTTTTCTTGCTACTGTTAACGCTCTTATTAATTGCCGAAATGGTCTAATGAAATTATCTTTTGGGAATATGACTCTTGAGGTGAACATTGTCAATATTGGCAAACAACTACGAGAAGAAGACGAATGTTATCATTCATATATGATAGACACACTTATAGCGGAGGAAGCTTATAAAAATCATGGCTTTAATTCTTTGAAAAACCTTCTCAATTTTGATTTTGAAGAATTGTATTATCCTGATATAACAACTGATGTGTTTAGTATTTTTGACTCACAGGATAAAGGTACTCAATTTTGGCAGCCACGCTTTGAAGAGTTGCCACAAGAGAGGGAGAGACCAAAACCATTAAACCTCAAGACACCATAAGTTGAGCTTTCTCCACTGCCCAAAGGTTTGAAACATGCATTCTTGAGACTAGGTGATACTTTTCCTATCATCATTTCTTCTTAACTTAGTGTTGAATAAGAGAAAAAATTGATAAAATTGTCAAAAGAACATAAATCTGCACTAGGTTGGACCATAGCTGATATTAAAGGTATTTCTCCATTGATATGCTCCCATAGAATTCATTCAAAGAAAGGTGCCCAACCTCGTAAGGACCCACAAAGAAGACTTAACCTAATAATGAAAGAAGTATTGAAGAAAGAGGTCTTGAAACTATTAGATGTTGGTATAATCTACCCAATTTCTAATAGTCAATGGTTAAGTCTAACTCCAGTAGTTCCTAAGAAATCTGGGGTTACTGTTGTGGAAAATGAGAATATGATACCTGTTCCAACTAGGGTAGTAACCAATTTCTGATAGTCAATGGGAAAGTCAACTCCAGTAGTTCTTAAGAAATCTGGGGTTACTGTTGTGAAAAATGAGAATAGGATACCTGTTCCAACTAGGGTAGTAAGTGGTTGGCGAATGTTCATTGATTATAGAAAATTAAACACAACCACTAGGAAAGACTATTTTTCATTACTTTTTATTGACCAAATTTAAGAACGTGTAGCTGGTCATCCCTTTTATTGCTTTCTTGATGGGTATTCAAGATATTACCAAATTGAGATAGCTATAGAAGATCAAGAAAAAACTACTTTTACATACCCTTTTAGTACTTATGCTTTTTGTAGAATGCCATTTGGATTATATAATGCACTAGCTACTTTTTAGCGTTGTATGTTGAGTATTTTCTCTAATATGGTTGAAAAATGCATGGAAGTGTTTATAGATGATTTGACTGTTTTGGTAATTCTTTTGATTTATGCCTACTTAACTTGAAAGCTGTTTTGAGTAGGTGTGAAGAAAAAGGACTTGTGCTAAATTGGGAGAAATGTTATTTCATGGTATCTTCAGGAATCATTTTGGGTCATATTGTATCTGAAAGAGGGATAGAGGTTGATAAGGCTAAAATTGAATTAATCTATAAATTACCTACACCCAAAATGGTAAAAGATGCCCATCTTTTCTTGGACATGCTGGCTTTTACAGAAGGTTTATACAAATTTGTTTTGCTATATCTAAACCATTGTGTAACCTTTTGCTAAAAGATGCAGAATTTACATGGACATAAGAGTGCGATGAGGCATTCCAAACATTCATTGCCAAACTTACCACCGCTCATATCATGCAATCACCATATTAGAACCTTTAATTTAAAATTTATATGTGATGCAAGTAATTATGCTGTAGGAGCACTTCTTGGGCAACGAAGGGAAGGAAAACCCTTTGTTGTTTATTATGCTAGTAGGACTTTGAATGATGCTCAGATGAATTACACTACTACTAAAAAAGAACTACTAGCTGTTCTTTTTTCCTTAGACAAATTCCGTTCTTATTTGATTGGTTCACCTATTGTTATTTTTACTGACCACCGTTTAATTAGGTGGATTCTTCTTTTGCAAGAATTTGATTTAACCATCAAAGACAAGAAGGGCGTTGAAAATATTGTTGTTAATCATCTATCCTGCCTTGAGTTCACTGACTCCACTGATTTGCCACCCATTCGAGATGATTTTCCTTATGAACATTCTTTTACTATAAGCCAAATACCCTGGTATGCATATATCGTAAATTATTTGGTTTGTGGTGAACTTTCATCTAACTAGAGTGCATAAGATAAGCGTAAGTTCTTGGTTGAGGTACGTAATTTTTATTGGGACGATCCATATCTTTTCAAATACTGTCCTGACCAAATTATGACACGTTGCATTCCTGAAAGTGAAGTTTCTAGTGTCTTAAATTTTTACCATAATGCTGCTTGTGGTAGTCATTTTTCTATAAAGAAGAAAGCTGTGAAATTTTTATAGTGTGGTCTTTACTGGCACACTTTATTTAAAGACACTAATAATTTTTTTCATTCTTGTGAAAGATGTCAAAAGTTAGATGCTTTATCTCAAAGACATATGATGCCTCTTAACCATATTCTTGTTATTGAGATATTTGATTGTTGGGGTATCAATTTTATGGGTTATTTTCCCTCATCTTTTGGCTACCTTTACATCATTCTAACTGTTGACTATGTATTAAAATGGGTGGAGGCTGTAGCTTTTCGTACTAATGAAAATACAATTGTGGTAAAATTCTTAAAAACAAATGTGTTATCTATGTATGGTACGCTAATAAGGGCAAATTTGTCATATATTTTCTCATGTTTTTATTATTGATATTTTATAATTTTATGAGAATAGATGGCTACTTATGTGCATTCTTATGAGTCCAGGGCCCCCGCGCCACAATTATTGTCGCCCCAGCGCTAGAATAGTGATCGAAAAAGAAAAAGACCTGTTGAAGTCGCATCTGGCGCCCCAGCGCCAAACAGTCACCGCACCAGCGATATGTCAGAGCCCCAGCACTAATATTACACCGCTCTAGCGGTGAAGGCTTTTTCATGCAGTGCCCCAGCGACAGAAGCATATCTTCCCAGCGGTAGCACGAGTCCTAATCCGACGAGAATTGAGATTTTCAAGCTCAAATCAATCCCTATAAAAAGCCACTCGTTCTCAGCCTTCAAAATTAATCCAAGACGACCCAAGAGCACCAAGAATACAGAGCACGATTCTTGGAGAGCAATAAGAGCTTAATTGAAGCAACTTTAAAGAGAGATACAAGACGTTCTTCAGCATCAAGAGTTCCTATGCAGCGCAATTAAGAACAATTCGACGTCTTCATCGGTTTGCTAATAATTGTATCATGATTTATAATTATTTTTACTACTGTTCTCTTGTAACCATGAGCTAAACTTATTTTCTAGGGTTAATACTTGAACTCAATATGTGTGCTTAATTGCCATATCTTTCGAATATTTAATAAACTTAGTTCTTTGATATTCAAATTACTTGTGTTTAATACTTCAATATATCTGGCCAATATATGGTGAATGAGTTGGTAATATTATTGATAAACTCGGAAGAGGAATCATTATATTTAGACTTAGGTAATTTGATGCATGATTGTAGAGTAACATTCAATATTGCATATGCAAGTTTCAACTTAGGATAGGAATATACCTAATTGGCATGTATGATCAATAAGACCTAATCTTAATGAACCTTAGTTTATTACAAGTACCATAGAAATATAGGTATTTTGTAAATTAAGGTATACTTGCATGACCTTGGAAGAGGCTTGTGAATACATTAGTGTCTTGATCAATAACAAAGACTAAGTGAGTTAAATATTATAAGATTAATCATTAAAAAGTATATTGAGGGATAATATTAATCCTAGGTTCTCTCTACGTTGCTATCTCCCTATTCTCTTTACATTGTGTTTTTATTTTTATATTTCTTACATTCATTCTTAGATTTTTATTTTTCTGAATAATTATTAGGAAGATATAATTTTAATAATTGGTTTAAAAAGAAGAAACTATCCCTGTGGGTTCGACATCCGACTTATTTAGTCTCTTTATTACTTGCATACGATAGTGTATACTTGCACTTAATTTTATGATATAGAAATATTGCATCATACGCCACGTGTCATCATTAGTGACCAAAGAACACATTTTTATCATCGGTCTTTTAAAGCTTTGATGTGTAAGTATGGTGTTCTTCATAAAGTCTCCACTATATACCATCCACAGACAAATGGACAAGCTAAGCTAGCAAATAGAGAGGTTAAATAGATTTTAGAAAAGACGGTTAACCCAAATTGCAAAGATTGGTCTTTATGCCTTTCTGATGTATTATGGCCATATCGCATTGCATACAAAACCATCTTAGGAATGTCTTCATACCGACTTATTTATGGGAAAGCTTTCCATTTACCTGTTAAGTTACAGTATAAAGCTTATTGGGCTGTTAATGCCTTTTACCTTGATTTGAGTGCTGTAGGTCTCCAGCGAAAGTTACAATTGTCAGAAATAAAAGAGCTACGAAATGACGCGTATGATAAATTCAGAATTTACAAAGCTAAAATAAAAGTAGCTCATGACAAATAGATCTCAAGGAAACATTTTGAGCAAATCATTGGGTTTATCTTTTTTATTCTTGATTGCATTTACACCCTGAAAAGTTGAAATCTCGATGGACTGGTCCATTTATGGTAAGCATATTTTTCTAATAGTACTGTCAAAATTGAAGACCCCACTGATGGGCGAAATTTTAAAGTGAATGGACAGCGGCTGAAAAGTTATGTGGAAAAGGTAGACCACTCTATGTACCTAGACAAGATCCCTCTTGTGGATCCTATCTATCATGCTTAATCTAGTTCAATCTATCTGTACCATATTTTATATTTTGTTTATATTTTATCTTTTGACCTTTTATTTTTGCTTTTATTTTTTTTCACTTTTTATTTCACTTTTTTTTCTTTTATTTTTCTTTTTTTCTTCAGTGTGATTTTATTTTTCAGTCAAGTGGCAGATACGATACTCCGTGACTATTAAATTCGGTTTCTCAGTTCTCTAAAAATTGTTCCTCAAACTGTGTATTCATCTTTTTTCTTTCTTTTAAAATGGATCGCATTCTTGCCAACCTTAAAAAACGTTTTCCTTCACTGCCTCAAAATGCTCTACTTAAGATTTACAAAACACGGTGTGAAAGACTAAGGCTATTGATGTTGAGTAATATCCCTGTGGATATTCGTTGGTTAATTGAAGCCAATGTTCGATTATCTAGTGAGTCTACAAATGATTTTATTTATTGGAAGAAGCTCTTATACCAAAAGTCGATGAGCAAAGAGGTTACAAGTCTGTCATAAATGTGCTCAATGGAATTGTAATTGGAGTTGTCGTTCTTTAGGATTTGCATCTAGAAATTGAGAAGATAAAATTCAGTTCATTAAGGATGGACTAAGTAAGGAGTCTTTGGATGATATCCTATTGACTTTTAAAATGCATCCCTGTGGGCTTGTGCAACGTGAACTTCTCGATTTGTGGAACAAATTCAAAAATGAACATCAATGGTATAGTCTCAGGAATCTGACTCTAAAAGACCCTGTTTGCCAATTTATAAGAAAATTGGATGGGAAGCCTATCCCCGATCCATAAAAGACGTTTAAGCCATTAATAGACATAAAACCAGAGGAAGATGGAAGTCACAATCACAACTACCTATAAATACATGTGTTTTAATTTCAAACTTTATTTTTTGAATAGTGGGGCTACTCATGTAGATGTCTTAAATTCATATCTTTTGGTTAAATAATGCATGTGGGTCATTATGTTTAAATTTTTGTGTTTTATTTTTAACTTTCTTCTGACAAACTATTGGGTTACCACAATAGCATTTGGTACTCTATAAATACAACACCTCATTTTCTTTATTTTCATATATTGAGATCAAGGTGAGTGTAGATATGGAGGAAATCTCACTCCAACAATTGTAAAATATGTGTGTATTTTGTGGATCTAGTCTTGGAGAAAAATAAAGTGTTTGTAAAAGCATCAAATAATCTTGGAAAAGCATTAGCTGCAAGAAATATTCATTTGATTTATGGAGAGCCTTAGGTTAATGGGTTGTGTATCAACAGCTGCACATTTAGGAGGAAGTCAACTTTTAGGTATTATTCCTACAGCTTTAACCGTGGGAAACCTGACTAGAAAATAAATAGGGAAAGAATTACGAGTTTTATCCATGCATGAACATATAGTTAGAATGCTTTACAATGCAAACACTTTTATTGCTTTACCAAGTGGATTTGGTACTTTGGAAGAAATTTTTCAAATTGCCTCTTGAGCCCAGCTAAATATTCACTGAAAACCTATAAGTTTGTTGAAGGTTAATAACTATTTTGATTGCTTTCTTTGTTTTCTTGATCAAGCTATGGAACGGAATTTTATTTCATAATTGACGTGACAGATCTTCGTTTCTGCTACCGATGTGGATGAATTGATTGACAAATTACAGGCAATTACCTACGAACCTGACCTAGCAATAACTCAGATCGATTGGTCAATGGGCTTTAACAAGCGAAAATTGGATCTGACACTTCGTTTTTAAATTTTTCTTTGTTTTATTTATTTATTTATCAATGTCATCATTTTAGTTTATATTTGCTTAAGTGTCTCTCAGGTTTGTTTCTTTCAAATAATTAGCGTTTCAGGTTATGTCTCCTATACTTTATCTCTTTCTATTTAAACATGAGGACAATGTTTCATCTAGTTTTGGGGAAGGATAGTAGACATAAGTTGAATTTTGCTTTCAAAAAAAAAATTTATGGTCCGATATTTGATTAAAATGGCAGAATAAAGAGTTCATTCTTGAACTCTTGAGACGCATTCTAGGTCAAATTAGAATGGCAGAGTAAGAATTTTTATTTCTAACTTTTGAAATACATTTTAACTAATTTTTTGTTGTTTTGTTTTATATTTTATATATTGTTGTTTATTGATTGTAGTCTTGGTAATTCTTGTATAAAGGAATTTGCTTCTCTGCCTAGGTATAATTTCAAAATTGTTTAGGTTGAGTCACTGTTTCTATTTAGGTTACTAAAGAATGACTTCCAAAATATTTTTGAGCACAATGCTAAGCCTTGTGGTAAGACGGATGATTCAATTTATATAGCCAAGAGAATTCTCATGCTTAAGTATATATTTTTCTAATCTCACATATTGTTTGTGAGTAAGTGGAAATGTTGAGAAAACAGCTTATGAAACTTCATTGATCCTTTGAATTGGTTAAATTTTCTTTAAATTGATATTATTTGAATTAAGGGATAAGTTGGTTGCATTTGTGTATAATATACTTTGGTGAGAAACGTTTTTTTTTGTAATGCTTCAATTGTATTCTTAAAAAAAAAAGAAAAACAATATATATATATATATTAAAAAAAAGAATTAATTCAGTTTAATAAAGTCTTCATTCAATTTTAGAAGACAAATATTTTGTAAAAATCTCTTTTCTCACCAAGCTATATTTGTATTATTCTCACAAGACAATTGAAGTCCTAAAGCTGGTACATGTCAAGAATGATTAATTTCTAAACGATTGATTTTTCTATCTTTGGATCAATGTTCGTTTGTATATCTGTCCTTAAAATTGACTTTTTCTTGAGTGCTTAACTATTTTCTAACTCTATGAGAGAAATCATAACCTTTTAAATAGTCATACACCTGTGAGGCTATGGTGTTGAGGCTTTTACTTGGAAAAATTCTCAAGACTATATCTGTTGTGGTTTGTGGTAAGATGGTTACGGCTTAGTTCACACGCACAATTTTTGAAAGTTATACTTGAAAAAACCATAATAGCAACATTAATCTTGAACTGACTTTTTATTTGAAATACTTAGGTAGTTTTGCATATTCTATTTACGTTTGAATTGCTAGAGACTAACAATAAGCTGGTTGGGAGCTGTGATAAACACTTGAAAATGCATATCTATTAAGAGATTTAATCACTATTTAATGTCACTAATTTTAGCATTTTTGTATTTTTAGCTTGAAATAAAGTGTTCTCCTTAAATTGTGATTAATGAATGTTATTTGCACAGGTTTAGGTAAAATACACAAAACTCTTAATGTAAAAATCAAAATGAAGATATTCTTGAACTTGGAATAACATGACACAATCTTACACAAACTTGAAGAACAATTGAAAAGCCAGATCCAACATGTTATGGGCCAAAACATCGAGATACAATAGAATCAAGCTACAACTTTCACTCAGCTTGAATCAACTCATGTATTTAGACCGTATCTCACAAAATACGTACCCAATTGGTATAATTATTTAATATTTGAAATAATAACTTAATTATCAAAAACTCTTATGTTGATGGTAAAGTCTAAATCAGCCGTTATCATGGACCAAATTGTATTGCAAGTGGGTAAAAGGGTTGTTGGTCGAAATATGATGTATCTTTGGAATTGTGCTCATATCTCATCGCATACTCATCCAATTTTCATGAACCTAGCACCTATGGAAAGAAGAGACAAAATTCTACAACTGTTATGTCGGTCAAAAAGGTTACATCAGTTATTTACATTATTAAAAAGGTGCTGGAAGTGGGTGAACGAGTTTTTGGCCTAAATTATTAAAGATTGATGTCACACTTAACATATTTCCATTTGTTGCCTATATAAGGACACTCTTAGGACGTTTTCAACATTAGATAATTCTCTCTTATTTTCTTCTCATTAACATGCATTATAATCTAGGCTACAGTTCTTGGCAAGGCTAAGAGATGAACTTTTAAGTCTAATAAATCTACTTCTATACTTTGATTCGTTGTCAAGAGCTACAAATGTTTGTAAGTTTGAGTTTGCTTAAACTCTTATCTATTTTATTTTATATAATCCAGAGGTTATAATTCTCATATCTCATATATTTTCAGTCATACTTTTCTTATGTGATTCTTGTTGAATTATAATTGCTATTGGTTACATTATTTTATATGTTAATCTTTTACTACAATATTGTCAATTGATATATTGTCGATCTTGGATAACATGTAAAGACCATAAATGTTTCATATTCAAGTTGATCTTTTACTGCAATATTGTCAAAATGATATATTGTCGATCTTAGATAACTTGTATAAGTGAACATAATTTGTGTTAGTGTTTGCAAAGAGTTTAGTCACATCAAATACATGTATTATCAAATGTGTTGTATTTTACATATCTTCTGATTGATTGTTTAGGATGTGAAACTTTCAATTGTGTTATAAACATTGAATCAAAGTGTAAAGTAAATTTATAAAGCATAATTGTGATTTTCGAAGCCTTGCTTAAATCATTGTTTACGCTCAAAATATAACGCGGCTATCGTAGTATAGATTGAGGTGTCGATCCCACGAGGAAGCTCTTGGCAAAATAGGTTGGTGAAGTAAAATATTAAAGAGGTAGCAAAGGATAAAATTAATTGATGAGATAGAATTGTCTATGAATTAAGGAAAATATCTTATGATGATTTAAGCAAGGCTTTGAGAATCACAATTATGCTTTATAAATCTACTCTATACTTTGATTCGATGTTTATAACTCAATTGACAGTTTTACATCTAAACAATCAATCGGAAGATATGTAACATATAGCACATTTGATAGCATATGCATTTAATATGACTAAACTCTTTTGCAAATATTAACACAAATCATGTTTATTTATACAAGTTATCTAAGATCGACAATATATCATTTTGACAATATTGCAGTAAAAGATTAACTTGAATATCAAATATTTATTGGCCTTACATGTTATCCAAGATCGACAATATATCAAATTGACAATACTGCAGTAAAAGATTAACATATAAAACAATGTAACCAGTAACAATTATAAATCAACATGAATCACATAAGAAAAGCATGATTGAATATATATGAGACATGAGAATTATAACCTTTGGATTATAAAAAATAAAATAGATAAGAGTTTAATTAAAACTAAACTTACAACATTTGTAGTTCTTGACACCGAATCAAAGCATGGAAGTAGATTTATTACACATAAAAGTTCATCTCTTAGCCTTGCCAAGAACTCTAGCCTAAATTACAATACATGTTAATGAGAAGAAAATAAGAGAGAATTATCTAATATTAAAAACGTCCTAAGAGTCTCCTTATATAGGCAATGAATGGACATATGTCATGGATGACATCAATCTTCAATAATTTTAAGCCAATAACTCATTTATCCACTTGCAGCATATTTTTGATAATGTAAATGACTGATTTAGCTTCTGCAACCGACATGAAAGTTGTATAATTTTGACTCTTCTTTCCATAGGCACCAATTTCATGCAAATTGGATGAGTATCCAATGAAATATGAGCAAAATTCCAAGGATACATCAGAATTCGGCCAACAACCATTTTACCCACTTACAATGCGATTTAGTCTATGATAACGGCTGATTTGGACTTTACCATCAACATATGAGTTGTTGATAGTTAAGTTATCATTTCACAGCTTTAAGAATTATACCAATTGAGTATGTATTTTGTGAGATACGATCCAAATACGTGAGTTGGGTCAAGCTGGGCAGGAGTTGTAGCCCGATTCTGTTGTATCTTAATTTTTGGCCCATAACATGTTGGATTTGGCTTTTATACTATTCTTCAAATTTGTGTAAGATTGAGTCATGTTACACCAGGTTCAAGAATTTCTTCATTTCAATTTCTACATTGAGAGTTATGTCCATTTTACCTAAACCTGTCCAAATAACATTCATTAATCACAATTTAAGGAGAATACTTTATTTCAAGCTAAAATAGAAGAAAATGCTAAAATTAATGACATTAAATGGTGACTGAATCTCTTAATAAATATGCATTTTTATGTGTTCATCAATCATCATAAGACATTTTCCTCAATTCATAGACAATTCTATCTCATCCATTTAAACCAATTAATTAATTTTTTCCTTTGCTACTGCTTTAATATTTCACTTCACCAACCTATTTTGCCAAAAGCTTCCTCGTGGGATTGACACCTCAATCTATACTGTGATAACCGCATTACATTTTGAGCATAAACAATTCTTCTTTAGCATCTGATAAAGAGGCTTAGTGTATAGTATAAGTATTTTGATGAATTCTACCATGTAGTTTATGATTCCAAGAAATTGTTCAAGGTTCTTTCTTGATAGATTTTTATTTGGAAACTTTAATAATTCATTCACTATATAAGGTTAGAAGGTATAATAGCTATTTTAGATGTGCATGCTCAAGAAAAGTAAGGCCAATTTTTATCTTTTTCAAAGAGAACACGATTACATATTAGGTAAGAAAGAGACCAAATTAAGTAAGAATTTTCTATAGGAGTTTACATCAGCAGAAAATATAAGAATATCATCGATGCAGATAAGGGGTTGTTTAAGAAGAGGCTAAAAACTTCTAATCATGGCTTTTTAAAATAATGAATAAGCTATCTTGAGTCCAAATGGCACAACAGTCCATTGGTAGTGGTGAATAGGAATATGAAATGTTGTTTTATGCTTGTTTTCTAGGAGATTCCCTATTGCTAGAATCACTTTCAGGTCAAACTTTGAGAAGACCTTTGCATTAGCTAAATTAGTAAAAAAATGTGCTTTTTTTTTATAAAGAGAATTTATCATCTTGTAGAAACAGAATTAGGGATAGGTGATTAATTACCAACCTTAATTTCCTTTGAACCTGTTCACTCCTCTTATTTACATAAAATTCTTAGCAAGCCCATCAAGGCTTTGTTTGCTCAATAAGTTCTTTATTGAAGAGATAGGTAATTTCTTTGTTGCCAAAGTATAATATTATGGATTCATGCTTGAATAACTGACTTTTTTTGGGTTGATGTCTTCATTTTTCTTAAACGGCATGGTAATGAAAAACTACGAATTTTTCATAGAGGATTTTTGCATTTTTTTTTTATAAATTCAAAGTCAGATTGTGCTGCTGATTATTAGCGAATTTGATCTACAACCTAAAAAATAGATTCTACCAAGACGACGCTCAAAATTTAAGTTCATGGTAGGAAGTAGTTCTTACATTTGAAGGCCTAATAGTTTTGGAATAAACTTTTGTTCTAGCATCTTTTGAATAATGTTAAAACCCAAAATGATGTCTTTATTAAGTAAGGTTGATCTAAGAAGTTTGTGAGTGATTAATAACCTAAGGAAGAATACAACATAAACTAGCTTACTAATGAGTGAGATAGTAAACAGTTCATTATTAGCTACTTTAAAGACTTAGTTATGTGGCTTCCACATATGGCTGAGAAAGATGTTTGGGATGATAATAGAAGTTGTAGCATCAATATCAAAGAGTTCTGAAATTATAATAAGACAATCATATTTAAAGATCAAACCTTTAAGTATAATCATCGAAATTATTTGGATAGACAAGTTGATGGCTTGGATCTTCTATTCTAATGATCCGAGAGTGAGTCAATATCTTCATAATCAATTTGGAGAAGATTGGCCTGGTATGAGTCTTTTTTGGAAGATATTCTAGTCTAAAGACAATTCTTACATCTAGGGTTGATTGTTCAAAGAATACTAATTCTAGCTCATCGTGATCACTAAGTTGTATCAAGATTGTTACAATGATCTGCTTTAGGATCTTGGCTCTATCGTTGTAGGGGCATGATCTTGCCAAATGGCCTTTTTGTTTACAAATAAAGCAACAATTGGCTCTCCCATAAAATGATGTTCTTCTTTTTGAAAAATCTCTTTGTTCTTAGGTAGGTTTTGGATAGAAATGTTTTTTTATAAGAAAATTCTTCAATGATGGTTTTTCTTGTTGGAGGAACAGTGGCATGACGTTCTGTTTCAAGGGCACTTAAGTAGTAGGTCTAGTCTTTTGCATGCTCGACTAATTTGTTTTTTTTTTTTAAATTCTTTAAAGAACTTGTGCTTGGCACAATGTTTGTCAAGGGCTTTTATAATTGTTTGGTAGATAAGACTAAAAGAGGCTTGTTATAGAGTAAGATTTCTCGCTTCTAAAATTCTCAAGGCTTCTTATCTTAGGGGTTTTAGAATATAATTTAGATATACTTGGTTTAAGTTTGGATAATCTATTTTGAGTTAATTAATACTACAAAAAGGCTCTTTATATTAAGTCTCTAAATATTTTCTTTTCAAGGAACAATATTTGAGTTTAAAAAACTCTGCTCTTACTTGGTCTACAAGGTGGCTGACATCCAACAAATTGAGAAAAGATAACATTAAGGAAGGCATTAATATTTGTTGAATTCTATAGTTGTAGCTGCATGTAGTTATCTAGTCATTGAATCTAAGGTTTGAGGATTCCTTGGAATATGGCAATAACCCTCAAAATCACGTCTCTATCTATCATGCCTAGTTTTTGTTGCTCCAAGACACCAAGCTTAGAATTCATAACATTGGTTCTACCATTTTGATGGTGGCTATATCATCGAAGGAGAACCAATGCCTTTTATTAGAGTTATTTTGTATTATGTAAAAACGTCAGAAGAAATTATCTGAAGGTTCATCAATGGAGGTGTCTCCTTCATCTATGATGAATGATGGAGAAGCTATAGATGACTAAGGATCGTTCATAAAAATCAATATCTCCATTGTAGAAGTAAGACTTGATCTTGGGCTTTCATTCAAGTAAATGCTCTCCTATTTAAAACTTGGGCTTTCTTCATAGTCTGAAAAGGATTTGGACCTTTGTGGTGCCACCACATATTAATAACTAAAGCCAAAACATCTTATAGTTTTAAGAACATGGGTGTCTAGTGGCTTAGGTATTGTCAGCTTAACTGCTATGGCCAAAATGAAGAAAGACGTGTCTTTGCTTATGGATCCCTTTGAGGAGGAATGTTTTCTATGTTTTACTTATTTTTCAATGGGTTTTGGTTTAGAGAGCAAAGTAGAGTAATCCCCAAAATTAAATGAAGTTGTGTGTAATGGATTTAATGGTTACGAGACTTTGGGCAGCAAACTTACAGGTGGATGCCAGGAGTCATACATAAAGTATACTAGGTTGCTCAGCTAGTTCCTCAAGTGTTTCATCTCTTGTTCTTATTTAGAAAAAGAAGATTATATTATAGCAAGCTAATTATTTCTTGATGAAGATTTTCAATTCTTTCTTTCAAAGAAATAATTATTTGTTGGGTTGTTGAGAACCTTGTGTCTAGCTTTGCTTCCCATCTATGTTGAGAGGCCTTAATTTTTCATAAGACATATTTGGTACTATAACATTTTGTGATTGCCAATTTAAGACAGCCTCTGTAGGAGTGATTCGCTTATAAGATCTATTTGCCTTTCTATTATTTGCGATTTTGACTTTCCAAGTTTGTTTTATGTTTTCTTCTTTGTTTTCTTATGGTACAAGAGGTGGAAAGTTTATTTAGGATGATGGGTTAAACATGGCTATTTGTGGAATAGACAGAGATAAAGTGAATGAGTGTGAAGGTTCTAAAGGGTTTTTCTTTTCTTATCCACTTTCAAGCCATTTTTATAGTAAGGTTGGACAGTGGAGAATTGAGATTTTATTGGAGTAGGATGAAATGGATTATGTAGAAATTTACAAATTGGAGGTAGTGATGGTAATGGTATATAGTTAGGATTGTCTGAATTTAGGACATAATAGTTAAAATTTTCAGATGGTTCTCTTATCAAACCAACTTTTGGATCACCTACTTCATATCATTTCTTAAGAAGCCTTTGTGAAGACTTCTTTTTTCTTTTTCTTCTAAAAGTGTCCTCATCTTCATCTTAAATGGAGTTATTTTCACAATCTTGATATGAGTAGTTAAATTCCAAAAATAATATTATATTTTTTGGTATTTAAAATGATAATCTAGCTTTTTGCTTGCTTTATAAAATTTGAAATAGTGACATGGTTGAAACATGAACTAGGTTGAGAAGCATACAGGTTTTATGGATTCTTAGTCTTCTTTAGAAAAGGAAATTTCTACCTTTCCAATTGATCTTTTTATGAAAATAATGGTTTGTGAACTATATGGATTTGGCTTTTAAGATTATTTATGAACAGTCTCATAAGTTGTAGCGTATTTATTTATATTGATTTTCACGAGTTCCTTATAAGGTGAGTTGTCTAGGAACATAAATGGATGTGGACACATGCTTCGAGTCAACTGGGAGAATTAGGGCATCCTCAGATGTATGAGAAGTGCTAAATCTAGTGCGCAATTTTAGACTCTCTAGACTATTTAGTAGTGAAAAGTGGCTGCAAACATTTGTGATTCAAGGAAAATGCCTACGATTTGAATTTGAACCTTCAAAGCTAAAAAGAGTGGCGGATTATTGATTTTTATATAGGAATTTGGAACAATGTCACAAGGACTATGTGGCATTAAGTGTAGTCTAATTATGCTAATGCATGCATGTTGGTATTAGTGAATCTAGTATCCAACAAAGCCAATATTGCTACTATTAGGAGACCTTTACGACTGTGAAAAGTAAGAATTATTCTAACGGCCCCAAAGTAGAGATGGGTGAATCCTTTATTTTTCCCAGATCTAAGAGAAGTTTAGAGGGAATTTAAGAGCAACAAACCGTTTGGCCTCAATTGCTGAAAGAAAATGTTTGGTCAAATTTGGTGGCTTGAATGTATTCCTTAACCTTTACTTTTGGTAAGGAAACCAGATTTTTGATAGACATGGTAAAAGAGGATTTTGATTTTAAATAAGCTTGGTAAGAATTTATTATGGGAAGTTCAATAACATAAACTTTTTTATCTTTTTAGATATAGGTTATCTTTTAAAAGTAATTTATTTTTAATACATTGGAGGTTTTAAAAGATGGAAAAGTAGATAAAGAGGATGAGGATAGTTGTAATTTTTATAAAGGAATTTGAATGTTTGAAGAATCCATAAGGCTATAGTTTACCCCTCGACAATTAACAAAACTAATGACTTTATAATAGCTATTCTTATGTAAAGGAAAAAAAAAATTATTCTGTCCATTGAACCACAAACATGGATATTATATATATTTTAGGTGTTCTTTTTTTTTAGTGAGTTTTAAATTATTAAAAAATATTATAAATCTCTAAATGAATAATAAGTAATAACTAATGATAAACAATTAAAAATAAAAGTTAGAAGAAAAACTAATCTTTAACTATCCATAATCATTAAAGAAAACAAAAAACTAGATGTTTAAAAATAGTAATTCGGCAGCCTAATACATCTACCGCATTCTTTTAACTTTATGTATGAGCGTGTCTTCTCACTTCTCATTCGAGGCAGATCGACATATAGTGCCCATGAAATACAAATGAATCCATAAAGTCCTATGGATATTTAATGTTCTAATTGATTAATATTATTTTGTTATTAAAAAAAATTATACAATAGTTCAAAGCTTATCAAATTTTGCTTGTAGACAATTTTTTTTGGTAATATAATCTTTCAACATGATAAGTGGATCATGTCGTGTCAGCATGACCTATGAAAATTTGATCCAAGTGAGTTGTTGTACTTGGGCTAGGGCATGGCACAAAAAAAATAAGTCATGCCAACTCAAGCACAACAATAAAATATTCAATCTATTATGACTTGTAGTCGTACCGGCACACGAGCTTAATGGGCCATCTTGGCACATGAGTCCAATGGGTCGTGCCCATGAGTTGGGCACGAATTTTTAAATTTTTTAAAAAGAATTATATTTTTTTATTAATTTTTAATTATGATATAATCCATTAAAATTTAATTGTGTGATATTCAACTTGAATTAATTTATATTCATGTGGTAAATTAAATAATTCAATTGAGTAAATTGAAATTATAATTTAATTGTGAAATAATCAATTAAAATTTAATTGTGCAAGACCCAATTTCAATTAATTTATATTCAATGCATAATTTAAATAATTTAATTGAGTAAATTCAAATTATAATTCAATTGTGCAAGATTCAATTTGAATTAGTTAATATTCATGTTATAGACCAAATAATTCAATTGAATAAATTGAAATCATAATTCAATTGTGAAATAACACATTGAAATTTAATTGTGCAAGATTCAATTCTAATTGTGCAAGATCCAATTTCAATTTGTTTATATTCATGTGATAAATTAAATAATTTAATTGAATGAATTTAAATAATAATTCAATTGTGAAATAATCAATTAAAATTTAGTTGACCAAGATTCAATTTCAATTGTGCAAGATCCAATTTCAATTAATTTATATTCATGTGAAAATTAAATAATTCAATTGAGTAAATTGAAATTATAATTCAATTGTGCAAGATTCAATTTGAATTAATTGATATTCATGCGATAGATTAATTCAATTGAATAAATTGTGAAATAATCAATTAAAATATAATTGTACAAGATTTAATTTCAATTAATTTATATTCATGGGATAAATTAAATAATTCAATTGAGTAGATTAAAATTATATAATTCAGTTGTACAATGATTTAATTTGAATTAATTGATATTCATATAATAGATCAAATAATTCAATTGAGTAAATTGGACAATATTAATTTTGTTAATAAAAAATACATGTAGAACCATAATTGTTTTTCTTTTTCCTTGTTAATTTTGTTATATTTTGGCTATTTTCTTCTTTGATAATACGTTAATTTGGAATAATACTTATAAATTTTTATCACCAAATTATAATTGCTATTTTAGTTATGATTATAACTAAATTTCAATCTAGTAGTCTCATTCATAAATTTTTTATAATATAATTAGAAAAATGCGACGCCTACCATTTTAATCGTACACTTTAAAATTTATTTAAGATTCTATTCTCACCTTTTTTTTTTTTAAGAAAAAGATTCTATTAAAAAAAAATTCTATTCCCACTTTATAAATATATATATATATATATATCCCAAAAAATGAACATTCTTTATTAACTAAAATCAAGCGTGAAGCTTTAATTAAAAAACAAAACATCTAACATTCAATTTTAATTAAACATCAATCATTCTCACATTAAAAAGATGCCAACATTACAGTTGACAATATTAAATGTATACTTCTTTTAGCAACTTTTACTTTTATTTGAAAAGAATTTTATTCCGATAATATAGAAGAAATTACAAACCACCAGTTGGATTATTGTCCAATGATATTTTAAATTTACGACTGATTAACAAAATTAGAGGCAGAATCAAAATTATTATATTTTAAATTTACGACTGATTAACAAAATTGGAGGTAGGATCAAAATTTAAAGTAAAAGAGATAGAGGGTTAAATATTAACGTAAAAAATTATATTGAATTAAAATATAATAATATTAAAGTTTTACTATCAACTTAAAATCTTAGGAAAAGAGGAGGCCAATTACAAAAATACATAATTTAAAAAATAAAAATTAAAAAAATATTTAGGGCGCGGGGGAGTTTAGGGCTGACACAGTTCGATATTTTTGTTGAAATTAAATTGAATTGATTCGATTTAATTTTTAAAAAAATAAAATTAAAAAATCGGCTCTAAGTACAAAAATTGATACGAATCAATTTTTTTAAGTTCAGTCCGGTTAATTTTTTTCTATTTTGGGCTAAACGCAGCCATCGTGGTTGCGATCAACAGAGCAAATCATCTGTTGACTCTAGCAATCTCATTTCCTTTGGCCAATCCCAGCTTCCCCAAAAACGACTTGCAATTCATGTGCAGAAATGAAGCCATCGCTATCTTCGTCGAACACCTTGAACGCCTCAGACAAATTCGAGGCCGAGAAGGTTGAGGGCCTAGTGAAGCTCCTTGACGGTGATCATCTCATCGCCTATCAAGCACAAAACAGATATTTCTCAGGATTTATTAATGCATTTCTCACATTTGTACAGAGACGGACGACACGATAGGAAAAGCAGACGGCGGAAGGAAGAGATGAACGGCGGCAGGCGAGCGGACGGTAGCAAGGAGAGCGGACGGCTCAGCAGCGAACGACAAAACAGCGGGCGGCACACACAGCAGCGGACGACAGCACTGCAAAACAGCAAAAGCCGGAAAAACACTTTCTCGTCTGCGGCTCTATTTGTTCGAATTTGTGAGAGAGATTGTTTTGATTCTTCTGAAACTGACAGACTACATTTACTGACTTAGGTTTCTTTTTATTTATTTTTTATTGAGTGCTAATTATATATGGCTAAGTTTTTTTTTTTTTTTTACAACTATCAATTATATAGCCACGAATTTAAATGCAAATTTACAAAAATACTTGGTTCTCCGGTTATGTTTTATTAAAATGAAAACTAAATTAAATTAATTAATTTTTTAAAAATAAAAATCGATCGGTTTTTTAAATATTAAAAACCAACCGAATCGATTTATCTAGTTCGATTTGATTTAACTTTTTAATTTTTAGTTAATTTTGTCCATCTTTAAAGAGGTTTATGACCTTAAGGCTCTGAAAAGGTTTGCCACCGGATAAAAATACAAATTAGTTTCACAAACTCTACGAATTTTGACTTATCATTTTATAATACTTGAATTAAAATTCTAGTATTATATTAAAAATAATTTGGATCAAATCAAAAAATTAAGGGTGATGATATTCAACTATTAATTTAACAATACAAATAATTCTGCTATTAATACTATTAAAACCATCCCGTATTATAGAATAATTTATGTCTCAACGTGCACTTCCCATATATTTACACATTACACTCTGTAGTCATTTTAGTTAAGGAGATGGAGGGCCGATCAAAACAACAATCAGCTTTCAAAGGAATTTAAATGCATGGACTTAATGCAACATCAATGATTTCTACGAATAGTAATAGGGTGGAGGTGGGGAGGTATTTTTCGGACCCCGAACTATTTAATGGGGGTGAAAATGAGGAATTCCTATGCAAAGAATGCCTTTCCCAACCTCATTTTTTTAATTTTATTTATTAATATTAAATATTAATTTATATTGATAGTAAATTTTTTTCTTCTATATTATAATTTAAAAAATTATCAAACTAACAAAATAGAATAATATAACAATATTTTTTAATAATGTAAATAGTAATTAGTAAACAAAATTTTAGATAAATAATAATAAAATAGAAAAATAAGAATTTAAATAATGTTCAATGCTTAGCATTATTGATTTTTCAATTAATTGCTTTATATTCTCATTAAAATAAATGTCCGCTCAAGTTGGAAACAAAAGTCTTTTTATCATTTACAATAAAGAAAAAAAGATTTTATGGGTTTTTTATTATATAGGATTTGTTTTTCTTAATAAAAATATATTATTAAAGCATGTTTAGTTAAATATAAATTATAAAATAAAGAATTGATAAATTATTTAATATATCAATACATACTTAAAAAATTACATTTAATATATTCATAGAAAACGAGAGATGAGCAAGGAGACTTAATCTTATCCCCACCTTATTAATAATTTAGGAAATAATATTTTTCTGTATCTCACCCTATTTTTACAAATTACTCTATCTGCACCCATTCAAAACGGGCTCCATAAGTTTCTATCCTTGCAGGATATTTTACCATCCCTGATGATTTCTATAAGAGCAGTTCTCGACGTGTTAACGAAAAGTTGAAACAATTAGATGATAATAGGCTCATAGATATCCCACATAGCCATGGCGACCCATTGTCTTTTCCCTGCTTTTGGACCACTTTTGGCCGAAGATGCCATTATTGATGTTGTTCAATCAGCTAAGTTTAACTATTATGTCCCGCCATCGACATTCTTTCAGTCAAAAGATACATTTTAGACTTTCACATATAGCTCTATATTTATCATAAGGGGAATGTTCAAAGATTGGTTTTTCCTATAAAAGAAGAGTTGTTTTATTTGCTTTCCTACACTGATTTCCACATGGTAGGGAATGTGTTGATAGGTTTTTCATTTTAGACCTTGTTGGCGCAAATATGCATAGATTATTATCTTATCACTATATGTTTTCCTGTTTTCTTCTTGAGTAAAGTGTCTTTTTGCTAATCATTGCTAGGAGAAGTGCAAGTTTTCTAGATACAATAAGAGGAAATAAGAAAGGCCAGCACCCACTTTATCTTCTTTGATTTAGTATTTTTATCTATGCTTGTCATGTATATTAGTTCAATCATCATGATAATTTTGAAAGAGAAAAGAATAAAATCGTAATATATTAGGTTTTATTATTTTTTATGTGGGCTTATATATTAATTATAATTATAAATTAAGTGTTATCTTAAATAAGAACCAATTTAAGTGATCTATTTGAACTATCTCTTATTAGGCTTTAGAGATATTTAATTCAATATGGACTTGCCATGTGTAGGGACCTAACACTGGTTAAATTATTATTGATGAGAGTATAGTTTAACCTATTGTATTAAGACCTCTTTTGGGTTGTAATCCCGAGTTAAATTATTAGACGCAGAGCTCCTCTTTTGTTTTTCATCACAAAGAGAGATCTTTACACTGAGCGCTATATAGATTTGACTATGAAAGGATGTTATACTATTGGTTCTTATTTAAGGCTTTTAATTATTCAGTTCAAATTGCTATGGATTCCTCGAGTATGTTGTTTTTGTTAGGGTCGATGCTTACATGCTATCCCTGAATGTACATATACTTGTGTATTTATACAAGTGTACATTCCCATTAAATCGTTAATACCCATTTATATGGTATTATGCATATAACGTTACAGACATTGTAGATCTAAAGGAGTTTGGATCAGATTTAAAGGATTTTAGCATGGGCTCATAGTTAGCCATGTTGAGACACATAATTGCTAAATGTTAGCTCAACTAAGTGTTAGCTGGTTATAATACTCAGCAGATCCAAGAGTTGGAGCCTTGTCTGTAATGGGACATAGACTTGGGAATATACTAGTAATTGTATAGTTGCAAGAGTTGCAATCGGGTGCCAGAAAATGCATGTTGCGCAAGTATGTTCTCGAATAATTGTCCCTGATCTATTTCTGCCAATGTGGGTTTATTAGTGGATACCTTTATATATAGATCAGCATGTGTCGTACCTATAAGGTATAGATGACCATTCTTAGCCGACCGTGAGCTTAGAACTGGTATTGATATATAGGTATCCAATTAAGACTAGGTATGAGACAGACTCACGAGAGCCTCTGATAAACATCCAAAGTAATCTGTCAACGGAGGGTCCTCTCAAGTTGAGTAGTATACGTGGTCATTTGACCTGAGTGCCATAGTAGGTTTGTAAGTGATCCACTATACTTTGGTTCTAAATATGTCATAGACCTTTCATGGTGTGACCGCTGGGTATGGTTCGATACTTATAGAGTCCGGTGTGTACAGATATGGGATCCGTCAGCTCCCATATAGAGTTAGGTATCCGGATGCTTCGAGACTGTATCTCAGAAAGTTTTGTGGCCATAAGCAACTATCCCGAGAAAGAGTTTCGCCAGGGTGGAATAATATGGCAAAAGAGTTTGTATATATTGTTCAGTGAGATACAAGTTTGGAGATAAGACATAGATGAGCACAAGGGGATTTCACGATCATAATCTATATCCCTGCACATCCAGGATATCATGATAGAAGGACTATACGTATGCGTTGTAACCTCAGCTTGTATGATTCAATGCGCTGATTTGTATATCCGTGACGTGTGTGTGGGGCATTGCTCATGGATTTATGAAATAGTTTCATTTATCGAATCAGGCGTAGGACCTAGGGAGTCCCACGATATGGAGTGTACTCATTGTGCACTAGGGCAGCGTGCTGGATTAAATTATTTAATCCAACAATATTTAACAATATCACAGAAATACGTGCGTATCTGTATTTAAGTGTTAAATACAACAATTAGTTAATAATTATTATTTACTAATTGTATTATGACATGCAGTGTATTATGGACTCTCAGTTGAGTTTACCCAAGTGTGGGATTTGGTGGGACCTAGTAAGGGGTAAACTTGGTAACTATTTATGAGGGGCAAAATAGTCATTTCTCACTTTGATTATTTAATAGTTAAATAATCAAAAAATCTTTCTTTTTATATTATATTATATATTATTATTTTATTATATATATATAAAAAAAAAGAAATAGAGAAGATGAAAGTTGTAGAATTTTGTCTCTTCTTTCCATAGGCACCAGGTTCATGCAAATTAGATGAGTATCTAATGAAATATGAGCAAAATTCCAAAGATACATCAGATTTCGGCTAACAACTCTTTTACGCACTTGTAATACAATTTGGTCTATGATATCGGCTGATTTAGACTTTACCATCAACATAAGAGTTGTTGATAATTAAGTTAGTATTTCATAACTTCAAGAATTATACCGATTCGGTACATATTTTGTGAGGTACGATCCAAATACGTGAGTTGGATGAATCTGAGCGGAAGTTGTAGCCCAATTCTATTGTATCTCGATTTTTTGGCCCATAACATGTTGGAGTTAGCTTTTCAACTGTTCTTCAAGTTTGTGTAAGATTGAGTCATGTTACTCCAGATTCAAGAATTTCTTCATTTCAATTTCTACATTGAGAGTTATGTCTATTTTACCTAAACCTGTGCAAATAATATTCATTAATCACAATTTAAGGAGAACACTTTATTTCAAGTTAAAAATACAAAAAAGCTAAAATTAGTGACATTAAATAGTGATTGAATCTCTTAATAGATATTCATCTTTATGTGTTCATAACAGCCTCCAACCAACTTATTGCTAGTCTCTAGCAATTCAAACATAAATAGAATATGCAAAACTACCTAAGCATTTCAAACAAAAAGTTAGTTCAAGATCACTGTTGCTATTATGGTTTTTTCAATTATTACTTCCAAAAATTGTTTGTGTATGAACTAAGCCATAACCATCTTACCACAAACCACAACAGATATAGCCTTGAGAATTTCTCCAAATAAAAGCCTCAACTCTATATCCTCACAAGTGTATGACTGTTTAAAAAGTTAGGATTTCTCTCATGGAGTTAAAAAACAGTTAAGCACTCAAGAAAAAGTCAATTTTAAGGACAGACATACAAACTAACATTGATTCAAAGATAGGAAAATCAGTCGTTTAGAAATTAATTATTCTTAACATACGCCAGCTTTAGAACTTCAATTGGCTTGTAAGAATAATACAAATATAACTTGGTGAGAAAACTGCTTTACAAAATATTTGTCTTCCAAAACTGCTTTACAAAATATTAAACTGAATTGATTCTTCCTTTCTATTTTTTTTCTTTTTTTTCTTTTCTTTTTTGGGTATTTTTCTTTCTCTTTGTTTAGAAGTATACAATCGAAGCATTACAAAAGTTTTTCACCAAAATATTTTATACACAAATGCAACCAACTTATCCCTTAATTCAAATAATATCAATCTAAACAGAAATTAACCAATTTAAAGGATCAATGAAGGTTCATAAGCTATTTTCTCAACTTTTCCACTCACTCACAAAAGATATGTGAGATTAGAAAAATATATACTTAAACATGGGAATTCTCTTGACTGTATAAATTGAATCATCCATCTTACCACAAGGCTTAGTATTGTGCTCAAAAATATTTTGGAAGTCATTCTTTAGTAACCTAAATAGAAACAGTGACTCAACCTAAACAATTTTAAAATCATACTTAGGTAGAAAAGCAAATTTCTTTATACAAGAATTACCAAGACTATAAACAATAAACAACAATACATGAAATATAAAATAAAACAACAAAAAGTTAGTTTAAATGCGTTTCAAAAGTTAGAAATAAAACTCCTTACTCTGCCAATCTAATTTGACCTAGAATGCGTCTTATGAGTTCAAGAATAAACTCTGCCATTTTAATCAAATGTCGGACCACATTATCTTTTTTTATTTATGTTTTGGCTTTTTTTTGGAATGAAAAATACAACTTATGTTTACTATCCTCCCTCCAAACCAATTGAAACATTGTCCTCAATGTTTAAATAGAAAAAGATAAAGTATAAGAGACATTACCTGAAACACCAGTTTTTCAAAAGAAACAAACCTGAGAGACACTTAAGCAAATATAAACTAAAATGATGATGCTGATAAATAAATAAAACAAAGAAAATTTACAAACGAAGTGTCAGATCTAATTTTTGCTTGTTAAAGCCCACTGACCAATCGATCCGAGTTATTGATGGGTCAGGTTCGTAGGTAATTACTTGTAATTTGTCAATCAATTCATCCGCATCGGTAGCAGAAATGAAGATCTGTCACGCCGATTGCGAAATAAAATTCTATTCTACAGCTTGATCAAGAAAACAAAGTAAGCAATCAAAAGAGTTATTAACATTCAACAAACCTAAGGGTTTTCGGTGGATATTTAGCTGAGTCTAAGAGGCAATTTAAAAAATTTCTTCCAAGGTACTAAAACCACCTGGTAAAGCAATAAAAGCATCTGCATAGTAAAGCATTCTAACTATACGTTCATGCATGGATGAGACTCGTAATTCTTCCTATATTGTTTTCCCAATCAGGTTTTCCACAACTAAAGCTGTAAGAATAATACCTAAAACTTGACTTCCTCCTAAATGTGCAGCTGTTGACATATACCTCATTAACCCAAGGCTATCCCCTCCACAAATCTTACAGCTAATGCTTTTCTTAGATTGTTTGCTACTTTTACAAACACTTTATTTCCTCCAAGACTAGATCCACAAAATACACATATATTTTAGAATTGTGGAACTAAGGTTTCCTCCATATCTACACTCATATTTATCTCAATATATGAAAATAAAGAAAATGAGGTGTTGTATTTATAGAATACCAAATGATAACAATGATTGTGGTGACCCGGCAGTTTGTTAGAAGAAAGTTAAAAGTAAAACACAAAAATTTAAACATAATGACCCACATGCAATATTTAACCAAAAGATTTGAATTTAAGACATCAACATGAGTAGCCCTACTATTCATAAAAAAAATAAAAGAAAATTTTGAATTTAAAACACATGTATTTACAAGTAGTTGTGATTGTGGCTCACATCTTGCTCTGGTTTTACGTCTAATAATGGCTTAAATGCCCTCTATAGGTTAGGGATAGGCTTTCTATCCAATTTTCTTATAAATTGGTAAACTGGGTCTTTTAGAGTCAGATTCCTGAGACTATACCATTGATGTTCATTTTTGAATTTGTTCCATAAATCGAGAAGTTCACGGTGCACGAGCTCACAGGAATGCCTCTCAAGAGTCAATATGATATCATCTAAAGACTCCTTACTCAGTCCATCCTTAATGAACTGAATTTTATCTTCTCGATTTCTAGATGCAAATCCTAAAGAATAACAACTCCGGTTACAACTCCATCGAGCACATTTATGACAGACTTGTAACCTCTTTGCTCGTCGCCTTTTAGCATAAGAGCTTCTTCCAAGACCAAGCATAAAAGAAATAAAATCATTTGCAGACTCACCAGATAATCGAACCTTGGCTTTAATTAACCAATAAATATCTACAGGGATATTACTCAACATCAATAGCATTAGTCTTTCACACCGTGCTTTGTAAATCTTAAGTAGAGCATTTTGAGGCAATAAAGGAAAATGGTTTTTAAGGTTGGCAAGAATGAGATCCATTTTGAAAGAAGGAAAACAAATGAATGCACAGTTTAAGGGACAGTTTTTAGGGAACTGAGAAATCGATTTTAATAGTCACGGAGTACCGTATCTGCCATTTGACCGGGAAATAAATCACACTGAATAAAAAATAAAATGAAGAAAATAAAGTAAAATAAAATGTGAAAGAAAATAAAATAAAAAATAAAAAAGTCAAGAGGGATAAAGCATGATAGACAGGATCCACAAGAAGGATCTCGTCTAGGAACATAGAGTGGTATACCTTTTTTACATAGCTTTTCAGTCGCTGTCCATTCACTTTAAAAGTTTGCCCATCAGTGGGGTCTTCGATTTTGATAACACAATTAGGAAAAATGTGTCTTACCATTAATGGACCAGTCCATTGAGATCTCAACTTTTCAGGGTGTAAATACAATCGAGTATCATAAAGATAAACCCGTTGATTAGGCTCGAAATGTTTCCTTGAGATCTATTTGTCATGAGCTGCTCTCATTTTAGCTTTGTAAATTCTGGAGTTGTCATATGCGTCATTTCGTAACTTTTCTATTTCTGACAATTATAACTTTCTTTGGAGACTTGCAGCACTCAAATCAAAGTTAAGGGCTTTGACAGCCCAATAAGCTTTATGCTCTAGCTCAACAAGTAAATGGCAAGCTTTCCCATAAATAAGCTGGTATGAAGACGTTCTTAATATGGTTTTATATGTAGTACGATATGCTCATAATGCATCACAAAGATGTAGAGACCAATCTTGCTGATTTGGGTTAATCGTCTTTTTTAAAATCTGTTTAACCTCTCTATTTGCTAGCTCGGCTTGTTCATTTATCTGTGGATGGTATGCAGTGGAAACTTTATGAAGAATACCATACCTGCGCATCAAAGCTTCAAAAGAACGATGATAAAAATGTGTTCCTTGGTCACTAATGATGACACGTGGCGTACCGTACCTAGATAACACATTTTTTTTAAAAATTTTACCACAGTTGTATTATCATCAGTACGACAAGCTACAACCTCCACCTATTTTGATACATAGTCAACAGTTAGAAGGATATAAAGGAAGCCAAAAGATGAGGGGGAAAGACCCATAAAATCGATACCCTAACAATCAAATATCTTAATAACAAGAATAGGGTTAAGAGGTATTATATGTCTTCCAGATAAAGCACTTAACTTTTGATATCTTTCACAGGAATGACAAAAATTATTCGTGTCTTTGAACAAAGTGGGCCAGTAAAGACCACACTGTAAAATTTTTACAGCTTTTTTCTTCATAGAAAAATGACCACCACAAGCAGCACTATGGCAAAAATTTAAGACACTAGAAACTTTACTTTCAGGAATGTAACGTCTCATAATTTGGTCATGACAGTAATTGAAAAGATATGGATCGTCCCAATAAAAATTACGTACCTTAACCAAGAACCTATGCTTATCTTGTGCACTCCAGTTAGATGAAAGTTCACCACAAACCAAATAATTTATGATATGTGCATACCAAGGTATTTGGCTTATAGTAAAAAGATGTTCATCAGAAAAATCATCTCGAATGGGTGGAAAATCAGTGGAGTCAGTGAACTCAAGGCAGGATAGATGATCAATAACAATATTTTCAATGCCTTATTTTCTTTGATGGTTAGATCAAATTTTTGCAAAAGAAGAATCTACCTAATTAAATGGGCTTTAGCATCCTTTTTACAAAGAAGGTACTTAAGTGCTGCGTGGTCAGTAAACATAACAATAGGTGAACCAATCAAATAAGAACGGAATTTGTCTAAGGCAAAAACAATAGCTAGTAGTTCTTTTTCAGTAGTTGTGTAATTTATCTCAGTATCATTTAAAGTCCTACTAGTATAATAAATAACAAAGAGTTTTCCTTCCCTTCATTGCCCAAGAACTGCTCTACAACATAATTACTTGCATCACACATAATTTTAAATGGGAGGTTCTGGAGATTCCATGATAGGAGCGGTGGTGAGTTTGGCAATGAGTATTCGGAATGCCTCATCACATTCTTGTGTCCATGTAAATTATGCATCTTTTAGCAAAAGGTTACACAATGGTCTAGATATGGCAGAAAATATTTGTTTATACCTTCTATAAAAGCCCGCATGTCTAAGAAAATATTAGACATCTTTTACCGTTTTGGGTGTAGGTAATTTAGAGATTAATTCAATTTTAGTCTTGTCAACCTTTAACCCTCTTTCAGATACAATGTAGCCCAAAATGATTCTTGAAGATACCATGAAATGACATTTTTCCTAATTTAGCACAAGTCATTTTTCTTCACACCTACTCAAAACAGTTTTCAAGTTAAGTAGGCATAAATTAAAAGAATTACCAAAAACAGTCAAATCATCCATAAAAACTTCCATGCATTTTTTAACCATATCAGAGAAAATACTCAACATACAACACTGAAAAGTAGCTGGTGCATTACATAATCCAAATGGCATTCTATGAAAAGCATAAGTACCAAAAGGGCATGTAAAGTTAGTTTTTTCTTGATCTTTTATAGCTATCTCAATCTGGTAATATCTCGAATACCCATTAAGAAAGAAATAAAAGGGATGTCCAGCTACACCTTCTAAAATTTGGTCGATAAAAGGTAATGAAAAATAGTATTTCTTAGTAGCTGTGTTTAATTTTCTATAATCAATGTACATTCGCCAACCACTTACTACCCTAGTTGGAACAGGTATCCCATTCTCATTTTTCACAACAGTAACTTCAGATTTCTTAGGAACTACTTGAGTTGGACTTACCCATTGACTATTAGAAATTGTGTAGATTATACCCGCATATAATAGTTTCAATACCTCTTTCTTCACTACTTCTTTCATTGTTGGGTTAAGTCTTCTTTTTTGGTCCCTACGAGGTTGGACACCTTTCTCTAAATGAATTATATGGGAGCATATGAATGGAGAAATACCTTTAATATCAGCTATGGTCTAACCTAGTGCAGACTTATGTTCTTTTAACAATTGTATCAATTTTTCCTCTTGTTCAGCACTAAGTTCAGAAGAAATGATGATAGGAAATGTATCACCTGGTCTCAGGAATACATGTTTTAAACCTTTGGGCAGTAAAAAAAGCTCAACTTGTAGTGTCTCGAAGTTTGATGGTTTTGGCCTCTGCCTCTCTCGTGGCAACTCTTCAAAGCGTGGTCGCAAAAAATGAGTCCCTTTATCCTGTAAGTCAAAAATACTAAACACATCAGTTGTTACATCAGGATAATACAATTCTTCAAAATCAAAACTGAGAAGGTTTTTCAAAGAATCAGAGCCATAATTTTTATAAGCTTCATCCGCTACAAGTGTGTCTATTATATATGAATGATAGTATTCGTCTTCTTCTTGTAGTTGTTTGCTAATATTGAAAATGTTCACCTCAAAAGTCATATTCCCAAAAGATAATTTCATTAGACCATTTCTACAATTAATAAAAGCGTTAGCAGTGGTAAGAAAAGGTCTCCCCAAAATAAGAGGAATTGTTGACTCCATGTTAACAATAGAATGAGTATCTAAAATAAGAAAATCAACTAGGTAGTAAAATTTATCAATTTGCAACAAAACATTCTCTGCTATTCCTCGTGATTTTTTGATTGATCGGTCAAGTAATTGTAGGACTACAGATGTAGGTTTAATCTCACCAAGTCCCAATTGTAAGTAAATAGAACAAGACATTAAATTTACACTTGCTCCTAGGTCAAACAAAGCTTGACCAAACTTATGTGTCCTAATTTGGCAGGAGATTTTGGGATATCCTGGGTCTTTATACTTGGATGGTGTCTTTTGTTCAATCACTGCACTTATCTGTTCTGCCAAAAATGCAATTTTCTTTACATGGTGTTTTTTTTTTATAGTTCATAGATCCTTGATGACTTTGGTATAAGTTCGAACCTACTTAATCAAATGCAACAAGGAAAGATTAATCTTAACTTGTTTCAAATGTTCCAAAATCTTACATTAAATTTTTGAATTTTTTCCAACTAGTCGAAGAGCTTGAGGAAAAGGCACTAGGATTGAAAACTTATTTTCGGGCTCTTTATCCACTGTGGCCTCTTTTTAAATGGAGGCGTCTTTATTATTTATCGATGTATTAGTTAGAGAAGTAGGCTCACTCATAATCTTACCACTTCGAGTAATAATGGCATTGACTTCTTTGAGATTTTATGCATCAGAAGTAGAAGTTTGTGCCATGAATTATCATTTTGGAATGAATTGAGGTTGAGATGGAAACTTACCTCGTTCTTGTACAATTAAAGGCACTGGTCAGCTTTGTGATTTGACTCTTGATTTCTTTGTTTTTGTCTATCACCTGCGCAAGAACTGTTTCAAATTTTTGATTAGTCTTACTTTGTGCCTTCATAAATGCTTGTAATGTATCATCTAAATGACTCATAGTTGGTCGTGCATTATATTGAGGTGTAACATAAGACTTGGGTGCTTGTTGTTCTTGTTTCCAATGGTGTTGGCTTATTGGTCAGATTTCTAACTAAAGTTTAGGGTGTTTCTCCAGTTAAGATTATAAATTTCAGAGTATGGTGAATAAGGCTTCTTGTACATCCATAGGGCATTACATTATTCCTTATATATCCCTCTTATCTCACTATAAGTGAGGCAATCCTGAGCTAAGTATTCCACTCCTCCACAGACAAAATAGACATCGTGTGACTTAACCTTAGCAACTGTGTGAGTGACCCTTCTATCTTTGGTTTTCAAGGCTTCTAACTCTATAGTTAAGACCTCTAATTGGGCTTTGAGGTTATCATCTTCCCTAAGATGGAAAACTCTACTGGGTCGTGACCTATTTGTGCTTTCAGTCATGCTAGGTCCAGTCCATGTATGGGCTTTTTCGGCTAAGTCATTAAGAAATTCTATGGCTTTCTCTGAATCTTTGTGAAGGAACTCCCCATTACACATCATCTCAATAAATTGGCGCTCTCTAATTATGAGTCCCTAATAAAAATAACAAACCAAGAGCCAATTTTCATACCTATGGTGAGGGCACAGATTTAGCAACTTTTTAAACTTTTCCCATACTTTATATAAGGTTTCACTATCTTTTTGGGAGAAGGAAGAAATTTTTCTTTTCAGGCCATTAGTTTTATGTTGTGGGAAGTATTTATTGAAAAATACTTGAGTCATTTCTGCCCAAGTTCCTATAGACCTTGGTCTCAAAGAGTATAGCCAACTCATTACTTTATCTTACAAAGAAAAAAGGAAAAATTTAAGCCTAACAGTGTCTATGGCTTCAGGTTGGCTATGGAAGGTAGCAATTACCTCTTCGAATTTTCTAACATGTACATAAGGATTTTCATTATCTAGACCATGAAAAGTGGGCATAAGTTGTATCATTCCAGATTTAAAATTCAAATGCGTGTGTAGGTAGAAATATAATGCATGATAGTGTGGCTGTGTAAGTAAGATGCAAGTAATCTTTCAGAGTCATAACGGGGTTATCTTTGTTAGGGTCGGTGCTTACGTGTCATCCTTGAATGTACATATACTTATGTATTTATACAAGTGTATATTTTCATTAAATCGCTAATACCCATTTATATGGTATTATGCATGTAACATTGCAGACATGGTAGATCTGATGGAGTTCGGATCAGATCTAAAGAGTTTAGATAAAGGCTCATGGTTAGCCACACTGAGAGATATAATTGCTAAATGTTAGCATAGTTAAGTGTTAGTTGGTTATAATACTCAGCAGATCCAAGAGTTGGAGCCTTATCTGTAATTAGACATAGACCTGGGAATATACTAGTAATTGCATAATTGCAAGAGTTGCAATCAGGTGCCAGAAAATGCAAGTTGTGCAAGTATGTTCTCAAATAATTATCCTTGATTTATTTATGCCGATGCAGGTTTGTTGGTGGATACCTTTATATATAGATCTGTTGACGTATTTTAGGGTGTATGCATGTGATTGTGTACATATTAAAAAAAACTAAACACATGTATCATATACATAAATTTGGCAGCAGAATTTATCATGTAATCAACATATACACATGTACTTCAATTCTTAACAACTTAAGAATACAGAAAACATGCATTTGAAGACCTCCGATGAAGATTTCAAATCCGAATTTCTTTGCTTCAACTTTGAGCTCACCTTGAAGTGCACTTTTGTTCAATTCTAGTTTACAACAATCTGGTGGGATTATGAAACTAGAATAGCAACAGTATAATCTTTAGCAATAAGGTTTTGATTACTTGAAAGAAAAATAAGAAGGATTTATTTTTCTTTCTCCTTTGGTTTTTCTCACAAGTCTTTGTTCAATGAAAAACTCTCTCAAAACCAATTCTTCTTTTTCCTTTCAATCCTTGCACAAATTTTTGATTCACACTCTTATTAACACACATGAAACTCAACCATTTTTAGTGCTCTCAACACTTCACAAGTGCTCCACCAAAATTAAATTAAGTGGCCAACTACCAAAATAATTTTTGGTGGCCATTTTAATGGTCTAATAAAATTAATCATTAATCACAAAAATGGTGCTCCACTTAATTTAGTTTATGTTTCTTAAATTAGGTATGTCTTCCATTTAGGAATAAAATATCAAATAAATAAAATCATATTTTATTTATTTAAATATTCAAAAACTATTTGAATAATTAATATTTACCTTATTTGATTTTACTAACATGGTTAGTGGGTGAATTTATGGTAAAACAATTCATGGAATAAATTATGCCACTTGTTAACATCTAATTAGTTAATAACTCTTGTCAACTAATTAAATAATATACTTAACATTTATGTCTAAACAAGTGCACAACCCGAGGAACCCCGAAACATACTTTCGGTTTGCTAGAATTTCTAGGATGGAATTGTTCAATCCATTATGCTGCCACAGTACACAATAAGTACACTTTATATTGTGAGACTCTCTAGGCCCACGCCCGAATTGTCATATGAAATTCCTCCATACGTTTGTGAATGATGCTCCACATACACGTTACGGATATTACAAAGTGACGTGTTAGACCATACAAGTTGAGGTTATAACATATTCATATAATCCCTCCATCATTTATACCCGAGTAGAGTAGAGATATAGATCAACACCGTCAAATCTCCATATGCCTGAACGAAAGCTTATCTCTAGAATTGTATTTCAATCAATAATATTCCCCAATACTTTTGTAATATTATTTATCCCTAGGGTTAAACATTTTTCCCGAGAATAATTGCTTATGGTCATAAGACTTTCTGAAATACAATCTACAGGGTATTGGATATAATACTTACCCAAATGAGTTAATGGATCACATATCTGTACACACCGGACTCCATGAGCATCGAACTATATCCAGCAACACCCAACAGTCAGACCATGAAAGGTTTCTAACATGTGTGGAACCAAAGTATGGTGGATCACTCACAAGCCCACCGTAGCACTCAGGTCAAAGGACCATGAATACTATTCAACTCGAAAGACCCTCAATTGACGGCTTTATAGGATATCTATTAGAGATCTTTGTGAGTCTGTTCAGCATTCAGTCCTTACTGAATACCTGTATCTCTATACGAGCTTCCACTAAACTCATGGTTTGCACCAATCTATATATTTATTAAGGTATTCATTGATAGACTAGCATCAGTGAAGATAGATTAGGAACATAATATTTGAGAACATATTTGTATAATGACATTTTCTAGCACTATTTATAACTATTTACAACTAAGTCATTACTAATATATTCTTAGGTCTTTGTCCCATTTCAGACAAGGCTCTAACTCTTTAGATATTGCTGACTCTTATAACTTGATAACTCTTATCAGTGCCAACTCTTAACATTTATAACTCTCAGTGTTGCTAATTCTTAGCACTGATCTAAACTCATTTAAACCAGATCTGAACTCTTTCAGATCGTATAATGTCTGAAACATTACAAGCATCTTACCATATATAAATATAATTAGCGATTTAATGAAATAATAATACTAGTATAAATATTAAACAAATATTCATACATAAAGGGATGACACGTAAGCACAGATCTTAACAAGATCAGCATATGTCGTACCTATAGGGTATAGATAGTCATTCCTAGTCGACCGTGAGCTTGGAGCTCGTATTGACATATGGGTATCCAGTTAGGACTGGATATGGGACAGACTCACTAGAGCCTCTGATAAACACCCAATGTAAGCCGTCAATGGAGGGTCCTCTCGAGTTGAGTAGTATACATGGTCGGTCCTTTGACCTGAGTGTCACAGTGGGATTGTAAGTGATTTACCATACTTTGGTTTCACGCATATCTAAGACCTTTCATGGTGTGACCGCTGGGTGTCACTGGGTATGGTCCGATGCTTATGGAGTCTGATGTGTACAGATATGGGATTCGTCAGCTCCCATATGAAGTTTGATATCCAGATGCTTCGAGACTGTATCTCAGAAAATCTTGTGGGCACAAGCAATCATCCCAGGAAATAGTTCCGCCAGGGTAGAACAATATGGCAAAGGAGTTTGCGCATATTGTTCAGTGAGATACAAGTCTGGATATAGGACATGGATGAGCACTAGGGAATTTGACGGTGATAATTTATATTCCCGCACATCTAGGATATCATGACGGAAGGATTATACGTATGCGTTGTAACATTAACTTGCATGGTTTAACGCGCTGATTTTTATATCCGTGATATGTGCGTGAGGCATAGCTCACGGACTCATAGAATAGTTCTATTTAAAGAATTGGGCGTAGGACCTAGGGAGTCCTACGATATGGAGTGTACTCGTTGTGCACTGAGGCAACGTGCTAAAGTAAATTGTTTAATCCAACAATATTCAACACTTCCACGGGAATGCATGTGTGTCTATATTTAAGTGTTAAATACAACAATTAGTTAATAATTGTTATTTACTAATTATATAATGACACGTAGCGTATTGTGGACCCTCGATTGAGTTTACCCAAGTGTGGGATTTGGTGGGACCCACTAGGGGGTAAACTTGATAACTATTCATAAGGGGCAAAATGGTCATTTCTTATTTTGATTATTTAATTGTTAAATAATCAAATATCTTTCTTTTTATATTATATATATTATTATAATATTATTATTTATATTATATATTATTATTATATTATATTATATATATATATAAAGAAAGAAAGAGAGAGAGGAAGAGATGAATTTGGCTAATTCGGTTAAGAGAGAAGACGAGAATAAATGGAGAGAAAGAGAAGGAAGAAAGAAAGAAGAAAAAAAAATAGGAGAGGAAAAATGAAATTTTTTCATTTTTCGCTATGCTTCCAATAGCAGCAATTATGAATTGCTTCAAACTCTCAATTTCTTATCCTTTTGGAGAAAATGATATAAACACACTCCTGGCCATTTTTGGGATTAAGAGTTAATCCCGAGCTGAATATCAGGCTGCTGTTCTAGCTCACCAAGCCCACCGTATTGGTGACTAGAACTACACAGGCGTTGGTCTCCATGCGGACTCCGAGGAGATACGTGTATAACATTACACGCTATGGTGAGTTCTCTAACCTATTAATTTATTAATATGATTAATATATTTATTTATTGTATTTATTGCAAAATTTATATATTTTCGCTGCGTTAGGCAATAGACACATTGCACATGCATACATCCACACGTACATTAGATCCGCAAACAATCTTCGTGTTGGCTTATTGTATTGGAATTACAAGATGAACTAGATGGTGAATTCTCTTCCCTTACAAATTATGGTGATGGTTCTAGTTCTACTTCTCTCACGAATTTCCCTCGTTTGTCTCTAAGTCGATGCATACATCTTAACAATTATTTTTTTAATGAAAGAAATGCTCAAGGAAAATTAAGAAGTGAAATAAAACACAACAAGAAATAGAAATGAGTTAGTGATAAGACCAACCATGAAATATAAATACAATAAATGAACAAAACATAATAAGCTGTAAAGTACGATAAAAAAAAGTACAATAAGTAAATAAAAGAAAAGAAAGTGCAATAAATAAAGGAAAATAAAATGCAAAGTACAATAAACCTGTGCAAATAACGTTCATTAATCACAATTTAAGGAGAACACTTTATTTCAAGCTAAAAATACAAGAATACTAAAATGATGATTGAATCTCTTAATAGATATGCATTTTCATGTGTTCATCACAGCCCTTAACCAGCTTATTGCTAGTCTCTGGCAATTCAAGCATAAATAGAATATGCAAAACTACTTAAGTATTTCAAACAAAAAGTCAGTTCAAGATCACTGTTGCTATTATGGTTTTTTTTAATTATTACTTCCAAACATTTTGTGTGTATGAACTAAGTCGTAACCATCTTACCACAAACCATAACAGATATAGCCTTAAGAATTTCTTCAAGTAAAAGCCTCAACTCCATATCCTCACAAGTGTATGACTGTTTAAAGGGTTAGGATTTCTCTCATGGAGTTAAAAAAAAATTAAGCACTCAAGTAAAAGTCAATTTTAAGGACAGACATATAAACTAACATTGATCCAAAGATAGAAAAATCAAACGTTTAGAAATCAATCATTCTTGACATACGCCAGCTTTAGAACTTCAATTAGTTTGTAAGAATAATACAAATATAACTTGGTGAGAATGCTGCTTTACAAAATATTTATCTTCAAAAATTGAATGAAGACTTTATTAAACTGAATTGATTCTTTTTTTTTTAAATTTTTGAAGAATACAATTGAAGCATTACAAAAGTTTCTCACTAAAATATTTTATACACAAATGCAACCAACTTATTCCTTAATTCAAATAATATCAATCTAAACAAAAATTAACCAATTCAAAGGATCAATAACGGTTCATAAATTTTTTTCTCAACCTTTCCACTCACTCACAAAAGATATGTGAGATTAGAAAAATATATACTTAAACATGAAAATTCTCTTGACTGTATAAATTGAATCATCCATCTTACCACCAGGCTTAGTATTGTGCTCAAAAATATTTTAGAAATCATTCGTTAGTAACCTAACTAAAAACAGTGACTCAACCTAAACAATTTTAAAATCATACCTATGTAGAAAAGCAAATTCCTTTATACAAGAATTACCAAGACCACAAGCAATAAACAACAATACATGAAATATAAAACAAAACAACAAAAAGTTAGTTTAAATGCGTTTCAAAAGTTAGAAATAAAACTCCTTACTCTGCCATTCTAATTTGACCTAGAATACGTTTTAAGAGTTCAAGAATGAACTATTTACTCTGCCATTTTAATCAAATGTCGGACCCCATTATCTTTTTTTTGTTGATTTTTTTATTTCGTTTTTTAATGAAAAATACAACTTATGTCAACTATCCTCCCCCCAAATCATATGAAACATTATCCTCAATGTTTAAATATAAAGAGATAAAGTATCAAAGACATTACCTGAAACGCTAGTTATTCGAAAGAAACAAACCTGAGAGACACTTAAATAAATATAAACTAAAATGATAAATAAATAAAACAAAGAAAAATTTACAAATGAAGTGTCAGATCCAATTTTCGCTTGTTAAGGCCCACTGACCAATCGATACGAGTTATTGCTGGGTCAGGTTCGTAGGTAACTGTCTATAATTTATCAATCAATTCATCCGCATTGGTAGTAGAAATGAGGATCTGTCGTGCCGAATGTGAAATAAAATTCTGTTCCACAGCTTGATCAAGAAAACAAAGTAAGCAATCAAAATAGTTATTAACATTCAACAAATCTATGAGTTTTCGGTGGATATTTGGCTGGCCCTAGAGGCAATTTGAAAATTTTCTTCCAAGGTACCAAAATCACCTAGTAAAGCAATAAAAGCATCTGTATTGTAAAGCATTCTAGCTATACATTCATGCATGGTTAAGACTTGTAATTCTTTTCCTATTGTTTTCCCAGTCAGGTTTTCCACGGCTAAAATTGTAGGAACAATACCTAAAACTTGACTTTCTCCTTAATGTACAGTTGTTGACACACACCCTATTAACCCAAGGCTACCCCCTCTATAAATCAAATGAAATTTTCTTGCAGCTAATGCCTTTCCTAGATTGTTTGCTACTTCTACAAATACTTTATTTCCCCCAGAACTATATCCATAAAATACACATATATTTCAAAATTTGTTGAACTAAGGTTTCCTCCATATCTGCACTCACATTTATCTCAATATATGAAAATAAAGAAAATGAGGTGTTGTATTTACAGAGTACCAAATGATAACAATGATTGTGGTAACCCGATAGTTTGTTAGAAGAAAGTAAAAAATAAAACACAAAAATTTAAACATAATAACCCACATGCATTATTTAACCAAAAGATTTGAATTTAAGACATCTACATGAGTAGCCATAGTATTCATAAAATAAAATAAAATAAAATATTAAATTTAAAACAGATGTTTTTACAAATAGTTGTGATTGTGGCTCACATCTTTCTCTGATTTTTACGTCCAGTAACGGTGCACGAGCTCACAGGATGTTCATTTTTGAATTTGTTCCATAAATCGAGAAGTTCACGGTGCACGAGCTCACAGGAATGCCTCTCAAGAGTCAATATGATATCATCTAAAGACTCCTTACTCAGTCCATCCTTAATAAACTGAATTTTATCTTCTCGATTTCTAGATGCAAATCCTAAAGAATAACAACTCCGGTTACAACTCCATCGAGCACATTTATGACAGACTTGTAACCTCTTTGCTCGTCACCTTTTGGCATAAGAGCTTCTTCCAAGACCAGGTATAAAAGAAATAAAATCATTTGCAAACTCACCAGATAATCAAATATTGGCTTCAATTAACCAACGAATATCCACAGAGATATTACCCAACATCAATAGCCTTAGTCTTTCACAACGTGCTTTGTAAATCTTAAGTATAGCATTTTGAGACAATGAAGAAAAATATTTTTTAACGTTGGCAAAAATGGGATCCATTTTGAAAGAAAGAAAAGAGATAGATGCACAGTTTGAGGGATAATTTTTAGGGAACTGGGAAACCGGCTTTAATAGTCACAGAGTATCATATCTACCACTTGACCGAGAAATAAAATTACACTGAAGAAAAAATAAAAAGAAGAAAATAAAGTAAAATAAAATGTGAAAGAAAAGCCAAAAAATAAAATATGGTATAGATAGATTTAACCGGATCTAGCATGATAGATAGGATCCATAAGAGGGATCTCGTCTAGGAACATAGAGCAGTCTACCTTTTTCACATAGCTTTTCAGTCACTGTCCATTCACTTTAAAAGTTTGCCTATCAGTGGGGTCTTCGATTTTGATAACACAATTAGGAAAAACGTGCCTTACCATTAATGGATCAGTCCATCGAGATCTCAACTTTTCAGGGTGTAAATGTAATCGAGAATCATAAAGATAAACCCGTTAATTTGGCTCGAAGTGTTTCCTTGAGATCTGTTTGTCATTAGCTGCTCCTGTTTTAGCTTTGTAAATTCTGGAGTTGTCATATGCGTCATTTTGTAACTTTTCTATTTTTGACAATTATAACTTTATTTGGAGACCTGCAGCACTCAAATCAAAGTTAAGGGCTTTGACAGCCCAATAAGCTTTATGTTCTAGCTCAACAGGTAAATGGCAAGCTTTCCCATAAATAAGCCGGTATGGAGACATTTCTAAAATGGTTTTGTATGCAGTGCAATATGTTCATAATGCATTAGAAAGACATAGAGACCAATCTTGCTGATTCGGGTTAACGGTCTTTTCAAAAATCTGTTTAACCTTTCTATTTGCTAGCTGAGCTTGTCCATTTGTCTGTGGATGGTATTCAGTGGAAACTTTATGAAGAATACCGTACCTGCGTATCAAAGCTTCAAAAAATGATTACAAAAATGTGTTTCTTGGTCACTAATGATGACACGTAGCGTACCGTACCTAGATAACACATTTTCTTTTAAAAAGTTTACCACAGTTGTATTATCATTAGTACGACAAGCTACAACCTCCACCCATTTTGATTCATAGTTAACAGCTAGAAGGATATAAAGGTAGCCAAAAGATAAGGGAAAAAGACCTATAAATCGATACCCCAACAATCAAATATCTCAATAACAAGAATAGGGTTAAGAGGTATCATATGTCTTCCAGATAAAGCACCTAACTTTTGACATCTTTTACAGGAATGACAAAAATTATTAGTGTCTTTGAACAAAGTGGGCCAGTAAAGACCACACTGTAAAATTTTCACAGCTTTCTTCTTCATAGAAAAATGACCACCACAAGCAGCACTATGGAAAAAATTTAAGACACTAAAAACTTCACTTTCAATAATGTAACGTCTCATAATTTGGTCAAGACAGTATTTAAAAAGATATGGATCGTCCCAATAAAAATTACGTACCTCAACTAAGAACTTACGCTTATCTTGTACACTCCAGTTAGATGGAAGTTCACCACAAACCAAATTATTTACGATATGTGCATACCAAAGTATTTGGCTTATAGTAAAAAGATGTTCATAAGAAAAATCATCTCGAATGGGTGGCAAATCGGTGGAGTCAGTGAACTTAAGGCAGGATAGATGATCAGTAACAATATTTTCAACGCCCTTCTTGTCTTTGATAGTTAGATAAAATTTCTGCAAAAGAAGAATCCACCTAATTAAATGGGCTTTAGGATTTTCTTGGAAAATAGGTACTTAACGGCTGTGTGGTCAGTAAAAATAACAATAGGTGAACCAATCAAATAAGAATGGAATTTGTCTTAGGTAAAAACAACAGCTAGTAGTTCTTTTTCAGCAGTTATGTAATGCATCTAAGCATCATTCAAAGTCCTACTAGCATAATAAACAACAAAGGTTTTCCCTCCCTTCGTTGCCCAAGAGTTGCTTTTACAACTTAATTACTTGCATCACACATAATTTCAAATGAGAGGTTCCAATCTGGTGATTGCATGATATGAGCGGTGGTGAGTTTGGCAATGAGTGTTCAAAATGCCTCCTCACACTTTTGCATCCATGTAAATTCCGTATCTTTTAGCAAAAGGTTACACAACAGTCTAGATATGGCAGAAAAATTTTGTATAAACCTTCTATAAAAGCCAGCATGTCCAAGAAAAGATTAGACATCTTTTACCATTTTGGGTGTAGGTAATTTAGAGATTAATTCAATTTTAGCCTTGTCAACCTCTATCCCTCTTTTCGATACAATGTGGCCCAAAACAATTCCTGAAGATACCATGAAATGACACTTCTCCTAATTTAGCACAAGTTCTTTTTCTTCACATCTACTCAAAATAGCTTTCAAGTTAAGTAGGCATAAATCAAAAGATTTACCAAAAATAGTCAAATCATCTATAAAACTTCCATGCATTTTTCAACCATATCAGAGAAAATACTCAACATACAACGCTGAAAAGTAGCTGGTGCATTACATAATCGAAATGGCATTCTACGAAAAGCATAAGTACCAAAATGATATATAAAAGTGGTTTTTTCTTGATCTTCTATAGCTATCTCAATCTAGTTATATCCTGAATACCTATTAAGAAAGCAATAAAAGGGATGTCCAGCTATATGTTCTAAAATTTGGTCGATAAAAGGCAATGGAAAATAGTCTTTCCTAGTGGCTATGTTTAATTTTTTATAATCAATGTACATTCGCCAACCACTTACTACCCTAGTTGGAACATGTATCCCATTCTCAATTTCCACAACAGTAACTCCATATTTCTTAAGAACTACTTGAGCTGGACTTATCCATTGACTATCAGAAATTGGGTAGATTATACCCGCATCTAATAATTTCAAGACCTATTTCTTTACTACTTCTTTCATTGTTGGGTTAAATCTTCTTTGTTGGTCCCTACGAGGTTGGGCACCTTCCTCTAAATGAATTCTATGGGAGTATATGAATGAGAAATACCTTTAATATCAGCTATGGCTCAACCTAGTGCAGACTTATGTTCTTTTAACGATTTTATCAATTTTTCCTCTTATTCAACACTAAGTTCAGAAGAAATGATGATACAACATATTAACTAATGAAAAAAAAGAGCTAAAAATAAACAAAATAAAATAAAAATAAAGTACAGTAAATAAAAAAAAGTACAATAAAAAAATAAAGAGCAATAAAAAAATAAAGTACAATAAATAAACTAAAGTGCAATAAATAAATAAATACGAAGTACAATAAATAAAAGAAAATAAACTAAGTTAGATGGTAAAATCAACCATTAAAATAATATAAAATATAACAAATTAACTAAAGAAAATAAAATAAATTAGGTGGTAGAACCAACCATGAACAATAAAATGAATTACAACACGGGAAATAAAACTAAGATTTTACAAAGAAAAGAAAATGTACAAAGTTACCACTTTAGTATTGATAAAAGCAACCGACTTTCGCTTAGTGTGCCTCTCCGGCAACGGCGCCAATTTTTTTTTATGCTCAAAATGTAATGCGGCTATCGCAGTATAGATTGAGGTGTCGATCCCACGAGGAAGCTTTTGGAAAAATAGGTTGGTGAAGTAAAATATTAAAGTAATAGCAAATGAGAAAATTAATTAATTGGTTTAAGTGGATGAGATAGAATTGTCTATGAATTGAGAAAAATGTCTTATAATGATTTAAGTAAGGCTTCAAGAATCACAATTATGCTTTATAAATCTACACTTTGATTCAATGTTTATAACATAATTGAAAGTTTCACATCCCAAACAATCAATCAGAAGATATGTAAAATACAACACATTTGATAACACGTGTATTTGATGTGACTAAACTCTTTGCCAACATTAACACAAATTATGTTCATTTATACAAGTTATCTAAGATCGACAATATATCATTTTGAAGAAATATTGCAGTAAAAGATCAACTTGAATATCAAACATTTATTGTCTTTACATGTTATCCAAGATCGACAATATATTAATTGACAATATTGCAGTAAAAGATAACTTATAAAACAATGTAACCAATAACAATTATAATTCAACAAGAATCAAATAAGAAAAGCATGACTGAAAATATATGAGACATGAGAATTATAACCTCTGGATTATATAAAATAAAATATATAAGAATTTAAGCAAAACCAAACTTACAAACATTTGTAACTCTTGACAACGAATCAAAGCATAGAAGTAAATTTATTAAACACAAAAGTTCATCTCTTAGCCTTGCCAAGAACTCTAGCCTAAATTACAATACATGTTAATGAGAAGAAAATAAGAGAGAATTATCTAATGTTGAAAATGTCCTAAGAGTGTCCTTATATAGACAATGAATGGAAATATGTTAAGTGTGACATCAAGTTTCAATAATTTAGGCCAACAACTCGTTCACCCACTTGCAGCACCTTTTTGATAATGTAAATGATCGATATAGCTTTCTTGGTCGACATACAAGTTGTATCATTTTTTCTCTTCTTTCCATAGGCACTAGGTTTATGCAAATTGGATGAGTATCCAATGAGATATGAGCAAAATTTCAAAGATACATCAGATTTCGGCCAACAACCCTTGTACCCACGTGTAATACAATTTTGTCTATGATAACAGCTGATTTAGACTTTATCATCAACATAAGAGTTGTTGAAAATTAAGTTAGTATTTCACATATTTAAGAATTATACCAATTGGGTACGTATTTTGTGAGATACGGTTCAAATACGTGAGTTGGGTCAAGCTGTGCGAAAGTTATAGCCCAATTGTATTATATCTCAATTTTTTGTCCATAACATGTTGGATTTGGCTTTTCAACTGTTCTTCAAGTTTGTGTAAGATTGAGTAATGTTACTCTAGGTTTAAGAATTTTTTCATTTTGATTTCTACATTGAGAGTTATGTCTAGTTTACCTAAACTTGTGCAAATAACATTCATTAATCATAATTTAAGGAGAACACTTTATTTCAAGCTAAAAATACAAAAATGATAAAATTAGTGACATTAAATGGTGATTGAATCTCTTAATAGATATGGATTTTCATGTGTTCATCAACCATAATGGTGAATACTATAGAAGATATGAAGGATTAGGTGAATAATGTCCATGACCTTTTGTAAAATTTCTAAAGGAATGAGTTATCATCCCTCAATACATAAAGCTTAAGAAACCAAGCATGAATGGTGTTTCTCAAAGATGAAATTGAACACTTAAAGATATGGTGAAAATATGATTATTCATTCTTTTTTACTTGAAGATGCACTAAAGACTATAGTTCATATCCTTAATAGAATTATGAGTAAAGTAATATCTAAAATTCCATACGAGTTATAGATTGATAAGAAGCCTAGTATTAGACACTTGTATCTCTAGGGTTGTCCAACTGAGGCTCATCATATAGACCTAATGGAAAAAAATTAGACTCAAGAATAGTAAGCTACTATTTTGTTGGATACTTTAAAAGATTTAGGGGTTTCAAGTTATATGATCCCTCAAGTAAATCCTTTTTCGAGACAAGCAATACTAAATTTTTTAAGGATGTTAAGGTAGGAAGGGGGAAAATAGAGATAAGATTAGGGATATTGTCTTTGAAAAGAGATTGATTTCTTTTCCTATAGCTGCTATGGAAAATTATTAAACTCATTTTTCTAACATTATTCAAGACACGTATCTAGAAATACAAGAAAATACATAGAAACCCCTAATCCAAAACAAAAAAATTTCTCCTATTCATAAATAGCAACCTCAATAACCTTAAAATAAGTGTTATTGAGAAAATCCACTAGAGAAATGAGAAGTACGATTTCAGATGATTTTGTCATCTATCTCCAATAACATGGGTTTGATATAGGACTGAACAATTATCTAATCAATTTAAGTCAAGCCAAACAAATTTCTAAATAGATTAAGGCCATAAAGGATGAGATGAAATTAATGAGAGACAAGAACATTTAGGATCTTATCGAGTTGCCTATAGGTGCAAAACCCATTAGCTACAAATAGATATTTAAGACCAAAAGGAATTCAAAAGGCAACATTAAGAGATATAATGTGCATCTCATTGCTAAGGGTTTCCTTAGATAGAAGGCATTGATTATAAAGAGATTTTCTTTCTAATATCAATAAAAGACTTTTTTAGAATCATTATGGCATTTGTAGCTCATTTTGATTTAAAGTTACATTAAATGGACATAAAGACTATGTTTCTCAATGGTGATATTGAGGAAACAATATATATGGTGCAAGCAAAAAACTTTATATTTGGAGATCCAAAGACTATGGTTTACAAATTAAAGAAATTCATCTACGGTCTCAAGCAAGCATCTGTCAATAGTAGCACAAGTTTCATCAAGTGATTACCTTATTCGACTTTGAGAAAAATGTAATTGATGAATATATATATATATATCATAAGTTTAGTAGGAGTAAGTTTATCTTATTGGTTTTATATGTCAATGACATACTATAAACAAGCAGAAATATAGGCTTATTTAACAAAATCAAGAGATTTTTATCAAGAAATTTTAAGATAAAAGATCTTAAGGATGCATTTTTTTGTATTACAGATTCAGATACATTGAGATTGCACTCGAGGTATCCTTGAGTTATCGCAAAAGAACTATACTGATAAAGTGTTTAGCAAGTATGACATGAAGGATTGTGCTCTAAGAGATATTTTCATTACTAAGGGTGATAAATTCAGTATCAGTCAATGCCCTAAGAATGAGATTGAACAGAAAGAGATGCAGAAATTTCTTTACGCATCAGTAGTTGAGAGTCTTATGTATGCTCAAATATATATGTATCTAGACACTGCATACATTATTAGAATGCTAGACAAATAAGGATGGATCATTAGAAAAAAGCTAAAGAGATTATGTGATATTTATAGAGAGAAAAATATTTCATGTTCATATATAGGAGATCAGATATATGTTCACATATGGGGTAATTCTGACTCTAATTTTACTTAATGCCTAGATAGTAAGAGATCCACGTCGTGCTATATATATACTTTGGTCGGGGGAGCTATTTCCGAAAAGAGTGCTAAGCAAACACTTATAGCTTCTTCCACTATCGAGGTTAAGTTTATAGCTTATTTTATGGCATCAAATCATGCTATAAACTTGACCTCGATAGTGGAAGAAGTTATGAGTGTTATATGGTTGCAGAACTTTATCACAGAGCTATGGATTATTAATAGTATTGAAAGACCATTGAAAATTTATTGTAATAATGAAGCCGTAGTGGTGTAGTCCCATATAAAAGCTCTTTGAAATCTAAGCACATCGACATCAAGTTTCTAGTTGTTAAAAAAAGAGTTCAAAGTCAAAAAGTGTCGATAGAATATATTGGTATAAACTATATAATTGCGGATCTACTCACTAAAGAGTTACCACCTAGTGTGTTTAATGAGCATGTTGCTCGTATAGGTGTTGTATTATTTGTTGATATGCTTGAATAGTGAGAGTTTTTATTTGATATTCATTTAGTTAAGACATATTTATGTTTTATTTTCTATAAAATAAAGTGTAGAAAGTATAAAGTTGCATTTTCTACTACGAGTTTACATAAAGTTTGAATTTAACTCGTTGAAGTTATAAAGTAGGACCATTTGAAAAAAGACATTTTTTAGATTACATTTCATGTAATTTTCATGCTATACAACTATATCTAATTTATGTCATTAATTAAAGATGGGCTAAAAAATCCAAAATCGAAAAAACTAGAACGGTTCAAACCAAACCAATTGATTTGGTTTAATTTTTGTACTTTAAAAAAGCTACTTAATTTTTTTTATTAAAAAACAAAATAATCCAATTCAGTTTTGATTCAATTATGCATAAAATTAAAACTAAACTAAAAAATCAAAATTTTAATTAATTATTCTTAAAATGCTACTATAAAAATAAAATGTATTTTAAATTCAAAACTAACCTTAGTTTAGTTGGTAGAGTAAGACAATATGTCCTTTAAAGTCTCTAGTTCAAATCCATGAAGTAGTGTTTATAATTATTAATATTTTAAAGTTTAAATATAAAATATTTTTTAGTTTCAAAAAATAGCTTCGGCCAAGTGGTTAGATTGGAGGTAATGGGCTTATTAAGGTATTTGGTTCGAATATACAACAAGTTTTTTTTTAGTTATTATTAACATGTCAAATTTTGAAATATATAAAATGAAATGTAGTTTAGTAAGAGTTTGCCTTAGCTCTAGGTGAGCGGATTTAATATGTAAAGGAGGTTGTTGGTTCGATTCTCAGAAATTTTTATTTTGTTTTTATTATTAACATGTTAAAGGTTTAAATATAAAAATAGAATGTGGTTTATTAAGAGTTTGCTTTAGTTCAATTGGTTGAGATGATGTAATAGGTAGACGAGGTCAGTGGTTTGATTTTAAAAACTTATATGTTCTTGAATTTGTGTTTTCTTTATTATTAACATGTCAAAATTAAAAATAGAATGTATTATGTTAAGAGCTTGCCTAAGCTCAGTTCGTTGAGTTGTTGTAATAGGCAATGGAGATCAATGGATTGATTCTCAAAATTGTATGTTCTCAATTTTTTTTTAATTGACTATACCAAAAATTGGACCCAAAAAAATTGGTTTAGTCTAGTTCTATTTTTGTTAATTCATTTGGTTTTTTCGATTCTCCCATATTGGAGAATCGAAAGATCGCAAACCAATTCAGTTCTGGCCGAAACTGAAACGAACTGACCCATGTCTACTCCTATCAATAATTATGTTGGTATGGTGGCCATTAATAGAAAGCCCCATCATAAGGTTAGGCAATTACCGAACCACTAAATATCTCATATCTAGCTTAGTTTATTACAAAGAAAGAGTTGTTCCCTATTATACAATACATTAGTAGTGGGTTTAGTTGTGAATATATGCAACGAATGTCACTTTGATCTAATATTGATATAGTTAATATACCAAATTGTATTTAAAGTGATGTTTCAAGATGATAAAACATTTATTGCACACACTAAGGTTTTTAATGTATAATTATTTGTAAATGACATATGTGACCTAAATGGGAGATTATTAGGTTTTATTATTTCCTATGTGGGCTCACATATTAACTATGATTATATATTATGTGTTATCTTAAATAAGGTCCAATTTAAATGATCTATTTAGGTTATCTTTTATTAGACTCTAAAAACATCTAATTTAATATGGACTTATCATGTGTAGAGACCTAATACTAGTTAAATTATGAATGATAGGATTATAGTTTAACCTAATAAATAAAGACATTTTTTAGTTTGTGGTCTCAAAGTTAAATCATTAGACGTAGAGCTCTTCTCTTCTTTTCTATTACAAAGAGAGATTCTTATTGAGCACTTCATATATTTAATTGTGAATGGCTGTTGTACTCTTGATTCTCATTGAAAACTACTAATCCTTTTATTCAAATTGTTGTGGATTCCTTAAGTATATTTTTTTTAACATCCATCCTAATAATTAACAGGTTAAATCCCGAGTTATATTCTGTGGGCATCAAACTAATGGCTAGGAAGATCAACTTGGACACATGTAAGGAATGTAAAATACTTGTAAAGTGATAAAAAATGAAAAGCGAGGTGAATGAACGTGCATAAAACATATTTCTTTCAACATCCATCCTAATAATTAACAGGTTAAATCTTAAGTTATACTTTGTGGGCATCAATTGCAACTTTGATATATTTAAATATCATTTGAATTCCATAAAAGAATGAAGCATATTATCCAATTTAATTTTGTGATTTTATTCACACACTAAAAGAATTCTAGTCACATTACAATTGTGAATTTACTATGACTAGGACCTATTACAATCTCGATTATAGTTATGTCTAACAAACACAACCCTTAATGAAGAACTGATTTTAAAAACATTCAAATAGATTAACTCTTTGCTATGACGTTATATAGCCTAGCAGTAGCCAAAAAAACCATGCTCAGGGGGAAAGGGACCAATATTCATGGGTACATTACTTGGAAGCCAAAATCCAGGAGTGGAAAACGAAACTGTACTCTCCTTTCTGTGCACCTTTTAGGAGTTGTGTCCCATCAACCAAGTTTTGATTTTTGTTTTGTTGTCCATGCCCAGGGAAAAGAGAGAATTTCTTTCTTTAAAAGAAAAAGAAAAAAAAAACAAAAGGAACATTGGCAGAGATGATTTTATGTTTGTGCTCCTTTCTTTGTAATCAACTACATAATTATATAATCAATATATGCTGGACAAGCATTTTTTATGAATATGGGCAGTTCTTTTTTTTTTTTTTAATTTTCTTCCTGTTAATTTCAAATATGTTTGATTATGTACCGTAAATGAATTCTACAATTTATAACATCTGAATAATGTGCATCTGATAATGTCATTTAATTTTTTTTTTCTTTTTGGAAATACAAATAACAAATCTGTGCTTGGTAATAGAATTTGGAATAGGTAGAAATAGAATTTTATTGATCATTCAATTGGAAAGATACTTGAAGCAGTACAAATTTTGTAAACTAAGAGAAATCACATGAAATTTCAGAACACTTAGCTCATTAACGAACACAATGCCACTTGAACATTTTCAAATGATAGTAATGATTAATCACCTTATGTTCCAGGGGTGTTGCAGAGCCTCTCCCACGATCTTTCGTACAAATTGTCACCAGATGATGTTTATCTCACGGTTTGTTGCACGCATTCAACTGAAGTCGTAATATTGATCCTTGCTCGTCCTGGTGCTAATATTCTGCTTCCAAGGCCAGGGTATCCAACATATGAAGCTCGAGTCATTTGGAAGTCCGCCATTTTGATCTCATACCAGAAAGTGCTGGGAGATCGATCTTGATGCTGTTCAAGCTCTAGCAGATGAGAGCACTGTTGCCATGGTTATCGTAGCCCTGATAATCCTTGTGGAAATGTCTTCACATACCAACATTTGCAAAACGTGCATAGCATCATATGCTTTATAGTTCGAAAATTTATACATGTCATTAACTTCATCCTAGGCATGGCTAAAGTAAAGGCAGGATTGGCTGATAAATTTCATCAATTTAAAAAGAGCGATATTTGACAATTTACAAAACCACTCAAGTATTCCATCATTATGTTTTGTCTGGAGTCTTGGTTTGCATGCATATAAATAAAATTGCCTTAACATACATATCACAATCTGTCTGAAAATTCCATTAGTTTTTATCTTGAAGTCTTGATTTCAAGCGTCGAACATAAAGAAGCTAGAGCAAAATATGATTTTGTTAAAATTCAGATTGCGGAGACAGCACGGAAGCTTGGAAAATTTGTGATTGCTGATTAAGTTTATGGCCATTTAGTTTTTGGCGACAAATTGTTGGTACCTAGGGTAGAGTTCGATCGGATCAATTAACCTGTAATTACACTAGGGTCAATATCAAAGATATAGATTGTTCCTGGTTGGAGACTTGGTTGGATATTGAGGGCATTCTTAAAAAGTCTAGGGTTGGTATTCTAGTTTTCAGACTATGTCAAATAATTTGTCTTCGATATACTTAGCACTGATTTACTAAGATTTAACCTCAAATCAATGAATAAATTTTCCGCTGGATTAAAATGTCGAGGACCGAGAAGAATATATGATAAATTTAATCAAGCACACCGGTTTTACGTCAAATTTCATGACTGTTTAATGCTGATTGACCATAGTTAGGAAGTAACTATCCAGTACACACCTGACTACTTTTTCTTTGCTGTTGCTCCACAAGGATGAAATGCTTCCGTTATTAACATAGTTTCTATATTTTGTTCTAAAGAGATGTGGACAACATTAAGAGTTATTATCTTGACATCGCCAGTTTCCCTGCAACCTTCACTCATCTGTGTAATTATTAATCGGAGTTGTTTTCTTGTAGAAGTTTTAGATAATGCTTAATTAGCTCGCCCTGTGAACACAAAGGTTCTTCATATTTGTAAACATTATCATCGATGCACTACATTCTTGCCTACTTTCTTCAATATGATGATCTGACTGGATAATCCTTGAGAAGACAAAAGAAGATTTCTTTCGGCCGTTATCATCAAGACCATGAGAGAAGCAGCAGACATCTTTTATAGTAAAATCAAGAGCATCCCTTGCATCCCGTCTGCAATGTTAGGGGCTTAAGAATCTTGTGCTTCAAAAAATTTCTAAAAAGAATGAAAACATTGTCAGATTGTGTGGAGCTCATTAACTCTTTAGTCAAATCAGTATCGGCACTGGTCAATCTGATGGGTATAAGGACGAACCTCTAAAGGCCTATAAGGCCTCCATGGAGATGGGGGCAGGGGTTCGAATCCTTAGGGGCACAGGTAACCTGAGCTGGTTGTGTGGGTGCCTGACTAGTGGTGACTAGTGAGGGGATGGTGATCTCGGTGCTGCTTGGACTAAAGGGTTAGTGGGCCCCATACAGTCTGACAAAAAGGCAAAATTGTTTGTTCTACCCTCGCAGAACTCTTTTTCGAGATTGATGCTTGTGGCCACAAGACTTTCTGAGATACATTCTCAAAGCATCTGGATATTGAACTCCTTATACGAGCTGACAGATACTATATTTGTACACACCGGACTCCATAAGTATCGGACCATGCCCAGCGGTCACGCCATGAAAGATCTGTGACATGCGTAGAATAAAAGTATGGTGGATCACTTACAAGCCCACCATAGCACTCAGGTCAAATGACCACATATACTACTCAACTCGAGAGGACCCTCCATTGACGGCTTATATAGGATGTCTATCAGAGGCCCTCGTGAGTCTATCCCATATTGATTCATAACTGGATACCTATATGTCAATATGAGCTCCAAGCTCACGGTCGGCTAGGAACGACCATCTATACCCTATAGGTACGACATATGCTGATCTATATATAAAGGTATCCATCGACAGACCTGCATCGGCAGAAATAGATTAGGGATAATTATTTGAGAACATACTTGCACAACTAGCATTTTCTAGCACTCGATTGCAACTCTTGTAACTATGCAGTTACTAGTATATTTCCAGATCCATGTCTCATTACAGACAAGGCTTCAACTCTTGGATGTGCTGAGTATTATAACCAGCTAACACTTAGCTGTGCTAACATTTAGCATTTATATCTCTCAGTGTTACTAACCATGAGTCTTTATCTAAACTCTTTTAGATCTGATCCGAACTCCTTTAAATCTACAATGTCTGTAATGTTACATTGCATAGTACCATATAAATAGGTATTAGCAATTTAATCGGAATGTACACTTGTATATATACACAAGTATATGTACATTCAGGGATGACACGTAAGCACTAATCCTAACAATCTCTCACTTGCTCTAGTGCCATTCTGATGGCATCTTATACACATCGACTCTACATGTTTTTTAAACACTTATATAGTCATAGCATTAGATAGTGGGTCCGCTATATTATTTATAGAGCACTTCTACAAATAATCACATCTCCTTTATGCCAAGTCCTTCTAGTCTGTGAGACATCTCTTAACATAATTAGAGTACTGGTGTCCTCTTGGCACATCGGCGTGTACAATGGCCTAGTTTTGTCGCAAAACTATGGGATAGGATCCATTTGTCTTAACACTCTTCCCTTGGCCAGTGATAAACCTACGAATCCTCACTGCCGCTTCCGCTCTGCCAATCTGATAAATTAGCAGTGAATCCCAGTTTGGTGCTATTCCAACTCCCTTAATACCAATGAGAATGAGCACATTCCCAGATGTAGACTCTCTATCATCTAAATCAAGCTAAAAGTTTGACTTTGTGCGTCTTCTCAATTATAAGTTACTTTCTCTATATTTGAGAAACTTATCCTCTGTACCCTCAAGGTACCTTAGGATATATTTAACTACCATCAAATGGAAGTCACCTGAGTTAGACTAAACGCGGCTTATAACTCTTACAGCCACTGATCTCAGGTCTCAAATACATCATAGCATACATCAAGTTCTCAATAGCTGACGTATCTGATGTGTTAGACACTCTAACTCTCTCATCTTTCATCTGAAGAGACACTCTCCTTGAAAGATGAACACTAGGTCTAAAAGACACGTTAATTATCTCATAGTTAACTAACCGTACCTTTCTTAGACACTAATAATGTGAAATGATTTGGGAGAGTCCTATCGGCTTCCTAACTCTATCTCTATAAAGCTTTATACCTAGTATTAAAGAAGTCTCTCCTAAATCCTTCATGAAGAAATTCTTACAAGTTACTTCTGACCGATTATAACATACTGACATCATTCCCAATGACTAGTATGTCATCAACAAAGAGCATCAAGAAGACTATCATGCTCTTATTGACTTTGCATGCACACTTGACCAGAAGTCTGGCTAGATGTAAAACCTTCAAGCTATTCCATGAATATCTCTTACTCGAGGTATTCATTCCAGAACACTTTCCTTACATCCATTTGCCAAACTTCAAAGTCATAATATGCTACAAGAGCCAATAAAATACTAATCGACTTTAGCATCAATATTGGTACAAAGGTTTCCTCTTAATTAATCTCAGATCACTTAGGATTATCTTTCTAGAACCAATATAAGGCCTAGAAGGTCTCTACCTTCTTTCCGGCTCCCATTGCCTCTTTGTAAACCATTTACAACTAATGAGAACATTTTCTATGGATAGCTTAACCAAGTCCCAGACTTGATTCTGATGCATATAGTCAATGTTTATTTTTTATGGCTTCTTGCTGTTTTCCAAAACAATGTCTAACATCATCTCTCTATAGGTCAAAGGATTATTTTCTTATAGCAAGAAAACTCAAAGTTTACTTTCAGGCATTATACATACATAAAAGGTGACCTAGATAACCTTTCCAACCCATTGGGAAGTGTACTAAAAGGTCACTACTTAATTGAGCCTGAATTCCCATTATTGGTTCATTGATTATTCGATTGACTTCACCAAACTTAATCTTTCTATGATTCCCATGACCCATGAGAAACTCTTTCTCTAGAATATGGGCATACTGAAAAACAAACACACTTCGCTTCTCTGAATCATAGAACTAGTATCCTATTAAATTCACAAGACACTCAATGAACCTATACATGTACCCATTGGGTGCATGTTTATCTTGTTAAGTAACTATTAGAAAATAAGATACCCTACTACGCAACTCTTATGTAAGCAGGACAACCCTAGTCTTAGCATATTTAAGATACGGCTTTCTTTTTTTTTCTGTATCTCATACAGAATGGAAGGAACAGCTTCTGATGGAACTTTACTTAATATGCAGTTGTCTTTAGAACAGATACTCACAGATATAAATCAGTAACACTCATTATCAATCGAACCAAATCTAATAAAGCCCGACTCCTCCTTTCTAAAACATCATTATATTGTGGATTACCCGAAGGACTATAATGAGTGAGAATCTCATTCCTCCTTAAACAAATGGAAAACTTACTATTAATGTACTCACTACCTTGATCTAATTAAAAGGATGTGATGTACTTACTGGTATGTTTGGTCATCTCGTTAATACATTATTCATAAACTAGTTTAGTCTTTATGGTTAGATTGGGAATCCAATCATCCTTAACCAGACGGATAGGCATCTGACGCCTATATGACCTAAACTTATATACTACAACTCCGTATCATTTAAGGATTCTGATCTATAGATATTTCTAATTGTATTTAATGTTCATTTATTAACTGACATTTAGCTAATAAAACATCATACTTATTATGCAACACAACTGTTGTATTGCATACAAGAAGTAAGTCAAGTTGCCTAACAGCTTGGGCCTGTATGAAATCACCATCTCTTACTCTCAACTTTACTTCTACAAGCTGTTGCATTGTAGTCTCTCTCAATCCCTGCAACATATTGTAGGGACGTATGGTATTCAATACCCAGCTTGAACTAGCATCATATGCCCTAAAAATGTCTATGTTTGGTGCAAACTTGTGGGAGTCTTCCTGACAATTATAAGGCTTCTATGGTAGAGGGATTTCTAATACCCAACCTCACTATATTAGAAACGCTTTCTATCTATATTGCTCTCTTGTTGATCTTTGGATAAATGCTGCCTCTGAAGATTGATACTGGGTATTTGCCTCATCTTCTTCTCCTCCCATATCTGGTCTCACCAGATATACTTTGAGTAAAAGGTGAAGCATCCTGAGCAAAATAGGTCGCACCCTCTCTATTCAATCCTCTAGAGAGGTGTTATCAGAATTACCTTACAACAAACTTTGATTAACAATAAATCCAAAATTTTATGAATCCAGAACATTTCTAAGATTCATCTGCCGGTTAAAGTAATTTCTAATACTGTTGAGTTGGACTGCATCAACTATGCACACCAACTAGTTCGTAGTGGCCATAGACTTGACAGGCCAAAATAATGGGAGATGTAAACGGAATATTCATTAAGTCACTAATAAAATATTTTAAATCATGGGTATACTAATTATACATTTTCGATTTAAAACGTCATCTCATTGCTTTACATAATCTTGGTAATCTCTCCAATGGAAAGACGATAGTTTAAACTCTTTTAAACTATACAGCGGGAAGTAGATCTTATTGAAATTTACTTAGGCCTCACGTTGTAGAAATATTGGCCTTTGTAAACCCAATACGTAGACAACATTTGTCAATTGCATCTCATGCAACTCTTACTACTTGATCTTGAATACACCTTATCCTCACGCTGTAGCAATATTGGGTAAGTGTATTCCAGATTACCTTGTCAATGATCAAATAGATGCTACCGATACTACCCTCACGTTGTAGCAATACTGGAAAACGGCTGATGTGACTCTTCTAACACTGTATTGACAAGACAGATCAGAATAAAACATTATCTCATACCGTAATATTCTTTAATCTGATTAAGAGAGATTTTTATATATCCTAAGTCTCCATTCTCCTAGGAAGGGTGATTCTTAATTAATAAAGTTTTCTATGTAAGCACAACTAACCCCCACCAGTAAGGCTCCCATTGTGATTATCAACATAGAAAAATTAATCCTGGTTTATAATGCAAACTGATAACTTTTTATCACTACATCTCATAAACCCCAATTTATAATGTAGACTGATAACTTTTATCACTACTTCTTATAAATCAATACATACAAAATTAATTTTGAAACACTGTTCAAAAATATTGTAGCTGTGAACAGTAAAAATTACTGTATATGTGATATTGTTCAAGTGAACAATACACCGCCGCCACGTCGAGTGTCACTGATGCAGCACTAGGAGGTTGAACCCTTGCGCTGCGATGCAAGCTCACCTCACTGCATTGCTGGGAGGTCGAACCTCCAGTGCTGCGGTGCTCGTGCTTCACTGTTGGGGCGTGAATTCCAGAACCTCAGTGCCCCAGCATAGGATCGCCAACGTCGCGGGGCCAAACCTCTGGTGCTACAGCGCCCAGTGCTTCTCCTTTGGCATACCCGTTTCAACACTTGAAATGCACCATTTGCACTGGATCTTTTGTATCCATTCACTCAAACTATACCCAAATATAACCTAAATGGCCCTGATACCATTGTTGTCGGTGATCTAATATACATGGGTGTATGCATGTGCTATTGTGTCTATTGCCTATTATGCGTATCATATACGACTTTAAGCGTTGCGGAAGCATAAATTATACAATAAATAAATATATTAATCGCATTAATATATTAAAAAGGTTGAGAACTCACCTTAATGTGTAATGTTGTACACGTATTTCCCTGGAGTTCGTATGGAGACCAACTCGTGAACAGTTCTAGTCACCAACACGGTGGGCTTGGTGAGCTAGAACAACAGCCCTATATTCAGTACAAGATTAACTCATAATCCCTAAAATGATCGGGTGTATATTTTTCATCATTTTCTCCAAAAGGATAAGAAATGAAGGCTGAAGCAATTCTTAATTGCTTCTAAGACACTATAGAGAAAAATGAAACAATTTTATTTTTTTCTATTCTTTTTTCTTCTTCTTCTCATTCTTTTCTTCTTCTTTTCCTCTTAGTAGGTCCCACAAAATCTCACACTTGGGTAAACTCAACTGAGGGTCCACAATACACCACGTGTCATAATACAATTAGTAAATAATAATTATTAACTAATTATTGTATTTAACATTTAAATACAGACGTACATATTCCCGTGGTAGTGCTGAATACTGCTAGATTAAACACTTTAATTCGGCAGGCTACCCTAGTGCACAACGAGTACACTAGAATCACGGGACTCCCTAAGTCCTACGCCCAATGTGGAACTATTCCATGAGTCCGTGAGCAATGCCCCATGCACACATCACGGATATATAAAGCAGCGCGTTGAACTGCACAAGCTCAGGTTACAACGCATACGTATAGTCCTTTTGTCATGATATCCTAGATATGCGGAGATATAGATTATCACTATCAAATCCCCTTGTGTTTATCCATGTCTTATCTCCAGACTTGTATCTCACTAAACAATATATGCAAACTCTTTTGCCATATTGTTCTACCTTGATGGAACTCTTTCTCGGGATTAATACTTGTGGCCACAAGATTTTTCGAGATACCATCTCGAAGCATCTAGATATTGAACTCCCTATACGAGCTGATGGATTTCATATCTATACACACCGGACTCTATAAGCATGGGACCATACCCAGCGACACTAGTGGTCACACCATGAAAGGTCTGTGACATGCGTGGAACCAAAGCATGATGGATCACTTACAAGCCCACCGTGGCACTCAGGTCAAAGGACTACTCAACTCAGGAGGACCCTCCGTTGACGACTTATATAGGATGTCTATCGAAGGCCCTCGTGAGTTTGTCCCATATCCAGTCCTAACTAGATACCCATATGTCAATACGAGCTCTAAGCTCACGGTCGACTACGAATGATCATCTATACCCTATAGGTATGACATATGCTGATCTATATATAAAGGTATCCACCGACAGACCCGCATCGGCAGAAATAGACCAGAGACAATTATTCGAGAACATACTTGTGCAATTAACATTTTCTGGCACCCAATTGCACTCTTACAACTATGCAGTTACTAGTATATTCCCAAGTCTATGTCCCATTATAGATAAGGCTCCAACTCTTGGATGTGCTGAGTATTATAACCAGCTAACACTTAACTGTACTAACATTTAGCATTTATATCTCTCAGCATGGCTAACCATAAGCCCTTATCTAAACTCCTTTAGATCTGATCCGAACTCCTTCAAATCTACAATATCTGTAACGTTACATTGCATAGTACCATATAAATAGGTATTAGCGATTTAATGGGAATGTACACTTATATAAATACACATGTATATGTACATTCAGGGATGACATGTAAGCACCGACCCTAATAGATATACCTAATATTGTTAAAATGGAAGAGAAATGGCAAAAAGTGAAGGTGAATAAAAGATAAATAATCTTGTATATTTCAATATATCAATTACAACAGTATACTACACATTATATACATAAGCAGCTTTTCAAATTTACAATGAAAATCACTAAAGGTTCACTAAGTCAGATTGTTTCCTTTATCCCAAGAAATCAACATAATTCAAAACCTTAAAATCATAATCTTTGTCAATAATCTAGGAACTAATTTTAGGATACGATTTGTGATTTCCAATACTCCCCCTCAAGTTGGAGTATGAATATCATGAATGCTCAACTTGCTGAGGTGAAATCGAGAATATCTCTTGTCAAGTCGCTTGGTGAACAAGTCAGCAACCCGAGTTTGTCAAGTTATTAATGCAATAGTTAATTGCTTCATTTGTATTTTGTATCTTACAACATGGCAATCCTTTTTATTATGCTTTTTTTTTCTCATAGAAAACTGGATTAGTGTTATGGGATGTACTTATTTGCTATTACAATAGAACTTTGAAGGTGGGACAATTTGAACCCCTAAGACATACCTCAACCACCACATATTATAAGTGTCATCACTCTATATTCTCTTTTGTTGAGGAATGTAACCCTATGTTTTATTTCTTTGTCGTCCACAACACTAATGATCTTCCAATAAATATACAATAACTTATGACTAAACATCTAGTTGTTCGACATTCTCCCCAATTTGTGTCACAATAAGCTATTAATTTGAAATTGTTCTAAGCTAATAGGAACAATCCCTAACTAGTTCATCCCTTTAGATATTTAAGAACATGAATTGCCACTTCACAATAAGGTTTTCTTGGTTCACTTAAGAATTGGTTGAGGTGATGAACTAGGTACTGGATATCAAGTCTCGAGATAGTTAAGTATATGAGCTTTCTAATAAGCCTTTGATATTTGGAGGGATTTTGTAGTAGCTCCTCAAAAGTTGGTAAGAGCTTCAAGTTTTGTTCCATTAGCATTGAAATAGAAGCTGCTTCTAGAAGCCCTACTTCATCGAGTAAGTTAAGGGTGTACTTTCTCTGTGAATTCTTATACTTTTACTTGAATACACTACCTTAATCTCAAGAATATTTGAGCTTTCCAAGATCTTTTATCTTAAACTAAGAGTTTAAAAATAGCTTCAATTACTCTATAGCTTCTGAATAATCCCATAACAATCATGTTATCAACATAAATGAAAACTATTGTGAATGAATCCCCTTTATTTTGATAAAAAAAAAATGAATAATCTGCTCGTGATTAAATAAATCCAACCTTGCAAATTGCATAAGAGATTTAAATACTAGCTTCTATATGCTTTTTTGAGCTCGTATAGAGACGTGAAATCAACATACCTTGTTGGTCTCCCCTTGTCGACAAAAACTATGTGGTAAAAGCATGTAAATTTATTCTTAAAAGGCTTTACGTAAGAAAACATTCTAGACATTGAGTTGGTGTAGAGACCAAGCCTTAGTGATTGTAATAGTTAAAAGGCATCGAACTATGACCAATTTCTCAACTAGCACAAATGTTTCTATATAATCCAGTCTTTCCACTTGTGTATCCTTTCGCAACCAAGTAAGCCTTATATCACTCAACCATACTGTCAGAGTTATACTTCATTTTGTATACCTACTTACATCCAATGAGCGTCATCCCTACAAAAAGCTAAATATATATCCTAAGTCTTATTGTCTTCTAATGCTTTGAGCTCCAATTGAATTACATATACCCATTTAAGGTCGAAAGTTGCTTGTTGGTAAGAAAATAGTTTAACATTACCAGATATAGACTTAACAAGCTTCTAGTGACAAGATGATAAATTGGCATATGAGACATAATAAGTAAGAGGATACTTAATCCTTTTGGTTGAACTTAGAGTTAAAGTTGAAGATTCATTGGCAAAAAGCAAGGTTATGTTAAGGTAGTCTTTAAGCCAAGTTGAGGGTTGATGTATGCATGTAAACCTTCTGAATGGTGATGGGCTAAGCATTGATTTAGGTTATGGAGCTGCAGGGTTTATATTTTGTTCTAGTTCAAAAAGGTCTAAGGCCATTTGGTTTTGAGAAAGTTCGGGTTCATATATTAGGTAAGGCAAAGTTTATCTAGTATTTTCTTCTTTATTAATTGTTTTGAGGCAATTCCAGTGTAAAAAGAGGTGACATCATGGTTGGAAGTTTATGTTGAGTATCAAAAAGTGAACTCGTAAAATATTACATCTCGACTACTGAACATTTTCTTTACATGGAAATCCGTACTTTATACACCTTTTGACCCAAATGGTGCCCAAGAAAGAGAAATTTATTTTCATGTTGATCAAACGTATGCTCGATTGAAATATATGTGGCATAACAAAGGCAATCAAAAGCTTTGAAATGGTGATGGGTTAAAGTTTTATTATAAAAAAGCTCATAAGGGGTCTTTTTATCAAGAAGTAAACTTGAGGTATAGTTAATGAAATAAGCAGTGGTTAACACACTCTCCCCTTAAAAATGTAAAAGTAAATGTGCTTGGAAACATAAAAGCACGACCCATATTAAAAGATATGTTTGTGCTTACATTCAGCTATGGTATTTTATTGAGGAGTGAATGTGCAATTGTGTTCAAATACATCACTGGCTATTAAAGAAATTGAGCATTGAGATGAATTCCTTACATTGTCAACTCTAAAATATTTGATTGGTGTGTTAAATTGAGTCTTGACTTGTGTAAAGAATTGTTTCAAGATTTTTCGAGTTTTGAATTTATGACGCATCAAATAAATCCATGTATGCCTAAACAAATATCCATAATTGTTAAAAATAGTGTGCCTCTGTGATAAAAGCCACCTTAAATGCCCTCTACAAATCACAGTACATAAGATCAAAATGTACTTTTGTTTTTATTGAACTATTTCCAAATGGCAATTGAGTTTGCTTTGCGAGATGACAAACTTTACAAAAGCTATGCAAATCACAAGAAATTCTTAAATCTAAACTACTGAGATGCTTTCAAGGTTAAGTAGATAGATGCCTAAATCGTTAATGCCATAAGATGCTTGTAACATGATTGATTTTTGGTTTTATTTTCTATTTTAATGTATAATTTTCTAAGATTAGTTAGTTGAGGCCATTAGCAAGCTTTCTTAAACCAATCATCTTCTTCGTTTCTAAATCTTGTAAAACATAAAAGTTTAAATAAAAAGTCAACGAGCAATTAAGAAATTTGGTCAATTTGCTAACTAACAAAACGTTAACTAAAAAACATGGGACATATAAGACATCATCAACTTTTATTTTTTGTATTTACGTGAGCCAAACCAAAACAACTAATTATAGCTTTGTGACCAATAAATAAGCCATTATATGGTTGCTAAGATTTGTTTCTTTTATTGTAATAGTTTAAGTCAACTTGTAATGTGGTACATAACTCCTATGTTAATGATCCATTTGTTTTTAGTTTATTCTATGAAGAAGGCTTAGTGATAGGAATTGACCTACTATATTGGCTTGATGTTGGTCATTACCATTGCTCAAAAGACTCATTAGTTACTTGTACTATTCTTGTGTTAGTGTATGAATTTCTGCTTGCATATTGTTTGCTTGTAGGTGGATGCTTTTTGTAGTCTTTTCCCTTTTCTTATTTTTGTTATTTAAATGAAAAACATGTATAATGAAACAGTGATCTACTGTATGGTTGCTCTTAATGCAATGAGTACAATGGAGCTTGTTTTTCCGCTTCCGTTGTGAGCTGTTTCCCTATTTTATTCCATCAACTTGCATGACTTCCTTAGCAATCATCAAGTCCCTTTATTTTTCTTCTTGTAGGATCATAGTATAGATTTTTCCAATGGAAAGTAAGGGTTGTAATAGTAAATTTTGTCTATGACTCATAAAATAACTATCGTTTAAGCCCATTAGAAATTGCATTACCTTATTAATTTATTCCTTTTTGCAATTTTGCCATTTGCTCCACATGTGCACGCTACTAGTTCATTGTAAAAACTTAACTCATCCTAGAGTCCTTTGAGTTTAGATTAGTGCACAGTTACCAATAGAGTATTTTGTTGAAATGATACTATCTCCCTTTACAACTCGAAGTTCTTAGTGCATTGTTTTACAAAAAAAAATTCTTTAAAGTCTCTGTCCAAATGCAGAAACAAGTCTATGTAGATTATGCTCTCTATAATGCTTAGATCAATAGAGTTTAATATCCCAGAGAGCACTATGTCATTACATCACTTTCAATATGATTATTTTGCATCAGGTTCGGGTAGTTTTCGTTGAAGAGTGAATGCCCTTTCTTTATGGTATTAGGTCAAGCAAAGAATCCTAGAACGAGTTCAACCCTAACCATAATACCTTGTATAGTAGAATAATCAAATATCAAGAAAATAAAGAAGATAACCAAAACAGATCAAAAAGTACAACACATACCAATTTACGTGGTTTAGCCAATTGCTACGTCCACAGTAGATCTAAGGATCTTAGCATCTCTTATTAACTCTCAAAAGAACTTACAAGGAAAAGAATAGCAAAAAACTCTCAAAGGATCTACAATTTGGTGTCACTTTGATCCCACAAGAACAATTTTCACCTAAACAAGAGGTGTCACCCTAGCACACATAATACTTAGTGTCTACCTAATTCTTTCTCTCTCTAGAGTCTCACTTGTAATGCTTAATCATCAATAAAGGGTATATAAGAGTTTATATAGTAGTTAAAACGTCCCTACAAATCCTAATCATAGTTGGAATAAGAGTCTATGAGTTTTAAGGTCCAAAACCACCTCAAACAAGTTAATCTAGGTCTAAAATGAACTTTCTCGCAATTGGATGCTACGGCGTTAAGATCTAGTGCCGTTGCGATGCATGTGACCCGATCCGGTGCTACAGTGTTGGGTAGCCAGCGTTATGGCTACTATCTCCCAACGCTACGGTGTTGTGACCTGGGCATATAGTTCTTCTCTCGTTTACTTTCTTGCGCCTTTCAAGTCCCGTTTTGCTTCACCCTTGAGCATTTTACACATCATTGACTTCAACGTGACTCTCTCATTGGTATTCTTCACAATTCTTGCTCATACAAGATCATTGAATCACTGTTCCAACATACCCTTCTTTGATTCAAAATCTCCAAATAAGAAGGCTTCTAGATCCGATCCACACTAATACTCTATCACCTAGAGTTGAGTCTAGTTAAATCTCCACCAAGACTTAACTTTCCTCAGGCTAGTGACTTTGGTCTCCAAAGGCATTCGTGCTCTTTGCATAGGATATGGATACAATGCACTTTCTTTTTACCCTCATCACTTCGGTAAGTATTCTTTAGATATCACTTTGTGGTCTGCATTACACTAATACCCTATGTGGCCCACCATTGGCCATCCTTATAAGCACATGGAGCCCTCTATTTGTGCTTTTCACCTTTTAACCGAATAAATCCTTTTACTACCCTCAGGTTTTCTCTTTCTACTCTAATCGAAAATCCTTCTTCGTCATGTTTTCCTATAAATATTAAGTTCCTCTTCAGTCTAGAAATATGCCTACATTGCTCTAATCAAAAATCCTCAGCCTATGACTTTTAGGTCATATCATTCCCCCCATTAGAGCTTTACCTCTCATGGTCTTGTAATTAGTGAACAATGATCTGTCGGGACATAAATAAACGTTACACCTCAAATATAGGATCTATTTGCCAACGTATTTTTCTTCCAAGGCTACCAATGAGTCTACAACTTTGGTATCTCTATCAAGATCACCGAAAGCATCACTCTCATCATTGTCTTTTGATTTTGGACAATCCCTCATATAATGACCTTCTTTATGACAATAGAAGCACCTTTGAGATTTTCTACTTGGTTATTTACTCTTCATCTTTTGTATAAGCAATACCTCTCTACTCTCAGATCCCGATCTCTTTGTCAAATATTTAGAATTCAATAAGGTCTTGACATCATTCATCGTAAGAGACTCATTCCTATAAAGTAGCGTGTCCACAACGCTCTCATAACTCTTTGGTAACTAACTTAACAGGATGATGACCTTATCTTCATCCTCCATTTTGATCTCTAAGGTCTCGAGACTTATGATGATCTTATTGTGGTCATTAATATGGCCTTTTAATAAAGATCCCTCATGCATAAATAGCTAATGTAGCTTCTTTTTCACAAGAAATCTATTAGCCAGACACTTTCTCATGCACAAAGTCTCGAGTTTCTTCCATAGACCCAAGCCATTTCATCACCATCCACCTCCCTTCTTAATACTTCATCACTCAATGTTAGGATTATGGTATTATGAGCCCTCTTCTGAATTGTGTCCTAATCCATCTCTCTTGATCTTAAGGTTTTCTTTTCTTCGCTAATTGATAATCGGGCTTCCTCCAAAGTTGAGTCTAACCCTTCCTTAACTAATAGAGACTTGACCTTTTTTCTCTATAGATTAAAGTCATTTCTTCTATTGAATATCTTAATATCTTGCTTAATTGTAGCCATGGGTTTAAATACCACCTAAGTGTATTGTCAAGCCTGGGCTCCGATACTAGTTTCTTGAAAGGTGAACACCATTTTTCTATGTTATAAGGTCAAACAAAGAACCCTTGAATAAGTTCAACCCTAATCCTAATACCTTGTGTAACAGAATAATCGAATATCAAGCAAATTATCAAGATAATCAAAGCAGATCAAAGAGCACAACACACACTAATTTATGTGGTTCAGCCAAATGCCTACGTATACGGTGGATCCAAGGATTTTAACCTCTCTTATTAACTCTCAAGAGAACTTCCAAGGAAAAAAAATAACAAAGAACTCTCAAAGGTTCTACAGTTTGGTATCTCTTTATTCCCACAAGAATAATTTTCACCCAAACAAGAGGTTCCACCTTAGCACACACAGTACTTAGTGTTTACCTAGTTCTTTTTCTCTCTAGAGTCTCACTTGTAATGCTTAATCCTTAATAAAGGGCATACAAGGGTTTATATAGTAGTTAAAACGTCTCTAAAAATCCTAATCCTATTTAGAATAAGAGTCTACGTATTTTAGGGTCTAAAACTACATCAAACAAGTTAATCTAGGTCCAAAACAAGCTTCTCCACTATTAGGTGCCCAGCATCAAGATTTGGCACCGTGACACTGCGTGCGACCCGATTCGGTGCAGCAGTGCTGGGTGGCCAACGCTGCGATACTCTAGCTATTGTCTTCCAGAGCCACAGGGCTACGACCAAGGCAGACAGTTCTTCTCTCGTTCACTTTCTCGCACCTTTCAAGTGTTGTTTTGCCTCATCTTTGAGCATCCTACACATCATTGACTTCAACATAACTCTCCCATTAGTATTCTTCATAATTCTTGACAAGGCCTCTTCCTCTCATGTAGGACACTAACCCATTATAAATTCATCTCTGATTTTTCCTTAGTTTGTTGCCTTAAACATCTCTCTTGCTCTAAAAATCTCTCTTGCCTTAGCAGAACTTATAGGATGAAAGTTACCTTTTCAAAGATTTCAAATGGGATGAAAGTTAGGTATATGTGACTTATATAGTGGTATTGGCCTCTTATAAGAGTTAGAAACCCCTTCCGTTTAGGACTTTGCTATGCCAGTTTTACTTAGTAAGTTAAAACTGCTAAAGAGAATTCTAAAGAAGATTTTAAGAAGAACATATTTTTAGAGAACATTTAGCAATTTTTTATATCTTTTTTCTTCTCTATTTATAAATATAGACCGAAATCCCTTATTCAAACCTAGGGATCTATAGATAAAGATGACAAGTAAAATATAAATAGTTAGCACGCAGGCCTACAGTTTTTTATTTTTGCTTTAACTCGACATATGCGCGGACCCTTAGGTGGCTACAACCATTGCAGCAAAAACTTTTGGCACATGGGCGGAAATTTTATTAAAAGAGGAGTAAAGCATACAAATAAAAAACAAGACCTAAGTGATTGATGCTTTAGAGATAAATTCATGTGGGTAAAGATTTCAAAATGAATCTCTTTGGTCACTTTCTTCTTAGTTATATCCTTTTGAAATGATTTTGTCCATTTGTCTTTCCTATACATTGAATGATGGTTCTAGCTGAGCATAGAAAAGGTTTGCTTTCAGAATAATTGAATGATGATGTGTTGGCTTCTTATTAGATTTGAGTGTCGATTGGGTAGGGTTGAGACTCTTGAAATAGTGATAGATCAAGGTTGTTGGCTTCTTGCTGAATTTGAGTGTCGGTCGGGTAGGGTTGGGAATCTTGAAATAGTGACAGATCAAGATCAGGTAGGGTGAGTTGTTAGATATCAACTTGCATGCCATCTGTTGGGACAACTGGCTGAGGTAGTTGGTTCAAGTTGTCCATTTGGTATCAGTAGGATGCATGATGATTCATGTCTGGTACGTAATGATGGTGGGTGGAGTAGTCAGTTTCTCGATAGTGCTTGAGCTGTCTTTAGAGTTTTCTCTTATTGTGGAGTTCATTGGCATTGTCAAGCCTTTCAATAAAGTTCGATTCAACATTTTTCTATAGAGTAGTATCCTCATGAGAGATCCATATTGATGGGAGAATTATTTGATTTTCCTTTGCAAGGATTCTTTCAAGTTCTCTTTTTTCTTGGGGAAAATTTCACAAATAACCCCTTTATTTTTTTATTATAATATTTTACCCAACTTAAAATCAAATATACTTTATTAACCAAAAATATACATTTTGGACACATTTGCCCATTTTCCCTATTAACGTTACTCTTACCCGAAAATCACTCAAAAAATCAAAAATTATCAAAAATTGTTAGATCGAAAATTTTGAAGTTATCACTGCATAGATCGGAGCTTCTACAACCTATTTTTCACTTCAAACAAAGAAAATGGCTGAATTTTGGTGAGTTTTGTTTAACTTTTGAAAATTTTAAATTTGTTTATAAAATTGTTAGAATTTGTATTTAAAGCTAGCAATAGATGAAATTATTGAATTCTATGTGAAAAATGGGTTTGAATGGTGTAAGAAACGTTGACAATGGGCAAAAACAACGTGATTTTTGGGTCATATTCGCGATGCAGACGGCGGCCGGAGCGGCGGCGGCCACCGTTGCCAATCTCGGGCCCGAGATGGCCCCGCGATGCGCCTTAAGGGCGCATCACGGGCGCACAACGTGGACCCGAGATGGCCCCGCGATGCACGTTTAACAGGCGCATCGCGTGCAGCATTGCGAACGTCTGTGATGCCGCACTGTTTGCCACGTGGCGCCTGTATAAGATGCCACGTGGGGCGAAATTTTTTTGAATTTGGTTTTTTTGAATTAATTAAATTTAATTATATTTAAATTAATTAAATATATTAATAAAATTACATTAATAGAATTTAAATTAAATAAAGGAAAATTTTTTATAAATTCTATTTGGAAGGAATTGATCTAATAGATGGAAAAATTTGCTTAAATGACTCATCAATTTTGGTTTGTAACATTTTTTATTATTATTGTGAGTACCTTATGTAATTATAATTAAATATGATTATTTTGATTTTAATATATAATTAATGTTGATTAATATTAATATGTTAGTAAATTAATTATTAAGTTTGGTTTGATTTTATTATAATATGTTGATTAATATATTAGTAATTAATTATTTTAATGTATTATGATTTTTATGTATGTTAAATTAATTGTTTCTGTAAATAATATTTCTCTGATTATTATTTTTCTTAATATTAATGTATTTTATTTTATTTTTTTATTGTTATAGGAAAGAGAACGTATCGAAAGAATATAGAATTCCAGAGCATATGTTTTTTCGTGCATCAGTGACGGCTTATGCTAAGATGTGGGGTCTAAATTGCATTAAAGATAAACTGACAACAAATCAAAAAATATTATTTAGGCAAACGTGTATGGGACATTTCTTAGATATGTCAGAGTTGACATTCTCTGGTATTTTGGTGCACGAGTTATTGTTGCGTGAGGTGCATACCTCTAATGTAGAAGATGAGATGTGGTTTTACATAGGGAGGAAACGCATCTGTTTTAGCCGGCAGGAGTTTGTACTAATCACTGGACTACAAATACGAGATTACCCTCCCGCCCAGCAGCTGCATAGGAAATTGGGCACTCGATTATGGGATACATATTTTTTCTAGGGTAAAGAAATTATCTTACATATTTCTTGATCAATGGTACGCACGTCTAAATTTGGAGAAAATGGACGATGCAGATGTAGTAAAGTTGAGTTTATTTTATTTTGTGCATCGTGTTTTGATTCCACGTGACGAGCGTAGTGGAATTCAAAATTTTGTTCTATGTTTAGTGGATGACCTTGATGAGTTTAATAAGTATCCATGGGGTAATATTGCATGGACCGTACTTCATAACTCACTTAAGAAGGCTGCATTCCAAAAACTTGAGAAAATAAAAAGGAAAAGGTTTGCACAGAAGAAGTTTGAGAGTTACAACGTATATGGCTTTTCGCACGCATTTCTGGTACGCCATAATTTTCTTGTACTTAACTTTTTGATCTTAATTATATATTTTGTTTGTATACGTCAAACTTATATTTTAAAAATAATTATATTAGGTATGGATTTTTGAGGCAATTCCAGTGTGCGGAGAGATTTTTGGTTATCATAATGGTGATCGCTTCCCTTGTATTTTGAATTGGACGACTCGAGGGACTCCATTGTTCGATGAGGTTCAGGATACAATATTAGGAAAGGATTTGGTATGTGTTGATATGAATGAAAAATATATATATTGCTTTATAACTTTTATTTTGTTTTAAGCGTAACTTAATATGGTTGGTTGATTTATAGGTTCTTTCGGTACATCATAAATTAGTACCAAAAGACCATGAGAAGAGAGAGGCAATTGTGCGCTTGGCTAGACGTGTAGGCATTCCAAGCGGAAGTTATGCTGGGGACTTACCAAATATGTCTGATTTCAGCGAGAGCAAGCGCCCCAGGACCTATGCCCATTTTAGCGACCCTAACGATGATGTTATGGATGTAGAGGGGGTGGATATGAATGGACAAACCCACAAATGTCAGTACCAGTGGCAGGAGCAATGGTATATTACTTATTTACGTGATTAACTAAAGAGAAATTTTAATATATTTCTAATATTTCTAAATAAGTCATTAACTATGGTTATGTTTCTTGTAGTCTGAACACAATGCATCTACAGACCATGGCGTAACACATCAGATTGAGCAGCTGCGGGAGGAGATGATTAAGAGATTTGAGCATACTGAAGCTGCGCAAGCTGCACTTCTACAATGAATGGACAAGGATAGAGATGAAATTTTAACAAGTGTTAATCAACTCTGGACCGATCTTACACAGTAAATGTAGCAAATGATGATGTGGTTTAGGCAATCATGCTCATTCCAACAGAACGAAAGCCATAATATGGTAAGCAAAATAAATTTTAAACACAATTATTTTTTCGTTACCTTAATTGCAGTTTTATTTATTTTAATATATACATATATTGTAGTATGGAGAGAACACACCGGCAGGCTATCAATATGATTTTCAGACCCCAGCTACTGGTCATGATATATTGCCCCAGCCACTGATTGACAGTCCTGCAAGTGTTGAGATCTTGCCTGCCCTGCATAAGGGAGTAAGTCAATTTGGGAGACAGTATAGGCCTGCATGGTATTTGCACACCCCATATACAAATCCATTTCCACAAAGGATACACGAGAAGAAGAAATTTGAAATTGAAGTACAACCTCAAGCAGACATGAATCCATTGCAGCAGATAGACTCGACTATCATGGTTAAGTTTCAGGCTTGGATGGACAAGGATGAGGGTGTAGTCAGCTTACCTGGGCTAGACGCTAACCCGACATGGTTTCGGGAATTGCTACACAGCTGGCTGGATGACTTTGTAAGTAAATTATTGAATAATTATCTCATTTTATTTTTTTCTAAATTTACAGACTCACTTGACGGTTATTGTTTCTAAATGCAGCATATTAATGAGTATTTGAAGGTGATTCGGGTTAGGCAATATGGTTGCACTAATGCATTGCCTCAATTGTCCACTTCTGTGGATTCGTACTTTTTTGTGAGTGATGAATTAAATTATTTATATTTTGTTATTTCAATTTTATTGATTATTCGATGGCCCTGCATTTGTAGGAGTCTTTTAGACTTCTTTATGAGCAGCACAAAAATGACATGACTGGCATTGTATGAAGTGATGAAGTGATGGCATATGCTCAAGGTGCTAAAGAAGATTTACTCGGTGCACGTATGTGGATTGAGGTTGATAAGGTAAATGTTGTTATTTTTGTTTATAACTTGTAGTACTATTTTGTGTGAATGTTGTTATTTTTGTTTATAACTTGTAGTACTATTTTGTGTGAATGTTGTTATTTTTGTTTATAACTTGTAGTACTATTTTGTGTGAATATTGTTATTTTTGTTTATAACTTGTAGTACTATTTTGTGTGAATGTTGTTATTTTTGTTTATAACTTGTAGTACTCTTTCTAAGACTTATTTGAATTTTATGTAGGTTTATATTCCTGTCAACTACAATCAACAACATTAGGTAACGGCTGAGGTGGACATCTTGCATCGACAAATATTGATCTACGATTCTAGCATCAAGGGATTTGCCGATGGCGTGATTGAGAAGCATGTCCTGCCATTAGCTATGTTGTTACCCCGTTACCTAGATGCTTGTAGATTATATGAGCAACGACAAATTACACCTGACTTAACCCTTTTTCATGTAATTAGATTAAAGGATGGAGTGCCACAACCGACAGCGAATAGTAGAGATTGTGGGGTTTATGTTTGTATGTTTATAGAGTTTTTGATGTGTTGTCATCCCCTAGATTCTGGTCCTGAGCATGGGTTATTTTTTAGGACCAAAATGGCGACTGACTTATGGAAATGTGCAAAAAAAGTAGTGAAAGAAAATTAACTTTTGTATGTTTATACAGTTTTTTTATGTATTTTATAAAATTGTAAATTGTAAAATGATGTTGATTGATTTGGGTAGGGACGGGAGGTTCCCTTTACAGCTAAGAGATGTGAGAAATATTTGAAGTGTATTTTCTGCAGGTTTATGAAATATAAATTTTGAGAAAAAATAGGGAAAACTCTGTCCGTTTTAATCCATGAATTTTAGAAAATAAAATAAATTTTCCATGTTTATAAGAATATAATAAACTTATCAATTAAACGCAATCGTAAAAAAAAAATGCAAATTAACTAGTCAAATAAATCCCATAACTACATAACTTTAAAATACAAATATAACTCATAAAGAACACATCAACTACCATGTAATGGAATTGGGTTTCGACAAGTTTGTCAATTATGTCCATGCTGCTTACAGTGACTGTATACATTCTTCGTGGGAGCCTCATCTTGCGATAGATTTCGATTCTTCCGACGTCTTCCTGATTGTCGACGTACTATAGGAGGTTGGATGTCAGCAGCTCTCAACTCCTCTGGAACAATCCAATCTAACGGATGACCAACCGGATTTACTGGTTCACTGTATACACGCAACAAACACTCAGTCGTGTAATATCACGAACAAAGAGTCTGGTACTGGAATCTGACCTGCCTGCATACTGCAAGTGCATGAGGACACTGTAGTTGCTGCATATCAAACTTTTGACAACTACATGACTTCCCCGGGATGTCCACTATTCTATTTCTTTTTCCGTCCTTAACAACAAAACGAGATCGATCTATTGCATGAACTGTCATTCGAGCGGAATCATCATTGTGCTTCCAAATCTTGTCATGGGCCCAAGTGGTTAAGAAGTTTGACATATTTTCTGCAGCCTCACGTCTCTCAATAAACCATTTTTGCATTAACTCTCGGATCCAATCAATTAAGGCAGTCACCGTCATGGCACGTGCATCCTTCGCAACAGCGTTAATGCTCTCTGCAATGTTGGTGGTCATGATGTCATATCTTCTGAATGCTCCCATTGATCGAGCCCATTTTGAAAAACCAACCTCCTCCTCCAAGTATCTCGTTGCCTCCGGTTTCATTTCTCGCATCTTATATATTTCCCTTTGAAAGTCAGCTATGTGATACGCCTTAGCAGCAACAAAATAGAAGGCCAAGTATCCCCCTCCTTTTGTTGTATGCGATGGTATCTTATATCGTGCTACCAAATTACACTTCAAGTGATGGATGCATACACCATGATATACATTAGGAAATACCTCTTTAATGGCCTTCTCGATACTAGCATGTCGATCATATATAAATACAAGGTTCGCAAGATCGCCAATAACTCCTCGGAGTTTTTACATAAACCACTTCCATGAAGCATCATTTTCAGAGTCAGCAATACCCCATGCAAGTGGAAAAATCTGGTTGTTTCCATCCTTGCAAACAGCCACAAACATTGTTCCCAAGTATGCATTTTTTAAAAATGTACCATCAACTACAATAACCGGTCAGATGGAAGACTGGAACCCTCTAATACATGGTCCAAGAGCCATGAAGAAATATTTAAAGTGCTTGCAATCGTCAATCTCCAAATGCGTGACTGTACCAGGGTTCTGTTGTTCCAATATATGACAGTATGCAGGAAGTAATTTATATGAACCCTCTGGAGTACCACGTATCAGCACCAATGCATGCTCCTTAGACCGCCAAGCAGTAGGGTACGTTAAGTCCACACCAAACTCCTCACGTATGTCTGCTTGGATTTTCTTCGGTCTATAAAGTCGACTCGCAGATGCAAACTTATTTTTTATAAATTTGCCAATAATCCGAGACTTTGCTTGTCGATGACCATCGCGTAATCGATCTAATTGGCATATGTGACTTGAATCAATTATGCGCACAATAAAATGTTTCCTTGCATCTGTCGACACTGCACGTAATCGCCATCGACATCTATCATCATCACATTTGATCTCAAAATGATCTTTTGTCGACCTTGACACTTTAAAGCTCCAATTACCTTTAAGTGCTACCATACTAATAGCCTGGTGAAGTTCGTCTTTGCTATCAAACAACTTTCCTACAAACACATCGTCAATTCCACTACTCGATATCTTATCTGAAATGCCCAAATCTGATGGTGGTATTGGAGGTATAAACGCAAAGGGGTTTTCCGCTTCACAAAAAACTATTCTTCTAGCTTCAACATTTAGGGAGCTTTTTGAAACATAACAACGTCCGCCTTCTGCTAAATCATCCCCTTCTAAATTATCAACATTTCTAACATCATCATAGTCCCCTTCCACATCCCCAACATTTTTAATGTCATCACAAGCGTAATGTGTATAGGCTAAGTCTTCATTAAAGGGTATAGGAGAAACATTGTGATACTCGTTCGTTGTGTTTGCAGGAACCACTGCTGAAACTGATAAAGATGTATGGCTCACTTGGTTGCTACCGCTAGCTGACATAAAATGAGCATGAATTGATGGTGGATTTTGATTGAGGGGCTGTACATTATCTTCATAAACAGGAGCTCTAGGATCCACTGTTACACATAAAGGACAGTACGATCTTCTATTGGCGCTTAAAAAAAACCGAACATCATTATCATTTCTAATCTCAATAGGCTTTAGGTTATACCTCGTTGCATCAATTTTGATTTTCAAAGTCACCTTACACTTCACATTGTCGACTCCCAAGGTATAACATACTGCATTTAAAAGATCTTCAAAATTAATATCTTTCGGAACCGAAATTCCAAAATTACTATAATCAACATAACTTTCTTCCCCATCACTAGAACTCTCCCACTTTCCTCCAAAACAAATAACTATCGCATCACACTCCATATGACCTGAAAAAATAAAAAAGAAAATTAAGAAAAGTTCACAAATGGAAAATTAGTAAAATTATTTAAAAAGATAAAATATTTAAAAATAAAAAAATGCGCATCGCGGGGCCGTCTCGGGCCCAAGATGCACACAATGTGCGCAATGCGGGGGCACATCTCGGGCTCGAGACGGCCCCGCAGCGCGTACTATGTGCGCATCGCGGGGCGTTTCGGGCCCGCGATGCCTAAATTGACGGCAGCCACACCAACCGCCGTCTGGTTTTCGCCAAACACACTCCAAAACTTATTTTTGGCCGGATTTCAACGCCGTTTATAGCATTTTAACTCATTTAGTTCGTTAATAACAACTATTTTTAACTTCAAATGTAAATTTTGTCTAATTTCTAACAAAGTTTAGAAAATTTACCGGAGCTATTTCTTTGATTTGATTCGAAGCGATCCTCAACAACACTTTAATTTTTACAATAACAACTTCAAAAATATTTGATCATCAATAAACTTTGTTCAATACATCTTTAAAGTTTCTTAAAAAAAAAAAAGAAGTTCTAAATTTGATATAAGGATAAATGTGTCAAAAAATAAGTTATTTGGCTAATAAAGTATAACCATTTTATATTTGGTTAAAAAAGAATAATAAAATAATTAAAAAGCTATTTGTGAACTTTTCCCTTTTTCTTGAGGGTGCTCCTCTGGATAAAACTTGATATAGAAAGGGAAAGTAAAATAATCCTTGACTGTAGCGTAATAGTCTATTTTATAGTCTAAAATAATCATAGCCTTACGCTAGAAGAAGACAATAGACCAGAGATATTGTCGAGGAACTGTTACGTTTGTGTGTCTGTCTACCAGTAATTAGAATTTACTAATCCACCAATGTTTTGGGTAAAACTACTAAAGAAAAATTAAAGCAAGATGATCTTCATCACATTTATACGGCCATTCAAGTGTTCTAAATAATAAAAATTCCATGGCAATGGTGTATAAGCCCAATAAGTACCAAAGTAGGCAAAGAACTAGTTTTGACCATTGTGAAAATGGGGCAAAAAAATGTAGGTGAAAGAAGGGATGCTCCAAGATAAATAGGGGTCCTCTATGAACTATGAGACCATGTTTTTGAACAGCTTTAATAGTGTAAAGCCTATTGTATTCTTTGGCATGGGAAAAAAGGTTTTGGTTCGGATGAGTTCTAGAAATTCTAGATGAGTGAAAGGAATAGGAAGAGTGATGATGATAGGGGTCACATATGGATGGTAGGTAAGGGATTGCGCATTTTGGAATGATGCTTATATAAGGGGCTATGGTTGTATTTGAAGGCTTTTGAGAAAGGAAATTTGTCATTGTATTGTCTTTTCCTTTTATATAGACCACATCAAATGAATAATTTGTGAACCACTGCTGTCATCTTAATAGTTAGGTATTGAGAATCTTTTTTTATTTAAGTTTTAAGATATCAAGGAAAGTTGACATGTCAGCTTCAACAAAAACCTTATGGCTAACAAGGTGGTACTCAAAATTTTCAATTCCACTTTTTACAAAGAGAATTTCTTTGTAAGTTCTGTGGTAGTAGATTTCAGAGTTAGAGAAACTTCCACTTTTGTATCCACATATTCCTCATTTTTCATTTTCTTCTTCAAGAAGGATGGCACTCCAATAATAATCACTGGCATCTGTTTACAGAATTCCCTTTCCATTAGAAGGGATTTGAAGAGGTGGCAGTGTTGTAACAATTTGTTTAAGCTTTTTAACCAAGGCTGTTTGTGTGTGGGACTATGGTGGTGATTTTTTCTGAGCATCTGATAAAGAGGTTTGGTAAGCTAGGCTAAGTATTTGATGAATTCGGACATGTAGTTTACAATTTCAAGGAACTATTGAGTTTGTGTAGTGGTTAAGTCTTGGTCTAGGAAATTTGTGAGCTGGCTGGTTATATGCGGTTAAAGAGTGTATTGTCCTCTGTTGATGTACATTCTGAGAAATTCGATTTGACTTTGGCCCATTATGCATTTAGTGAGGGAAATCATTACACCATATTCTTGCAGAATGGCGCCAAATTGTAAAAGCAGTTAGTGGTATGAATCTGAGTCATCAGAGTAGAGTATAATATCATCAATATAGATGAGTGCCTTTATTGATAAAGGTTTGATGATTCTCATCATCGCCTTTTGAAAAAGTTATGGTGCTGTTGTAATATCCAATCCCTATTAGTAGTATTGGCACCTAGATTTCGGTATAGAACAAATAAGACACCGTAGGGTTACTCGATTTTAACCCTATTAGAAATATTTTCTTTATAATGCACGTGAGAGATATCAGACCTAATTTGGTAATTTCACACTTGATCGGTGCGCCGGACGACCCTAGAATATTTTTAGAATTTTTCTCTATTGGCTTGGAAAAGAAAATTCTAATTTACTACATGAATTTCCATTTAAGGATTATGAATGGAACAAGCCTTTGTTGAGAAACATAATCCATATATTAGAGAATGGACCAATTAGAAGAAATCTCATGGATTGCCAAGTTGGAAGTTCTAGTTAGTTCTTTGGACTATTTCAACTAGATAGTTACAAATGAACTAATTACATAATTAGTTTTCAACTAATGGCAAATTAGTAATTTTGAGAAAGTTGAAGGGCAAAATGGTAAATAGAGGGAGGACTATAAATAGGTTGGAAGTGTGTAGAATTTTGAAGATGATCAAAAGCAAACACTTAGAACAAAAGAGAGAAAATTCGAGCTTGGAAAGGGGGGCTGCTACAGTGACCTTTCAGGTTTTGTTTTCATGAATTTTCATGTGTAATCAAGCCAAATTAAGGTTACAAATCAATCCCTAAGCTCAATTGAAGTCTCTATTAGTGGAAATTCAAGAAAAAGAGGTAAGAAAAGCATCTTTTATAAGTTTGATAAGTGAGAATTCAAGAATGTGTTAATTGATGTTCTTATGTGTATTCTTGGCTTAGATTGAGTTGAATTCTAGTTTGGAGCTTGAAGGAGTCATCAATTTGAAGAAATTAGCAAGGTGAGAATTAGGGTTTTTGGTGATTTTGTTGCAGAGATTTCAATTGATTGTAATTAGGGCTTTAGAATGAAATTGGCATGATTTTGTTGTAATTGGAACAAGAAATTGAGAAAAGGAATGTGTTGGAACCTATGGTGAAATTCTGCCACTTTAGGAAAGTTAGGAATTGAGTGGTGTTTTGATTGAATTGTTGTGTGTAAATGATGCATATTGTGAATTGAATGTATATGGTTGATGAAAAAACCCAAAAATGAAGAAAATGGGACATAATTGTCCATGTTGGAAAGGTGAAGGGCAAGTATGTCCAATCAAATTATAAGGTGTTCAATAATTTTCAGGGCGCCGGATGGTGAGTTAGTTTCGATTATGGCTCCGTAACTAAAATCGGGAAGTAGTTTACATCCGGGCTTTGTATGCCGATTAGGGCATTTAGTAGTTAAATGAGATTCTAGTGTTCGATTTGGTTCTAAATGTCATTTATGGCGCGTAGGTGAGGATAACCGAGAGCGTTAACGGGAGCGAAATTGAGCGCGGAGCGGTTGTGAGTGGAAATCTGCCATTTCTTTTACTTTTCGGTTATTATGTTTTCTCACAATGACTATGTATGTTTTATGAGCTTTCGATGCATAAACATGATTTATGATCTTGATATATTCATAGACATGCTTTTACATGATCGATTTGTGAAACAGTTTTAAAATTTCTGTATTTGTTTTAAGGCCATTGGTACCCTCAGATTATAGTGGTGATGATTGTATTAGACCCGGCCGGTATATCCCGTGCACATGGGCAGGTCTTGGGGGTGTGTCACTAACTCCGGGAAGTCGGGATGTCGAGTCATGTGAGTCGCTCTATGTGTACGGGATATTGTCTTGCTATATGCATGCGATGTAGGATTCCACTGCATAGCCAGTGAGATGTCTTGAGATGTCACTGTGGGTGCTGCTAGTTGAGGTGCCCCGTGACCTACTCACGTATGCGGTGCTAGTTGAGTCGCTGCGTGGGTATAAAACTTTAGGGTTACCATTGGTACAGTTTAGAAAGAAAATGGTCGAGCGAGGATTTTACTAGTTTTCGATTTACCGATAGCATTTATGCATTTATATGCACACAGCAGTTATTATGTTATATAGATTCTGAATATAGTTTTCCAAAGATGTAGATAAAACCTGCTTGGCAAGATTTCATTAGCATATGATATTAGAAACCGTTTTACAATTTTACATCCGTTTTAGAAGCATAATTTCTACATGTACTTTAGAAATTGCTATCTTTGTATAATATTCTTGTAATTGAATTCTCATTTACACTCACTGAGCTCCTTTAGCTCACTCGTTTTATGTTTTATGTTTTATGTTTTAAACCCCTTTCCCAGGTGCAGGTCTCGGAACGCAAGCTGCTGATTCTCCTATCGCCGAGTAGTCGGCCGAATCCAAAGATAATTTTTGTACATGTAAATGTGCTAATAGCACTCCTTACTTTATGTATAATAGTTATAGGTATGTATATTTGTAAGTATGTGTTGAATCAAGAAGAAGAGATTTCCAGTTTATGATGATCGTTTTTACTTTTTATGATTATGCTTATTTTGTGATTTACACGAAATAATTGAGTTGTGTTGGATTTGATTTGAAAAGGACCGGAAGTCCGAATTGGTAGAATTGAGATGTGTTAGAATTAGAAGTGAAATTTCTTTGCAGGTTTATATGGATTTTCCCAAAAAACAGGGGAAACTCTGTCCGTTTATTTTTAAAATTAAGATGTCGTTTTCATGTATATTACTAGATCTTCTTAGTAGTAACAAGAATTAAAAAAGGGTTCGCCTCGCGAAATTTCTTAACTTACCCAATTAGGTTAGGAGGAACTTCCGTCGGGGTGCCCGGCAGGGCCGCTGGGATCTATAGTAGAGGGTCTCGGGTCGGGTCCTGTCAGCTGTTTTCAATCCAAATGGTAGAACAATCATTGGAAGTGGTGCTAAGGTGCACAAAAAGTTTTCTTGTAGCGATCATCTGGGTGGATTTCAATTTGCCAGAAGCCTACTTTCAAATCAAATTTTGAAAAGATCTTAGCAATTCTGGAGAATAACACATGTCTATTTTGCAAGGAAAATTTTTCATCTTATAAAAAATTATTTTGAGGTTAATAGTTAATGACAAGACGAAGCTTTCCTCTTAATTGTTCACTCTGCTTGTTGACATAGAAGGCTTGACATGCCCATTGTGATGAAGCTAGCTAAATAAAGCCTTCATTTAGTAGTTGCGTCAGTTCTGCATTTGTTATTTAGAGGTGTTCTGGAGACTAGATGACTAGCCTTGGTTAGGTTTATGGCTTCATTTTTTTGAAATGGGAGATGGATGAAGAACTGTGTATTCTTTCATAATGGGTTTGGGCATTTAAGCGTAAATTCTAAATGACTATTTGGGTGGACTGGATTTTAATTTTGTCAAAGACTGTGGAAATGGTGTCTACAGAAAAATGTCCAAGGGAGGAAATAGGCTTTGTATTTAAGACCATTGGGCTTGGGGAGGACTTTATTTTTCAATAGTTTTTTTTATTAAATCAAACCCAATAATTAAATTTTTACTGGGTACATTTGATCCAAGCAATTTGTGTTTGACTGTAAGTCTAGATAAGAATTTTAATTGTACTATTTTACTGATCAGATCTACAGTAAAACTTCATCATTAGCAGCTCTAAAGCTTTGGTGATAAGGCTTCCAAAATTGTTTAGGTAAGATTGCTAGGTTGAGGATAGAGGCAGCGATGCCTGTATTTAATAGGCCAGAGACAAGGATAGGATTGTCAAATTTAGAAATGAGAACTTGGACTTCTAACATGAGAACTATTAAGCTGGTTATATGAGGGTTTTCAATTGGCTGAATTTTGAGGGATTCAGTAATAGATTCTCTTTCAGACTCAGAGGATGACAGGACAAGAACTGTGTCACTGTCTAGTTCAGACTGTTCTGAGAAGAGAAATTCAAGATCAAACTCTTTTGGATTTTGTTCTGTAATGGTTGTTATTGCTGAATAGACTTTTTACGTTTGACCTTTTGTGGGCATTCTTATGCAAAGTGGCCCCGTTTCTGGCAAATGAAATATTTATTGGACGTTTTTGAAAAGGTTGATCGGCATTTAAAGAAACATTTTTTCTATACCTAGAAGATGGACAGAATTTGAGTTTTCGTTAATGTCTTTTCTTTCTCATTTCACAATTACTATTTTTCTTTGGGCATTTAATCAGTAGATCAGGACGTTCATATGCCTACTGAATTTTCTTACATGTGTAATCAAATTCTTTGAAGAATTTGAGTCTGGAGCAAAACTTGTCTAGGGCTATTATGATAAACTTTAGCCAATCTTCTTCCCTTAGCTTTAATAATTCTCAGGGCTTTCTATCCCAAAGGTTTTAGAACAGAGTTCAAGTATGCCTACTTTAGGTTCGAGTCATCAACTCCGAGGATATAGTATCTAGAATTTACTTTTCTGAAATACAACTCAAGATCTTTTCTTTTGAATGAACAGCACATCATCTTAAAGAATGCTTCACAAGCTTTGTCTGTGAGTTGGGTTGCTTCACCAGCAAATTCTGCGAAGATTAAACTGATAAAGGCTTCTACAGTAGTGCTCTGTTGAAGAAGCAGTTGGCTGTATTCGACAATGTATAAATACCAATACTTAAGGATTCCCTAGAATCTTGTTATTGCTTTTTGAATGACGTCAGCGACAATCATGTTTGACTTTTGATTTTCTATAATGCATCAGGCCAGGAATTCAAAGATTTAGTCAACCCATTTATTGGAGGGTAAGTCATCAAGTGTGAACCAGTGACGCTTTTCTAATGATTTTTTGTGTCAGTCTGTACTGGTCGTGTACTTGGCATAGTTGTTTCACTCATTAAGGATAAAGAACTATAGTCTTCTATAACATGGGATTGTTGGGCATCTGTTGGTTGGTTCATAAATTGTGGTATATTTGGATCAAAAATTGATTCAGAATCAAAGACATTGAATGATCATTGAAAAGTGGATGATTCTGGAAATACCGAGGTTGAAGAAGTTGTTGTAGGTGTTTTATGTCTAACAATCATTAAAGTGGTTTTGGATGCTGGGGGGAACATTTGTGGCATATATGGAGGTATAAATGGTAAGGTTCTTGGCAATGATGGTTTGGTTGCGGTGGAAGTGACAGTTGTTTGTGGCAAAGGCTGGCTATTTTTTGTGGGAGTTTTCCCTTTATCTTTGCGATGGTATTTTTGGAAACGATGTTCTTTCTTTTTAGAAATAAAAGGAGAACTATCTCCAAAAATTGAACTGGCTCATATAGAGATTGAAGGGAAAGGTTGTGAAATCTTGGGGGGTGTGTCACCTAGTTTCCATGGTTGCATAAAATCTCGTTCAAGACACTAGAGTTGAATCTTGAGATGATTTATCCTCTTTTCTTGTTCAGCAAATGGCAGACCATTTCGTATTAGTTCTAGAATGTATTCATTAAGTGCCTTTATCTCAAACCTGGGGTTTTTGAGATTTGACTGATGACTATTAAATCCTGAATTAATTTTCCCTTCGATTCGTTGTTGGGATTCTTCAATTCTTTTGAGGACTGTATTTTAGGCCTTGGCATTTTTGGATTGCCAATTGAGAACTGCTTTAGCTGGATTGATCTATTCAAATGAGCTGTCTAGTTTTCTGACATTGGGATTTTTGACCTTCCATTGTTGGAAAGTGTTTTCTTCTAGTCTAGGTTATAGAGTTAAGAGGCGAAATCTAAAAAAGAGAGTTCACAAATCTAGAGGATGGTTTGGGTGGGTTTGTATAGAGGGTCTTTTTTAAGGAAAGGTTTTGGATGGTCACAACTCTGTGGTTGATACGTAATTGGTTTAGGTTTAGGGCTTGCGTAAGTGACATAGTAGTTAAACTTACTTGATGGTTCTCCAAAGAGTCCGACATCTGGGTCTCTTCATCATACTTCTCTTTTAGAATCTGTTGAGAGCTTTTCTTCTTTTTGCTTTTTTTTATTCCTTTTGGAGTAGTTTTCATGTCTAAGTAGAGATCTTTCAAACGATTTTGGCATTGACGGTCAATGTCCCAGTAGCAGTGTCCAGTAGAACTTTCAAACCGTGTGGCTTGATCATTGTCAACTTCCATAAAGAAATTAATCTATCCATCAAAATTCCAAACCAAAGAATATGTTTAAGCTACATGATTTGATCATTGTTTCTTTCCAGCTACCATCGAAGAATAACTTATGTCCCTTCAGTTTCCTATCGATCTTATTCCCTGGTGGTTAAAACAAGGTTATACTCATATGTACTTTAGAGTTGTCAGATTTGCTCTAACTTTTCATGATAGACTAGGTCTAAAAATAGTCACTCGAATTGCTCTTCTAGACACTCGTTTCTCTACATACAAAGATGCATATATAGGCACTGTTCAGACAACTCCCAACGCCGAAACAGTACTTATCACTCTCTACCCCAATTTCTATATGCCAATTTCAGATTCATCACTTATTTCACCCCTAAAAGCCCAAATCCAAATCACTAGTGCAGTTCTTGAAGCTAACACATATACACCCACCATTCACTATCAAATGGTCTACCGTGTTTAAAACCATGCCTTTGACTTCGACACCCTACACTCAAACTAAGATGCACTTCTTATCTCAGTTGACACTACTAGGTCCCATCATGCACAGATATACCCAAATAACTTACCAATGATGAACTTATAAATGTTATTTTTGTGTGCTGTGCATTGGGTGAAAATGTACATTTTAATATTTTTTTTATTACATGTATCACATGTATATAGTGGAATTAAAATACACACATATAAATATTTCATTACATTAATCAAATAAGAAACTACCCTTGAAGATGATTCGGGGTAGTTTCTGTTTTCGAAAGTTCATCCTTGAAGCGTGCTTTAATAATTCTAGTTGGGGACGTGGTGGGCTTCCTCAAGCTAGAATAGTAGCTTTCCAATCTCAAAATAATTATTGAAGCAACTCTTGCATCTAATTTTGTCTTTCGGATTTATGACTACCGTTGAGTCATTTTCAATTTTGTTTTTAATTTCTTAACAGTATAAAAGCTTAACATCTTAAGCTTTTTATTTTTAATTGCCTTTTCTTACAACTGAATGAAGCAAACTTTCAGCCATTTATATAGTCTCAGATGCCACCACATTTAGCCAATCATATAATAACTGTAAAAAGATGATAAGGCTTCTCTTTTACATAGTCATTAGGTGATTGATCTATTGGCAAATTTATACACAAATTGGTGTCAATTGTTTTTTTAATGCCTTACAATGTTAACACCTCATGCTAAGTAAATTTTCGGCCAAATCTTCAACGCCACATGCTATTGAATATCAATTGCAGATTGATTCAATGTCTTTGGGAAAATAGAAATTAAACAAGTACTCTTTAACGTTTTATTATGCCAATCCAAAAAAGAACATGCAGTATTAATAATAAATCAAATTCATTTAGAATTTTGTAATGGTCGAAAATGACATATATACTATAAAATAACAATTATTTTATAGTTTTATCTATCAATGCCTAATTTAGAACCCATACACATTATTAGCACAATTTAAGTTATACATTAGATAGATTAAAATGTCAAGTCTCACTTGGCACAATCTTAAGTTTAACACCTAAAACTTAGCTACTACCCGAGAGACCCCAAAAAATAAATAAATGGCCTAATGATTTCATTTAAATAAAACTATAATTGTTTCATTTAAATGGTAGCTATATCTACCAACGCCACATGTTATGCCATTACAAGTTAATGGCATAATATGTGGCATACACTTAGAAGATTGATGTGTCAAGTCCCACTTGGAACCGTCATGGGTTTAACACTTAAATCCTAACTACTCACAAGAGACCTTGAAATAAATTCATATTTTTTTAGAATTTCCTAGATCGAACAATTAGATCTGGTGCGCTACCCTAGTTTTTAACAAGTACACTTTATATAGTGAGATTCCCTAGGTTCACGCCTATTTTGTTTCACAAAATATTTCTGTAAGTCTATAACCGATGCCCCACACACACCCATTATGAATAAATAAAATGGCACGTTGAACCATATAAATTGAGATTAATCCATATTCGTATAATCCCTGTGTCATTTATATCCTGAAAGAGCAGAGACATAGATCAACACCGTCAAGTTTTCTATCGCTCAACCGTAAACTTCTCATAGATTCGTATTTCATAAACAATATCTGCAAACACTTTTGCGCTATTATTTATCACTCAAAAAGCTTTTTCCCGGGTTTATTTGCTTGTGGCAACAAGACTTCCTAGAATACAATCTTGGAGCATTAGGATATTTAACTCACCTATATGAGCCGACGGATCCCATATTTACACACACCAGACTCCATGAGTATCAAACAATGCCCAGCAACATCTAACAGTCAAACTATGAAAAGTCTTGGACATATATAGAACTTAAGTATGGTAGATCACTCACAAGCCCACTGTGGTGCTCAGGTTAAAAAACTGCGAATACTACTCAACTCAAGAAGGCCCTTCATTGATGGTTTTATGGATTATCTATTAGAGGTCTTCTTTGAGTCAGTTCAGTTTCCAGTCCTTACTGAATACTTGTATATCTATACAAGCTTCCACTAAGCTCATGATCGTTTAAGATTAACCATCTGGACCATCCAGATATAGACATACACTGATCCATATCTAATAAGGTTCTACCCGATAGACCCTGCATCGGTGAAAATAGATCAGGAATATATAATTTGAGAACTTACTTACACAATGACATTTTCTAGCAGTGCTTGTAATTATTTACAACTATATCATTGTTAGTATATTCCCAGGTCTTTGTCCCATTTCAAACAATGTTCTAACTCTTTAGATTTTGGTAACTTTTATAACCAGCTAACTCTTAGCAGTGCTAACACTTAACATTTATAACTTTTAGTGTTGCTAACTCTTAGCCCTGGTCTAAACTCCTTTAAACTTGATCTGAACTCCTTTAAATCAATACAATATCCGAAACATTACAAAAATCTTACCATATATAACTAATATTAACAATATTATTTGAAATATTTATCATATAAATATTAAATAATTAATATTTATACAATATTAAAATATCACATAAGCATCATCTTTAACAAACTTCCGCCTACTATAATGCCATTTATGATTATATCTCATATCAATTGACTCCAAGTGTTTCTCAAACTTCATAGAAGTTAGGCACTAACTGAGATTGCTACGTTATCTATAGATTATATCTTTGATACTATTACATCTCTTTTGCCAAGAACTTTCTAATTGTGTGTACTTAGAGTCCACATGATCAGAATTCTGGTACACGTAATGGCTTCTTGGCTTAAGCAATTACTTCGTTATTGTTGCAGTTATTAAGATAGGATCTATTGAGCTATGAACTTTTCTTAGCTCTACAACTTACTTGTATGTCCACAAAACTTCCTTTGCAGGCTTCTCAAGCTATAAAATATTCTGTCTCTAAGGCAGAATCATCTGTAGACTGTACTTTCAACTGACTAATGTATCATTGAAAAGAATTTCTATCATCTAGACCAGACTAGAAGTCCAAGTCTGTGTATTTTCTCAATAGTAAGTACCATTCTCCATGATGCAAAACTTATTTTCTATAACTCTCAGGTATATTTCAAAAATATTTCATGACCAATATTGGTCATGACCTGAATCGGACCGATACCGGCTCGTAACACATACAGCCATCCAGATCTAAGTTTCGTACATCACATGGTGTACATTAAACTACCTTTAGCTAATGCATATAATGAGTTAGACTTTTTAACTCTTTCATTTTTTTACCAAGAACACTTTCTCCTAGAAAGATGAATACCATGTTTGAAAGGTAGGTTAATTGTCTCATAGTTATTAAAGTTATATCTTACAAGAACTTAGTCTATGTATAAAAATTAGGATAGTCCTATCATCCTCCCAACTTTATCTCTATAACGCTTTATAGCTAGTATATAAGAAGTTTGTCCCAAATCTTTCATGAAAAAGTTCTTACTAAGATAACTCTTAACTGACTGACTTGCAACATACTAATGTCATTTCTGACATTTATGTATGTCATCTACTCAGAGAATTAGATAAACAATTATGCTCTCACTGATTTTTCTAAAACACATGCTTTCTCTTCATTCTTAATAAAACCAGACTTTCTAATTTCTTTATCAAAACAAAGATACCAGCTTCGAAAAAAACTGCGCAAGTCCATTTGGACTTCTTTAGTTTACACATCAAATAAAAAGTTAGGCTGAAGGCAAAACTTTTCAAGCTATTCCATGCATATGTCTAATTTGAGATATACATTCTAGAATACCCACTTTATATTTACCTGTCAGACCTCAAAATCTTAATATGCTATAATTAGCCAATAAAAGTCAAATTGACTTAAGCATGATTACTGATGAAAGAGGTTTCTTTATAACTGATAATAGATCTCTAAGTGTAACCTTTTATCATCAGTCAGACTTTGAAGGTCTCTACCTTTATATTAAGCCCTCGTTTCCACTGTGTAAACTTATTTACAACAAATAGGAATAATTTCTATAGGAAGCATAACCAAATCCCAGACCTGATTCTGATGCATAGAGTTAATTTCAAATTTCATGACATGTAACTATTCTCTCGAATCGATGTCTAACATCATCTATGTGTAAGTCAAATGATCATTTTCTTCAACTAAGAAAACATCAAGGATACCTTCAGGTATCAAACATACCCAATAGGTGACCCTTAATGTCCTTTGATGACTTATAGGAGAATGTGTGTTAAAGGTATTTCACTTAATTTAGCATTAAAATTCCATCATCGGTTCATATATATATATATATATATATATTGATTAATTTTATCAAGTTTAATCTTTCTATAATCACCATAATCTATGAGAAACTCTTTCTCTAGGTTGGTGGTGTAATGAGAAACGAACATACTTCGTTCCTCTAGATCATAGAACTGGTATCCCATTTATTTCAGGGATACCATATGAATCGATAATTGTACCATTTAGGTGCAATATTATTATATTGCGTAACTATTATACAAGTAGAACAACCCTAAATCTTAACATATTTAAGACTCAGTTTCCTTTCAATCCATATCTCATATAGAATAGAAGGAACTACTTTCGGTGGAACTCTGTTCAATAAGTGAACAATAGTTTCTATAGTACAATCTTATAGATATTCTAAAAGATTGATGAAGCTCAACATCAATCGAACCATATCTAATAAGGTCCAATTCCTTATCTCCAAAATATCTTTGTGTTGAGGAGAACTTAAAGGACTATAATGAGCAAGAATTTCATTCTCTTTTAAATAATCTGTCATTTTACTACTCATATATAAATTGCCTCGATCGCATCAAAGGTATTAAATATACATAAGGGTTTGTTCCTTTACTTCCAGTCAAAACTCTTTGAACACTATAAACGTTTTTTATTGATGTTTTCCAGAAACACATGTCCGTATAATGACAAATCATGATAAAGATAGTAAAGTATCAAAATTCACCCAATGACAGTATGATTTATTAGAGCATATACATCACTATATATTAGTTCCAATAAATCAGTGGACCGGTGTCCAACACCTATACAAAGATTTGGTCATTTTTCCTTGAATCTAAAATTCATAAAATGGTCAAGATTCTGTGGTCAAATCAAATATCTAATCATCCATAACCAGATGGGATAGTCGTCTCACAGCTACATAACATAATCTTATGTCCTACAATTTTTAATTATTTAAAGTTCCCGAACCATTTTATGTTCTATTCACCTAAACATTTGCTATTGTATTTAATATATAATGGCCATTAACTGACATTAAGTTTGCAAAACATTATCATTATCATATATACATGAGGAACTATTCTTAATGTATTTATGATAACACTCTCTGTCTTTTACAGGGAGTGATATGATTTGCCTAATAATGTTTGGTATAAAATAGCAACTATACAACATAATACTTCAACCAGAATGGAGAAGTGACTTAAAAGTCCTAATAGCAACGTCATCTAGAAAATATCTATTTTCTACGTGAAGCTGTACTTCTCTTTTCTTAATTTTTAAGTATTTCTCAAATCATGTAACACTTTATAGATATGAAAAAGACAGACGGTATCTTATACCCATGCACTTCTTAGTATCAAATGCTAATGAAATGTCAATAGTTGGTAAACAAATATCTTAGAGGTCTATCTATCTTAAGGTAAGGTACATTAAATAGTAACATTTATTATTTCAAACCTTACCACAATAGAAACACTTTCAATTATTTCTGTTGTCGATTTGTGGTTTAGATATATCAAATAAATTTTACATAGAGCATAGTACTACTTACACATCTCATGTGCACATGCTATCATTGAAGATTATTAGACATCGAGGTTAAGATATATGATTCGACTCTTAAATCGTTCTTAATCTTATTTCTAATAATTTTCATTTCTTCCAAAGAAATATTATCAGAAATGCCTCTTTTAATCCATTAATTATTGATACATCAAAGTTTTTCTTGAATCTGAAACTATTCACAAATTCATTGGTAAGTCAAATATTTTATTAGTACTCTAGTTGGTGTGAAAAGATCAAGTACACTAATAGATTGCTTATAGACATCTTATCTCTATAAGATTCTAATCTTATCTCTATAAGATTCAATAGGATATATGTAGCAAAATATTTCTAATCGTTAATTAATAACACTTTAGATCATTTGTATAACATTTATACATTTTTAATCTAAAGATGCCTTCGCACTGCTTTACATAATCCCCTAAATCTCTCAAAGAGGAAAATGACAGCTTAAACTTTTTAAACTGTACAGTGGGAAGTGGACCTCATTGGCATTTTACTCCAGTCTCATGCTTTCGCAATATTGGCCTTTGTGATGCGATATTTCTATATCTTAAAATTAAGCACAAGTATACACTATCGTAACAAGTAGTAAAGGGACTTATAAAGTCGGATGTCGAACCCACAAGGATAATTTGTATTTTCTACCAAGTACTAAAATTATATCTATCTTATAATTATTCATTGAATAGAGCTTTTCCTGTTTAGTTTAGTCTCTATCCTGGGATTTCCTAATGTGCCACTACCCAGTATAAGTTAGTTCTGATGTATCCCTCTAGTTTTTATGCTAGAGAACGACATTAGTTTTACTCTAAAGGGTATGAAGAGTGTTGGAGTACTTTTTTTACTCTAAAGGGTATGAAGAGTGTTGGAGTACTTTTTTGTCAGTGTTCAGCTGTTAATATACTCTTCTGTCTTGAAAGCTACTCAGGGAAGTAGTAATCCCCAAATCAAATCTTAATTTTATAATAAATTTGAATAAAATAAAGTGTAGAAAGTAAATGACACAACTAAAATAAAATAATAAACTATCAATATAGAGAAAGCCTAGGGTTAATTACTATCCTTCAATATGGTTTCTAAAGATTAATCCTTTTAATATTTATATCCCTTAATTCTTATTATTGGTCAAGATACTAATGTATTTACAAGCCTCTTCTAAGGTCATTTATCTTTGGTCAAAATAATTTGTATTTTCTACCAAATATTAAAATTATATCTATCTTATAATTATTCAGAAAAATCAAATCTTAATTTTATAATAAATTTAAATAAAATAAAGTGCAGAAAATAAATGACACAACTAAAATAAAATAATAAAATATCAATATAGAGAAAGCCTAGGGTTAATTACTATCCTTCAATATGGTTTCTAAAGATTAATCCTTTTAATATTTATATCTCTTAATTCTTATTATTGGTTAAGATACTAATGTATTTACAAGTCTCTTCTAAGGTCATGCAAGTATATCCTAATTTACTAAATACCTATATTCTTATGGTATTTGTAATAAATAAAGATTCATTAATAATAAGTCTTATTAACCATACATGCCAATTAAGTATATTCCTATCCTAATTTGAAACTTGCATATGCAACAATGAATGTTACTCTACAATCATACATCAAATTATCTAGGTCTAAATACAATGATGCCTCTTCTAAGTTTATCAAAGTATTACCAAATTAATCACAATATCGATTAGATATAATGAAGCATTAAGAACAAGTAATTTAAATAATGAAGAATTGATTTCAAATAATTATTAAAAAGATCTAACAATTAAGCTCACATATTGAGTTCAAGTAATAACCCTAAAAAATAAATTTAGCTCATGATAACAAGAGAATTATGGCTGAAAAATAAAATAAACATGATACAACCAAAAACAAACCAATATAGACTTCAATTCACAGTTGGTTGATACGCCCAAGATTTGCCAATAATCTCTTGCTTCCTGGAATTGCCCTTACTTCTCTCTATAAAAATTACTCTTCTTCAATGTGTTGTGACTCTAAAGCCCTAAGTTGTGTTTTTTTTAAGTCTAAAACGAGTGACGTTTATATAGGAATTAATTGGAGTCTTGGAGTTATATTTCTTTTAGGATTAGGAAAGCGCACTGTTCACCGCTGCCTCGAACACTGTTCATCGCTGGGGTGACAGCACTGTAGCACGGGGGTACTGTTCATAGAATACTGTTCACGAGATACTTTTTATATTTCATTGTAGCGATTACTATAGCAATTTGATGTTTTGCCTTGTTTTTCTTAGATTTTCATCTCTAATTGCTCCATTAACTCCAAACCTACAAAATAATAATTAAACATATAAAAAGCCTAATATTCTTATCAAAATAAGTAATTAATCAAGTTAAAGGAGTGAAAATAATAGATATAATTTACGCTTATCACTTTGTAAACCAAAATAGTAGACAAATTTTATCAATTGCATCTCATGCAACTCTTACCAATTATCCTAAATACACCTTATCCTCACGCTTTAGAAATATTGGATGAGTGTATTCTAGATTAACTTGTCAATTATCAAATATATATTACTGATACTACCCTTATGCTTTAGCAATATTGGGCAATACGTTAGTATATATTTATTAATCCGCATAGTCCAAATTATATCGACCGAATTTCTTACGCTCTAGCAATATTGAAAAAAACTGATATGATCCTTCTAACACCGTATTGACAAGATAGATCAACGTGTAACATTATCTCATAATGGACCACTTTTCAATCTGATTAAGAGAAATTTCTTAATTCAATTCCCATCTCATGAGGCCGTGATTCTAAATCATATATTTATTTTGTACAAACACAATTAACCCCTACTAGTAGGGCTCCTATTGTGGTTACTAGTATAAACAAATAGCCCACAATTTTATCGCATTTATAACAATAAAAATAGCAAAAATAAATTTTTTTTTTAAACTCTTTAAAAATAAACATTTAGAGTAACCAGCATAATTATGGCTTTCTTAGGTTTTCAGAATTGCGACACGGAAGATCTAACCTCTAGTGTCGCGGAACCATCCTAAACGTGCTACAGTACTAAGGTCTTTTCCCTAGAGTTGCAGCGTTCAACCTACACTGCTTCGACATCCTTTTCAACTACATCTCGTTTGTGAATTGTTTCAAAATTTGAAACACATAAACAATAGCACCGAGAAATTCAATTACGCCATACTCTAATATAAGCACAAACAACACACGACACGCGCTCTGATACCATTGTTATTTTTGTGTGCTATGCATCGGGTGAATATGTACATTTTAATATATATATATATTTATTTATTTATTTATTACATGTCTCACATACAATAGTATGCAGTGGAATTAAAATACACACATACAAATATTTCATTACATTAATCAAATAAGAAATTACCCTTGAAGACGATTCAGGGTAGTTTTTGTTTCTGAAGTTCACCCTTGAAGTGTGCTTTAACAATTCTAATTGGGAACATGGTGGATTTCCTCAAACTAAAATAATTATTGAAGCAATGCTTGTGTCTAATTTTGTCTCTCAGATTTATGACTAACGTTGAGTCATTTTTCAATTTTTTTTCTTAATAATATAAAAGCTTAACATTTTAAGCTTTTTATTTTCAATTGCCCTTTTTTAAAACTGAATGAAGTAAAATTTCGACCATTTATATAGTCTTAATGCCACCATATTCAGCCAATCATTTAATAACTCTTTTTTAAATGTAAAAGGATGAGAAAGCTTCTCTTTTGCTTAGTCATTAGGTGATTGATCCGTTGGAAAATTTAAAAGCAAATTGGTGTCAATTGTTTATTTAATGCCTAATGTCTTTGGGCAAATAGAAATTAAACAAGTAGCCTTCAACCTTTTAGTAAGCCAATCAAAAAAGAACATATAGCATTAATAATGAATCAAATTCTTTTAGATTTGTGTAACGGCTAAAAATGACATATATACTATAAAATAACAATTATTTTATAACTTTATCTACCAATGCCCAATTTAGTACTCATACAAATTATTAGTACAATTTAAGGCAATCACTAGGTAGATTAAAATATTCAAGTCTCACTTGGCACAATTTTAGGTTTAACACTTAAACCTTAGCTACTCCCCGAGAAACCCTAAAATAAATAAATAGTCGAATGATTTCATTTAAATAAAATAACAATTATTTCATTTAAATGGTAGCTATATCTACTAATGCCATGTGTTGTGCCATTACAAGTTAATGGCATAATATGTGGCATACACTTAGAAGATTGATGTGTCAAGTCCTACTTGGCACTATCATAGGTTTAACATTTAAACCCTAGTTACTCTCCGAGAGACCTTGGAATAAATAAATAGTCGAATGATTTCATTTAAATAAAATAAAAATTATTTTATTTAAATGGTAGTTATATCTACTAATGCCATATGTTGTGACGTTACAAGTTAATGGTATAATATATGGCATACACTTAGTAGATTGATGTGTCAAGTCTCACTTGGCACCATCATGGGTTTAACACTTAAACACTAACTACTCACAGAGAGATCTTGAAATAAATTTATATTTTTTGAGAACTTCCCAGATCGAACAATTCAATCTATTGCGCTACCCTAGTGCTCAACGAGTACATTTCATATAGTGAGACTCCCTAAGTTCATACCCATTTTATCTCACGAAATATTTCCATAAGTCCATAACTGATGCCCCACACACACTCATTATGGATAAACAAAATGGCACGTTGAACCATACAAATTGAGGTTAATCCATATTAGTTTAATCATCCATCCGTCATTTATATCCTGAAAAAGCAAAGATATAAATCAACACCGTCAAGTTTCCTATTGCTCAACCGTAAACTTATCTCCTAAATTTGTATTCCATAAATAATATCCGCAAACATTTTTACAGTATTGTTTATCACTCGAAAAATGCTTTCCCGAGTTTATTTGCTTATGACCATAAAACTTCCTAGAATATAATCTTGGAGCATCAGGATATTCAACTCACCCATATGAGCCGACGGTTCTCATATTTACATACACCAGACTTCATAAGCATCGGATCATACCCAGTGACACCTAGCGGTCAGACCATGAAAGGTCTCTGATATGTGTGAAACCTAAGTATAGTGGATCATTCACAAGCCCACCCTGGTGCTCAGATTAAAGGACTATGAATACTACTCAAATTGAGAAGACCTTCCATTGACGATTTTATGGGATATCTATTGGAGGTCTTCTTTGGGTCAGTTCAATATTTAGTCCTTACTGAATACTTGTATATCTATACAATCTTCCACTAAGCTCATGGTCTGCTAAGATTAACCATCTAGACCATCCAAATATAAACATATACTGAAATATTACAAGCATCTTACCATATATAATTAATATTAACAATATTATTCAAAATATTTATCGTATAAATATTAAATAATTAATATTTATACAATATTAAAATGACACATAAGCACCATCTCTAATAATAAAACTCATTCTAGATACTTGGGTGACCAAGTATGCTCAAAACCAGAAACAGAGTCAAGCACCAAAACTTATCCAATCAACCAAACATAATATTTTTCCAGAGAAAAGATGTTCAAACAAAAATTTGTTTTGAAAAACCATGTACGTCAACACCCCTTCTTCTATTTACAACACAGTTCATGATGCAATCTATAGACTACAAACCAGAAAGGCTTCCTATTATAGCTTTTAATGCACAAGCCTGCCCGGTGTACCTATTCAAAAGTCCTACTGGACACTACCATTGAGACATTAACTGTCAATGCCAAGACTGTTTGGATGACCCTTACTTAAATAGGAAAACTACTCCAAAAAAATTTTAAAAAAAAAAAGCAAAAACCAGAAAAGCTCTTAGCAGATTTTAAAAGAGAAGTATGACGAAGGGGACCCAGATGTCGGACTCCTTAGAGACCGATTAAGTAAGTTTGACAAATATGTCATTTCCTCTATCCATAAACCTAAACCAATTAAATATCCATCATAGAGTTGACACCATCCAAAACTTTTCCTTAAAAAAGACCCTCCATATAAACCTACCCAAACCATCCCCCAGATTTGTATATTATCTTCTTCAGATTTTCCCCCTTAACTCCACAAGCTAGACAGGAAGAAAAAATTATCCAACAATGGAAGGTCAAAAATCACAATGTTAAAAAACCAGACAGCTCATTTGAATAGATCAGTCCAGCTAAAGCAGTTCTCAAATTGTAATTCGAAAATGCCAAGGCCCAAAATATAGTCTTCAAAAGAATTGAAGAATCTCAACAACGAATCAAATGGAAAATCAATTCATGATTTAACAGTCATCAGTAAAATCTCAAAAACCTCAAGTTCGAGATAAAGGCACTTCATGAATACATTCTAGAGATAATACAAAATGGTCTGCCATTTGTTGAATAAGAAAATAGGATAAATCATTGCAAGATTCAACTCTAGAGTCTTGAACGAGATTTCATGCAACCATGGAAACCAGTTGACACACTCCCCAAGATTTCACAACCTTTCTCTTTAATCTCCACCGGAGCCAATTCAATTTTTTGAGATAGTTCTACTCTTATTTTCATTCGATAGACCCTGTATCGATGGAAATAGATCAGGAATATTTAATTTGAGAATATATTTACACAATGATATTTCTTAGCAACGCTTGCAACTATTTGCAACTATGTCATTGCAAGTATATTCTTAGCTTTTTGTCCCATTTCAGACGAGATTCTAACTCTTTAGACCTGATCTAAACTCTTTCAGATTAATATAATGTCCAAAATGTTACAATTATCTTACCTTAATAAAATAATTAGCGATTTAATGAAATATTTATTTATTACATAGGTATGAAAATACAATATTCATACAATATTGGGATGGTACATGAGCACAAATCCCAACAACTCTCACTTGCTCTAGTGTCATTCGTAATGGTTTCTAATACCCAACGACCCCGCATATTTTTCAAACACCTTTAGAGTTTAACCTTAGTGAGTGAGTCCGTTATATTATTTACAGAATCAACTCTATAAAATACAACATCTCCTCGAGCCAAAATCTCTCTAAAAATGTGATATTTTCTCTCCACATGTTTAGATCTCTGGTGTGCTCTTGGCTCTTTCGCCTGTGCAATGGCCATGTTGTTACAATATAATGGAATAGGATCCATGAAACTTGGGACTATGCCAAGTTCTGCAACAAACTTCTTTATCCATACTGCTTCTTTTGTTGCTTCTAAACCTACAATGTATTTTGCTTCTGTGGTAGAATCAGCTATGAATCACTGTTTGACACTCTTCCAACTTATGGCGGCAACATTAAGAATAAACACATATCCTAATATAGAATTTCTATCATCCAGATCAGACTAGAAGTTTGAGTCAGTATACTATCTTACCTATAAGTCATTTTTTTCATATATGAGAAACTTGTCCTTTATACCCTTAAGGTATTTAAGGACATGTTTGATTGTCATCCAATGGCTGTCACCTGGATCAGACTAGTACTAGCTTGTAACACTTACAGCCATACTGATATCAGGTCTCGTACACATCATGGCATACATCAAGCTTCTAATAGTTGATGCATAAGGAATGTTAGATATTTTAATCCTCTTATCTTCCTTCTAAGGATACATTTTCCTCAAAAGATGAATGTCATGTCTAAAAGGTATATTAACTGTCTTACAGTTACTAAAACTATACATTTCCAAGACACTATTAATGTAAGAAGATTGGAAGAGTCCTATAAGCCTCCTAACTTTATCTCTATAAAGCTTTATACCCAGTATATAGGAAGCCTCTCATAAATCCTCTCATGGAGAAATTCTTACTTAGGTAACTTTTTACTAACTGCAATATACCAATATCATTTTCAATTATCAGTATGTCATCAACATAAAGAATTAACAAGACAACCATGCTCCCACTGACCTTATTATACACACATGCCTCCTCTTCATTTTTTATAAAACCAAACCCTCTAATTACCTCATCAAAATGAATATTCTAGCTTCAGAAAGCCTTCTTAAGTTCATAAATAGACTTCTTTAGTTTACATACAAAACCAGAAGAAAGGTTGGATGCAAAACCTTTAGACTGTTCCATGAATATCTCTTCCTCGAGATATCCATTGATGAATGCCGTCTTTATATCCATCTACCAAATTTCAAAGTCATGGTATGCAGCAATTGCCAATAAAATCCTTATTGACTTAAGCATCGCAACTGGTGCAAAGGTTTCCTCAAAATGGATCCCTAATCGTTGAGTATAACCTTTTGCTACTAGACGGGCCTTGAAGGTCTCTACCTTTCAATCGAGTCTACGAGTCTCCTTGTAAACCCATTTACAACCGATAGAAACTATTCCTTTGGGAAGTTCAACCAAGTCTCAGACTTAGTTTTAATGCATAGAGTCAATTTCGGATATCATGGCATCTTGCCATTTTTCTAAATCAATATCCAATATTGCTTCTCTTTAGATCAAATGATCATTTTCTTCCACTAAGAAAACCTCAGAGGTACCATCAGGTATCATACTATATCTTTCAGGTTGCCTCGATATCTTTTGTGACCTACGTAGAGGGTGTGTAAAAGGTAATTTGCTCGATTGAGCCTGTGGTTCCATCTGTGGTTCATTCTAATTGATTTCATTAAGATAAATCTTCTTATAATTCCCACGATCCATGAGAAATTATTTTTCTAAGAAAGTGGCATTTTGAGCAACGAACACATTTCGTTCCTTGGGATCATAGAACTGGTATCCCATTGCGTTTATAGGATAACCAATGAACCAATACTTGTACCCCCTTAGTGCAAGTTTATCCTATTGTGTAACTTTTACATAAGCAGGACAACCCTAAATCTTAAAATATATAAGACTTGGATTCCTTTCAGTCTATATCTTATATTTAGACAGAACTTCATTCGATACATGAGCAGCAGTATGTAGAGTATAACCCCAAAGATATTCAGGGAGATCGGTGAAACTCATCATTGATCAGACAATATCTAATAAAGTCTGATTCCTCCCCTCTAAAACATCATTGTGGTGCGGAGTAGCTGAAGGACTATATTGAGCGAGAATTCTATTCTCCTTTAAATAATTTAGAAATTCACTGCTTATATATTCATTGGCTCGATCTGATCGAAGGCATTTGATATACATACTGGTTTGTTTCTCAACTTCAAGTCTAAATTCCTTGAACTTTTCAAAAGTTTCAAACTTGTGTCTCATAAGAAACACATTACCATATCGTGACAAATCATCAATAAAGGTTATAAAGTAGTGAAATCCACCCATAGCAACGTGATTCATTGGACCACATACATCATTATGTATAAGTTCCAATAAACAGTGGCACGGTGTCCAACACTAATAAAAAGAGATTTGGTCATCTTTCCTGGAATACATGATTCAAAAACTGGAGAAGGTTCTATGATTAAATTAGGTATTCGACCATCCTTAACCAGACGGGATAGGCATCTAATGTCTATATGACCCAATATCATATGCCAAAATTCTGTTTCATTCAAAGTTCTTGAACTACTTGCTGTGTTTACCTGTACATTCATGACATTTGTATTGTATTCAAAACATAATGACCATTAATTAACTGACAATCAGCTATCAAAACATTATGCATATCATATAAACATAAGGAACGATTCTGTATATACATATGATAACTCTCACTATCAAGTACAGGAATGGATATTATTTGTCTTAAAATATAGGGTACAAAAAGACAGTTATACAACATTATAGTTCTATTACATGAGAGATGTAAATCAAAATGTCCCACAGCCTCGACCTGAAGGAAATCTTTATTTCCAACACGAAGCTAAATCTCTTCCAGCTGCAACAGTCTAACTTTCCTCAGACCTTGTAACATATTGCAGATGTGAGAAGGAGAAGAAGTATCCAATACCCAATCAGAATTAGCATTATATGCTAAAGAAATGTCAATAATAGGTAAATATATACTTGAGAGATTCTTCTTTATTGAGGCAAGGTATCTCTGGCAATTTCTCTTCCAGTATCCTTCCTTACCACAGTGGAAACATTTTCCTTTATCTTTCTTTTGTGGTTTGGATATGGGTTGCCTTTAAGGACCAATCCTGGGTGTCTGCCTCACCTTCTTTTTCTTATTTCCTTTAGGCTTCTCGAAAGCCTTAAGAACAGAAGATGCAGCACCCAGAACAAAGAAGGACGATCCCACTTTATTCATGTCCTCTTCTGTTGTCTTCAACATATTATGAAGTTCAGCATAACACGGGGTCATTCCCTGCATATTAAAATTTATTATGAACTGTCTAAAAAATCTCCAAAGCGATTGGAGAATCAAACTATTCCCTAGATTTTTGTTCAGTGTAATGTCCATGGTCTTCAATCTCTCGATTATAGAAATCATATTGAGGACATGGAGACTGACTAGACTGCCCTCAGAAACTCTACACTGAAAAAACGGTCGCCAAATAGCTCTTTCAGATAGAGCATAATGCTAAAAGCATCACCCATATGAGCATGCTCTCTCTGTAAAACTGTAAACATAGAAGTAAAGACGTAAGATTTAACTTTTAAATCATCATCTAGCCATTTCTAATAAGTCACCCTCTCCTCTGGGGTGGCTTCATCAAAAATTTCTGTGGGCATACGCTAATTTATCACATATCCAAGTTTTTTAGAATTGAGAACAATTCTCAGATTCATCAACCAGTTTCTATAGTTTTCAGCACATTTAAGTTGGTTCGCATCCAATATGCGTGCCAACAGATTAAATGAAGTCATTTTATCTTCACAAGAAAAAATAAGAGATGGTAGCAGAAAATAAATATTTCAATCGCTAATTTTCGTTTTAGATTAAGGATATAATCAAATTATACATTTTTAAATCTAAAACACCCTCCCACTGCATTACATAATCCCCTAAATCTTTCAAAAGGGTAAAATAATAAATTTAAACTCTTTAAATTGTACAGCAAGAAGTAGATCCATTTAGAATTTTACTCAGGCCTTACATTTTAGCAACATTGGCCATTGTAAAATCCAAAAGGTAGACAACTCTTGTTAATTGCATTTTATGCAACTCTTATTACTAATCCTAAATACACCTTATCCTCACGCTTTAACAATATTGGATAAGTGTATTTCAAATTAACTTGTCAATAATCAAATATATATTATTAATACTACCCTCACGCTTTAGCAATATTGAACAATACGTTCGCATATATTTGTCTCATCTTATGTTTAACCGGCATAGTCAAAATCATACTGTCCAAAACTCTCACGCTTTAGCAATATTGGAAAAGACCGATATGACCTGATTAATACCATAATGACAAGACGGATCAACGTGTAACATTATCTCATAATGGTACACAATTAAATCTGATTAAAACAGAATACTTAATTCCATCCCTATCTTATGAGGCCGTGATTCTCAATCACACATTTATTTTGTGCAAACATAACTAACCCCTACCAGTAGGGCTCCCATTGTGGTTACAGTAAAAACAAATGGCCCATAATATTTATCACAGTTATAAAAATTATAAATTGCAACAAATAAACTATTTATTTTTAAACCCAAAAAAAATAATATTTGGAATAACCAGTATAATTAAATTACACTACATACACTTTAAATATAAGCACACAACACGTTGCTCTGATATAATTTTTGTTGGTGTTATGTGCGTGTGTACCATGCTATGAGTAAATATATGCATTTTAAACAATTTAAAATGTAACATATTACGCAGCAGGATTAATATAATATACATTAAAATAATCTAATTACACTAATGAGATTAGGGAACTCACCCTCAAAGTGTGCTTTGAACAAATTTAATTGGGTAGTGGTGGGCTTCCTGAAGCTAAACTGGTAGCTTTTCTTTTTAAAATTTCAAAATAACTCTTACTTCTAAATTATTTATTTATTTATTTATTTATTGAACACTTTTTCTAAAGGTTAACACTTAACCTTTTGAAAACAGGAGCAATCCATTTCTTACTATTTTCTATCTAGAACTCTCAGCTAACCTAATATTTATAGGCAATTATTGCCTATTGTTCAATCAATAGAAAAAAAAAACTTAATTGACATTTGTTTAAAAGTGACTAAGAAATAATTTACTTAATCATTTGTAGAATTCGGTTGGCATGTTGATAAAGAAATTTATGGCAACCAAAATGGCACCTCATGCTTGATTAATTTTATTTGCTTTCGGTTGCCATTTTAAATGATCAATTAAAAATCAACATGAAGTAATTTCAATTGCATTTGAATAAAGACATGGTAAAACTTGCATGGCCGAATGGAGCAAAGATTGTTGGCCTCTTTACTTTTCCAAATCTTTAAAAATAAGCCACCTGAATTTATCAAATTCAATCACAAATGCTTTTTTTGTTTAGGCCAATTAGATTTCAACAACATATAAATTGTTTAACAAATGAATACGATTCATTCGTATATAGATATGCCGAATGGAATTTTATTTTTATTTCCTTTTTTTATTTTATAATAAATTTATCTACCAATGCTCAAATTAGTACTCATACAAATTATTGGCACAATTTAAGACAAACACTAGATAAATAAAAGTGTCAAGTCTTACTTGGTATAATTTTGAATTTAATACTTAAACCTTAACTACTCCCCGAGAGACCCTAAAATAAATAAGTGAATAATTAATTTAATTTAAACAAAACAATAATTATTTTATTTAAATGCTAGCTATATCTACCAATGTCTAATTTAATATTCATACAAATTATTTGTATAATTTGAGACATATACTAGGCAGATAAAAGTGTCAAGTCTCACTTAGCAAAATTTTGAGTTTAACACTTAAATCTTAATTACTCCCCAAGAGACCTTGAAATAAATTCATATTTTTTGAAAACTTTCCAAATCGAACAATTTGATCCAGTGTGCTACCTACGTGCTCAATGCATGCACTTCATATAGTGAGACTCCCTAAGCTCACACCTATTTTGTCTCACAAAATATTTTCATAAGTCCATAACTGATGCCACACACACACGTTGTGGATAATACAAAATAACGAGTTAAACTATACAAGTTGAGGTTAATCTATACTAGTATAATCCCTCCATCATTAATATCCTGAAAGAGTAAAGACATAGATCAATAGCATCAAGTCCCCTATTACTCAACCATAAATGTATCTCTTTTGATTTGTATTTCAATAAATAATATACGCAAATTCATTTGCAATATTATTTACTCCACAGGAAACTCTTTCTCAGGTTAAATGCTTATGGCCATAAGACTTCCTAGAATACAACCTTAGAGCATATGGATATTTAACTCACCCATATAAGCTGATAAATCCCATATCTACACACACCGGACTCTATAAGCATCGGGCCATACCCAGTGGTTAGACCATGAAAAGTCTCTAACATGTGCGGAACCTAAGTATGATGGATCACTCATAAGCCCACCATGGTGCTCAAGTCTAGGGACCATGAATACTACTCAACTTGAGAAGACCCTCTACTGACGGATTTATGGGAAATCTATTGGAGGTCTTCATTGAGTCTAGTTCAGTATCCAATCCTTACTAAATACATGTATATCTATACGAGCTTCCACTAAGATGATGGTTTGCTAAGATTAACCATCTGAACTATCTAGATATCTCTATATTAATTGGTTCCATTCGATAGGCCCTGCATCGATGAAAATAAATTAGGAACATTTAATTTGAGAATATATTTACACAATGATATTTCTTAGCAACGCTTGCAACTATTTGCAACTATATTATTGCAAGTATATTCTCAGATCTTTGTCCTATTTCAAACAAGGTTCTAACTCTTTAGACCTGATCTAAACTCTTTCAAATCAATACAATGTCCAAAATGTTACAAGCATCTTACCTTAATAAAAATAATTAGCGATTTAATGAAATATTTATTTATTACATAAGTATGAAAATACAATATTCATACAAAATTAGGATGGTGCATGAGCACAAATCCCAACAAAAACTCCCAAAGAAAGTAACCATCCTTTGCCACAAACAGCTATCACTTCTACCATAACCAAACTATCCTTGCTAAGAACCTTACCATATATACCTCTACATATGCTACAAATTTTCCCCCCAGCACCCAAAACCACTTTCATGACTATTATACATAAAACACCTACAATAACTTCTTCAATTTTGGTCCTTCCAGAATCATCCTCTTTCCAATCATCATTCATTGCCTTTGATTCTGAATCAATTTCCAATCCAGACAGAAACAGTTTATAAACCAACCAATAAATCCCCAATAATCCCATGTTACAGAAGACTATAGTCCTTCATCCTCAATGGGTGAAACAACCATGCTAAGAACACGACCAGTACAGAATGACACAAAAGAATAGTTAGAAAAGTATCACTGGTTCACACCTGATGACTTACCCCCCCCCCCAACAAATAGGTTGTTTGAATCTTTGAATTTCAAGCCTTGTGCATTACAAAAAATCAAAAGTCAAACATGACTATCACTGATGTCATTCAAAAAGCAATAGCAAGATTCCAAGGAATACTCAAGTATTGGTATTTACACCTTGGCGAATACCACCAACTGCTTCTTCAATAAAGCACTATTGTAGAAGCCTTTATCAGTTTAATCTTCGCAAAATTTATCGATGAAGAAACCCAACTCACAAACAAAGCCTATGAAGAACTCTTTAAGATAAAGTGTTGTTCATTCAAAAGAAAAGATCTTGAGTTACATTTCAGAAAAGCAACTTCTAAATACTATATCCTCAAAATTGATGACCCGAACCTAAAGCAGGCATACTTGAACTCTATTCCAGAACCTTTGGGAGAGAAAGCCCTAAGAATTATTAAAGCTAAGGGAAGAACATTGGCTAATATCTCTATCGGTATCATCCAACAGTCTATTATGACAACCCTAGACAAGCTTTACACCAGACTAAAATTCTTCAAAGAATTTGATCACATATGCAAGAAAATTCAACAGGCATGTGAACACCTTTGATCTACTGATTAACTGTCCAAAAAAAATTATAGTTCTGATATGAGAAAGAAAAGACATCAATGGAAACTCAAATTCTATCCATTTTTCAGGCATAGAAAAAAAATGTTTCTTCAAACGCCGATCAATCATTTCAAAAAATTCCAATAAATGTTTCATTTGCAAGAAACGGGACCACTTTGCAAAAGAATGCCAATAAAAGAACAAAAAGAAAAAAGTCTAATTAGTCATCACAGAACAAAATCCAAAAAAGCTTGATCTCGAATCTCTTTTCTAAGAACAGTCTAAACCAGATAATGACATAGTTTGTGTCCTATCATCCTCTGAGTCTGAAACAGAATGCATTATCGAATCCCTCAAAATTCAGCCAATTCAAAACCCTCTCATAACCACCTTAACAGTTCTTATGTTAGAAGTCCAAGTTCTCACTTCCAAATATGACAATCCCATCCTTGTCTCTGACTTACTAACTACAGGCGACGCTGCCTCCATCCTCAACCCAGCAATCTTACCTAAATAATTTTGGAAGTCTTACCACCAAACCTTTAAAGTTGCTAACGATGAAGTTTTTACTATAGACCTAATCAGTAAAACAATACAATTAAAATTCTTCTCTGGACTTACAATCAAACATAAATTGCTTGGATCAAATTTACCCTATAAAGATTTAATTATTAGGTTATTTAATCAAAAAATTGTTGAAAAAAAAAGTCCTCCCCAAGCCCAATGCTCTCAAGTACAAAGCCTATTTCCTTCTCTAGACCAACATCCTAAACTATTTTAAAAATAGACACCCTTTCCATAGTCTTTGACCGAATTAAAATCCAATCCGCCTCAGACAATCATTCAAAATTTATGCTCAAATGCCCAAACCCATTATAGAAGAATACACAGTTCTTCATCCATTTTTCATTTCACAAAAATAAAGCCATAAACCCAACCAAGGCCAGTCATCCAGACATGTCTCCAGAACACCTCTAAATAGTAAGTGCAGAACTCACGCAACTATTAAACGAAGGCCTCATTGAGCCAACTTAATCACAATGGGTATGTTAAGCCTTCTATGTTAACAAGCGGAGTGAACAAGCAAAAGGGAAGTTTCATCTTGTCATTAATTATCAATCTCTTATAGTTTTTTATAAGATGACAAATTTTCCTTGCCAAATAGACAGATGTTATTCTCCAGAATTGCTAAGGCTCGGATCTTTTAAAAATTCTATTTAAAAGTAGGCTTTTGGCAAATTGGAATCCACCTAAATGATCACTACAAGATAACTTTCTGCACACCTTAGCACCACTTCCAATGATTGTCCTACCATTTAGATTGAAAACAACGCCATCACTTTTTCAAAATGCGATGATGAGAATCTTCGAACCTTTATTGATAAAGGTACTCATCTATATTGATGATATTCTACTCTACTCTTATGACTCAAATTCATACCACCAACTGCTTTTACAATTTGAAACTGACATGTCAGCTTTCCCTGATATGTTAAAACTTCAATAGAAAAAGATTCCCAATACCCAACTATTAAGATGGCAACAGTGGTTCACAAACTTAAACACAAATTATTCTCAATATAGTGGCATATTTTCTTTCTCAAAAATCTACAAATACAACCACCAACCCCTCACATAAGCATCATTCCAAAATGCACAATCCCTCACCTACTATCCTTATGATGACCTCTATCATCATCACTTCTCATGTTCCCTTAACTCCTCCAGAATTCCCAAAACTTATCCAAACCAAAACCTTTCATTCCCATGCTAAAGAATACATTAGGCTTTACACCATTGAAGTTGTTCAAAAACATGGTCTCATAGTTCTTAAAAGACCCATGTTTAACTTGGAGTATCCCTTCTTTCACCTAAAATGTTTTGCCTCGTTTTCACAATGATCAAAATTAGTTTTTTGCCTATTTTGGTACTTACTGAATTTGTACACCATTCCCATGAAATTTCTATTATTTAGAACACTTGAATGGATGCAGAAATGTGATGAAAATCATCATGCTTTAATATTTCTTCAATGGTTTTACCCAAAATATTGGTGAATCAGCAAATTTCAATTACTGGTATGCAGACATACAAACGCAACAGTTCCTCGACAATATCTCTGATCTATTGTCTTCTTCCAGCATAAAGGTATAATTATTTTAGACCATGAAATACACTATTACGCTATAGTCAATGATTATTTTACTTTTCCTTTCTTTATCAAGTTATCTGGAGGAGCACCCTCAAGAAAAAGAGAACTTGAAAGAATCATTGCACAGGAAAATATAATAATTCTACCATCAATATGGATCTCTTATGAGGATACCGCTCCTTGGAAAAATGTTGAACCGAACTTTGCTGAAAGGCTTGACAATGCCAATGAACTCCACAATAGGAGAAACTCCAATGACAGCTCAAACACCATCAAGAAACAGACTACTCCACCCACCATCATTACGTACCAGACATGAATCGTCATGCATCCTACCGATACCAAATGGACAACTTGAACCAACTACTTCAGCTAGCTGTCCCAACAGATGACATACAAGTAAACAGCCAACAACTCACCCAACCTAATCTTGATCTGTCACTATTTCAAAATTCCCAACCCTGCCCGATCGACACTCAAATTCAACAAGAAGCCAATAATCTTGATTTGTTACTATTTCAAGATTCTCAACCCTACCTAACCGACACTCAAATTCAGTAAGAAGCTAGCACATCATCATTCAATAATTTCGAAGCAGACCCTTTCTACAATCAACAAAAACCATCATTCAATGTATGGGAAAGACGAATAGACAAAATCTTTTTCCAATGATATGACTCAGAAGAACGTGACCAAGGAGATTCGTTTTGAAATTCTGACCCACGTGATCTTATCTCTAAAGCATCAATCAGATGGGTTTTATCCTTTTATTTATGTGCTTTACTCATCTTTTAATAAAGTTGTCAGTTATGTGCCAATATTTTTTATTTTAGTGGTTGCATCCACCTAAAAGCTCGAGCACATGTCGGGTTAAAGCAAAAATAAAAAATTATAGGCCTGCGTGCTAGCTAGTTATGTTTTACTTGTCAACCTTATCTTTGGATCCCTAGGTCTATATAAGGGATTTCGAACTTATTTGTAAGCAGAGAAGAAAAAAGAAATAAAATTTTCCTAAATGTTCTCTAAAAATGTGTTCTTCTACAAATCTTCTTTAGAATTCTCTTTAGCAGTTTTAACTTACTAAGTAAAAATGGCATAGCAAAGTCCCAAACGGGAGGGGTTTCTAACTCTTATAAGAGGCCAATACCACCATATATATCACATATACCTAACTTTCATCTCATCTAAAATCTCTGAAAAGGTCAATGTCACCGTAAGTCCCACCAAGGCAAGGAAGCCGTTTAGGGCAACAAACTAAAGCAAAACTAGAGATGAACTTCAAATGAGTTAGTGTCCCTCAAAGAATAAGAGACCTTGTCCTTTTGGTATAGGCATGGCTTTTGGTATAGAGATAGCTTTGTTTTTTTTTTTTTTTTTTGGTCTATTATAGGTTTTCAATTTTATAACAAATTTGATTAAAAGACAAGGTTTTTAATTTTTTTTAAGATTTTACTCTGATACCATGTTAAAATAAAAGAGAAAGGGTAAAAAAAAATGAAGCTAAATTAAAATTGAATAATCTTGTATATTTCAATATATCAATTACAATAGTATAATGCATATTATATACATAATAAGCTTACCAAATTTATAATAAAAATTACTAAAGGTCTGCTAAACCAAATCGTTTATTATATTTTAAGTTAAAAACTTAAAATCATGATTTTAATGGATAATTTAGAAACTAATTTTTAGATACGATATTTGAGATTTCCAACAAATATAGTTCATCAATGCAAGTACAGCTAAACCTCTCAATACTTGAAATCAATACTTGAAATCAATCTATTATTTGCCTCAAGCTAGCTAAAGAGGAATCACTGCTTGTTCTATAAGGTAATTAACTGAAATGATTTAGAACATATCATTTAATTATACTTACTTAAGTAGACACCTCAAATCATTTGCTTTCTTTTTAAAGAATATAATTATTTACCAGGACAAGGATGTAAAATTGTAAATTGAGATGCATTATGAACGAATCACCTAGGATTAAATTTTACTCATGAATTTCACGCAATATGGGTTGATACATTTCTAAATAACTTGTGAAAAAGTTAATTAAAAAATTATTATAATATAATTTAGGGAACAAGTTAGGTACATTAGATACGTGGAGAAGCAAGACGAACACGAAAAGAGGTGAATGAAAAAGGCGTAACTATCTAGGCCTGAGCATGTGGTGCCAGTATTCAGTGTCATGGCACTCGCAGGTTGAGACTATAATGCTATGGCATTGGGCACGATAAAAACCAGCGCCACGGCGCTGGTAGGGAAAAACTATTTTTCAGTTTTAAACAGTCTCCTAATTCTACCCGAACTCCCTAAAATAACTTTCACAGGTTTAGGATTAACCTAAACATGTAACTGCTTTCTTTTTTCTTTTCAGTTTTGGACAGTCTCCTAAATCTACTCGGACTCCCTAAAATGACTCTCACTACTTGTTCTACAAGGTAATTAACCGAAATGATCTAGAACATACCATTTTATTATACTTACTTAAGTAGACACCTCGAATCATTTGCTTTTTTTTTAAGAATATAATTATTTGCTAGGACAAGGATGTAAAATTGTAAATTGAGATGCATTATGAACGAATCACCTAGGATTAAATTTTACTCATATGAATTTCACGCAATATGGGTTGATACATTTTTAAATAACTTGTGAGAAAGTCGATTAAAAAACTATTGTAATATAATTTAGGGAACAAGACAAGTACATTAGATGCGTGGGGAAGTAAGACGAACGCAAAAGAAGGCGAATGGAGAAGGGGTAACTACTTAGGCTTGAGCGTCGCGGTGCCAATATTCAGCGTCATGGCACTTGTAGGTCGAGATTACAATGTCATGGCGTTGGACATGATAAAAGCCAGCGCCACAGCGCTGATGGGGAAAAATTATTTTTCAATTTTGAATAGTCTCCTAAATCTACCCAGACTCCCTAAAATGACTTTCACACGTTTAAGGTTAACCTAAGTCATCCTAAAGTGTATAAAAAAATTATATTGGCTTGTAAACATATCTTAGTGATCAACATAATAATCTTTATGATCATAGCATTCTTTATAATTCTTAGTGAAAAAAATCCCTATTTACATGTGAGAGTTTATTTTTTGTGAATTCTTTCTTATAAAAGACATATTTTGTGAATATCTAATGATTCAATAATAAGTTAGTGTGATTTTGATCTACCGTAAACGTAGACAAATTGCTAAATCATGTAAATTTTATGTGTTGTTCTTCTATTTTTTCTCTATAATTTTTTTTAATTATTTGATTATTGAATTATATATTTTGAGTTTATTACTTATTTAATTGTTTCCTCTTTAACATAACTTTTCAGATTTTAATAGCCTTTAGCAGACATTTCTAGTCTGTTTTCTTGTGATACTTGAACACATTTTGCATATATACAAGCAATTCTAAGTTGGCATCAAGGGTGAAAAACAAATAGGAAAACAGCTTTTGTGGCTATTGATCTATCTTTCTAAACATAACGAGTTGATCATCACTGGAAAAGGGATTTCTCAACTTTGAAAATATATAGTAATCTCTTCCGGGGGTTGCTGTTGGACTCCAGATAACTTTAGCAACAGAACCCATGTCTCTTTCAGAAGGCCTTCTGTGAAAACCATGCCAAGAAGCAATAGAATTATGTGGATATTTTGTACATTTTTCTTCGGACACTAGGGAATTCATTAGTTCCAAAAATTGCCTTAGCTGCAACAACCGCAACATGGCTTAAGGAAGTAACAATATGCCTGTTTTACACCATTTTTTATCACCTTAAATTAAATTATAGATATTATCCGTAGCATAAAAATTGACATTGACACGTGTCATTAAAATTCCTCAATCATAGCTGTTGTTTAGCGTCGAATCTGGACGTTCTTTCATCATCAATTTCTATTTTCTACTATATTATATCCTTAACGCGCCTCACGTGCTGTCTTCCTCCTTTTAAGCAATCTCCATTCTCTAATCACCAAGAGAGTAATTAACAAAGAAAACAAAATCTCTCACTTGGTGGGCAAAAGACACATTTGCCCAATAAGAGATATTAACACTGTCAGCCCCAAGGTTTACACAAATTATATTTTAATTGTAACTTTAATTTTAATTATATTATCACTCTCTCTACTTAATTTAAAAGACGAAAATATATTTAAAATTATATTTTTTTATTATGTAAATACATAAATTATCTTTAAAGAGTGAAAGTATTTTTATCTTTTAAATTAAATAAAAAAGTAATATTATAATTAAAATAAAGATTACTATCAAAAAATAATTTATGTAAACCTTAGGGGTGACAGTGTTAATACCCCCATTTGCAATGCAATGAGATGATTAAGGGTGTCAATTCATGTAAACGAATCATATTCGTGTCGTGTCGTATCAAGATAGAATATTAACAAATATTTTTCAGACATGAATACGATTCGTTTATTAAACGAATCAGACATTGAAATTCATATTCAATTCGTTTAATAAACGAATAACACAATACGATATGATTAGACACGTTTAATTCAATTTTTTATTATTAGATTCGTTTACAATTCGCTTACTATTCGATTCATTTATAATATAATTCATTTATAATTCAATTCGTAATTTGTAATGAATCGATTCGTTTATGATTCGTTTAAATAAATAATCACAATAAAATTTATATCAAAAATTATATATTTAATACATCTAATAATACAATCAAATATGTTAAAAGTACAGCAACACATGGATATTCAACACACAAACATCCTCATTATATCATTAATACAATAATTATAATTTATCAACGTTTACTTTTAGAATATAGTGAGATATTTTTCTTTACAATTCCACCTGACTAAATAAAAAAAATAGCTATTTGCAAAAAAAAAAACAATTGCCCCGATAGTCATTAAAATACTGCATTAATGCAAGAAGAAGTTTCCTTTAACACTAACTAAAGCATTCATAAAAGAATAAATATATAACCTTTTTCACAAGCAGAACCAACTATTATTCCTGCTAAAATATAGAGCTAACTACTAAGAACCATGATATATGTTAATAATGCAATTATGTTGTGAAAGTCATATAGCCAATCAACATCTACTACTAAGTTTTAGGTTACTTGGAGTAATCTTGAAGCAATAACCCAAACATGCCCTTATTTTGACAAAAATTCTACTGCTATATAGTTTACAGGAAAGGGGAAAAGATTCAATAAGATTGAATTACTTTGGATTGGCGCATGATTCGTTGGTCTTGAGCTTCTTTTATGAAATAATTGTTTTGGGATTCAGATCTGAACTTGAAATTATGATGAAATTGAATAACGTGAACCGAAATTTAGTATAGAGTAGGACAAACCTTTTGACCAAAGGGCTTGTCTTGATCTTGTTACTAATCCATGATGGTGGGATCGATGATTTGATGAACAAGAAAGAAAAGAAAATTGAGGAAAATGTATGCTTGATGTTGTTACTTGACATCGACGGAGGAAGAGTCCAGGTGCGTCTTGCTGGCAGAGCCGCGATCAAAGAATCGAAGGAAGGATTGAGCGGCGGAGGGAAGACAAGAAACAGCAATGTCGAATGACGGGTGGAGCATGGAGGAGACAGGGCGCTAGCCAGCAATAATGAAGGTCAATGAGAGTGAGACGTGATGAGATTAAAAAAGAAAAGAAGTAAAGATTTTAAAATGTTAAAGGTTGGCTGTTGTGTAATAGGGTTTACTTATGAATGATTCAATGTGATAAGTTCTATAATAAATTTATATAACAACTAATATAAAACTATCATGTGTGTGTTTTTTATAATTTTATAATATTATTAAATGTGACTTAAATGAATAGCACATAAATAGACATGATTACAATTCGTTTATTAAATGTGATTTAAACGAATTAATGAATCATAAAATTTAAATATGTATTTGACACGATTAATAAATAGGTAATATAAATTTGATCCGTTTATTAATTATGTTAAATTTTTTTATTTATATTTATTTAAAATATATTAAATTTGTGTTGTATAATCGTATTCTAACCTATTTTGTCACCTTAAAAATGATGCACCGAAACAATTGACAGATAGGAGAGGCTTGTAATTATTCTTGTTTCAATGGTTGTTACGTTCACTCGCTTTAGCTGTCAGTCCAAAAAACCGATTCCGTAGGCTTTTATGCGAAGATAGAAACACTGACAAATGTTAAGATCATAGTGCTATCCCTACCCATTTAAGTGCATTTTCTATATTTTAATTCGAAAAAATTCATAAAATAAAATCCAATAAAATGTCATTATATGTTAGTTCACTTGTACTACTTTAAACGAATTTTTTCCTTTGACTTGTGCACTTGACCTAAAACGATTTATAAACACCATCTTTCAGTATTTCTTTTATACATAACTATTAATCTCAATCCCTAAGTATCAAAACTAGAAATACTTTTTAATGTTATTTATTTGAAAAGTTAAAAGATCAAAATTTTACCATTCAACAAGATAATTCCTTTGAGGGGAAAATTTATTTTAAGTAAAAGTAGTTGTGACAAATGGGTTATACCCATGGCTTGCACGACACAATAGTATATTGTGATTTGATAAAACACATTATAGTATTATGTTTGAATGTATGGTTTGAAGAGTGGTGTTGTATTGGGTTGCAATTTACGGTTTAGTGTGTCGCGCAAACATGACCTATTATTTATAATAATTTTTTAATATTTATAATATTATTTTTAAAATTTTTAATTAAAATTATAAATATTGTAATAATTGTAATAAGAATTAAGATTATAATAGATTGAAATTGTGTTATAATCATATATTCATAATTAAAATTATAATTCTATTAAACATAAAAATTTATTGATATTATTCTAAATCTAAAATTATTAGATATAAATACAAAAATAAATGGTTAAATTTATATCACTATAATTACAATACATTCCAACTAAGTTAGAATCTATTAAACGATCTATATTTACAAATTCAATCCTTATTTTTAATAAATTATAAATTTTTATTTCTAAATTCTAATAATCAAATTCTAAAAATTCTAAAAATCTCTAATCATATCTTCTTACCAATTTTACTTTCAGTCATTTGCATCTTTCTAATATTTTATACACATTAAAGCCTCTAAAGTTTCTTATGTTAATCTTAATCATTTTTTCATCTAATATCTTGCTCTTTGCACTAAAAGTAGATTCTAATGCTACAATGGACACTGGACATATTAGTAGATCTTGGGTTATAATGGATAATCCAGGGTAAACTCTTTCGTTTGATTTTTATTATAAAAAAATATTAAATTATCTTTGTTGCTATATACTCAATATAGAAGAGTAGTTAGTATTAATTAATTTTTTTAATTCAAAAATAGTACAAATACCAGAATTAGAACTAATATTTCTTTTACCTTTTAACAAAATAGTCTAAGCAGTCTAATCATAAATAGGCTGCTTGTTTATTTCTTTTTATAGTTACAATTGATTCAAATTTATTTTATAAAAAATAAATAATTGTGTGATAAAATTATATATTTGATCAAAATCATAACAAAGTCTAGAGTTTAAATTTTTTAAGATCATAAAAATTAAAAGTTTTATATTAGACCAATTTATTTTGGGATCTATTATGACTGCACAAATAAATAACATAGAAATTTTTTTAAATATTTTTTTAAATTTAAACTTCATAACAGTGCAAATAAAAAAAAAACATAGGATTATCTCTATATTTAACAAAAACATCACTAATATTATATATGAGTCAAAGTAATAGAAGATGAAGGCTAATACATACATGAACATGATAATGTTGCATTATTAAATACTTTCAAAAATGCATAAGTAAAATGCAATTTTTCAACCATCATTAGTTAGTATAATGTCTTTCATTTTATCATTATAATAATATATAATATAATCACTAAAATTTACACATAATTTCACCATTATATATATGGCATTCCAACGAGTTTTTATTGCTTTGAACCTTCTATTGTCTATTCTACAATTATTCAACACAATTTTAAATTCTTATTATTTAGCAGATGATGAAGTAATATATTTTATTACTTCTCTAATTTTTTAGTCTAAGAATTATTTATATTCAAACCATCTTAAATAATTAAATTAATAATATGACTAAAATATCTCAAATAAAAAAAACTTGAACTGTGTGCAGACATTAATTGAATTAAAAATAAATTTATAATAAGAGTATTTGCATTTGTATTATCAAAAGTAATATTAATAAGTTTCTCAACAATTTAAAATTATTCATTAAAGAATTAAAAATAATATTAGTTGTGTGTAGATGTTCCAATTCATAAAAAATAGTAATTATTTTTACAAAAACTAATCATTATTAATATAATGCAATGTAACATAACTATACTCTAAAATCATTAGCACTTGTCTAACAATCAAAAGTAACAATAAATACTCTTTTAAATTGTGGAATTTTAACAATTAATTTCTCCTTAATTTAATTAGATATAATAAAAAGATCATTTTTAATAGTATTTCTTAGAACACGACTCTAGTTTGGGTTGAACGTACTTTTTCATAAACTTCTCATACCTTATATCTTTGCCGAACGAGAGAAGTTATTTATTAGATGCAACGTATCTAATCAACATAATACGCATGCGCTGGTGATTTTATTAGAATCCAAAAAAATCTACTTAAAGAGCACTGGGCAAGTTAAGTTTAAGTTAGCTACTTTGAATCATATTTCTGCAAAACATGCTTGACATGTTGATTTAAATGTTCAGTGTCGTGAGTCGTTTTGACATCCAAAGTTTTATCACAAAACTTATAGATAATTTTTTCTTCAATTTTTTTAGCAACTATATTTGTACAAACTTCTAGCGTAAAAAAATTTCGAACATCTAATGTTCGATCTCTTTTTAATTTTTTAATAATTTTAATATTCTCAGTTCTAAAAGTAGATTGACTACTAAAAATTTGTGATAATAATATTGAAATTTCTTCAAATTTATTTAGAGTATTGAGATTGAAATTTGATATTGTATAAAAAATAAAACAAATGAGTTTATTGAGAATTTATAATTGAATAAATAAAAATTAAAAAATAATTTGAGAGAATATAATTTTTAAAAAAAATTAAAATAATTTGAAACAGATTTAAAATGAATTGAGAGAGAATTAAAAAAAAATTAAGAGAGAGATTAGTTAAAAAAAAAAGAATTGTGTGAGAAATAGGGGACGTGGGTGCCATTTTATAGGCACCCAGCCCCCAGCCAAAATAATTATTTGATAACGATCATTTTAGGCCATTAATTAACGGTCATAATTTACTTATAAAAAAATTTTTAAAAAAAAAAGCTATAGGCCTGCAGTGCAACTGCGCACAATCTATTCGACTCGTCATGATTTTATGTCGTGCTCAAAGGCTGTATTGGGTTACGACCTAAACTATCGTGCTTGGGAAACATATTTTGTCATATCGCACTGATCTAAGCACGACGACATAATCCACCTATCACTTCTAGGTAAAAGAAAGTAATAACAAAAAAATTTGATGTTCTAAAAAGACATTAAATGATTTTCTCTGCAAAAATGACACTTGTGAATTTTTGTTGAAAGAAAACATACACAATATACACAGATGAAAGACGAAAGGAGAGTAGTGTGCACGGGATTGAAATGGAGAGTGGAGATATGGGGAAAGTCAAGGTGGGTAATAACGACACCGTTAGGGGAAAAGCCGGCCCGCATCAAGAGCAGCTCGCCGCTTGTCTCGACATTCCCGCGTGCCACGTATCGCAAGACAACGCTATCATATTGTCTCCTCTCTCTCCTCGCTTGGGCGGCGTCTCAGTCAAATCCCGCATTAACCGCACCACCCCCTCCCCCCTTGTTACTCTCTTCTCCCTCCCTCTCTATCTCTCTCTCTCTCTCTCCACTCCCTCTCATCTATATAAAAACCATCCCACTCATCCCCTTCTCTCCCAAAACACGAAACTTCACTTCCTTCACACTTATACAAATTACAATAGCTATACGGAAACACAAAATTAAAATCAAAATCAATGGCACCCACCAATGAGAAAACAAGTGATGGCAACAAAGAAAGCAACAGAAATGTTGTCAATGGCAAGAAGGAGGTGCATTACAGAGGCGTCAGGAAGAGGCCATGGGGCCGATACGCTGCTGAAATTAGAGACCCCGGCAAGAAGAGCCGCGTCTGGCTTGGAACCTTCAACACCGCTGAGGAAGCCGCCAGAGCCTATGATGCGGCGGCGCGTGAGTTCCGCGGTTCCAAGGCCAAAACAAATTTCCCTCTACAAAACGAAATTGCCAATAACAATCACAACCAGCAGAGCCCGAGCCAGAGTAGTACTGTCGACTCCTCCAGCCCACCCCCCGTAGAGCTTGAAGTGGCGCGTGAGGTTACGCGCAACCTTGGCGGTGTTGGTGGTGGAAATGGGTTCGTGGGTCGGTTTCCCTTAGCGTATCAGCAGCCGAGTGTTGTGGCGTTGAGTGGTGATAAGGTTGGGTGTGTAAGCCACGCGCCTCCTGTTTTGTTTCTTAACAACGGGTTTGGCCGGCCGGATTTGAGGGGTCCGGTTTATCCGGTCCGGTTCGATACGGTTGGAATTGGGTTTATCGGTGGGGTACAGAGTGAGGCAGATTCATCGTCAGTGGCAACCGTTGATTGTAAACCGAGAAGACCTCTCAATCTTGATCTTAATCTGGGCCCCCCCGGTAGTTGATGCATGAGTGAAACAGCCGTTAAGTTGAATTATAACATTTATGGAGATGGGATTCTTAGATTTTGATTTTATTAGTTTTGTTAAAGCTAATCTTAACTTCATGTTTAGGAGGTAGAAAAGGGAGGAGAGTGATGATTGATGAACCGGTTTAAATGGGTTTGTCCTTCGATGTAAATAATAAGTTAGGGTTCTTCTTTTTGCAGCTTAAGAGAAATTATTAGAAAAGCTATTTCACTAAAGCTGTTTTTGTTGTAACCTCTTCTACTGGCTCTAAATCTTTTGTTTCAATTTTTAATTAATAGTAATTGTTTTTAGTTTCTTCTGTATATTGTTGGATTCTTTGTTCAATCGTTCTTCGTATTCTTCCAACTAAATTTAGAAACCATAAATTTGCAAAGATAATAAAAGTAATTATTTTCGTGAAAATTTGCAAAATAATTATCAATTTTTGTTTGTTGCTTTGCTTCCATGCTAAAAATGATGAAACATTAAACTAATGATTACATAAATCTAATCTCCTATTTTAATGATAAATTTAGTTGAGAGAATTAGGTGTTAAATTTATTTGTGCTAAGTGGTTTTATTTATGCAAATTATTTACAATGTAGTAATTTTTATTGTTGTAATTTATTGCAAAAATAATTAAGCTTAATCTAGGTTTAACATATTCTGCTTTAATTGGGTGGATTACTCATATTGTCATTAAAAAGTGATTTATTTGAAGATTTATATTCAGTGTAAGTTTTTTAAACAAATATTTTATATTTTTTAACACTCTCACTATATTATCATTTTTTAAAATTATCTTTATATTATTTCAACATTAGATAATTATTTGATATATTATATAAAATTAAAAATTATAAAATTATTCTATCTAAGTTTCCTGTATAATAACATTTTATCCTGAAGTTTCGATTTTTGAAAGAGGCTTTTTATTAAATTAATTTAGATTTATTAATAAAATATTTTTATTATTTATAAAAAAGAGAAAAAAAAAAAGGGTATAGAGTTAAAGTTGCCCAAAAATTAAACATGAGGAGAGACCACGTGTCCACGCGTAAGCAGGGAAAAGAAACTATAAAATCAAGAAAAAGGATTAATCTAATCTAAATTATCATGATCAAAATCAAATCCACTAGAATTTGGAATACGGAATTTAATTTAATTCAGTGTTAGACTTCACAGGTAAAGCGGACTGTGGGGTGTGGGGCCCTGCAAATTCCGTGTTGACGGGTTACCTGTCTGTCTCTGAGCGAGGAAGCCAACCGTCCATACGTAAATTTACTAGCCTCTAGGCAAAGCGGTACGAGGCGTGATTGGTGGGTCCCTTCTTCATTTCTTTTCCTCTTTTAAGCTTTGAATTTGAAAACGAAGCCGAAGCCGTCTCTGCCGCTTTCATTTCTCTTTCCATTTCTCTCTCCTCTTATTTTAAATCTATGCATGTATATGCATCCATGAATCATGAAATATGCTCAATGACTTCACTTACATCCAGGCGTGCATAGACTTATCAGAAGTCGAAGAAATAGCATTTGCACAGCCGCTCACAGACAGTCACACGCGTTCTTTTTCTTTTTTTTTTTAGATTAAAAAAAGGAAGCACACGCGTTCCTTTTCTTTTTCAGGAAGCACACGCGTTTCTGTATTAGTTTAGTTCCTACCAATACGAATCACTGGATTTACGATTTCATTTTATTAGTAGAGCATGAATACATGAATGCATCCATGAATAATGAAATAAGGAATTTAAAAAAAAAATCATCCAGTTACGTTTTGTTCTTATTAATTTTAAAATTTTTATTTATATTGTTATTGGATAATTATTTATTTTATTTATAAAAATAAGTTTGTATATCTCTTTTTTAATTTAAATATTATTAAAATAAATAAAAATTGTTACTTAAAAAAGACATTAATAAATATTTTAAAATTATTAAAATCTGTATTTTTTTTAAATGTCAGATATTTTTTGTTCTTTTATTTAATTTAATTTTGTGCGCGTGGGGAATGGGAAGTGGAAACTCACGTGTGGGGGATAGCAAGTAGCAATGAAAGAAGACGTGAAGTGGCGGTGGTATGCGTACGGCTGCAGAGAAACTGAAACCAAAACCGCGCGAGAGGAATTTATGACGTGTCCAAAAGTTGGAAAGAAATAGATACGAGACACTCAAGAAAAAGAAAGGAAGAGGCGGCAGAGGTTGGTCAAACATCAGTTTTTTGGTCTGGGTGGGTCATAGGAAAGTAGGGCTCACGCTGCCCACCACGTGCCACGATCCTTCAAAGTTTGCCGTCAAAGCGTGTGGGGCGGCTCCTTTATGAAAACGAGGTCAGTGAGTGCCTATGATTCGGGGTACTACGACATGTCGTCCATTTGCTTTGGCCTGCTGATGCTGAACATGGATTCGGAATATATATACTGCTTCATATTTAAAAATAATAATAAAAAAAAGTAGCTGTAGCAGTTTACCCAAAATAAAAAAAATAAAAAGGGATAGATAAAAGAAATGAATTTGTTTATATAATTATTGTTATTATAACAAAACAAAGAGAGTAGTGATGGATTTGATTTGAGGAGAAGTATAAAAAAGAGTTGACCAAAATTGCCGTCTTTTGTGAATGCTTTTGGTTTATGAGAGTGATCCTCTGATGCTAAACACTCACATTTGCAGGACATTAGCTCCATATCCCCTTTCTAATACACGACACCTATGTATTTTGAAACTATAACTTTAATTTGGCTTCAGTTCAATTCCAAGCACGGCTTTTCTTGTTCCTTCATCTTCAAATTTTAATTTGGGAGATCAAGGAATTAGAGAGAGACTAGATTGTGAAGCAAAAAGATGACTTTTTTACTTTTTACTAGAAAAAATATGATAAATAACAATGTGGGTAATTATGAAATTAAGCTAAATGTACTTAAACATTTAGATGATTTTAAATAATTTAAATAACAATGTGGTGGAAAAAAAATATGGCAGAGTCAGATGCCACAAAAAATTAAAATATTTCTTTGGAGAGCTTTGCATACTTCTTGTTGCCAGCAATTTAGCCATTAAAAAAGTCTTGGAAAACCTAATTTGTATTAGATGTCATAGGGAGAATAATAGTATTTTACATGCCTTGGTAAGCTGTAAGGTGACTAAAAAAGTCTGGAAATGTTGAGTTTTTATAGATATGGTGAAAGGATATCAAGAGGACCTGTGGGATTTTTTTGAATTACCTGAGAGCTGTTACTTTTAGTGCAAACTTTGACAAAGCTGTCATGTTTCTATGAGCGAGTTGATAGGTCAGAAACAAGTTCATAATGGAAGGAAAGTGTTATAAAATTAACACTTAGGCTAGAAAACTATTAACAACACAAAAACCAAATACAAGATTACAAAAATGATCAACACCAAATATTAAGTAGTTCGTTTTCAAAATAAAACCTATATTCACCGAGTTCAAAACAGATGTCTAATCCACAATCAAGATAAATATTACAACTTAAAAGTGATTTTTCACTCATACAATTTATTGATTACAAGAAATCACAGTGAACACACAACACACGCTAAGAAATAGAAAACCCTAATACTCAAACGAGAGAAAATTTATAGAACTATTCAAAAGACTCTCATAACACCAAAATGAATGACTACCAATTAGGGTTACAAATAACACAAACATATACTAATACGAAATGACATCGTTCAGCATATATCTTCAAAATGGTGAGTTTTATTTCTACTTGTAACCATATTTCAATCTGGTCCTTGGCAATTTTCCTTATTCACTTTGGAACTACACAATCTCCGACATCCTTCGCCTTGGTTGCAACAGTGAATATGCATTCAACTTAATAATAAATCTTTTTTCTATTCTTCTTAGCTCACTTACCTTATAGATATTTATCCATTTTCAAGATGCAGCAGGTCCAAACAGTATTTGAACTTGCTTACTAGTAAGACTTTTGTACCCATATCTGCTGGGTTCTCCTCTGTTGAAATTTTCTTAAGCCGAATCTATCCTTTAAGTATTAGATCTCGGATGAAATGGTACTTCATCTCAATATGTTTGGTCCTCTCGTGAAATACTGAATTTCTATTGAGATGAATGACACTTTGGTTATTTGTAATAATAATGACAGGTTCTGTTAGTAACTTAATTTTATTTAATAAACTTTGTAACTAAATACCTTCTTTTACTGCCTCAGTAATAGTCACATATTCAGCTCCAGTTCTAGATAAAGCAACCAAAGGCTACAATTGAGATTTCAAGCTAATACAACTCCTACATAAAGTAAAAATGTAAGGTATAATTGATCTTTTTCTGTCTCTATCACCTGCAAAATCAAAATCAACATAGCCAAAATAATTTAAACCATTCTCATATTTTCCATATACCAATCCATATTCTCTTGTACCATTTAGGTACCTCAACAACTATTTTATCTCTGTATAATGTTCTTTTCCAGGATTGGACATACACCTGCTTAAAACACTTATTAGAAAAAGTAAGGTCAGGTTTATTGCATATCATACAATACATTATAGAGCCAACTGCATTTGAATATAGAATTATAAACATTTCATCTTTTGTAATAAGACATTGATCTTTAGAGAATCTAGAATGAGCAGCCTGAGGTATGTTATAGATTTTGAATCATTTTTAGTAAACTTAGTTAATATTTTTCTCATATACTATTTCTGGGATAATATAAGCTGATTCTTAAACCTATCTCTGAAAATATCCATTCTTAATATTTTCTTTACTTCTCCTAGATTTTTCATGTCAAATTCTCTTTTAAGAAGAATTTTTAATTTCTTGATTTGATGTTTACAAGGATCAGTCAATAACATGTTATCAACATATAATAAAAGAAATATTTGTGATTCACTTCCTTAGATCTTTAAAATACAAACAAGAAACATAACTATTTCTTTTAAAACTAGATTTAGTCATAAAGGTATCAAACTTTTTACACCATTGTCTAAGGGATTGTTTAAGTCAATAAAGTGATTTCTTTAAAAGATAAACCAAGTCATCTTTACTTTTATCCTTAAAACCCGCAAGTTATTTCATATAGATTGTTTCCTCAAGATCATCATATAAAAATACTGTTTTTACATCTAACTGTTAAAGTTCCCAATTAAAATATGCAGTCAAAGATAAAACAGTTCTAATTTTGTATATTTCACAACATGAGAAATTTTTTTATTAAAATCAATTCTCCCCTTTTGAGAGAACCCTATAGCAACTAATTTTGTTTTAAAAGTGATAAGGTCAAAAGGAGTTAATTCTTCTTTAATCTTAAAAATTCACTTACTATCTATTACCTTTTTATTTATGGGTTTCTGTACTAATGTCCTGATGTTATTCTTTTGTAGGGATTTAAGTTCTTCATTCATGGAATTTTTCCATTCTCTAGCATATTTACTATCCATAGCCTTCAGTGTAGTTTAAATATTCTAATTCATCAATTTCGTAGGCTGACAGTCTAGCAAAAGTAGTTAAATAATATGAAGAAAATTTAGTAGGTAACTTTACCTCCCTTCTTACTCTATCTCTAGCAACTTGGTAATTTGCTAGTGAATAGTCAGGGTTATTAACTCGATTTTTTCATCTATTTGATCAATTTATTGTTCTATGTCAGCATCATTCAAAGAATTTAGGCCATATTGTTCATCTGCTTTAGATGGCTTCACCTCCATTTGAACTTTCTCTTATGTTGGACTTAAATTATTCTATTACTAACTTGTAATACTTGCACTTACTTGAATCTTTTTCAAACAAGGCATTTCAAGTTCATTAAAAGTAACATCCCTGCTAATTATGACTTTGACTCTACTAACTTCTTTATTCCATAGCCTATAACCCTTCACACCTTCAGGGTAACCTAAGAATACACAACTAATTGACCTAGGTTCTAACTTGTCACCATTATGATGTGCATAAACTGCACACCCAAATATTTTCAGATTATAGTAATTAACAGTTTTACCAGTCCATATTTCTTCAAGGACTTTAAAATCTATACTACTAATAGGGCTTCTGTTAATAAAATAATAAGTTGTAATAGTAACCTCTCCCCAAAACTGTTTGGAAAGGCCAGAACTAATCAATAAACACCTAACTTTTTCTAATAAGGTTCTATTCATTCTTTTAGCTACTCCATTCTATTGAGGTGTGAAGGTTACTGTCCTATGTCTTAATATTCCATGCAATTTACAGAAGATATCAAATTCATAATTACAGAATTCAAGTCCATCATCTGGTTTTAGTACTTTAATCTTCTTATTTGTCTGCTTTTCAACAAGAATTTTCCACAATTTGAATTTATTAAATGTTTAAGCTTTAGTTTTTAACAAATAAACTCAAATCTTTCTAAAGAAATCATTAATCAGAGTAAAAAAATTACCTGTTTCTACCTTGAGTAGGTGTATTAGTTGGTCCCCACAAATCAACATGCATATAGTCTAATATGTTTTTAGACTTATGTATTTCAGTTTTAAAACTAATTCTATGTTGTTTTTCTATAACATAGAATTCACATAAATCAAGTTTATTTATCTTACCAGTATCTATTAAGCATTTTTTTATTCAATTCTAGAAGACTTTGGACACTGATATGTCCTAATCTTCTATGTCACAATTCAGAATGGTCTAAAAATGAACTAGTTACGGTGGTAGCAACACAACATCAGTATTAGTATGACCTATCAAGATGTATAAACCTTTTTGTTTTGCACATTTTATAATCACCAAGGCTTCTTTCATTATTTTTAAAATTCTATTTTTAGCCTTATATGTATACCCATTATCATCAAGAGTTCTAAGTGATATTAGATTTATTTTAAGGTCTAGAACAATCTAATATCAGCCAAAGTCTTATTCAAACCACTATGCAATGTCAAGGAAATAGTCCTAATTTCTAATACCCTGCATGCTTGGTTATTACCCATAAGGACTTTACCACCATCAAGTTCTTTAAACTCTTGGAACCATTCTTTCTTGGGACACCTGTGATATGAACACCCTAAGTCTAATACCAATTCATTTGGATTTTCATCAATAGACACTGTCAAAGCTTTTGAATTTTATAATCTTCTTTAGCTATAACAGCATTACTATTTTCTCCTCTATTATTCTTTTCTTTTCTTTTCTTAAATCTCTTATAACAGTTTCTTCTTAAGTAACCCTCTTTACCACAGTAATAGTATTTTCTAGAACCTATTATTAATTTAGACCTAAATTTATTTCTGTTTTCATTCTTATCAGTGTCTTTTTTTTTTGTTCTACCTCTAACATACAAAGAATCACCATTTCCAAAGCTTAATTTTTTCTGATCTTAATCTAAGTCTCTGGCCCTCAAGGCTTTAACATAGTCATCAAGAGTTAATATCTCTCTACCATATTTTATTGCAGTTCTAACATCTTTGTATATGTGAGGTAAGGAATTTAGCAAAATCATAGCCTCATTTTCATCTCCTATCTTTTCTCTAGTATTTGTTAGGTCAAGATACAATTTCTTGAAATTATCCAGATTTTCTTCTAATGTCTTATTACTTTCCATTTTATACCCAAACAGTCTTTCTTTCATATAAATTTTACTAGAACGAGACATAGTAAGATAAAGAGATTGAAGTTTTACCCAAAGGCCAGCTGCAGTTATTTCTTCATTTACTTGTCGAAGAAAATTGTCAGCTAAGTTCATAATCATCTTGCTAAACACCAATTCATTCATTTCTGTTCTCTAATCAGCGATTAGTGTTGATGGAAGAGTTTCTGGATCAGCAAGTGCTTGTGAAATATTTTATGTTAGAAGAGCCTTTAACTTATTTTGCCATAAATTAAAGTCTACACTTTCATTGAATTTCTCAACCTCAGATCTTGTAGAACCCATTTAATCTGTGCAAAAATTTCAATAATTTTTATTTTTCCTAAATTCTAACCTATGATCGAAACCCTAACCCTAGAAATAAAATGTCTAGACATAAAGCTCTGATACTACTATTATAAAATCAACACTTAGGCTAGAAATTATTAACAACATACAAACAAAATACAGGATCATAGAAAATATCAACACCAAGAATTGTGTGGTTTGGTTTCAAAATGAACCTACATCCATTGAGCTCAGAACAGAGAGTCTAATCCACTATCAAAATGAATGTTATAACTTAAGAGTGATTTTTCACTCATATAATCTATTGATTATAAGAAATCACCATGGACACACATAGCATATGCTAAGCAATAGAAAACCTTAATACCCAAACGAGAGAGAACTTAGAGAACTATTCAGAAGAATCTTGAAACACCTAAATGAATGAATGCCAATTAGGTTACATATAACACAAATATATTAATATGAAACGACATCGTTCAACATATATATTCAAAACAACGAGTTTCATTTCTGCCTTTAGCCATATTTTAATCAGGTCCTTGGTAATTTCTCTTATTCATTTGGAACCACACAATTTCCAACAAAAAGGTAGAAGATCCCATTAGAACAATGGCAAAGACAAAAGCTTTTTTTGAAACAAGGCTATCATAAGGGCGTATTACACTAGAAAGGGATGTAGAGTGTATCTTCAATTATGTAGCAAAATTAGAGCCGAAATGGGAATTTCCACCACAAGGCTAGTTCAATGTGAATATAGATGCAATCATAGGGAAGCAGAATAACAAAGCAGGGCATGGTGCAGTTGTAAGAGATGATAAGGGAGATACAAAGGCAATGGTAGTCTCAGTATGTAGAAAAGGGGATGATGTTGAATATGCAAAAGCTGAAGCCATTATGTTTGGGATACATGTTGTAGATGAGATGAATTTGTACCCTTAGTGGTTGAGTTGGATGCTAAAATTGTAGTAGGCTTAACTAGAGGATCAATATCCTTGAAAGAAATTAGATGGTTGATTCAAACATCAAGAAAGTAGTTAAGGAAAGGAGTAAAATCATAGTTAGACATGTATCAAGATCATGTAATTGTATGGCGTATGAGTTAGCCAAAATGGCTCTTAGCCATTAGGATGTATTGATTTGGAGGGATAATGTTTTTGTTCTCTGAATAAAGTTACTACTTTTTTTAAGAAAAGAATTTAATGTTTAGACAGTTAATGACAGCGTTTCATGAATGATGAGATCAAAAATGTGGTGGTTAAGTAACCCTTGTATGTTGGGGTGTTCATAATCCAATCCTCTTAATTTACTTGAGCAAATCCAAATTGATTATTTTTTTTTACTGGATTTGATAGATTCACAAATTAGATTGGGTTGCAAAAATTTGAAATTCGCTCACTACTATAAAATGAACCTTTTGTAACAAAATTTTTAAAAAATAATTTGGGTGTGATGATGGTTTCTACCATAAAGTTTGGTGATTTTTTGTTGAATTCTATATTCTATCATAAAACAATGACACTTTCTATAACAAAACAAAATAATCACAAATTTATGATAAAGAGTATCACAGTTTTATGATAAAATAAAAAAAAAAAGATTTTGTGACAAAAAAAGTCATATCATAGATTTTACTAATGTTATAAAACAATGACGTTTAGTTAAAATTCCACTATGTGAAATTTTTTTTCTACGTAGGAATTCTTTTTATTACGGAAATGGTACCATTTCAGTAATTTTAATTGAAACTATGCCATTTTAGTGTTATAATTTAGGGAGAAAAATGCCGTTTTTAAAATAAATTATTTACATTTTAAATGGATCTATTTTACATGGAATATAGGGAGTTAAAACGATATTGTTTTCTTCTGAAAAAAAAAAGAAGAAATTATTTTTGAATTTAGAATAATAACCTTAAACGAAGCCATTTTGTTGAATATGCATGATTTGAGAATTTTGTTTCCACGTCAGCTTTTTTTATTTTTATTTTGCAACTAGAACAGCTTCGTTTTTATAATTTAAGTGAAACAACACCATTTTGGTGTTGTAAATTTAGGAGAAAAATGCTGCCTTTTTATTTAATTTTTTTCCCCTTAAAACAAGGCCATTTTAGGTGCTTCTTTTAAATTAATTATTAGGAAAAATGATGTCGTTTTTCCATGAATTTTTTTATATAAAAAAGACAAATGTATTTTTGATTTGTTGATGAAGGACCTTTGTCTACACCTAAAAAGACACGCAATTCCTTTGTCTATACCAAAATTATTACTTAAAATTTTTAGAATTATCTACTGAAGGGTGGAAGAATTGGCACCCGACTAAAAGAAAGGTATGTATTTATAATTGTTATTTATAATTTTTATTTGATGGACCCTATTTGTTTTTGTGTTAGTGTTATGGTAAACAATGGTGTAGGTGGTCCTTATGTTTGTATTGGTGTTGTATAAATAATAGTTATGATAATCCCTATGTTTGTGTTTTTTTTTAAATAAATGATATTTGCTAATGGTTTCTGTGTTGTTTTTGCTAGATTATATGTTCTTCGATAATTTCGTAATAAACAAATGTTATCATAATTTCGTAATAATCAAATGTCCTTGTGTTTGTATTGACAATCATGAATGTGACTTTATTAATTTATTATCTTGAAGGTGCTTTGTAATGTTTTAGTTTGTGTTAACAACATTTTATTTTTTCGTCTGTATATAATTTTTTTTTGCCTTTTTGCAATAGCTTTTATATTGTTGTGGACATGTTAAAAACTATTTATAACCTATTCTCATATTCACATAGTCAAGTAAAATTATAGTTTACTTAGTGTATTAGCTAGAAACCTAAACACAAATTCCAGTGGTGTTCTTAATAGGGCACTAGAATAGTTTGAACTTGGGAAAACAACAGCGTCATAATAAGTAGAATCAATAATAGTAATGTGATTTAAATCTAAGTCTATGTAAAATTATAAAGTAATGTTGTATTGTTAAAATTGACACATCTAGAATATAAAAATTTATTCTTAAGTGCAGGATTATCGAAGTAATAAATAACCTGGTGAGAACGGGGTCAATCCACAAAGAAGTGAAATTAAAATTATAAATTATAAATCCTTTAAAGATAATTAAAGCAGTATAAGATGTTTGTAAATAATAATTTAATTAATCAATTAAAATAAAAACTAAGATTAAATGGATCCACTCTTGGCATATGAAATATGAATATATTCAATTTTTTTTTATAACTCAATTGGAATTCTCACACAAAGGAAGTTTCAATCGGAAGATATAACAATTAAAGTTCATCACCATTTATATATTAACTAGTATTTATTTCTTTTAATTATTATACACCAAATCTTATAAATGAGTTCGAGTATTTATTATGCCAATCTTTATATTTGTCTACAATAAATCAAGACTCCCACTTTACAAGAAAGAGTATCTACGCCAGATCTTATAAATGGTTTCAAGAATTTATTGTGTCAACTATAAAAATTATCTATAATAAATTAAGATACACCACTTTACAAGAAGGGGTATTAATATTACAAATAAAATAAATATATCATATATAAATTGGCATAACTTAAGAATGAAACATTAAATTTATGGATAAGAGTTAAGTATATCTTATTATCTTGCCAAGAGTTTCACCCTTTCACCTTAACAAAAAGAAAATTCTTTGGGCATAATAAAACTAAAGAAAAAGAAAAGAGATGAAAGAAGAGATAACATGATTTTAAAATAGTAAATAAGAGAAATAATACTACAAAGAGATAATATAAAAGACAAGTATTTTGATCTAAAATATAGCTTTCTAATTATATTCTTTGGGCATTAACATGCCACCTATTTATAAAAAAATATGAATAAATCAAGACAAATGAAGAAGGAACCACTTGGATGATAAAAGTCAAGAAGGGTGACAACTAATTTACATTAATTATCATTAATGCGCCCACTTGATTATCCAATTTAGAATTGATGTGGTCCGAATTAATTGTCATTCAAAAAATAAAGTTGTAGATAAGTCTCTTATATTTCTAAATTGAGTTATTTTATATGTATTAGATACGTATTTTATATTTATGGGCCAAATACTGATGACTATTCGGACTGGGCCAGTACTGCAGATTAATTCTATTTTAAGCCATTTTTACCCTCTAAACACTCAAATTTCAAATACTTTATAAAATACAATATGTTAACCCATTGAGTTAACTCTTCACAGGATCAAGAATCACTCTAATTGGATTCTTAGGTGGAAAGTTATGCCCATTTTATCAAATCTACTACAAAATAGTTAAAAGCTAATTAGGTACAATATTGTAAACATATTTAAGTTGGGGGGGTTAAAGACACTAATAATACAAAACAATAATGTAAAACCCTTATTAAATGTGTAATTTCAAGTGTTCATCACACTCTCTTTATTGCTAGTCCCTAGCAATTCAAGCATAAATAAAATTTGAACACTACCAAAGTATTTTGAACAAAATGTCAGTTCAAAATTACAATTGGTATAAAGGTTATTTCAATCATAACTTCCAAAATTGTGTATGTATATAAATTAAACTAAAGCCTTCTTACCATAAACCATAACATATATAGCCTTAAAAAGTTTCTTCAAGTAAAAGCCTCAACTTTATATCCTCACAGGTGAATAACTGTTTAACGGGTTAAGATTTCACTCATGGAGTTGGAAAATAAATAATCGCTCATTAGTTCTATAAGCCCAAAGTGCATCATTAAGTCTTAAAGGCCAATCTTTGTGATTTGGGTTTACAATTATTTTTTCTAAAATTTATTTTATCTCTCTATTTGCTAGTTCAACTTGTCCATTTGTTTGAGGATAATAAGGGGTGGCAACTTTATGAGTAATACCATATTTTTTTATTAATGTTTCAAATGACTTATTATAAAAGTGCTTACGCCCATCATTTATAATAGCTCAAAGGATTCCTAATCGACTCAAGATATTTCCCTTCAAAAATTTCATGACTATTTTATGGTCATTATTTTGACATGTAATAGCATTAATCTATTTTGAGACATAATCTATTGTGACTAAGATATACGTAAATCCAAATGATAGTGGAAATGGTCACAAGAAATCCATCCCCTAACAATCAAAGATTTTAATAACAAGAATGGGGTTCAAAGGCATCATGTTTTATTTTGAAATGGATCCCAATTTTTGACAATTTTCACATGTTATACAAAATGCATGTGTATCTTTAAATAAAGTAGGCCAATAAAATCCATACTGTAAGATTTTTGCAGCTATTTTCATTGATGTGAAATGTCCCTTATATACTTCAGAATGATCAAATTCAATAACTCTACTTACCTCATTGTCGGGTATGCATCTTCGAAATATTTGATCAGGATAATATTTGAAGAGATAAGGATCATCCCAATAAAATTTTCTTACCTCAGTTAAAAATTTCTTTTTGTCTTGAGCATTCCATTGAGGTGGCATTTCTCCTGTTACAAGAAAATTAACAATATTAGTATACCAAGGCATTATAACAATAGAAAATAAAAATTCATCAAGAAAAGAATCATTAATGGGTGTTATTTCTATTGATGAATCTAGTGCGAGTCTTGATAAGTGATCTGCAACAACATTCTCAACTTATTTCTTATCTTTAATAGTGATATTAAATTCTTGAAGTAATAGAATCTATCGAATCAGTCTTGGTTTTGCATCTTATTTTGACATTAAGTACTTTACAGCAGCATGGTTATTAAATACAACAATTGAAGAACCAATTAAGTAAGAACAAAATTTGTCTAATGCAAATATTACAGCAAGTGGTTTTTTTCAATTGTTGTGTAATTTATTTGTACACTGTTTAAAATTCTACTTGCGTAATAAATTACATAGGATTTACCTTTCTTTCTTTGTCCCAATACAACACCAACAATATAATCACTAGCATCATACATGAGCTCAAAAGGCAAAGACCAATCAAGAGATTATTTGACTGGAGCAGATGTTAAGAGGTTAATTAATTTTTCAAACAAATTTTGACACTCTTGAGTCCACTCAAATGATGCATCTTTTACTAAGAGGTTACAAAGAGGTCTAAATATAGTACTAAATTTTTTGATGAACCTCCTATAGAATCCAGCATGTCCTAAAAAGGATCGGACTTCTCTGACTGTTTTTTGTGGGGGCAAATGAGCAATGAGTTCGAATTTTGCCTTATCCACTTCAATTCCTTTAGAAGATACTATATATCCCAAAATAATTCCAGAAGTAACCATGTAATAATATTTTTTCTAATTCAACATAAGACCCTTTTCTTCACATCTTTTTAAGACCTTTAATAAGTTTTCATAACAATTATCAAAAGAATTTCTAAACACAGTTAAATCATCCTTGAAAAATTCTAAATAATGCTCAGCTATGTCACTAAAAATGCTTAACATACATATTTGAAATGTTGCTGAGGCATTACAAAGTCCAAAAGATATTCTTCTAAAAGCAAATGTTCTAAAAGAACATGTGAATATAGTCTTTTCTTGGTCCTCTAGTGCTATAGGAATTTAATAATAGTCAAGATAATCGTCTAGAAAGCAATAGTAAGGATGTCCTGTTACTTTTTCTAAAATTTGGTCAAGGAATGGTAAGGAAAAATCGTCTTTTCTAGTGGTAGAGTTCAACTTCTTATAATCTATGCACATCCTCCAACTAGATGAGTCTTGAGTTGGTATTAACTCACCTTTGTTATTTTCAATGATTGTGATTCCATATTTTTTTGGTACTACCTGAGTAAGACTTACCCACTTACTATCTAAGATAGGATAGATGATTCATACTTCAAGTAATTTAAGAACTTCAGCTTTCACTACCTCTTTCATATATGGATTTAATCTCCTTTGAGGTTGTTGGAAAGTTTTGGCATTATCCTCTAGGTGTATTCTATGTGTGCAAATCAAAGGATTAATGCCTTTTATGTCTTTTAAAGTCCACCCAAATGCATTTTTATACATTTTCAATACTTCAATTAACTTACCTTATTGTTCACTTGTAAGTGTAGAAGAGATTACCACCGGGTAAGTTTGTTTCTCTCCAAGAAATGTATATTTTAGTCCTTTAGGTAGAAGTTTTAACTCCAACTTTAAAATTTCATTTTGTTTATCCTCATTTTCTCTTAATTCTTTAAATTTTGGTTTCCATTCTTTATTTTTAATCACCTATGCACAGTCAAGTAAAGAATATATATTAGAGATTTTAGGATCTAATTGTATATTTAACTCAAATAAATTTATTAAACACATTTCTAGGGGATCGGTAGAACTCTCTTTTTGAATATGATCCTCTATAATCGTTTCAATCATTTTAGCTTCTTCACTTTCATCCTCCTCCTCATATAGTTGCTTACACATATTGAAAATGTTGACTTCAAGTGTCATGTTTCTAAATGAAAGCTTCATTACTCTATTCCTACAATTAATCAAAGCATTAGAAGTTGCTAAAAATAGACGACCCAAAATAACAGGTATTGGATTACATCCTTTAACAGGTTCTGTATCCAAGACAATAAAATTTACAAGATATATGAACACATCAACTTGAACTAAAACATCTTCCACTATCTTTGGCACTTTCACTGATCTATCGGTAAGCAAAAGAGTTACAAAAGTTAGTTTTAACTCACCGACATTAAACTGTTGATAAACTGAATATGACAGTAAATTCACACTTGCTCCAAGATCAAGTAAGGCTTGTTCAATTTTATGACTTTTAATAATACATGAAATTGTAGGACAACTAGGGTCTTTATATTTCAAAGCATTATTGTTTTGAAGAATGGTACTTACTTGTTTAGCTAAATGATGAACACTTGAAATTACACATTTAATAAGAGTTTTACATGATTTTTTTGTATTACTAGTGTATTTAATTTTCTTAACTTAAGTATGTTTACAATATTGTACTTAATTATCTTATAACTGTTTTGTGGCAGGTTCGGTAAAATGGGCATAACTTTCTACCTAAAGATCAAATGGAGGTGATTCTTAATCCTGTGTAGAGCTGACTCAATGAGCTAACATATTGTATTTCACAAAGCATTGGAAATTCGAGTGTTTAGAGGGTGAAAATTGGCCTAGAACAGAATTGATCTGCAGTACAGGCCCAGTTTGAACAGTTATCAGTATTTGGCCCATAACTATAGAAATACGTATCTAATACGTATGAGATCACTCAATTTGGAAAGATAAGAGATTTATCTACAACTTTTATGTTTTGAGTGACAGCTAATTCGGATCACATCAATTCCAAATTGGATAATCAAGTGGGTGCCCAAGTGATAATGAATGCAAATTATTTTGCCACCATTCTTGACTTTCATCAACCAAGTGGTTCCCTCCAAATTTGTCTCGATTTATCCATGTTTTTCTATAAATAGGTGGCTTGTTTATGCCTAAAGAATGTAATTAGAAAGTTAGAATTTAGTTCAAAATACTTTTCCTTTGTATCCATTTCCTTGTACTATTATTTCTCTTGTTTACTATTAAGTCATGTTATTTCTTCTTCCATTTCTTTTCTTTTCATTTAGTTTTATTATGTCCAAATAATTTTGTTTAAGCTAAGGTGAAAGGGTGAAGCTCTTGGCAAGGTAATAAGATATGTTTAATATTTATTCATGAATTTAATGCTTCATTTTTAAGTTATGCAAATTTATATATGATGTATTTATTTTATTTGTAGAATTAATATCATTTCTTCTAAAGTGGTGATTCTTGATTTATTATTGACAAACTTAATACTTGGCACAATAAATTCTTGAAACCATTTACAAGATTTGGTTTATATAACCTTTCTTGTAAAGTGGGAGTCTTAATTTATTGTAGACAAATATAAAGATTGGCATAATAAATACTTGAACCCATTTATAAGATTTGGTGTATAATAATTGAAAGAAATAAATACTAATCAATATATAAATGATAATGAACTTTAATTGCTATATTTTCCGGTTGGAACCTCCTTTGTGTGAGGATTCCAATTGAGTTATAAAAAAATAAAAAGTTAAATATATTCTTACTTCTTATGCCAAGAGTGAATCCCCGTAACCTTAGCTTTTTATTTGAATTGGTTAATTGAAATAATATTTACAAACATCTTATACTGCATTAATTATCTTTTAAGTGTTTATAATTTGTAATTTTAATTCTACTTCCCTGTGGATCGACCCCGTTCTCATCGGGTTATTTATTACTTCGACAATCCTGCACTTGGGAATAACTTCTATATTCTGGACGTGTCAAGTTTTTGGCGCAGTTGCCGGGGAAGTAACGTTAATATTTTGTTTTGTTATTGTTTGTTTGTTTATTTTATTTTCATGGAAGGCTGAGCCTCCTACTCGTTATTTATTATTCGTTTTTTTATTTTTATTTTTTTTATTTTCATGGAAGGCCGAGCCTCCTAACGTACTTTATTATTATTCTGTTTTTATTTTCGCAGAAGGCTGAGCCTCCTACTCTTTATTTCGTTTATTTATTATTTTTTACTTTTTATTTTAGTTTTTTTTTAATTTTCATGGAAGGCCGAGCCTCCTAACGTACTTTACTTTATTTATTATTCGCCTTTTATTTTCGCTTTTTATTTTAATGGAAGGCTAAGCCTCCTACTATTTATTTATTAACTTTTTATTATATAATCTAACATCACTAATCTAACTTCTAATTATTTATCTTTATTTTGCTTTTAGTTTTACATATTTTATTTACTTGTGTGTAATATTTTATTTTATTTACCTGTGTTTAATATTTTATTTGTATTATTGTTATTGTATTTTATTTTGTTTCTTTTTTTGAGCGGTTGGTTTCGAGATCCTAATTCTCATCGTTTAGTAAAAGGTAATTTCAAAACTTCCTTTGATAATTTGTTAGATTCTCCTTCATCTTCTCATTCTTCACCAAGTAACACCATGAGCGAAAATCAAATTGAGGGACTCATAGACCCAGGGGACAATCAGTCCTAACATAATGACCATAACCGACCTAGGACACTTAGAGACTATATGAACCCTACACGAACCGGTGCACCATCTTGCTTAATTTTTCCACCGGATGCAACGCATTTTAATTTTAAGCCAGGCATTATCCAACTTTTACCCACTTTTCATGGCTTAGATGCAGAGAACCCTTATCTACATCTAAGAGAATTTGAAGAAGTGTGTAACACGTATAATGATCAAAATTGTAGCATGAACACAATTCGACTTAAGCTTTTCCCTTTTTCTTTGAAAGATAAAGCTAAAACATGGCTACAAAACCTTAGGCCAGGATCCATTTCTTTATGGGACGAGATGCAACAACAATTCCTGAAAAAGTTTTTTCTCTCCTATAGAACAAATTCTTTCAAAAGACAAATCACCACTTTTGCCCAAAAACCAGGAGAGACCCTTTACCAATGTTGGGAAAGGTATAAAGAATTACTTAATACCTGTCCCTATCATGGTTTTGAAATATGGAGAGTAGTCTCAAATTTCTATGAGGGCTTAACACCCCAAGTTAGGCAAATGGTAGAAATGATGTGTAATGGAACATTTGAGGAAAAAGACCCAGAAGAGGCAATGAACTATCTTGACTTACTAGCAGAAAATGCTCAAAATTGGGACACTGCTGGTACCTGTGAGGCACCTAGCAAAAATCAAACCACTACATCTAGTGGGGGTATTTATCATCTTAAGGAAGACCATGACCTTCAAGCCAAATTAGCATCCCTTGCTAGAAAAGTCGAAACCTTAGAAATGAAAAAGAGTGGTCAAATAAAATCTGTTCAAGAAATTGTGTGTCACATTTGTGAAACCCATGATCACCCTACCAATGATTGCCCAACTTTGCCTGCATTTAGGGAATGTCTCCATGAACAAGCCAATGTTTTAAACACGTTCAAACGGTCAAACAATAACCCATATTCACAAAACTATAATCCTGGATGGTGAAATCACCCGAATTTTAGTTGGAGGAATGACACTCAAGCACAGGCTTTACAACCACCTTTCCAACCACACCAAAAGTTTCAAAATCATCAAGGTTATGCACCATATGTCCCACCTCCTAGGAAAAATCTTGAAGAAACCTTGCATACATTCATTGAAAAACAAGAGTCTGTTAATTCTCAAAATGCTCAAACATTTGCTGATTTGAAAGATACTCTTGCTAAATTTGCATCTGCACTGAACATTCATGAGAAAGGAAAATTTTCTTCTCAACCACAGCCAAACCCCAAAGGACAACATAACTCAAATGCATGTAGTTTAGGAAGCCAACACATGGATCAAGTTAAAGCAGTTATCACTCTTCGGAGTGGTAAAATTGTTGAAAAAGAAATTCCTAAACCTCATGAAAGCGATGAATCAATCTCTAAGGGTAAGGAAAGTGTTGAACCTACACTTAATGAAGAAAACACTAAACCTTCACCTCCACCCCCATTTTCTTATGCATTACGTAATACTAAGAAGATGAATCATAATCCTGAAATTTTTGAAATCTTCAAACAGGTAAAAGTTAATATTCATTTACTGGATGCTATTAAACAGGTTCCATCTTATGCAAAATTTTTGAAAGACTTATGCACAGTAAAAAGAAAACTGAATGTGAAAAATAAAGCATTTTTAGCTGAACAAGTAAGTGCCATTCTTCAGAACAATAATTCTTTGCAATATAAAGACCTTGGTTGTCCTACAATTTCATGTATTATTGGAAGTCATAAAATTGAACAAGCCTTACTTGATCTTGGTGCTAGTGTGAATTTATTGCCGTATTCAGTTTATCAGTAGCTCAATCTCGGGGAGTTAAAATCAACATCTGTAACTCTTTTACTTGCTGATAGATCAATAAAAGTACCAAGAGGGACAGTGGAGGATGTCTTAGTTCAAGTTGATAAATTCATATATCCTGTGGATTTTATCGTCTAGGACAGAGAACCTGTCAAAGGATGTAATCCGATACCTGTTATTTTAGGTCGTCCATTTTTAGCAACTTCTAACGCTTTGATTAATTGCAGGAATGGAGTAATGAAGCTTTCATTTGGAAACATGACACTTAAACTCAATGTTTTTAATATGTGTAAGCAACCATATGAAGAGGAGGATGAAAGTGAAGAAGGTGACATGATTGAAACGATTGTGGAGGATCATATTCAAAAAGGGAGTTCTACCGATCCCTTAGAAATGTGTTTAATAAATTCATTTGAGTCAAATATACAATTAGATCCTGAAATCTCTGACATATGTTCTTTACTTGACTGTGCATAGGTGATTGAAAATAAAAGATGGAAACTAAAGTTTGAAGAATTGAGAGAAAATGAGGATAAAAAGAACGAAATTTCAAAGTTGGAGTTAAAACCTCTGCCTGAAGGACTGAAATATGCATTTCTTGGAGATAAACAAACTTACCCGGTGGTAATCGCTTCTACACTCACAAGTGAACAAGAAGATAAGTTGATTGAATTATTGAAAATGCATAAAAATGCAATTGGGTGGACTTTAAAAGACATAAATGGTATTAATCCTTTGATTTGTACACATAGAATACACCTAGAGGATAATGCCAAAACTTCCCAACAACCTCAAAGGAGATTAAATCCACATATGAAAGAGGTAGTAAGAGCTGAAGTTCTCAAATTACTTGAAGTAGGAATTATCTATCCGATCTCAGATAGTAAGTGGGTAAGTCTTACTCAGGTAGTACCAAAAACATCTGGAATCACAGTCATTGAAAATGAAAAAGGTGAGTTAATACCAACTCGAGTCTCATCTAGTTGGAGTATGTGCATAGATTATAGAAAATTGAACTTGGCCACTAGAAAAGACCATTTTCCTTTACCATTCCTTGATCAGATTATAGAAAGAGTAGCAGGACATCCCTACTATTGCTTTCTAGATGGTTACTCTGGCTATTGTCAAATTCCTATAGCATTAGAGGATCAAGAAAAGACTACATTCACATGTCATTTTGGAACCTTTGCTTTTAGAAGAATGCCCTTTGGACTTTGTAATGCCCCAGCAACATTTCAGAGATGTATGTTAAGCATTTTTAGTGACATGATTGAGCATTATTTAGAAGTTTTCATGGATGATTTAACTGTGTTTGGAAATTCTTTTGATAATTGTCTTGAAAACTTAGAAAAGGTCTTAAAAAGATGTGAAGAAAAGAGTCTTGTATTGAACTGGGAAAAATGTCACTACATGGTTACTTCTGGAATTGTTTTGGGACATATAGTATCTTCTAAAGGAATTGAAGTGGATAAGGCAAAAGTCGAACTCATTACACATTTGCCTCCACCAAAAACAGTCAGAGAAGTCCGATCCTTTTTAGGACATGCTGGATTCTATAGGAGGTTCATAAAAAACTTTAGTGCTATATCTAAACCTCTTTGTAACCTCTTAGCAAAAGATGTATCATTTAAGTGGACTCAAGAGTGTCAAAATTCATTTGAAAAATTAATTGGCCTCTTAACATCTGCTCCTATCATACAATCTCCTGACTGGTCTTTACCTTTTGAGCTAATGTGTGATGCTAGTGACTACGCTGTTGGTGCTGTATTAGGACAAAGAAAGGAAGGTAAATCCTATGTAATTTATTACGCGAGTAGAACTTTAAACAGTGCACAAATGAATTACACAACAACTGAAAAAGAACTACTTGCTGTAATATTTACATTAGACAAATTTTGTTCTTACTTAATTGGTTCTTCAACTATTGTATTTACTGACCATGCTGCTGTAAGGTATTTAATGTCAAAACAGGATGCAAAACCAAGACTGATTCGATGGATTCTATTGCTTCAAGAATTTATTATCACTATCAAGGATAGGAAGGGAGCTGAAAATGTTGTTGCAGATCACTTATCATGACTCACACCAGATTCATCAACAGAAATAACACCTATTAATGATTCTTTTCCCGATGAATTTTTATTTTCTACTATTACAATGCCCTGGTATGCTAATATTGTTAATTTTCTTGTAACAGGAGAAATGCCACCTCAATGGAATGCTCAAGACAAAAGAAAATTTTTAACGGAGGTGAGAAAGTTTTATTGGGATGATCCTTATCTCTTTAAATATTGTCGTGATCAAATATTTCAAAGATGCATACCCGACAATGAGGTAAATAAAGTTATTGAATTTTGTCATTCTGAAGCATGTGGGGGACATTTCTCATCAAAGAAAACAGCTGCAAAAATCTTACAGTGTGGATTTTATTGGCCCACTTTATTTAAAGATACACATGCATTTTGTATAACTTGTGAAAATTGTCAAAAGTTGGGATCAATTTCAAAACAAAACATGATGCCTTTGAACCCCATTCTTGTTATTGAAATCTTTGATTGTTGGGGGATAGATTTCATGGGACCATTTTCGTTATCATTTGGATTTACGTATATCTTAGTTGCAGTAGATTATGTCTCAAAATGGATTGAGGCTATTCCATGTCGACATAATGACCGTAAAACAGTCATGAAATTTTTGAAAGAAAATATCTTAAGTCGATTTGGAATCCCTCGAGCCATTATAAGTGATGGGGGTAAGCATTTTTGTAATAGACCATTTGAAACATTAGTGAAAAAATATGGTATTACTCATAAAGTTGCCACCCCTTATCATCCTCAGACAAGTGGACAAGTTGAATTAGCAAATAGGGAGATAAAACAAATTTTAGAAAAAACTGTAAACCCAAATCGCAAAGATTGGTCTTTAAGACTAAATGATGCACTGTGGGCTTATAGAACTGCTTTTAAAACTTCATTGGGTATGCCTCCCTATAGGATAGTTTATGGAAAACCTTGTCACTTACCTGTGGAACTTGAGCATAAAGCCTACTGGGCTATTAAAACTTTCAATGAAAATCTTGATTCTGCTGGACACATACGTAAATTACAAATAAATGAACTTGAAGAATTGAGAAATGATGCATATGAGAATTCAAAAATTCATAAAGCTAAAATTAAAGCCTTTCATGATAAAAAAATTCAGAGAAAAACATTTGACACTGGTGAGAAGGTTTTGCTTTATAATTCTCGACTTCACATATTCCCTGGAAAATTAAGATCAAGATGGAGTGACCCTTTTATTGTGAAACATGTGTACCCTTATGGAACAATTGACATTGAAAATCCTAGAAATGGGAATGTGTTTAAGGTAAATGGGCAAAGACTCAAGCCGTTTCTAGAAAACCAAGCTTTTCATGAAGAATTTACGTTTCTGTCGGATCCTTGTTACGAGACCAATTAATCTTTGTTTTATATATTTACATATTTATATATATTTATTCTTCTTCTAACAATTTTTTTTTTTTTACTTGCAGGTTAATTTAGTAGTTTTGTTAAAGTTTTATTTTGCACCTCGGTTAAGCGGCGGATAACGGTACTCCATGATATTTCAAATCGGTTTTGTCAGTTTCCCATAATTGCTGATATCTTCTCTTTTTTCCCCTTTTCTAAAAAAAAAAAATGGATGACATTCTAAAAAATTTGAAAAAGCGTTTTCCCTCATTGCCTCAAAATTTCTTGAAGAAAATTTACCAAGCAAGATGTGAAAGATTAAGGTTATTAATGATTATGAATATACCTGTTGATTTACGTTGGTTAATTGAAGCCAAAGTTAGATTGACAGGTGAATTTTCAGACTCATTAATTTCCTACATGCCTGGCTTAGGTAAAAGCTCTTTTTAAAAAAAAATGAAGAGCAAAACGATTAAATGTTTGTTACAAGTGTGCACGCACGACTTGCAACACACGTTGCCGCACTTTAGGAATGGTGTCTGTAAATCGTGAAGATAAAATTAGGTTCATTAAGGATGGCCTGAGTAAGGAGTCTTTAGATAATATCTTATCGACTCTTGAGACGCATCCTAGTGGATATGTGCATATTGCAATTCATGAATTATGGGACATATTCCTAAAAGAACATGAGCGGTACAGTCTCGAGAATCTGACTTTAAAAGACCCTGTTTGCCAATTTATAAGAAAATTGGATGGGAAGCCTATCCCCGACCCATAGAGGGCGTTTAAGCCGTTACTGGACGTAAAATCAGAGGAAGATGTGAGCCACAATCACAACTACTTGTATATATTTACTATAGCTGTTATTTTTAAATGTTTCATTTCAAACTCAAATGTCTTTTCAATAATCAACCACCTATAATCCTTTTTGAAAATTTTGCATTTTAAGCCGACAACCCATGTGACTTTTCCAGCTAACAAATTGAAAATTGGTAAAAGGTATTGAATCTTGTATTTCAAGCCAATAGCCATGTGATTTAACTTTGCAATACCTTTTGGCTCTATAAATACATTGCATTATTTCTGCATCTTTGTACAAACTCAAAATCATTCAAGAGAGAGGGTGAGTGTAATCATGGAAGGATCATCAACTCGTAAATTCACAAAAATTTGTGTCTTTTGTGGATCCAACCCTAGAAAAACTAGTGAGTTTATAGAAGCAGCAGAAACCCTTGGTAAGATGTTAGCTGAGCGTAATATTCATTTAGTATATGGGGAGGTAGTCTTGGATTAATGGGACGTGTGGCAACCGCTACACAAAATAATGGCAGTCGAGTTTTGGGTATCATACCAAAAGCTCTAGTTGTTGGAGACATTGTAGGAAAAACAATTGGGGATGAGTTACAGGTATCATCAATGCATGAACGAATTTCTTTTATGCTTCGTAATGCTGATGCCTTTATAGCTCTACCTGGAGGTTTCGGAACATTGGAGGAAATTTTTCAAATTGTCTCATGGGCACAATTGCAAATCCATAAAAAACCAATTGGTTTGTTAAACGTTGATGGTTTTTATAATGGGTTGTTATCTTTTCTTGACTATGCGGTGGAAAAACAATTCGTCTCATCTGCAGCACGATAGATCCTCATTTCTGCTTCAACTGTTGATCAGTTACTCGATGAACTACAAGCTTTTACACCTCTATCTGATCCAACAATGAGTCAGATAGATTGGTATACTGATAACAGTGAAAAGAAACGCAAGATAGATTTGACGCTTCGTCTGTAGCCTATCTATTTCTATGTATTTTAAAGCTTTTTTGTGTGGCTTGTTTTATTTTTTTTTTGTGTGGCTTGTTTTATTTTGTTGCAGGTTTAATTTTCAATAAAAGATGTTTCAGGTGATATCTTCTATATTTTACTCTTTCTATATTTTGATATTGAGGACAATGTCTCAATCTGGTTGGGGGGAGGATAGTTGATATATAATGTTAGTGTTAATTATTTTATTTTGTTGTTGTTATCACTTTGTTATGTAAAAAAAAAAAAATTATCATGAATGGCGTGAGTAAAATGTTCATTTATGTATTCTTGAGACGCATTCTAGTTCTAGAATGGCAGAGTAAAGAGTACATTATAAACTTTTGAAACACATTCTAATTGGTTTATTTTTAATGCATTTTATGTATAATTGTTTGTTGCTTAAGTTTTTGGTAACTCTTGCGTAAATAAATTTGCTTTACTATCGATGTATGATTTCAAAATTGTTTAGTTTATATCACTTTCTCTATTTAGGTTACTAAAAAATAACTTCTGAAATTATTTCTTGAGAACAATACTAAGCCTTGTGGTAAGATGGATGATTCAATATATATAGCCAAGAGAATTTCCTTGTTTAAGTATACATATTATTTTCTAAACTCACATATCTTTTGTGAGTGAGTGGAGAGGTTTGAGATAACAGCTTACGAACTTTCATTGATCTTTTGAAATGGTTAATTTTTATTTGGAATGACATTATTTAGGATGATGAATGATTTGGTTGCTTAGCTGAAGGATAAAAAAAAAAATTGGAAAAGTATTATGGTGATAAATTGCTCTTATGTTGTAATGATTCCTTATGTCTTTAAAAAAAAAATGAGTAAAAAAATATTTAAAAAAAAAGAAAAAAAAAGAAAGAAAAGAAGTCAATTCAGTTCAATAAAGTCTTCATTCAATTTTAGAAGACTAAAGTCATTAGGAAGCAATCTTATCACCGAATTCTATATTCGTAAGATTCGCATTAAATAATTAAAGTCTTGAAGCTGGCATTTGACAATAATGGTTTGACTCTAAATATTTGATTTTCCTATCTTTGGATCAATGTTAGTTTATCTGTCTGTCCTTAAATGTAACTTTTTCTTGAGCGATTATCTGTTTTCCAACTCCATAAGTGAAATCCTAAGTCATTAAACAAGCTATTCACCTGTAAGGATATGGAGTTGAGGCTTTTACTTGGAACATTTTTAAGGCTATATATGTTGTGGTTTGTGGTAAGAAGGCTTTGGCTTAATTCACACACACACAAAAATATTTTTGGAAGTTATGATTGAAATAACCTTTATAGCGATTGTGATTTTAAAACTGACGTTTTGTTTGAAATACTTAGGTAGTGTTCAAATTTTATTTATGCTCGAATTGCTAGGGACTAGCAATAAGCCAGTTGGGGGGTGTGATGAACACTTGAAATTACACATTTAATAAGAGTTTTACATGATTTTTTTGTATTACTAGTGTATTTAATTTTCTTAACTTAAGTATGTTTACAATATTGTACTTAATTATCTTATAACTGTTTTGTGGCAGGTTCGGTAAAATGGGCATAACTTTCTACCTAAAGATCTAATGGAGGTGATTCTTAATCCTGTGCAGAACTGACTCAATGAGCTAACATATTGTATTTCACAAAGCATTGGAAATTCGAGTGTTTAGAGGGTGAAAATTGGCCTAGAACAGAATTGATCTGCAGTACAGGCCCAGTTTGAACAGTTATCAGTATTGGGCCCATAACTATAGAAATACGTATCTAATATGTATGAGATCACTCAATTTGGAAAGATAAGAGACTTATCTACAACTTTTATGTTTTAAGTGACAGTTAATTCGGATCACATCAATTCCAAATTGGATAATCAAGTGGGTACCCAAGCGATAATGAATGCAAATTATTTTGCCACCATTCTTGACTTTCATCAACCAAGTGGTTCCCTCCGAATTTGTCTCGATTTATCCATGTTTTTCTATAAATAGGTGGCTTGTTTATGCCTAAAGAATGTAATTAGAAAGTTAGAATTTAGTTCAAAATACTTTTCCTTTGTATCCATTTCCTTGTACTATTATTTCTCTTGTTTACTATTAAGTCATGTTATTTCTTCTTCCATTTCTTTTCTTTTCATTTAGTTTTATTATGTCCAAATAATTTTGTTTAAGCTAAGGTGAAAGGGTGAAACTCTTGGCAAGGTAATAAGATATGTTTAATATTTATTCATGAATTTAATGCTTCATTTTTAAGTTATGCAAATTTATATATGATGTATTTATTTTGTTTGTAGAATTAATACCATTTCTTCTAAAGTGGTGATTCTTGATTTATTATTGACAAACTTAATACTTGGCACAATAAATTCTTGAAACCATTTACAAGATTTGGTTTATATAACCTTTCTTGTAAAGTGGGAGTCTTAATTTATTGTAGACAAATATAAAGATTGGCATAATAAATACTTGAACCCATTTATAAGATTTGGTGTATAATAATTGAAAGAAATAAATACTAATCAATATATAAATGATAATGAACTTTAATTGCTATATTTTCCGGTTGGAACCTCCTTTGTGTGAGGATTCCAATTGAGTTATAAAAAAATAAAAAGTTAAATATATTCTTACTTCTTATGCCAAGAGTGAATCCCCGTAACCTTAGCTTTTTATTTGAATTGGTTAATTGAAATAATATTTACAAACATCTTATACTGCATTAATTATCTTTAAAGTGTTTATAAATTGTAATTTTAATTCTACTTCCCTGTGGATCGACCCCGTTCTCATCGGGTTATTTATTACTTCGACAATCCTGCACTTGGGAATAACTTCTATATTCTGGACGTGTCACTAAAAATGCTTTCTTTTTCACATTTAGTTTTCTTTTTACTGTGTATAAATCCTTCAAAAATTTTGCATAAAAGGGAACTTGTTTAATGGCATCCAATAAAGGAATATTAACTTTGACCTGTTTGAAGATTTAAAAAATTTCAGGATTGTGATTCATCTTCTTAGCATTATATAATGCATGAGGAAATGGGGGTGGAGATGAGGGTTTGATGTTTTCTTCACTAGGTATAGATTCAACGCTTTACTTACTCTTAGAAATTGATTCATTGTTCTCATGAGGTTTAGGAATGAGTTATTTAACAATCTTACCATTCCGAAGAGTGATAAGTATTTTAACTTAATCCATGTGTTGGCTTCTTGAACTACATGTATTTGAGTTATGTTGTCATTTGGGGTTTGGTTATGGTTGAGAAGGAAATTTTCCTTTCTCATGAATGTTCAGTGCAGATGCAAATTTAGCAAGAGTATCTTTCAAATCAGCAAATGTTTGAGTATTTTGAGAATTAATAGACTCTTGCTTTTCAATGAATGCATGCAAAGTTTCTTCAAGATTTTTCTTAGGTGGTGGGACATATGGTGCATAACTTTGATGGTTTTGAAAATTTTGGTGTGGTTGAAAAGGTGGTTATGACACCTGTGCTTGAGTGTTATTCCTCAAACTAACATTCGAGTGATTTCTCCAACCAGGATTATAGTTTTGTGAATATGGGTTATTGTTTGACTGCTTGAACGTATTTAGAACATTTCCTTGTTCATGGAGTTATTCCCTAAATGCAGGCAAAGTTGGGTAATCATTGGTAGAGTGATTATGAGTTTCACATATGTGACACACAATTTCTTGAACAGATTTTAATTGACCACTATTTTTTCATTTTTAAGGTTTTGACTTTTTTAGCTAGGGATGCTAATTTTCCTTGAAGGTCATGGTCTTTCCTAAGATGATAAATACCCCCACTAGATGTAGTGGTTTAAGTTTTGCTAGGTGCCTCAAGGTACTAATAGTGTCCCAATTTTAAGCATTTTTTTGCTAGTAAGTTTAGATAGTTCATTGCATCTTCTGGGTCTTTGTCCTCAAATATTCTATTACACATCATTTCTACCATTTCTCTAACTTGGGGTGTTAAGCTACTGTAGAAATTTGAGACAAATCTCTAAGTTTCAAAGCCATGACGGGGACAGGTATTAAGTACCTTTCCCAACATTGGTAAAAGGTCTCTCCAGGTTTTTAGGCAAAAACGGTAATTTTTCTTTTGAAAGAATTTGTTCTATGGGGAGGAAATATTTTTTTAGAAATTGTTGTTGCATCTCATCCCATAAAGAAATAGATCCTGGCCTAAGATTTTGTAGCCATGTTTTAGCTTTATCTTTTAAAGAAAAAGGAAAAAGCTTAAGTTGAATTGTGTTCATGCTACAATTTTAGTCATTATACGTGTTACACACTTCTTCAAATTCTCTTAGATGTAGGAAAGGGTTCTCTGCATCTAAGCCATAAAAAGTAGGTAAAATTTGGGTAATGCACGGCTTAAAATTAAAATGTGTTGCATCTGAAGGAAAAATTAAACAAGATGGTGCACGGGTTCGTGTAGGGTTCATGTAATCTCTAAGTGTCCCAGGTCGATTATGGTCATTATGTTGGGATTGATTGTCCCTTGGGTCTATGAATCCCTCAATTTAACTATCGGCCATGGTGTTAATTAGTGAAGAATGAGAAGATGAATGAGAATTTAACAAAATATTAAAGAAAGTTTCGAAACTATCTTTCACCAAACAATGAGAATTAGGATCTCGAAACTAACCACTCATACAAAGAAATAAAACAAAATACAATAACAATAAATAATACAAATAAAAGAAGAAAAAAGAAATAAAATAGGCAAAACTAACAATAAAATAAAAGTTAAATAAATAGTTAGAAGTTAGATTAGCAAATGTTAGATTAGTCAATGTTAAATTAAGATAATAAAAAGTTAGTAAATAAAGAGTAGGAGGCTTAGCCTTCCATGAAAATAACAAGTGAAGAATAAATAAAGTAAAACAATTTAGGAGGCTTAGTTTTCCATGAAAATAAAATAAACAAATAAAAAAATGTTAATTTTACTTCCTTGGCAACGGCGCCAAAATCTTGACACATCTAGAATTTAGGAGTTTATTTCCAAGTGCAAGATTGTCGAAGTAATAAATAACCCGATGAGAATGGGGTTGATCCACAAGAAAGTGGAATTAAAATTACAAACTATAAATACTTTAAAGACAATTAAAGTAATATAAGATGTTTGTAAATAATAATTCAATTAATCAATTAAAATAAAAGCTAAGGTTAGGAAGATCCACTTTTGGCATATGAAATATGAACATATTCAACTCTTTTTATAAATCAATTGAAATCCTCACACAAAGGAGGTTCTAATAGGAAGACATAACAATTAAAGTTCATCACTATTTATATATTAACTAGTATTTATTTCTTTCAATTATTATAGGAAGATATAACAATTAAAGTTCATCACTATTTATATATTAACTAGTATTTATTTCTTTCAATTATTATACACCAAATCTTGTAAATGGGTTCAATTATTTATTATGTCAATCTTTATATTTGTCTACAATAAATTAAGACTCTCACTTTACAAGAAAGGGTATCTATGCTAAATCTTGTAAATAGTTTTAAGAATTTATTTTGCCAACTATAAAAATTATCTATAATAAATTAAGATACACCATTGTACAAGAAAGAGTATTAATATTATAAACAAAATAAATACATCATATATAAATTTGTAAAACTTAAGAATGAAACATTAAATTCATGAATAAGAGTTAAGTATATCTTATTACCTTGCCAAGAGTTTCACCCTTTCACCTTAGTAAAAACAAAATTACTTGGATATAATAAAACTAAAGAAAAATAAAAGAGATGGAAGAAGAGATAACATGATTTTAGAATAGTAAATAAGAGAAATAATACTACAAAGAGATAATACAAAAGACAAGTGTTTTGAACTAAAACCTAGCTTTCTAATTACATTATTTGGGCATAAACATGTCATTTATTTATAGAAAATATGGATAAATTAAGACAAATGAAGAGGGAACCACTTGGATGATAAAAGTCAAGAAGGGTGGCAACTAATTTACATTAATTATCATTAATATACCTATTTGACTATCCAATTTGAAATTGATGTAGTCCGAATTAGTTGTCACTCAAAGAATAAAAGTTGTACATAAGTCTCTTATCTTTCCAGATAACAAGTTATCTCCTGCATATTAGATGCGTATTTCTATATTTATGGGTCAAATACTAATGGTTGTTGGGACTGGGCCTGTATTGCAAATCAATTATGGTTTAGGCCATTTTTACCCTCTAAAGGCTCAAATTTCAAATAGTTTGTAAATATAATATGTTCTCCCATTGAGCCTTCTCTTCACAGGATCAAGAATTACTCCAATTGGATTCTTAGGTGTAAACATACAGGGGGGGAAGGGGTTAAAGATACTAGTAATACAAAATAATGATATAAAACCCTTATTAAATGTGTAATTTCAAGTGTTCATAAAAAACCTTCATCATTATTATTAATATACTAGTGTGTTAAAGAAAATAAAGACAACAATTGGCAAAGATGAAACTTGATAGATAATATTTAGTATTTTTGTTTCACATCTCAATTAAAATACCCAAAGTATTAATAGTTGTTTCACCCAAAGTTTATTGGTGCTAAAACCCAGAAGTGTTAATAGTTGTTAAGACCATGAGAGTTCCAAAATGTATTAATGTGTTGCTAGAGATTCCAATTAATATTCTCCACCTAAATTTAGAATGGTCTTGAATGTAATTGTATATCCTTCAAACTTTAGATGGTGTATGTCATGGTTTTAGCTCAAGTATGAGAAATATCCAACTAGTATTATTAATAGAAAATTGAAGCAAGAAACAAAATTATTTTCTATGCAAATCTAAACTTAGTTCTACTTAGTATGCTTGAAAAAGTTGTGGTTGTTTGAACTTTGACTACTTTTTAGTGAGTGTTGGTTGTGTATTAACTTGGTCCTTCAACTAACATGATTTCTAAACTTTCCTTCTATTAATGCTTTTTTTGTCTCATTTACTGATGATTTTTCATTATTTCTGTGAAACTGAGTTGGCTTGTAAATAGGAGCTATTGTTATTGTATGTATCAAGAAGCCATGACTTGTACCTCATTTTGACCATTTCTTTATTCTTACAATATCCTTTGCTTCTGAGTATCTTCATATCTTTTGAAACCTTACTAATGATAAAATATGTGCTTCTTTTTTCAATTTTTTTTGAAAAAACATGAAATCTTTTTATTGAGGTTAGAAAATAAAACCATATGAGCTAGTGTCAAAGTAGATAATATTATATAATATAGGAGTTATATAAAATGCCATATTTATAACATGATGTATCACAATTGTAAAACTCTCAATACTTTTGCTTTACTATATTGAGCCATTTGTACTATAAACCCATATGAAATTTCATCATTCATGATTGCTTTGATCAAAGAATTCTTGAAATTTACAATATCACATTCAAATGATCCTAATTTGATAACATATCCTAGCATTAAATGTCTTAATTTTAAGGTTTTGACTCCCCTTGAAGTTAAAGATCATCTATTTGTATTTGGCATTTATAAAAATTATAAGATTTGGTATTGGCATGGAGAATAATTAATATCTTTATGGCACGTTGACCAAGATGTGGAAGAAAATTTACACAATGACTTTGTTAAAACTATAGAAATGGTGCATAAAGCATAAACTTTATAATTTTGTTAATAGATCTTATAGAAAACTTCTGAAAAGTGTTAATAAACATTTACACCAATCGCTCTAAATACACAAAGTTTTATGGGTTGAAAAAGTTATTCAATTGTAGAGAGACATGACTGGTCAGACAAGAGTTTTTTTTTTTTTTTTGACTTATTGAGTTGTGTACATAATATTCTACTTAAATAAAATTTGTTGCCTTCATCAACCTATGATGTCAAAAAGATATTGAGTGTATTAGGCATCAACTATTAAAAATACATGCATGCCTGAAGCACTGTATCTTATTTAGGAAGAATTATGAGCATATAAATAAATGTCCTTCATGTGGAAGTTTAATGTAGAAGAGTTAAGGGAAGGAAAAGGTTAAAAGAAGAACCAAACTTCCTGCCAAAGTTTTATGGTATTTTCCAATTATTCAAAAGTTTAGATGTATGTTTCAATCACCACAGACTACCAAGGAGTTGACATACAAGCATATAAGAGACGAAAGAATGGTATACTTCATCATCCAGCTCACTCCCCTTCATGGCACTTTATTAACCATAAATGACCTAAATTTGCTTATGAGAATAGAAACCTTAGTTAGCTATTTTAGCTCATGGAATCAATCCTTACAGATCTCCAAGTACTATTTATAGTTGTTAGCTAGCTAAACTCACTAATTATAACCTTTCACTATTATTGTGCATGAAGCAAAAATTTAGGATGTTGTCTTTATTAATTTTTGGTCCTTGTCAACTAGGTAATGACATTGATATATATTTGACTTTATTGGTTGATGACCTTAAAACTCTTTTAATGTAGGATTTCAAGCTTATAATGCAAATAAGAAAGAGTATTTTACCTTGAAGGTTATATTGTTGTGGACAATAAGTGATTTTCTTGCATATGGCAACTCCAGTTTTACTATAAAAGGATACAACGCATGTCTATATTATAAGGGGAAAACTTTTGCATCTAGGCTTCAACATTAAAAAAACAAATTATTATATAGGCCATATACGCTTTCTTCCGCTAAAGTATCCATATCAAATGCAGAAGGAAGAGTTTAATAATAAAGAGGAAATTAGATCTCCCCCTGGTTTATTAAGTGAAGAGTAAATATTATCTGCAATTGATGATATTGACCACATATGAAAAACATGGAAAGAAGAAACGGAAGAGCAAGAATAAAATATAGAATGCTCAAATTGGTGATGATGCTTTTTATTGGAAGAAGAAGTCAATATTGTTTAGACTTCCATAATGGAAATATTTATGTATTCACCATCAATTAAATGTTATGAACATTAAAAAAAATAAGTGTGAAAAACATTTATGGAATTTTGTTAAACATTCCAAGTAAGACTAAAGATGGTGTTAATGCAAGGTAGATCTTTTAAAAATGGAGATAAGAATGAAATTGGGTTCGAAAGTTAATAAAAAAAAACTATGAATGCTTACCTTCATCTTGCTCTATATTAAGTAGAGATGAAAGAAAATTTTTTTTATCAAAGATTAAAAAATTACAATACTTGATGGTTAATATTCAAACTTTAAGAACCTTATATCCATAGATAATATGAAAATTCAAGGATTAAAATCTCATGATTACTATGTTTTGATGCAACCATTTCTTCTAATATTGATGTGCTCAATTTCAATAGAGCATGTGCAAATTGCGATTACTAGAATGAATTTCTTTTTTAGTAGTTTATGTAGTATTGTGATTGACCTTGAGAAGTTAAACAAGTTGCAAAGTGATATTGTTATTCGTTGTTTTTGTTTGAGAAGTACTTTTCCCCTAGCTTTTCTTTTATATTATGATTCACTTAATAGTCCATCTTGTTGAAGAAGTTAGGTTATGTGGACTAGTATACCTAAGATGGTGAGAGGTTCATGAAAGTTTTAAATGCTAAGATAGAGATGAAAGAAAAAATATTTTATCAAAAATTAAAAAATGTTAAGATACCTGATGGTTACTGTTCAAACTTCAAGAACCTTATATCCATATATGATATGAAAATTCAAGGATTAAAATGTCATGATTGTTGTATTTTGATGCAACAGTTTCTTCTAATAGTGATGTGTTCAATTTCAATATAACATGTGCAAATTGCTATTACTAGATTGAATTTATTTTTTAGTAGTTTGTGTAGTATTGTGATTGACCTTGAGAAGTTAAACAAGTTGTAAAGTGACATTGTTACTACATTGTTTTTTTTATTGAAAAGTACTTCTTCTTCCCCCCCAGCTTTTTATTTATTTATATATATTATGGTTCACTTAACAGTACATCTTGTTGAAAAAGTTAGGCTATTTAAACCAGTATACCTAAGATGGATGTATCCATTTAAGAGGTTCATGAAAGTTTTAAATGGTTATGTGTAGAATTGTAATCAACCAAAAGGTTGCATTGTAAAGTGTTATCTTGTTGAGGAGTCAGTGAAATTTTGTGTAAATTATTTGTAAAGCTTAGATGCCATTGGGAACCCTCCTGGTCACAAGGATAAAATGGTAATTGATAAACTATTAACAAATGGGACAATTATGAAATTAGAGTATGATTTGCTAAATACTTTGGAGGTGCAACCCTATATTGAGTAGGTATTTCCTTCATGATAAATCTTTATTTTGAATCTATAGACTTAACCTTTTTCATGGTGAACATAATAATAATATTTTACGCGTTGACAAATTAGGTAGTGAAGCATTATAGTTTGCTAATGCAATATTACCTATATAATTCAAGTAAAACAAAATAGTTGTAAAACCAACACAATTGTAATTTTATATATTGGTTAAAAGAAACGGTATGACCATAAGAAATTTCATATCAATTTACTCTATGCTCTAATAGATAATCAATTACCTATTCTTTGCTACTTCTAATAATGTTCAATTTATAAGTTTCAAATGAAATAAAGAATGGGGAGTCCATCTCACATATTATTGAATGTTTATCACGGGGATCGAAAGTGAATGTCATTAAATACTTAGGGTATAAAATTAATAATTACCATTTTCTAACATATGAACGAGAAAAAGATCAAGTTACTCAAAATAATGGTGTTAGTTTAATCGCAACAACAATGCAAGTGGCTTGTGTGAAGGACCAAAATCCTATATTGGAAAAATTATCTTTTTATGAAGTCATCAATGAGATTTGGGACATTTATTATTATATGTTCAAGCTTGTGGTTTCAATTGTAATTGGGTTGATAGTGGAGGCGGTGTGAAAGTTGATGATCTTGAGTTCACACTTATTGAGTTGAAACGTTTAAGTCATAAGTCAGACCCCTTCATATTGGCTTCTCAACGAAGCAAATGTTTTATATTGTTGACTGAAAAGATAAGTGGTTAGTAATTATTTGCTCTTTATCTAAAAAAGAAAGTGTCGTACACACAAAAATTAAAGAGGTTGATAATGTAATAGGGCATCCACCTATAATAAAGGACCACCAAGTGTTAATTCTTATGATATGGATGATGAACAGAATGTAACATACACACAACTAGATTGTGATATTATATGGCTAAACTAATAACATATTAGTATAATAGTAAGTTAATCAATAACATACTGACTTTCATTATTTGCTGATTTTTTTTACCATTTTATTCACTTATGTTTGGATTTTCTTTTAAATAATTAATATTAATTATTGTGTATTTTTGGTGATCTTATTGTTGATCAGTATGACAATAAAAATGATCAGTACAACAATAAAACATTGATTTTTATTGTTTACTAATTTTGATGATTGAAAATCCAAAAAATTATGCATTTGTACTTCTATATTGCTATTTTAGAGTTTCTTTATATTTGGATTTGTTTTAAAGTTAAGATTGTATGTTAGTGAATTGATAAAAGTTAGTATGAAAATACCATACTAAATTTTATTGTTTGTTGATTTCGATGATTAAAATGTGGACTTTTTCTTGTTCAATGCTAACTTTTAATGTTTTACTTTGTTTGAAGTTAATCATATCTTGACATCTTACATATATGAAATAGTTTCTGACATATTTCTTAATATATTTTAGGATAAAAGGGAGAAAATGAAAACAAAAAACCACTAGAAGTTTAACAAAGAATACAAATCTGAACAAAGATGATAGGTAGAAATATATAGTGAAATACAACAAAAGAGGTGTTCCTACGGGTGAAAAGGCACTTAAACTAATTAATGCACTTGGTATTTTGGTGAGATTCCTATTATTTACATCGACTGGCATTAAGTACCTATATGGTTGAAGGAAATTCTTTAGAAATTTAAACTAATTAATGCACTTGGTATTTTGGTGAGATTCCTATTATTTACATCGATTGACATTAAGTACCTATATGGTTGAAGGAAATTCTTTAGAAATTTGTGCAAGTATTACACATTATTTTAAATAATTTATTTTTATTTCTTATAAGGAATATATGAAGTTGAATATTTTATTAACAATAAATTTTCTTCAAAGAGAAAACTTAAGGCTAATGGTCAAAGTAAGAAGCAAGTATTCCATGCCATGGTTATGGTTTATAGACAGTTTCGATACCATTTAACGACAAACTAGTGATAGATGTTAATTAAGTTTAATATTTCTATCTTTTAAACTTAATATTTTTTTCATTTAAATTAACATTATTTGACTTTTTTATATGCTTTATTGTTATTTTATCAGTTTAAATTCAATGGAGCAAATAGGAATAAAAATTCAAAGAAAATAAGCCAAAAACATCAAAATTACTATAATACCTACTATAGTGCCAATGCCATAGTGCCTAAAAATTAGCATTGTGGCTCTTAAGGCAATGTCTTCAATGCCCTAGCACCCAAAATCTAGTGTCGCAGCACTACGTGAACAGTATGCAAGAATGATAAATCTTAATTTTACTTATATTTGATGTTTTACCCTAATTTGAAGATATAAAACCCACAAATAAAAGACCAAAAAGCTTAGTCAACAATCAAAAAGAGAGAGAAAGAGTAATTTTTGAAGGATAAAAAAGATTAGAAGATTAAAAACTGCAACGAAATTAGTTTTATCTCTTCAACTATTTATCTTTCTAGTTTTCTATGATTTTCATGATGTTATTCTTGATAAACTCTAGAACTCTTTATTTCATGATGATCTAAGTTTTTATATATAGGGTTACAACTTTAAACTTGATATGTGATTAAATTCAAATTCTTTTCTTATTTTTATGAACTCAATAATAGAATTGTTCAATTATTCTATACTTAATACTTTCTAATTACTTGATTATTAATTAGATTGTTGTGGGAACCCTAATGAACTTGACATTTGTGTTGGCCTTGAATAATTCGATATATAATTACAGGGAAATAATTATGAGTTTCGTGTGGGATAAACATATACTTACATGGTATATATGGTATTAATAGATTGGTTCTTAATGAATTTTATTATATTCTGATTATCATATACATATAGGTAATTGTTAAGATAAGATATAGTCGCTTGACCATCGATAAAGGCATGTGATGATATTAGGAATCTAGCTAACAATTCATATTGAGGGATTAACTTAAGAAAAAGTTAATTGGTTCAATTAACATATAAAATGATAGTTGTAATCCTAAATTTTATCTATTATTAATGAAGATATCTTCTTATCTTTAGTCTTATCTTAATTGTTAGCTTTCTGTTTATTAGATTAGGTTACTATATTTTGATTTTCATTCGTCTGAATAAAAGTAAGAAGACACAAATTTAATACTTAATATAACAATAACAATAATTTTCATGTGAATGATACTCTACTCACTCTTTATTACTTATTTATGATAGTGTACACTTACGTTTGGCTAAAAATTGCACATCAACTGCCAAATAAGGATGATCTAGCCATGTTAAGAAAATCATCAACTGATTACCATTAGATTAAAAAAAATATATTGGAATGCCTTTGTTAAAAGGAGGACATCAAAAGATTTTGAGGTATTTCACCTCCAAATATACGCCTACTTGACGAACAATAAATACAACCTCTATTTGGGATGAAGAAGATATATACGCCTACTTGAGGAGATTGTAAACTAAAAATAATTTTCTCTTTCTTTATTAATTTTTACTTCTTTAATAGTGAATAGAATTAATCTTGTCATATACTAATTATGATTATACTTTATTTGATGCATTCAGATGAGGGAAACTGGCTTAAGTGAATTAGAGATTGATAGAATTATGGCATGAAAGTGGGCAAAGGAAATAAACAAAGAGGATACGACTCTGATGACATGGAAGTTATTAATAAAATTGTAATGTTTATATAATTTATTATTTTTAAATATTTTTTGAAGATATATCATGTACTGGCACTAATTCAAGTTTTTAATAATTTTTTAAGACTCTTTTAAAATTGAAGTCAAGAAAGGTTTTGTTCTACTTTAAGGTACTAATGACATAATTGCTTAATCATTGGGATGATGATCGTGCATAGGGCACTAGGTGTGGGAAAGTTTATAACAATGAGCGCATATTATAATTTGTCAATTGGTAAAGAGTTATTGGAAAGGGAAAAAGAGCGATATGATTAAAGGTTTGCTAAAATTAATGCCAAATTTGATTTTTTGGTGGAAAAGTTGGTTAAACATAACGGAATGTCAAAGTCTGGTAGTTCTAATACTTCCTGACCGATCAAGTCAAAGGTTGCAAAGAGATTGGTAATGGATGATAGTATAGAAGAGGACACAGTTGACTTTGATGTAAGTTGTTATAATTAATTGTTATTTTTAGTATACTGTATAAGTTGTTATATTAATGACATTAACCCTAGTTTGCATCTAATGGCCTAGATTAATGATATGTTGAATTTGATGAAATAAACTCTTAAGAAGAGGGCCCATATGACTCCAATTGAATAGTTTAATAAAAAATAACCCAAAAAAAGGCATCACAAAGCTCTAAGAAAGAGGAACCATGGCATTCTTCATCTTAAGGTAAAATTATTACTTATGAAAATAAGCTAAATTATTGATTGATGACTTGGTGTTGTCTCAATGTATTGTCTTAGACTATTCTTAAAAATACTATTCAACCTTGGAGATCCTCAAAAAGGAAGATCCATGCTGAAGAAACATTGTCGAAGAAGGTAATATTATAAATATGTTGGTTTTGAATTGTTTATTTACATGTATAAATAAATATATAACTATGTTTGTGTACTTGCCCTAGAATTATGACCAACTTGATGTTGGTCAATAAATGGCAGTCATTCAACCTTGAAGATCCCTAAGAAATAAGAAATATACTGTATAAACTTTGACAAATGTAATATTATAATTATGTCACTATTTAATAAACTTAAATGATTAAAACATTAATTTCATTTTCAAATTCTGTCAGAATGTAAATTGTTTAGATATTGAAGTTGGTTTTGAATTGTTTATTTACATATACAACTGAATATATAACTAACTTACATATTTGTGTGGTATGAAGATATCCTATAATAATTAGAATTCATATTCGAATTCGTATTATATTCTAATTTGTATATAATTGGATAGTAGGCTGTGACCAAGAAACCACTGATTTCTCTTTTGCTCTAGAATGATGACCAACTTGATGTTGGTCATGAAATTACTGCTATAGCCTTCAAGATTCCCTACAAGGAAGATTCATGCCAATCGTAGGGAACATGTTATTAATTACATTATACCATTAATTTATATGAATTAATTTTTAATTATTATAGTCTAACTAATATATTATTAACACAATGTTTATGTACTTTCCAAGATAATAGATGAATAAAAAATTATGAAGATATTTATATTAAAGATGCCCATCCTATTGAAAAAGCATAGATGAATGCTACTCCTTAGTATAAGGTAAAAATTTTTAAACTAAAAGATAACTTATGTTAAGTATTATTGAATTAGTAAAATAAAATATATATTAAGCCTAATATTATGCTTTGCCAACTACTTTAGGATGTGTATGCCACTTTCAATGTTAAAGGAAAAGTTAAGAGGAATACTAGAAGAATTAGGGCCTCAACATTTAAGAGATGTTTGGAGCTTAAATCTTTTGCAAAGTTGGTGATTAGGACTCTTGCTAAGAGAGCTAAAAATGTTACATTTGATGAACATATTTTTTATTTTAAAACAATTATTTGGGTTCTTAAAGATGATTGTCTGACTTTGATGACATGGGAGAATTAGGTTCTTATGTTATCTCCTTTTATATGATGTAAGAAAATTTTAGCATTATTTTTTTTATAGTGGTTTATTTTGTTTTTTTATGCTATGTACACGAGTTTTCTTAGAATATCTTTATTTGGCACAAGAATTTGCATGAAAAATTAGAGCAGTTAGGTATAACTACCCAATTTGGCTTCATTCATCCGAAATTAGTGTCTTTAGCAACAAAGACAGTGCAAAATGATTGCACTTGACACATTGTTGGTTGTTTAAAGTCTTCACAAAATGGTCAATTGATTCTGATGCCTTACAATCTCAAGTGATATATCTTCTTTCATGCTTTAATTGAAATTTCATTATTCATTATTTGTTAATCTTCTTTCATGATTTAATTTAAATTTTATTCTCCATTATTTGATTTATTAACTTATTTTTAAAATTAACTTTCATTGGATTGTTACGGGAATTGACTTGTCCAATAAATTAATTTATTACATAAATTTTTTGTGCTTTGTTTTCAAAAATTGTATTTATAATTATATTTTATCACATAGGCAAGCGTCCATTTTACATTTTTTTTTGGCTAATAAAGATTAGCCAATTATTTTGTGACTAAAAAAGAATATTATCTAAATATTTTGGTCATTTATAAAATTTTTATTAAGTATAAGGAGTTATTTTATTATTGAAAAAGATAATAAAATTAAAATGCGAGTCATTTTAAAAAATTTCTCAAGTTCTTATAATATATACTTGTTAGTGAGGTCCCGAAAGCCGAAGCATGGGGGTTGAATAGAAATTAATCCCTGAGCACAGATTAAATCAAAGCCGAGCCAACCAAGCCCGATCTTCTGAGACCTAACTTTACTTGGCTAGTTTCTTCTCCCAAATACTTTTTTTTTTTTTTTAAATTATCAACCGCATCAAATCAATTACATATATGCAACTGCATTTTAAATGAAAAAGAAATTAAGTTAAAATATCTATATCCCATCGAAAATAATTAACGGTATATGATATTAGAAATGCCCGTTAAATTATAAAGCAAAAACAGAAAACCAACTCTTGATCACCTCAAAAGTAATTTCAACTCAAATGGTAAATAATTTATTTTACTCAAAAATCACATCACTTTTGTTTGTTTGTTGCGATATTTTTTGTACAAATATGTGAGGAAACTTGTATGTAAATGTAATAAATAACTCCCATTTATGAATATAGAGTGAAAACTTTGAACCTTGATTTGGAAAATTAAATTAAAGACTAATTTATTTATTAAAAAACTCTCTCAGTAAAATCTACATTTGAATTCATATATCAATCTAAATTGTAAACATTAATCAACAATAAAAATATATGCATTGCATCTTTTTAATATTTTAACTTCACCGCTAAGCTTAAAACATTTGGGTTTTAATTTATACGAGTTAAATATGAGGGTTTTAATTATTTTACTCAAAAACTCTCTTATTTCTTAGTATTTTAGTTAAAAATGGGTTGTGAAGATACAAATACTTTCATAGTCTTCAACAACTAAATTTAATACAAAAAAAAAATCCCCTAACTTTTCTCATATCTTAAAATGGACAAGGTCTTACTTTACTCCTTGCATACAATAATAACTTTCTTTCTCAACACACTATCTAATCCACACAAGATTCAATGAGAAATTAAAATTTAATTAAATCTAAATCATAAAATGCAAACAACAATCTCACATCACTAAGAATTTGGAAATCTACAGATTTAGGAGTTAAAATTGGAAAGATTGTGTTTGAAGTTAAATTGAAATGTTTAAATATTGTTGTGTGTGTGTGTGTGTGTTTTTTTAAAAATATATATTTTTTGACTTAATATAAAGTTATGATATATGATTGTTATTGTTAGGATTATGTTTTATGATGTGCTCAGATATGAAAATAATAATACGAAGAAATGATATTTTTCATCCCGTTCAAATTACAAAATTCACAGAATCATAACTTAATCGAATTTTATATATTATATTGTACATAAAAATATTATTTTTAATTCATATGTTATTAAAATAAATACTATAAAAAGTTTCGTGAGTAAATGATAAATAATAAATTTTTAAAGTGAATTAAACAAATCCAAAGAAATTTACTTTATTTTACTTCGAATTTTAGGTTATAAATGAAATAAATTGTTTACTTTATTTTATAGTTTGCTGGATGCAAAATAAATGTATTAATTAAATTTTTGACTAAAAAATATAACTAAAATAATCAAAACTCCCATTTTTTTCGAAGGCATTTTGATGATGGAAGTTGGTGATGTGGCAGTGAATCCCGGTGCGGCTTGCGGGCAGGGACGTTATAATTTTGGCCTCTGTCTGCTACTGCTATGACTCGGACGAAATCTCCCACCAAATAATTTCCCTTCCGGCCTTCAATCCAAAACCCGAAAGTCGAAAGATAACGACCCAGCCTCGGCATATGATCTCTCTTTCTTCTTTCTTTTTTATTTAATTTATTTTAAATCTCCTTCGAATTTCGATCTAATTTAATCTGATCTTAGCCTTTGTTTGCGTTAGTTGATTGGCGTATAATGGAATGATGAAAGGTATTTGATCGTGGAATTTTTTGATTCATAGTGCTTGAAAGTTCTTGAACTAGCTTGGTGTTCACCGAGTGAGAATTTGAATAATTTATCCATATGACATCATAATCTGGTGCATCTTCTTGCTGTTTCATTTGTTTTTGTATAGACTTTTAAGTGAATTTTTCTTTTTTAATTGGCAATGGCTCTTCACCGTTCACTCAGCTGTTTCTTTGTTGAATTTTTTATGATTGTGTTCACGTCGAATGAGAAAACATAAATTTCAACTCAGCTGAGTTACTTTTACTCTGTTGGTTCAGTTGAGTTGGGTTGAGTTTTTGCACATTTCCATGCTATTGTTGCTATCTTTGGTGGCAGTTGATTTCTTTTGTTTGTTGGTGCTTTGTCTTTGGCGACACTGGTTAATGGATGCCTCAAGTTATTTCCTAATTTTGTCTCTTCACATGGCATGAAACTATGAATTTCATTTCTTTGACAGGGCTCCTTAGTGATAATGGGCACTGTGGTGCGATTGGAACGGATGTCTTGACCATGGTCATCTGCTTTTAGGTCAGCATGAAGCGATACGTTTACATCAATGACGATGAAGCAACGCAAGATCTTTATTGCGACAACCACTTATCAAATAGAAAATATACATTACTGAACTTCCTTCCCAAGAATCTATGGGAGCAGTTCAGGTTTTTTTTCATTCTATATATCTTATTGTTTCTCATTTCCATTGTATATTTGTTGAGCAAAATACTCACCCTTCCCTTAACCCCAAACCGTATTTTTTAAAAAGTACAAAAAAGAAAAAAAAAGTCCATGGACTTATATGCACTATTTAGAGTGTGTGGAACTATTTTTGTTCTGTTCAGAACTTCGGTGCTTATAAATTGATTGTTATATTACTCCAAATTTGTTGTGTTCATAGCTTTGTTTCCACTTAGGACATTGTTACATAAATTTTGACAAACACACTATTTTCTTTTTTAAAAGAAAAATGTGAAATTGTACTCTCTTTTGTCGTATTGCCTAGTTGACTGGTTATGGTTTAACCCAGTTAAAAATGATTGTACCCTCACCAAATTATTACAATAATTTTGATTAACTTTCACCTAGTTGAATGACTATTATACTCTCACTAATTTTTTTTTTATCATAATATTATCCAAAAACCATAAAAATATATATTTTTATTATTGTCTTAATATTTAAATTATATTTAATATAATATTTTATTATTAGTTTGAAATTATTGTTTTATAAAAATTATTAATGTGCAACATATTTAATTTTATACTTTTTTTATATATTATCAGTATATATTTATTAATTTTTTTTATTTATATAACATATTTTAGTCTTATAATTTAATAAATTATAAAATAAAAAATTAAGTTTTTTTTTAAACAAAAAATAGAAGCACCTGCCCACTGCCACCAATCACCAGCAAATTTGGCGATAAGTGGCTAATTGACTCATTAGAGACATCATTACGCTCAAAATTTAACAATCTACGTGATGATGATATTATTTTTGATAGTAAAATAACAAAAGAGTGCCAAACAAAGAGAGAATAGCAACGACCACCATAATACTACCATCAAATGTTAAGGCTTTAAAACTGGGTATTTTGCTATATCAACATTTTCTTGTCTTATTTTCTCTCTGTCAAATTTTATCATTACATCTGTAGCAACTTCCTAAACCACAAGTTACATATTGGAAAGGTCTAGAGTATATGCATACAATTGCTATGATTTTCTTTTCTTTTCTTTCCTTTTCTGTTAGGAAGCAAAGCAAAGTTTTTATTGACAACAAAGAATCGGAGTTGCAACAGTGAACCAGAAGTCCACATGGGCATCAAAAACAGCCCTAATTTGAGATATACAAAACAACCTTATCCATCTACATAGAACATTATAACTGTGCAAAAACTACATAATAATAAGAAGAGCAAAAACAAACTAAGACTGCACCCTTCCCAATTAAGATTAGCAATGAAGAACAGAGTGTCTTGAGCGTCCTTTGAGATTGAGGCCCAAAGAGATCTTCTATGCATTCCTCAGACAAAATTTTTTTTCCCTCTTTATTTATTTTATTGTCCCTTAACTTCCTTCTTTTCTGATTGTTTTACTTCTATTTTTTCAGCCGTTTCATGAACCAGTACTTCTTGCTGATTGCTTGCCTCCAGCTGTGGTCACTTATCACTCCAGTAAATCCTGCCAGTACATGGGGTCCGCTTATTATATTCGCAGTTTCAGCCTCAAAAGAAGCTTGGGATGATTACAATAGATATCTCTCAGACAAGAAAGCGAATGAGAAAGAAGTCTGGGTTGTTAAGCTTGGCATCAAAAAACATGTATGAAACCTTTCTCAATCTTCTTTTGCATTAGTTATTCAAGCTGTTCAACATTTAATTTCTGATACCTAGTTGACTTGCACGCTCTTAAAAGAAAAAAAGAAGCATAGAAAGAATTCAGTTTTTTCTGTTAATAATCTTTTGACTTCTTTACTGTTTCTTTATCCTTAAATTTTAAATCTGTCTCTTCCCATTTCAATGGTGATATTCGTTTGCAGATACAAGCACAGGACATTCGTGTAGGTAATATAGTGTGGCTTCGTGAGAATGATGAAGTGCCATGTGATCTTGTTTTGCTTGGTACTTCTGATCCACAAGGTGTTTGCTATGTAGAGGTTAGTAAAGGTGGCAGTATGTACAAGTTTTGCAAGTTTCTTAATCTTTAGTTAGATGAAAATGATTTGACCTCCAACCATGTAAAGGTGGCAGTATGTACAAGTTTTGCAAGTTTCTTAATCTTTAGTTAGATGAAAATGATTTGACCTCCAACCATATCGCAAAACATTATGCAAGCAGCCATTTGGAGTGAGTCTTTGCGTGTGTTTTCCCTTGTAATAAATATATTACTGTCCTAGTACTACTTGCTTGGTGGACTTGGGGCAGAGCTAACATACTCTGAGGTTAACACAAACTAAGTGCTGTGTTATAACTCTGAACAAAGTCCAGCCTAAAATTTATTAAAGCTCAGGGCAGTTGTTGGGCTAGCTTTTGCCCAATTAATTTTCTGAATGTTATGGTTTATTTTCTTTCTATTTACTTTTAAATTTTTAATTTTTCACCATAATTTTTTCCCCAATCCACAAAATATTTTAACTTTACTAATCCTTAGTTCTTAGTCTAGTCAAACAGGACCCTGATATTTGATCTCATCAATGCTAACCTTGTGTCCTACAGGACCCTAATATTGTAACATGTTTTGCAGACTGCAGCCGTAGATGGTGAAACTGATCTAAAGACAAGGGTCATACCTGCCGCTTGCATGGGATTAGATTCGGAATTGCTACACAAAATTAAGGCAATATGTCTTTTGGTAGATTCTTGGTATTTCTGGTAACTCATGAAATTCATGGTTTCTTCTCTTATGATCAGGGTGTTATTGAGTGTCCCAGTCCAGACAAGGACATTAGACGATTTGATGCAAATCTACGCCTATTTCCACCTTTTATTGACAATGATGTGTGCCCTTTGACTATAAAAAACACAATTCTTCAGTCATGCTACTTGCAAAATACAGAGTGGGCATGTGGAGTAGCTGTCTACACAGGCAAGTTCCTACTTAATTGAAATGTCAGGGTCATAATTAAGTTTTATTACTAGTTTGTTCTTTTTGAGCCCATTAATTTTAGAAATTTTGTACTTGTAAAGGGTATTTATTGAAGAAGCAAAAAGACGTTGGATAGTACAAAAGGAAAAATGGTTGAACTTGAATGATTAGGAAGCAAAATGTATTCACCTTATGCATGCTTCTTTGGCAAAGATGTGATGCAGAACTAAAATCTAAGATCTGACTTCTATCAATCACAGTGATAGTCTTGATATCAGTTGCGACAAATGCTAAATTCTGGTTCGATTTTTTCTAGGCAATGAAACCAAGCTGGGTATGAGCAGGGGTATACCTGAACCAAAACTTACAGCCATTGATGCCATGATTGACAAGTTGACTGGAGCTATTTTTGTTTTCCAAATCGTGGTTGTCATTGTTCTAGGCATAGCTGGGAATGTGTGGAAGGACACAGAAGCAAGAAAGGTTAGTAATAATTTGTGAGCTTGTGTTTCTTTAGCAGTCACATTGTTGGAAATGATTAATATAACTTGTATCTTTATTGTATAATAGATGTTGTCATTGTTCCACTCATTCTGATAGGGTAACTTGCCTCATGACAACTTTTCCTTTTTGACAAAAATATCAGAAATGCCAAAAGAGGGGATGCTGCCCTAAGAGACATTGGATGTAAACAATACAAGTTAGACCCTGGAATCTAAAAATCAAAGAGGATCACTAACAACCCAAAGAAATTTTTTCTTTTTCCCTTATGAGTGTTTTAGTGTGTCAAATGTTTGGAATATTTCTCCCCATGAACTCTAAAGCTTGAGCCTAGAATTACTTGTTCTGGGATATAGTTCTCTTAAAAGACTTCCATCTTATTGCATTGTTGACTTTTGATTACATACCACATTTTTTATATGCTTTTTTTTTTGTAGCAATGGTATGTTTTGTACCCAAAGGAAGGTCCATGGTATGAACTGCTGGTAATCCCTTTACGGTTTGAGCTTCTTTGTTCCATCATGATACCCATATCCATCAAGGTAATCTGCTTGGTATTTTTCTAATAATATAAGTTTTTTGAAGGTCTTGGTTTACATGGTTTTGCGCGATTATCCTTTTATGTTTTGATCCTACAATAGGTATATCTAAAGAGTCAATGTGCATTGCACATTGCTGTATATGACCATTAGGATGTAACGTAGTCTGATTGGAGGAATGAAAAGATTATGAAGCTAGGCCACACCGAAAAATGACTTGCAAAAACACACGCTAAAACAAAATCACTAAACTGAGCTTTGATGCATTAAAAGGTTGAAGTTCTTGTTGGTTATGTTGTTGACTATTGAATTATGCAATTTTTATAGCTAAGAGAAGCTATAAAGTAGAAGAGTAGTGTTAGACTTACATAGTTAGGATACAAAGTTTGTATCCCAACTATTGTGGTACCATTTGGTGACTACCATTTGTCAGGTAGTTGTTGACTTTCTAAGTTTTATTAATATAATAGTTATACAATACCAATCAACATTGGACACATCAAATGCCACGTTAGTTAGAATACAAATTTTGTATTCCAACTATGTAAGCATAGCATTAGTGAAAGTAGAATGTCAGAAATATTCTTATTTCATGCATTATTGTGAATACCTAGACGGTTGTCAGATAAATTAGTTTGAAGAAATAACATAACACTAAAAATAGTTAGATGAAGAAATATTTATTATATTTGCTAACTATTTCTGTGGATGACATAATACTTATGAATGTTAGAATGTCATCCTCTGTCACTGAATAGTTGGGTTGGGGGGCAGTGGTCTAGTGGTTCTCTAGGTTTTACAGCTATATTGTGATAGATTAAAGCTAAATGTTAGAATTGTCAATTTTCAGTTTTGAAGCTTTGTTATGTATTATCATAGATTTTTCAAATTCCATATCTAGTCTACTTTCGCACTAATTCAATTGCTTCTATGTGGCAGGTATCTTTGGATCTCGTGAAGAGTTTATATGCAAAGTTTATTGATTGGGACAAGGAGATGATTGACCCTGAAACTGGTACACCATCCCATGCAACAAAGTAAGATTAATGATTGAAGAGCCTTGATTTGTGTTGGTTAAAAAATCGCTCTGTTCTGCAAGTATTGTTAAGGGGTATTTATTATGTATGGCAGCACAGCAATAAGTGAGGATTTGGCACAAGTTGAAAACATTTTGACTGATAAAACTGGAACCCTAACTGAAAATAGGATGATCTTTAGAAGATGTTGTATCAATGGCATTTTCTATGGGAATGAGAGTGGGGACGCCTTGAAAGGTTTGTTATTGTCAATTTTTTGTTTTCTTTTGGAGCTATTCTACATTGTTGATTGTCTTTTCTCACTCTTCTGTGCTGCATTTTGAGTTAGTATTCTTCCTTTGAATATATGCCTTGTTTACTTAAGTCAAAGACTGGTTCTTTTTTGTTTGGCTTGATAAAAATCCAAAACTTTATTTGGTAGAAAGTTAATTTATGGTTTTTATTTTACTGAAAGTTTAGATGTTACATTTTAGGTAAACATTTTTTGACCTTTGGGCAGATTTTCTGAGCCACATCCTACTTATTGTAGTCAAACAATATCCAATATTTAGTAGATTTTCTGAAACTGCTGTCTGCTGTGAAGCTCCAGTCTTTCATCACAGCTCCAACACCATCAATTCTATTAGTTGACTTACCTTAAATAGAATTTAGATGTAGGAATGAGAATCTATTTGGAAATGGTACTATAAAGTGGTGGCTAAAAGTTTTTCATCCTGAGAGTTCATATTAATGCTTTGAGTTTCTTATTGCTATTGTACACATTAATTCAACTTAGTTTGAATTGCTCAAGTGTTAATACTACACATTCATCATTCTAACGACTTTCTAGCTTTATATGCTTTTGTGTGTTCTAGAAATTAGATAATTACGTTTCCACGACATTTCCAGGCTGCTAAGTTGAATTAGTCAGCCTGTTAGACATTGATACATATACTTGAGTTTCTCCCTGCTAGTGTATACATTTCTTTGTTGTCTGGTGCATCTCATGCTTATGCATATTTTACTTTTTAATGCTATTCAATTACTACTTTGAGGATTGCTATTGGTGAGACATAAAAGTTGGCTTCTGATTACTTTACTGTTGTCACAGATTTGGGGCTGCTCAATGATATTGCCAGTGGTTCTCCTGATGCGATCAGGTTTCTTACGGTCATGGCAGTGTGTAATACTGTTATCCCTGTTAAAAGGTACTAGTAACTTATTCTTCAGTAGAATTCTAGCCTGGATACTGAGGTGTAATTCAAGTCATAACATATGGTTCATTTCAAGATTCTTTAGGAATACATGCAGTTAATATCTTTCTGAAAACTTTCTTGCTGTAGCAAAGCTGGAGCTATCTTGTACAAGGCACAATCGCAGGATGAGGAAGCTCTTGTTCATGCTGCTGCTCAGTTGCATATGGTTTTTGTGAACAAGAACGCGAATATTCTTGGTAAAAGTCCTCTGCTTTTGGCTTTTATGAAGAGGATGAAACTGTTAGTGGAAACAATGACGTAGTTTTTTTAATTGGGTACTTTACAGAGATCAGGTTTAACTCATCAGTAATACAGTATGAAGTACTGGATACTCTAGAGTTCACTTCTGATAGGAAAAGAATGTCAGTGGTGGTGAAAGATTGCCAGAATGGAAATATTATCCTTCTGTCAAAAGGCGCAGATGAAGCAATTTTCCCTTGCGCTCGTTCTGGTAAACCTATTCTTGAATCTCTCTCTCTTGTCTTTTATATCTGGTAAAGTCATTTACATTTGAGCAAGAGGGAAAAAAGTATGACCTTTCTTGAACAAATGATGTTTATGAAATTTAAAATTTGAATATTATTTGAACTTGTTGAATGATTAAAATTATTAATAAGCTTTAAAACCTGGGTATCCCTAGTTTACTTTCTTTCTCTTCTTGTGAAACACATCCTGCGATTGCAATAAATTAAATAAGTTCACAACAATATATTAGTGTTATCAGTAACAATAGTTAATCTGGATATTACCAATGTTTATGATCTTGATCTCGCTGATTTGTTCAGGTGATTTATATGTTTTTGTTGTCTGAAAATTCTTGAGGGTCACCTCGAGAATTTTCTGCTACTACAAATTGGTCATACATTTGATAATACCAAAATATTTTTTCAGGGCAACAAACTAGGAGTTTTGTTGAAGCTGTAGAACAGTATTCTCAATTGGGGCTACGTACATTATGCTTGGCTTGTCGTGAATTAAGAGAAGATGAATATCAAGAGTGGTCTTTGATGTTTAAAAAGGCTAGTAGCACGTTGATTGATAGGGAGGTAAAGGGTACAATCCAGTAATCTTGTCTATCGTAATTATTACTTATTCTTGCACATTCTGCCTGTGTTTGGGAATCAACAATCTGAGTTCCTCTAGTCACTATTTTCTGCAGTGGAGGATAGCTGAGGTCTGTCAACGACTGGAACATGATCTCAAAGTTCTTGGAGTTCCACAACTGTGGATATTGCCACAGTTGTGGCATTGAAAATGCTACTCTATAATCCATATTATTTCCTGGTAGCATTTAGACAAAGTATCATATATTAGCTTTTTGGTTTTCAAAAATTTTTCAGGATGGTGTGCCTGAAACAATTGAAACGCTTAGAAAAGCAGGAATTAATTTTTGGATGCTAACAGGAGACAAGCAAAATACAGCAATACAGATTGCTCTTTCATGCAATTTTATTTCTCCTGGTAGATGGATTTTTTTTTCCTTTATCGCTGTCAATGTTATTTTATGTCTTAAATTGCTAAGAAGTTGTACTTGTATAATGTTCTTATTGTAATTCTACCACATGACATGTTAATTCTGGGTGGAATAGGTCAAACATGAATCTCCAAATAAGCTGTTTTCCACATCTAATAAATTCATGCGTCATTAATGTTGTTCTCTGCCTCCACCTGCTTGACAAAGCCCAAGGGTCAGCTTCTGTTAATTGATGGCAAAACTGAAGATGAAGTTTGTAGAAGTTTGGAGAGAGTTTTGCTAACAATGAGAATAACAACTTCAGAACCAAAGGTACAGCTTGAAACACCTGGTTGATTGTAGGTCCAGATTTGGCGATTTTTCTTTGTTCATCTTCATCTTGAAAGCTATTGTCTCAGTCTTATCATCTTTCTGTAAATTTGTCTCAGTTTTTCAAATCAAATTATTGCTGCTGCTTATAAAAAAATTAAGTTATTGCTTCCTGTATGAACATTAACTGCCGAATTATGGCGTGAAATAATAACAAGCATTGTGCAGTCATACCTGTGTTACCTATACAGTGATCCAATGATGTAGGACAGAGTAAACGAATAAGTAGGAAACAGAAGAAATCAGAAAGAATGGGGTAGAAAAGAACAAGAAAAGGAACATAAATTCAGATTATAAGGGGGAAAAAAAAAGGGAGGAACACACAGAAAGTAGAGGGAAAAATCCAATTTTCATTATCGCAATAATCAACCAAGTCATTTCAAAACAAAAGTTAAGGCCCTATTTACAGTGGTCCTATCCTAAGACTTATGGAAACCAAATCTGACTTGAGCAAGTAATGAATCCTTAAATTCAAAACATTAGACTTTTGCTTAAAATAAATAACCAATCTGATATCTTGATTCTAAATCCCCCAATATGTACTTAATAATAAATACATCTAATATTTTCCCATTTCCTTGCCTTTTTGTTGATGGTTGGGCTCTTGAAATTGCTCTTAAGCATTACCGAAAAGCTTTTACTGAATTGGCAATATTATCAAGGACTGCCATATGTTGTCGCGTGACACCATCACAAAAAGCGCAGGTTGTCCTTGTCAGGTTTTAAGTTACATTTGTATTTACTTTGCCGTAATCTATTTCCATTTGTTTAGTTTATTTGTCCACTGGCGTCTTGAGAGATATTCATGGATTGGATCGGAGTGAATGTATTGAGAAAGCATGAAGTGGTAGATCATAAAATGAAATTTGATTTAACAAATGAAAAATGAAATTGAGACTAGATTCTCACTCTTTTCTCTTTGTTTTTTTCTTTTTTTTGGGGGGGGGCGCTTAAGTTTTGTATGGAAATTGGAGTAAACATTCAGATAAAGCATATACCTAGCTAAACTAGAAAGTAAGAAGTTATTCCCAGTTCTGGGATGGTTACTGATGTAGTTTATCTGATAAAAAAGTGAAGGAGATCAATGAGCTCTGAAATATGCTTGCGGCTTTGGAAGGCTATATCAAAGAGTGACCTTGCATGACCCTAATACCTCATCTACTTTGCTAATGTCAATATATTAGAATCGTACAAACAGAATGCATTATTTGACTCCTTCATCTCTCTCTTTTAAGAAAAAAGAAAGAGTTATTAATTTCTCTCTTTTTTTATGATTTTCAATTTTTATCACTGACTCCTGAAGTTACTACTTTACACTAAAAACTATGACATCTATTATTTCTCATAACAGATTATGAAGATTGATTGAAGTATTTGTTTACAGTGCCTTTTCTGTGAAGAAAGGATAATTATTTAATGAATTAATTTTTTTTTGCAGCTTGTGGAGCTCTTAAAATCATGTGAATATAGAACATTGGCCATTGGGGATGGAGGGAATGATGTTAGAATGATACAGAAAGCTGATATTGGGGTTGGCATTAGTGGCAGAGAAGGACTACAGGCAGCAAGGGCAGCTGACTATAGTATTGGAAGTAAGCTGTGTGTTTACATGTGTTGACTGAAGGGATTTTTTTGTTTCCAAATAATTCTTTAAAAACAAAATTGTTCTGCCTTACAGTAAGTTTTGTGAGATTTTGAGAATGCTTTCTTGGATTGCAGAATTCAGGTTTCTAAAAAGACTAATACTTGTGCATGGGCGGTATTCATACAATCGCACAGCATTTTTGTCCCAGTATTCATTCTATAAATCCCTTATCATATGTTTCATCCAAATCTTGTGAGTTCCAATGTTTCGTGCTCTTTTGTTTGTCTTGATTCTCCCAAGCAATTGAGGTTCTTGATTCTTTCTGATGTACTGACACTAGACCACTTCCAGTTTCTCATTTATTTCAGGTGTATCTGGAACTAGTCTTTTCAATTCTGTTAGCTTGATGGCTTATAATGTTTTCTACACTAGTATTCCTGTTCTAGTCAGTACCCTTGACAAAGATCTTAGTGAAGGAACTGTGATGCAGCACCCACAAATTTTATTCTACTGCCAAGCAGGAAGGTATGCTGTTTCCTGCTCTTTTATCGGTCTTTTTGTTTATAATACTATTCTTTTTAGCTTCCAGAGATTGTTTTAAGTGGGGATGTAGAACTGGGAATTTGTTGTCACATGCACTATACTTATTATACTTGGGATCTTTCTGGACACAGGCTTCTTAATCCTAGCACGTTTGCTGGATGGTTTGGCCGGTCCCTTTTCCATGTGAGTGCTGTCATTAAAATTTTAATATTATTTTTGAGCCCTTAATATAGAATTCTAAATGCTCCTGTTAATTTGGCTGAATGGTTTTGTTTTGCCAAAAACCAAATAGCTTCTATAGATCCATCATACCCACAAAGCTTAATTGTATGATTAAATTGTTAGATTTACGGTTAGAAATAGTTCACAGGACCCTTCCTAATGAAATTAATGGGCTCTTCTTATTCTGAAATGAGATTTAAGATTAGAAATAGTTCACAGGACCCCTCCTAATGAAATTAAAGGGCTAAGTTAATCTTAAATGGAAAAAAGTTAATGCAGTAGCATGATTTCTGAGTAGAGGCTTAAATTTTGAAGTTTTCATAATGGAAGGCTAGTGCAGATGATCGGCAGATAGACTGATGAGGGTTTGTGGTACTCCACGATCTGAGTCTTAAGGATACAATCAGCTAATGTTTCCAAGATCAGTGTTAGTTAATTTGACCTCTATAAATTCATACGCTAAGGCCTTGTAAAACGAATCACAATTAAAAAGAAAAAGAACCCTCCCATAATACACAAAATAAACCTTGTAGCTGGCTAAATACCATTTCTTTCTACCAAATAGATAAATAGGAATTAATTTTACCTCTGACAAGATACGGAAAGTAAATGTTCTTAAGAAAAAAATATATATATACATATACATATATGATCTGATTAGACACTGGCTATTCCTAACATCAGGGAATAGACTTACTGAGAATTCAAGTAAATGGTCAACCACAAGTATGAAAAGTTATTGAGGTCACTACTTATGTGTTATGGGGTTCTCTCAGTTCATAAAAAAGCCACTTAAGTTCCCGATTAATGAGCTAATGTTGCTTGGTCATGTATATTTTTATGATTTATCTATAAATGCTGGTGGTGGAAGCAAGTTTTGTAATTTGTAATAGTTGCTTGTCCCTTCTACCATTTAATCCTGGTGTGATGGCAGGCAATTGTTGTATTCATAATCATCATACATGCATATGCCTATGAAAAAGTGAAATGGAGGAGGTTTCAATGGTAGCACTCTATATGGTTGCAGGCATTTGTTGTGACATTGGAGACCAAGTAAGCTTGTAAAATTAAGGTGTTGCCAGCTAATTATTAAAAATAATTGAGGCCTTGGTTTTCACTTTCCCGTGCAGTTCCTTTACAGTGTTCCAACATCTTGCCATATGGGGGAATTTGGCTGCCTTCTACATTATCAACTGGATCTTCAGTTCTATTCCATCATCTGGGATGTACACAATTATGTTCCGCTTGTGCAGGCAACCATCTTATTGGATAACTGTATTTGTAAGTTCCACTTTGCCATTAATAGATTTTAGTCACTTATGTTGTCAATATTATCAGGTGACCGCAACCAAGTCCGAAATTAAGTTATAAAATTTGACCGTTTTAATTAGGTGGCAAACAAGCCAAATTCATTTCCATGGAATTATAAACTGACTAATTTTTTTTTTTTTTAAATTTCAGCTGATAGTTGCAGCAGGGGTGGGTCCAATATTAGCATTAAAATACTTTCGGTATACATACACACCAAGTAAAATCAATAAACTTCAGCAGGCTCAGCGTATTGTCACTGGGGACTATTGAGCCGCAGCTAAGATCCATAGAAAAGGATGTTGCTCCATTATCAATTACTCAACCAAAGAACAGAAATCCAGTTTACGAACCTCTCTTATCTGATTCTCCAAATACTAGAAGGTCCTTTGGATCAGGAACCCCATTTGATTTCTTTCAGTCACAGTCTAGATTGTCGTCTGTTTACTACAGAAACTGTAAGGACAATTGAATTGCTCAAATCATTCAAAGGCAGAGAACTTGTATAGGTATATTACTTAAGTCGTAGTTCTTTCTTGGGAACTGGGATGCCTCATTGTATTTAGTTGTTTGCTAGGCTTTTAGGACGTACATATATTATTTATTTACCGACTGTTTTTTAAAATCCAGTTATTGCGTTTTATACACACAGGCAGGCTTAAAATGCTAAAACTATGATCGCATCCAGAAACGGACTTGGAAACTGGAGGATGAACTTTGTTTCTATAACTATCACCATCACTATCACAAATTGTGATGATAAACCTATTCAATTAAGCCTTACTGCTGGCATGTATACGCTTGTGAAATGATTTTGGAACATTGCCATCATGCTAATTAAGATTAGTCCTGATAGATTTTTATTTGTAATATTCAAATAAAGAATTCAGAAAATCTCCCAATCCACAAGAGATGGATTGATTACTTGCTTCTAGTTTTTCAATTTCATGGACCCCTTTGAAAAAGAACTGTGTTCCCTTCCTATTTACACCAACTCTAGAATCTCTTCAACAATTCTGCATTATTTTCAGACCCTGCCATTTTTTTTTAATTTGTGATTATTTTTAGCTTCGTGCAACTCTCTTTATTGCTCCATAACTATATGCTTCTTACATGCCCTTGTATCTTGTAATATGCATGTACATGATGATCAGTAGGATCCATTTTTTTTATCAACAGTATGATCCATTTTACTATAAAAAAAAAGTGCAAAGACTAAACGTGGATTTTAATATTTTATAGACACGTCAAATCCATGACATCTATTATTCAATTTGAAATTTTCCTTCGCCAGAAGAAAAGATTTTCTCCCATTTTGTTTTTCCCGACTTCCAAAAGAAAAGAAAATACTCTCTCTCTTTACGAACAACGTATAGGCATAATAGATCCATGTACATGCACAAATAAAAAAGATATGAAATGTCAAGAGCCATACCTTATGTGAAGCGAAGTCAGCACAGGCAAGTACAAGAAGTATGGGCTTGAACTTGATGTCCCATAAATAGAGAGCATTGAATTCATCCAATAAATGAACAAAATGATAACCCCCACTTGAGAAAAAAAGGTCAAAAGGGGGAAGGGGGACCCCAAAAACCCTTATCTAAGGGGTGGGTTGGGGTTCATTTTAGCATGGGCTGCTCCCCCCACTCTCCACGCCATTTCTTGTGACAGTATCACCACAACCAACCTAATCCCAACACTGCCAAGCAATCTCTACCAATACTAAGAATCATTCCAAGCACACCCTTATGGTCCCTCCCCTACCATCTTAGCTGTCTCTTTAGATAAGTTGCCTTCCTAGGAAACAAAATAAATTATATGCTTTCGATAATATGATATGATATGACACCATCATCCCCATTAATTACTTTTCTGCCCTGTAAAATTATTGATTTCTATCATATCAATGGAAGTATTGATCATGGATTGTTCACCAGCTTTGATATCATCATCCTCATCAAATGAAGCAAATATCTAGAGTTGCATTACGTATGATCAGTAGTACCCATTATTGTTCTCCTAAAAGAAAATGAACCTAACAAATTAATTCCTCAGTATGTGGATCCAATGCTGTATTGATGGATAGGGATTTCATTGTCTTCTTACCCTTAAAATGGCATAGATACTTGCATTACTAAGCTCATACAGCTACCTGCATAAGGGTTTTGAGAAAGAAATTCAATAATGAAACTCACCCATTTATATATAAATTTTTTTGACATATTCTCAATACATATTTTCTGTATACAGATACCAGGCCCCATTCTTGGATCTCTCATTTTTATTTTCATAACCTGCAGCGGCAACTCTAAAGCATGCGTTGGACGAATATCAATGACAACTATTAAGTATCTAGTATCAAGTTTTGGTTAACAAATGTCACTTACTTTGTCCTCTTAAAATTAAAAGCACTTGTACAGATGTGTACACGTTGGACACAATTTATGACATGCATGCAGTGGATCCAAGAATTTTAACTTTGCACTCAACTTCTTGATTTCTCTCTATGATTCTAGACCTAGTGAAATCATATTAAACAGCTTCCCCTTCCCCTATAAATAAATATCTGCAGAATCATATATTCTAATGGCGAAAATCTTGACGAAAGAGCCAGGAATGTAGTCACCATTCATATATACTCATGCATGCGTGCCACGTATCGGAATCAGATCCACCTTGCATGCCTAAGCCAACTAGTCTTCCAGAAACAAAAAAAAAAGATCTCCACATTCACGAGATTCTGACCTCAAATATCGTGGTTAGGTTAAACACGTACACGCAGTTGTAATATTTACATGCACCAGCACCAACAGAAGAGAAAATAAAACTACTGAAACCAAAACAAAAAAAAAAAAGAAAAAGAAGAAAAGAAAGATTTTTTTTTTTAATTTCTTTCATTTTCACTTACAATGAGTTTTAAAGTCAGTACATCAAACAAAAGATCAAATCCCTCTCTGCTTAAGAGAATGAACTTTTTGACAAAGACTTGAGAGAATGAACTTAACTAAACAAGCAAAATACTTAAAAAGAACAACAAAAAAAAAAAACAAAATCAAGTACTAAAAAGCAATAATAACAATAATAATATACACCAAATCACATATATATACTGGGATAATATATATACGACCGGTGCAAGCAAGGCAGTGTATATACACATCTGAATCTGAATCTTCTTCGACTTCAATATCATCATCATGGCCATGATCAACATCTACATCAATAGGTCATTGACCCACCCAAGATCAGGATCGGGAGTACTAGCCAGGCCAGTGTTGTTGTCGTTATGATGCTTCTTCTCATTAACAAAATATTTGTTAGAAAAATGTTCAGCACCAAATGGATTCACCGACGCACAAAGGCTTGGTGTTGAAGGAGATAGAACAAACTGCTGCTGATCATCAACATTGAGGGAGTTCACATCAATCCAAGGAGCATTAATATTAACATTCATGCAGCTGCTACCGGGAACAGACATGGGAGAAGAAACTTCATTGAAATTCATTGCATCCAAAGAACTCATCAGCTCATTAAGCGCATCTTTGTAGCTGACGGACATCTCAGAATTGCTAAACTTGCTCAAACGATCACTGTATCGGGAAACCGGCGAGAACCCATGTTTCACAGGCGATAATGGAGGTGAGAGAGACGGTGAACGCGACAAATGAGACATGCCCAATAAAGTGCTAGTGGGGGAGGAATTGACAGACTGACAAAACATGCAGCAATGGTTCTTATGAGAAGATGGGCTTGAAAGAGAGTGAGTATACTTTGGAGATGATGAGATTTCAGGCAAAATGCGAAGCTGGCGAGGAGAATGAGCAAAGAAACACACCTTACGCTTACAATTCTTGTCATCTTTGCAAGCTTCAGTTCTATACCTTGAAGGGTGCAGCCAGCACTCAAAAACTCCATGAGCAAATTCACAGTCATCTCCACGGCTACAGCCGCCTCCCCGCCTGTACTCAGAACAAACAGTCCCAGAATAATGATAGCGGCGGGGATCACGGCGCTGAGCCTTCTCACCTGGATGAGAAAATGGACAGTCAGTCCAGTCATGGCTCCGGCTACGGGTACAGCGACGGATCTTGAACTCATACATGCGGAAGTGATCTGAGGCATAAGGGTCAGAGTCAGGGTCTGAATCAGCGTTACTGTTGTTGAAGGGCAAGAACTTGTGAAGGTTGCTCATCTCCTCAGGATAGAACATGTATGCGCTGTTGATGTCCTGATGATGGTGATGGGGTTTTTTGCTACTGAGGAGAAGCTTTCTCGAAGGAACTTCAATGTCCTTGAAAAGCTTGGTACTATTAGCACCACTTTTGGGTGAAGGAAGTTTGTGTTGATCGGCACAAATGGTGCTCATTTCTGGATGAATATGCCAAAAGAAAAAGACAGAAAAGGAGAGTATGTGATATGAAAAAGGGAAAATGATCGGATTAGATGATGAAGATGGTGGTGCTGAGGAAAAATGGAACATGGGTTTGCGGTGATTATATAGGTGGAAATGGTGTTATTGTTAGAGAGCAAAAGAGAGAATGGAAATGGGGGATGCGTGGCCGCAAAGCATTTGGGATCAGCATGCAATAAGGTATAGGTGGCAGCTTCACAATACATGAGCACGCAAGACTTTGCCTATGTGTATGTTTTTTGTATTTACTTGAGTCGACGTGGGTGACAATTGACATAGGCATGGTGTTATGGGTTCGATGGTTCAAAACTTTGGTGAAGCCCATGGGTTACGTGGTTACCATAAGGGCTTCTACTCCAATAATAGCAAACCATACTTAGTCGAGGTGGCTTTTTGCATCCACTCATGATTTTTGTACAAGTTTATTATTTCTAGTTAATATGACAAATTTATGTGCAGTGATGAATATTTAAAATTACACATTTAATAAAAGTTTTACATGATTATTTTATATTATTAATGTATTTAATTTTCTTAACTTAAGTATGTTTACAATATTATACTTAATTATTTTATAACTATTTTGTGATAGGTTCGGTAAAATATGCATAACTTTTTACCTAAAGATCTAATTGAGGTGATTCTTAATCCTGTGCAGATCTGACTCAATGGGCTAACATATTGTATTTCACAAAGCATTGGAAATTCGAGTGTTTAGAGGGTGAAAATTGGCCTAGAACAGAATTGATCTGCAGTACAGGCCCAGTTTGAACAGTTATCAGTATTTAGCCCATAACTATAGAAATACGTATCTAATACGTATGAGATCACTCAATTTGGAAAGATAAGAGACTTATCTACAACTTTTATGTTTTGAGTGAAAGTTAATTCAGATCACATCAATTCCAAATTGGATAATCAAGTGGGTGCCCAAGTGATAATAAATGCAAATTATTTTGCCACCATTCTTGACTTTCATCAACCAAGTGGTTCCCTCCAAATTTGTCTTGATTTATCCATGTTTTTCTATAAATAGGTGGCTTGTTTATGCCTAAAGAATGTAATTAGAAAGTTAGAATTTAGTTCAAAATACTTTTCCTTTGTATCCATTTCCTTGTACTATTATTTCTTTTGTTTACTATTAAGTCATGTTATTTCTTCTTCCATTTCTTTTCTTTTTATTTAGTTTTATTATGTCCAAATAATTTTGTTTAAGTTAAGGTGAAAGGGTGAAGCTCTTGGCAAGGTAATAAGATATGTTTAATATTTATTCATGAATTTAATACTTCATTTTTAAGTTATGCAAATTTATATATGATGTATTTATTTTATTTGTAGAATTAATACCCTTTCTTCTAAAGTGGTGATTCTTGATTTATTATTGGCAAATTTAATATTTGACACAATAAATTCTTGAAACCATTTACAAGATTTGGTTTATATAACATTTCTTGTAAAGTGGGAGTCTTGATTTATTGTAGACAAATATAAAGATTGGCATAATAAATACTTGAATCCATTTATAAGATTTGGTGTATAATAATTAAAAATAATAAATACTAATTAATATATAAATGATGATGAACTTTAATTCTTATATTTTCCGGTTGGAACCTTCTTTGTGTGAGGATTCTAATTGAGTTATAAAAAATTAAATATATTCTTATTTCTTATGCCAAGAGTGAATCTCCATAACCTTAGCTTTTTATTTGAATTGGTTAATTGAAATAATATTTGCAAACATCTTATACTGCATTAATTATCTTTAAAGTGTTTATAATTTGTAATTTTAATTCTACTTCCCTGTGGATCGACCCCGTTCTCATCGGGTTATTTATTACTTCGACAATCCTGCACTTGGGGATAACTTCTATATTCTGGACGTGTCAAGTTTTTGGCGCCGTTGCCGGAGAGGTAACGTTAATATTTTGTTTTGTTATTGTTTGTTTGTTTATTTTATTTTCATGGAAGGCTGAGCCTCCTACTCGTTATTTATTATTCGTTTTTTTAATTTTATTTTTATTTTTTATTTTCATGGAAGGCCGAGCCTCCTAATGTACTTTATTATTATTCTGTTTTTATTTTCGCGGAAGGCTGAGCCTTTTACTCTTTATTTCGTTTATTTATTATTTTTTACTTTTTATTTTTATTTTTTTTAATTTTTATAAAAGGCCGAGCCTCCAAACGTACTTTACTTTATTTATTATTCGCCTTTTATTTTCGCTTTTTATTTTAATGGAAGGCTAAGCCTCCTACTATTTATTTATTAACTTTTTATTATATAATCTAACATCACTAATCTAACTCCTAATTATTTATCTTTATTTTGCTTTTAGTTTTACATATTTTATTTACTTGTGTGTAATATTTTATTTTATTTACCTGTGTTTAATATTTTATTTGTATTATTTATTATTATTGTATTTTGTTTTGTTTCTTTTTATGAGCAGTTGGTTTCGAGATCCTAATTCTCATCGTTTAGTAAAAGGTAATTTCAAAACTTCCTTTGATAATTTGTTAGATTCTCCTTCATCTTTTCATTCTTCACCAAGTAACACCATGAATGAAAATCAAATTAAGGGACTCATAGACCCAGGGGACAATCAGTCCCAACATAATGACCATAACCGACCTAGGACACTTAAAGACTATATGAACCATACACGAACCGGTGCACCATCTTGCTTAATTTTTCCACCGGATGCAACGCATTTTAATTTTAAGCCAGGCATTATCCAACTTTTACCCACTTTTCATGGCTTAGATGCAGAGAACCCTTATCTACATCTAAGAGAATTTGAAGAAGTGTGTAACACGTATAATGATCAAAATTGTAGCATGAACACAATTCGACTTAAGCTTTTCCCTTTTTCTTTAAAAGATAAAGCTAAAACATGGCTACAAAACCTTAGGCTAGGATCCATTTCTTTATGGGATGAGATGCAACAACAATTCCTGAAAAAGTTTTTTCCCTTCCATAGAACAAATTCTTTCAAAAGACAAATCACCACTTTTGCCCAAAAACCAGGAGAGACCCTTTACCAATGTTGGGAAAGGTATAAAGAATTACTTAATACCTGTCCCCATCATGGTTTTGAAACATGGAGAGTAGTCTCAAATTTCTATGAGGGCTTAACACCCCAAGTTAGGCAAATGGTAGAAATGATGTGTAATGGAACATTTGAGGAAAAAGACCCAGAAGAGGCAATGAACTATCTTGACTTACTAGCAGAAAATGCTCAAAATTGGGACACTGCTGGTACCTGTGAGGCACCTAGCAAAAATCAAACCACTACATCTAGTGGGGGTATTTATCATCTTAAGGAAGACCATGACCTTCAAGACAAATTAGCATCCCTTGCTAGAAAAGTCGAAACCTTAGAAATGAAAAAGAGTGGTCAAATAAAATCTGTTCAAGAAATTGTGTGTCACATTTGTGAAACCCATGATCACCCTACCAATGATTGCCCAACTTTGCCTGCATTTAGAGAATGTATCCATGAACAAGCCAATGTTTTAAACACGTTCAAACGGTCAAACAATAACCCATATTCATAAAACTATAATCCTGGATGGCGAAATCACCCGAATTTTAGTTGGAGGAATGACACTCAAGCACAGGCTTCGCAACCACCTTTCCAATTACACCAAAACTTTCAAAATCATTAAGGTTATGCACCATATGTCCTACCTCCTAGGAAAAATCTTGAAGAAACCTTGCATACATTCATTGAAAAACAAGAGTCTGTTAATTCTCAAAATGCTCAAACATTTACTGATTTGAAAGATACTCTTGCTAAATTTGCATCTGCACTGAACATTCATGAGAAAGGAAAATTTCCTTCTCAACCACAGCCAAACCCCAAAGGACAACATAACTCAAATGCATGTAGTTCAGGAAGCCAACACATGGATCAAGTTAAAGCAGTTATCACTTTTCGGAGTGGTAAAATTGTTGAAAAAGAAATTCCTGAACCTCATGAGAGCGATGGATCAATCTCTAAGGGTAAGGAAAGTGTTGAACCTACACTTAATGAAGAAAACACTAAACCCTCACCTCCACCCCCATTTCCTTATGCATTACGTAATACTAAGAAGATGAATCACAATCTTGAAATTTTTGAAATCTTCAAACAGGTAAAAGTTAATATTCCTTTACTGGATGCTATTAAACAGGTTCCATCTTATGCAAAATTTTTGAAAGACTTATGCACAGTAAAAAGAAAACTGAATGTGAAAAAGAAAGCATTTTTAGCTGAACAAGTAAGTGCCATTCTTCAGAACAATAATTCTTTGAAATATAAAGACCCTGGTTGTCCTACAATTTCATGTATTATTGGAAGTCATAAAATTGAACAAGCCTTAGTTGATCTTGGTGCTAGTGTGAATTTATTGCCGTATTCAGTTTATCAGCAGCTCAATCTCGGGGAGTTAAAATCAACATCTGTAACTCTTTTACTTGCTGATAGATCAATAAAAGTACCAAGAGGGACAGTGGAGGATGTCTTAGTTCAAGTTGATAAATTCATATATCCTGTGGATTTTATCGTCTTGGACACAGAATCTGTCAAAGGATGTAATCCGATACCTGTTATTTTAGGTCATCCATTTTTAGCAACTTCTAACGCTTTGATTAATTGCAGGAATGGAGTAATGAAGCTTTCATTTGGAAACATGACACTTAAACTCAATGTTTTTAATATGTGTAAGCAACCATATGAAGAGGAGGATGAAAGTGAAGAAGGTGACATGATTGAAACGATTGTGGAGGATTATATTCAAAAAGGGAGTTCTACCGATCCCTTAGAAATGTGTTTAATAAATTCATTTGAGTCAAATATACAATTAGATCCTGAAATCTCTGACATATGTTCTTTACTTGACTGTGCACAGGTGATTGAAAATAAAAGATGGAAACTAAAGTTTGAAGAATTGGGAGAAAATGAGGATAAAAAGAACGAAATTTCAAAGTTGGAGTTAAAACCTCTGCCTGAAGGATTGAAATATGCATTTCTTGGAGAGAAACAAACTTACCTGGTGGTAATCGCTTCTACACTCACAAGTGAACAAGAAGATAAGTTGATTGAATTATTGAAAATGCATAAAAATACAATTGGGTGGACTTTAAAAGACATAAATGGTATTAATCCTTTGATTTGCACACATAGAATACACCTAGAGGATAATGCCAAAACTTCCCAACAACCTCAAAGGAGATTAAATCCACATATGAAAGAGGCAGTGAGAGCTGAAGTTCTCAAATTACTTGAAGTAGGAATCATCTATCCGATCTCAGATAGTAAGTGGGTAAGTCCTACTCAGGTAGTACCAAAAAAATCTGGAATCACAGTCATTGAAAATGAAAAAGGTGAGTTAATACCAACTCGAGTCTCATCTAGTTGGAGGATGTGCATAGATTATAGAAAATTGAACTTGGCCACTAGAAAAGACCATTTTCCTTTACCATTCCTTGATCAGATTATAGAAAGAGTAGCAGGACATCCCTACTATTGCTTTCTAGATGGTTACTCTGGCTATTATCAAATTCCTATAGCACTAGAGGACCAAGAAAAGACTACATTCACATGTCCTTTTGGAACCTTTGCTTTTAGAAGAATGCCCTTTGGACTTTGTAATGCCCCAGCAACATTTCAGAGATGTATGTTAAGCATTTTTAGTGACATGATTGAGCATTATTTAGAAGTTTTCATGGATTATTTAACTGTGTTTGGAAATTCTTTTGATAATTGTCTTAAAAACTTAGAAAATGTCTTAAAAAGATGTGAAGAAAAGAGTCTTGCATTGAACTGGGAAAAATGTCATTACATGGTTACTTCTGGAATTGTTTTGGGACATATAGTATCTTCTAAAGGAATTGAAGTGGATAAGGCAAAAGTCGAACTCATTACACATTTGCCTCCACAAAAAATAGTCAGAGAAGTCCGATCCTTTTTAGGACATGCTGGATTCTATAAGAGGTTCATAAAAAACTTTAGTGCTATATCTAAACCTCTTTGTAACCTCTTAGTAAAAGATGTATCATTTAAGTGGACTCAAGAGTATCAAAATTCGTTTGAAAAATTAATTGGCCTCTTAACATCTGCTCCTATCATACAATCTTCTGACTGGTCTTTACCTTTTGAGCTCATGTGTGATGCTAGTGACTATGCTGTTGGTGCTGTATTAGGACAAAGAAAGAAAGGTAAATCCTATGTAATTTATTACGCAAGTAGAACTTTAAACAGTGCACAAATGAATTACACAACAATTGAAAAAGAATTACTTGCTGTAATATTTGCATTAGACAAATTTCGTTCTTACTTAATTGGTTCTTCAACTATTGTATTTACTGACCATGCTGCTGTAAGGTACTTAATGTCAAAACAGGATGCAAAACCAAGGCTAATTCGATGGATTCTATTGCTACAAGAATTTATTATCACTATCAAGGATAAGAAGGGAGCTGAGAATGTTGTTGCAGATCACTTATCAAGACTCACACTAGATTCATCAACAGAAATAACACCTATTAATGATTCTTTTCCCGATGAATTTTTATTTTCTACTGTTACAATGCCCTGGTATGCTAATATTGTTAATTTTCTTGTAACAGGAGAAATGCCACCTCAATGGAATGCTCAAGACAAAAGAAAATTTTTAACGGAGGTGAGAAAGTTTTATTGGGATGATCCTTATCTCTTTAAATATTGTCGTGATCAAATATTTCGAAGATGCATACCCGACAATGAGGTAAATAAAGTTATTGAATTTTGTCATTCTGAAGCATGTGAGGGATATTTCTCATCAAAGAAAACAGCTGTAAAAATCTTGCAGTGTGGATTTTATTGGCCCACTTTATTTAAAGATACACATGCATTTTGTATAACTTGTGAAAATTATCAAAAGTTGGGATCAATTTCAAAACGAAACATGATGCCTTTGAACCCCATTCTTGTTATTGAAATCTTTGATTGTTGGGGGATAGATTTTATGGGACCATTTCCGTTATCATTTGGATTTACGTATATCTTAGTTGCAGTAGATTATGTCTCAAAGTGGATTGAGGCTATTCCATGTCGACATAATGACCATAAAATAATCATGAAATTTTTGAAAGAAAATATCTTAAGTCGATTTGGAATCCCTCGAGCCATTATAAGTGATGGGGGTAAGCATTTTTGTAATAGACCATTTGAAACATTAGTGAAAAAATATGGTATTACTCATAAAGTTGCCACCCCTTATCATCCTCAGATAAGTGGACAAGTTGAATTAGCAAATAGGGAGATAAAACAAATTTTAGAAAAAACTGTAAACCCAAATCGCAAAGATTGGTCTTTAAGACTAATTGATGCACTGCGGGCTTATAGAACTGCTTTTAAAATTGGGTATGTCTCCCTATAGGATAGTTTATGAAAAACCTTGTCACTTACCTGTGGAACTTGAGCATAAACCCTACTGGGCTATTAAAACTTTCAATGAAAATCTTGATTCTGCTGGACACATACGTAAATTACAAATAAATGAACTTGAAGAATTGAGAAATGATGCATATGAGAATTCAAAAATTCATAAAGCTAAAATTAAAGCCTTTCATGATAAAAAAATTCAGAGAAAAACATTTGACACTGGTCAGAAGGTTTTGCTTTATAATTCTCGACTTCACATATTCCCTGAAAAATTAAGATCAAGATGGAGTGGCCCTTTTATTGTGAAACATGTGTACCCTTATGGAACAATTGACATTGAAAATCCTAGAAATGGGAATGTGTTTAAGGTAAATGGGCAAAGACTCAAGCCGTTTCTAGAAAACCAAGCTTTTCATAAAGAATTTACGTTCCTGTCGTATCCTTGTTATGAGACCAATTAATCTTTGTTTTATATATTTACATATTTATATATATTTACATATTTATATATATTTATTCTTCTTCTAACATTTTTTTTTTACTTGCAGGTTAATTTAGTAGTTTTGTTAAAGTTTTGTTTTGCACCCCGGTTAAGCGGCGGATAACGGTACTCCGTGATATTTCAAATCGGTTTTGTCAGTTTCCCATAATTACTGATATCTTCTCTTCTTTCCCTTTTTCTAAAAAAAAAAAATGGATGACATTCTAAAAGATTTGAAAAAGCGTTTTCCCTCATTGCCTCAAAATTCCTTGAAGAAAATTTACCAAGTAAGATGTGAAAGATTAAGGTTATTAATGATTATGAATATACCTGTTGATTTACGTTGGTTAATTGAAGCCAAAGTTAGATTGACAGGTGAATTTTCAGACTCATTAATTTCCTACATGCCTGGCTTAGGTAAAAGCTCTTTTTCAAAAAAACGAAGAGCAAAATGATTAAATGTTTGTTACAAGTGTGCACGCACGACTTGCAACACACGTTGCCGCACTTTAGGAATGGTGTCTGTAAATCGTGAAGATAAAATTAGGTTCATTAAGGATGGCCTGAGTAAGGAGTCTTTAGATAATATCTTATCGACTCTTGAGACGCATCCTAGTGGATATGTGCATATTGCAATTCATGAATTATGGGACATATTCCTAAAAGAACATGAGCGGTATAGTCTCGGGAATCTGACTTTAAAAGACCCTATTTGCCAATTTATAAGAAAATTGGATGGGAAGCCTATCCCCGACCCATAGAGGGCGTTTAAGCCGTTACTGGACGTAAAATCAGAGGAAGATGTGAGCCACAATCACAACTACTTGTATATATTTACTATAGCTGTTATTTTTAAATGTTTCATTTCAAACTCAAACGTCATTTCAATAATCAACCACCTATAATCCTTTTTGAAAATTTTGCATTTTAAGCCGACAACCCATGTGACTTTTCCAGCTAACAAATTGAAAATTGGTAAAAGGTGTTGAATCTTGTATTTCAAGCCAATAGCCATGTGATTTAACTTTGCAATACCTTTTGGCTCTATAAATACATTGCATTATTTCTGCATCTTTGTACAAACTCAAAATCATTCAAAAGAGAGGGTGAGTGTAATCATGGAAGGATCATCAACTCGTAAATTCACAAAAATTTGTGTCTTTTGTGGATCCAGCCCTGGAAAAACTAGTGAGTTTATAGAAGCAGCAGAAACCCTTGGTAAGATGTTAGCTGAGCGCAATATTCATTTAGTATATGAGGGAGGTAGTCTTGGATTAATGGGACGTGTGGCAACCGCTGCACAAAATAATGGCAGTCGAGTTTTGGGTATCATACCAAAAGCTCTAGCTGTTGGAGACATTGTAGGAAAAACAATTGGGGATGAGTTACAGGTATCATCAATGCATGAACGAATTTCTTTTATGCTTCATAATGCTGATGCCTTCATAGCTCTACCTGGAGGTTTCGGAACATTGGAGGAAATTTTTTAAATTGTCTCATAGGCACAATTGTAAATCCATAAAAAACCCATTGGTTTGTTAAACGTTGATGATTTTTATAATGGGTTGTTATCTTTTCTTGACTATGCGGTGGAAAAATAATTCGTCTCATCTGCAGCACGACAGATCCTCATTTCTGCTTCAACTGTTGATCAGTTACTCGATGAACTACAAGCTTTTACACCTCTATCTGATCCAACAATGAGTCAGATAGATTGGTATACTGATAACAGTGAAAAGAAACGCAGGATAGATTTGACGCTTCGTCTGTAGCCTATCTATTTCTATGTATTTTTAAGCTTTTTTTGTGTGGCTTGTTTTATTTTTTTGTGTGGCTTGTTTTATTTTGTTGCAGGTTTAATTTTCAATAAAAGATGTTTCAGGTGATATCTTCTATATTTTACTCTTTCTATATTTTGACATTGAGGACAATGTCTCAATCTGGTTGGGGGGAGGATAGTTGATATATAATGTTAGTGTTAATTATTTTATTTTGTTGTTGTTATCACTTTGTTATGTAAAAAAAAAAATTATCATGAATGGCGTGAGTAAAATGTTCATTTATGTATTCTTGAGACGCATTCTAGTTCTAGAATGGCAGAGTAAAGAGTACATTATAAACTTTTGAAACACATTCTAATTGGTTTATTTTTAATGCATCTTATGTATAATTATTTGTTGCTTAAGTTTTTGGTAACTCTTGCGTAAATAAATTTGCTTTACTATCGATGTATGATTTCAAAATTGTTTAGTTTAAATCACTTTCTCTATTTAGGTTACTAAAGAATAACTTCTGAAATTATTTCTTGAGAACAATACTAAGCCTTGTGGTAAGATGGATGATTCAATATATATAGTCAAGAGAATTTCCATGTTTAAGTATACATATTATTTTCTAAACTCACATATCTTTTGTGAGTGAGTGGAGAGGTTTGAGATAACAGCTTACGAACTTTCATTGATCTTTTGAAATGGTTAATTTTTGTTTGAAATGACATTATTTGGGATGATGAATGATTTGGTTGCTTAGCTGAAGGATAAAAAAAAAAATTGAAAAAGTATTATGGTGATAAATTGCTCTTATGTTGTAATGATTCCTTATGTCTTTCAAAAAAGAAAAAAAAATGAGTAAAAAAAAATTAAAACAAAGAAAAGAAAGAAAAGAAGTCAATTCAGTTCAATAAAGTCTTCATTCAATTTTAAAAGACTAAAGTCATTAGGAAGCAATCTTATCACCGAATTCTATATTCGTAAGATTCGCATTAAATAATTAAAGTCTTGAAGCTGGCATTTGGCAATAATGGTTTGACTCTAAATATTTGATTTTCCTATCTTTGGATCAATGTTAGTTTGTCTGTCTGTCCTTAAATGTAACTTTTTCTTGAGTGATTATCTGTTTTCCAACTCCATGAGTGAAATCCTAAGTCATTAAACAAGTTATTCACCTGTAAGGATATGGAGTTGAGGCTTTTACTTGGAACATTTTTAAGGCTATATATGTTGTAGTTTGTGGTAAGAAGGCTTTGGCTTAATTCACACACACACACAAATATTTTTGGAAGTTATGATTGAAATAACCTTTATAGCGATTGTGATTTTAAAACTGACGTTTTGTTTGAAATACTTAGGTAGTGTTCAAATTTTATTTATGCTCGAATTGCTAGGGACTAGCAATAAGCCAGTTGGGGGGTGTGATGAACACTTGAAATTACACATTTAATAAGAGTTTTACATGATTATTTTGTATTACTAGTGTATTTAATTTTCTTAACTTAAGTATGTTTACAATATTGTACTTAATTATCTTATAACTGTTTTGTGGCAGGTTCGGTAAAATAAGTATAACTTTCTATCTAAAGATTCAATTGCGATGATTCTTAATCCTGTGCAGAGCTGACTCAATGGGCTAACATATTGTATTTCATAGAGCATTGGAAATTCGAGTGTTTAGAGGGTGAAAATTGGCCTAGAACAGAATTGATCTGCAGTACAGGCCCAGTTTGAATAGTTATCAGTATTTGGCCCATAACTATAGAAATACGTATCTAATACGTATGAGATCACTCAATTTGGAAAGATAAGAGACTTATCTATAACTTTTATGTTTTGAGTGACAGCTAATTCGGATCACATCAATTCCAAATTGGATAATCAAGTGGGTGCCCAAGTGATAATGAATGCAAATTATTTTGCCACCATTCTTGACTTTCATCAACCAAGTGGTTCCCTCCAAATTTGTCTTGATTTATCCATGTTTTTCTATAAATAGGTGGCTTGTTTATGCCTAAAGAATGTAATTAGAAAGTTAGAATTTAGTTCAAAATACTTTTCCTTTGTATCTATTTCCTTGTACTATTATTTCTCTTGTTTAATATTAAGTCATGTTATTTCTTCTTCCATTTCTTTTCTTTTCATTTAGTTTTATTATGTCCAAATAATTTTGTTTAAGCTAAGGTGAAAGGGTGAAGCTCTTGGCAAGGTAATAAGATATGTTTAATATTTATTCATGAATTTAATACTTCATTTTTAAGTTATGCAAATTTATATATGATGTATTTATTTTGTTTGTAGAATTAATACCCTTTCTTCTAAAGTGGTGATTCTTGATTTATTATTGACAAATTTAATATTTGACACAATAAATTCTTGAAACCATTTACAAGATTTGGTTTATATAACATTTCTTGTAAAGTGGGAGTCTTGATTTATTGTAGACAAATATAAAGATTGGCATAATAAATACTTGAATCCATTTATAAGATTTGGTGTATAATAATTAAAAACAATAAATACTAATTAATATATAAATGATGATGAACTTTAATTGTTATATTTTTCGGTTGGAACCTTCTTTGTGTGAGGATTCCAATTGAGTTATAAAAAAATTAAATATTTTCTTATTTCTTATGCCAAGAGTGAATCTCCATAACCTTAGCTTTTTATTTGAATTGGTTAATTGAAATAATATTTGCAAACATCTTATACTGCATTAATTATCTTTAAAGTGTTTATAATTTGTAATTTTAATTCTACTTCCCTGTGGATCGACCCCGTTCTCATCGGGTTATTTATTACTTCGACAATCCTACACTTGGGAATAACTTCTATATTCTGGACGTGTCATGCAGTTACCGTAATTTCTTGTATCTTTAATACTAAATAAGTAATTAATACACCACATTTATAGTAGATAAAATAGGACAAATGACATCTACACCTCCAACGAATAGTTAAACACTCAATTATATCTCATATTTCTAAAAATACTCATTTATACCCCCTTAGTTAATAACTTTCATTAAATAAGGAATATTATAATAAATTAATAATTTATAAACAATACCTGAAGATAAACATTGAACAGTATCCATCGTGAAAAGTATTATCACCACTATTTGCCAACAAAAAATCGATAACTAGTGATGAATTGATTCAAGATACATATCATCAGATTTCGAATTTCGTGATCTACATAATGATGGAGTTATTTTCATCAATAGGGCATTAAAAATGAGCTAAAAGTTAAAGAGAAGGTGGCGGCCTCTATGGCTTCACTCTTATGGTAGTGAATGGTAATGCACTGCCACCACTATTGAAATCGCCGATTATCAATCTATCCAACGATAGTAGTGGTGCACCATCACTCGCCATCGTGAGAATGGTGGAGCCATGGAGGCTGCCATTCTCTCTTTAACTTTTAGCTCGTCTCTAATGCCCCATTGATAAAAATAACTCCATCATTGCATAGATCACGAAATTCTTAATATAATAATATGTATTTTAGATCAATTCGCCACAATTACCAATTTTTGTTTAGCAAGTGATGGCAGTGATACTGTTCACTATTCATCTTTGGGGTACTGTTCATATATTCTTAATTTACTATAATACCCCTTATTTAACAGAAGTTACTAACTGAGGAAGTGTAGATGGGTATTATAAAAAACATGGGGTTGTAGTTGGGTGTTAAGCTATTCCTTAGGAGTGTGGATGTCCTTTGCCCAATAAATATTGTAAACATAGTGCTAATGATTCTAAAAAACAAGGTGATTTTATCACTTGATTTACGCAATCCAATAGATTGAACCAATTACAAAATATTTTGAAAAATCAAATGGGTTGAAGTAATTAAAATTTGAAGGATTAAAGGGGGAGACTTAAAAAAGAGGGCAAATTAGTGTTAGAAGTAAATAATAAAATTCGAAGTGTAAAGCTAAAAATTAAAAAATCTATGAAAAGAGAAAGAATTGTGAATCTCAACTTGAAAATAATCACCATAAGATAAAAGAGTTGCTTCTTACCATTTACTAGTGACAACATTGATAGTTATATGAAAATCCAAAGCTAATTGTCCTTTAGGCTCGTTGAGCTGCTAAATTGGCCCATTTTAGCCTGGCCTATATCGTAATAATAATAATAGGACAAAAACTAATATTATCTTTTTTATTTGAGGGGAATCGAACTTGGAACTTCCATTTTAATTAAGAAATCCACTGTAAACTTGTTACTATTGAGCTATTTAAGCAAATGCAAAACTAATATTATCATTATTGTTTTGTTGTTACGTTAAGGAGATGACTGTTTTGATGAAAAAGGTATAAGTAAAAGACTTTAAGAACAAATGATATTGTAAGGCCACGTGCTTACTTTTTATTCAACTCAAATATATATAGAGCAAGTATTCCTATTAATTATGGGATAGAGGTAGAAGTTAATTACAAGTAAAAGACAGTAGCTTATCACCTATACAAACGAAATTGTATGTTGAAAATACAAACGTTATCACTTAGTTTATCATTGAAAATAACTATAGCTTATCACATCCCTTCAAGATGGAGGGTAAATGAACTTCAATCTTGCATTTGAGTTGCTGAAGATGAATGGATGATAGTGGTTTCGTCAAGGTATCAGCAAGTTGATTCTTGGAGGAGACATTAGACACACGAAGTTCACCAGATTGAACCTCATCCCGAACAAAGTGAAAGTCAATAGCGATGTATTTTATCCAAGAGTGAAAAACTGGATTGGCACAAAGATAAGCAATCCCACATTATCATAATAAATCGATAGAGAAGTAGAAGAATTGATGCCAAGCTTAGACAACAAAGATTTGATTCAAAGAACTTCAATTGCAATAGAGACAATTGTATGATACTCGATTTTGGTAGATAAGCGAGCAATAGATTATTGCTTTTTAAAGGACCACGAGATAGCATTGTGACTAAAGAACACGATATATGCACTAGTTGAAGATTGGTCAGCTAGATGACCGCCCTAATCTTCATCCAAAAAAGCATGAAGCTTTAAGTGAGTGTTTATGAAGAAACATACCATGATCAAGAGTGCCACGCAAGTACTGAAGTAACCTCTTGACAGCACTCCAGTTTTCTGAGGTGGGATGATGCATACACTAGGATAGTCTGCAGATTGAGAATGCAATGTTAGGTCGAGTAAGAGATAGATATTGAAGACGACCAACAATCGATCAATATTCAGAAGGATAAGACAAAACAGTACCCATTGTGAGAGAGTAAACATGAGAGGGAGACATAAGTGAGGTAACAGTCTTTGCGTCAGCCATATTTGTTTTAGCCAAAAGCTCCTTAATGTATTTTTACTGAGATAAAAGAATGCCATTTAGTACAAGCAGAACCTCTACACCAAGGAAACAAGACAGAGACTCAAGATCATTAATGGAGAATGCAGCACCCCATTTAGAAACAATTATTGTCTGGGATCTAATACATATTGGTGTATGCATATGCAATTGTGTCTATTGCCTAAAATACGTATGAAATACGAATGTAATGCGGCGAAAGTGTAAATTATACAATAAACTCAATAAATAAATATATTAATCATATTAATATATTAGTAAAGGTTAAGAACTCACCTCAACGTGTAACATTATACATGTATTTTTTTCAGAGTCCGCATGGAGACCAACTCGCGGGCAGTTCTAGTCACCAACACGGTAGGCTTAGTGAGCTAGAATAACAGCCCTTTACGCAACACTGAGTTTAACTCTTAAATCCCAAAATGGCCGGGTGTGTTTTCATCATTTTCTCAAAAAGATAAGAAATTGAGAGTTTGAAGCAATCCACCATTGCTTCATATGAAACCATAGAGAAAAATAAAATAATTTTTTTTTCTTTTTTTTTCTCCTTCTTCTTTTCCTTCGGTTCCCTCTTCTTTATCTTTTCTCTCCATTTCTGTTTCATTTTCTCTCGGCCAAAATGGCCTCTCAAAACACACTTTTACAATCCAATTCTCATCTCTCTCTCTTTATATATATAATAAAATAATAATATAATATATATAAAATAATACTAATGGGTGCCAACTATTTGGCACCCAAAATATAATATTATTATATATAATATAATATAATAAGAGATATATTTGATTATTTAACCATTAAATAATGGTTAAATAATTAGAAAGATGTTATGGATCAACAAAACCAAGGGATTGTACCATAAAAACATCTTTAGAGAGATGACCATAGAGAAAAGCATTATTGAAGTCCAATTGATCTAGTGGCTAATCAAAAGAAAAAGCAAGTCCAAGAATAACACAAATAGTTGTATGTTTAACAACTGAGCTGAATGTCTCATGATAATCAATGCCAGGACCTTGATGAAAACCCTTAGCTACCAAACGAGCTTTGTAATGATCAGCTGATCCATTAGGTTTTCGTTTAATGCAAAATACCCATTTACAACTGACTAAGTTTTGAGTCGACGAAGATGACACTAAGTCCTAAGTGCCATTGTGAACTAAAGCATCAAATTCACCAAACATAGCTTTGCACCAATGAGGATCCTTTATTTCCTGAGTAACACACATAAGTTTAATTTGTTCTGATGAGATAGAAGTGGCTAGTATAGTAAAATGTTGATTTGGTTTAAAGATATTGGCCTTAGAGGGGTGATTATAGGGTGAATATTGAAAGAGGTGGGGGAGTGTGATGTGGTCCTGGTAATGGTGATGAAAATGTTAGTTAAGAAGATGGTTGAGGCAAAGTATGAGATGGGAAAGAAGTAGCCAGTGGTGGGGAAGACAGGTTTGATGAAGACAGTAAATGAAAACCAGGTGAATCAGAGATAGAAGGAAAGTGTAGTTTGGAAGTAGGCTAGATGTGAAGAGCAACAGAAGAACTGACAGATGGTGGAGATCTAAAGAACCTGTCAAACCAGTGAATGCATTAGTAGCCATATAAGGGGATAAAATAGAAAAAGAAATAACGGGAGAAAATGGACAAGAAGATGGAATAGAGAGTGCAGGAGAAGAGGCGGATGAAGGAGAAGACAACCTGCGAAATAAAAACATGAATGTAACGAAAGTAACATGACGAGAGACAAAAGTTTTATTAGTGGTAGGATCCAAGCAAAGATACATATTTTGAGAAAGAGAATATCCAAGGAAAACACAAGGTGTGGAATTATAATTTAGTTTAGAAGAGGTGTAGGGTTTTAACCATGGATAACAAAGACAACCAATCACCCACAACTTTTCTAGATTGGGTGGTTTACCGAATAACTTTTGAAATGAAGATTAGAAACCAAGATTGACCTTAAGCATCCAGTTAATAAGATATACGGCAGTAGCAAATGCTTCAGGCCAAAAAGAAATAGGTAAGGATGCATGGTATAGAAGCGTCAGACAAGTCTTAACAATATGTCAATGACGACGCTCAGAATATCCATTATGTTCTGGGGTATGTGGAGGAGCTGTAAGATGAAAAATACTAGAATAGGCGAGATAATATTTTAAAGGAAGAAATTCTCATCCATTATCAGTATATAATTAAACAATGGAAGTGTGAAAGAAGTTTTCAACTAAAGGTATAAAACGAGTAAAAACATAAAAAACGTTAGATTTTCTTTTAAGAGGATAAAAACATATCTATTTTGTAAAGTGATAAAAAAAATAAGATAACACCTATTTCTATTATGTGATTCAAGAGGAGCACACTATACATCAGAGTAAACAAGTTGTAAAAGAGTTGTACTAGATAAAGAAGATTTAGAGAATGAAAACTTCTGACTTTTATTGTAAGAGTAAGCATTGCAAGAAAAGTGCGAAAAATTGTGAAAAGACAATGACAGAGACTTAGACGACATTAAATGTTGAAGAACCTTGGCATACAGATGACCAAGATATGCCAATAAAAAATTGAAGCGTGAATGGATGAGAATATAATCAAAGGTTCAGAGGTCACAGTGGAAGCCGACCATTCATACACATTAGCGTTACTTTTACAGCGCATAAGTATTATTCCATTTTTCAGATCATTCATAAGAAAAGAAGGTAAGAATTCAATAGAAGCATTATTAGATAATAAAAAATTGAGACACAGATATTAAATTGCATTGCATAGTGGAACACAAAGAACATTTGATAAAGTGAAGTTGCCAAAGGCAGAGTGTAATGAGAAAGATCTTGTATGAGTGATTTTGAGGCCAGTACCATCGTTAATCATTATGTCATCACTGCCAGAGTAACCAGAGTGAAGCAAAAGATTATTGAAGTCAATACTCACATGGTGAGAGGCTCTACTGTCTAATAGCTATGTAGAAGAAAAGGAAGCAGGAGGGAAAGTAAAGTGAACTTGAGGTGTGGGAGGGCGAGGATGATTATTTAGTGCAAAGAGCCGTGGTTCAAATTTGAAGAAGGAACACCATTTGGCAGCGTGACTTTATTGGCCACAAAGTTGATAGAAACCTTTATATGGTCGAGGAGGATGTTGATGGTTGGCAGTGGAGAATTGTGGATTTTGATAGTTGGATAAGAGATAGCAAAAGTAGAATTGGGAGGATGAGAATGGTGTGAGGATGGGCGAGGATATGGCTAAAGTTTTGTCACAACATTGGCAGTGGCAGGTAGAAGAGTCTTTTTATCAGAGACACAATCATATTGTAACTGTGCTTCACAAATCACAAAGGTATCATGAAGCTCTTCAAAGGAAACTGAAGTTTCTTGAGCCTTAACAGCATCAAACAAACCAAAATAATCCTCACCAAAACTATTAAGAATTTTGAGAATAAGTTCATCAAAATCATAAGGAGTATGTATGAAAGATAGCTCATTATTATAGGACTTGATGAGTTGCATATACTCAGTTATTGTGTGAGTGCCTTTGAAGAGATGATCAAGAGCACCTTTAATTTGCATAATACGCCCATGAGAAGGCTTGGCATAGGTATTAAACATGTAGTCTATACCTCCATGGATGTCTTTGCAATAGTAATGAAAGGAATCAGTTACGAAGAAATAGAATCGATGAGGACATTAAAAATAAGTTGATTTTGTCGAACCCATAAAGAATAAGTTGGATTGAGAGAGGATCTTTCAGTAGTGGTGATGGTTGAAGAGGGGCAAGAGTAGAATCTATTGACATAGCCAAGAAGATCACAGCCTATAAGTACTATGTTAAACTGCATACGCCATGCATAATAATTAGTTGGAGTGAGTTTGATAGATGTTTGGGCTGTAATATTAATGATAATAAGGGGGGGATTATGGTCAACATGGTTGATAAGGGTAGGCTGAGCAATAGAGGCAGTAAAAAGCTCGGTGGTTAATGTTGTCATGGTGGGTTGATGTTGATACTATAAAAAACTTTAAGAACAAATGATATTATAAGACCACACCCTTACTTTCTATTCAACTCAAATATATATAGAGCAAGTATTCCCAATAATTAAAGGATAGAGGTAGAAATTAATTACAAGTAAAAAACAGTAGATTATCACCTATACAAACGAAATTGTATGTTGAAAATACAAACTTTTTTTTTTAAAATGTAATAATTTCATTCATTAGTAACGGGCAAGGAATCCTGCCAGTACATAACACCTGAGAAGCTAAAAGCTTATTTTGCTAGGTTGTGAGCCATTGAATTGCTCACTCTAGGATTGAATTCAAAGATACAATTCTCTACTTCTTTTGCTAAATCTTGGATTTCTTTAATGAGCCAACAGATCTCTTTCTTGGAGGAAATATTTCCTTTGACAAGTTCTACAATATTTTTAGCATCAGACACTACTATTAGAGGTTTTATGTTATACTCAATGGCAATCTTCAGGCCAAATAGCAAGGCCTCAGCTTTAGCCCTTTCCACATCTCCTTCACCAGCTTTTGAAAATGTAGCCATCTTCATACATTCTCCTTTGTCGTTTTTTATAATTGCCCCCAGCCTAATTTTTGAAGGATTACTCTTGGTGGCTGCATCTACGTTCAGCTTGAATCAGCCTCTTAGGGGGGGGGGGGGGGTTTCCACTCTGCTTGCATAATACTTTCATGATAGAGAGGGCTTGAGATCTTTGAATCTAGCTGACATGAAAAGGAATTTACCAAAGCTTCAACACTTGCAATTGTAGAAGTAGGATGAGCTGCCTTTCTTTCTATTGAATAATTGTTCTTATCTCTCCAAATAGCCCACATAATTGTTGTCAGTTTAGCCAACTCGTCTGTTGAAAGACTAGCACCAATTGTTTCCAAAAAGCAACTAAAGTCATTTTCTTGTGTCTTATTGAGAATCTCAGCAAAAATGGTTAGATCCCACACTTTTTTTGCTGACTTGCAAGAAATCAGTGCATGAGTGACACATTCATTACCTCTAAGGCATCTACTACAAATCGAGCTAGCCAGAATTTTCCTCCTAACCAGTGCTTTAGCAGTAGGGAGGAGATTCTAAATAGCTCTCCATATAAATATTTTTATCTTTTGAGGGGTATTGCATTGCCACACCCTTTTTTAGAATTTGCCCGAGCCATTAGAAGATTCAGGAGCTTCAGTATGTTTTAGCTGCATAGGAGTGTGATAGCCACTATTCACTGTATAGTTTCCCTTTTTTTCAGGATGCCAACACAGTTCATCTTTAACCTATGTTGGAGGTAGAGGGATTTTCAAAATTTCTTCCACTTCAATGTCTAGGAAACCTTGTCTAATTACATCTTCTCTCCATTCATTCTCTTCATCAATAAGGCTGTCAACGGTTGCATCTTCTGGAAAGATTTGAGGAGAATACGGTTTCAGCATATTGATTCTTGGAATCCAATTACTTTTGTATATATTGATGCTGCTTCTATTTCCTATGATCCAATGGCTTCCTTCTTGCAAAAGCTGTCTCCCCCAAAGAATGCTTCTCTAAATGAAAGAGGGATTATTGCCTAAACCTGCATCAAAGAAGGAATGGTTTTTAAAGTATCTAGCCTTTAAAGTTCTAGATGTTAGAGACTCAGGAAACTGCAGAATTCTCCATCCCTGTTTGGCAAGAAGGGCTTGATTAAAGCATATCATATCCTTAAAGCCCACCCCTTCTATTGCTTACTTCTGCTCATCATGTTCTAGTTGCATCAATGGATTTTACTTCCTTGGTTAGCCTGAGTTCCCCACCAGAAATCAGCAAATATCTTTTGTATGTCATTGCATATGCCCCAAAGGAGTTTGAAAATGCTCATTGCATAAGTTAAGACTGCCTGGGCTATTGCCTTGATCAATACTTCTTTACCGCCACTTGAAAACAGCTTCTCATTCTATTGTCTCACTTTGTTGGAAATATTCAGTTTGATCTCGCTAAAGAAACTTCTCTTATTCCCACCCACCATTGAGGGCAAGCCTAAGTATCACTCATGCATGAGACTCTTTTGAGATTGAAGATTTCTTGTATTTTTTAAGCTTGATCCTGAGGAATGTTAAGGCTGCAAAACAGAGATGATTTCTCATAGTTGAAAATTTATCCTGATGCTTGGGAGTATTGATCAAACAGCCCCTTAAGGCTTCTGCATCCATGATCAGTGGCTTTGATGCAAACAAGACTGTCATCTGCAAATAACAAATGGGAAATAGTTATGCTGCTATTGAATTTAACTCCTTGAATATGCTTCCTTAACTCTGCTTGATTAATGAGGTTTGATAGGGCCTCAGCACATAGTAGAAATAAATATGGGGAAAGAGGGTACCCTTGCCTAAGACCTCTTTGTGGTTGTATATGACCTTTCGCTTCCCTGTTAATCAAAACTGAAAAAGAAAAGGTGGTTATGCATCTCACAACAATATTTGATACTGAGTTGGCAAATCCCAGTTTGGCTATCACTCTATGAAGAAATCTCCATTCCAATCTATCATACATTTTGCTAATGTCAAGCTTCAATGCTAAATAGCCATGATTCCCCAGCTTTTTATTCTTAATTTTATGAAGACATTCATAACCTAGAATAGTGATGTCACTAATCAGTCTATTGGGGAGAAAAGCACTTTGATTGTATGTAATGGTCTTACTCAGTACAAGTTTCAGCCTATTAGCAATAACTTTAGCTATTATTCTGTAACTTACATTACACAAGCTAATAGGCCTAAAATCTTTAAGGCTTTGAGGATTGGGGGTTTTGGGGAATAAGAGCTATTAAAGTGTGGTTCAAAGGAGAGATGTCACCATGGTTGTTTAAGATATGCAGACATGTGTTAATAGTGTTGTCCCCTACAGTGCTCCAGTGAGATTGATAAGACATACCATCGGGTCCAGGGGCTTTACTTGGGTTTAGCTGCCATAATGCTTTCACCACTTCATCCCTTGTGTAGTCTCTACATAGGTCTTGATTCATTGTCTCTGAAACTTTAGCCTCTATCCCTAGTGTAGCCACATTCATCTGGTCATTTGTAGGAGTTGAAGATGATAACAGATTGTTGAAATAGTCACAGACTATATGTTCAATATCCTGATCCTCTTCTGACCATTTGCCCTCCTCATCCATAATGCCTTTTATCTTATTTCTCTTCCTTCTGTTGCTGGCCACTGCATGAAAGAATTTTGTGTTTTTGTCCCCATCCTTAAGCCACATTGCTCTGGACCTTTGTTTCCAATACAGTTCCTCTTCATGTAATAGTTTGTTGATCTTCATTTCTAGCTCTTTCATTTCATTAGAGGAGACAAAGTTCTGACTCTCCTTCTTGCACCAAGATAACCTGTTCCTCATCTATTCTATTTTCCTGTATCTACCCCTAAAAACTCGTTTGCTCCATTAACCCAGACCAACCTTTACGTTCTGGATCCTCTCATTAAGTCTATTTGCATCATCTGCTGTACCCTCTGCTACTGCCTTCTAGTTTTGGTTGACTATCTCATTACATTCATTATGCATCTCCCATAAATCTTCATAATGAAACCGAGCTTTAGGGTGAGTTTTTTCTTAGCCCATTGTTGTATACTTTGAGCTTGTAAAACAATTGGATAGTGGTCTGAACCTGTAGCCATTAGGTGAACCACTTGATACCTTCCGTACCTTTCATACAAACTTTATCACTTAGTTTATCACCGAAAATAACTATAGCTTATCAATAAGGAGTGCCAATTAGAATATTTGCTTTCCTATGTTCATATTGAACAAAACCTTAACAAATGTAATCCCTAAGTCCAAATATTACCATACCAAGCCAACACTAACATTCTCAATAATAGAAAGCCGAAGGAAAAAACAGTTCTTGTTTTTGCCAAGTATACAAATTGTAATTGATATTATATAAAGTTATTGTTGTAGAGAACTTAATAAATTATTTCCAAGGAGCTATGGGTAAAAAACTCTTCCTACTTCCTATGGAAGTACTTTTAAAATTGTACTAAATAAATAAATACCCTTTTGTTTTGTTTTGTTGAAGCTGATCGGATAATATAAGATGATGCAAAATTCTATTTTCACACGTCTTATTTCAATGGATCAGGAAGAGTTCATGTTCTCTTCCCATCTTTGAATATAGCAATGGCATAGTGCGTTTTCTGATTAGGAAACTCTTGTGATTCTTGTATCCATAATCCTTTGATGAAAGATGTTTCATTAGATCCAACAAATTTTAAATCTCTTATTTAAATCACGCACCAAATTAGGGGTTTAGCTTTTGTTTCCAAGTGAATAAATATTTGATAAACATCAACTTTCAAAGTTTTATTTAATTTGCTGCCGAGTAAATTTAACTTCAACTCTGAAAGCAAAATTGGAAACGTTCACTAAATACATTTAACTGCTTTGCTTTTAAAGTTTAGTAGAAGCACAAGCACAACAATATCAAGCGAAGAATAGAGCTTACTCATGTTTCTGGTTCTGGGGATAAATCAACGACTTTCAGTTATTATTATTAATTTTTTTTTTTTGCCACAATTGCTTGAAAAGAACTTGAGGTAGCTACCAAACAAACTCAACAAGTTTACTTCTTCTGACAGTCTCTTGTAAGAGATAAAGAAAGAATAACAAAGCTAAGCTAATCCATCAAATCAAGCAAATGAGCACAACAAACTGTTGTGTTTCTAATAAAATTGGTTCTGGTTTTCGTCATAATGGAGTATAATGATTGAACCAAAGTGGGAGACATTGAAAACCAATTTTTTTCTCGGCAAAGCATCGAATGTTCAAGGGAATGGCTGTGGCACATCTGCTGATTAAACAAGATTGGTAATAATAAAAGGAACAAATAGCAGAGCAGTTCATAACTTATAGATAGATTTTACATAAAAAAAATTGTTAATGCTATTTGTAACCTTGTTCATTACATTCCCAACACTGATCAAGCTTATCAGTATATCACTTAGTCATTGACGTGAATGATGGTATTAGTCACTGAATAATCAAACTACTGTACTTGCCAAATTGGCTAACAAGAGGAAGAACCTTTTCATTTGTGGCACTTAAATATTCTCCTTTATACTTTTGCTTCTCACAACTAACAACTCACAACTTGCAAACATATATCAATTGTCATAAATATTTGATAATCATCCTCTTTCTTTTTCTTTAATAATCAAACAATGGTAGTAGATATCAATCTCTTCATCAGTGAGGAACTTGAAATTGAGAATTTTCTTCAATGCAGAGGAGAAATTTTTCTTCAAATATTCAATGAAGCTCTTCTCTTCTCTTCAATGAACAGAAATTAAAACTTCAAGTGAAGGAGCTATGCAAGATTATCCTGCCATCAATTATTCCAAAAGGTTTTAGCAACAAAAGATCTACTCCATTTAAAGATGGAAGCTCTAGAAAAATGGACTGACAAGAAAGATTACTGATCTCCTCTTATCTTTGTGAGAAAAACACGAGCTTTATTGCCAATATCACCAGAAGCCTATCAGCCAATGTTTGAGCTAGAAATTGTAGAAATCAGTCTTTCACTGCTATTAATTATTCGCTCCTCCAATTGCTTTGTAATCAATAGATACAGGACAAAAAACAGAAATAGAATAATAGAACACTAAAACAACATTGTTTGAATGAATTATATTCAACGCATAAAGTGGCTAAAAGGGTAACATCGGGGCTAAAAGATGTACAGTGCAGACTCAAATCTCATGTTTAATTGAGATCCTTAAGTTTTAACAACTTCATATGCGATACAGGCAAATTATAGTAAAATATATTCACTTTATAAGCTTCAAACAATCAGAAGAATCCCAATGGCTGCCTCATTAGGCCAGCACCCACAAGGAGTCATTAGACTAACACAACATGAGAATTTCAAATTCAAGCAATCAATTTTCATAATGTACTATTGTACATACAACAGTTTTTTGACAGGTTACATAAATCTCCACAGCTACAGAAACAAATTCATGCATAATATACAGACTTATCAACTAACAATTTTCCTCCTTCAAGAAGAGACCCAGAATGAAAACTTTTGGCTTATAAAAAGAAAATATCAATGGAACCTTACAACTATGCAAGATATATCATCCTTACTTTTCCTGGAAACTGCCGTTTCTATCAAGTGCTTCGCTGCTGACTGAGCATCTTTTATGTGTTTGATACAGTTCACAGCCTCTTGGTTTGTCATCACCTGTCAGGTATAGGAAGAAATCAGAAAAACCAAAACTTCAATAAAAAACTAATAATGTTATAAATATCAGAAGTTGGAGAGAATAGACAAGCTTCAACATTTGGTTATTCTCATCTTTACTGCAAAGTGGTAAGGAAACAACATGAAGGTGATAATCAACATTCAAGTCAACTGACCTTCCAAATTCCATCACTTGCTAGGATTATGAACTCTGTATCATCATAAATCATTACCATTGCAACATCTGGCTCTGAGCTAAGATGTATTTTCAAGCTCTTGTCACCAAATGCCCTTGCTACAGCCAGTTGCCCATCAACACGTGGAACATCCCCTGCGAGCAACATATTGCAACCTCAATTCCTTAAAGACAGATTCATAGGATAATGTCAAGTTTGTAGTCCCTATTTCATTAAAACCTAGTCCAGTAATTATAATTTCAATCATATTAACCAATTTTACAGAGCCCAAAACCAAAAAAGTTTCCCAGTTGAAAAATGTATCCTTGTTGTAACCAAGATACTCCAGATGAACACACCAACCAAAGGTCAATTGTCAGGAGCTGGACGAAAAGAAATTTAATGCTTCTCAAAGAGATTTTCTATGTGAAATCAGAGTATCTCATACAATCAAACCTAATTAAAAGCAGAATTAAAATTTTCAGTGTGTAATTTAAGAAGCCTGCTACCTGGAAGGTTTGATACAAAGCCACCCCGCTTCTCAATCAATTTCTTTTCTTTGCTTGGTTCATGGTCAACTGTTAGTTGTTTAGCCACACCATTCTTGCATATAACAGCCCGAGAATCCCCCACATTTGCAACAACTAGTTTCTCACCATTAATTAGAATTGCTGTTACTGCAGTTGATCCTCCTTTTCCCAGGACCAATGCTTGCTCCAGTATTTTAGCATCCGTTGTACGATAAGCTCTCCTTATTGCACTCTCTGTATCAGTCCAAAAGTCTTGCTGCTTGCATAAAATCAAGAAAACATATACATTCACAAAGGTCCTCCTGAAAGAAGTTTAACAGATAGAAAAACTGCAGAGGCAATCAGAGTTGTTGAAGAACTGGAAAAATGAAAATAAATAAAAAATTGGATAAATGAGTACCTCTTTCAAAATATTGTCAAATAGATGGTTTTGCAAGTAACTTGCCACATCATGGCCCAAATGGCCATCAAATATGGCAAATAAACCAAGCTCATTATCTTTTTCTTGTTTGAATTCAGAAACCACATAATCTTCCATGGCGTGGTTTGATTTTCCCTTCACTAAGTGATAGCCATATGTAATATGTTTTGACATTTTTCCTTTGCCTTTCCCTGTGTCAGGTGCTGATGAACACAACCCAGCTTTAACCTAGAAAGAACATAGGCAATGGAACCATATAAAAGAAGTTTTAGTATCTTTCAGAAAAAAAAAAAAAACTGACTGCACATATGTAACTCCTCTCATGAGGAAATGTGACCATTTATATTCCTTGTGAAGTACAGCAAGAATAAGAGGAGCATTTCAATTGTAAATAATCAAATTGAAGACCATAAAAATGACACGCAAGAAAGCCCAGTTTTCATAATAGATTCTAGAATTTTAATTCTTGTTTCAGCAAGTGTCCTGCTTGAATTATCTTTCCTCACAGGAATTCATCTTCCTCATACTAAAGGGAGTACAAGCATACAAGCTTCTCATGTAAGATGTCGAATTTCTTTGCTGGAAAAAAAACTTCTGAGGATTCCATGAACTTGTGTGATTTTATAGTTCTATTTTCTCTCCAATCTTGACTCTTAGCAATCTTGCACTTCACAGTTTACCAGTTTAACTAGCAAATAGGCAGAAGCATAAAGACAACCATCCTGATCATCTTCATCTGGGTCAGTGTCACATAATTTAAACAAAAAATTTTAACCCATCATTTTTCCAACAAAATAATATTTCTGAAGCGTAGAAAACCCCTGATCCTAAACATACAGGAATCAAACATGATTGACACCAAAACCACTTTGAGGCAGGAGCCTACCAGTTGCCAGAAATTTATTGCCAAATTACTCTTAAATTGAATTTTTTTGGGAAATTCTCAAGTCAATCCACCTAAATCAAATGTGATGAAATGCTGCAGATTGAATTTCTTTCGTTACAAGCACTAAATACCTTCTCCCATCCAAGATCAAGTCAGGTGCAAAAGTGCCCCTGTTCTTCATAATCTTCAAGTAACAGAACTCCCGAGGTTAAGGAGACCATCCCCCAAGTTAAAAGCTGAAACCATCCATTCAAAGTGTATCTATACACTTTCACCTAGCGCCAGTATGCACTTTCTTGTAATGCACCAAAAAAAAAAAAAGATACAAACAAAAATATATCAAGTAAAAAAGATGGAAACAAAGTTCATAGAGGCCTTTAAATTATGATATCTTTATTATTAATCTTGCACATATTATGTATTCAAAAAAAGAGTCAAGTCCATCTCCAATTATCATATCTTCAGAAGTTTAGCTTTTGATTGCAAGTTCTTGAGTTGATTTCTTAAAAGGAAGAAATTGTTATGCATAAAGCAGCTAATCAACCACTTAAAAGCAATAAACACAAAACAAAACATAACCATTTCTATTGTAGTATGTGATTAAGATAAGAAAATTAAAACAAGTTAAAAAGTGAAGTGAATGACCAACCTTCATCTTGTGGAGAATTTCCCTGCCAGTCATTCTGTTCTGAACTAGTGGTGCTACAATAAGGAAGAAGAGAGAAGACTTTTGTCAATGTGGAAATAGAAACTACTATACACCAAATATTGAGAAGGCAAAGAGCCAAAGAGCCAAAGAGTGTGCATGTATTTAAATTCATAGAAAGCAGACATTGTTTGACTTTAAAATATTTTAGAAGCCACATGAGCTGCCGGGGCCCCCCTTCCCTCATAAATGGACGCGTTCTTGCCGACGACTTTAGTCATTACACGCACAACAAAACTCTCGCCAAATTTCCATTTCTTATGAAGAAAGAAAAAAAAAACCAATGTCATTAGATTCGGTTGAAAATCTCTTTTGGCACTAAATTGATATATTTATCATTGGTTTTTAAGTTAATTGCACATGATCATTTAAGTAACAGTACACGTAAAAAAATTATTATTTAAAGAATTATAAAGCCCACATGAATTTATGGGCATCTTTATGGATGAGGAAATAACATTTTTACCTTTATAATTAGCCGTTGTGTTTATTTGTGAGCAAGGGCGAATTATCCTTGAATTTGAGCATATATAACTAGCCGAAAGTACTTTTACAACACAGAAAAGCAATCCAAATTAATTCTAATAAGTTCAAAATCTTCATTTATTCAATCCAGTGCAAAATATTGTTTATCAGTCCTAAAAAGTATAATTTTTGACATTGAAAATTATATTTTCAAGTGGCCAAATCCCTTATTAACCAACACATTTTATCAGCAATACAAAATCACTAAATTAACCATGAACTAAAACTCTAGCTCCAAATCATCTATGAGGTCCCATTGTAACTTCGGTAAAGTCAATGTACACCTAATAAAATTTAAAACCAAATTCTGTCACGCAATAAAAAGGCCTATGTCGGAATATCTAAATCCAAAGAAAGTTCAAATAAGTTATTTTTCATGTGCATGCGTAGGAAATACAAGTTTAATAGATTTTGGAAGCCTGAACCTGAGGAGCTCAATGTAAGTAAAATTTTCGATAATAACAACACTCACCTTATTCATAAGGGAAGTGTATCTAATTCATATACCCCACAACAACAGGTGCACATGAAAAGGCATACAAGCAGTGATGTAGTTACCAAATAATGGCTTTTAATTTTAACAATTATAGTTGTTTTTATGTTAAGGCTTTTATTAAGAATGACAGCATGTAATGTAATAAGTATGAAAATGTGGTGCAAGTGAGAATGTAAACTAAGATTGCTAATGAAATACATGAGTTTGTTTCAAGATTGATATATTCTATCTCTGCACCCACCCCCTATTTTTTGAAAATGACATTGTGCCTAACTTTTCTTAAGAGTTGTGAATGTATTATAGAGATTTTCTGTAGACCTTCTGAAATACTTATTGTTATGTCTGTAGTTTCTGAGGTTTGTGGCATATTGCAATTTTTCTCAACATTGGTTACATAATCAGGTCCCTACTAAATGAAAAACTATACAATGTATTAATAATAATTTAAACTCATATTATCTAGCTAATCAATTGAAACCGTAGTCTAACTAAGCAATTGAAATCAAATTATCAGGCTTGTAAAAGGTTTGAACTTATAGCTCCTTTTATTGTGACTGAATTGATTGCACTTCTCACGTCTAATGTGGCCTCTCTTGCTCATATCCTGCTTGTCCATTCTTTCATCAGCTTGTCTTTTTCTAATAATCTTAAGCCTGTCAGACTTCTTCTTTATTTTAGATGGTTCAATTTAAAGGCCTTCAACTGTTGACCAATCAAATTGATTAAACACAAGATGAATGAAGTATATGTTTTCAAATAAGCCTTTATTGTAAGTTTTAGATCCATATAATCATTTGCATTCTCTTTTCAACAAACAAACCTCCCATCATTTTTTAATGACCCCAACCTTATTTTCCTTAATAGTGGCAATCTCCCTCCCATTACAATGTTTATTGATACTTTATTCGTAATCTCTTCATTATTTTTTTCTTATGAATTCCAACAAGTCTAAAATAGAGCTGACCCCGTGATCATTTAACCAATTATTTTATGATTCTTTCATGTTGTTGGTCATATGATCACATTTGACATCATGCTTAAATGCATGCCTTCACCACTAGTTTGGCTCAATATCTGCTATGTAGTTGTAAGCTTACACATTATCCCTCTTAATCTTACTCATCGATTCGTTAAAAACTAATTTCTTAATGCCCCTTAATACCTCTTAAAATAAAAGCCTGATTCTCTGATCTGGCCATTATTTTTTAAATTTGGAGATGATGTATATAGCCCAAAACTTGGTTAGAGATCTAGGTCAATGATGAAATAATACTCACAATATCCTTTTTTGTCTGTTAGTCACGAAGGTGACTAACTGCTTATTTTCAATGTCAAGCCATTACCTAAGGTTTTCTAAAAACCAGCCCTATATATCTCCAATCTTAATCTCAATCATACATACTGCTACTGGGAAAATCCTATCATTTGCATCCAAGCTCACAATAAATAATAATTGAAATGATCCACCCCGACCCCACCTTGGTGTTAGGGCTAATTTTTGCGACCTTGAACCATTAGCTATATGCTTGATTCTCTAAAACTTACTAGGCAAAAGCAGTAAAAAATAAAAATATATACTTTTACATGACCTCATTAGATGTCTCATAAATCTACTAATACATATGGATACATGTCACAAGCATCACGTGGCTCAACAAGACTCCATGAATTCTGCAAAACCTGGGGAGAGAAAATTTTTAAGAAAGAAGGGTGAGTCTAATGACTTAGTAAGTGAAAAAAAAAATACATATATACATTTTTATTGATAAAACTAAACATTTATAAAAAGTGCATCTCATAACATAAAAAAAATTAATGCAATAAACAATCATAGACATATATGAATATCATAACTTGTTTTAAAACTTGTAATATAAAATAATCGTGAAACTGTATATTTAAAAATCATAAAACTTTTGCTGATATATCAATATCTAGAACTTGTTGCTATATCTTTTCTTAACTGAGCATGGTAAACCATATAAAGAATATGAAAATATCACATATTATATTTATACGAAAAATCGCATTAAATTAGTACCCAGGAAAAAATCTCGTCGTAACCGGAATACTCATTAGGCAGAGTATTGGATGTATTCTTTTTTTTTTATCTCATCTCATATCCTCGTCTTACGCATGCGCAGAGTAACTGGCTCCCAAAGAGTAAAGCGCCCATACACACGACCCAAAGCCTCTATGTGTGTACAGACGAGTCCCAAATGCCTGAATCTCATATCTTTGTCTAAAGAGGAAAGGTATAGTCTAGTAGTTTCAAAATCATTTCTTTTATACAACATATGAACTTATAATGTTTTTTTATATCATATCTCATACTGTTTAAATTTCAAGTTAAAATTCATTATTGATGCATGAAAAATACTATCTTAATTATAATATTTTCTTAACGAATCACATATTTATTCATATACTTCAATTCATCTCATCTTCATAAGATAAATATAAGTAAATGGAACATGTTTTAAAAAAAATAATTATATATAAAAAAATTAAATATTTATTATCTCATACTTTATACTTTAATCACATAAATCATTTAAGCATTTTCTACTATTATATACGATCATGGATCATAAATATTCTAATTATAAAATTTTTACATTTAACATAATTACAAAATGAAATGAGTTATAGTAAACTATAAACATAATTTATATACTAACCATAATAATTTTTACACTTAACGTATTCATAATCACGCTAACACATGTCTTAAAAATATAATTAATTAATCACAATATTTATTCATCTATAATAAATTATGAATAAAATAAATACAATACTAATAAATTAGTTTATAAAGCTACTATATTAAAAACCTAACATATGTATTTATAAAGTATTAACTCACCATTTGTAATTTTCATTCTTATTTTCTTAAACCGCATATATATATATACATACATATACATACACATCAATTGCATAAACTCTTTCTTAATTATTAATTACATATAAATATTCACATAATCCATTGACAACAAAACATAAATAAAGACATACATACATATATAAATTCCTACATAACAATTCCATGACAAATATAATGCAATACATACATGCATAAATGTCAATTCCATAACTAATAAAATATAATATACATATATAATACACATCAATTCCATGGCTCATACACATCAATTCTATGACTAATACAATATAATATACATACGTACATACACACATAAATACATGCATACTTACATTCATACATAATATATATATCAATTCTATTTCTAATAAAATATAATATACACACAAAGATGCATACATACATGCATAGAGATAAACCTACATACATATATACATACTTACATATACATTGTATGACTTATACACTATAATATACATACATACATACATATATACATACACATTATTTTCATGGTCAATAAATATAATATATATGTCTATAAACACACACATATACATAAATACATACATACATTTGAATACGTACATATATACATACATACATATATACATACCCACAAATACATGATTAGAAATATATACATACCCACATGTGTATACATATATATACATGCATACATATTTCTCACATCAACCAAATATAAAATTAAATATATCAAACAAATTTAAAAATAAAAGAAATCACTCACAAATAATTCTTCTTCTTCTTTCATTCATTCTTTTTTCTTCTCTTTCTTTCTTACCCTCTTCTCTCCCTCTCGGTTTCTCTTTCTTTCCATTTTATTTTTCTTTTCTTTCCCTTCTTCTCTTCCTCTCCATTTCTCCTTCTCTCTTTCTCATCTTTTTCTTTCCTCCCCCCTTTCTCTCCGTTTCTTTTTCTTTTTTTCTTTTCTCCTTCCTCTCATCTCCAACAAGTCAACAAGAAAAGAAGCAAACTAAATTTAATGAAAAAAAATTGGAAAATCAAGAGCCACCAATTTCCTCTTTTTCTCAAATACCAATCTTCTACAATCTTCTATGGGTCCCACATGTATTTAAAAATATAAATATATAATATATATAAATTTTCTTTGACCCTACACAACTAATAATAGTATGAATATATAATAATAATAATACTATGGACCCCATTTGTTTAATAATTAAAAATATTTAGATAAAAAAATAATTTTAAAAAAATGGGTGTTATAATAATACTCCTCTATGAAGGGCCTTCAATGGCACCCATCTAGTTCTATGAACCTTTTACAATCTTTGAGGAAACATCTCTTAAAGGTGGAAGGTTGTACATAAAATTCGTAAACCACATTGAACCATCTTCAATAGTTACATCAAACTATAGCTTAACTAGTATACTAGAGTTTTTTTTTCCATCAACACATTAGCATAATCCTTCAACCTTGATATGATAACCCATGATCCCTATTGGCTTCTTTAAATGTACTAACTCTAGATCTTCTTATCTTTTTCATACTATATTGTATACTGAATCTTTGCTTTAACTCATCCATCATTACCTTAACTGACATTTTAGGGTTAGTTTTCAAGGCATTAACAAACTATGAAGCAATCTATGCTGAATTTGCTTCCTTTGAATAGCACCTATCTTCTTGTAATTGTTGTATTTTGTATACAATTCTATTTTTCTCCTTTATTGCATAAATGAACTATAGGCATCCTTAAGACTTACTTTGTTGTATCTCTAAGTGCATTATTTTTATCTAATGAGGAGACTAGGGGACCCTCCTTATCATCTGACTGATAGCTTGATAGTGAATGGTCAATTACATTATCATTGTCATTCAACTGTGCATTTCTCTCTTATTGGTCAATGTCTTCAGCATTAGTATCATTTAAATACACAACCTCTTTTTAGTCACTATTTGATCAGGATGCCTCCTCTTATGAAAAGATAAAGTTTTGCTGAGTTGGTGGACTAGGGCCGTCCTAGTGTGGTAGACCTAGGATATGCTACTGTAGTTATTGTATTGGAATGTGTTGCTATTATGGTTGCTCAAGTGATAGGCTTGGTTGTTGTGGAAGACTTGGACTGTGATAGTGTGGTGGGTTTAGTTGATGTGGTTGATGAAGTGATGAGCTTAGGCTTGACTGTTGTGGTTGCTAGACTAATGGGCTTGGTTGTTGTGGTTAGTTTAGTGGGGGGCTTGGACTGGGTGGTTGTGGAGGACTACCTTGGTACACTTAAGAGCAAGGGTCCTCCATTTCTATATCTTGTGTTTAGAAAATGATAGTGGCAATGGCATGGTTGGACAGGATTAGAAAATAGCTTCTTCATCAAGCCTGGGCCACTATTACCATCATACTTTGGCATTCATTGATTTTTATATTGTAGGGGAGTCACTAACTTTAATGGTAACACCTAAATGTCAATATCCACGTAAAACCACCTTTTTCTTAAATACTCACTAATCACCCCACAAGATCACCATCTTTTTCAATTCCACTTTCTGCCCTTTCTAAGGAATAGTTACAATCACTAAAAACTTGCCTCTTAAAAATAATGGCCTCTTAAATAATTCCTCACATCCTTCATTCTTCTATGTAATAAGACTACAGTAGTCAACCTTGACGTAGTATATGTAGTGATCGCACTCCAACACTTTGACAGTAGTGATAACAAACTCTTCATCTTCAGATGCCATCTATATCTATATTGTCAACAAACACAAGTCTTTTTTATAGTACTGCCCTATTAAACACAATAACAACATTTATAATCAAACACATAAAGAAAAATCTTCATATTTAGTATCAACCCAGTCCTTGTTCTATAACCCGTCAAATATAACTCTAAATATTTTCCCCATCAACAAACATTTTCGTGTTGAAATTTTTACACAATCCCATGAGGAATAGTCCTAACATTTCAGTGTTTAAATTTTTACACAATAACACAATGGCATCCATACACAGTAATCACAATGGCCATTAACAATACAAAATTTTGAACCCACAAACTTTAGAATTTTGCACTTATAATAGCTACCTCAAGAAACCTTTGAAATTTTGGTTCAAACACACCTCAACCATACTTAAAATTAATGAAATGAAATGAAATCTTGTAATTAAAAAAATAATTAAACAAAAAATCATAAAAAAATAAAAACTTATCCATCAAACAATAAAAAAATAGGATGAAACCCAAAATTAAATCATAAACACTCATAAATAATTTTGGAGAAACAATGTATTTAGAACCCAACAAAAGTTTGTGCTTTTTTCACCTGTAAATCGATTTACTTACCACAAAACAGTGTCGTAGCCCATAAATGGTAGGTGGTCACGGAATTGGCCTTGGCATTCAGCCATTTATAGTGAATTTCATTCGCTCTTTTTTGACAAAGAATGGTTGAAACAGGATTTGATAGAAATGTTTTTGAGAGAGAGTGGTTCAAAGAAGGGAGTTTGAACTAGAAGATGAATAGCTAGATAAAGTCTTTGAGTTCAAAAACATGAATTTTTTAATGGCTAATCACTGACAGTCATGTGGAAATGACATGACTTGTTATATATCAATTTACATCACCTTATCATATCGAGTTACGAATTTCCCCTTCAACCATTAAATCTAACGGCAACAGGCTAATAAATTGGGATAAAATTAGTTTTTTTTTTAAATTCGTGGGATAAAATTGGATATTAACCCAAACTCTAAAGATAAAATTGTTCTCATCCCTTATGAAAATCATATTCAATTTGGTGGTCTTACTTTTCCTCGTCAACATTAAAAATTGAATCAATATTAAAGATTTAAGTAAAATTTTCTTCTACTAAATATAAATAATCAAAAAGATTTTTCAACTACTAAAACACATTGGGACAATATTCATTTGGATTGTCCCAATGATAGCATACCACATGTCCATTCCTTAAAATTAAAGGAGGAGAACAAAGATGCATGGGATCGCTATCCTTTAAGTTAACAAACTATTAATAGATCTATAAAGAAGACTTGAAACATCATATGAATGGAATTAAATGGGACTGGTTGAATGACTGAAGTGAAATTTGAAGGAAGGCTACCCTTTCTCTCCAAATCCTACCTAAATTTGTTTTCTCATTTTTTGACATTTAAAAATTCATTCGAACAATCACTCAATCATTCACAAATAAAATATACACAAATGTTTTTTTTAACACAATTCACATTTTTTAAATGCTCATTTAAACTTATTTTTTTAACTTTTCCTAAATTATTTAAATACTGACTTGAGTGTTATAGTGTCTTTGACAAGCACTCAAGAATGTTCTTAATAATTGAAAAAGAAAGGCAAAGAAAAGGAACAAAATGTCAATACCCATAATTCACTCTTTAAAGTCAATTCAGACAACTTCAAAAATAAATAAAGTAGAAGAAAATAAATAAAGTAGAAGTTTAATAAGATTTTCATTTTTTTTATCAACCATATAAAAAGTAGATATTAGGACGAATTCCTAAATTAGAAACTTTTACAATTGGCCCTTAATTTTAATTAATCTTCTTTTTTAGCCATAAAGTAGAATGCTAATCTTTATTAGCCAAATAAATGGTTAATTGATATATTTACCCTCTTATGTAAAATATAGTAGTAAATAAAAGATTTGAAAACTAAAAACACAAAATCAACTCAAGTTTTAGCAAATCCATCTCAAAAATACACTTCAACGTTCAAAATAACTAGATTTGAAATTGTAAATCATTTACAAAGGTAAGAAATTTTTTTATTGTCGTATAATGTATATTTTATCGTATATATAAGTTAAAATGATGGATTTGTTTGAAGTTGTGCTTATTTTGATATGTATTAAGATCGAAATATAATCTGAGTGTAGTTTAGTAAAGTTTTAGAGATAAATGAGAGAAAATTTGTAAAATTGGGTAAGATTTGGTTGGATCTAGAAAACCAGATCTATGAAAAAATTCGCGGGAGGTGCCATTTTGGGTGCGTCGCGTAAATGGAAAGGCATGCATGGCAGGCCTACTTGTCACGCTTCTCACACTACTATTTAGTTTCACACGTTTTTTTTTCTTATTTGCATGTTCTGAATAATTTGAATAGTTTTTTTTTAATAATCGTTTGTTTGTTTAAGGTCTCATGGTGTATAAGTCAATACTTATTTATTTCGGGAGAAGGTGGAAAAGCTTTAGTGACAGTTATATATTGGGTATAGTAACTTTGGTATTTTAATTTCGAAGGATGTGAATTATGAAGATATTTTAAATAATGTGTGTTGTGTAATTAGAGTTGACAATCTAGATTATAAGGCAACTCTAAAAATATTTATTGATGGAACGAGGTTTAAGTTGAGACCAATTGAGATTAGAAAAGATTACAATGTTCGATTCTTTTTTTTGGGGCGGGAGTGTTAATAAAAGATCATTATATCATCTATGTGTAATAATAGATCCCAAAGCTCATGTGTTTGAAGAGGATACATAGGTGTCCATTCAAAACTAACCACCTTATCATACTTATTTTATATTGGCAACTGGTAGCAACCAAGTGAGCTACATACCTCTAACAATAATAATGGTTGTAGTTCTCATAAACACAACGGATCATTATCATTATTCCTATATAAAGGTCAACAAAAATGCAACTTTACACATTACGATATTAGGGCAGATGGGGATGTCGATAGTATTAAAAATGTTGATAATATAGAAGAAAAGACGGACACTGCTATGTTTCAACAAGATCTTTTAATGTTGAAAATTAAAAAATGAGATGATTGTAAAGCTAAAAACCCTTTTATATTTATTTCCCTACTACCACTATCAAACTTAGGCATATTCGATAAATTTTCATGTACTGAAATTGGAGATGTATTTATAGAAACATATATGATAGCAAAAATGAACTTTATTAGGCTATTAGTATGTTAGCACTTAAGGATAATTGGAGCTTCAAAGTCTCAAAATTACGAAAGATCAATTTGAGGTAAAATGTAATGATGAGAGATGCAAATGGCGATTATGTGGGGTGTCGACAGATTCGAGAAAGCATTTCATTATGTACAAAATTGATGAATATTACACGTGTCAGTTGGATTGATTGCGCGATGGTTACCAACAAGCCAAGAGTCAGATTATTGGAAAATTCATAAAGAATATGATTGTATCAGTGAGTTGACTTTATAGACCAAAGTAGATCTAAGTAGATATATATGAAGAGTTTAGTGTGAAGATAACTTATTCCACTGTTTAGCAAGCTAGGGAGCATGTTGTTATGTTAATGCTAAAGCACAGGTGCATACTATTATAAACAAGTAATAAAGAGTGAGTAAAGTATCGTTTCTATGAGAAATTATTGTTATGCTAAGTACTAAAATTGTGTCTTCTTATTTTTATTTAGATGAATGAAAATCAAAAGATAGTAATCTAAACTAAATAATAAAAAACTTACAAGATAGAAAATACTAAAGATAATAAGATATAATCACAAATAATAAATAAAACCTAGGATTACAACTATTCCTCGATATGTTACTTGAACTAATTAATCTTTTCTTAAGTTAACCCCTTAATATGAAATGTTGGCTAGACCCCTAATATTATTATAAGCCTATATCGATGGTTGGATGACTATACCTTACCCTAACAATTACCTATATGTCTGTGATAATTATATAAGAATAAGATTCCTTAAGAATTGATCTATTACTACCATATATGCCATATGGGTATATGTTTATCCCATATGAAACTCATAACTGTTACACTATGATCATATATTAAAATTTTCAAGGCCAACGCCTAAATTCCTTTGTCAAGTTTATTAGGGTTCTCATAATAATCTAATTAGTGATTAAGTAATTAGAAAGCATTAAACATAGAATAATTGAATAATTCTATTATTGAGTTCATAAAAATAAGAAAAGAACTTGAATTCAATCATTTATTGAGTTTAAAGTTGTAACCCTAAATATAAAAATTAACTTATATAGAATTTAGAGTTTTAGAAAATAAATTGATAGACATAATGAAGAAGAATGAAAGATAAAAGTAAGAGAAGAAGAAAAGACAGATCAATGTCTTGATTCATCACTTTATTTCTCTAACTTGTAATTGAATCCCTTCTTCAATCTTCAAATCATGATCTAAACTCCCTAAAACTTGTCCTTTTTCATGCTCTCCTTTATTATCTTTATTTTTGGCTTCAAAAGGCTTCTATTTATAGGCTCCGTGACTTTAAAGTAAGATAATGTCGAGTCCAAGTTTGATTGGGTTTCTTTTGATTTTTCTTTTTATTGCATAGTCATTGCGACGTTAACTCTTAAAATGTTGCAATGGTGAGCTTTCTGACTTGAGTGCCATAACACTGTATTTTTAGACGTTGTTGTGCTGAGACTTAGGATTAATGGAGTCAACTTCTAGGCTTGAGTATTGTGGCCCTGATGTTTTGAGTGCCTCGAGTACTGGAAACACTGACTTGAGCAACCAACGCTAACACTATAGCAAAATTACTCTTCATAGTACTGTAAGAGATTATATTCACAATTATTGTAGAAAATTTGATAGTTTTACCATTTTTTCCCTTGGATTTTTATCCTAATTAACTCCATTGACTTCAAACCTATAAAATAATAATAAATCACATAAAAAAGCCTAATATTTACACGAAATGAACAAATGCTAAATCTATAAAAGCCTAAATAATATGTATAAAATACATCCATCGCATGCATGTAAGTTGATATAAGGTACTCCCGAGTCTTCATTTAGATTACTTCCTACATATAACTATGTACCGAAACAACAAAACTTAGGTACGGTTACTCATTTGACAATTGATGACTTTAATCACTTCAAGCATTTCTTTGTGACGATTAAACCATGTATTCAAGGTTTTTAGTTATATATCTGAGCTGTTATTGCAGTTAATGTAATATTTTTAAAAAGTATGTACTTGTGTACAATATTTGTGTCCGTTTATAAAGATGAAAACAATTAAAATTTTCCACTAGCATAGGCTATTACTGATTTGGAAATTGATGCTTCCTAAGTATGGTTTATAGTTAAACTTCGAGGAGTCCTTAGTGATCTTGATGATTTTGTATTTATATTCGATCGACTCGCTGGTATTGAGAAGACCATTCAAGAGATATTTTCTAATGCATATCATGGATATGCATTTATTACTTGAAAGAAAATTTGGTCACAAAATACTAGATACCATTGAAGAAGAAGAAGAATGAGGGATTCTTTTTGTTTGTACAAAGGCATATCGCCTTACTATTTAAGACCAAATTAAGAAAGTTGCAGGAGATAAAACCAGAGACAATAAGATACTTATAGGATGAGGTTTTTTTTTTTTTTCAAATGGACTAGATCAGTAGGAGCATTCAAAAAATATGACATTATGACCACTAACATTGTAAAGAGCATTAATGTTATTACAAAATACATAAAATTTTCTTATGCTACCTTGGTTGAGTGGATTCAATAGTTAATGCAAAATTAGTTTTTGTAGAGATGAGAGGCTGCAAAAGGTATGACAAATTTTCTAATGAATTGGGTCTATCGCAAGGTTTGGAAGCACAATGATAAGTCCATCAGCATGACTGTTCACTCGATAGATCATCATTTCTTTATCGTAAAGGATGGTAATAGAAATAGAATTGTACACATCCCAGTGAAGTCATGCAGTTTCTGAAATCGGAAGTTTAATTTTTAACAATTACCTTGTGCCAATACTATTGCAATGATAGACTAGATTATAATATTAGGATTCTTGTTCTTCTATTTACACGTCTAAGTCATTGTTTCATGCATATAGCAAGCCAATCAATCCGATTGGCCACTCAGCATATTGGATTATTTTATAAGAGTTGATAGATGCTGACATCCTGTCTGTTATAGCACGCCATAAATCAGAGAGAAGTTAGAAGAAGTGGATTCCATCCCAATGTGAGGAACTGACGAAGAATGTGTGTAGTTGCTATAAGCAGCATAAACATAACCGCCAGATATGTTAAAACTTAGTTGCTTTGCATAGCTAATGATATGGCACGTTAATGTGTATTTATTTACTATTATATGTTACTTATATTTGTATACTTAAATTTAAACTTAACGTGTATTTTAAGTCAGATTATTTTATGTTACTTATATTTATTATTTTGATGCTCTGCTGTAAATCATACTTTATTTGTCATATAGTTTGTATTTTGACCACTTAAAAATGTCGAGTATGATAAATTAATCATGAATATTCGGCAGTGCAGTTCCAGTATGATAAAATGTGAAATAAAAAGTACGACCATAAAAAGAATTTAGCAGTGCAGTTCAGGTATGATAAAATCTGACAACAATAAATATGACCATTAAAAGAATCTGGCAGTGTAGTTCCAGTTTGATAAAATGTTACAACAAAAAATACAATTATTAAAAAAAGCCAGCAACGCAATTTTAGTATGATAATAACAAAATTCAACAATGCAGTTCTGATATTATTTAATTAATCATTTGTTTGAACAAATTAATTAACATATAAATTTATATTAATAACATAACTAAAAAAATTAACTAAATTAAATAAATAAATATTATTTTAACATATAAAATAATATAAATAATTAATTACTTTAATTAAGATTTAAATAATTATAATTTTTTTCTTATTTTTGCGTACAAGTGCCACGTGGCACTTGTGCGCAAAGCGCCTAGTAGGCGCTCGCGCTTGTTTGGATGTTGTCTTTCTCCACTTTGTGATGTATAATCTTATATTGTGCAAACATAAATAACAAATACCTATAAGCTGTGCCCGATTAGCGCTCGTGAGACGCACTCGCACACGAAGCGTATTGATAAGTGTAAATTATATCTATTATTTTCACTCATTTAACTTGATTAATTGCTCATTTTAATAAGAATATTAGGCTTTTTATATGTTTTATTATTATTTTGTAGGTTTAGAGTGAGTAGAGCAATTGGGGATAAAAATCTAAGAAAAATAAGGCAAAACATTAATTTGCTACAGTATATGCTAAAGTGATTCGCTCCATCGATGAACAGTAACTAGTGAACAATGCACAGAATAGTGATCGCGCTATAATAAAAAAGAAATACAACTCATATACTTCAATCAATCCTTATATAAAGGCCTTTTATTTCAGACCTCAAGAGAGACATAACTTATGGCTCTTAGAGCTACAACACATTGAAGAAAAGCCATTTTTAGAGAGAGAAGTAAGGGGAATTCAAGAAAGCAAGAGATTATTGGCAAATATTTGGCGTATCAACCAATTGCGAATTAACGTCTATATTGGTTTGCTTTTGGTTGTATTTTGTTTATTTTATTTTTCAGTCATAATTCTCTTGTTATCATGAGCTAAATTTATTTTCTAGGGTTATTACTTAAACTCAATATGTGAGCTTAATTGTTGGATTTTTTTTAATATTTATTTGATTTTAATTCTTTATTATTCAAATTATTTGTTCTTAATGCTTCATAATATCTAATCAATATTGTGATTGAATTGGTAATACTTTAATACAGTCGAAAAAGGCATCATTGTATTTAGATCTAGATAATTTTATACATGATTGTAGAGTAATATTTAATATTGCATATGCAAATTTTGAATTAGGATAGGAATATACCTAATTGGAATGTATGGTCAATAAGACTTGTTCTTAATGAATCTTAATTTATTACAAGTATCACAGAAATATAGGTATTTGGTATATTATGATATACTTGTATGACCTTGGAAGAGGTTTGTGAATACATTAGTGTCTTGACCAATAATAAGAATTGAGGGATATAAATATTAAAAAGATTAATCTTTAAAAAATATATTGAAGGATAGTAATTAACCCTAGGCTTTCTATATATCGCTATCTTCTTATTTTATTTAAGTTGTGTCATTTATTTTCTACACTTTTATTTTACTTAAATTCATTGCAAAATTAAGATTTAATTTTTTTGAATAATTATAAGAAAGATATAATTTTAGTACTTGGTAAAAAATAAAAATTATCTTTGTGGGTTCAACATCTGACTTTATAAGTTCCTTTATTACTTGTTACGATAGCGTATACTTACATTTAATTTTAAGATCTAGAAATATTGCATCAAGATTTTGGCACTGCTGTCGGTGATAATATTTTATTTTTATCAATATTAATACTAATCTTTCTTGTTTTTATTTAATAATTATTTTATTTTATTTTTCAAATAAGTCTTTTTTTATTTTTATTTTTATTTTTTTGTACATTTGCTTTTCAATTCTTTTTGTTTTTATTTTTCTTATGATACCTTTCAAAGCTATATCATGGCCTATCAATTTCAATTTCAGTAACAAGTGGGAGAACGTAGATCTTTGAGAGATTATTCAATCCCTATGATTAGCAGCATTTAACCCAGTATATGCCGACTAATAATAAATGCCAATTACTTTAAAATTTAGCCGAAAATAATTCAAATACTGAAAGACCCAGTTTATTTTAGTGGATATCCATGCGATAATCCAAATGACCATATCATAAATGTTTTAGAGATTTGTAATTTATTCAAATATGATGAAGTCTTAGATGATGCAGTATGATTACGATTATTTTCTTTTTCACTTCATGAGAAGGTGAAGAGTTGGTTGATGTCACTACCATCAAGATCAATTATAACATGGAATGGCTTGACTCAGAAATTCCTATCTAAATTCTTTTCATCAACGAAGATAGTAAGGATAAGGAATGACATTACTTCTTTCATACAGTATAACTCAAAAACACTTTATGAAGCATAAGAGCGGTATAAAGATATGCTGAGGAGATGTCCACATTATGGGATTCCAAAGTAGTTACTTGTGCAGACGTTCTATAATAACTTAATGGGGCAATTGAGGATCATAATAGATGTTGCACTAGGTAGAGCACTAATGAACAAGTCAACTGACGAAGCATATGACCTGCTAGAAGAGATGGCATCCAATAGTTATCAATGGCTAGTAGAGAGAACAACCCCAAAAAGAATTACAAACACATATAATGAAGGGGCACTTATCTCACTAGTTGTACAAATCAAGCTACTGACCAAACATTTAGATGCCATTAATAATGCTATTAAGAAACAACTCATCACCTGTGATTTTTGTTGTGAGAACCATCCAAATAGCTAATTTATGGAGTCTATGCACTATATAGAGAATTATCAAGTACAATAACACAATCCCTACACCAACTTCTACAATTCAGATTGGGTAAACCCTCATAGCATGCCAACACAACCTCAACAGCAGATTAAAGAGAAACTAGGCCTAGATGAGATGTTTATACAATACATGAAGCAGACATATACCCACTTTCAAAGTCAAACAGCCTTTTTAAGGACGTTAGAGATGTAAGTGGGCCAATTAGTCACATCATTAAACAATCATTCGCAAGACCCATTAACTAATAACATAGATGTGAATCCAAGAAGAAATAAAGAGCAATGTCATGCAATCACCTTAAAGGTTGAACAAGAATTTCCAATAACTGCTGCATTGTCTCAAATTAAGGAGAACCATGATAGAGCAACAAAGATAAAAGAAGAAGAGTCAACTACAAAAGAAAAAGAACCAGTGGCACTTCAAAGCAAAGATAATCTATATATTCCACAGCCACCTTTCCCACAAAGACTCCAAGAGAAGAACCTTGAACATCAGCAATTTTCTAGCAATATCTCTCAATGTTTCAAAGTTAACATGATAATTCCTGAAGATCTACTACCACCTCCTAAAGTAAAATTAATGGAAACTCTTCAACTACAAACTCATACAAAACTGTACAAGTTAAAGAAAAAGAAAGGGCATGGTAAGATAATGGAGAGGTAGATTGATAATGGCCAATGAGGTGTAGTATTCTGGTTTAAGATTAAAATCTTTCTGATAAGGCTCAAATCAAGGAGGGTGAAACCGTGTTTACAAAAAAATTTCATAGACCTATGAAAGTCAAAGAAGAGGAATACTAATGTTCTTAGACATAGATTGAAGTTTCATAAGCGTGATACCATTGATATGCAGTTTGATCCTCCATGAGTTAAGAAAGAAAACGCCAAGCCAATGATTAAATCAAGCGCTTCTTAAGAGGCAATCTAAGTAAATTTTATTTTTATTTGCTTATTTTCAGTTTCAATTATGTTAGTTTATTTTTTTAGGAATAAAACAGCAAGTCAAACACTCAAGAAAAAGTAGCACGAGTATTTGCAAGCATCTAGAGCAAAGGACATCGCATTCCCATCATTATACAACAACGCTGCATCGCTTCAACTTCTTTTACCAAGGGAGTTTCTCTTACTCTTAAGTTTATTTTTTGACATTGGGGATAATGTCTAATTTAAGTTTGAGGGTGGGAAATACTTTCTTGTGTTTATTTTTACTGCATGATTTGATTGGTTGTCTTGTGAATTAATTTTTTTTAACTCTTAGTTATTAGGTTGTTAAGATGATCATTAGTCTATGATAAGAAAAAGAATACATGGCTGAATTTAGTTTTTATAAATCTATAGGGAATGATAGATATTTGAGGCAATTTTGATTATCTAAGTTTAAGAACAAGTTCGACTTATTTATAATTACCATTCTTTTTTAGTACTTTATAAGCATGAATAGTCATAATTATTACTTTAAGATACTTATGCTTTTAGGAGCATACCACAGTCTCGAAAGACCAATACTCTAGAACTTGTCTTTAATTACCACTTGAGGCAAAATCTTAGGAAATACATGAATAGGAAAATGACATTAAGTTATATTTGGATCGATTGAGCCTTTCTAGCCTACCTTTTATTGTATATTTATCCCTAGTACCCTATTTTGAGCCTAATTACCCATTCTTTGGTTTAACCGCATTACAAGCCCAAGACTGAAAGTTTACTTATCCAAAAATTTACCCGTAACACCATAAACCTTGCATTTGCCTAGAAATATTCTTGAAAGGAAAATATTATGGTGATATGAGAAAAAATAGGTTTAGGTGATATATGTCAATCTAAGTTTAAGGGTATTTAAAAAAAAATTCAAAGAAAAAAAAAAGAGAGAAAAATACCCACAGCTTAAGAAAAAGAAGAAATTCTTTGAAAAATAAAGGTTGAAAAGAAAGATGAAAAACACAATAAGTTTGGGGGAAGAGATAATATAAGAAAAATAAGATCAAGAGATTTCTAGGTAAAGTCTAAGTGTTCATGGTGTGACTTGAACCTCATATGTTTATCTTTTATCCCAAATTGACCCTAGTCTTACATTATAAGCTAAGTAAAGTCCTAAATAGATCCCTAAACATGTGATTTTCTACATTAGCAGAAAGTGGTAGTAAAGACAAGCCTACAGAAGTGTCATTATACAAATTAAATGTCGAGACACATCTTTTCTGTACAAACTAAAGTATAAAGTAAATCAAAGTATGGTTTTAGCTATTACTTGCTACTTGTATACACACACATATATGGTGATTATCTTTGAGAGAAAATAAGGGACTAAATAGAGATAATTAGAATTGTTAATAGTGATTTATCTACCTTAAGGATTTGTGCCATTTAAATAACTTTTGAGACAATCATTTTGATCATCTTACTAACTTGGCATTTTATTTTTAAATTTTTATTTCATTTTGAGTCAGGTATAATTTCTTTAAATTCTCTCTTTGATTTTATTTTTCATTGCTCGAGGACAAGCAAATGGTTACGTTCGGGGGAGTTTGATAAGCGTAAATTATATCTATTATTTTTACTCTCTTAACTTGATTAATTGCTCATTTTAATAAGAATATTAGACTTTTTATATATTTTATCGTTATTTTGTAGGTTTGGAGTTAATAGAGCAATTGGGGATGAAAATCTAAGAAAAATAAGGCAAAAAATTCAATTTGCTACAGTATGATACAGTGCCATGAAATAATGATGTGCTATAGTAACTTTGCCCCAGCTATGAGCAGTATTTCGTCACAGCAAAATTCTAACGCCAAAACTTTTTGCTCTAGCGGTGAACAGTTTCTCGTGAACAGTGATCACACTACAGTAAAAACAAAATACAACTCAAATACTCCAATCAATCCCTATATAAAGGCCTATTATTTCAGACCTCAAGAAAGACACAACTTAGGGCTCTTAGAGCCACAACACATTGAAGAAGAGCCATTTTTAGAGAGAGAAGTAAGGAAAATTCAAGAAAGCAAGAGATTATTGGCGAATCTTTGGCGTATCAACCAACTGCGAATTAACATCTATATTGGTTTGCTTTTGGTTGTATAATATTTATTTTATTTTTCAGCCATAATTCTTTTGTTATCATGAGCTAAATTTATTTTCTAGGGTTATTACTTGAACTCAATATGTGAGCTTAATTGTTGGATTTTTTAAATATTTATTTTATTTCAATTCTCTATCATTCAAATTATTTATTTTTAATGCTTCATAATATCTTATCAATATTATAATTAAATTGGTAATACTTTGATAAACTGGGAAGATGTATCATTATATTTAGACCTAAATAATTTGATACACGATTGTAGAGTAACATTCAATGCTATATATGTAAGTTTTGAATTAGGATAGCAATATACTTAATTGGCATGTATGGTCAATAAGACTTGTTCTTAATGAATCTTAATTTATTACAAGTACCATAGGAATATATGTATTTGGTAAATTAGGATATACTTGCATGACCTTGGAGGAGACTTGTGAATACATTAGTGTTTTGACCAATAATAAGAATTGAGGGATATAAATATTAAAAGAATTAATCTTTAGAAAATATATTGAAGAATAGTAATTAACCTTAGGCTTTCTATATATTGCTATCTTCTTTTTTATTTAAGTTATGTCATTTATTACAAAATTAAGATTTAATTTTTCTGAATAATTATAAGAAAATATAATTTTAATACTTGGTAAAAAATAAAAATAATCTTTGTGAGTTCAACATCCAACTTTATAAGTTTCTTTATTACTTGTTACGATAACGTATACTTGTACTTAATTTTAAGATATAGAAATATCACATCATGTATCCAACAACAACAAGACGTTTGTTTTCTCCATTTTTGGTTGAATCTTTTCTATTTTCATCTAATTGTAACCTATTTACAATGCAGTCTACTCATATTTCACTTCTTTTACTCACAATCTAACCATTTTTACACTTTTGTTTTTACAAACTATAACTACATCAACATTTTCAAAACTTAAAAACTTATCTATCATTTTCTAGATTTGTGTTTAACCACCAATGTTCTTGTATGTCGATCTACACAATATAACATCTAAAATCAGTAGTTTACACAATATTAATTTTAGATTGTTTTCAAAAGAAAAACTTTTGAGTTCATAGAGAGGAAAAACATATCTTAGAAGTAAAATTGTTTCGATTTTCACTTTTTTCGTTACAAAAGATTAAAACTTGTAATTGAGGTTAAAAAAGAATATTGCCTAATATTGGCCGGAAAGAAATGAGTTTTTGGGCCAACGAGCTTTAAATTTGTTTGATCGTAGGAATCAAAGCTTTGGGCTTTGCCTATTGGGCTTGTAACTATGGGCCTGCTGAGTCTCCGGGCACTGTGTTGCATGCTAACACAAAGAAAGCTATCTTTAAGACCTCGCGGAGGATGGTTCTGGTGAAGACTCTTCGATGCTTAAGTCAGATATATGTGTGAGAATGAGAAAAAATCTGTGAGAGAGGGATAAGAATTCTAGGAGCAAGATGATAAGTTTTGGGTTCAAGATGAGAGTTTCCAGATTGCAAATCCAATGTTTAAGCCATTTTCTTATCTTTTTATCGCATCGGTCATCTTAGAGTTTTTGTGCTTATCTTTGTTGGATTTGTAGTTATTTTGGGTAATTTTCTAATATTTTAACGTGATTTGATGATATATTCATAAATAGCAAGATTTTACCTCTTAAATAATATTGATTGTCTTTTTTAATAACTTGTCTTATTTAGTTTGCTTTGTATTTCTCTTTTAACTGCTCGGCTCTTTCAAAGTGTAGGCTTGTACAAATTTTGGACACTTGTGTATAAAGGCGGGTCAACATATTCATCATGTCGGTCTTTTTTGCCGATTTATATTAGTTGACTTAGGATTCGCTTGATATGCTAGGTAAGTCGTTGTGTATTAATCCATGTGATTATGGATAGCTCGGATAAGACATGATCTGGTCAATCTTACCTATGTTAATTTGTTTGAACGATTGAGTAAGTTTTGTGCCTCTAGTGTTTATTCTTTTAATGACATTTGAGTGACTCATCCTACTATCTAGGGCCTTTAATTCTTTGAGCTCTTAAGTTGACCCTTTGTTAGGCCTTTTTGCAGGTTAATATATTGGACCTTCGGAGATTTCATAGGGAAGAACACCTAATAAAATGGGTTATATGTAAAAAAATTCCCTCCCCAATTTTCAACGTATGTGATAATATTATATTTGTAATATATTAGTAAATATATAAGATTGTTTTAGAAAAAGAAAAGGATGAAATAAGAGGAGATTGGCAATACGAACATTTTTATCGGGTGAGAAAGATGTCTATTAGTCAAAGATGATCGCTATTAATTTGACAAGTGAGTTGCTAGTTGCTTGGCAAGTTGAGGGTCTTTTCATTTCTAGCCCTAATTGGTCGTTAAATTACCAAATATTATAATGTCATGTGGATGGAAAAAGACTTAAATCTTTATTCATTATTCAAGTAAATTAATGTCAAGTATAACGACATGATTAGACCAAAAGATTTTTTATTTTGGAAAAAGAAAAAAAAAAGGACCATTAGCGATGTTCAAGTTGTTTTCGACCAAATGCTTTATGATTTTTTTTCAAAAAACTAAGAAATATTTTAATATATTTCAGTCAAAAATTTTAGGACATAAAATAATTATTAATTTAAAAAAAATATTTTTAACATTTAAAAGAACACTCGTATTTATATATATATAAATTTAAACCTACTTCGATAGAGTTTGTAACATATAAAGTACATAATATTGATATACATTGTCACTAACATAAGCAGACTTTTATAAGGAATTTAGGGGCCATGACCTCCGACCTCTAATTTTTTTTAAAATAATTTAATATATATTTTTATAATTTTTATTATTTAAAATAAATATTTTTATAATTTAATTCCTTAAAATTTTAAATTTGATATTAAAATTTTTGTACCATCAAATTTTAAGTTAATATAATTTTTAAATTTAATATTTAGCTCATCTCATCTTAATTTTTATCCTATTCTAAATTATTAAAATTATATAAAATGTTTACACGACTTTTAATAAATTAACTAATTTTTTAAATAAAACATACATAAATTTTATTCTAATTTGATGTTAACCAAGTTCAATTCAAGGTAACTAATAAAAAGTTATTGGATTGATTATGGGGTACAAATTTTCATTTAGATAGAGATATGGACCAACCAAAAAACAGGTCAAACAACCATTGCATTTGCATTTTATAAGTTTTAACATGTCAAAAAGGTATGATAAAAAAATAAAAAGTTTATTTCTTTTTGGATAATTTGCTAATTTTTTATTAAAATAAAGTAAAAAAGTGGGTGTGGATCCACGGAGAGGTTAATTTACAGGTAAGATGATCACGATGATTGCCATTTGGATTGTGATTTTGTGGAGATTGATGTAGATACTGCCACCTGGTCTTTTTAGAAAAATAAAAATAAAAAAATCAAATTGATAGAGATTGAGGTTGGGATTCATTGCACACATGCATGCATCATTAACATTCTTCTTTTAAGAATGTATCTGGTTGTATCACACGTGTCTCAAATTGAGGATATATAACAAAGGTTATTCTTATTCCTACATATTAAGCAATATTGTATTTGTAAAGGTTGGTATGTTCATATCAAAACTCTATTCCATCACCAACTAATACATGTTAGATGCAGGATTTTGGCTTAGAGTTGATGGAGTTGCTTCTAATTTTTTATATATTAAAGTTACATTAATCTTTTTCATAATTTTTAAAATTATTTTTGCAAATGCTTTAAATTTTTTGAATCTATAAAATTATTTTTTTCCATCTTTTCTATGCTATTATAAAAATTATCATCTACTTCATGTTTTGATAACTGTAACTTTTGTTCAGCTATTCTCTACTTTGCTTTCTCGTAGTTAGACCTCACAATTTTATTGATAAAAAAACTCTTATAATCGATACATGATAGAGCATATAACTTTGTTGAGTCATTCAAATTTTAATAGATGATAATATATATTCTTCAATACCTCACGATTTTGTCTATAAAAAGATCTTTCGATAAAAATAAGCACGTAACTCATTTTTAAGTCAATTAATAAAAAGACAAAGCCCACCTAATTGCCATTTCATCCTTTTACCAAACTGTCTCAACTCATATCATTTGGGCAATGAAAATTATAATGAAATTGAAATCAACAAACTCCAACGGCTAAGAATTGAGACTTCGTCCGTGTATGTGAATGTTTGAAAGTTGAAAAGGTAACTAATTACTAACTAGAGGTATTTAACTTTTTTTTCAACTTCGAATAGCCTTTTCTTTTTTCCACTTTTGTTTTCTTTTTTAAAAAAAAAACTTCTTCGAATAATTATAACAGTACAAGTTAGAAGATAAGAGAAACCATCAATTGGTAGTTGATTCTTAGAAACAATAGAAATTTGCTTGTTTTGAACTATTAGGCTTGATTAAAGAGGGCAGATGATATTCATTTGTTTCAAAAGGAAAAATGACTACTTGTATGGAAGCCAAATGTTAATCATGCATGCAGTTGGCCAGATGTCATAATAATCCTTTATTAATTATAAGGTCCTCAATAATATTGTAAGAATTCAAAAATATATATATATATATTATAATATAATTAAGAAAAATGGTTTTATAATTAAGTTGGATATTTGTTAAGAAGTCATATATTTTTAGGTTTTTACAAGTCTTTAGTTGAATAAGTCTGCGGCTCACTAAGTATTAATATATTATTATTGAATTATGCACATGGAGCACATTCCTTTTAAAATTATTATCATACAGTCAAGTGCTTTTAAAACCATGGTAAATGGTCATATGACTGAATTTTATTCATGATTTACTCGACCACTGTCATTCACTGAAGTAAAATCATAATTGCTTTGGCACATTTCTCTGATGCATTTATGATCTGCTTTTCAATTAAGCAAATTGTGAGTATATATATCTTTATAAAAAAAAAAAAACTTTGCTTGGAAAGGAAAGTTGACAATGCCCAGCTCATTTGATTTTTCATGCAATGTCAAAACATGTTCATGCCAAGGGGTCCGTTATTGGCTACCCAATTTCTTCAGAAAACAAACTAGAATATTCGTGTCAAATAATATTATTTTTTTATGCAATATTAATCCTCCATAATATTTCTGGCTACATGGCTTTTGTTTTCAATCTTGCATAAAACGAAAGGTGTAGTTCTTAATTTTTTCTGTGAAGATATATAATTATTCAATAACCTCTAATTAGAGAAGTTTATAAAAGATCAATTAAAAAAAAAAAGGAGAACTAAGGGAGAACTTACTTTACCATTCCATGTTAAGTTTTCACTTGTGTATATGATTTATGGGGGTCAATTCTTCCCATATCATGTAGTACTAATAAATTGAATTGTAAAAGTTGTTCTTCTTTCAAGTGGCAATATCCATGATTTCATCCTGAGAATTGTGGCTCAAATATCTCTTCTTCACATGGCAAACCTTTCATTGGATAATTGTAATTGTAATCAAAGTTTCTTGTAAAATATACTAAAACAAGATAAAAAAATTAAAAACCAAATGTCTAATTGACCACGCAAATTATTATTTTCTCTCTTCCCAGCCAGCCCAAAAAGCCACGAATATTGCTGACAGCATAGAGCAAATTCTTGTGTTGCAGCGCCTTATTTTTGTAATTTCCTATAATCAAACCCTGTACAAACTAAGAAAAAAAAAGTTTGGTAATTAGTCTGAGAGAGAAACTAATTACTAACACAAAGAGAGAGAGAGAGAGAGAGAGAGAGAGAAGGGGTTTACTTGGAGCAATTCATGGCGTTAGAAATGGGAAAACTAAAGTGAACATGACATTTCTTGGGAAGAGATTGAATCCGAGAGGCATCGAATTGAATGTTCATCACATATGCCATGTCCTCAATGCACTGGCAAATCTTCCCTGGACCAGTTTCATCTTGCTTGGCCCTCTTGTTGAGATTTACGATGCCATTGCAACATCGTCTTGTTGGTTTAATACTAGTCATTCCCGCAAGATAGCTTATGCATGGAAGCAAATACCTTGACACTTTTATGCAGTCATTTGATTCCCGCGCTGCTGATCCACTAACTAGGAAAAGTGCAAGTATTGCATACAGCACAAGGCGATCCATTAAATATTTTTCTGGCTTTTTTAGAGCGAAATCGTGTTAAATTGTAATCTATGTTCAACATTTAGAACCAAGAGCAAGAATATGTAAAGTCTGTAAGCGTTAATTTGATTTATTGGCTTTATTAACATGCAAATATCATGGTCCATGAATTACTGAAATATTTAATGGTTTAAAATTTTGTAAGAGGCGCCACTGTTGCTGCATGATTGCTGGAATTAAGTGCAATTAATTGTACAATAATATGATTATGATAAGTGGAACTCATAAGCTTGGCTAGTCGAGCGGTACTACGCTGACACAGCCTTCCCGTGAGTGAGTAAGCGAGTGCTAAAATTATGTCTGCTTCGAAAGCGCACACGTCCCACTTTGAGTAGTACTTGTTAAGTCTTCGTCTACAGTTCTTGAAGACACATGCATGCATTTGACATTTCAAAATTTTAACATATCTTTATTTCATCATTGAGTAAATGTTGGGAGCTCACTCTTTAGTTACTTCGAATAAATTGCTTTTCAATTACATATTCAATCTTTTGACTGCACGACCTCGTGAATCATGAATATGCTCCATTTGATTTAGGTTGCTTTTTGATACAGCTAATAGCATAAGGGCTTTAGCAACTTGCAGGCTCTTGTATAATTGTTCCTTAACTTGTTTCTAGTCTGCTTTTGGCTAATATGACAAATCCATTTAATCTTCATATATCCTTCATTTGTAATTAAGGTAATTATTATGTTAAGTAAATGTTAGGTTTTATGGGCTCACATAATAATGAGCTATTTTAAATAAGGGTTAATTAAAGTGATATATTAAAAAAATATTTTATTGAGCTCTAAAAACATCTAATTTAATATAAACTTATTATGTGTAAAAATTTTATATTAGTTGGATTATGAGTGATGAGATTATAATTTAGTCTGATATATAAAGACAATTTTTGAGTTGTGGTCCCCAATTCAAATCAATATAAATACAACTCTTTTAATATTTTTCATCATATTGAGAGGACCCATAGAGCCTACATAGCTATTGTACTATTGGTTTTCATTTAAGACGGTTAATCTTTAAGTTTTAATCACCATAAATTTATTAGGTATATTTTTGTTAACATCTATCTTGATAATTTGATATGACAGATTTTGGGTTATTTTACATATGGGTACGAATCTTATTTATGGTTATGTCTAACGAGTGGTATTATAGCAAGAATCATGTTAAATTTTTATGATTATTTATGAATATATTCATGTTTTGAATATTTTTTCCCATATGGCTTGTTAAGGCAAAGATATTATACGCATGAATTTTATAAAATTTTCATGATTTTGTTAAGAAAAAATATTAAGTTTATGGTTTTCATTGTGAATTGAGGGTTCAAATTTAATTAAAGATCATTGATATGAAAACTTAAAGATAAAAACATCAAAATTCGATTTCAATTTAGTGTCTTTTACGTTCTTTGATAATTTTGAATTTTTTGAATTTTTATTTATATTTATTATGTTAAATATAAAAAAGAGAAAGAAAGGATGATAGTGATTTATTATGTTAAATATAAAAAAAGAAGAGAAAAAGAAGGATGGCAGCGATTTGTTATGTTAAATATAAAAAAAAGAGAAAACATAAGGATGGCAATGGTACGAGAAGCGTAGGGTTCATGCAGTCCACTCAAATTTTGAATAATTACACTTTGGCTAGAAAATTTTACAATATTTCAAATAGGACTTATATTATAGATTTTTCTTACTCAGCCCCTCTAACTTTGAGTAATTAGAATTTGGCCCAATAAACTTTAAAGAATTTATAAATAGGTCATATTTTGACCTAAATTTATTTGTGAACTATTTTACGTATTTGCAAATTCTAAGTTGACAAATTTAACGGTTTTTTAGTATTTTTTTTTTAGATTTGAGTTTACTCGACTTAATTCATAGAGATCTAGCCTACATTTAACTTATTTGAATTTGATCTAACAATCATTGACCCTATTTTGAACCATTAGCAGCGCTGTAACCACAACTATCTTGATGCCACACACTACTCTAATGCATAACAGTATAAGAAAAACTTAATTTTTCTAATTGTGGTATTTTGGTTTTTTTTTTTTTGCACTACTTATTTTATATTTCAAAATAAATTGATTGAAATAACATGTTGCCAAACTAATTACCTATGTTGTGTAGATTTATTTATTTGAGATATTAGATGAATATATTTATTGTTTATAAAAAACATAATCGGCCCTAATGATGATTATTTCTTAGCAAAATAATAAGCATATTTATAATAATAAGCATATTTAGAATAATAAATATGTGATAATTATCAACTTTTTCATGCATATAATAAGTTGGTCAAAGAGAGGCTTATTGTTGGCATGATTTATTATCAACATTTGATTACTACATTAAGAGTACTACTTATAGTTGATATTTCTATCTAAAGACTAAATACCAATGTTGTGCTAGGTATGTTGTGATGGGGCCTACCTTTGTATATTTATTTATGTCATAATATGTATATGCTTAAGATAATAACATGATTGCGAATTTGTTATTTTATTATGTGTTCTCTATATGTTTTATCTGCTTCTGTTATATCTATCAATTTCTATGTTTAACGAAACTATTTTTGATAAGAAAAATGCTAAAACATTCTTTGAGAAAATTGAACATTGTTTTGCCAAAAATAAAAAAGTTGAAACAAGTACGTTACTAGCTAACCTTATTTCAATGATGGTATAATGGCAAAAGGAGACAAATTGAAGCTAGAAAAGACTGAAAGTGCTCACATAGTAAGTACTTCTCAAGATAAGTTTACCAATACAAAAAATGAATAAAGGAAAGGAAACTGTAATGGGGACTTCACATAATAAGGTGCAAAAGAAACAAGATCCAGTCATTACTTATTTCTTCTACAAATGAATGGTCATGTGAAGACGGATTGTCCTAAGTACGCTAAATAGTGTGTTAAGAAAGATATATTTGTCAACTTTATTTGTACTAAAGTTAATTTAGATTCTGTACCTAAACGCACTTGATGGGTAGATATATATGTAACTCCCCCTATAAGAGAGTCTATACAAGGTTATATGAGGAGTCGGTTGCCAATTGATGCTGAAATATACATCTATGTTAGAAACAACAATGTGGCTCTTGTAAAGGCTATAAGATTGTTTGTATTATATTTAGAGACCAAATATTATTTAAATTTTGATGAGACTTCTTATATACTGTCATTTAGACAAAACTTAATTTGTATTTGTAGTTTGGATAAAATAGGATATTCATGTTTATTTAGAAATAATAAGTTCAGTCTCTGTCAAAATTCAAATTTTATTGGTACTTATTCTCTATTTGATAATCTTTACAAATTGGATACTCATACCTCTTTTAATAAATTCTTGTATGTTAATAAATTTGATACAAAGCGAAAGTTAACTGATGAGAATTTTGCTATGTTATGGTACAAGAATTTAGGATATATCTTTAAATAGAGAATAGAAAAACTTGTATCAAATAGAATTCTTGATTCCCTTAATTTAAAAAATGTTAAAGTCTACATTGAGTGCATTAAGGAAACACAAAATAATAATAAAAAGTTAGGTGCTAATAGGAGCAATAACGTCTTAGAACTAATACAAACTAATATTTATGGATCATTCCTTATGGCTTCTTAGAACGACCAATAGTATTTTATTATATTCATAACTAATTTTTTGTACCTTTACTTGATTCATGAGAAGTCTCAATCTCTGAACGTGTTTAAGATTTTCAAATCTAAAGTTAAAAATCAACTTTGCAAGAAAATTAAGACTGTCAAATCTGACCGTGGTTAGAACATATCTTTAAATATAGAATAGAAAGACTTGTATTAGATAGAATTCTTGATTCCCTTAATTTAACAAATTTTAAAGTCTGCATTGAGTGCATTAAGATAAACAAAAATATAATAGAAAGTTAGGTGCCAATAGGATAAATAACGTCTTAGAACAAATACAAATTGATATCTATGGATTATTCTTTGTGGCTTCTTAGAATGACTAACAGTATTTTATTATGTTCATTGACAACTTTTTGGGTACCTTTACTTAATTCAAGAGAAGTCTCAATCTCTAAACATGCTTAAGATTTTTAAATCTAAAGTTAAAAATTAATTTTATAAGAAAATTAAAGCTATCAAATCTGACTGTAGTTGTGAATACTATAGAAATTATGGCATATTAGATGAACAATGTCCAAGACCTTTTGCTTAATCCCTAAAGGAGTGTGACATTGTCCCACAATACACAATTTCTAAGAAACCAAGTATGAATTGTATTGTTAAGAGACGAAATCGAACACTTAAAGACATGGTGAGAAGTATGATTAGCCATTCTCTTTACTTGAATTACTATAAGAAAATACAATAAAAACTACAGTTTATATTCTTAATAGAGTTTTAAGTATTTAAAACTACGAGTTGTAGACTAGCATAAGAAAAAATATATTAGGTACTTGCATATTTGAGATTCTCCAGTTGAGGCTTGGCTATATAAGTCTGAAGAAAATAAACTGGATTTAAGAACAATAAGTTGCTATTTTGTTAGATACGCTGAAAAATTGAGAGATTTCAAGTTTTTTGATTCCTCAAGTAAATCTTTTTTTGAGACAGGTAATGCTAAATTTCTTGATGATGTTGAGTTTGGAGGGTACATAAGGTTAGAGATATTGTCTTTAAAGATGAATTTTTTTTTTTCTATAGCTACCATTGATAATGATCAGACTCCTTTACCTAACATTATTCAAGAAGCAGATCTAGAGATACAAGATAATATATAGGAGCTCTTAATCTAAAATAAAGAATTTGCTCCTGTTTATAAAAGGCAATCTCAATAACCTCAAGAATAAGTGCCACTGAGAAGATCCACTAGAGAAAGAATAAGTGCAATTTCAAATGATTATATCGTCTATTTCTAAGAACACGAGTTTGAAATAAAATTGAAGAATGATCCAATCAATTTCATTTAAGCTAAACAAAATTCTAATTCTCATAAGTAAATTAAAGCCATAAAGGATGAGATGAAATTCACAAAATACAACGACGTTTGGGATCTTGTCAAGTTCCCTAAATTTGAAATTTTCATTAATTGCAAATGGGTATTTAAGACAAAGAGGGATTCAAAAAGCAATATCAAAAGATATAAAGCCTATTTTGTTGCTAAGGGTCTCACTCAGAAGGAAGGCAGCATCAATGAAAGATTCTTTTAGAATCATTATGGCACTTGTAACTCATTTTAATTTGGAGCTACATCAAATAGATGTAAATACTATATTTCTCAATGGTAATATTGAGGAAATGATATATATAATATGTTGGCGGAGGATCTTAGGCATGTGGGTGTATGCATGTGCAATTGTGTCTATTGCCTAATACAGCTGAAACATATAAATTTGGTAATAAACACAATAAATAAATATATTAATCACATTAATATATTAATAAAATAGAGAACTCACCAAAACGTGTAACGTTATACACGTATTTTTCTTAGAGTTCGCATGAAAACCAACGCGTGTGCAGTTCTAGTCACCAACACGGTGGGATTGGTGAGCTAGAACAGCAACTCTGTATTTAGCCTGAGATTACTCTTAATCCCCAAAATAGCCGGGTGAGAATTTATATCTTTTTCTCCAAAAGGATAAGAAATGGAGAGTTTGAAGCAATTCATAATTGTTCCAATTTGAGGCATAGAGAAAAATGAAACAATTTCATTTTTTCTCTCTTTTTTTTTTATTTTTTTTTTCTTTTCTTCTTCTTTCTTTCTTCCTTCTCCTCCCTCGGCCGAATTGGCCAAATTCTTCTCTTCACCCCTCTTTCTTTTTCTTTATATATATATATATAATATAATAATAATATATAATATAAAATATTATATAATATAATAATAATATATAATATAAAATATTATATAATATAAATAATAATATAATATATAATAATATATTATATAATATAAAAAGAAAGATATTTTGATTATTTAACTATTAAATAATCAAACTGAGAAATGACCATTTTGCCCATCATAAATAGTTATCAAATTTACCCCCTAGTAAATCCCACCAAATCTCACACTTGGGTAAACTCAACTGATAGTCCACAATACGCTACGTGTCCTAATACAATTAGTAAATAACAATTATTAACTAATTGTTATATTTAACACTTAAATATAGACACGCACGTATTCCCGTGGTAATGCTGAATATTACTGGATTAAACAATTTAATCTGGCACGCTGCCCCAGTGCACAACGAGTACACTCCATATAGCGGGACTCCCTAGGTCCTATGCTCGATTCATCAAATGGAACTATTCCACGAGTCCGTGAGCTATGCCCCACGCACACGTCATGGATATATGAATCAGCGCGTTGAACCATACAAGCTGAGGTTACAATGCATAAGTATAGTCCTTCCGTTATGATATCCTGGATGTACGGAGATATAGATTATCACCGTCAAATCCCCTTGTGCTCATCTATGTTCTATCTTCAGACTTGTATCTTAATGAACAATATCCGCAAACTCCTTTGCGAGAGTTTGCGGATATTGTTCGACCTTGGCAGAACTCTTTCCCGAGATGATTGCTTGTGGCCACAAGACTTTCTAAGATATAGTTTCAGAGCATCTGGATATCTAACTCCATATGGGAGTTGACGGATCCCATATCTGTACGCACCAAACTTCATAAGCATCAGACCATACCCAACGACACCCAGCGGTCACACCATAAAAGGTCTGTGACATGCGTGGAACTAAAGTATGGTGGATCACTTACAAGCTCACCGTGGTACTCAGGTTAAAGGACCACGTATACTACTCAACTCGAGAGGACCCTCCGTTGACGACTTACATTAAATGTCTATCAAAGGTCCTCGTGAGTATGTCATATATCCAGTCCTAACAGGATACCCATATGTCAATACGAGCTTCAAGCTCACAGTCGGTCAGGAACGACCATCTATACCCGATAGGTATGACATATACTGATCTATATATAAAGTATCCGTCGACAAACCCGTATCGGCAGAAATAGATCAGGGACAATTATTCGAGAACATACTTGCGCAACTTGTATTTTCTGGCACCCGATTGCAACTCTTGTAACTATGTAGTTACTAGTATATTCCCAGGTCTATGTCCCATTACAAACAAGGCTCCAACTCTTGGATGTGCTGAGTATTATAGCCAGCTAACACTTAACTGTGCTAACATTTAACAATTATATGTCTCAGCATGGCTAACTATGAGCCTTTATCTAAACTCCTTTAGATCTGATCCAAACTCCTTCAGATCTACAATGTCTGTAACGTTACATGCATAATACCATATAAATGGGTATTAGCGATTTAATGAGAATGCACACTTGTATAAATACATAAGTATATGTATATTCAGGGATGGCACGTAAGCACCGACCCTAACATAATGTAGTTAGAAAACTTTGTGATATATATGGTACAGTAAAAAAACTTTGTGTCTAGAGATCTGTAAATTAACAAAGTCCATATACGGTCTTAAACAAGTATTCCGTCAATGGTATCACAAGTTTCATCAAGTGATCACTTCATTTGATTTTGAGAAAATGTAATTGATGAATGTATATATCAAAAGTATAGCGGGAATAAATTTATCTTCCTGATTTGTATCTTGATGACATATTACTAGCAAACAACGGTATAGGACTTATTTCACAAAACTAAGAAATTTATATCAAGAAATTTTGACATAGAAGATCTTAGGGACGCATCATTTGAATTAGAAATTCAGATACATTAAGATCGCACTTTCACAAAAGAACTATATCGATAAGTTTCTTAGTAAGTATGATATGAAAGACTATAATCAAGGAGATACACCTATTGCTAAGTGTAATAAATTCAGTCTTAGTCAGTGCTCTAAGAATGTGATTAAATAGAAAAAGATGTAGAAATTTTCTTATGCGTCAATAGTAGAGTCTCATAGATGCTCAAGTGTGTATGCATCTAAATATTGCCGACATTGTTAGAATACTAGATAGATATTTGAGTAACCCTAGAGTGGATCATTGAAAGTAGTCAAACTAATTATGTGGTATTTACAAAAAAATAGAAGACTACATACTTACATATAAGAGATCAGAATGGAAAATCATTGCTAGCTTATCATAAAAATATAATTGTCAATAATAGTGCTCATAACTAGTGAATAACTAATTATAGTCATTTAAATTTACACCTTTTATTTAACATTATTTATCATTATATATATGTGACAAGATCTAAAAAAAGGTTTAGGTGAAATTAGAATATTGGAAGATTATTAGTTAATCTCAATTATTTAAAAAGGACTTAAAATTTATTGTAGCTTTTCTTTTTTTAAAAATAAATCCCCACAAATAGCATCAAATTATTAATTTAAAAATTTGTGCAATCCTCAAGTCAATGAGTTAAATTTATATTTTATTAAAAATCATTGACTGAGACTAATAAAAACAAAGATAAGAAAGAGAAAGAGAGAAAAGGAAACCGAATATATAATGGTTCAGCTAAATTCAGACTTACGTCAACTTTATCGAACATAATGAGCTAACTCACATTCACTATTCAATAATGTGTTTACAATAGCTAACAAAAAAGCATGGCCATTACAGAGAAGAAATAGAATAAGAGAACAAGAGACATAAAGAAATTAACATAGACTTAGGCTTTCTTTTTCCATTATTGAGCCCACTTTTATTAGGTGTTGTAGAGTTTAGTAATAAAGTCCTATTAAAAATTTTATTTAATCCTTATCAATTTCATATTTTAAGGTATGATAATTAATCTTTATCAATTCCATGATTTAAGGAATGATAATTCCCTAAATTAAGGAACAATAATTTTTTTATTTAAAGGATATGATTATTTAGGTTTTCTAAAAGGGATGAGACTCTCCTTTTAGGGTTAGACTTGACCCGAAATTTAGGAGAGAACAACAACAACAACAATAATAACAATAATAATAAAAGATCATTTAATATATTCACTATTGCACGTTAATTTATACGAGTGACTTAAGAAAAATTACTGTTGTTTTCTTTATATATATATATATATATAGAATTTTTTTTTTTGAAATTTTAAATTTATCATTATCTTTGTTTGTATAATCTTTAGAGACAAAATGGTGTTAAAAATATAATTTGCCCTCTTAAAAGAGGTAATGAGTGATTTTTAAAAAATTAAAGAAACAAAGTAACATATATATATATATATAAAATATTAGAGAAATAATGATAGTTTTCCTGTTAAGTGTTCTGAATTTGGTGTATATATCAATTATCAACGTTAGGTCAGAAACTTATGAAAGCTGTTCTTCCTCTTTTAAGATAACCAACTGGCAAAAATAATTTTCTCCCTATGATTATGGCCAAAATATGTGTTGGGCACATGGCAAACTTTTTATTTATTGATGATTATAATTACTAAATCTCAATAGAGGTACGTTCTCGTCAAATGTAATAAAAATGACACTCGCATAATCTCAACAGAGGTACGTTTCCAGCTGCATCTTAGATCAACACACACTCGTTGTTGAAAGTAGTATTACTACTTTAAATTTCAATCCGTTACCCTGCAATAAGGCAAGACCATTAGTTATTCGTTTGTGTGTGAGAAAAAGGAAAAGGGAGAGAGAGGATAAAAATGGTGACATACTTGGAACAATCCATGTCCATAGAAATGGGGAAACTAAGATGGGTGTTACATTTGATGGGAAGGTCATGGATACGAGAGGCGAGCAACGGAGGATGAGTGTCTCTCACTATGTCCTCAATGCAGTAGCAGAATCTCCGTGCATTCCCCTTTCTGTGCTTTGCTATCATATTTAGTTTTTGAATGTGGTTACAACACTTCCTCGATGGGTCGTCGAATAAGCCCATCAGAAAATCCAAGCAATGAGGAAACGAAACGTACACTATCTCACAATTGCTCAGCAGCTTCTTGTGTTTTTGAGCCATTACTAATACTGATTCTGAAACTAGGACCAATAGCAGTAGAAAACCTACTCGGAAACCCATTACTTAATTGATTTGTTGAATTCGTTTGAAAGCCACCTAATTCATGCATGCTTTGGTAAGATAGCGGCCTACATTTATTTATAAAACTCTGATCTCGTACCAGAAGTTGAAGACAATTCTATCTATCAAGGCTTATTGCCATGCCATTCTCGTGCTTCACGATAATTATCATGTCAAGCCTGAAAAGGTGGGGTTAAGTTCCTTGTAAGGATTTGAAAGCGAAGGCATTGTTCGGCATGCAACAACTCAGTTCCTTTGCTAGAGAGTAGAAATATTACTAATATCAACCCAAAAAAAAAAAAAATAGATGGATATTTGATAAACACTATGTTATGATATTGATATATATATCATTTGTGATAAATTTATTTTGAAAATGACAAAATCTATCATTCAATTGAATAATTTATACAACATTATTTGAGAAAATGCTAACAAGATATCTGCTTGAACTGGGAACTGCAGGTGTCTGATGTACGTAGTTTACAATTTTTAATTTGGGATATTTTGTAGTTTAATAATTAAGTCTGTCGTCCAGGTATTAGTTAAATCAAATATTGCATTATGCAGATGCAACACATTTCACTGAAAATTTATTATCTTACACTAAGTGGTTTCAAATCAAATCAAATTCATTGTCATTGTTACACTAAGTTGTTCTCCACGGCAGCTAATCTTGTTCATGCAATGGTGGTGATAACCATCATATCTTTTAGGTGCATCCGTTTTCGATATATATTATGTGTAAAGGAAGTAAATAAAGTTTCATTAATAAGAAATTGAGATGATCATTAGTATATGAGTGAATTATATTTCTATTAGTATGAGACTTTTTAATAATGTTTAAAAGCGAAACTATGAAGGTTTAGGTCTAAAGTGGATAATATCAAATCAATATAGAGATATGTGTGATTCATTGGGTTCCTAACAGTGGTATGAGAGTCAGGCCCTAGAGTTAACCATATGAAAAAAAAATTTGGTGTCGAATAAGAAGGTGGTAAGCCTACTAAGCCTAGTGATATGAGAGTCATGCCCTATAATTAACCATGTGAAGGAAATCCTAAGTGCCGAACAAGAAAGCGGTAAGCCTAGTATCACGCCCCAAGTGCTCTCAAGCATTTTCTCGAGCACTTGGTGCGCGACAAGGCCTGCTGGAGGCCTCTTGGACCATGGAGCGCTACATGGACCGGAGCTTCTAGAAGGCCCGCTAGTTAGGATGGAGAACCGGGCTTAGCCCGCAACTTATTAAGGAAGTTAACCCTAGTTAGACTTCCATAATAGGTAGGAGAGCATCTAGGAATATTCTAAGGAATATTATCCCATCTTGTATATACACCGTTAGATCAAATAGATCTCAGCCATTGATTGTATAGGGCTGCAACTATAAAAGGGGGAGACCCTCACTTGTATTTTTAATCTCATAGCTTGTTTTCTCTTTAGCAATATAGAGAGCATTCGTGCAAACACTTGGTGTGCTTCTTTTCTCTTCTCTTTGTGTGGTTTTCTAGGCTGCTTAGCACGCAACGCGTCTAAGGCCGCACGGTCTCGAGAACAGTCCGTGACAGTTGGTATCAGAGCAGGTTCAGTTCGGAGATGGAGAAAGATGGCGTACCATCAGATTTGACTGAAGAGAGGGGTCGGAACCCCAAAGCTAAGAAGCACGGCGTGGCGTCTTGCGAGAAATCAGCAGATCCAAGTCAGGATGCGGGGGTTATGGTGAGAGCACTCAGCGGCGCTGTCGGGAAGGCGGCAGATCGCCTTGGAGAGCTGGAGCAGCAAGTATAGAAGATCGAGGGGGGCCTCGATAAGCAAATCCCGACGAGCTGCGCGCCCTCATCAGCACATCCATCGAGGCTTACGTCGATAAGCAGCGGGACTGGATTAAAGCTTTTCAGGAGAGCGTCCTCACCACAATGGACAGTATTCAGGCCCAAGTAGGGGAGCTACACCGTGGGCTCGAATCTGTTAAGGAGGATGTGGTGCTGTGCAAGCGGACGGTGGCGAATGGGTCTGTCGCCGCTCAAGTAACGGTGTCTACACCGAGAGTCGATGCTCCTAAGCCCAAGGAGTTCAGCGGGAAGCGGAACGCCAAGGAGCTCGACAATTACTTCTGGCAGATGGAGAGATACTTCGACGCCTAGGCGTACGGGACGGGATAAGGTAAACATCGTGACCCTATATCTCTCTGATCATGCAATTCTGTGGTGGCGTAGGAAGAGCGAGGAGATTCGCAAGGGTACCTGCACCATCAATACCTGGACAAAGTTGCAGCAGGAGCTGAAACGCCAATTCTATCGGGAGAATGTGGCGCACGACGCTAGGAAGCGTCTAAAGAAGTTGAGACAGAACAAGTCGATTGGCGAGTACGTTGAGGAGTACTCTCTACTGATGCTGCAGATCCCCAATATAAGTGAAGAAGACTTGCTGTTCAACTTCCTTGATAGGTTACAGACATGGGCGTCCAATGAGCTGAGGCGGCGTGGAGTGCAGAACATATCCGATGCCCTCACATTGACAGAAACGCTCACTGATTACCGCAAGGGTGATGCGGGGAAGTCTAAGAATTTGAGGCCCAATCACAGCAAAGGTGGGGGAACCAGGGAGTTTCATCCTCCGCAGGATAAGGAGGGGAAAGTTAAACCGCCCACAGGGAGAGAGCAGAAGCGCAACGGCGGAAGAAAGCCGAGATCTAGCTGCTTCCTTTGCGACGGGGATTATTGGGTGAAGGACTGTCCAAAAAAGAAGGCTACCCTTATGTGTGTAGTTCTTTGTTCGAGGGAATGATTATTAAGGAAGCAAATAAGGTCTCACATTGACAAAAAATTAGGAGATCAGAGGTATATAAAGAATAAGCTATATCTCTATTAGTACGAGGTGTTTTAGGTAGAGTTCAAAAATAAAACAATAACAACTTAGACTCAAAATTAATAATATCATACCAATATAAAATATGTGTAATTTATTTAACTCCTAAATTATATCTTCTGAACATGGCCAACCATTGTTTGATGATTAAAATAATTGTTGCTACTCTATTGTTAAGTCTAATTATAAAATAAGATAAAACTGGTGGAAATCAAGAATAGGGAATTTGCTAATCATTTTTTTAATTAATTAAAAAAAATTAAATAGCAACATAGAGCATAATCTTATTCTTGCATCATATATATATATATATATATATAGTACTCATTAAAAAATAGGGAATTTGCTAATTATCTTTTATGATGTTTCGCATTTTTACTATTTTTTCTTTAATTTTAAATAAATACTAATATCTTTTTTTAGGAGAGTAATTAACACTTTAAGAGAAAAAAAAAAGGATATTTGTACTTATAAATATAATGTTTTAATAAAAAAAGTGATAAAAATGAAAAATAAAACTCAGTAACTAGCAATTTCCCTAAAGACATAATACCAATTTTTTTTCCAGCGTTAATCATCAATTGGACTTCAATTTTTCGATTTTTTATATTAGAAAAATGAAAAAACGGAATTGCAGAAACTAAATAAATAAAAAGTTCGATTTACTTTGATTTGACTTTTTCTATTACGTGCTTGGGCCAAACTTTTGAATGAGCTTCTGGCCAGATTAATAGTTTTAATTTTTAAGTAAACGTAAGTTTAACTATAAGATGATAAATTTAAGCCGAATATATTTAATTATTTTTAAAACACGGATATAGATTTAAGCTTAACAAGTTTATAATTAAATTTTATTTATTTACATATATTTAATAACTTTGAGAGAGGAAAATAAAAATCAATGACCTTATAAAACAAAAAATTATCTAAATTTTTACAACCTGACTTTTTTAAATCAGCCAAATATTTCTTCGAGAAACATTAATCATATTGGAAATTATAATTAAATTGATCGTCTTTATGCCAATTGCCACCAACAGATCACACGAAAGATGCTATAAAAGCTTTTCGGAGATGTTGAGATGTAACTCAAGAAATTAAGACTCTTCAATCAATATTATATATATAGTGAAATATTTACATATTAATGCTTTAAAAGGCTCTTTAAAAATCATTGACCAATAGGCAATTCACCAAATTTCTTAAATTATTATTGGATACAGTACATAAAATATTTTTGTAATATTTTTCACGTGATGTTTATATTGGTAGTAAAAAAAAAGATTCTGTTTAATAAAATAAACGCAGTATAAATTAGATTGTCTTGTTCATAATTATATATATAGGGATAAAAAATTATCTTAATTTTTCTTTCTAATAAATATTGAATTGACCGGCTGCAATCTTCTATACTATCCTCAATCTTCAAACTCAACGCGTGTGGACACGTGTATCTTTTCTCAATCATTAAAATCACTAATACCTAAATTTAAGAGAATGATAATAATCAAATTCTTTTTCCACGTTAAAATACGTAAAAAGAATTTTCTGATTATATTTGTTTCTATTATTCTCATTCATTATTATCCCATACCTCTCATATATATAGAAATATTCTTTGGGTATTTAGAATTAGATTAGAATTAAGAAATTATAGTTTGATTAGGATTTAAGTTAGTATGGGGACTGCAAGACCCATGGGCTTCCTAACTCCAACTTAAAAGGCTTAATCCTTATTATCTCATAATACACTAATTCGTCTAAGTTAACCTCAAGCTATTTCACTAAAAGTTAAGGGCTTGATCTTTAGACTAATAATAACTACTTAATTGACCCTCTAATTTATGTCCATAATTAAAGTTAGGTCATGAAAAAAATGTCTTACCTCTTTAATTACTTATTTACCCTTAATTCACTGAATGCTTTAATGATCACTTTTAATATGTCTATATTTGTAAATAAATTTACAAATAAATATTATTATTCAATAAATAATTTATTAAATAAACTATGACCATAGATTCTAATGATTAAGTACTGCAAATAGTTTAGGTGGACATTATTTATTAAATTTCATGTTGCAATATATGTTCCTACGACCCATGAAATTATATCTCAAAGCTATCGAGGTTTTGACTGTTTATATGAATCTCAATCTGTAATAACTCAAACGATATAAGGCATGAATGTAAGTTCATTACCTGTTTAGGATTAAAATCAATCAAACTTATTAAAGTTTTTGTGAATTAAGATCTACGACATTTAGTTAACTAGATCAAAATTCATAGTAGTTTCGTTCAATGTAACATATACACTAGTTTTTCTACTCGAAGTCTCTACTTCGATGATCAATGTAAATCATCCATTATAAGAAGGAGAAAAAATACAACCTGATATAATGAAATGCCCTTTTAATTAATGGTTGTGAACTAGATTTAATTTATAAATAACTTGTGATCTATACCCCTGTATTAGTATCATATGCCTAATACATAGATCACATACTTTATAAATATGAGCTCATCAATATATGCTCAATTATATATATAAATAAACTTTATTAATCTAATAAAAGGTATAAATGACATTATATATCTAACAGTTTATGGTTCATAATACTGATAACCTCCATCAACAGTTAAAATTGCTTTGGTAACTGTCTTGGTAACTCCTAATAACTTTCAACTCCTTGATGGAAGGAGTTGGTGGTTAAAAGCAAATATAGTGAATTTAGGTCCCTAAGTTTATTATCTCAATTCTCGCTATGAGAAAAACACCATCAAGATAGAGAGTTTAAAGATTTAGAAGAACCAAATAGACATTCAAACTTGTTGTCCAAAGCACATTGCATCAATGACTAGAGGTTAGTAAATTCTTGGTTATATTTCCGCATTTGATCTTATGCAATAATTGTTTATACATAGAAAATCATATTTAAATTAATTACGGTTAGTATCAAAGCCACAATTTATCTCTGCCTTGAATGTTTGTAATATAGAAAAGCTGTTCTTTATTATGGCCGAATTCAAATTTGACTTGAAAGTTGTTATTTTGACATTTTATGATGCAAATAAGAATAGAAATCATTAGGAAATTGAATTTCAAGCATTTTGCAATTTAAAATGAGGGAGATATGGTTAAATTTTAAAAATGGGTCAATTTATAACTAGATTAGATAAACCCGCCTATAGGCTAAAGATGGCTAGTCATTTTTATTGAGCCCCTCAAATTTTTGTAAGTTATATTTTGACCCTAAAGCTTGTAGATATTTACAAAAAAGCCTTAAAGTTTTAAGTATTTATAGTTTAATCCTTAAAGAGTTCAGTAATTATAAATTTGCCTGTACAAAATTGGGTATTTTTACTAAGGCCTTTAAGTTTTAATTAATTATAGTTTAACCCTAAACTTTTAAAATTTTATAAATAAGCCCCTACATTGTTAGATATTTTCTTCTAACCCCTCCAGATTTAAGTAATTAATTTTTTTATAAAATTATATGGTATTTACGAATAGGTCGTAATTTGATACATACTTTATTTTATGTATTTATTTCATGTAGTTAGTATCATTTATATGCTACATGTTGATTTTATATGCATAATTTATCTTTTTTATAATGTTTACAATTTAAAATTATGTTCATATTTATAAATGATGCCATTGTTGCGTACTATTATATAAACCATTATATGAATAAAATGTCTAGTGATTCATATAATTTAATTAATTAGAAAATATCCATAGCATCCTTAATTATACAAAATTATATATTAAGTAGTTTAGGATCACATATAAAAAATGATATTAATTGTGGTTAATTATATTTAATATAATAAATCTTATCCCACAAGAATTTTTATTTTATTTATATGATTAACTAGATTGGAAAATCAAATTATATTTTCTAATTTACCCACAAGGATTAGAAAAATGAACATAATTTGATAGTTTTATCATAAAGATAGATGGATCTAATTGAATTAGAACTTTAACTCATAACTAAGTTCTATGTCACTAGATTCATAATTTGAAATCATGATTTATATGGGTAAAACAAGATATATGTTTTATCATAAAATTTTGTATGAATCTATATGAATTAGAAGTTTGGCCCACAAGTAATTTTTATGTCATTTAATTCATATTTATACAACATGATTTATTTTGGTAAAATATGATATTTGTTTATTAGTCTCAATTTTGTAACATAAACATGTATGTTTGACTTTGTGCAGTTGTATAACCCATAAATTAGTCTGATATGAAATGTGATATTCCTGAACTAAAAAGTGATAACTATAAGGTTTGGAAGGAAATGAAGAGGATGGATATTGATTATGTTATACAAAAATATGAACTACCATCTATCACTCATACTAACACTTTAGATGATATTGCTCTTTATAAACAATGGGAATGATCTAATTGCCTCAGTTTGATGTTCATAAAGATCAAGATCTTTGCTAGTTTACGTGGTTCAGTCGGTCAGCATAGTAATGTTTGGGCATTATTGAAAGCTATTGATGAGCAGTTTAAAACTTCAGATAAAGCACTTGCCAGCACCCAGATTATAAAGTTTTTATCTTTAAGACTTACCAGTGTTAGAGGGGTGCGTGATCATATTATATAGATAAAGGACACAGTGGCTCAATTAAAGACTCTAGAGGTTAAGATATATGAGTCTTTCCTTCTGCACTCTATATTGAACACTCTTCCACACCAATATGGACCCTTCAAAATCTATTATAATACATATAAGAATAAATGATCACTTAATAAACTTATGACCATGTGTATTCAAGAGGAATGGAGGCTGGTGATGGAATTAAGTGAAAGTGCTTTTATAACAACATAAGGAAAGAATGGAGACAATGCCAAATAAAATGGAAAGGCAAAATGCCTATTTTGTCTCTCTAATTTGACATTAAGAAGGAACCAAGTGTTTCTTCTATAAAAAGAAGAGGCACATAAAGAAGGATTGCCCAAAGTTTCAGAAATAGCTTGAAAAGTAAGATAATCCAATTCTATATGTTTGTTATAAATCTAATATAGTTGATATTAATCATAATACTTGGTGGATTGATTTTGGTTCCACAATCCATATTTTGAATTCTTTGTGGGGTTTACAAAACCTAAAGAAGCTAGTGGACAGTGTACAATGTATTTATTCAAGAAATATGATGCATTCACATATGGAGGCAGTTGGGACATGTTATTTAACTTTAAGTAATGGTTTTTCTTTGTATTTAGATAAGACCTTTTATATTCCAATTTTCTCTAGAAATTTATTTCTGTTTCAATACTTGTATCTTTGGGATATTTCTTTAAATTTTTGAATGATTTGTTTAATTTATATTACAAATCTAATCTTATTAGGAATGATACATTGTATGATGGTCTATTCTGCATTGATTTATAAAACAATACCTCTTATAATGTAATGCATGTTCATGTTAGCATTAAATGATGTGTTATGAATAGAGATTCCTTTATTTTATGGCATTGGAGATTGGACAAATTTTCATAGAAATAATTAAAAGATTAGTAAATGATAGAGTACTTAGTGTTGGGTGTTGATTATTTTAGGGTGCTTGCATGTGGAATGTGTTCATCATATAAAACATATACATATCTCATACATATATGTGCACAGCGGAAGATTAAAATTAATACAATGAACACATGTAATACATATTTATCAAATGAAAAATGAGATTGAGAAATTTAACCCATAAAGCTTTGGATTAATTTGCTTGAAGTCCACCATGAAATGAAACTTTGATCAATCCTAACAATCAGTAAGGGTGGGTTTGATTGTCTAGAATAGCAGTATGTTAATCTAGCATTTAGTTTAACTTTTAAACTTTATTCAAAGTTAAACTCTTTAGCTTAGTTAAATTTGTTTTTCTTTTTATTCAACTCTTGAATAAAAACAAATTTAATTCATGTTTTAATGGTTAAATTAATTGGAGAAGATGATGAATAGAAAATATTTTCAACTCTTGAAACATTTCAATTTTCGTTCTTCATTTCTCTCTTAATTTTCTAGCCAACCAAAAACACTTAACATTTGTTTTAATCAAATTAAATTAATTTGTTTTATCTTTTAGTCAACTTTTGAACAATTAAAACAAATCTATTTTAGTTATTACATTTAACAACCATTTATATATTTGTTTTGTTGTTCTAACACTTAAAATACAAAACAAAGAATTCCAATTTCTTAAATTGAACTGGCCACCAAAATTGCAAAATCTAAAACTTAAAACTTTTGAATTTCATTTCTCTTTATATACTAATGCATAAATTTCAAACTAATTTAAATTTCATTTGCATTTAATTTAACTTAACCTAACCATAGTTAATATTTAACCTTAGTGAGGTTAATTTAACTTAACCTAACAATAGTTAATATTTAACCTTAGTGAGGTTAATTTAACTTAACCCTTAAGTTAATAAATATTTAAATATTCTAATCATAGTTAACTAACTTAACTATAGTTAGGTTAATCTTTACTTAACCATTAAGTAAAGTTAGTTTAACTTAACCATATGGTTAACCTTCAACCATAGTTAAGTTAAATCATGTATTTAATAACTAAATAAATAAATATTTATTTTAATTATTTAACAATTAAATAATCATAAAGTGAAATTACATTTATATCCTTACTAAGTTACCAAGTTAACCTAAAATGGGTCCACCATTTAACCATATACTTTAGTTAACTTAACCTTAGTAATTTGCTGAATTATATTGTATTGAACCATTCAATACGGTAAACTGCTCAAGTGCTCAAAAAGTACATTTCATATTAGGACTCTTTAGGTCTACACCCGATTTGTCAAATGGAACTATTCCATGAATCCGTAATCGATGCCCCATACACATGTTACGAATATTACAAATCAACGTGTTAGACCATACAAGTTGAAGTCATAATGTATAAGTATAATCCTTCCATCGTTTATAACTTGGATGTGCGGGGATATAGATTGGCACCGTCAAATTCTCATTTGCTCATCCATAATCTTATCTCTAGATCCGTATCTCAATAAACAATATACGCAAACACTTTTGCTATATTGTTTAACCCTGTGAAAAACTCTTTTCTCGGGTTTATGCTTGTAGCCACAAGACTTCATGAACTACAATCTTAGAGCATCAGATATACAACTTACCTACGTAAACTGACGAATCTCGTATCTGCGCATATCGGACTCCATGAGCATCGGACCATACCCAGCGACACATAACGGTCAAATCATGAAAGGTCTCTGACATATGTAGGACCAAAGCAAGATGGATCACTCACAAGACCACCGTAGCGCTCAGGTCAAAGGACCATGAATACTACTTAACTCGATAGGACCTTCCTTTGACGGCTTTATATGATATCTATTGAGGTCCTCGTGAGTTTGTTCAGTATCTAGTCCTAACTGGATACCCGCATGCCTATACAAGCTCTAAGCTCATGGTCAGCTAAGAACAACCATCTGAACCAGTTAGATATAGACATATACTAATCTATATTATGTGATTCACTGATAGACCCGCATTGGTGAACCTAGATCAGGAACATTATGTTTGAGATATATTTACATAATAACATTTCTTAGCACCTATTACAACTCCTTACAACTATATCATTACAAGTATACTCTCAGGTCTTTGTCCTATTATAGACAAAGTTCTAACTCTTTAGACCTCGCTGACTCTTATAAACTGATAACTCTTAACAGTGCTAACTCTTAGCATTTATAACTCTCAGCTTTGCTAACTATTAGTTATGATCTAAACTCCTTTAGATCAGATCTGAACTCTTTCAGATCAAACAATGTTTGTAATGTTATAAGCATTATACCATATAAATTTGATATACAATTTTTATTCAAAATGTTTATTATATAAATATTAACAATTAATATTCATACAATATTAGAATGACACGTAAGCACCAGTTCCAACACTTAGTACTCTAGATTTTACTAATTTTGACACTTATATGGACTGCATTAAAGGAAAACAGACCAACAAGTCCAAGAAATGTGCCAAAAAGAGTTTAGACATATTAGAGATCATACATACAAATATTTATAGTCCAGACATGGATTCGTATGGTCAGAGAGACTTTATCTCTTTCAATGATAATTACTCATGATACATGTATCTTTACTTACTTCATAATACTAATGAAGCATTAGATGTTTTAAAGGTATTTAAAGATGAAGTAGAGAAATAATGCAGGAAACAAATTAAGATTATGAGACTTATAGAGGTAGGGAATACTATGGTAGATACACTGAGGATAGACAAACACCTGGTCAATTTGTGAAGTTTCTTCATGAGCATGTGATAGTTTCCTAATACACCATGCCTGGTTTCCCAAACCAAAATGGAGTAGTATAAAGAATAAATAGAACATTATTAAAAATGGTATGGAGCATGCTTAGTAGCTTCAGTATTCCTAAATCCTTGTAAACTGAAGCTCTTAAACAGCAATGTATATATTAAACTAAGTTCCAACTAAAGTTGTTCCAAAGACACCATTTGAGTTATGGAAAGGTTGAAAATTGAGTTTATGACATATACGCATTTAGGGATGCCTGTCTGAAGTAAGAGTTTACAACCCATAAGAGAATAAGCTGGACTTTAGAACCATTAATAGGTAATTCATTTGATATGCTGAAAATTCTACAGGTTACAAAATTTATTGTTTATCTTACAGTACTAGGATTGTGGAATCAAGAAATGAAAATTTTCTTGAGAATGACTTGATCAGTGGAAGTGATCCATCAAAAAATATAGTTTTGAGAAAGATTCTACAAATTCTTAACCTTTTACTTTAAGTAGTAGATTGATCGTTATACATAACATCCCTCAAGTTTAAAAAGATTTTGAATAACCAATCATTGAGATTCCACAAACTGCTGATGATCATCTAGTAGATCAGGTTGTTCAAGAATTACCAAGATGGTTGAATAACCAGTTGAACAACAAGTATCTCAGGATGATGTTGGCACAACATTAAGAAGATCTACGAGATTAAAGAGGTCAACAATTCCTAGTGATTACATTGTATATCTTTAAGAATTTGACCATAACATTAGAATAAAAAATGATCTTGAAATCTTTTCACAAGCCATTAGTTGCAGTGAATCAAAATTGTGGTATAAAGCTATGAAAGATGAGATGGATTCTATGGCATCTAATATAGTCTAAGATCTTGTTCAGTTGCTTAATGGTATGAAAGCTAGTATGTAAATGGGTATTTAAGACAAAGAAAGACTCGTTAGGCAACATTAAGAGATATAAGGTAAGGCTCGTTGCGAAAGGATTTACGCAGAATAAAGGAATTTATTATATAGAGAAGTATTCTCTTATATCTAAAAAGGATTTCCTTTATGTGATTTTGGCATTAGTTGCCCATTTTAATTTAGAATTGCATTAAATGGATGTGAAAATGACTTTTCTCAATAAAGATGTAGATGAGGAGGTTTACATGAAACAACCAAAACAATTCTCCTCTAGTGATGGTGAGCACTTAGTATATAAACTTAAGAAATTTATATACGGATTAAAACAAGCCTCCCATTAGAGGCATTTAAAATTTCATAATGTCATCTCTTCATTTAAATTTGTAAAGAACATTATAGATCAATATATATACTAGAAAGTCAGTAGGAGTAAAATCTTTTTTTTTTTGTTTTATATATGGATGATATTTTACTTGCAACTAATAATAAGAGTTTGTTACATAAGGTGAAATTTTTCTCTCTAAAAATTTTGACATAAAAGATATGGGTGATGCATCTTATGTCATTGGCATAAGATCTATAAAGACAGATTTTAATGTATCCTAGGTTTATCTCTAGAAACCTATATCAATAAGGTTTTAAAGCGATTTTGTATGAAAAATTGTTCATCAAGTATTGCTCCTATTATGAAAGGTAAGTGATTCAATTTGAACTAGTACCAAGAAAATGATCTTAAAAGGGAACAAATGAATAGTATTTCATATGCTTCTACTGTTAGAAGCTTGATGTATACTCAGGCTTACACCTGACTTAACATTGCATTTGTTGTGAGAATATTGGGAAGATATCAAAGTAATCTAGGTATAGTCCACTGAAGAGCTATAAAGAAAGTGATGTGGTACCTTCAAGGAACCAAAGATTACATGCTCAAGTATAGATGGATTGATAGTTTGGAAGTAATTGACTACATAGATTCAGACTTTACTGGTTGTGTTGATTCACGTAAATCAACATTTGGATATGTTTTTATGTTTGCTGGTGAAACTGTATCTTAGAAGAGCGCAAAGCAGACTTTAGCTATTACTTTCACCATAAAGGCTGCATTTATTTTCTGTTTTGAGGCTACTTAACATAATGTTTAGTTAAAGAGTTTCATTTATGAGCTTAGAATTATAGATTCAATTTCTAGGCTATTAAAGATATATTGTGATAATTCAGTTGTTGTCCTTATGGCTAAAAATAATAAGAGTGAAAGTTTAAGTAAGTATATCAACTCAAGTATTTAGCCATAAGAGAACGTGTGGAAGAAAAACAAGTGGTAATTGAACACGTAAGTACTGAATTAATGTCGCCAATCCTTTCACAAAAGGCATGCCACCATTGAGATTTAAGGATCATGTAGTTAGAATAGGACTTTGTTCCATTATATGATTTTCGTTGTATGAACGATATTGTTTATATGAAATTCCTATTTACTTGTGATATTTTTTAATATTTTGTGCACATTCATTTATTTTGAGAAAAATCACTGTTGATTGGACCTAGAATAAACATATAGTTTATTCATTAAGTAATGTTACCAAGTTTCACATCCCACATCGAATAGAAATTAGGTGAATCTTGGGTGTATATGGGCGGGTATGCAACATTACCTAACAGGCTAGTCTTTTAGGTCAATAGCAAGTGCCCAGCTCATGACAAGTGGTATCAGAGCAAACCTGAATTTCCATTTGTATACGGGCCCTTAAAATTGCCCCAATGAAGATTGCCATGTAGGATGTGGGTCTTCTATGTTACCAGAAGGGATGGGCAATATAGCCCAAATGGGCCTTAAAAATCTAGTGTCTTGATTTCCAATAGAGATTACCACATAGGTAGTAGTCCCTTAACTGTGGGGGGATGGGCAATATGGGTCAGGTTGGTCCTTGAGTTTAGGCCACACCGTGACGAGGGTGTCAAGTGATTGGGTGGGAGAGAATGTCACGTCTCACATCTAATAGAAATTATGTGGATCTTGGGTCTATATGGGCGAGTATGTAGCATTACCTAACTGGCTAGTCTTTTGGGTCAATGGCAAGTGTCCAGCCCGTGACACAAGTATAGGCTAAGTTTTAAGAAATATAATAAATTGTAATACAGGGGAGATAATACTCATTTTTAGAGGACCTATCATCATATTCATTTATTTTATTTCTTAAGTATGAGAATTGAAGGAATTTTATATTATATCAAGCATATGAACCAACTGGTAGAATATAATATGTTTCACATAATGTTTATAGTCCATCGTGCTGATAACCTCCATTGGCAGTTGAAACTGCCTTGGTAACTCCTAATAACTTCCAAGTCCTTGATGGAAGGAGTTGTGGTTAAAAGAAAGTATAATGAATTTGGGTCCTTAAGTTTATTCTCCCAATTCTCATTTATGAGAAATACCCTATCAAGAGAGAGAGAGAGAGTTTATGGACTTAGAAGAACTAAAAGGACATTTAAACTTACTGTCTAAAGCACATTGCATTAATGGCTGGAGGTTAGTAAATTCTTGGTTATATTTTCGTATTTGATCTTATGCAATAATTGTTTATGCATAGAAAATTATGTTTAAGTTACCTATAATCTTTACATTTAATCATAAAAAAATCAACTCAATTTTATATATTAGAATAATAGAAAAATAAACAACTTAAAATCAAAAGAAAAAAAAAAGAACAAGTAGAAATATAGAATATGAAATCAATCCAATTGATCTACTGCACACACCATTCATTAGTTAAAGCATCTCTCTATCACAAATGCATGCAATATGGACAATTATTCAGTACATAAAAAAATGCTAAAGTGGTTGGGTTTTATTAATTTTTATGTGGGTTCCCGTATTCATAAGAATATATTATGGACTATTATAAATAAAGAACTAATTTAAATGATTTATTTGGAATATCTCTTACTGGACTTTAAAGATATTTATTGAGTATAGGTTATTATGTGTAGAAACTCAATACTAGTTAACTATTATTGATGAAGCTGATAGTTGACCTAGTATATAAAGACCTCTTATAGGATTGTAGTCCCTAAGTTAAATAATTCTATACGTAGTGCTCTTCTACTCTTCCTATCATAGAGTAAGAACCTTGATAGGGCATAATTGCATAAAATATTTTATCTTCCTAAACTTGATGTTTGTTCAATTTATCCCAATAATTTGGCTATTTATGCATATTAATGTTGTTTTATAGATTTAAGCACTATCTAAGCAAAAATATCATAAATTGGATGCAAATGAAGCTATTTGAGATGAGAATCCGAAAAGGGACTAAAATGCTCAAAACGTGAACAGTATAAGTAAATAGTGCAATTTCTATAGTGCATGAACACCGCAATGTCGAGGCATTCGATTTGAGCGACGGGGTGCCAATTCCAGAAACTCCACACTGCGGCATTGAATTTGAATGCCGCGGCACTGAATTCTGGGCACTCTTTAAGGGCATTTTTATCCTCTTTTTAAAATCCTAAACCTATATAAACGCCCATTGTTGAGCCAATGAGAGCTAAGCAATAGAGAGCACGAAAATAAACATTTTATTTGGGTCTTGGAAGTAAGAATCAACAACAAGAGGCAAAAATCAAGAGGAAGAAGAAGAATTTTTGCATTTTGGAGGAAGAACATCACCATTGCATCAAGGGAAATTTCTTCTTCTCTTCAAATTCGTATTTGTTGTTGATTCCAACATGTATAATGATGTTGTTAGATGCTCTAAACTTATGTTTTCAATTATGAACTACGTTTTATTGCTAGGATTACAATGTGAACTCATATGTAGCTTGAATTGATTATTTTTCCTTATTTGTCATATTGGTATTGAATTGTTTAATTTGTTCTATGCTTAATGCTTCTAATTATATGACAATGTATTAGATTGATTTGGAAACCTTAATGAACTTGAAAAAGGAAATTTTGTGTTGGCCATGGATAAATTAATGTATGATCATTGTGTAAAAGCATGAATTCCATATGAGATAGAAATATACTCATATGGTATATATGACCATTTAGAGAATTTGAACTTAATGAATCTTATTTCAATTTGATTATCATAGATATATAGATAATTGATTAAATGAGATATACTCACTTGACCATCGAAAGAGGCTTGTGAATTTTAGAGTTCTTGGTTAACATTTATATTAATAGTTCTAAGAGGAGTAATTGAATTCAAGTGAGGTATTAAAGGATTATTGTAATCCTAAGAATTTGAGTATTTATACTATCACGTTTGTTCTCTTTGCTCAATTTTTGTAATTATTCTTTTTATTTAGTTAGTTTAGATATAACAATCTTTGAATTGCCAATAGCTTGAATAAGAATAGAAGAACATAATTTTAGTACTTAGCAAGTAGTAATAACAATTCCTCATAGGATCGACACTCTACTTATTATATATTACTTGTTACAATAACGTGCACTTGCGTTAGTTTGTGTTATAGAAATCACACAACAAAGCCCATCAATTTTCTCTTTTTAAACACATCTGAAATACTTTAGGTTCCATATTCCCCCTCTTATCCTTGAGTTTCTTTATGTCATAAAACTTTCTCTTCTCTAGATTCACGTCAACGTGTTTCATCTACTTCAAGATATCTCAACCTGAACCACATGATGAACCCACTATATTGTTTAACCCTGTATGATGTCTTCTTTACCTATACCTTTATTTTCCCTAAGCAAAACTACTTCTCGCAACCAAAGGGATGGAAGAAGCTCTTTGTAGATTTCAAGGGGAAGCACGCTGGTATTGAAGAGAGCACTGTTGTGATAAGTGAAGATTGGAAGCAACCATTGCTTTTTTTTTGAAGTAAATACAACTTTTGAAGTGTATAACTGAAAGATGACCCTTTCATTTCTGTTGATTCCTAAAAGGGAACAATTCTTAAAGAAGTTTTTCTGGAATGACCCGATCAACCATAAGCATATACATACCGTTGAAATGCTTCAAAAGTTTTAGGATCTATCTAAGGTTCATTGTTTTCCCTTTTACTCACGATGAGGGAATATGTTTACTTACCCTCCCACATCTAATTATCAAGGTTAGGATTCCTCTTTTTGATGTTGTTGGCTTCTATCACATGGTGATGTGGTTGGAGTTTATCTCTGAGAGGGATCTTTTCCTAAAGGGACACCTGGTGACGAAGACATTTACATCTCCCATTCATATCGAAAATTCTTCCCTAATATTAATAAGTGTTATTTATTTTTTTAATGAGGTTCACTGTTATCTAAATGAATTTTTCATTTTCTAACTTCCTATTTGTATTCGGCAACCGCTTGCATCAAATTGGTTCAGTTATCTTCTTAAGGTAAAGTTTTAGACTTATTCTATAGAGTCAACCTATGGAGACTGGACAAAGCTCAAGCAGTGCGATTCCAACGGATCTTGTTTAATGTGTATAGTCATCTGACCCTATCCGTAGTGTTCATGCTCTACCAAAGCTATCGATCTAGAAGGAGAAAGGTAAATATTTCTCACAATTTCTTTGTTTTTGTTCCTAGAGTATTTTCATTCCTCGAACTTTCTATACGTTTCTTTTTTTAGCTCCTTTATCGTTCATGAAGGATCTTTCAGATGTATTGGTGAATATATTTCTATAGTGGAAGCCCAGGACTAAGAGAAAAGGTGATGCTAATAGGGATGAGGCTCCTATAGAGAAGGTTAAAGTATGGGAGGAACCAATAAATATTCACTCACTAGATGAGGTTCCAAAAGTTCCAGCAACCAATTCCTCTCTTCTTACGCATGTTCCAATTTTTGTAAAGCCTGAAATTGATTGTGCGGCTCCTCTTAGAGCTAGTTCTAGCTTTTCTACAGATGAGATTTTGCAAAAATGTGGAGCTAATTTAGAATTTGCAAAGGAACTAATTTATAGGGGGGTTCCCTAAGACCTGTAAGATATTTCAAAGTTTCAGAAGGAACCTGCTATGAATGCAAAATGTTAAACTGAAGTTGCTATGAATGCAAAATGTTCAACTGAAGTGGCAGGTGGTCCTATTCTGAATTTTTTCACTCCAAGTAAATGTAGTTTGATTTTTTTATTTTGCTTTGGAAAAATGTTCTAACTCTTATAGGCTCCATTTCTAAAGGAAGTCCTACTATTCACAAAGTTTTTGAGGACTTAAAAAATGTTGCCTCTTCAGAAGAATGAAACCTGAAAGAGAAGGAGCTCAGGGAACTAGTGGTTCCTGATTCACCCGCTTCGTAGAGGTTGATCAGTTAGCGTCTTAGTTTTTAAAGAACGAAATTGGAGAATGTGTATAAGAGATTACTATTTCTCGATTTGATGGGTAGAGTTCTGCAACCATCATAAAAGGCTTGTTTATTCATGCCAATTTAGAGATAGTGCCTCATGGAATTAATACCGAGGCTTGGTCTCGGATTAGTGCAACATCGTCACTCAGGGTATTTGATTTCTCTGTACTTTTATTCATTTTCTCCATTATCATTTTCTGATTTTTTTCCTCTTTTATTTCATGCAAGCTATTCAAGATAACCTTTTTACCATCAAGGGGTTTAAAAAGGATGCGTTCGATACTAGTAAAAAGATGAAGCACTTGAAAAATGTTATTAAGAAGTAGGCAAAGGAAGAGAACTTCCTCAAATGAAGGAATTTGATTCTCAACTCTACTTGATTTTGCTAGAATATGAGAATAAAAAGCTCCGACTGATGTTAGAGATAGCTCACAAAGGTTCTCTCTTCAACAAGACTTCGAAAATTCTCTAAGGAGCTAGAAGAGGTAAAAAGGGCAAATACAAAAGTAATGGAGGATTATTCTTGGATCCTGGGTGCCCTATCTGTATGTAAGAAAATGGTGTCCTTAGTTGAGGGTAAAGAATAAAACTTCTAACAAAGAAAAGCTGTTCTTGAGGCAAAGTGAGCAAACTTCAATGTAAGTAGAGGTCTTAGTTAGCAATGAAGTAACTTCTAGGACCAATTATTAGCATTGGATTTAGAGTTGATGAAAAAAAATCAAGACCTAAAGGAAGTGACCAATCAAGTGGCTTCTGGCACGGTTTTGCTAAAGTTAGCGGAGGATCGGGCCTCCTAACTAGGAAAGGCAGTTGACGGCCTTCGGTCAATAGTGGAAGCATTACAGAGAGATTACATTTCCCTTTATGTAGAGAAGACATCTTCTGATATAGTATAGCAACAGAAATTAACCATTGCAAAAGATGTCTTCGACCGTGAAATAAGAGTTGCATTTACTCGTGCTTTCCGTCGAGGATTCTGTTATGGAAGAGATCCTTCCGCTCATTAATTGCTTCCTATGGATGTGGAAGATGCTTATAGGTTTTATAAGGGTTGGCCTGCTAAATATATTGATAATTGTTATCGATAAATCAATTATGACTCAAGTGGTAAGGGAGATGTCGATCAAGATCCAGATGTGGTGGAGGTGCCATTGAATCCCCTAAGTAATTTTTCTTTTACTGCTATATATGTATTTTTTTTTTCTTGTCTTTGATGTAGATAGATATTTTTTTTAATATAAGTATGTTTGTTATTCAATATCTTGTTCATATAACAATAAGAATAGAAGTATCTGAGTAATTGAATGGAACATTTTTTGCGTACCATATATATTTTGGTCAACATGGATGCTTTGAAATCTTTTAATGGCCGTAATAGGAAATGTCATTTCCTAACAAAAGTGTGAAGGTCTCTTTAGTGGTGCTTTCTAAAAAAAGAGTAGTGTCATTCTAGGAAAGTCTTGATATTAATATTCTCTGGCAAGGGCATGATGTCTTTCAAGAAAGATTTTGTAATGATGCTTCCTGGGAATGGTGTTGGGTCCTTCTAAGGAAAAACTTTTAGTAATGATGCTTCTTGGGAAAGACGATAGATCCTTTCATAGAAGGCCTTTTGATTTTGATGTTTCCTCACAAAAGTACGAAGCCTTTTCTGGGAAGCTTTTAATTATGGTGCTTCTTCACAAATAGATAGAACCCTTCATAGGAAAACTTTAATTATAATGCTTTCTCCCACAAGTACGGAACCCTTCCTAGAAGACTTTAATTATGATGCTTCCACATAAAGGTACGAAACCCTTTCTGGGAAGACTTTGATTATGGTGCTTCCTCGAGAATGTAGAAAACCCTTCATGGGAAGACTTTGATTATGGTGCTTCCTCTCAAAGGTACGAAACCCTTCTTGGAAAGACTTTGATTATGGTGCCTCATCTCAAAGGTACGGAACCCTTATTGGGAAAACTTTTTGATAAGTGATCGTGGATGCTTTTGGTTATCTCTACATAGTGGCAATGTGGATTGCTTTTTCCTATCTTCAGATAATAGTGATGAGGATTTCTTTTGACCATCACCTCATAACGGCAATATTGATTAGTTTTAGCCGTCTTCATATAACAATAGTGAAGATTACTATTGGCCTTCTCCTTGTAACAACAGTATGGATTGGTTTTGGCTGTCTCCGCATAACGATTGTGTGGATTGCTTTTATTTGTCTTCATGTAACAACAATGAGGATTGCTTTTGGTCGTCTTCATATAACAACAATGAAGATTGCTTTTGGCTATCTCCTCGTAACGACATTAAAACTATAGTTGTTATGTTTGAAATTTTATAATCCTTACATGGGAATTATGGTGTAATTTTATTGAACTTGAGTTCAATACTTTATTTTAAATAGTTTGAATGAAAATAATGTCTCAGATATAAAAAAAAAATGAAAAGAAAAAGAAAGTCATACATAAAATGTATTTAACTTTGATATGTTCCAAAAAGTTAAAATTGGGTTTCAGACTATGTCTTGTAATAGAAAGATTCATTTGTCTAGCTTTCACACGACCTTGTAGGGTCCTTCCCATGTATCTGCCATTTTTTCAACGTTGCGTTCCTTGTTAATTTCAAGTGCCTCTCACAAAACTAAGTCACCTTCATTAAGCTCTCATTTCTTGACCTTGCTATTGTAATGTCTCTTCATCCGTGCTTTATACACAGCTATGTGAAGTGCTATAATTTCTCTAGGTTTATCCGCCAAATCTTTAGCTATGGATAAAGTTTCATCGTTTACTTTTAGTTGCACAGTTCTTTTTCTTAAGGTTTAAATAAAGGCTTTTATAAGAAGTACTGCTTCTGCCCTGAACACTATGGAGTATGGTAAGGTTCCTATAGATCTATTTATTGTTGTTCTATAGGCCCAGAGTACTCTAAGAAGTTCTTCAACTAATCTGCCTTTCTTTTCATCCAGTTGCTTCCACAACATAATGAAGATTATCCCATTTAATACACAACTTGTACATTTCCTTGCGAATAGCTGCAAGAAGAGAAACGTTGTTGTATCTTAAATTTAATACAAAAATAAGATATAACTACATTTATGAATTGCTTCTCGTTATCAAACATATGACTTGTGGTATGCCAAATCTGGTGATGATGTTTTACCAGATGAATCTTTTCATTTCCATTTTGATAATGTTGTTGGAAACGTCTACTTCCACCAATTTACTAAAGTAATCAATGGCTAGTAGGACGAAATGTTATCCTCTCATTACTGTTAAGAGGGAACCTACGATATCTATTTCCCATAAAAAAATGGTCAGAGACTAGATATCGTGTTGAGGTCATTGGCGAGCGGTGGATAAGCACGCATGCTTCTAGCACTTTTCACATCTCTTGATGTATTATATGGTGTCTCTCTTGATTAATGGCTAGAAGTATCCTATCTGCATTATTTTGTAAGCTAATATCCCAACACTTGAATGGTTCTCATACGAGCCTTCGTGTATTTCTGCCATAATCTGGTGTCCCTCCTTATTGGGTATGCATCTTATGTAGATACCTGAAAATAATCTTCTGTAAAGATAGTTGTTTATAAGGATGAACCTTCATACTCTTGCTTAGAGATTCATAGTTTCTTTTTTATGTTATGGTAGTTTTTCCTCTTTCAAAAATTCTATATAAGAAGTCATCCAATTTGTTTCAGTTGTTATTTTTAGTATGTGTTCCATTTATAGGTTCCCTACATTAACTTTTATTCTTATTTTTTTCCCTTTTGGTTAAAGGAATTATTTTGATTAGGGCAGAGTTTGCTAACGAAGCTTCATTTACTACTCTACTAGTTTCTATATTTTCTTCTCTTATGATCTATTTGATGGTGATGTTTTGAAAATTTGATGCAATCTATTTTTCTAGTTTTAAGAGGTTTTCATTTAGTCCTCTTTGGTAATGTTCTCTTTATTAAACTGGGAATGAGTGTTGAGTCGGTCTTTACTTCCAAGCTTTTAATTGAGAGGAGTCGGGCTATTTTTAATCCTTCAATCAGGGCCTCATACTCAACTTCATTGTTTGATTTGGTGGATGAAAGTTTTACAACGTGTTGGAGTATCTATCCTACTGATTTATGCAAATATTCTCTGAGTTCTACTCCTTTGTTGTTTAACGCTCTATCAATATACATTTTCCATGGCATTACTAATTATTCTGAATCTGGGAATAAGGAATCATCTAATGCTTCAGGTTTGTATTTGAGCATAAAGTTGGCAAGAGCTTTCCCTTTTATGGTCGTGCATGGTAGAAAGCTTATATCCAGGTGGATCAAGCCCATATCCATTTTTGTAACTCGTCTGACAACATTCAATCTAGGCAGGATTTTTTTGATTGGATAGAAAGTGTAAACGATAATTGAGTGGGCCTCAAAGTAGTGGCAGAGCTTGTTCTTTGCATAAGTGAGTCCTAGAACAAGTTTTTTCTAATGCTAAATAACGAGTTTCTGGGTTTGTAAATGCTTCACTTGTATAGAATATGGGTTTTTCTTGCCTCTCTTCTTCCTTTACTAACGCAACGCTGATTGTCTTAATGGATACTTCAAGGTAAAGGTATAAGGTTTCACCGGGAAGTGGTGTTAAGAGGATTGAAGGGCTTTTCAAGTAGTCTTTAAGTTTTTGCAAACCTTCTGTTTGTACCGATCCCCAATTATTTCCTTTTCTTACTTTTAGAGCTTTAAAGAATGGTCTACATCTATCTAACATGTTTTAGCTAAACCGGTTCGATGTTATAATTCTCTCGGTTAAATTTTTGATTTTTTAGCGGTTTGGGGAACCGTAAAGTTCTGTAATACTTGAACTTATGACGGGTCTACTTCAATTCCTCGTGCACTGACTATGTGCCCTAAAAAGGTTCCCCAAGGATATTTTGAAGGTGTTTTTTACTGGGTTCAGCCACACTTTATACTTTCGTAGGACATCAAACACTTCTTACAAATAGTAATGTGGTCTTCCACTTTCTTGCTTTTGACTATGATGTCATCGATATAAGCTTCTACTATTTGCCCAATTAACTTGCTGATGACCTTGGTTACAAGCCTTAAGAAGGTTTCTCTTGAATATTTGAGGCCGAAAGGCATCCCTCTATAACAATAGATTCTTTTCTCTATAATGAAGCTAGTTTTTTTTCTTCATCTTCACTTACCATTTTAATTTGATTGTATCACCTATATATGTCTATGAATGATACACTTTCATATCTTAAAGTTATATCTACCATCTGATCTATCTTTATAGCGGAAATGAATCCTATAGTGTGGCTTTATCGAGGTTTGTGTAGTCTACACATACTCTCCACTTGCCTTTGTTTTTCTAACTACTAACACATTAGCATTCAGGGTAGTTTACTTCCCTGATGATTTCTATTTTCAGTCATCGATCTATTTTCTTATTGATTATTTGGTTTCTTTCAAGTGTAAAATGCCTCTATTTTTTCTGATTGGCCTATATCCTTCCCAAATGTTCAATTTGTGGCACATTACTTTCGAGTCAATTTCGATCATATTTTTGTAGGTCTAGATTAAGATATCTCTATTCTTGATTAGGAGTTCTTCTTCAGTTAGGTGAGTCCATAGGAGAAATTTTCGATTGAAGGTCGTAAGGTTCAGAATTACTTCTTTAATTGTTTCAGTGTTGGCTGCATGTACTCCTTCTCAGGAGAAACCCTTTCAGCCACTAATCGGTTGATTATTATTTTGTGTCTGTGTCTTCCTTAGAAGGAAACACGTTTTTGACCTTTTTTGGCTACAGACCCCTCTGGTTTCTTCTTTGTGTTATCCGTGTTAGCTTTCAAAGATTTGGCATAACATTGCTTAGCTTGCACTTGTTCACCTTTGATATTTATGGTTTCCTTCTCTATTGCCTAAATGCATCGAACAACCTGATGTAAAGTGGATGGTATTGCTTCTATGCAATGAATCTAGAAGCGGATGGCTATGGCATTATAAGTAGTAAGTGCTTAGACTACCAGTTTTTTTCCTACTACGACTGCAGGTAAAGTTATCACCCTTTTTTCTTGAACTTTTGCTCCCTCGAAGGCTATTAGTTTTGTACTGTATTGCTTTAAGTCTTTAATTTTTAGCTTAAGTCCTTGGAAGGCTTTCCGAAATAAGATGTTCGCACTACTGTCGCTATCCATAAGTACCCTCCTTACAATGGTTCTATTGATATTTAAACTAACCACGAGTGAATCTAGATGAGACATAGCGAGGTCAGTTAGATCTTCTCTTGAAAATTTGATTTCTTTGAGTTCCTGGATGATGTAATTTTAATATTTCCACATCCTTGAATATTGTAAGCCTTTCATAATAAAGGTCTCCACTTTTCCTCAATTTTTGATCTTTCGATGAGCATCTCATGTACTATTTTTATGTGAAAGTAGTTGACACCTGCCTGGATATTAATGCTTTTATTAACTCTTCAATTTTTTTTGGTCCTTTAAATATTAGGAGCTTATACTCATCTACTTTCTCTGCCAATGGCTCCATAATTCCTGGCTGAGTGTCTGCGAATCAAATATAGAACCATGTATGGAGTTACCGTATTTGCATCCTCTATGTGATTTTGGTTTGTTGGTGCTTTCATTGGTTCTTTTGGCATTATCTGCCCTATATTCACTTAGTCAACCCTCTATCATTAACTAATAAATTTAGAAGCGCAAAGCTTTGCAGGTTTAAATCGTGTGGTCATAATCATTGTGAAATTAGTAGTTTTTTATTTGATCTATCTTTTCCATCAGACTCTGTATAGGTGTTGGAGTCCAAAATATTCCAATGTCTTTTAAGTTTGCCCACATTTGTTCTATTGGGGCATTGATCGAAATGAACTTCTCTGAAGGTCACCATAATCTCTTATCAGTTTCTGTGCCTTTTTAGGAACCAATTCGATTTCCCTGTTGTGTACTTGTTTCTTGTTTTTGTTTTTGTGGAGGGTTTTTTAGGTTTCTTCATTATTATCATGGAAGCTTTCTTTTTTACAATGACTTTTGCTTCTTCCTCCCTGATTTATTGTTCGAACTTTTGGTTAGTTAACTCAAAAGAAGAGAAATTATTTCAAATTAAGTATGTATGATATGTGTAGAAGGTTTGACAGTATTCTTATAAGCCTATGCTGCTATTTCTAAGTCATAATTTTTGAGTTTGCTTAACTCTTTGTTTAAACAGTTGAGGAAGTTACATATGGATTCAGTGTCGCCTAGCCTCATTGCGAACAAGTCAGATGTAGTCTTCTTGGTTTTCTAGTTCCGTCAGTATTATTTAATGAATCAGTCAGTCAACTCTTCGAATAAAGAGATAGAATTCTATTCTAATTTTTTGAACCAACTTTGTATAGCTCTATTTAGACTTAAAGGAAAAAAAATATGCACTTCAGCGCCCCATCATATGCGTGCATGATCATCCTAGAATTAAAGTGAAAGATATATTCTTTAAGGTCTCTAGTTCCATTAAACAGGTAGAAGTTAGGACGCTGAATGTTTTAGGCCATGGAGCTAGCTTTATAGTATCCATGAATAGATCTTGGTTCATTCTTTTAGCCAATATTGTGACATCATATGAATGCTCTATTTTGTTTCTTTATGTATACATGCTTTTAATCTTTTTCAATATAGACTTATTTACGTCTTCTTTTTCTTCGATTCTTGGAACTTTAAGATTTAGTTCCTGAGAGGTAGTGGTGTTTGGTATTGTCCTTTCAGGAATCCTTTTAGAAATTTGGGTTACAATAAATGGTGTAAGTGGATTTACTAGAAGTTGTTCTAAGTCATCTTCTTGGTTTCCTTCATCTCCATCATCTTATAACATCATTATTTTTTCATAGAGTTCCAAATTTTCATTGCTATAGTTTTCGATCTTACTAATTAGCTTCATAAAAAGAGCTGTTACCCCGGGTGTGAGTTCATTGCCTAAAGCAGCGAGTTCTTAGGAATAGGATCCATCCTACGGGTTTTCTAGGTCGATCAAGTTGCCTGGTTCTAACGTCATATTTGTCTAGTTATCTTGAATAGGAAATATGGTGGTTTGAAGAAGTACGATTCTGGTTTTAAGATGAGAAATTTTTCAGCAACGTTTTCACAAATGGTGCCACAAAAGTTACCGAATTTCGGAACCTCAAAAAATTACTTTCGTACCCTTAATTCTCCAATAAAATTCTAAGAAAGTTATTATCTTCTTCCTTTATAACACTCTGGAAGCATTTTAAAACAAGACCATCCTCTTGCAAGAAAAAAATCTCCGATGCTCAAGTCAGTAACAGTGAAAAGAGTTGAATGCTATGTATGGGAAGTGTTTCAGTAAGCAAAATAATATTATAATCGCTAAGGATTGCACTTTGAGCTTGTATAAAAATCTTAAGAGTGCTTCTAGGGTTCTTTTTGTTTGAAATTTGATAATCAAGTCATGAGAAATTGTATGTGTATATAGTGGTAGATATCAATCCAAAACACGATTGTAATGGTTAAGCTTGATTTGAATTTGGTTCTTAATATGATTAATCGAGGGTTTTTCCTCTATAAAGATTTTGAACATGGATTCTATTTTATCAAAATAATTCAATTATATTAAATTAGTAATGATAAAATATATCGGGAGTAGAAATCATACCTTCCTCAAATTGCTCTCGTGTTTTCCTTTTCATATTGAAAAAACACTAGGGAGAAGTTGAGTCCATATAAACTTACCTTAATGTAACTAGATTTAGAATTCCCTTTTTATGCTAAGGGCATCGTTATAATTTTGATATCTAACTAATGTTTTTTCTATGGTTTTTAATTTGTCAACTTATGACATTGTCAGATCCCAAATTTTATTTTGGGGCTTCATCTTATGTTTTTCCTCAGTTGGGCTCATGGGCTTAGTTGGACTTACTTCTAATGTTGATTGTTACATGTTCTAGAACATGTCACCATAAATTAAGTTTTTATTACTAATGCAACTTTGAACTTAATATATAATTGAATTGTTTTTTTTTTCTTTTCTTATTTTATGAATTCAATATCAGAATTATTCAGTTTATCTGTGATTAATGCTTTCTATTTATTTCGCCAATAATTAGATTGTTTTAAGGACCATAAAGAACTTGAATAAAGGATTTATATATTTAGCATTAGATAAACTGATATATGATCATAATATAACAGTTATGAGTTTTATATGAGATAGAAATATACTTATTTAGCATATATAATTTTAAAAGACATGTTCTTCATAAATTTTTCCTTTATCTAATTACCGTAAAAATATAGGTAATTGTTAGGAAAAAATATATTTGTTTGACCATCAAAAGATGCTAGTGAAGATAATAGAAGTTTTACCCAACAAGTTATATTGAGTGATTAAATTAAGAGAAGAATATTTGATTAAAGTAAAGTATCGAATGATAGTAGTAATCGCAGGTTTATTCTATGTGGTGATTTATACTTTTTCGCTTTCATTTTCTCTTTATTATTTTCTATTTACTTATTTTAGATTTAATTATTTTTTATTTTTAGTCGTCTGGATAAAATTAAAGAGACATAATTTTAGTACTTAATAATAATGGGATAAAAATTCCCTATGAGAACGATACTTTACTCATTTTATATTACTTGTTGCAATAATGTGCACTTGCGCTTTAGTAATCCGTAATAGTAGATCCTTTTTTTAGATGGGCAATGCTAGGTTTCTTGAGGATGTTGAATTTGGGGAGGGGAGAGAGATAAAGTTAGAAATATTATCTTTGATGAGGAATTTATTTCTCTTTTTATAGTTACTATTGAAAATGATTAGACTCATTTTTATAATATTATTCAAAACTCAAATCTAAAAATACAAAATAATATATCGAAACCCCCAATCTAAAATAAAGAATTTGCACTTATTCATGAAGAGCAACCAACCTTAACAACCTTAAAAACATCTGTCATTGAGAAGATCCACTAGCAAAAGAAAATGTGTGATTTTGGATTATTATGTCGTTTATCTCCAAAGACTTGAGTTTGATGTTGGACTAGAAAATGATCTAATTAGTTTCATTCAAGTTAAAAAAAAGTTTAATTTCTCATAAGTCGATTGAGGCCATAAGAGATGAGATGAAATCCATTACATACAATAATGTTTGAGACCTTGTCGAGTTGCCTAAGGTGTGGCACCCATTGGTTGCAAATGAATATTTAAGACCAAGATGGATTCAAAAGGCAATATCGAGATAGATAAAACACGTCTCGTTGCTAAGAGTTTCACTTAGAATGAAACCATTGATTACAAAGAGATTGTCTCTCTTGTATAACTAAAAGACTCTTTTAGAATCATTATGTCACTTGTAGCTCATTTTGAATTAGAGCTATATCAAACGGACGTAAAGATTTTGTTTCTTAATGGTGATATTGAGGAAACATTATATATGGTGTAGCTAAAAGAATTTATGTCTACAAATCCAAAGAATATGATCTGCAAATTAAATAAGTCTATAGTCTTAAGCAAGCATTTCGTCAATGGTATCACAAGTTTCATTAAGTGATCACCTCATTTGGCTTTGAGAAAAATGTAATTGATCAGTATATATATTACAAGTTTAGTGGGAGTAAGTTTATCTTCCTAGTTTTATATATCGATGATATATTACTCGCAAGTTACATAGTCTTATTGAATGAAACCAAGAGATTTCTATCAAGAAATTTCAAGATGAAAGATCTTGGGGACCCATCTTTTGTATTAAAAATACAAATATATTAAGATTTCACTCGAGATATCCTTGGGTTATCATAAAAAATCTATATCGATAAGTTGCTTAGCTACTTTGGCATGAAGAATTGTGCTCCAAAAAATATGCCCAGTACTAAAGTAGTAAGTTTAATCTCAATTAGGGCACCAAGAATGAGATTGAACAGAAATAGGTGTAAAAATTCTCTTATGCATCAGCAGTAGGAAGTCTCATATATGCTTAAGTGTGTATAGATAGTGCGTATTATTAGAATGCTAGACAGATATTTAAGTAACCTTAGGATAGATCACTAGAAAGCAACCAAACAGGTTATGCTATATTTACAAAAAAAAAACAAAAGACTACATGCTCCCATATAGGAGATCGAATAGATTAGAGATCGTGGAGTATTTTGACTCTGATTTTCTTGGATGCCTAGATAGTAAAAGATCTATGTCGAGCTATATATATATTTGGCCCAGGGATATATTTTCTGAAATAGCGTAAGCAAACACTCATAGCTTCTTCAACTATGGAGGCTGAGTTTATAGTTTATTTTAAGGCATCAAATCATAAGATATATTTAGGAACATTATCGCAAGGCTGGGAGTTGTCAATGGTATTGAAAGACCATTGAAAATCTATTGTGATAATAAAGTTATTGTATTGTATTCCTATAACAACAAAAGCTCTTCAAAGTTGAAACACATAGAAATCAAGTTTCTAGTTGTTAAATAGAAAATTCAAAGTCAATAAGTGTCGATAGAACATATTAGTAAAAATTATATGGTTACGGATCCACTCACCAAAGGGTTACTACATAAGGTTCTTCATGAGAATATTACTGATATGGATATTGTGTTATTTGATTATATGCATGAATAATGGGAGTTTGTTATTTGGTGTTTATTTATTTAAGACACTTAATGTTTTATTTTTTATAGAATAAAGTTTTATAAATTATTTATTAAAATTTTAAAATAAAGTTATACTTTCTACTGTAGTTTTGCATAAAGTTCAAAAAATATTTGATTTAACTCATTGGAGTTATAAAGAAGGACCAATTGAAAATAGGCATGTTTAAGGTCACATTTCATATAATTTTCATACTACACATCTATATTTAATCTATGTCATTAATTATATAAATATTAGTATGGTGACCATTGATGAGCTAATTGTGAATATGTACAATGAATATCACTTTGACCTTATAGTGATATAGTTAATGGACCAAATTGTATTTATGGAGATGTTTCAAGATAAGATAATATTTATTATACACACTTAAGATTTGTAATAAATAATTGTTTCCAAATGACATATGTAGCTCAAGTGGTAAATTATTGGATTTTATTATGTCTTATGTGAGCACATATATTAAAAATAATTAAACATTATGGGCTATCATAAATAAAACGCTAATTTAATGATCTATTTGGACTATCTCTTACAGGGCTCTAAAAACATATGGTATGAGCTTATTATGTGTAGAAATACTAGTTATCTATTATTGATAAGGCTGATAGTTAACCTAGTATATAAAAACCTCTTATAGGGTTATGGGCTCTAAGTTAAATTAGTCTATACGTAGTGCTCTTCTCCTCCTCCCATTATAGAGAGAACCCCATTGAGTGTTATATAGATTTGATTGTGAAAGGTTGTTAAACTCTCATATTCTCATTGAAAAGCATTTAACCTTTGTTATCTAGTCACTATGGATACCTCATGTAAACTTTTCTCAACATGTATCTTAATTTGACATGATAAATATAGAGTTGTATTCTGTGGGTATCAATTCTATTTATAATTACATCTAACGATAGTTAGATGAAACCCAAAAAGTTTTTAAAATTTAGCAAAGCCAACTATTGTTTTTTTGAAAAAGAATGCGTAATTTATATTCAATAATGACATTACATCATTATAAATACAAGTAGAAAAATAATAAACCATATATTTCACTATGCCTAAATAATGTACAAAGTTGGCCTTTATATAGGCTTAAGACATATAGAAAATAGGAAACAATATTTACATTAATAACACTATATATGGTAGGAAAATATTGTGGAATAATTCTAGAATAATTTTTTATATTAGAATACACAAGATCAAACGAAGCATGAGAAACAGTAAAGCTATCATCAAAAGGTAAAGCTAATTGTTTAGCTAAAGGACATATAAGACAATCATATTTATTATCAGAAACAATACATAAATGACCACTAGATACCAGAGATCGAATGTGATTAATTAACGTATGACTTAGAGGAGAGTGCCAAAGATATAATGAAAGTACTGAAGAGGTAGATGCTGTAGACAAAGGATATAGAGAAGACAAATCTAAAGAGATGAGTTCATACAGATGTCCAACCTTACGGCCCATTCCAAGCGTCCGACCGGTCTTCAGATACTGCACACAACAAGCAGAAGCAGTAAACAAGACATTAAGACCAAGTTCGTATAATTGACCAACAGACAAAAGATTTAATGTAAGGTTAGGAATAAAAAAAGTATTAGATACAAAGAAATTAGGCTAAGACGCTTGACCAGCATGATTAACTTTCATGACAGAACCATTGGCAGTTTGAATATATAATAAATAGGAATTAAGAGTTTTAAAGGAGAAAATTATAGAATCAGAAGTTATGTGATTGCAACATGCAGATTCAAAATACCAAGAAGAATTACTTGAAATACTAGAGGAAGTAGAAATTAAGAGTTTACTAGAATTAGAGAGGAGTAGACGGAGTAAAGATTCAAGATTACTAGTCAAGTTGGAAGAGAGATTTGCATTATCCTGTGCAGTAATAACAGTAGGTCCTATAAAAGTAACACCTTGAGACGGTCCAGGTATGTGGCACGATTTAGATAGAGCAAAATTAACAGAATAATACTAAGAAGTATTAGACTTATCCATAAATTCTAAAATATGTAATCTCAATCCTTCAATTAATGGCGAATTAGCCCTTCAACTTTTAATAATTACGAGTTAACCCTAAAACTTTTAATAATTATAAACTAACCCCTTAACTTTAAGTAAATTATAAATTAGCCCTTAAATTTTGTTAATAAAAAAACAACCCTTCAACTTTTGTAAATTAAAATTTGACCCCAAGAAAATTTGTTAATTTCAAAATGATCCAAAACTATTAAAATTATAAAATTACCCTAAAAGTGCAAAAAATTACAATCTGACCTTAGATTATTGAAAATATTATAAATAGACCCTAACTGAAGACAGTTAATTTTAGCAGGCACGTGCGGTGCTATCTGATCTCCGATCGACCTGTTTCTGGTGGCGTTTGAATGATCGGAGACTGCTGCTTCTTCTCGACTAGGCGGTGTCGGTCACGGCAGTGTAGAACGACCAGGATCTGAAGTAGCAGAGAATAGCAGCAGGAAGCTTTGGGCAGTGTGTGACAGTGGTTCCGATCTCCGATCGGAACGTTTTCAATGGCTTTGAAACAGCCAATAGTTTCTGAGTGTCCTGAGGTGGGCAGTGTCAATCACGAAATTTTCTAACAAATTTCGTCGAACTTGTGATGGCTTTCCAGCGAAACTCTATTGAACTTTCGTTGAGTTTCCGAAAAAATTTCGGCCAGTCTCTGACTAGGCAAAAAGAAAATGAAAAAATCATAACTTTGAAACCATGTAAGAAAAATAATAAACCATATATTTCATTGTACCTAAATAATATATAAAGTTGACCTTTATATAAGCTTAAGACGTATACAAAATAGAAAATAATATTTACATTAATAACAATATATATATGATATAAGAATATTAAGGAATTATTTCGGAATATTAGTTTACCACTCAACCCAAAAGTTCAAGTTGATAGGTGAAGGCTCAATATTAGTATTAAAGACAAGTCGCTAACAATCTCCTCACGTGAAACATAGATCCGAGCAGGTCTGAACCAGGTGAATCCCCCGTCTCGTAGATAGAAAGTCAAGAAACTAAGAAAGCCAATAAACCAAAAACTTAACTAAAAATAAAGACATAAGGGCTTGAACACAAGACTTTAGCTCTGATACTATATTAGTTTATCATTCAACTCAAAAGCTTAAGCTGGTAGGTGAAGTCTCGATATTAGTATTAAAGACAAGTCTCTAACACATAATGTGATAGGTAGACAGCTCACCCAAACCTCTGACATAAAGAAAATGGATTCCCATTTTGCTAAATGTGAGCTATAGAATTTATTTGATAACGAATAAACATAGACGAAGCGTTCTGATGTTTACGCAAAAGTACAGAAATATTTTCCAGCAAATTAATCTCTACTCTAGTGAATTGCGGTGAATAAATGGTCTCAACCATTTATTTGCAATCTGACTCAACCATCAATAACCCAAAAAATGCCCTGAGTTTTTAAGTTCCCAAATATCTTGAAGGGCAACCAATAATGCAAAGCATTCCACATAGAAGGTTGAGCAAGAAGGGTGAGCAAGAGGATGTAAATGATTTAGCTGCATACATAAGAACCACACCCTTAGAATCTCTTACCACTCAACCAACACCAACCAAATTCCTCTCCTTGCATATGCCTGTATCAACATTAAGCTTGCAATGACCATCCGATGGAGGCTACCACGCCAACTGATCCTTGTCTTGTCTTCTAGAAAAATCTAAAACTCCTTTGATATAAAGCTTATGATGAATAGCCTGACTTCTTTGAAATTCAAATAGGAGTGAACCCATTTTATTGACATATGAAGTAGTCGAACAGACATAAGATGAGCCATGCAACGAGATCATGCCCCGAAAATCCTAAAATAGCAGCAGCAAATTATGTTAATTTCTTCCCAAATATGTGAAATCACCGGGCACATTAGCAAAGCATGTAGACTTGTTTCTATACTGTCCTCGTCTAAAAAACATACAGCTCTAACATCCAAATGTCTCTGTTGTAAGTTGTAGAATGTTGGCAAAATGTTGTGATAGGCTCGCCAAAAGAAGATTTTAATTTTTGGTGGTATATTGAGCGACCAAATCTTCTTCCAGAAGAGTTTCATTGGAGACTCCTGCTGATTAGAGTTTGGAAGTGCATCCCTTAAAGCCATAATTGCCATTTTATAACCTAACTTAACTAATACTCACCAATGGTCGAAAAATGCCACAAGAGATTGTTTGAATTATGAAACCTGCCCACCGAAATTGAAGCCATGATTTCTACATCAACTGGCCAAAGAAGATCATTCAGTACCTCAAAATTCCAGCAGCCATTATCAATAAGGAGATTTGAAACACGGTACAAATCCCTTTTTAAACTTAGTGTTATAGGCTGAAAAGATGGAGGCCTAGGGAGCCAAGGGTCTGAGAAACAAATATATTTGAACTATCCCCTACACGCCAACACACCCTAAGTTTCAGACCTCTTTCCCCCACAACAGACTTCTCCAAAAGAAAGAGTAACCACAAGTGATAAAAGATGTCATCAAATTTGAATTGGGAAAGTATTTTGCCTTTAGAACTAAGCTTGCCAGAGATGTTGGTTGTGTTATTTAGCTAACAAGGCTTTGTTGAAGGCTTCTAAATTCTTAAACCCAAGTCCTCCTTTCAGCACAAGTGCACAAAGCTCTTCCTAAGCAAGCCAGTGCAATTTATGGTTATCCCTTTTAGATCCCCGCCGAAACTTCCAAATTAGTTGATTGATGCGTGTGAGAATAGAGCTTGGCAATTTAAATAGAGACATTGTATAGGTAGGAATGGCTTGGATCACTGCCTTTATAAGAACTAATTTTTCCCAACTAAAAATCTATAGTTGTAATCATTCTCCAAACTCGAATAACAATATTCTAAAAAATAATTTTCCAGTTCATCCTGATACAAGCAGGCAATCCCAAATACCATCCAAGCATCTCGCTCTCTTCCAACCCAAATTTAGCTATAATATTTCATTGAATCAAGCTTGAGACACAAGGGCTGAATGTAATAGAGGACATAGAAATGTTTGTTTTTGGTCCAGATAATAATTCATACCTAGACAAAATATCCAGCGTCGTTGTACAATTTTGAGTTATGGCTTTACAAAAAATGAAGCTATCATCTACAAAAAAAAAAAAAATGAAAAACCTTTAGAGCACTACATGCACAGGCAAATCCACTGACCAATCCCCGTATCTCAGCCTGCTACAATAAAAAAAAAAAAAAAACCCCTCTACACAAATAAAAAATAAATAGGGGATAAAGGACATCGTAATCCCCTCAAAGGGACCACATGCCGAATCACACTACCATTAACTAAGAACCTTAATCGGACAGAAGATAAACCATTAGAGATAAGCCGTATCCATTTTCACCGAACCCAAGCTTATCCATTAATCCCAATTGAAAACCCCATTCATCCCGGTCATACACCTTGCTCATATCCAACTTAAAGAGCCATAAACCTCGTATTTCTTTTATGCTTACGCCTCAATGACTGTATTAGTTCAAAAGCCGTTATGATGTTATCTGTGATTGATCTTCCAGTGACAAAGGCACTTTGCGCAGGTGCTATAACTTATGGGAGCACACCCTTTAGCCTATTGGCCAAGCACTTGGCCAAAATCTTGTACAACACATTACATAGGTTACTTGGGCGGAAATTTGATACTTTCATTGGGAAAGGAATATTTGGAATAAGGACCACAATCATGTCATTGTATCCGAGTAAAGACATCCCCTCACTTAGCATCTTCAAACAAAACCCCACAACATCATCCTTAACCACACTCCATAATTTTTTAAAGAAAATAGCACGGTACCCATATAGACTTGGGGCTTTAAAAGACCTTATGGAAAAAAATTGCATCACAAACCTCATCCTTCAAAAAATCAGCATCTAACACTAAAGTAGCCTCCCCTAAAATACAAGATTGCAGGTCCTCAAACCCGTGAAAAACAATCTCTGACTTCAAATGCTTAGATTGGAAGAGAACTTGATAGAAATCTGAGATTATTGCCGATATGTCGTCACCATCTTCACACTATTCCCCAGCCTCTGAAAATAGCCTAGCAATATAATTTTTTACGCACCTACTCATGGACTTCGTGTGGAAGTATTTAGAATTATGGTCACCCCAAGCAAGCCAGTCACTTCTTGCCCTTTGGTACCAGTAGATTTCCTCCTTCTCAAGTAGTCCCTATAGTTGATACTTGTATTCCGGAAGGCAAGCAGTTTGCGTTATCACCATTTGAGATCCCAACAATAAATTGATTTCACACCTAAGATTTTTAATCCCGAAAGAAATTGCTGTGGAGTATTATATATTAAAGTAAGCTTACATAAAATTGTTGTAATATTATATATTAAAATAAATTTACATATATTAATTAATTGTACATTAGTTATTTATTTTGTTATTTATTAAAAATAATTAAATAAAATTTATTTATTATTAAATATAAGAAATTACATACAGCATGGGCTTTAATGTATAGAGATCGAGTTATTTTATTTTATTTTTATGATAGGTCAAAATAAAATAAAATATTATAAATAATAAGTTGAAGTCTTCAATTTAAACCTTACGTATTATTTATTCACATCTCATCAGTAAATAACGGTAGTTTTTCTTTTATAAAAAAAAATTTTTAGATGTGAAAAGCATTAATCTCAATGTTTTTACGTCTTCATGGATTCAGGTACATTTTCGATAAATTCTTTTTAATGATTTAACATAAGATTCTGACTATAATAATTCTTTCACCAATTAAATTTTTTTATCTTACAAGTGATATCAAAGTCACCTCATATTGAATCATTGATATATAAAATTTTAAAATTATTTTTTATTATTATTATCACGGTTTATATTCGTTGTAATCATAGAATTTAGAATTGATTCGTGCTTCCATAGATTAAATTCGTAATGATAAAAGGTGCGTTGAACGAAGTCAAAATGAATTGATTTTATATATTATGTTAATATGCGAAATTGAATGGATATATTGTTATTATTATGCTATGTTCGCTAATCCACGTGATATATTGCATTGTGCATTAATGGTAACAATCCATTGAATTGTGCTATATTTTCTGGATTCAGGGTTATTATATTAATATGCGCAAGGAATTGATGAATTGTTCCAATTCATCGAATGCATTGAATGTATTTTTTTTTTCTTTTCATTAATTGCGGGTTGATGGGATTGTTATTATTATTTTTTAATACGCATTCAACGGATTGAATGCATATTGAATTCATTCTGGAATTTGTTTTTGTTAAATAAATTAAAAATTAAATGTGTAAATAAAAAGAAATAGAGGTTGAAATTGAATGAGTATAGTGGTTGAATGCGTAAATAAATTTAAAAAAATTAGGGAAAAGAAAATAAAAGTTGAAATTTGTTTAAATTCAAAGTGATAATGCTAAGTTTGATAGAATTTTTTTTTAATTGTGGTGCATATCAAGTAGTTAGTGTTCACAAATTTTGAGAATTTATTAGATCAATTTTACAAGGCTCATAAAGATTTTACCGAGCTTATAATTTTATACTTAACATATGGACCAAATCAAATTACAATGGACCTAAGACTATTTGTTTTTTTGGGGGGTTTAGGCTATTAGATAAATATTAAGATCTGGATAATTAGGAAAGGTTGGGCTTGACCTGACCCAACCACTTCGGTCCCTACCTATTTCAATCTCGTCCTAATTTTGAAATAATTTGACTTTGACTTTAAGCATTTTATCTTTTCTCCTTTTTTCTATAAACTAATATCTAGTATTTTAAAATAAATTAAATTGAATTAAAATGCCATCAAAGTGACCTCTTTTATGCAAATTTAATTATTTTGAAATATGTGGGTATTATTAAAAAAATTAAATAATTATGTTTAAGTTTATGCGAAAAATAATCGGCTCAAAGGAATATTATTTTTTGGCTAGATAATAGACACATATGACAGTAAATAAGTGGTAAACTTTGGCATTTTCTATGCATATAATATGTCAGTCCAAAGAAAGGCGTATTATTAGCAGGATTTATTATCAATATTTATTTTTCAAACTTTTATAATACCGTTTACCAATTGTTATTTCTGTCCAAAGAGTAAATAGTAATGTTGTGCTTGGTATCTTATAATGGCTCAAATTTATTATATCTTATGCAATGTGTGTATATGTATGCATGTTTAAATGGCTATTAATTGTGAGCTTTTGTTTGTTTTATACAGTAAATGATTTTTCTATATCTGTCAACTTGAACAACATTCTAGTGTTTAATGGCACTAACTTCAGAAAATGAAAGAAGCACATTACTATTGTGCTTAGGTATATGGATCTAGACTATGCAATCCAGATGAAAGAACCTCCCGCCCCTACTAATAGCAGTACTACTGAAAAAATAGCACTTTATGAAAAAGGGAAGCGTTTTAGCTGCATGAGTCTGATGATCATGAAGCACTCTATTTCAGATACCATCAAGGGCGTAAAGCCTAAGGAAGAAAATGCTAAAAAGTTTCTGAGTCAAATAGTAGACCGATTCGTTGGTAATGAAAAGGTCGAAATAAGCACCATTTTGTCTAAGCTTGTTTCAATACGATATAAAGGCAAAGGAAACATAAGAGAGTACATTATGAAAATGTCTAATCTTGTTACAAGATTAAGGGTACTAAAGTTAGAGTTGTCTGATAACATTCTCGTGCACCTGGTCTTAATCTCTCTTCCTGCACAATACAGTCCTTTTAAGATCAATTATAACACTCAAAATGAGAAATGGACTCTTAATGAGCTCATTGCTCAATGTATGCAAGAGAAAGAGAGATTGAAACCAGAAAAGATAAAGAGTACTCATTTAGCAACTTCTTCCAATGACAATGCTACCAATAAGAAACGGAAATGGAATAATAAAGGAAAAAGAGCTGCAAACATTAAAACTTCACAGCCTAAAGTGCAAAAGAAACAGAATGCTGAAATCTTTTGTTACTTTTGCAAGAAAGTTGAACATGTGAAGAAGGATTATTCCAAGTATGCAAAATGGCTTGACAAAAAGGGTAAACTTCTCAACTTTGTTTATTCAGAAGTTAATTTGGTTTTAGTACCAAGTCACACTTGGTGGATAGATACGGGTGCAACTACTCACAAAAGTGTAACTATGTAAGGTTGTCTAAAGAACCGACCGCCAACTGATGCTGAAAGATTCATCAATGTGGGTGATGGCAACAAGGCTTCTGTTGAGGCAATTAGATTATTTAGATTACAATTAGAATCTAGTTATTATTTGGATTTGCATGAGACATTTTATATACCGTCATTTAGACGAAATTTAGTTTCTATTTCTTATTTGGACAAGTTTGGTTACTCTTGTTCTTTTGAAAATGAAAAGTTTAATCTCTTTTAAAATTCAAATATTATTGGTACCGGTTCTTTAGTTGATAATTTATACCAATTGGATCTTCATGCCTCACAAATTAATGAAACCTTACATGCAAGCAATTATGGTATAAAGCGCAAATTAATTAATGAGAATTCTTATATGTTATGGCATAAGCGTTTATGACTCATTTCTAAACAAAGAATTCAAAGGCTTGTGTCAGAAGTAATTCTGAATTTCCTTGATTTTTTAGATTTTAAAATATATATTGAATACATTAAAGGAAAAAAAAAACAAATGTTAGAAATGTTAGTGCCAACAGGAGTTCAAATGTCTTAGAATTAATTCATACTGATTTTGTGGTCCATTCCCTACGGCTTCCTGGAATAGTCAACAATATTTTATTACTTTCATAGACGATTATTCTTGTTATGAGTATTTATACTTGATTCATAAGAAGTCTCAATCATTGGACATTTTGAAAGCCTATAAAGTTGAAGTTGAAAATCAGCTTGGCAAGAAAATTAAAGCCGTTAAATCTGACCGTGGTGATGAGTTCTATGGCAGATATGATGGATCAGATAAACAATGTTTAGACCCTTTTGTGAGATATTTGCAGGAATGTGGCATCGTTCCTTAATACACCATATTGGGGACTCCAAGTCAAAATGGTATAGCTGAGAGATAAAATTAAACCCTAAAGGATATAGTTAGAAGTATGATAAATCATTCTTTTTTACCAGAATCTCTTTGGGGTGAAGCCTTAAAGACTGCAGTATATATCCTTAATCGAGTTTCAAGTAAAGAAGTAGCTAAATTCTCATATGAGCTATGGACTGAAAAAAAGCCTAGTATTAGGCATTTACATATCTGGGGCTATCTAGCTGAGTTTAGGCCATACAGGCCTAATGAAAGAAAGTTAGACTCAAGAATAATAAGCTGCTACTTTGTTGGATACATGGAGAGATCAAGGGGTTTTAAGTTTTATGACCCCTCAAGCAGATCCTTTTTCGAGACGGGGAATGCTAAATTCATTGAGGATGTTGAATATAGTGGGAGTGTTAAACTCATGAATATTGTGTTTGAAGAGGAATATGTAACTATTCCTAATATTGCAATTGATAATGACCAAGTAATTACACTCGTCATTATGCAGAATGCAAATACAGATAATCAAGATATTTATGAGATACCTCATGCTAATATTGAAGAACTTGCTCGTACTCATATAGAGGAGCAACAACAACAACCTCAATTGGAAGTGCAATTAAAAAGATCCACTAAGGAGGGGAGATCAGCAATTTCAGATGATTATGTCGTGTATCCCCAAGAACATGAGTTTGATATAGGACTGGAAGATGATCCAATAACTTTCAGTCAAGTCAAACAAAGTGTGAACTCCCAGAAATAGATAGATGCCATGAAAGTTGAGATGGAATTAATGCAAGACAATGACTTTTGGTATCTTGTTGAATTGCCTAAAGGAGCGAAACCAATTGGTTGTAAATGGATTTTCAAAACCAAACGAAATTTGAAAGGCAATGTCAAAAGATATAAGGTACGTTTAGTCACAAAAGATTTCACTCAAAATGAAGGCATTGATTATAAAGATACTTTCTCTCCGATTTCATTGAAAGACTCTTTTAGAATTATTATGGCACTTATAGCTTATTATAATTTAGAGCTACATCAGATAGACGTAAAGACTGTGTTTCTCAATGGCAACATTGAAGAAACCATATACATGTTGCAACTAGAGAACTTTGAATCTAAAGATTCGAAACATTTGGTTTACAAATTAAAGAAATCCATCTATGGTTTAAAGCAAGCATTCAGTCAATGGTATCAAATATTTGATCAAGTGATTACCTCCTTTGGTTTTAAGAAAAATACTGTTGATCAATGCATTTATCACAAGATCGGTGAGAGAAACTTTATTCTTTTTGTCCTATATGTGGATGACATTCTACTCGCAAGTAATGATATAGAATTTTTGTATGAAATCAAGAGATTTCTTTCAAATAAATTTGAAATAAAAGATCTTGGGAATGCTTCTTTTGTGTTGAGTATACAAATTCACCGAGATCGCTCTTGTGGAATACTTGGTTTATCACGAAAGGTATATATCGAAAATGTGCTTAGTAGATTTGACATGAAGAATTATACATCAGAAGACACACCCATTGCTCAAGGTGATAAATTTAGTCTACTTCATTGCCCAAAAAATGAGATTGAGAAGAAAGAAATGGAGAATATCCCTTATGCATCGACAGTAGAGAGTCTCATGTATGCTCAAGTTTGTACGCGTCCTGATATTACGTATATAGTTAAAATACTTTGCAGATATCTAAGTAACCCAGGGATGGATTACTAGAGAGCTGTTAAAAAAGTTATGTAGTATCTACAAAGAACAAAAGATTACACGCTCACATATCGGAGATCAGATCATTTAAAGATCATTGGGTATTCAGACTTCGATTTTGCTAGTTTTCTCGATAGCAGAAGATCCATTTCAGGTTATGTCTTCCTATTGGCTAGGGGAGCTGTGTCATAGAAGAGTGTTAAGCAGTCACTCGTAGCTTCATCCACCATAGAAGCAGAGTTTGTAGCTTGCTACGAGGTATCAAATTAAGCAATATAACTGCGAAATTTTATCACTAAGCTAAAAATTGTCGATGGCATTGAGAGACCATTGAGAATAAACTGTGATAATAAAGTCGCTGAGTTATATTCTAAGAACAACAGAAGCTCGTCAAAATCAAAGCACATTGACATCAAGTTTCTTGTTGTTAAAAAGAGAGTTCAGAGTCTTCAGGTGTCTATTAAATATATCAGTACAAACTTAATGATTACGGATCCGCTTACCAATGGTGTACCACATAAAGTGTTTTATGAGCATGTGGCTCGTATGGGTGTGGTTCATCCTGATGATATACTTCTATAGCGGGAGTTTGTTTCTTGATGTTTAAATACAGTTGATATATTTTCTGATCAAACTAAAGTATTACTCTTTATTTATTTATTGAAAACTCTAAAATAAAGTTATATTCTTTCAATTGCAATTTTGCATAAAGCTTTGAAAGTATATTGTTGAACTCTTATAAATTCTAAAGTAGGACCAGTTGAAAAATAGGCATGTTAAGGGATCACATTGCATGAAATTTCCATACTATACATCCATGCTTGATCTATATCATTGGTTATATTGATATATGTAACTATTGATTGGTCTAGTTATAAGAAAGATAACGAAGATCATTTTGATCCTATAGCAGTATAATTGATGGACCAGATTGTTTAGAGATGTCTTTTATTAAGATAACAAATATTTAGCTCATAAAGTTATTTGATAATGTACAATTGTAAAGTGACATATGTGGCTCAAGTGAGAGATTGTTGAGTATTATATATTAAAGTGGGCTTACATATATCAATTAATTGTACATTGGCTGTCTATTTTGTTGTCCATTAAAAGTGATCAAATAAAATTTATTTATTATTTGACTTTTAGGGCATCACGTATGGCATGAGCTTTAATGTGTAGAGACCGAGTTATTTATTTTATTTTTATAATGGGTCAAAATAAAATAAAATACTATAAATAATAGTTGAGGTCCCCAGTCTAAACCCTACGTATTATTCATTCACATCTTATCAATAAGTGATGATAATTTTTCTTTCATAAAGAAAAACTTTTAGATATGAAAGGCATCAATCTTAATATTTTTGCGTCTTAATAAATTCACATACGTTTCCAATAAAAAAAATTTGATGATTTAACATGAGATCTTAATTATAATAATTCTTTTATCAATTAAATTTTTTTATCCTACAATTACTCCTCCATTTTGTCAATGCCACCTCAGCAGTGCCTAAGCACAAGTCTTCAGTTTCTTAGAGATGTCTACATTGCTACTGTCATTGGCCAATGTTGAATCAATAACTGAAAGGTAGTCTTCACCCCTGACCCAAAGTGGTTCAAACCTAAAACTCTTCTAAAAGTCCCTTCCTCAATTAAATTGTGCGATTGAATTGAAAACAATGTGGATAACTCTATAATCCGAGGAGAAGAAATCTAAATTATAAACTTTGCATCTCGAGAATAATTCTACCCAATCACAACAACCAAAATACCTATTTAATCTTTAAAGTATTTTAACACCGTTGACCGAGGGTCCCTTCCAAGTGAACCAAGGTCCAACATATCCCTAAGTCCACCAATTCCAAGTCAGACATAACATTCTGAAAATCTAACATTGATCTTCTACTGTCCAAAACGCCTCATTGCTTATCATCCATAGTTAACAATTTGTTAAAATCCCCTCCTCTTTCTGTATCCTGAAAACTAGGATAATTATAATTCATCATGGCATTTGAAAAGATCTCAAACACTTTAGGTAACGTAACTGAGGTGGGAACTTTCAAATTCTCCATATCAAATCCAACTGAGGTAAGAGGTTTATTCAAATTTGAATTCTAACAAGCTTCCAAAATTTGAACCTTTATCCTCTCCACGATCTTAGGGACCTGAACAACCTAATTGTTGCCATCCTTCTTTGTCGAAATGTCCCCAACCGATACCAAATTCATCCCAGATTGGGAAACACCGACGTTGTGGTTATCCTTCCTTTTACACGTCATCAGGCTTTCTCGTCGAGGTGCTTTCTGTTACCTATTGTAACCAACTGCTCTAATATTATCATTATATCGATGGTTCTCAGGCTTCTTCAATATTGCCAGAAAATCCTCCCAACATTCTCTATAAGAATGCATAAAAACCCCACACTGTGTGCAGAATTTTGGCAGTTTTACATACCTGAATTCCTCCCACAGCAATTTGTTTATCTCTCCTAAGCGAATATACATTCCTTTATGCAGAGGTTTGTCAATCTCCAACTTCACCCTTATCCTCATATATTTGCCAGTACATGAACCCTTAATATCAGCGTCCACGTCAAGAAAACTCCTTATCTTATTTCCTATGAGCTTCGCGAACTCCACATTTATGTGAATAAAAAGAACATGAAAAACTTATTCACAAAATGGAACTAAGCAGAACGCCAGGTGTAACACCCGTATTTTTTTTTATTTAAATATTTCTTTTGTAATTATTAAACAAGTGGGCTTTATGAAATCATATACTATTTTTAAATATATTTTAAAGAAAATTATTATATATATTATATAGTATTATTTATATATTTTATTTAAAATATGGGACCCTTATTTTAAAAAGGGCTTCTTTTTTTTTTTGGGGGGGGGGGGGGGGGGGGGGGGGGGGGGGGTGGGTGGTGTTTGATTTTGGGTGGGTTTCATTGGACGGAGAGAAAGGAGAAGAGGGGAAAATAAGAAAAGAAAGAAAAGGAAAGAGAGAGAGAAGGAAGAGAAGAATAAGAAAAAAAAAAAAAAGAAAGAGACGGAGAAGAAGAAGAAGGAAGAAAGAAGAAAAGAAAAGAGGGAAAGAAAGAAAGGGGAAGAGAGGGAAAAATAAATGGAAATGAAGAAGAAAATGCTGAAATAGTATTGGTGAGTGATTTTCTTTGTTTTTAAAGTTATTATATTTATTTTTATTTTTGAATTGATGTAACAAATTTGTATGTATATTATAGTTTATTTTTATGATGTGTATGTATTTATGTATATAAATTATGAAATTATATATATGTATGTATATTATAGTTTATTTTCATGATGTGTATGTATTTATGTATGTGTGTATGTAAGTTATGGAATAGATATATATATATGTATGTATGTATGTATGTGTGTGTATGTATGCATATATGTACGTGTTTATGTATGTATATTTTATTTTATTTTCATGATGTAATACGTATGTATATATATAAGTCATGAAATAGATATGTATGTATGTGTGCATGAATGTATGTATACATGTACGTCTTTATGTATGTATCTTATATTTTATTTTCATGATGTATGTCAGGGAGGTATGTATGTATGTATGAATATAAGTCATGGAATATATATATATGTCCCGGGGGGGGGGGGGGGGTGTTTGATTTTGGGTGGGTTTCATTGGACGGAGAGAAATGAGAAGAGGGGAAAATAAGAAAAGAAAGAAAAGGAAAGAGAGAGAGAAGGAAGAGAAGAATAAGAAAAAAAAAAAAAAAAAGAGACGGAGAAGAAGAAGAAGGAAGAAAGAAGAAAAGAAAAGAGGGAAAGAAAGAAAGGGGAAGAGAGGGAAAAATAAATGGAAATGAAGAAGAAAATGCTGAAATAGTTATTGGTGAGTGATTTTCTTTGTTTTTAAAGTTATTATATTTATTTTTATTTTTGAATTGATGTAACAAATATGTATGTATATTATAGTTTATTTTTATGATGTGTATGTATTTATGTATATAAATTATGAAATTATATATATGTATGTATATTATAGTTTATTTTCATGATGTGTATGTATTTATGTATGTGTGTATGTAAGTTATGGAATAGATATATATATGTATGTATGTATGTATGTGTGTGTATGTATGTATATATGTACGTGTTTATGTATGTATATTTTATTTTATTTTATTTTCATGATGTAATACGTATGTATATATAAGTCATGAAATAGATATGTATGTATATGTGCATGGATGTATGTATACATGTACGTCTTTATGTATGTATCTTATATTTTATTTTCATGATGTATGTCAGGGAGGTATGTATGTATGTATGAATATAAGTCATGGAATATATATATATGTATGTATGTATATTATATTTTTATAAGTTATATAATTAATATGTACGTATGTATGTAAATATGGATGTGTATGTATTATATTTTGTTAGTAATAGAATTAATATATGTATGTATATATGTATGCATGTAAGTATGTGGGTGTATGTACGTGTGTAAATATATATGTGTGTATATACATATGTATATTATATTTTATTAGCAATAGAATTAACATATATGTATGTATGTGTATTGTATTATATTATATTAGTTATAGAATTGTTGTGTATAAATTTAAGTATGTATGTAATTTATATTTTATTGATAATGGATAATGTGAGTATTTATATATGATTAATAATTAAGAGTGAGTTATGAAATTAATGGGTATATATATGGGGCTCAAGAAAATAAGAATTAAGGTTGTGAACGGTGAATAAATATAATATAAATACATGTGTTATATTTTTAATATATTAGTTTCATAGTTTAATTTTACAAGCTTGTCCTTACTATATTTCATAATTTATTTTAGATAAATAAATGTTGTGGTTAATTAATTATGTTTTTAGTATATATTCTTGGCATGTTTATGATTACGTTAAGTGTAAAATTTTTATAATAAGTACAAATGTATGTACATAAATTATTGTTAGAATTTACTATAATTTATTTTATAATTATGTTAAAAGTAGAGATTTTATAATTAGGCAATTTATGATTCATTGTAGTATATAGTATTAGAAATATGCTTATGAGATGATAAATCTTTAACTCTTTCTTTATAATTATTTTTGAACATGTCCTATTTGTTTTTATTTATCTTATGAAAATGAGATGAATTGAAGTATATGAATGAATATGTAATTAGTTAAGAAAATATTATATTCGAGATAGTATTTTTCTAATATATCAATGATGATTTTTAAGTACCTTAGAATTTAAAGAGTATTAGATATAATATAAAGAAACGTTATATGTTTATGTATGGTATAAAAGAAATGATTTTGAAACCACTAGACTGTACTCTTCCTCTTCAGATAAAGATATGAGATTCAGGCCTTTGGAGCCCGCCTATACACACACAGAAGTTTTGGGCCGTGTGTATGGGAGCTTTGCTCTTTGGGAGCTCGTTTCATCCACGCATGTGTAAGACGAGGATGTTATTTTGCTCTACATATACGTAAGACGAGAATATGGGATGAGATAGAAAAAAGTACATTCAATGCTCTACCCGATGAGTATTTTGGGTATGACTAAGTTTCCCCATGAGTACTAGTTTAGTGTGATTTTTAGTATAAATATAATACGTGATATTTTTATATCATTTATATATTTACCGTGCTCAATTAAGAAAAGATATTGATACTTTAGCAAAAGTTTAAAAATTACTAAATATACAGTTTCACAATTATTTTATATTACAAGTTTTAAGGCAACTTATGATTTTTATATATATCCACATTTTATTTACTGAGTGAATTTTTTAAATGTTATTTACGAGGTATACTTTTTATAAATATGTAGTTTTATCAATAAAAAAAGGTATATATGTAATTCTTTTTTCATTACTTACTGAGTCATTTGACTCATCCTTTTTTATTAAAATTTTTCCTCCTTAAGTATTGCAGAATTCATGAAGTTTCGTTGAGTCACGTGACGCTTGTGACATGCTTCCATATGTATTAGTACATTAATGAGACATCTAGTGATGTAATGTAAAAATAGATTTTTTTTTCATTTCTCATTTTTTTTATTTCCTTTGCCTAGTGCGTTTTAGAGAATTAAGCATATAGCTAACGGTTTAAGGTCACAGATTTGCCTTGACACCAAGGTTGGGTCGGGTCGTTTCAGTTGGTATCAAAGCTAGGTTATAGGTTCTGTAGACTTGGAACATGGTACACGCATTTGAGTTGAACATTTGAGTCTCATAGCAACACATGTGTTGACGTGGCCAACTCTACTCGACTTCTACAATGCTATAAAGTTATTTCAAGATTTGAAAAGAAATAATTTAATTTATGAATAGTTATAAGTTTAGTATAATTGTTTTTTCATGAAACATGTTTTCATGTGAAAACGATGAATTTAAAGGCCCATACTTATATTTTGAACTTATTGAAAGAATATATTGATTCATGTTTTATGAGCTCTAATGTATTAAAGTTATTTCTGAGTGTTTATATAAAAAATAATAATGATTAATTTATGATATAATAGCAGTAGACTATGTGCACTAGTATTCATGGTATATATGGACTATGATATTAATACAAAAATAATTAATATATATGTGTATGAAGTGATATATACTAATTCTTACTAAGATCATAGTGAGAATGACATGAAATTAAATGATGACCATATGTGATAAATATTGTTGAAGATGTTTTGGGTGGAAGAAAAGTATTAAGATGAGCTAAATAGGAGGTCTATGGCTATGTTAATAATTAATATAAATAATTGCACAATAAATCTTGTTATGGAATAAGATCTTAGATATGTTTATTTATGTAAATGCTCCTCTTAGTCTTCTAATAATTGAATGGTTGTAATTGATAAAAAGAAAATGTTTGAATTGAATGACATGCATACATAATAAGATTGTCTCTATGAACATATTTGCGGATAGCATGTTAAAATACTAAATGTGTTGTGACAATAAAATATTTGTGTTTCGGATGGTGTTATATGTTCATGGCATACGAATTGGAATATTTTACCATTAATCAATATTCATGTGACAATTTTTTTGTAACTTTGTACTGAAATTATGCTATTAATTATAATAAGGTGGATGATGTTTAATTATATTAATGTATAATATATAAGTTTCATTATTTGAAATTATGTATATGTTATTTCATTTAGAAAGAAGTATCGGAATAACTTATAAGGTTAAGAGTTATAATTATATTGATATTTTAAAATTTTGAGAACAAAAATTTTATATGGAGAAAGGAAATTATAACACCCGTATTTTTTTATTTTTTTTATTTAAATATTTCTTTTGTAATTATTAAACAAGTGGGTTTATGGAACCCATATACTATTTTTATATATATTTAAAACAAAATTATCATAAATATTATATATTTTATTTAAATATATGGGATTCTTTATGTTTTTTTTGGGTTTTAATTTTGGGTGGGTTTCGCTGGATGGAGAGAAATGAGAAAAGGGGAAAGAGGGAAAAGAAGAAAAGAAAGAGAAGGAAAGAGAGAGAAGAGAGGAAAAGGAGAAAAGAAAGAAAAGGAGAAAAGAAAGAAAAGGAAAGAGAGAGAAGGAAGAGAAGAAGAAGAAGAAATAAGAAAGAGACAAAGAAGAAGAAGAAGGAGGAAGAAAGAAGAAAAGAAAAGAGGGGAAAAAAAAAAAAGAAAGGGAAAGAGAGGAAAAAAAATGGAAATGGAAGAAGAAGAAAATGTTGGAATAGTTATTGGTGAGTGATTTTCTTTGTTTTTAAAGTTTTTATTATTTTTATTTTTGTTTTTGAATTGTTGTGAGAAATATTATGTATTTATATGTATGTCTATTATTGTTTATTTTTATAATGTGCAAGTATTTATGTACGTATGTATATAAATCATGGAATGATATATAGATATATATATATATGTATATTATAGTTTCATAGTTTAATTTTATAAGTATTGCCCTTATTATATTTCATAATTTATTTCAAATAAATAAATGTTGTGGTTAATTAATTATGCTTTTAGTATATATTCTTGGCATGTTTATGATTACATTAAGTGTAAAATTTTTATAATAAATACAAATGTATGTACATAAATTATGGTTAGAATTTACTATAATTTATTTTATAATTATGTTAAATGTAGAGATTTTATAATTAGAAAATTTATGATTTATGATAATATATAGTATTAGAAATATGCTTAAGTGATTTATGTGATTAAAGTGTAAAGTATAATGTATGAGATAAAAAAAAATTAACTATTTCTTTATAATTATTTTTGAACATGTCCTATTTATTTTTATTTATCTTATAAAAATGAGATGAATTGAAGTATATGAATAAATATGTAATTAATTAAGAAAATATTATATTCGAGATAGTTTTTTTTTATGTATTAGTGATGATTTTTAAAAACCATAGAATTTAAAGAGTATGAGATATAATATAAAGAAACACTATATGTTTATGTATTGTATAAAAGAAATGATTTTAAAATCACTAAACTGTACCATTTCCCTTCATATAGAGATATGAGATTCAGGCCTTTAGGACCCGTCTGTACATACACAGAGGCTTTGGGCTTTGTGTATGGGCGCTTTGCACTTTAGAAGCCAGTTTGCTCTGCGCATGCATAAGAATAGGATATTAGTTTGCTCTGCGTATGCGTAAGACGAGAATTTGAGATGAGATAAAAAATAGTACGTCTAATGCTCTGCCCGAGGACTATTCCAAGTACGACGAAGTTTTCCCCTGGGTATTAGTTTAGTGTGATTTTTAGTATAAATATAATACGTGATATTTTTATATCATTTATATGTTTTACCATTCTCAGTTAAGAAAAGATATTGATACTTTAGTAAAGGTTTGATGATTACTGAATATACAATTTCACGATTATTTTATATTACAAGTTTTAAGGCAATTTATGATATTTGTATATGTCCACGTTTTATTTACCAGGTGAAATTTTTAAATATTATTTATGAGGTACACTTTTTATAAATGTGTAATTTTATCAATAAAAAAAAGGTATATATGTAATTCTTTTTTTATCACTCACTGAGTCATTTGACTCATCCATTTTTCTCAAAAATATTTCTCCCCAGGTATTGCAAAATTCATAAAGTCCCGTTGAGCCCATGACACTTATAACATGCTTCCATATTATTAGTACATTTATAAGACATCTAGTGATGTCATGTAAGAATATAATTTTTTTTATTTCCTTTGCCTAGTGACTTTTAGAGAACTAAGCATATAGCTAACGATTCAAGGTCACAGATTCTCCCTGACATTAAGATTAGGTTGGGGCGGATCGTTTCACCAGGTCTATTGCACAAGCTTTGTTTGTCACAATTTCAAGAGCAAGCAAAAACTTGCTGAAATTCCACGACTTAAGTAAAAGCACCTTTTTTTGATCTTTTTCACACTGAAGCTTAATTAGCAATACACCATCTCCTAACCACTTGAACTGTAAGTGTTTCTTTGTTTTTCGTAGTGCCTCGTGAGGTTGAATTACATCTTATTGGGAATTACGTCGAGTGAGTACTTTGAAAAAAAAAAGAAAAAAAACATGCTTGGTCATGTTACCTCTTACCAAATCTTCATTAACCCCAAGAATCTCATCGTTGTGTGAATTACTGATAAGGAATGATGGTCATAATTGTTAGAGTTGATGCTTACGTGCCATCCCTAAATGTACATATACTTATGTATTTATATAAGTGTATATTCTCATTAAATCGTTAATACCCATATATATGGTATTATGCATGTAACGTTGCAAATATTGTAGATCTGACGGAGTTCGGATCAGATCTAAAGGAGTTTAGATAAAGGCTCATAGTTAGCCACGCTAAGAGATATAATTGTTAAATGTTAGCACAGCTAAGTGTTAGCTGGTTATAATACTCAGTAAATCCAAGAGTTGGAGCCTTGTCTGTAATAGGACATAAACCTGGGAATATACTAGTAACTGCATAGTTGCAAGAGTTGCAATCGAGTGCCTGATAAGGGCAAATTTGTCATATATTTTCTCATATTTTTATTATTGATATTTTATGGTTTTATGAGAATAGATGGCTATTTATGTGCATTATTGTTATTTATAGGGACTTGAACGAAATTTAAAGAAAGAACGCAAAAGGAGCGAAAACAGGGACTAAAATGCAAAGTTTTCAAAGTATGTGTCCATCGCCCCAGCGCCACAAGTATTGTCGCCCCACCGCTGAAATAGTGATCGAAATAAGAAAAACGACCTGATTAAGTCGCGTATAGCGCCCCAGCGCCAGACAGTCACTCGCCAGCGGTGAAGCCGTTTTCATACAGCGCCCCAGCGCCAAGATTCCACCGCTCCAGCGGTAATAGCTTTTTCACGCGTCGCCCCAGCGACAGATGCATAGCTCGCCAGCGGTAATGCGAGTCCTAGTCCGACGAGAATTGAGATTTTCAAGCTCATATCAATCCCTATATAAAGCCACTCGTTCCCAGCCTTCAAGAATCAATCCAAGACGACCCAAGAGCACCAAGAATACAGAGCACAAGTCTTGGAGAGCAATAGGAGCTTAATTGAAGCATCTTTAGAGAGAGATACAAGACGTTCTTCGGCATCAAGAGTTCCTAGGCAGCGCAATTAAGAGCAATTCGACGTCTATATCGGTTTGCTAATAATTGTATCATAATTTATAATTATTTTTATGGCTGTTCTCTTGTAGCCATGAGCTAAACTTATTTTCTAGGGTTAATATTTGAACTCAATATGTGTGCTTAATTGCCATATCCTTTAGTATTTAATAAATTTAGTCATTTATTATTTAAATTACTTGTGTTTAATGCTTCAATATATCTGGCCAATATATGGTGAATGAATTGGTAATATTATTGATAAACTCGGAAGAGGAATCATAATATTTAGACCTAGGTAATTTGATGCATGATTGTAGAGTAACATTCAATGTTGCATATGCAAGTTTCAATTTAGGATAGGAATATACCTAATTGGCATGTATGATCAATAAGACCTAATCTTAATGAATCTTAATTTATTACAAGTACCATAGGAATATAGGTATTTGGTAAACTAAGATATACTTGCATGACCTTGGAAGAGGCTTGTGAATACATTAGTGTCTTGATCAATAATAAAGACTAAGTGAGTTAAATATTATAGGATTAATCATTAAAAAGCATATTGAGGGATAATATTAATCCTAGGTTTTCTCTACGTTGCTATCTTTAAATCTCATTGCATGGTGTTTTTGCTTTTATATTTCTTACATTCATTCTTAGATTTTTATTTTTCTGAATAATTATTAGGAAGATATAATTTTAGTAATTGGTTAAAAAGAAAGAATTATCCCTGTGGGTTCGACATCCAACTAATTAGTCTCTTTATTACTTGCATACGATAGTGTATACTTGCACTTAATTTATGATATAGAAATATCGCATCAGTGCCAGAAAATGCAAGTTGCGCAAGTATGTTCTCGAATAATTATTCATGATCTATGTTTGCCTATGTTGGTCTGTCGGTGGATACCTTTATATATAGATCAGCATATATCGTACCTATAAGGTATAGATGGTCATTCCTAGTCGACCGTGAGCTTGGAGCTTGTATTGACATATGGGTATCCAGTTATGAGAGATATAGGATAGACTCGCGAGGGTCTTCGATAGACAATCAATGTAAGCCATCAACTAAGGGTCCTCTCAAGTTGAATAGTATACGTGGTCATTTGACCTGAGTGTCATGGTGGGCTTGTAAGTGATCCACCATACTTTAGTTCCACGCATGTCATAGACTTTTCATAGTGTGACTGCTGGGTGTTGCTGAGTATGGTTCGATGTTTATGGAGTCCGTACGTACAGATGTGGGATGCGTCAGCTCCCATATGGAGTTTGATATCCAGATGCTTCGAGACTGTATCTCAAAAAATCTTGTGGCCATAAGCAATCATCCCGGGAAAGAGTTCCGTCATGGTAGAATAATATGGCAAAGGAGTTTGCGCATATTGTTCAGTGAGATACAGGTCTGGAGATAGGACATGGATGACCACAAGGGGATTTAACGGTCATAATCTATATCCCCGCACATCCAGGATATCATGATGGAAGGACTATAAGTATGCGTTATAACCTCAGCTTGCATGGTTCAACGCGCTGATTTGTATATTCATGACGTGTGCGTGGGGCATTGCTCATGAACTCATGGAATAGTTCCATTTAACGAATCGGGTGTAGGACCTAGGGAGTCCCACGATATGGAGTGTACTCGTTGTGCACTGAGGCAGCGTGCCAGATTAAATTGTTTAATCCAGCAATACCACAGGAATACGTGCGTATCTGTATTTAAGTATTAAATACAACAATTAGTTAATAATTGTTATTTACTAATTATATTATGACACATAGCGTATTGTAAACTCTCAGTTGAGTTTACCCAAGTATGGGATTTGGTGGGACTTACTATGGGGTAAACTTGGTAACTATTCAAGAGGGGCAAAATGGTCATTTTTCACTTTGATTATTTAATAGTTAAATAATCAAAATATCTCTCTTATTATATTATATAATATATTATATTATAAATTAATATTTTATTTTATATATATATATATAAAGAGAAAGAGAGAAGTGAGTTGTGTGTGTGGGTGGCAATTTGGCCGAGAAAGAGAAGGAAGAAATGTAGAGGAAGAAAATGAAGAAGAAGAAAAATAAAAATAATAGAAAAAATAAAATTGTTTCATTTTTTTTATGCTTCTAATTGAAGCAATGGTAGATTGCTTCAAACTCTCTATTTCTTATCCTTTTGGAGAAAATGATAAAAAAATAAACACCCTGCCATTTTGGGAATTAAGAGTTAATCTCATCCTAGATATGGGACTGCTGTTCTAACTCACCAAGCTCACCATATTGGTGACTAGAACTGTCAGCGAGTTGGTCTCCATGCGGACTCCAGGGATATACATGTATAACGTTACACATTTTGTTGAGTTCTCTATCCTATAAATATATTAATGCAATTAATATATTTTATTTATTATTTATTGCGAGTTTCACGCTTCTGTCAGACTTAAATATGTATTTGATATGTATTTAGGCAATAGACACAATTGCACATGCATACACCCACGTGTATTAGATCCTCCGCCAACAACTTCTATAAGTCAGGTTTGGAGTATATGCAAAAACAAAAAGGAAGTTGTGCAAGGAATGGAGTACACTGGTGAAAAATTGCAGTTTGTGAGATCTATCAACTGGGGAAGCAGACTAGAAAACCATATCTAGTAAAAAAAGCTTGGAGAACCCCTGAAAAATTACAATTAATACACAATGATGTATGTGGCCCCATGTTAACAAAATTTCTTAATGGCAAAAGGTATTTTATTTTGTTTATTGATAATTTTAGTAGAATATGCTGGGTTTACTTTTTAAAATAGAAATTTGAGGTAGTAGAGGTGTTTATGAAATTCAAGATCGGGATTAAGAATCAATGTCACAACAAAATCAAGGCACTCAGGTCAGATAATGAAACCAAATTTACAGCTGCAAAATTTATTTTAATATGTAAAGATGTAGGGATATAGCATTAATTCAAAGTTCCCTACTCCCGTCAATAGAATGGAGTATGTTAAAGGAAGAATAGGAAAGTCGTGGAGATGGCTAGGGGTTTGTTGTTTGAATAGCACATGCCAAACGTTTTCTGGGCTAAAGCAATTAACACTGTTATGTTTAGGGAAAGACTCCCTATGAAGCATGGTATAGAACTAAGCCTAGTGTTACTAATTTGAGAGTATTTGAGAGCTTATACTACACCCTTATCCTAGAGAAAAAGATAGGGAAGTTAGATGAGAAAGCTAAGCTTGGAGTCCTAGTATGATATAGTACCATCTTTAAGGGATACAGAATTTACCTACCTTTAACAGAGAAGTTCATCATCAGTAGAAATATGACCTTTGATGAAATAGTAGAATGGGATTGGGACAAGGCCAAACTTAGAAGGTTTTTAGAAAATAAATTGGTAGATCATCTAGATGAAGATACCATTGATGAAATTCCTATTAGAGGAATTAGGCCACTTGCTGACATTTATCAGAAATGCAATGTAGAGGTGCTTGAACCAGTAGGATATAAAGAAACATTTGAGGATGAGAAATGGGTAACTACAATGAAGGATGAGATAAGAATAATAGATAGAAACAAAACTTTGGAGCTAATAGCCAAGCCAACTCACAAGAAGGTTATTGGAGTAAAATAGGTGTTCAAGACAAAATTAAATGCAGATAATCAATTAACAAATACAAGTCAAGGCTAATTGTGAAAGGCTACGTACAACGGTTTAAGGTGGAGCTTTTATAAACCTTTGCACTAGTAGCATGGTTAGACACAATCAGGCTACTCTTATTGTGCAGCACAAAAACAATGGAGGATATACCAGTTAGATGTAAAATCAACCTTCCTAAATGGTAATTTACAGGAGGAGACCTTGTTTTTAACAATTAGAAGGGTATGGTAGCACCTAATAAAGTTACCTATTGAAAAAAGCTTTTTATAAATTAAAATAAGCTCCAAAAGTTTGGTACATCTAAATTAATAAGTATTTGTTGAGTATAGTCTTTATAAGAGTCTTAATGAATCAACCTTATATGTTAAATTTGAAAAATAAGATCTAATAATTGTATCAGTCTATATTGATGATTTGTTGATCACATGTAGCAATTTTGAGATTATGAGAAATTTCAGAGAATAAATACATGAGTTTGAAATGACTGATTTAGGTGAAATGGCATACTTTCTTGGGATGGAAATACAGCAAACTGAAAAGGGTATTTTTATTGGACAGCAGAAGTATGCAAAGGAAATTTTGAAAAAGTTCAAGATGGAAGATTACAAAGCCATGGACACTCCCTTGGCTTTAAATGAGAAGTTCTGTTCAGAAAGTGATACAAATGAGGTAAATGAAAGTTTTTATAGAAGTGTGGTTGGATGTTTGATGTATCTGATAGCAACAAGGCTTAATATAGCTTTCACTGTGAATTTGCTGTCAAGATACTTAAATTGTACCAAAAATGTTCATTTGAAGGCAAATAAAAGAATGCTAAGGTATGTAAAAGGGACAATAATTATAGCATCAATTTTATAAAGATAGAAAAGCTTGATTTACATGGCTATGCTGATAGTGACTTGACTGGAGCATGTGAAGATATAAAAAGCACCTTAGGGTATTTGTTTAGTCTTGGATTAGGTTGTTTCAATTGGAGTGCTAGGAAATAATAGGTGGTTACACAATCCATTACAGAAGCTAAATACATAGCTGTTGTGGCTGCAATAAATCAAGTTGTTTGGCTAAGAAAAATTATGGCAAATTTAAAACTAGAACAAGAGAGTGCAACCACCTATTATTTCCTAGCACTCCAACTGAAACAACCTAATCCAAGACTAAACAAATACCCTAAAGTGCTCTTTATATCCTCACATGCTCCAGCCAAATCACTATCTGCATAACCATATAAATCAAGCTTTTCTATCCATCATAAAATTGGTGGAAGGACTAAGCACTTCAAAGGTAAGTTCTATTTTTTAAGAGAAATGCATAAAGATAATTAGGTGAAGCCTGTTCACTGCAACTCAGATTCTCAACTTGTAAACATTCTTACTAAAGGGCTGTCTAGGACAAGGTTTCATTGTCTTAAAGAAAGAATTGAAGTATGCAACAAACACAGTAAAGAGGAGTGTAAAGGTTGTTGTATTTTTTGCTTATGACCAAGATAAATAAACTGATTCTAGTTTAGATATTCTGAGAGTTTTAAACTTGAATTAAAATTGATGTTATGATAAAATAAGTGTTTTAATTGCATTTTAGTTCTATTTTCTGTATTTAAATTCATGTAATGAAATACGTTAACAACATTTTGAGTTGTTAACTTGAGTTTTGTTCTTTTCACTCTCTGCAACTTCAACATACTCGATATATAAATAATAAAATAACAACACATGCAAAACAAAAACATTACTTTTTATCAATATAAACAAAATAATATCAGAATTAAGACACAGACGAGTTTTGGTCAGAATTTGCGACGAGAGCTGCTAGCGGAGCTCACTCTTCAGTCACTTCCAAAATTTGCTTTCAGTTTAATTTTCAGTCAATTTTTTATTGTTGACATGCTAGCTAGTTTGGTAAGTCCACTTGATTTATCTTGCTTCTCGTAGCAACAATAGCGTATACAAAGGCTTTTAGACAACTTGGAGGCTTAGGACGCTTGTTCTTTAACTTTTTTCTGTCCTACTTTTGGTTGATCTGACTAAATTAGTTGTCTTTATTGCTTTTCATTTGCTGATATCTTAAATATTTGCAATGTTAACGGCAACAATGATGCCATGCATATAATATTACACCCATGCCAAGTTGATGATCATTAGCAAATTAATTGTAACAATTTGATTGCATCAACTTTGAAACTTATATTATGGATTCATATTTCTGTTGTAATCTATTTTTCCATGATTACACTTCCTGCTTGGCTCTCTTTTTCAAAGTCTTCATTCTCTGTGGTTCCAGAAGCAAATCTTCCCCTTTCTTTGTTTTGCTATCATATTTAATCTATTGATATGGTTACAACACTTCGGTGGTGGTTTATAGCACAAACCCATCAGGTATTCCAAGCAGTAAGGAAATGAAACGAACATTACATCGCGAGGAACCTCCTTAGTGTGTTTTTTAGCTTGAAACCAAGAGCAAAAGCAGTAAAAGCCCAAGTTGGCAGCGACCAATTAATTAATTAATGCTTAATTATATTTGATGCACTGGGAAGACGAAGGCTGGATTTATAGAAGTACTCTGATCATCTCATCCAAGAGGTTGAAAGCAATTCTATCAAGGCTCATTGTCATGAGATTCAAGCCTGAAAAGTTTCAGTTAATTTGTTCCTTGAACAAAGGAAATTAGCATTGCTCATCGCTCAACAAGTTTTTACATGTAGTTTTGCATGGCGGTCCACGTAACTACTGAACAATAACTAAGTGAAATTATTTAAGAAAAAGACAACCCATCAATATTCTTAAGTTACTAATTCATATCCCCAGCTAACTATATCCTAATACGATAACCAGATAAATCATGACACTTGTTTTAAATTTTCATTATTTTTGTTACTAAACTATCATTATTATTATCATTAATTAGCATATAATTAGTTAAAAGTCAAAATTAATTTATGTGTGAAAACATTTTACCAAATAAGTGCATTGATACACCTTTCCCATCTAAAAATTTTCTCTCTGTACAATATAAATCAATGTCATTTCAAATAAAATTGCCATTTAAATCTACGACCTTTATATACATGTAGCAGAAAATCTTTAAAAAGTTATATGAAATTAATTTAAAGGATGATCCAAATTCTATATTTATAGATAACTCTTTTACATAAGAATTCATCACATTCTATGATTTGATAGGAATTTTGTCCTACTGGAAATTTGGAATTGAGATTAAGTTTTCAACTGTAATTTTTATACATATAATTTAACGACGAAATATCATCATACGGTTTTTTTTTAAAGAAAATTTAATACAATATTAACTCATATCGTAATAGAATTTAAGTTTTTTAATAAATTCCGTATATTCTATAAATATATATGGATCATCTTTGAGCATTTAGGTAAGTCACTGGAGAAAATAGAGAGGTTAGAAAATGGTCAATGATGAAGTTTGAACAAATACCCAAAATTCAGGTCAAATTTATATTTTTTTTCCCCTTTATGTATGTGGTTTTAGGATTGAAGAGCGTACCAAAAAAAAATTGATTTGAAACGGCAGCGTATTTAAGCAGTTTCGGACCCAAAAAAAATAGCCGTTGGAGAAAGCACAGAGCGGAACGAATTGTCACTTAAACATAACATGGCCGTTGCTCTCGCACCCCAGTTTTAAAATATTTGACCGTTAGATCTCTAACCCTTATACTTCTTCCCTCTCTCCACTCGTCTCCATTTTCCTCAAATCTCCTCTCAGTCAATTTACAACTGAAGAAAAGAAAGACATTTCAGATTCTCCTTCAGTATACTCTCCCCTCTCAAAGACAAAACCAAAACCAGTGATGTCGGTGGTAGACGAATCTACGGGTACGACAACGACCATGATGACGATTATCGACGAGGTGTACGAGTTCTCCGCGCCGCAATTCTTCGACTTCATAAAAGGAGAGTCCGAAGATGAAATGCGTAAAGCCGAGCTCTGGTTCGATAGGGCTCTCAGCTACGCACCCTCTCGTACGTTCTTCTTTATTGTTAATCTTTCTCTTGGATTGTTTTTCTTTAAATCTTATAAGTACAATCAAGAAATTAAAATTAGTCTTGTAAATAAATTCAGAGTTCTTTTCGTGTTTGCATCTTCAATTTTAGGGTATGTGGAGCCAAGATTTCGAATTGTGCGGTTTCTTTGAGTAATTAGGGTTTATTTGGTTGATTAGAAATTGGACAAAAAGAAGCCTTCTTTTTTTTGTGTGTGTTCTCTAGTGTTTTCAACCAATGAAGCCTATTTTGCAATGAGCTTTTTTTTTTCCCTATGTAGTGGTGGTTCTCAGGAACTCTTTTACGTTCATTTATTACTGTATTTTCTCACTGTCCAGTCAGGGGGTTAGGGTTCAAGAACACAATTATGGTTGATCTTTAGGCCACATCTTAGAATGTCCTCCGTTTTCATCTTTTATATGTGATTATATGTTTAAGCAACAATTTCAGCATATTGCAACTCTCAATTAAAAATCTAAGGTCTCCAATTACAATCTTGCCCCATGTTTTGTTGTTAATCTAACGATTTGGTATGATTGTAAGAAATGAAAGAAGAGTATTTGTATTAATTCTCTAAATTCAATGTTATCTGATCATGGTGGAATTCTTGCACTTTGCTTGATTTTGAGACCTGGTTCTTATTCTTTCATGCAGCTTTTATGCCTAGAATTAAAACTGATAGATCTTTCAAGGTTGAGAGCTTATGCAATTTCAGTGAAGCAGCAGACCAGATTCAGAAGGTACTTTGACACAAAGTCCATTATACTATACTCATTTTTGTGATTTGGGATTTGGACAAAGTAATTTCTGATATATAATTTGTTCACTACAATTTTTCCCAGGCCTCAAAATCATCAGACTCAACTGTAAGTGATTTTTCCAAAGAATTGAAGCATCAATCAGAGCTTACTGCCGCTGAAGTTATACCCAGTGAGGCAACAAAAGAAAACAACAGAGACCTCGTCAATGTGGTAAACAAACTTATTAGTTTAAAACATGTTACTGTACTAGAAGTTTTGTTATTTTCTCATAATTCAGTTTCCTTTCAGGTTTCTGCTGATAAGGCTACTCGTGAAGAAAATATAGGGGGGACTACATGTCCTCAAGAAAATAGAAGGTTTGTTAGTCTTGCTGTTATAAGTTAATCAAATTTCATTTTTTATTACTTTGTTGTGCATTTCCTTCTGCTGACTTTCAGTGTTTTGGCCAGAAGAGCTTCTTCCACTGTGAAAATGGAAACGCCCAGCAATAAAGAGAAAAGTGAAGCCTCTGTCCTAGTAGGAAATGAACTCTGCACTCCAAAACCATTGATGACCTCTGGAAAAGGAGTGACTGGTTCAAAGAAGCAACAGACAGCCAAAAAGATAGCAAGTCTGTTGAAGAACCCATCAGCACTAAAGCTGAAAAATCAGTTACAATCATCACAAGCTAAGAAGTTCGTATATATTTCTGTAATGTGTTGACATCAAGTTTCATGCTAGTGTATTAATTCTCTCTTAATTTGCATTGCAGAGACATAATTGTGAAAAACACTGCTGCAACTCCTAATTTGGCTCTAGAAAACCAAGCCATAAAGAGGCAGAAGCTGGATGGAGGAAGATCTAGACAGGTGGCTGTTCTTGTTTTGCTGATGACTCTTGTTTCTCTTTGATCCTTGATGTTTTTGGTGATTTTATCTGAAATGTTGGTTCTTGTCTATTTCCCTCGAAAACGCAGATTCTTAATATCAAACCCCAAAATTTGCCCCACAAGTCAAAACTTACTAGTAGCAGTTCCACTTTGGGCGCAACAGCTAAAACTTGCAAAGAGGAGAGAAAGGTTGGTTGTTTTCCTCATTCTCAGTTGTATTTTTCAATGATATATTATTCTTGATTGGTGTCACACTTGGCTCACTGAATTGTGAACTCTCTTTTATATCAGGTTTACATGCGAGAAAGGGAACTAGCAGCACCATTTGTCTCAATGGCAGAGATGATGCAAAAGTTTCATTCTAGCACTAAAGACTTGTCGTTGCCACATTGGCCTCTCTCACATGTAAATGAATAGAAACTTGTCTTTTCCTTGTTGCATTTGAATTTTTTTTCTTATTCCTTCCATTTCTTCTTTCATTATTTTTTCTTTTAGTGTTTTACCCCATATTTTTCCAAATTCCTTCTGTTAATAATATTCAGGATGCTGGTTCTACTATCCAGGGAAAGCCTAAACTCACATTGACAAGGCCTAAGGAACCTGCACTGGAAACATCTCAGAGGGTTCGGTCAGTCAAAATTAAGAGTACAGCTGAACTTGAAGAAGAGATGATGGCAAAGATTCCCAAGTTCAAAGCCCGCCCACTAAACAAGAAGGTATATTATATTCTGCCCATTTAATTTCCTCCATGTGCTTAATCTTAATTAGTTATGTTTTATCCTTTTCTACTGTTATGGTCCTTGTCAATGACGCATGTACTGGACTGACTACTTTCTTTTCATTTTTCAACTGTAGATTCTTGAAGCTCCAACATTACCTGCAATACAGAGAAGTGCACCACAGCCACCAGAATTTCAGGTAAGCTAAGGAGTATTGGCTGATATGATATGATATGACATGATAAAATGAAAATCTTTTTGATAATTTGACTAATGTCTCCAAATTGCTGCAGGAGTTTCATTTGGAGACGACAGCAAGGGCCAACCAACATGCTGAAACATCCTCAGTAGCTTCAACAGAAGTGTCCCATCAAGTATAGAGAGCCATATCCAACATTACCCCATATTTGTCTCGCAGAACTGGTTCATTGTACTAACTGGCCTTTCTTCTGCTTTTTCTACCAGAATAATCAATGGAAACCTTGGTGTCTTACTGAACCAAAAAGCCCCGTACTTCAAACATTACTGAGAGCCCGTCCACTGAAGGTTAAAAGTTCAGCGGAACTAGAGCTGGAGGAACTTGAGAAGGCCCCTAAATTTAAGGCAAGGCCACTGAACAAGAAGGTAGGCTCCATACCATGGAAAAGCATGTCAAGTGTTTGGGTTTAATTTGCACTGTGAAAATCAAGTGTTGTTGAACTTAGTTCTTCCCCCCCTTTAGATTTGTTGAAGAAAAGTTCTCTTTTGTAGATATTTGAAAGTAAAGGGGACTTGGGGATTTTCTGCAATGCAAAGAAACATGTGACCAAACCCCAAGAATTTCATCTCACCACGAATGAGAGGATTCCACCATCTTCAGCTTCTGTTTTTGATTCATTTGAAAAGGTAGAGACCATTGACTTCACATAAGTCCTAGCATATTAAAATTGTAGCATTCATCTTATTTTATTTCCCTTTTTTCCAGCTCTCATTGAAGTCAGAACCTCGGCAAGAGACACTTCCAAGAAATACAAAGCCAAATCCTTTCCATTTATACACAGAGGTACATTTATCCCATTTTTTGTTTATCATGAATTCCGAACATTTATCCCATTTTTTGTTTATCATGAATTCCGAACCTGCCCATGCTTGTGACTGGATCCACTTATAACATCATTTTGCTTGTGGATTTATGATTTCAGGAAAGAGGAGCGGAGAAAGAGAGGAAATTTGTGGTGGAAGTTTTGCAAGAACAATTAGAAGAGGAAAGAGCCAGAATTCCCAAGGCTAATCCATATCCGTATACAACTGACTATCCAGTGGTACAGAAATATCTTATGTTATTTTTCATTTCAGATGTTTACAAGCAATTTTGATGAATGGTTATGTTATGTTTACCTACCAACTCCCCAAATTTTGATGAATTCCCAAGGCTAATCCATATCCGTATACAACTGACTATCCAGTGGTGCAGAAATATCTTATGTTATTTTTCGTTTCAGATGTTTACAAGCAATTTTGACGAATGGTTATGTTATGTTTACCTACCAACCCCATTATGCAGATTCCACCAAAACCAGATCCCAAGCAATGGACAAAACCTGAACCTTTCCAATTAGAGAGTCTAATCAGACATGAGGAGGAAATGCAGAGGGAATTGGAAGAAAGGAGGAGGAAGGAGAAAGAAGAGGCTCAGATGAGAATGTTCAAGGCGCAGCCAATTCTGAAAGAGTATGATATGAATTCATCTCTTTATCTTATCGAGTTGGAAGAGTTAGGATATGAATTCATTCTCATCATCTTATCATGGCTATGTCATGCAGGGACCCAATTCCAGTTCCTGAGAAAGTACGGAAACCCCTAACTGAAGTTAGGAAATTTAATCTTCATTTACAGAATCGAGCTGTGGAGAGAGCAGAATTTGATGAGAAGGTAACTTAAATATCATTATATTTGAATAAATATGGCTAGCTGGTTAAATCATTGTGCGTGCAGCTACTTAACAAAATTAACTTACAGATTAAGGAGAAGGAAATGATGTATAAGAGATACAGAGAAGAAAGCGAGGCTGCAAGGATGGTAAGAGAGGGATTCTCGTACTTTTTGGAATTGCCATTGTTCTTCTTTTGATCTGGGTTTATGTAGCAATGATATTATGCTATGTTAATGGGCAGATGGAGGAAGAGAAGGCATTGAAACAGTTGAGAAGGACAATGGTTCCCAATGCAAGGCCACTGCCCAAATTTGACAATCCATTCTGCCCACAGAAGTAAGAAAATTCAATCTGCCCAAATTTGTGACAATTCTTCTTTTTCAGTCGCCTTTCTTGTTCGTCACTTATTTTTATTGATTTGATGAAGATTATTGCACCACCCAATGTAGGTCGACTAAAGATACCACAAAACCCAAGTCACCACTATTGCGAGTGCTCCAAAGAAGAGAAAGAAGAAAAATGATGAGTACAGGAACGGGAATTTCCAGTGCCACTGCTCATAGGTGAATTTTATTGATGGGGGCTGTTCAAGAACTCTTGAACTGCGTAAACAAGGAGTTATGTGATTCTTTTAGGATTATGAAAAAAATTTGTCCATAGTGACCAAGAATTGTGACTTGAAACGTGTATTGTATAACAGGGATCATATAAAAGCTCTACTTGAAAATTTTATGTGATTCTTTTAGGATTATGAAAAAAATTTGTCCATAGTGACCAAGTATTGTGACTTGAAACGTGTAGTGTGTATAACAGGGATCATATAAAAGCTCTACTTGAAAATTTTATGTGATTCTTTTAGGATTATGAAAAAATTTTGTCCATAGTGACCAAGAATTGTGACTTGAAACGTGTAGTGTATAACAGGGATATGAAAGCTCTACTTGTATTAATTATGAAAAATGATTTTCTTCTGTCAAACAGAGGAAAATAGCACTTAATTAGAAATATGCGTGTTTGAAAAGCAGAAACACAGGAAAATCTCGTCACATTTTATTACTTGATAGAAATGCCCAAAAAGATATTAAATTTTGTAAAAAGCAGAAACAAAGCTTTTTTATGGTTTCAACGATCTGAATCAATTGTTACTCCACAAGGGCGCAATTTTTACATCGCCGCATATGCTTCAAATTTACTACAACTCTTTTTGACCAAACAAACACGTCAACCTTCTCCTTCGTTTTTCTTTGTATAAACAACCTCAACCTCTGAAAAAAAAGTACTCTGCTTCCGCCTATATGCTAGAATCTGCAACGGGGAAGAAACTGAAAAAAAATTTAGTGGCTGCTGATTAAATCAGAAAGTGAATTTAAAAAAAAAAATTCAACAATTGTTATGTAAAATCAATCTACTTCAGAAATATTTGTGGGTTGTATTTCCTTGAAATAATATTGCAGTTTCTGTGAGAAATCCAATAAATTTTTACTTACCAAATGATCCATACTGGAAAAGCAATTGACTATAAGACCTGCCAAAGTTTCTTGATCTTCCAAAATTTGCAGCCGATCTGGCAAAGGAATTGGAGTGGATAGGCGGCCATTGGTGTCAAGCTGCCCTTCTACCATTAATATTTCAACTTCTTCAGCTCCTAAAGGTGTGTGGCATGAGACATACTGTAAGAAATAGAAGCAGAACAAATTTAGAAAAGCACTGGAGAATACATGGAAAAATCTGAAAACTTTCACATCTTGATACGGAGAGAGCTGGGAGCTACAAAGAGTATATCTAGGTGCAGGCAATCAGTACATACTGTACAGGTTCAGGTCAGATCAAAATTTGGACAGACTCAGAATTTCTAACTGAGGATAGAATCCCATCAGCTGACTGCTAAAAGTATAATACAGTTAAAGAACACCTACATTGCTGATAAAAATTGATTGGAAAGGATTTGGATGAAATGAGTACAAGATTTAACAATATGGTGGATAAATTTGCCAGCTTTCTAATGATGGTATGCTACAATCAGTGTGTTAAATCATTCTACATAGCAGCATTTGAAAATTAAAGGGGTTGGAGAGAAATCTCACTTCACATAGCTGTTTCACTGACAAACTGGGCCGACAACATAGGTAAGGCTGCTGCAAACTTGGCGTACTTTCGTTGTCCACAGAAAGAAGCATGAGATGAACATCCAACTGCAAAAAAGGGGGGGAAAGGCTTTAATTAGAGAAGATGCGAATCCACAAGTTTAGAACAAACTAATGAATTAGATCAGGACATTGCTGTGCTTACTGAAAGAAAAATACTAGATAGATTTCATTGCATCACCAATTATTTCATCACCTCTTGAAAGTACTCTTCAGCAACAATAATTCCAATTGTGGTTAGTGCCAACCATGATTGACATAATTTTACTCAATAAACAGTCCAACAGCATCCTATCATACCTCATTGTTATTTTCCTGTAAGCTCCGGAGATATTCTACCAGCTTATTTAAGCGAGCACTTCGTGAATTCTTATTATTGCAACTACTAGAATTTCCATGTCGTGTGTTACTCCGCACCCCACCCCTGCCCCAAGCAAGCATTTCTGTGTTCCACACAAGCCCAGGTGAAATTCCTCTGCATTCCCTGCCCACCTCTAAATCATTTTCAATGCATCCACCATCTGAGTTTGCTGCCGATGAAGAAGGCTGGGATGACCGAACTCCTGCCATTCTTTTACGCATTCTCTGCCCGACTTCTGCAGGCTGCTCATCAGCAGAAGATGAATCTTTGCCTCCATTACCATCATTTTCGTCCTCATTGTCTTCAGATCCCTGATGTTCAGTGCCGCAGCTGTTTCTTCTCCTCCTTAAATGAGCACTACGAGGATTCCACTGTGATCTTATCATAAATGACCCTGTTGTTCCTTTACCCAGTGTGCGTCTCTTTACAAGTGCTTCTGATTGTCGTTGAAATATTTGGGCAATGGATGCTTGAATCTATTGAACAAAAGCATTCAAACAACACACCAGGAACAAGAACAATTGTTGAGTAAGCTTCACACCTATTCTCAGATAAACAAGGCTTTTTATGTTAAATTGATTGTATAGTTATCTTCCCATGTTAAGAGCTTGGAATAGTGTCATTTAAATATAATTCCAGCCACTGACTAAGTGAAATTGGTTGGCAAGTTTCAGTACTAACACTTGGGGTTGTATATGAGCTGACATGCATATTAGGCTGTCTTCAAGAGGGAAGACTCCCTCTCTTCTCATGTCTCTATTTGATGTGGGATTGAAAGAGCAACACCATTGTATACTGACTACACACAAGATGACACCATGTTGCAATGTTCAGTGAGGACCACAGCTGACTCGAGCTCATAATGAACTGACTAATGAGCTTCACAAGCTAAGTCAATGAGACTACAGGCATGGCTAACAAGGTAGATAATGGGATTAGGCTTAGTCTATTGACCTTAATAAACAAATGAAGCAAAGTTTCAAAACAAGCAGAGGCCCAGCTGCATTTCAACGGTTTAGATCATTTGCAGCTTCACTAGTTGCAGTAGGACAGAGCAGTTTGTGTATTAAGTGTCCATGTCACAAGAAACAGTACGACTGCATTTCAAATCAAAATTTCCAGCCTAAAGCAGGCAGCACAGATGTTAGTGATGACAACTCAAATGCCTTAATCATCTTAAGTTTAAAAGCATTATCATGGGCGAAATCAGATAATATTCAGATGATGTGCACTCTATTCGAGCATGGTGGCAAAGGCCTTGATGAAACGATATCAACTTTCCTTTGATGAATGCTATTCCCATATTAGAATTATTTAACCTAAGATTCAGCATGGAATCATGCATGCAAGATACAAATGCACAGATCTGCAAGCAGACAGAAATAATTTATCTTGGCATCCAACCTGCTTATTGCGAGCCCTTTCTTCTTCATGAAAAGCCAATTCCTGAGAACAAGTACTCAGCATATTAGTTATCCATTTGTAAAAACACAAACCAAAACTGAATTAAGTATAGCAATAATGAAGGGAACTCATACCTCTTCCTCATATTTATCGATATCTGGATATAAAGCAGCAATTAGGGCATCATAGTTTGGGTCATCTCTCAAAGAACGCCGACTGGCACAGTGTGTGCGGCAAGCAGGACATTCATTGTTCCTGCAGTTGAATATCAATTTGAGTAGAAACATTAGATTTGACCAACAATCTACAGAATTATACTTTCCAGTCATTGACAAATTTGCCAAGAGAAAGCCATGGACAGATAATATTAAACAATAGTATGGCTAATGCTTTTACATACCCTAGTCGCATTGACTTGTCTATGCATTCCCTACAAAAGCGGTGCAGGCATTCCATTACAGTTCGTGTTTTCTTTATGATCCCTGTACAAGCGAAAATGAATGACTATACCATTCATCTAACAAAAACAAAATTTGAAAATCCTAAATTCATCAGTATCCTAATATATGCAGGCACAGTCATCCAGCCTTCTTGAGCATCTATGTTTCCAGTTAAAATAAAAGGTATGTTAAGTTGACATTTCTTGGAAATCAAAACATTCATCCAATTGCGGTAGAACCCTTCATTCAGCCCAAATGATAGAATTTTTAATTCAAATCTTCAAAGATTATACTGGTGTTAATTAAATCAGCCAAGACGATGGCATTATAACATTCAGAAAAAATTGTAGAATTGATTTATTGATGTCTTTCACTCATAAAGGTAGCTCATTCTAATTATCTGCAGTAATTAATCGGTTATACTCTAGCAAATCATCTTGGTCAACATAATACTTCTATCACCATGTTTTTCTAGGTTTCAAAACTAAAGTTAGAACTATTTTGAACAATAAATAAAACCAGTTTATTATATGAATATCTGGACCACAGGATTGTCAACACAAGCACATGCTGCACAAGTTATGCCAACATATTATCATCAGTGTTGTAGCTGCCTGAAATGGACAAAATATCAAATGGCCTCTTTGGATAGGAATTAGAAAGGGACTTTTAAGTTTGGAAGAAACAAAATGATAATGTTGCAGAATAATACCAAAAAGGGAATATAAAAATTTCCTGACAAGTCAAGAGCAAAATTACCTAAACAAATTGGACATTGTACATCTTTACGAATTTCTGGCAGTTCGACGAAGACAAATCTGCAACAGAAACCAGAAACTTAAATGGAACCTTATACTCAGCCATTGATAATTTAAATTGCAGTAAATTCACACAAATTGCTAAATATAAATCAGGACGTTATTGCTAGAAAGGGCATAAGCGTATCTCTTGGCTGAAGCCATAAAGCACAGAAGCAATTAGCTAGTTTATCAAAAAATATCGATTTCATGATAAGATTGCATCCATAGGAATAGACATAAATGGATAACAGATACAGGAAAGGAAGAAAAATGAGGTTTGACCACTGCCAACAGTATCAGCCACCTAATTCTTCATCTCCTGATCATTCATCCAAATTTATAATTTCAACCTAGATTTCCTAGGTATGCTTGCCCTATTTAGTGTCTACTGCAGCAAGTAAATGAGAAGCAATGATCATGACAATAAAATAGGTTATAACTGTTTTTCACTCTATGAAACAATTGACCAATGGCTTCAACACCATCCCTAGCAGTACGTATATCGTGATCACAGACTAAAGCGGCAATGAGCATGGAGAAGCAGGGATCAAACAAGCACTATACAAAACAAGAAGAAAATATAAGAAAAAACATTTATGGAAACAGATTTGATTAGTGCAAGAAGTGAAAAACTATAACCCATGCAAGTCCAGTGCAAGAAGACGATATGTAGTGCCTACTTAACATACTGCAAGAATTCAAGGATTGAGCTTCTCATTGAAAGGCTGAGTGAAGAGAGACCAAATTATTTGAAGTGATTCCTAAACATTTTACTCATGCCCCTATTATAATGTAAAGAAGAATTTTCTTTGAACCACAATTAGAGAGTAAAAAATCAGGGTAGAATATCTTGAACATATTCATTAAAAATAATTTGCCTCAGTTGTCAACAAGGCTTCATAACTCTAAGGTTAAGGAAAAACTAGAGATTTCTACCTGTATGATAAATTTTCTAATATCTTTCTCGTTCTTTCTCAAAACAAGGCACCACCACCAACAATATCATTGAAAGTAATCAATGTTGACATGCCTTGTCATACTTTCCTTGAGACAATAGGGTCAACAAACTTTTGAAAGAACTGCCTCCTAAAACACAATAATACAGCCTAATATATAAATCAGCTTTCAGAAGCAGAGTTGCATGGCTGCATTCAGTATCGGCACTGGCAGTCACAAACAAGCAACTGAAAAGCACGGCAGCAGTACTGTTTTCAAATATGAGACAATTTTTAATAAAAATAGTACTAAAAATTGTTTAAATAAACTGCTATTGCAATCCTTAGATAAGATGCCAGTAAGGCTAGCAAGAACGGAGTAAAGTTCTAAAATTTGGATGGACTTCCTTATAATTAGCACCAATATTAGAAGTAAAAGTAAATATTAAAGGAAAAGGAAGCAGCAGTCCCACTACAGTCTAATGACAAAATTGTCCAAACTTCTTAAGCCAGTTGGACGCATGTAAAATGCTTCCGGCAACCAATTAATCCACTGGACAAGTTAAGATGAGACGGTTGAATGAAATTCAAAAATTTTGAGAATTTTCATGTATAAAAGAGCCAATTAATTACGCGACATAAATTGCTACATGCAACAAAAACGATAACGCAAGGACAAAATCTGTATCCCCCAAAATCAAACTAAGCAAAGCAAAAGAAAAGAACAATCTTTTCAAAAAAAACGAAAGAAAGAACCCATCAACGGACAAATCAGTGAAAGTGCTCAACCACATCCCAAGAGAATAAACGCTCACAAAGAAGCAAAACTGTAACCAGAGCCAGACGCCAAAAACGCAATGATAAGCTAACTAAAGAAGAAATTGAAAAAGCATTGTACTCGGGTCTTTCTCCAGCAGTGGAAGATGAAGTTCCCTCGTAATCTGAAAGAAAACAAAATGCAATCGCTTCAATCAATCTTCGAATCAAGCTCGTAACACGTGTATATGAATTCATTTGCAGGTGTGAACAAAAAAGAAAGAAAGGAACGTTACCATCTCCATCTTGTTCTCCTTCGTCGTCGTCGTCTTCTTCTTCTTCTTCTTTGGGTGCTTCCATTTCTTCATCTTTCTGATCTTCTTCTTCTTCTTCTTCTTCTTCTTCTTCTTCTTCTTCTTCTTCTTCTTCTTCATGTTGTTTTTGTTCAAGTTCTTCATTTCCTCGAAGCTCTTCTCGTTCACGTCGAGATTGCTTGGCGTGGGTCTGCTGAAAAGAATCTTGGTCTTGTTGTCGTTTCTGTTCACCATTGGCGTGATTTTCTTGCAACGACCGCTTCTGTGCAGGCATTGCTGATGATGACGGAAAAGATTTTATTGAGAGCGTTTTGGTTATTCGGTTCTGTTGAAGACAAAAACAAAACAAAACCAGCCAAGAAGAAGAGATGGGATACGAGAGAGATTTAAGAGTTGCTGCTTTTGTTGTTTTCTTTTTGGGTCTGGATTTATTTGTCTTCGGAGTACGAAGAACGAAGAGAGAGAGAGAGGAGAGGCAGCAGAGCAGAATCAGATGTTACGGCAACTATAAAGTAAGCAAGCACTTGGCCTTCTGTCTCTTTCTCTTGTATTTGTCCTCTTTTGTCATTTCATCCCCCCATTTTTCATATTATTATTATAATTATTGATCAAAATCTCGAAAGCATATAAAAAAATTAAAATGAGCTAATGAAATTTATGAAATAACATTCTAATTTTTCGGTAATGATAATTTGATCATTTTGGTTGAATGAGCTAAACAAAAGAAGAAATGGGAATGGGAGGAATTTTTGGAAAAATAAAGGGACTAAAGCAAGAACAAGAAAAAGGTTATTTTAACTTTTCTCAAGAAATTAATGCAACAGAAATGCAAAAAAAAAAAAAATTGACATAATCATCAAACACACGCAGATAGTTACTTTGCTAAATTTTGAAAAGGGAAAAATGCAAGCTGTCAACTGTGATTCTGGTTTCTGGTTCATGTGTACAGACAGAGACTAGAGAGCCCACATTTAAAAAGATTTAAGTCAACAATGGCCATTAGAGATTAGAGATGCTGAAAATTAATTTTTAGTGCATGTTCTCTAGAATTAGCCCCAATTGATGGATTTCACAGTATCACATTGCCCATTGCTGGCCTGCTTATCCCGTAAAAAAATTGTTAATGTAACTCAAACACTGGTAATATGTGTTTTGGAAAAAAACTGTTGTTTGGTAAAATTAATTTACACAAAAGGAAGATTATTTTATTCATAATTATACTTACAAAGTTATATAGAATTACTTGTTTTTTTAAACAGAAATTTTCATTACTGCTGAACAGATGAAAGTTATCCAACCATAATTGAGTACAATGATATTGAATAGCAAATTTAGCTAATCTATGGGCTGTGTCATTACACTGTCTGGGAACATATTTGATGCTATTCTTGCTATCATTACACAACAAATTTCTAATGTCTTTTACAAGCCATTTTATCTCCTTTTGAGACAGTACAGATCCTTGGACCAAACTGACCACATTGCTAGCACCTGATGCTATTTTAACCGATCTTAAATTCCTTGATTCAGCTACTTGAAGGCCATACTGTAAAGCCTTAGCTTCAGCAATTTTGACAGCTCCCCAAAAAGGAACAAGTTTTGTTGCTATACACACAATTTCCCCCGATGTTGCTCTGATTTGAACCCCCAAACCAGCTATATTTCCCTTTCAATCTATTGCTGCATCAGTGTGGATGTTAAATCTATCAAAAGGTTCCCCATCCACTTTAACCTGGTTGTTGTTACATTCCTTGGATCTCTAATGACTTAACACACCTCCTGGCTGGCCACCTTTTCCTGTATTATAAGTTCCTAAATAGGCTTCTATCTTAGCAATGAGCATCTGGGGATTAGTTAATAACCATTTCATCAATTTAGTATTCCTAGGCAGCCATATTGCCCATAAAACCATTGTAATCATTTATAGTTCCTTTTTTGTTACAATAGCGTTCATGTGCAGAAAGAACTCTCACAGATCCAATACCTGCAGACCTTCTACAACAGTAGCAAAATCGGTACAACACCACACATCTTTGTTTTCTTTGCAACTCACCAAGGCATGGACTATAGATTCCACTTCCTTACTGCACCTCTGATAAATAGGGTTGTTGATCATTTGTCTTTTATGAAGGACGGTGGGTTGTTAGGAGCATATTTGAGAGGGCTCTCCATAAGAATATTCTCACCTTTGGTGGGATTGGCATAGACCATACTTGCTTCCATATTTTCTCTTGGGATGCTGATGGTCCAAGTTTGTCCATCCTCTTGCCTTCAAAAACTACATAATAACCACTCTTGACATTGTAATTGCCTCTTTTATCATACTATCAGTACTAAGAGTCATCTGATTTAGCCTTTAGAAGAGGTATGGTGAGAATCAATTGAGCCTCATCATCATAAAAAGATCTGCAATCAATGTCCTTCTCTATATGTTCTCTGCATCAATAAGACATTGCACTTTGCTATTATGAGAGAGTTTTGGAGTGGAGATAGGCTTCATAAAGGAAAGTCTTGGCAACCAGTTACTGCTATAAACCTTTACACTGTCACCATAGCCAATTAGCCATCTTACCCCCTTTTCTAGTAAGGATCTACCCCATAACAAACTTCTCCAAACATATGAGGGATTATGGCCTAGCTTTACAAAGGAATCTTAGTTTTGCAATATCCTCTAACCTTGTTTGGCAAGAAAAGCCTGATTGAAGTAGTTAAGGTCTTTAAAACCTATACCTCTACCCCATTTGCCCTAGCACAGCTTTTTCCACTTAGCCCAATGTGTTTTCCTCTTCCCATTGTTAGATGATGCCTACAAAAATGTTGCCAAGGACATTTGCATTTCCTCACATAGGCCTTGAGGTAATTAAACACACTCATAGAGTATATAGGTACTACTTGACCCACTGCTTTAATTAACACCTCTTTACCTTCATTAGAAAATGACTTCTCTTCCCATCCTAAGACCTTACTACTTACTCGTAGCTTTAAATCATTGAAGAACAACTTTTTATTTCTCCCAACCATAGAAGGAATGCCAAGGTATCTCTCATAAATGGAGACCTCCCAGAGCTGGAATATTTAAAGGATAGAATCTGCCTTTTTCCTACTAATATTGGGACTGAAAAACACAAAGGATTTATCAAAATTAAAGACCTGTCCCGAGGCCTTACTATAACAACCAAATATCTCTTTAAGAGCTCTACTTTCATCTGTGGCTTTGATAATGACAAGGCTATCATCTGCAAAAAAGAGATAAAAGATGGATATGTTTGAACTGGTTTCAACCTTGAAATTTGCTAGTTTTGTTCTACCTTTTCTTTGCTACAGATAAGGCTTCTGCACCAAGAATAAAAAGATATGGGGATATTGGGCACCCTTGTTTAAGCCCCTTATTAGCCATCACATTACCACACACCATCCCATTTATTTTAACAGAAAAGAAAACAGTGGAGACCATTCCATACGGTCATATGCTTTGCTAATATCTAATTTTAGGGCAATATATCCATTTTCCCCTTTTCTCATATTCCTACTTCTATGCAAGCACTCATACCCCCACAATGATATTGTCACTTATTAACCTACTCAAAATAAAAGCACTTTGCTGGGTTGATATTATGTTTCCTAAGAATTTCTTAAGTCTATTTATCATAGCCTTTGCAATGAATTTGTAGATTACATTACAAAGGCTTATAGGCCTAAAGTCTTTGAGGGTTTGGGGGTTTATACACAATCAATATTTTATTCAAGGAAGAGAAATTACCCCTATGGTTCAATATATGTTGACAGGTTTTAATTGTCTCAGCCCCCACCTTGTCCCAGTGATCTTGATAAAAGCTTGATAGTATCTCGTTAAGGCCTGGAGCTTTAGAGGGGTTTGTCTGCCACATGGCCTTTTAAATTTCTTCCTTTGAGAAAGGCTTGCAAAGATCCCCATTCATTTCACTGGTCATCCAAAGGTCAACACCTTCTAAGGTAGCATCTCTTTGAGCTTTTGAGGGGTTTGTTGAGGAGAACAAATCACTAAAATGCTAATAGAGTGCTTGTTCCATTGCAGTCTCATCCTCCACCCATTCTCTATCGGCGTTTAGTAGCTCTTTTATCTTATTTTGTTTTTTTCCTAAGATTAGTCCTAGCATGGAAAAACTTTGTATTCCTGTCCCCTTTCTTTAACTAGGCCACCATTGATCTTTGTTTCCAATAAACCTCATCCTCCTGTAGTAGCTTATCAATCTGGACTTCTAATGTTTTGATCTTATTTTGGTTATCATACTGTTGATTAGACTTGAAGCAATTTTCTAACTCGATTGACAGTTGCTTTATTTTCCTTTGTCTACTTCCCAGCTCATAGTTGCTCCACTGCTTCAAAGCTGAGCTAGTTTAGGCAATTTTGCTTGAGAACTCAGCAATTGGATCATCACCACCAAAATTTTAAGGGGTCCAACCGTTTACAACAAGCTCCTTACATTTGTCGTAATTTTTTTAGAAAACCTCATAATGAAACCTAGTTCTTCTTCTGTTATTCTTTAATTCTCCCAAATTTGATCTCCAAGCTTCAACAATTATTGGCTTATGGTTTGAACCTGTCCCAGCAATATGAGAGATTTGAAACTTGCAGAAGTAGTTTATCTAATTTTGGTTACCAACAAATCTATCAATTCTTTCTTCCACAAGTTGAGAGCCATATCTTTCACTTGTCCAAGTGAATAGGAGTCCCCCACCCTAAATCCAGAAGCTTATAACTCCTCAATGTAGTTTTAAACTCTTCTATTGCTTTTGTACATCTCGAGATTCCTCATAACTTCTCCTTATGGGATAAGACATCATTAAAGTCCCCTTTACATATCCATGGCAGCTCTACAACTTGACTAAGTCTTCTTAAAATTTCCCGTGTATACTATTTCTAATTCGCCTCTGATCTCTCATAAATCCTTGTAAATCTCCATCTTAGACCATTATCTTCTTTAATTACTGCATCAACATGACCGTAAATATACGATAACACTTGAAGGTTCACCTCCTTCGTCTATAGTAGTGTTATCCCACCTCCTAGACCCCTTCTATTTATAGTTAGACATTTCTCAAAATGCAATTTACTCTCTAATTGTCTCATTTGGTCTTTCCTTAGCTTAGTCGCACTAAAGAAAATAATACACAATTTTTGCTCCACAAGGATTTTCCTCAAGCTTCGAAATGTTCAAGGATTCCTCAAACCTCGAACATTCCAGCACATCAGCTTCATTGATGCTGGCAGGGCTACAAAGCAACTACCACCAATCCCATGTCAATTACATCATTGCTAATTTCCTTGATGCTCTCTTCCTCTTCAGTTACTTTTGCAAATAGCCTTTTAGGGCTACCAATTTTGTTCTTCTTTGGCACTGGGCCTCTCTCTCCTTTAGTATTATGAACTTCTTCTCTTACTTTCCTCTTTCCCTCTCTACTAAAGCCTCTGGTGGGCTATTAATTTTGGGCTCCCTTACATGTTTCTTCCAGCTCTTGCTCTCTTTTACTAGCTCGTCCATACTTATAACCCCAACATTATCTATTTGGGCTTTATTTTCTAATCCCCCTATTTGGCCCAAAATTTCTTTATTGAGCTTTACCCCTTTTTTGGTGCCAAATTCTTCTACTTGCTTCCCTTTATTTTCTAAATTTCCCTCTAGTTACACACACTTTTTGCTCTTTTCCATTCTTGCGCCCCCTATAGACATAGGTTCCCTTTTTTTCCATTGCTATCAACTTGTACCATCCTTCTCATAGACATATTTTCACTTATATTATTAATCTCCATTAATAAGTTATCAGAACCCCCATTAATGTTACTGTTATTGCCTATCATTCTACCCGGGTCTAATTCGAGTGGCCTAGCAGTGTAGAAATTCAACCTTTGGGTCAAGTTTAAGCTCTTCTCTACCATCATGTCTATGGTTCCATTGTTGTCACGCCCTAGACCCAAAAGATCTGATACACGACATCACTTACATTCATTCAAAAATGTGCACTCATAAATAGTATTACACAAAAATTCAAACTTTAATTCAACATAGGAATCCTTAGCAAGTTGCTAGTTAGTTCAACACTAAAAATCAACTTATAATCTAACATATACACATAATCTTCTATTGAACATATTTAAACATTCATTTCATATTCTTTCAGAATTATAGCAATTGAATTATGACTGGGACAATTATTAAACCAGAGATACGCAGAGTTTTCTCAGAGATTAACACTCTACTACGTCACCAATAGCAACTTTGTTACCGGAAGCCCAGAATATATTCATTGCAAATTCTTACTTAAAATCATTCAATAACCACACTTTATGAAACTTAAACCAAATCCAATCCACACACAATAAAATAATACATAAGTATTTATTCAATAGGGACAAATCAAATATCATATCCCACGTGTCCCCAAATGAAACACTCAGTAACCTAGCAACTTAGGGAACCCAAGAAACAGCAAAAGCCTTGCTAAATCCGCTAAGCACACATGTACCTTATTTACCTGAAATCACCATAAACTATAATGAGTATAAAACTCAGTAAACATACTAGTTTTTAAATATCAAATACAAATACATATATGTACACAATGCATATGTATGATATGTTGTGATCAATCAAAATCATAATCTTATCAAATCACATGTCATGTAAGCGCTTACATATTCTTTCAAAACATATAATAGGAATACCATCACTCAACTACTACTAGTAGGACTTACATATCACATAATGAGCCAAATATCACTCGTAGGTGACATACCGTATGAGAGGAATAGTACAAGTGAGGTTTTAAATTACACATGCACCAATACGCCACCACACGAATGTGATGACTCACTCTTCCTTTAGGTACCATTAGGATCCTCCCTACATACGAAATACATAACATATACCAATCCCGAAGGAAATGCCACACATAAAGGCTCCACAAATCACATAAAATGCCTACTAAGTTAACAGTGAGTTCAAATACCCTCAAAACACAAAATATTTCTCATGGACATATTACACTTCAAAAGCTTTCTTTGTTAAACATATCTTATTTTGAAAGCTCACTTTTAAAAACACATGTATGTCCATGCTCACATTCATAAACATATATTCACATTACATATCAAAATATACTTTGACATAACATAAACATATTCTTAACCCCATTTACAAAATCATACAAAATAATTACTATGTTTATTGTGATTTCAGTAAAAAGTCTGGTATACTTACCTCTTAGCACTTACAGTTATAAGACTTAAATCTCCTTAACCTATCAATAGAGATTAATCCTTTTATAAGCCTCATAATTCATACAAAATACTTTAAATAGCTTACAATATTATACACAATGCATTTATCACATCAAATTGGTCTAAATACTTGGTTTTCCAAAACCTGTCATTCTGACCACTTACACTTAACAAAATTTTCTAATACATCAAATGATGTCCAATTACTCCAAAATCAAAATATATCATTCTTAACTCATATATCCTTCTGATATATGAATATTATATCACAATTCCTACACAATCCATTCAATACACACCATCGAATCCAAACTACTAACCTGACAAGATCAAGATACTTATTTAACAGTATTCAATCTCCTAATTTTATAAAATCATATACTAACTCAAAAATTATAAAACCTATCACCGAAATACTCTTGACACATATCTCAATTCATGCTAAATATGTCACTTCAAAATAACTTCCAAAAGTATTTTAAAACTATTTTATTCTATAGCTTTAAAAATCTGTTAATCAAGTACTGCAATGAGCTGATACACTTTATAAAATCATAACACTTCAACGACATTGATCTAAATTCTCAATTCCAATTATATCATATTAGACATATAAAATTATCATATTCCATAAATTCGTAATTTTTGAAGATCATTCAGCAGGACAAAAATTATTTGCCACTGTATTATACTGCTCACACAGGAAATTTCTAGAATTTTAGGGTCATTTTGGTAAATTCACAAAAAATTCAATTTCTGGAATTTTGAATCGATTCAAAGTCTCATATGATCCTAAACATGTCTAATTTTATATACGCAAAACTTAAAACTAGAATCTAATCACAACAATTTATAAAATTACTGGATCAAGAGACTATCAAGCAGAAATTCCACAATTCATTATGATTTATCACGCTATCTCATAGATCATCATCAATTCTCACAAGATATTACGATATACACATCAAATCCTCAATTATACATATTTCCAAAAATCAAAACTTAAAGGAATTAACTTAATTAATACCAATAAATTGAGAAATATGTGTGATATACCTCTTAAAATCCAAATTTCTAATTTCTTCTTCTTTTTCTTCTTCTTCTTCTCTTTCTCTCCTCTCTATTTCTCTCTTCTCTCTCTCTAAAGGGATAGCTCGACCCAAAAATGAGCAAATTAGGGTTTCAAAAGTATATTTTTATACTAAGAGGCAAAGTTTTAATATTTATGAATTTGCCCCCAAAACGTTCAAAGTATTACAATTTGGTCCCTAAAATAAATCTAAAATCTTACAAATAAACCCAATACTAATAGTATGTCCTTAAGTTATAAAAATACTACTAATAACAATATAAAAATCAAGGGTCACCCACATACAAATAAAATATATATATATAAATACATATTTTTACCGGTTGTAGATACTGGTTATTACAATTGTATTCTGTCTCTTTAGCTTGTTCTTCATCCCTTCTTCTATTTGTGCTAGTTCTCTTTCATACCGATTGAGTGGCCTTCTGAGCTTTGTTCTCCCCAGGGTTGAAAGTGTTGTTTGTCATCCACTCCTTACCCTTTGCCTGCTTATATACTGAGACCAAATTTCCAGCTCTTAGCCATAGCCTATAGGGAAAATCTTCCTCCCAAATTGTTTATCCACGAGTTCCTTTTTCCTCGGTCCTATTTTTCCTTAATTTAACAAAAACTCCACTTTCTCTATAGCTATGTCCTATCCCACATATGTAGCAAAAACCAGGGAGTCGCTCATACATAATCGGCATTACTACTTCCTCATTGGAGCCTTCCATACCTGTTTTAACACATCGTCTTAATAATTTTTCTATATTAATTCTAACTCTGGCTCTTACAAACTTACCCGGACTTCTTCCTTGATTATTAGACTCGATCTCTTCAATCTCTCTCACCTTATTGCCAATCTCCCTTAACACCCTCCTTTGCATGCAAACCACAAGAATATTGTGAATTTGTATCCAAAAGGACGTGAAAATAAATAGTTTTTCCTTATCTCTTCCATACCTTCTGTGTAATATCCAATCCCTATTAGTAGTATTGGCGCCTAGATTTCGGTGTAGAACAAATAAGACACCGTAGGGTTACTCAATTTTAACCCTATTAGAAATATTCCCTTTATAGTGCACGTGAGAGATATTAGACCTAATTTGATAATTTCACACTCGATCGGTGCGTCGGACGACCTTAGAATATTTTTAGAATTTTTCTCTATTGGCTTGGAAAAGAAAATTCTAATTTACTACATGAATTTCCATTTAAGGGTTATGAATGGAACAAGCCTTTGTTGAGAAACATAATCCATATATTAGAGAATGGACCAATTTGAAGAAATCTCATGGATTGCCAAGTTGGAAGTTCTAGTTAGTTCTTTGAACTATTCTAACTAAATAGTTACAAATGAACTAATTACATAATTAGTTTTTAACTAATGGCAAATTAGAAGTTTTAAGTAAGTTGAAGGGCAAAATGGTAAATTGAGGGAGCACTATATATATGTTAGAAGTGTATAGAAATTTGAAGAGAGATCAAAATCAACACTTAGCCAAAAAAAAAAAAGAGAAATTCGAGCTTCAAAGAGGGTGCTGCTACAGTGACTATTCAAGTTTTTGTTTTCATGATTTTTTATGTGTAATCAAGCCAAATTAAGGTTACAAACCAATCCCTAAGCTCAATTGAAGTCTCTATTAGTGGAAATTCAAGAAAAAGAGGTAAGAAAAGCATCTTTTATGAGTTTGATAAGTGAGAATTCAAGAATGTGTTAATTGATGTTCTTATGTGTATTCTTGGCTTAGATTGAGTTGAATTCTAGTTTGGAGCTTGAAGGAGTCATCAATTTGAAGAAATTGGCAAGGTGAGAATTAGGGTTTTTGGTGATTTTGTTGTAGAGATTTCAATTGATTGTAATTAGGGCTTTAGAATGAAATTGGCATGATTTTGTTGTAATTGGAACAAGAAATTGAGAAAAGGAATGTGTTGGAACCTAGGGTGAAATTCTGCCACTTTAGGGAAGTTAGGAATTGAGTGGTGTTTTGATTGAATTGTTGTATGTAAATGATGCATATTATGAATTGAATGAATATGGTTGATGAAAAAACCCAAAAATGAAGAAAATGGGACATAATTGTCCATGTTGGAAAGGTGAAGGGCAAGTATGTCCAATCAAATTATAAGATGTTCAAAAATTTTCAGGGCGCCGGATGGTGAGTTAGTTTCGATTATGGCTCCGTAACTAAAATCGGGAAGTAGTTTACATCCGGGCTTTGTATGCCGATTAGGGCATTTAGTAGTTAAATGACATTCTAGTGTTCGATTTGGTTCTAAATGTCATTTATGGCGCGTAGGTGAGGATAACCGAGAGCGTTAACGGGAGCAGGAATCGGGAGCGAAATTGAGCGCGGAGCGGTAGTGAGTGGAAATCTGTCATTTCTTTTACTTTTCGGTTATTATGTTTTCGCACAATGACTATGTATGTTTTATGAGCTTTCGATGCATAAACATGATTTATGATTTTGATATATTCATAGACATGCTTTTACATGATCGATTTGTGAAACAGTTTTAAAATTTCTGCATTTGTTTTAAGGCCATTGGTACCCTCAGATTATAGTGGTGATGATTGTATTAGACCCGGCCGGTATATCCCGTGCACATGGGCAGGTCTTGGGGGTGTGTCACTAACTCCGGGTAGTCAGGATGTCGAGTCATGTGAGTCGCTCTATGTGTACGGGATATTGTCTCGCTATATGCATGCGATGTAGGATTCCGCTGCGTAGCCAGTGAGATGTCTTGAGATGTCACTGTGGGTGCTGCTAGTTGAGGTGCCCCGTGACCTACTCACGTATGCGGTGCTAGTTGAGTCGCTGCGTGGGTATAGAGCTTTAGGGTTACCATTGGTACAGTTTAGAAAGAAAATGGCCGAGCGAGGATTTTACTAGTTTTCGATTTACCGATAGCATTTATGCATTTATATGCACACATCAATTATTATGTTATACAGATTCTGAATATAGTTTTTCAAAGATGTAGATAAAACCCGCTCGGCAAGATTTCATTAGCATATGATATTAGAAACCGTTTTACAATTTTACATCCGTTTTAGAAGCATAATTTCTGCATGTACTTTAGAAATTGTTATCTTTGTATAATATTCTTGTAATTGAATTCTCATTTACACTCACTGAGCTCCTTTAGCTCACTCGTTTTATGTTTTATGTTTTAAACCCCTTTCCCAGGTGCAGGTCTCGGAACGCAAACTGCTGATTCTCCTATCGCCGAGTAGTGGGCCGAATCCAAAGATAATTTTTGTACATGTAAATGTGCTAATAGCACTCTTTACATTCGCCAGCAACTTCAACTACCTTATTCTCTTTCTTAGAGATATTTAAAGAGCTACATAGTTTAATTAAATTTTCTATCTCCATTAGAGAATGTACTAAGAGTGGGTTGTTTTCGATTATTGTGGAAACACTCTTGGTTTTAGATGTCTGTTTTCACTTTCTCGCACTATTACCAGTATAGAGAGATGTGGGAAAGATCCTTGAGTTATAGAATTACTTTAATTTTTTATTTGATAAATCTTAAATTAATTGAATATAATTTTTTCTATTATCTTTTAATCTTCAAAATTCATAAATTTATCACAATCTTTAAACTTATATGATTGGGCACATGAACCTCTTTAAACAATGTTATACATTACTAGAAAAAGAAGAATAGCCTAATTCTCTTTCGCTAACATAAAATACATAAAAAATAATAATAAATTTTTTTATTATAACCTACCTTCTTTATATATAAGCATTTTTCTCTAAATATATAGAGTTTGATTAGAACTTGAGCTAATAGAGAGACTATTAGTTTTTAGTAATGTTTAATAATCTCTCACTTGTTCTAAACCATGTTAAGCATCTGTTAAACTCTCGTTTATATTTATGAGACTCAAAGCTCTTTCTTGGCAATGACTTGGTGAATAAATCTACCAAATTTTCTTCTAATGTAATCTTGAATACTATTACATCACCCTTTTGCACAAACTCCCACAAAAAATGAAATTTCCTCTTTTGTGGTTCTTAGTTCTTTCAACTGTGCTACAGTTCCGTTATTATCATAATAAAAAAATAATATGCATCTTAGCATTAGGTACCATTTCAATCTCCATAAGGAACTTGTAGAGCTATAAAGCCTCTTTTGCAACTTCTGATGTAACTACATATTTAGCTTTCATAATAGAGTTTGCGATACATTATTGCTTTACACTTCTCCAATTTTTAGCCCCGCCACCAAGAGTGAACACATATCTTGAGGTAGATCTTTGAACATCTTTATTTACTTAAAAATTTGAATCTATAAACCCGATAGGTATAAGATACTCATTATAATATACAAGTTATAATCTTTCATTCTCCGGAGATATTTGAATATATGCTTTACTGTAATATAGTGCTATAGTCCTAGATTTAATTCATATTTGCCGACCATACCAACCATGCCAATTGCATAACAAATATCTATCTAGTGAAAAGCATTGCATAATAAAACTTCCTACAATAGATGCATAAGAAAGTCCTCTCATGCGATCTATCTCTTCAAGAATTTTAGGACACTAGTTCTTGGATAGATCTATCCCATGTATAAAAGAAGTGACCCCCTTTTAGTTTCATGCATAGCAAACTTGACTATAATTTTGTCTATATTTGTAGCCTGAGATAAAGCTAATATCTTATTCTTGTAATCTTGTAGTAGCTTAATCCCAAGGATGTAACTAGCTTCACCTGAGTCCTTCATGTCAAATTGGTTAGATAACCAAATTTTGATTGATGATAATACACCTACATAATTCCCAATGAGTAGTAATCATTTACATATAAGACTAGAAAAATAATCAATTGTCTAACTATCTTCTTATAAACATAAGTTCATAGGGTTTTAATTAAAACCAAATAATTTGATTGACTGATCAAATCTATTGTTTCAAGATCTAGATATTTGTTTTAGCCCATAGATAGAGTTTGTAATTTACAAATCATGTGCTTTTGGCTTGTAGTTATAATTATAACTATCTAGTTATATTATGCAAAATTTGTTTTTAAGGTTGTCATTGAGAAAGGCAATCTTGGCATTTATTGATAAATTTTATAATCAAGATTTGCTGCAACGAATAAGAGATCCTAATAGACTTAAACATGACTATTAGTGAAAAAAGTCTCCTTATAATCAATGCCTTCTTTTTGAGTGCATCTTTTGCAACAAGTGTAACTTTAAAGGTTTCCACCTTCTCATCTATCTCCTTTCTCATATATACTCATTTATACCTTATAGATTTTATTTCTATAACTTTTTCTATAATTTATTAGACTTTGTTGAAGTAGATAGAATCCATCTTTGATTTTCATAGCTTTGTGCCTATTATCTGCATTTATATCAAATACTGCTTCATTATAGCTAGTGAAATCTAATTCATGTTTATTAGAGACTTCCTAAAAATATTCTATAATTAATATGTACCTAGCCAGACGTCTAATAGTCCTCTCACTATAATGAAGTATCAGTGGTTGCTACTCTACAATTGGTTCTAGTTGGTTATTATGATATAGATTGAGAACTAACTCATTGGCTCTCTCAGGCACAAAATTGGAGTTCTCAAATAACTCGTCAAAAACCATCTTACTCCTACGCTTGAAGTCTTTTATATAGTCTTCTTCAAGAAAAATTATATTAATACTAACAAGTACTTTCTTATTTTGAGAACTATAGAAAATACACCTCTTGTTTCTTTTGGATAGCCCATAAACAAACAAAATTCTGACTAGATTCCAACTTGTCTATCTTCTCTATTAACACATAAGTTGAACAATTCTATATATACATATATATATATGATGTAAATTTGGTATACGCCTTATCCACATCTCTAGAGGAGTTTTAAGAACTAACTTAAATGAAATTAAATTAAAAAGATATCTGATTATTTTCAATGCATAACTCCATAACTAGAAGGGTAGTCAATTTCATATGAGTACTATTTTAGATTTTATCCTTTAGAAATGTCTTATCTAGTACTCAATTCTTGATTAATACTATTCGTAAGGAATCTCACTAGGTTTTAGATGATATATTAATCTACTTTATTATAGGACTAATAATAGAGACTGTGGGCCTTATGCCTAAAGCCATCTCTCACTCAATTTTTTAAACTTTCAAGTTTTATTTTAATATACTAACTAATTCATTTAATTGATATTCTACCTATAATTAATTAATTTTAGTAAAATAAAATAAATAACTAAGTTATGTTAATTTTATGAAATTAAATTCATCAAAAAATTTATGAAACTAATTTAATTTTACAATTATGATAATAATCTTATTCTAACCTTATTTGAACATTAATATCACACAAGATAATATATTTATGCATGGACATGCGAATATGCCACCCTTAATCTATATGACATCCTATTCAACCAATCAATTAATTAGATAAATTAAGAACTCATAATTCATGGCCTTTTTTAGGAAGAAAAAATTAAAACCTAAGCTTAAAATTTTGAAAGTGCTCATTGAGGTCAACTTGAACTCATTCATGATGTCTATATCCACTTGGTTGCTTCCTTTTATAAGCTAAGCATCTTGGGCTTTTAATTTCCTACGGTCCATTTATTTTTAAAAATAAATTGAGCACATTTTAGGGTTAAAATTCTTTTTGAGTTTATTAGTGCCGATTAAAATTGTTAGGGTTTGTGCTTACATGTCATCCCTATTTGTATGAATATTTAATTTTGTAATATTTATACAATGAATATATTATTAAATCGCTAATAACCTTTATTAAATGGTAATTAAGCTTGTAACATTATAGACAATATATATGATCTGAATAAGTTCATATCTGGTTTAAAGAAGTTTAGACCAGGGCTAAAAGTTAGCAAAGCTGATAGTTATAAATGCTAAGAGTTAGCAGGTTATAATAGCCAGCGAGATCTAAATAGTTAAAACCTTATCTATAATGTGACAAAGACCTGAGAATCTACTAGTAATGACATAGTTGCAAAGAGTTGTAATAGATACTAAGAAATGTCATTATTTAAGTATCTTTTCAAATAAAGAGTTTCTAATCTACATTCACCAATGAGGGTCTATTGATGAAACACAATAATATAGATTAGTTTATATCTGTATCTGTATTGTACAGATGATTATTCTTAGTTAACCATGAGCTTGGTAGAAGCTCATATAGACATACAGGTATTCAGTTAGGACTGGATACTGAACAGACTCACGAGGACCCCAATAGAAATCCTATGATACCGTCAAATGAAGGTCCTCTCGAGTTGAGTAGTATTTGTGGTCCTTCGACCTGAACGCCACGGTGGGCTTATGGGAGATCCATCATACTTTAGTTCCACGTATGTCAGAGACCTTTCATAGTCTAACCGCTACGTGTCATTGGGTATCGTCCGATGCTCATGGAGATTGGTGTGCGTAGATATGGGATCCGCCAACTCACATAGATAGGTTGTATATCCAAAACTTCGAGATTGTATCTTTTAAATTCTTATGGCCGTAAGCAATCAACCTAGGAAAATAGTTTTCTACAGGTTTGAACATTATAGTAAAAGTGTTTGCGTATATTATTCATAAAGATACGAATCTAGAGATAAAGAAATGGATGAAGTTATTAGGATTTGACGGTAATAATCTATATACCATTCATCCAGGATATAATGACGGAAGGATTATACGAATATGAAGTAACCTCAAAATGTATGGTCTAACGGGCTAATTTGTAATATCCGTAACGTGTGCGTAGGGCATCGATTACAGACTTATGAAATAGGTCCATTTGATGGATCAGGCGTGGACCAAGGGAGTCTCAATATGAAATGTACTCTTTGAGCACTTGGGCAGCGTACCGTATTAAATAGTTCAATACAGTAAAATTCAGCAATTTACTAAGGTTAAGTTAACTAAAGTATATGGTTAAATAGTGAGACCCACTTTAGGTTAACTTGATAACATAGTAAGGACATAAATGTAATTTTACTTAATAATTATTTAATTGTTAAATAATTCAAATAAATATTTATTTATTTAATTGTTAAATAAATAATTTAGTTTCACTATGGTTAAGAGTTAACCATTTGGTTAAGTTAGATTAACCTTACTTAATGATTAAGTAAAAGTTAACTTAACCATGGTTAAGTTAGTTAACTATGATTAAAATATTTAAATGTTCTTTTAACCTAACTAGAGTTAAGAGTTAACTATGATTAGGTTAGGTTAAATGCAAATTGAAATTAAGTGAAATTAAGTGTTATAAAATGAAATTAAATTCATTTGTATAAATAAGACAAATGTAATTAAAATTCATAAGTTTGTTAATTTTGTTTTTTTGCTAAACATTTGGCCAGCCATTACAAAGAGAGAAAAGAGAAATTGTTTTCTAATTATTGAATTCAAGAGTTGAATTTGTTATTTTCTTTTATAAGGCATAAAATCAATTTAGCAAAATAGGTTTTGATTAATTGATTAAGTGTTAATCAAAAGAAAAAAATCAAGAACATAAGTTTAAGTTGTTAAACTTCTGCTGGATCAAAGGCTGTCATTCTAGATAATCAAATTCACTATTGTTGATTACTATAATTGATCAAAGATTAAATTTCGGTGGACTTCAATAATTTTCATCCAAAGGCTTCAAGGGTTATTTCTCAATTTCATTTTTGTTAATTCCTTTAATATGTAATGACTGTGTTTACTGCAATGTTTAAGTTTCCACTGCTTGATTATATGTATATATTGTTGTTAAACACAAAACCCACATGCAAACACTCTTGAATAATCAACTACCAACAAAAATATAGTGTGCACATGTAGTATTTCTATTCATAATCAATACATACGCATCACATACATATATATATGCATTAAATATGCAGCAGAAAAATTAAAACTATCATGAACACATTTAAATTACATTTCTAATCAAATTAAAACAGAAATGAGAAATTCACCTTTGTAAGCCTTTTGGATTAAACTTTCCAGGAGTCTGCCTGAAGTGTTGCTCGTAGACAATCCTAGTGATCAACAACGATGGGATTAATCAATTAGATAGTAGCATAAAATCCAACTTGATTTAAGTCTTTAAATCAAAATCCAAGATAAACACTTTATCAAGAATTTATTTGTTCATTTATTTTCTCGTTCAACACTTGAACTTATAAACAAATCTTGTTGCAATTGTGGCTTGGATTATAAGAGAATTAAAAGAATGAACAAATGCAACTCTTGCACTTCAAATCTTAAAGAACAATTTCTCTAATTTTACTCTCTCAAGTGGCTGGCCAACCAAAATGCAATTCTCAATTGTTTTGTTTCAATTTTCACATATATAAATACGCTATTCATTTAACCTAACTATGGTTACCTTTTAACCATGGTAAGGTATATTTCTAATAAAATATCCTTAATAAAATAATATTTTATTAACCTAAGTTAACCATGGTTGGGTTAATTAAACTTGGCAACCAAGTTTAATCAAATATTTAATATATTTATATTTTAATATAATATAATCATAACTCAACCATGGTTAACTTTTAACCATAATTAAGTTATTCATATTATTTAATATATTTTAATATTAAAATATCTTGATTATTTAACTCTTAAATAATTATATATGTGAAATTGCTAAAATGCCCTCATTTAATCTAATATGGGTCTCGCCAAACCCACAATAAAGTTAACGTAACCGAGGACTCATTATGCGCCACGTGTCACCATTTAATTGGTTATAATAATTATTATCCAATTAATTACACTTAACACTTAAGTATTGACACGCACACATCCTGATGATTCTTGAAACAAATATTCAGTTTTGTTGGTTTTTCATGGATTGAACTATACAATCAGATACACTTCTCCAATTGACAATGAGTACACTTCATATTATAAAACTCTCTAGGTCAAATGGTCCATGAGTCAATGATCGATTCCCTACGCACACGTCATGGATATTACAAATTAGCGCGTAAGACCATACAAGTTAAGGTCGAAACGCATATTTTTAATCCTTCCATCACTTATACCTTAGATAAGATGGAATATAGATCAACATCATTAAATATTTATATGCTTATCCAATCTTGTCTCTAGATTCGTATTTCGATGAACAAAAAAAAAATTACTTTTGTTATATTGTTCTACCGTGTAGCAAACTCCTTTCCGGAGTTTGCTGCTCATGACTGTAAGACTTTCTGAGACACAATCTGAAAGTATTGGATATACAACCTATTTATGCAGACTAATGGATCTCATATCTATGCACATCGAACTCCATAAGCATCAGACCATACCCAGCAACATATAGTGATCAGACCATGAAAGGTCTCTGACATTCGTAAAACCAAAATATGTTAGATCACCCACAAGTCTACTATAGCGCTCAGGTCAAAGAGCCACATATACCACTCAACTCGAGAGGACCTTCCATTAATGGTTTCTTAGGAAATCTATTGGGGTCCTCGTGAGTATGTCTAGTATTCAGTCCTAACTGAATACCCGTATGCCTATACAAACTCTAAGCTCATGGTCAGTTAAGAATAACCATATGTACCTTACAGATATAAACATTCACTGATCTATATGATAGGGATTCGACGATAGACTTACATTGGTATAACTAGATCAAGAACATAGTATTTGAGAACACACTTAGATAATGACATTTTCTATCTCCTATTATAATTCTTTACAACTATGTCATTACTAGTATACCCTTAAGTCTTTATCCCATTATAGACAAAGTTCTAACTCCTTAGATCTCACAAACTCTTATAACCTGACTCACTCTTAACAGTGCTAACTGTTAGCATTTATAACCCTCAGCTTTGGTAACCCCTAGCACCGGTCTAAACTTTTTTGGACGGGATCTGAACCCTTTCAGATCATATAGTGTCTGTAATATGACAAGCATCATTACCATTTAATAAAGAGCATTAGAAATTTAACAAAATGCATTATATAAATATTCACACAAACAGGGATGACACGTAAGCACATACCCTAACAAACTCTCACTTGCTTTAGCACCATTCATACTGGGATCTAATATCCATAGACTCCACGTGTTTCTCAAACAGCTTTGGAGTTAACACCTCAGTCAGTAAGTCTGCTACATTATTTATGGAATCTAGTTTATAAATTATTACATCTCTCATAGCCAAAATTTCTCTAATTATTTGGTATTTTCTCTCACGTATTTAGATCTCTGGTGTGCTCTTAGCTCTTTTGCTTGTGCTATGGCTCCTTTATTGTCGCAGAATAATGGGATAGGATCCTTTGAACTTAGAACTATTTTGAGTTCAACGAAAAACTTGCATATCCACACTGCTTCTTTCATGCCTTTGAGACGGCGATATATTTCACTTCTATCATGGAATTAGTTGTGCACCCGTGCTTGGTGCTCTTCCAACTCACTATAACACTGTTGAGAATAAACACATAACTGGATGTAGACTTTTTATCATCCAGATCAAACTAAAAGTCTAAATCTCTGTATCCTCTAACTTATAAGTCACTATCTCCATAAATGAAAAACTTGTCCTTTGTACCCTTAAGGTATTTTAGGACATGTTTGACTACCATCTAATAATTGTCGCTTAGATCAGACTAGTACCAGCTAGTAACACTTACAACCATACTGATGTTTAGTCTCGTATATATCATAACATACATCAAGCTTTCAACAGCTAATGCATATAGTATGTTAGACATTCTAACTCTTACATCTTCCATTTGAGGAGATATTCTCCTCAAAAGATGAACACCATGTCTGAAAGGTACACTAGCTGTCTTACAATTAGTGAAACTATACCTTTCTAAGACACTATCAATGTACGATAATTTGAAGAGTCCTATTAGCTTCTTAGATCTATCTCTATAAAACTTTATACCCAATATATAGGAAGCTTCTCCCAAATCCTTCATAGAGTAGTTCTTACTCAGATAATTATTCACTGATTGTAACATATCAATATCATTCTCAATGATAAGTATATCATCAACATAGAGAACTAAAACTCATAGGGATAATATCTTCTTTTTAACCAAGTACTAAAATTATGTCTTTCTAGTAATTATTTAGAAAAATAAAAATCTAAGAATAAATTTAGAAAGTATAAAAGCAATGATACAATGTAAAGAAATTAATGATAGCAATATAAAAATAACCTAGGGTTAATATTGTCTCTCAATATATTTTCCAATTATTAATCCTCTAATATTTAATTTCCTTAGTCTTTGTTATTGATCAAGACACTATTGTATTCACGAAGCCTCTCCCAAGGTCATGAAAGTATATATTAATTTATCAAATACCTATATTCTTGTGGTAATTGTAATAAATTAAGATTCATTAAGATTAAGTCTTATTGATCATACATGCCAATTAGGTATATTCTTATCCTAATTTGAAACTTGCATATGCAACATTAAATGTTACTCTACAATCATACATCAAATTACCTAGGTCTAAATATAATGATTCCTCTTCCCAGTTTATCAAAAATATTACCAATTCATTCACAATATATTGGCCATATATATTGAAGCATTAAGAACAAGTAAATTGAATAACAAAGAACTAAGTTTATTAAATATTAGAAAGATATGGCAATTAAATGCACATATTGAGTTCAAGCATTAACCCTAGAAAGAAAATTTAGTTTATGGCTACAAGAGAATAGCCACAAAAATAATAATAAATCATGATACAATCAATAGCAAACCACTATAAACGTCGAATTGCTCTTGATTGTGCTGCCTAAAAATCTCTTGATGCCGAAGAACACCTTGAATCTCTCTCTATGGCTGCTTCAATTAAGCTCCAATTTCTCTCTAAGACTTGTGTTTTATGTTCTTGATGTTCTTGGATGATCTATAAAAGCTGGGGAAGAGTGGCCTTTTATAGGGATTGATATAAGCTTGAAATCTCTAATTCTTGTCGGGTTAGGAATCGTACTACCATTGGGGCACTATCTTGCTGTCGCAGGGGAGCTACGTGTAAAAGGTTGTATCGTTGGAGTGGTGAAGGTCTGGCACTAGAGTGTTGGGCTATCGCTGGCGCGATGGCGAGCTGGTGCTGGTGTAATGAACTGTGACTTAAACAGGTCATTTTTTCTAATTTCTGAATTTGATCACTGTTCCAGCGCTGGAATAAAAATTCTTGTGGCGCTAGGGCAACATGTTCATATTTTGAAAAGTTTACATTTTAATCCCTATACTGCTCGTAGGCAATCCTAGTGATCAACAACAGTGGGGTTAATCAACTAGATAATAGCTTAAAATCAAACTCAATTTAACTCTTTAAATCAAAATCCAAGATAAACACTTTATCAAGGATTTATTTGTTCATTTATTTTCTTGTTCAACACTTGAACTTATGAACAAATCTTGTTGCAATGGTAGCTTAGATTGTAAGAGAATTAAATGAATGAACAAAAGCAACTTTTGCACTTCAAAGCTTAAGAAACAATCTCTCTAATTTTACTCTCTCAAGTGGCCGACCAACCAAAATGCAATTCTCAATTGTTTTGTTTCAATTTTCACATATATACATATACTATTTATTTAACCTAACCATGATTAATATTTAACTATAGTAAGGTTAGATATTTTCTAATAAAATATCCTTAATAAAATAATATTTTATTAACCTAAGTTAACCATGTTTGGGTTAACTAAACTTAGCAACCAAGTTTAATCAAATATTTAATATATTTATATTTTAATATAATATAATAATTAAATAATCATTAAGTCAACCTTGGTTAACTTTTAACCATAATTAAGTTATTCATATTATTTAATATATTATAATATTGTAATATCTTGATTATTTAACTCTTAAATAATCATATATGTAAAATTATTAAAATACCTTCATTTATCAATGTAGGTCCTGCCAAATCCACAATAGAGTTAACTTAACCAACGACTCATTATGCGTCACGTGTCACTATTTAATTAGTCAAAAATAATTATTATCCAATTAATCATACTTAATTATTAAGTATTGACACGCACGTATCTTAAGGGTTCTTAAAACAAATATTCAATTTTGTTGAATTTTATTGAATTGAACTATTCAATCCGATACACTTCCCTTGTGCACAATGAGTACACTTCATATTATAGGACTCTCTAGGTCTACATCTGATTCGTCAAATGGAACTATTCTATGAGTCCATGATTGATGCCCTACGCACACGTCATGGATATTACAAATCAACGCGTAAGAACATGCAAGTTGAGGTCAGAACACATATATTTAATCCTTCCATCACTTATACCTTGGATGAGCGGGGATATAGATCAATATCGTCAAATTCTCATGTGCTCATCCAATCTTATCTCCATATTCGTATCTCGATGAACAACATAAATAAAAACTTTTGTTATATTGTTCTTGTTAACATGTTTTATGGTGTATTAATGTGATTGTGTACATGTTGAAATAATTAAATACATATACCATATATACGATTTCGCAGTAAAATTAAGTATGTAATCAACATATACATGTATAACTTATATCATCAACAATATAAGATTACAGAAAACATACCTTTGAAGAACTTCGGTGAAGATTCAATTCCGAATTTTACCTAGTTCCAACCTTAAGCTCACCTTTAAGTGCAATATTGTTTAATTATAGTTCACAACAATCCGGTGGGATTGTGAAGCTAGAATAGCAGCAATTGAATTTTTAGTAACAAAGTTTTGTTTCAGGATTGTGAAGCTAGAATAGCAGCAAATAAATTTTCAGTAACAAAGTTTTGTTTCTTGAAAGAAGAAAAATAAGAAGAATTTATTTTTCTTTCTCTCTAGTTTTTTCTCACAACCCTTTGTTCAAAGAAAAACTCTCTGAAAACAAAAATCTCACCAATGCTCTCTACTCTCACAATATTGCTTCTGACTTGTTAATTAAAATTGAATTTCATCCATTTTTGGTGCTATAAGCACTTCATAAGTGCTCCACCAAATTGCTGCTATTCTAGCTTCACAAAGTTTTGTTTCAGGATTGTGAAGCTAGAATAGCAGCAAATAAATTTTCAGTAACAAAGTTTTGTTTCTTGAAAGAAGAAAAATAAGAAGAATTTATTTTTCTTTCTCTCTAGTTTTTTCTCACAACCCTTTGTTCAAAGAAAAACTCTCTGAAAACAAAAATCTCACCAATGCTCTCTACTCTCACAATATTGCTTCTGACTTGTTAATTAAAATTGAATTTCATCCATTTTTGGTGCTATAAGCACTTCATAAGTGCTCCACCAAATTGCTGCTATTCTAGCTTCACAAAGTTTTGTTTCAAGATTGTGAAGCTAGAATAGCAGCAAATAAATTTTCAGTAACAAAGTTTTGTTTCTTGAAAGAAGAAAAATAAGAAGAATTTATTTTTCTTTCTCTCTAGTTTTTTCTCACAACCCTTTGTTCAAAGAAAAACTCTCTGAAAACAAAAATCTCACCAATGCTCTCTACTCTCACAATATTGCTTCTGACTTGTTAATTAAAATTGAATTTCATCCATTTTTGGTGCTATAAGCACTTCATAAGTGCTCCACCAAATTTAGATTAAGTGGCCAACTACCAAAAATAATTTTTGATGGTAATTTTAATGGTCTAAAATAAATGGACCATTAATTACCACAAATGGTGCTCCACTAAATATATTTTATATTTCTCAAATTAGGTATATCTTCCATTTAATACGTGACGTATTGTGGACCCTCAGTTGAGTTTACCCAAGTGTGAGATTTGGTAGGACCCACTAGGGGTATGCTTGGTAACTATTTATGAAGGGCAAAATAGTCATTTCACACTTTAATTATTTAATAGTTAAATAATCAAAATATCTCTCTTATTATAATATATAATATAATAAAATAATATAATGTAAAAATATATTATGTAATATTATATTAATATTATTATTATATATTATATTTTTTTAATATTTTATTATATATATAAGGAGAGAGAGATTTGAAAAAGTGTTAAGTGTGTATATTTGTTAACCGAGATAAGAAAAATGGAAATGGAAAAGAAAGAAGAGAAATGGTGAGCTGGGAAGGAGAAAAACAAAAGAAGAAAGGGAAAAATAAAATTATTTCATTTTTCTCTATGGTTTTAATTGAAGTAATTATAAATTACTTCAAATTTTATTTCCTATCCTTTTAGAGAAATGGAAGAAAATACACACACCGGCCATTTTAGGAATTAAGAGTTAATCTCATGCTGGATATAAGGCTGTTCTTTTAGCTCACCAAGCCCACTGTGTTGGTGACTAGAACTGTCCGCGAATTGGTCTCCATGCGGACTCTAAGAAAATACGTGTATAATGTTACACGTTAATGTGAGTTCTCTACCCTATTAACATATTAATGTAATAAATATATTGTATTTATTGTTGTTGTCACACTTCCGTCGCATTAAATTTGTATATTATACGTATTTAGGCAATAGACACAATATCACATGCATACACCCACGTGTCTTAGATCTGGCGACAACAATGGTGTCAGAGTCATTTAGGGCATATATGGGTATTGTTTGAGTGAATGAATGCAAAAGGCCAAGTATAAATGGCGTGTTTCAAGTGTTGAAACGAGTATGCCAAAAGAGGTACACTGGACGCTGTAGCGCCAAACGGCTAGCACCGCTGCGCTGGGGGTTCTCGCCTCAACGATGTACTATTCACTTGAACAGCACATGAACAGCATTTTTAATGTTCATAGCTACAATGATTTTGAACAGTGTTTCAAAATTAATTTTGCATGTATAAATTTATGAGATGTAGTGATAAAAGTTATCAGTCTACATTATAAATCGGAGTTTTTGAGATGCAGTGATAAAGAATTATCGGTCTGCATTATAAACCATGAATTAACTTTTCTATGTTGGTAACCACATGTGCCCTACTGGTGGGGGTTAGTTGTGCTTACATAGAAAAATTAATTAATTGAGAATCACCCTTCTTAGGAGAATGGAGACTAAGGATATAAAAATCTCTCTTAATCAGATTGAAGAATATTATATTATGAGATAATATTTTATTCTGATCCGTCTTATCAATATGGTGTTAAACCAGTCACGTTGGTCTTTTTTCAATATTGCTACAGCGTGAAGGACTTGGTCGGTTGGGCTTGGACTATACCGATTAAACATGAAATGAGGCAAATATATGCGAAAGTATTATCCAATATTGCTACAGCGTGAGGGTAGTATCGGTAGCATATATTTAGTCATTGATATGTTAATATGGAATACACTTACCCAATATTGCTACAGTGTGAGGATAAGGTGTATTCAGAATCAAGTGGTAAGAGTTGCATGAGATGCAATTGACAAGTGTTGTCTACATGTTGGGTTTACAAATGCCAATATTGCTACAGCGTGAGGCCCGAGTAAATTTCAATGGGATTTACTTCCTGCTGTATAGTTTAAAAAGTTTAAACTATCGTCTTCCTATTCGAGAGATTACCGGGATTATGTAAAGCAATGGGAGGGCGTTTTAAATCGAAAATGTATAATTAGTATATATATGATTTAAAACGTTCTATTAGCGATTTAATGACCATTCTGCTTACATCTCCCGTTAGTTTGGTCTGTCAAGTCTAATGGTCACTACGAATCAATTGGTGTGCATAGTTGATGCAGTCCAACTCTAGGGTACTTAAAATTACTCTGACCGGTGAATGAATCTAAAAAATGTTCTGGATTTAGAAAATATTAGATTTATTGTTAATCAGAGTTTGTTGTAAAGTAATTTTGATAACACCTCTTTAGAGGATAAAATAGAAAGGGTATGATCCTCTTTGTTCAGAGTGCTTTACCTTTCACTCCAAGTATATCTGGTGAGACTATATGTGTAAGGAGAATAAGATGAGGCAGATACCCAGCATCAATCCTCAGAGGCAACATTTATTCAAAGATCAATAAGAGAGAGTGTAGATGGAAAATATTTCCACTACAGTAAGGCTGGGTATTGGAAATTCCTCTACCTTAGATGCCTTATAATTATCAGGAAGACTTTCGCAGGTTTTTTTTTTACGCACATAGACATTTCTAAGGCATATGATGTCAACACAAGCTAGGTATGAGATACCACAAGTCCCTCTCATATCTGCAATATGTTGCAGTGATTGAGAGAGACTTTAATGCAACATCTTGTAAGTAAAGTTAAGAATAAGAAATGCTGATTTTTTGCAAGTCCAAGTTGTTAGGCAACTTGACTTACTTCTAGTATGCAATACAATAGTTGTATTACATAATAAGTATAATATTTTATTAGTTGAATATCAGTTAATAAATTCATATTATATACAATTAGAAATATCCGTAGATCAGAATTCTTAAATGATACGGAGCTGTAGTATATACGTTTTGGTCATATAGGCGTGAGACACTTATCCGTAGATCAGAATTCTTAAACTTGGGGTTGTCCTGCTTACGTAAGAGTTACGCAGTATGGTATTTTGTTTTGTAAGAGTTACTTAGCAGGATAGACAACACCCAAAAGGTACCAGTATAGGTTCATTATGTATCTTATGAATTCAATAGGATATTAATTCTATGATTTAGAGAAATGAAGTGTGTTCGTTTCTCAGTTTACCACTATTCTAGAGAAAGAATTTCCCATAGATCGTGGGAATCATAGAAAGATTGAACTTGGTGAAGTCAATGTAGAAATCAATGAACCAATGATGGGAACTCAGGCTTAATTAAGCAATGCCTTTTTGCACATCTCCAAATGGGTCGGAAAGGATGTCTAGGTCATCTTTTAGGTATGGTTGATACCTGAAGGTAGACTTTGAGTTTTCTTGGTAGAAGAAAATTATCCTTAACCTATATGGAGTCGATGTTAGACATCGATTAAGGAAGCAGCAGGAAGCCATAAAAATAAACAATGACTATATACATCATGTAGTAACCAGTATCCATAATCGGTAAGAATAAGTATTTATATACATATTTTATTTGTATGTGGGTGATACTTGATTTATGTATTGTTATTAGTAGTGTTTGTATAGGTTAAGGACATACTATTAGTATTGGGTTTATTTGCAAGACTTTAGATTTATTTTAGGGACCAAATTGTAATACTTTAAAAGTTTTTGGGGCAAATTTATAAATATCAAATATTAGCCTCTAATATAAAAATACACTTTTTAAACTCTAATTTACTCATTTTTGGGTCGACCTACCCCTTTAGAGAGAGAAATAGAGGGGAGAGAAAGAGAAGAAGAAGAAGAAGAAGAAATTAGAATTTTGAATTTTAAGAGGTATATCACAACTATTTCTCAATTTATTGGTGTTAATTAAGTTAATTCTTTTAATTTTTGATTTTTGGAAATATGTATAATTGAGGATTTGATGTGTATTTCGTAAGATATTGTGAGAATTGATGATGATCTATGTAGATAGCTTGATAAATCTTAATGAATTACAGAATTTCTACTTGATAGTCTCCTGATCTAGGAATTTTATAACTTGTTGTGCTTCGATTCTGGTTTTAAATTTTGAGTATATGAAATTAGATATGTTTGGAATTATTTGAGACTTTGAATCGATTGAAAATTTCAGAAATTGAATGTTTAGTGAATTTACCAAAATGACCTTAAAATTCTGGAAATTTCCTGTATGAACAGTATAATACAGTTACAAACAATTTTTGATCTTCTTAATAATCTTAAAACATTACAAATTTATGTAATATGATAATTGTATATGTCTAATATGATATACTCAGAATTGAGAATTTAGATCAATGTGGTTAAATTGTTATAATTTTCTAAAGTGTATCAACTCATTGCAGTATTGATTAACAGATTTTTAAAGCTATGGAATAAAATAGTTTTAAAATACTTTTGGTAGGGATTTTGAAGTGAAATATTTATCATGGATTGAAATATGTGTCAATAGTAATTATGTGATAGATTTGTAAGTTTTGAGTTAGTATCTAATTTTATAAAATTACGAGACTGAATACTGTTTAGTAAATATCTTAATCCCACCTGAATAATAGTTTGAATTTGATGATGTTCTGAAATGGAATGTGTAGAAATTATGATATAATATTCATATATAAGAAGGATATATGAGAGTCAAGAATGATATATTCTTATTTTGGAGTAATTGGACATCATTTGATGTATTAGGAAATTTTGTTAAGTGTAAGTGGTCAGAATGACAGGTTTTGAGAAACTAAGTAATTAGACCAATTCGATGTGATAAGTGCAATATGTGTAATTTTGTAAGCTATTTAAAGTGTTTTGTATGAATGTTGAGGCTCAGTAAAGGATTAATCTCCATTGATAGGTTAAGGAGATTTAAGCCTTGTAGCTGAAAGTGCTAAAAGGTAAGTATACTAGACTTTTACTGAAATCACAATAAGTATAGTAATTGTCTATGTATGATTTTAAAAATGTGCTTATAAATATGTTTATGTTATGCCAAAGTATATCTAATATGAAATGTGAAAGACATATGTTTATGAATGTGAGCATTGACATTGAGCATGGACATACATGTGTTTTTGAAAGCGAGCTTTCAAAATGAAATGTGTTTAACAAAGAAAGCTTTGAAGTGTAATATGTCCATGAGAAACATTTTGTATTTTGAGGATGCTTGAACTCATTGTTGACTTAGTAGGCATCTTATCTGATTTATAGAGCCTTTATGTGTGGCCTTTCCTTCGGAATTGGTATATGTTATGTGTTCCGTATGTAGGGAGGATCCTATTGGTATCTAAAGGAATATTGAGTCATCACATTCGTGTGGTGGTGTATTAGGGCATGTGAGAGGACTCACCGATGATCAGGGTAAGGATTTGGCTCTTACCTTTAGGCTTGAGCATTATATATGTGTAATTTAAACCTCACTTGTACTATTCCTCTCATACGGTATGTCACCTACGAGTGACATTTGGCTCATTATGTGATATGTGATGTATAAGTCCTACTAAGTAGTAGTTAAGTGATAGTATTCCTATTATATGTTTTGAAAGAATGTGTAAGCGCTTACCTGACATTTAATTTGATAAGATTATGATTCTGATTTATCATAGCATATCATACACATGCATTGTGTACATATATGTATTTGTATTTTGATATATGAAAAATTAGTATGCTTACTGAGTTTTATACTCATTATAGTTTATGGTGATTTCAGGTAAATAAGGTATATGTGTGCTTAGCGGATTTGGCAAGGCTTCTGCTATTTCTTGGGTTCCCTAAGTTGCTAGGTTGTTGAGTGTTTCATTTGGGGACACGTGGGATATGATATTTGATTTGTCCCTATTGAATAAATACTTATGTATTATTTTATTGTGTGTGGATTGGATTTGGTTTAAGTTTCATAAAGTGTGGTTATTGAATGATTTTAAGTAAGAATTTGCAATGAATATATTCTAGGCTTCCGGTAACAAAGTTGCTATTGGTGATGTAGTAGAGTGTTAATTTCTGATAAAACTCTGCGTATCTCTGGTTTACTAATTGTCCCAATCGTAATTCAATTGTTATAATTCTAAAAGAAATTAAAATGAATGTTTAAATATTATTGAATGAATATAAGTGATGTCGTGTGTCAAATCTTTTGGGTTTGGGGCATGACACATCAGAATCAAGTCTGGAACTTGGTTAAGCTACCTATAAGAATTGTTCTCATTAGTTGTAAAGGGTTTACAAATAGGTAGTGGGAGCCAGATGGAAGGTAGAGACCTTTTAGACTTTATATTGGTTCTATAAAAAGTAATCTTTAATGATCTGGGATCAAATAAGAGGAAACCTTTGGACTAATGTTGATGCTAAAGTCGATTAGTATATTATTGGCTCTTGCAGCATATTATGACTTTGAAGTTTGACAGATGGATGTAAGGAAGGCATTCTGGAATGGATATCTCAAGTAAGAGATATTCATGGAACACCCTGAAGATTTTACGTCCAGCCAAACTTCTGGTCTAGTATGCATGAAAGGTCAGTGGGAACATAATAATCTTTTTTATGCTCTTTGTTGATGATATACTGGTTATTGGGAATGATGTTAGTATGTTATAATTGGTTAGAAATAACTTGTAAGTATTTCTCTATAAAGGATTTAGAAGTGGCTTCTTTTATACTAGGTATAAATCTTTATAGAGATAGAGTTAGGAAGCTGAAAGGACTCTCCCAAATCATTTTACATCAATAGACCTGGTGTTCATCTTTCGAGAAGAGTGTCTCTTCAGATGGAAGATGAGAGAGTTAGAATGTCTAACACACTAGATACATCAGCTCTTCAGAGATTGATGTATGTTATGATGTGTTTGAGACCTAAGATCAGTTTAGCTATAAGAGTTATGAGCGGGTTTCAGTCTGATTCAGGTGACCACCATTTGATGGTAGTCAAACATATCTTGATGTACCTTCAGGGTACAAAAGATAGGTTTCTCAAATATGGAGGAAATGACTTACAAATGAGAAGATGCATAAAGTCAAACTTCTAATTTAACCTAGATTATAGAAAATCTATATCTAGAAATGTGCCTATTCTTAATAGTGTAAAGTGAGTTAGATTACACCAAATTGGGATTCACTGCTAATTTATAAGTATGTAACGGAAGCAGCAGTGAGGATTCGTAGGTTTATCACTAGCCTTGGAAGAGTTCCAAGACAGATGGATCATATCCTATAGTTTTGACAAAACTAGGCCGTTGTACAAACTGAGGTGCCAAGAGGACACCGGTACTATAATCGTGTTGAGGGGAGTCTCGTATGACTAGAGGGATCTTAGTTAAAAAAGATGTGATTATTTGTAGAAGTGTTCCATAAATAATTTAGCGGACCCATTTTCTAAGGCCATGACTCTAAAGTGTTTATGAAACACGTGGAGTTGATGTGTATGAGATACCATCAGGAATGGCACTAGAGCAAGTGGGAGATTGTTAGAGTCGGTGTTTACGTGTCATCCCTGAATGTACATATACTTATGTATTTATACAAGTGTACATTCCCATTAAATCGTTAATACCAATTTATATGGTACTATGCAATGTAACGTTACATGCATTGTACGATCTGAAGGAGTTCAGATCACATCTAAAGAAGTTTAGATAAAGGCTCACAGTTAGCCACGCTGAGAGATATAAATGTTAAATGTTAGCACAGATAAGTGTTAGCAGATTATAATACTCAACAGATCCAAGAGTTAGAGTCTTGTCTGTAATGGGACATAGACCTGGGAATATACTAGTAACTACATAGTTACAAGAGTTGCAATTGAGTGCCAGGAAATGCTAGTTGCGCAAGTATGTTCTCATATAATTATCCATGATCTATTTTTGCCGATGCGGGTCTGTCGGTGGATACCTTTTAATATAGATCAGTATATGTCGTACCTATATGTTATAGATGGTCGTTCCTAGCCGACTGTGAGCTTAGAGCTCGTATTGACATATGGGTATCCAGTTATAACTGGATATGAGACTGACTTACGAGGGCCTCCGATAGACATCCTATATAAGCCGTCAACGGAGGGTCCTCTTGAGTTAAGTAGTATACGTGGTCCTTTGACCTGAGTGCTACGGTGGACTTGTAAGTGATCCACCATACTTTAATTTCACACATGTCACAGACCTTTCATGGTGTGACTGTTGGGTGTCGCTGGGTATGGTCCGATACTTATGGAGTCTAGTATGTATAGATATAGGATCCATCAGCTCATATAAGGAGTTCGATATCCAGATGCTTTGAGACTGTATCTCGAAAAGTCTTGTGGCCACAAGTATTAATCCCAGAAAATAGTTCCGCCAGGGTGGAACAATATGACAAAAGAGTTTGCACATATTGTTCAATGAGATACAAGTCTGGAGATAAAACATGGATGAGCACTAGGGGATTTGACGGTGATAGTCTATATCCCCACACATCCAGCATATCATGACAGAAGGACTATACGTATGCGGTATAACCTCAGCTTATATAGTTCAAGGCGCTGATTTGTAATATCCATGACATATGCGTAGGGCATTGCTCACGGACTTATGGAATAGTTTCATTTGACGAATCGGGCATAGGATCTAGGGAGTCCTGCAATGTGGAGTGTACTCGTTGTGCACTAGGACAGCGTGCCAGATTAAAGTGTTTAATTTAGCAATACCACAGGAATTCGTGTGTATCTATATTTAAGTGTTAAATACAATAATTAGTCAATAATTATTATTTACTAATTGTATAATGACAAGTGACGTATTGTGGACCCTCAGTTGAGTTTACCCAAGTGTGGGATTTGGTAGGACCCATTAGAGGTATGCTTGTAACTATTTATGAGGGGCAAAATAGTCATTTCACACTTTGATTATTTAATAGTTAAATAATCAAAATATCTCTCTTATTATAAGTCCACCGTGGCACTCAGGTCAAAGGACCACGTATACTACTCAACTCAAGAGGACCCTCCGTTGACGCCTTATATAGGATGTCTATCAGAGGCCCTCGTGAGTCAGTCTCATATCCAATCTTAACTGGATACCCATATGTCAATACGAGCTCCAAGCCCACAGTTGGCTAGGAACGATCATCTACACCCTATAGGTACGACATATGCTGATCTATATTAAAAGGTATCCACTGACAAATCCGTATCGACAGAAATAGATCAGGGATAATTATTCGAGAACATACTTACGCAACTAGTATTTTCTAGCACCCAATTGCAACTCTTGCAACTATGCAGTTACTGGTATATTCTCATGTTTATGTCTCATTACAGACAATACTCCAACTCTTGGATCTACTAAGTATTATAACCAGCTAACACTTAACTATACTAACATTTAGTATTTATATATCTCAGCGTGGCTAACTGTTAGCCCTTATCTAAACTTCTTTAGATATGATCTGAACTCCTTCAGATCGTACAATGTCTGTAATGTTACTTTGTATGGTACCATATAAATTGGTATTAGCGATTTAGTAAAAATGTACACTTGTATAAATACACAAGTATATGTACATTTATGGATAACACGTAAGCACCGACCCTAACACTGTATAATATGGATTCACCGATAGACCTCTATTAGTGAAAATAGACCAAGAACACAGTGTTTGAGAACACACTTGCATAATGATATTTTCTAGCTCCTATTACAACTCTTTACAACTATTTCATTACTAATGTACCCTCGGGTCTTTACTCCATTATAGATAAGATTCTAACTTTTTAGATTCTGCTGACTTTTATAACCTACTAACTCTTAATAGCGCTAATTATTAATATTTATAACCCTGAGTTTTGCTTATCCTCAGCACTGGTCTATACTCATTTGGACCGGATCTGAATCCCTTTCAAATCTTACAGTGTCTGTAAGATGATAATCATAATTACCATTTAATAAAAAGTATTAGCGATTTAATAAATTATATTATATAAATATTAACAAATAAATATTCATACAAACAGGGATGACATGTAAGCACATACTCTAACGGGATCTCTTTTAAATAAAACTTTATTTTAAAAAAATTTAAGCTTAGTAATTTTATTAAAATAACCCAATTAAAAGTTTTATAAAATTTGAACTAAAATTAAATAGAGTTTGAATTAGCTTTTGATTTGCAAAAACTCAAACATAGTCAACAAATTAATTTGGATTAGAATTGGAATCTATTTATAAATTTTATAAAGTTTGTTTAGGGCCTATTTGAAAAGTATTGTAAATGTTCTCGCCTAAATCGAATTATTCAAAACATGAAAGGGCTAAGTGGAAAAAGTCATATGAAACCCGTGTTCATGTTTTTGTCCCTCGTGTCGCACGCCTAACTCTTCTACCCATCAATGATTCATCAACTTCGATGCCGCTCATTGCTTGCCAATAACAATACAGAGAAGTCTGCCCTTGCTGCTACTTGATAATGCTACTTGTCATCGCCAATTGGATCACCACTTGCCGTTGACGAATAGAGCACCAGCCGAAAAAGAAACAGCAACTAATGGCACTGTTAGTGGCCCATGACAAGGTTACACCACCAGCAAGTCGCAGTTGCTCACCGCTGCCATAAATGTGTGGCAGCATGAACAATTGCACAAGCCCGCAACGGCTACCTTGATTTCTACTACTGCCTTTAAAACAAAATAATAATCTAATAATTTAAATATGAGATTTATATGAAAAATCTTAATGCCAAAATTGTCTTTATAATAAATTTGAAAAATCACGTATAGTAATCGAGAGGGAGAATTATGATATTATTTTGTCATCTGTTCTTGTTACAATTCTTAAAAAAATAATGTAAATATTTAGTCATAAATAAGAGTAAAATTATTCATAACATAATTAATAAGGAAATTATAATTATAGATTAAATTATATAATTAGTGCCACAATAAATAATTACTATAATACATAAAAAAAAATTATACATATAATATAAAATATGACAACTTTGATATCAGTTATTAAAAAATAATTATTTAGTAAAATTAATTTATACAAAAGTTAGATTGTGTTGTTCATAATTACATTAATAGGGTTAGAGAATTGTTTCAATTCCTTGTGTGATAAATCTTAAATTAATTGATTGTAATATTTTTTATTATCCTCAATCTTCAAACTTGTATATGTAGGCACGTGGATCTCCTTAAGACAATATGTGTGAACATGTGGATCTCCTTAGACAATGCTATAGATTAGAAAAAGAGAAGCAGCATAATTCTCTTTCACTAACGTAAAATACGTAAAAGAATAATAATTTTTTTACTACTCCCTATCTCTTATATATATAGGCATCTTTTTTAGTGATAAAGTTTGATTAGGATTGAATTAGTAGAGAGACTGTCAGATCTATGAATTTCCTAACACTCCAATTTAAAATGTCCAATCTAAATCCTCTCATGACCTACCAGATCTTTTAAGTTAGCCCTAAACTATTCCATTAATAGGCAAATATTGTACTCTAGTATTCCATATAAAATAAATAAAAACTCATTTTAATTAAAACTTTTTAAATTAAATTAAACATGGTCTTAGACTAATAATAACTATTTAATTAACCCTATGACTGATATCCATAATTAAAAGTTAGGCTCAGAAAAAATGTATTGTATATTTAATTACCTATTTACTCTTAAGTCACTGAATGTTCTAACAATAACTTTTTAACATGTTTATACTTGTAAATATATTTATAAATAAATAATTTATTGAATAAACTGCAACCACATACTTAAATAATCAAGCACTGCAAACAACTTAGGTGAACATCATTAAATAGATTATATCTTACAAGTATATGTTCTTATTGTTGTGTGATATGGTGTGTGATGTGTATAGATGTGTATAATTTCAAAAATTAAATACGCAACGGAAGTATTCATACATATTAAACAATATGTAACATATTCAAGCATGTATGATTATTCAAGTACATATATATCTCATATATATATTTCATACATGATATAAAATGAATAACAAATAAATAACCTACCCAGATATGAAGGTAGCTTTGCAATTCTTCAAGAACTCCAAGCTTCAATTTGTTGAGCTCACCTTGAAGTGTTCCTTTACACAATTCTAGTTCACAACTAAATCCGGTGGGATTGTGAAGCTAGAATGGCAGCCTTGAATTTTCAGCAAATGATTGTTTTAACACTTAAAACAATTTGTCCTTATGAATGATTACTACCAAGAGATGAGAAGAATTAGGTGTTTTCTATAGTTCTTTACAACTCTATATGTTGTACCTTGGTAAGCCTTTACATTTTCTCTCAACACTTTGAGAAAAACACTTAGGAAAAGCTCTCAATTCTCTCTCCTTTCTCCTAGAACGAATTTCACTCCATCTTACACACATTGAACTCTTTCAATTCTTTCTTAAGTGCAAAGAATGATTTCTCTTAGTGCTCCACCACCACTTAACCATGTTTGTCATTACAAACATTAATCTATCATATTTTTCACTCACCAATTTGATTCAACCAACTGAATCAATTTCTAGAGAGTAAATGGCATTTAATCAATATTAAGTGGTTTTACCACTTTCTTAGTGCATCATTTAAGAATTACTAAGTGGTAAACTTTCTTTATTATTAATAACAAGTGCATTCTCCATTAGTAAATGGTGTTTGCCACTTATTCTAATTAATAATAATAATTTGATTAATATATAAAATATTAATAATTCAAAACTGTTTTGAATATTTACATTTACCATATATGTATTTACCAAGTAAGGTAAATAGGTAAATACATGGTAAATAATTTATGGAGCAAGATTATGTCACTTGTCAAATTCTTATTGATTAACAACTCTTGTAAACCAATAATGTATTTTACCTTCAATTATTGACAAGTGAATAATAAAAAGAACCTTGAAACATTTTTCATTTTGCTGGAAATTGTTGGATTAATTGTTCAATCCAATTCGCCGCCCCAGTGCACAACGAGTACACTTCATTTTGTGAGACTCTCTAGGTCCATGCCCGATTTGTCATATGAAACTATTTCACATGTCCGTGTACAATGTCTCACACACATGTTACAGATATTACAAAATGGCGCATTAGACCATACAAGTTGAGGTTATAACATATTCGTATAATCCTTCCATCATAAATATCCTAGAAGAGCGGAGATATAGATCAACACCGTCAAGTTTCCATGTGCTCAACCATAAACTTATCTCTAGATTAGTATTTCAATAAATAATATCCGTAAACACTTTTACGATATTATTTTTCCGAGAATAAAATTAATTCTCGGATATGTCTGCTTATGTTCATAAGACTTTCTGAAATACAATCTTAGAGTTACAGGATATTTTACTCACCCAATTGAGTTGATGGATCCCATATCTGTACACACCGAACTCCATGAGCATCGGACCATACCCAGCGACACCCAGCGATCAGACCATGAAAGGTATCTGACATGTGTGGAACCAAAGTATGATGGATCACTCACAAGTCCACCGTGGCACTCAGGTCTAAGGACCACGAATACTACTCAACTCGAAAGATCCTCCATTGACGGCTTTATGGGATGTCTATTGGAGATCTTTGTGAGTCTGTTCAATATTCAGTCCTTACTGAATACTTGTATCTCTATACGAGTTTTCACTAAACTCATGGTCTGCTAAGACTAACCATCTGGACTATCCAGATATAGACATACACTGATCTATATTTATTAAGGTCTTCACTAACAGACCCGCATTAGTGAAGATAGATCAGGAACATTAAGTTTAAGAACATATTTGCATAACAACATTTCTTAGCACCATTTGCAACTGATTGCAACTACGTCATTACTAATATATTCTTAGGTTTTTGTCCCATTTCAGATAAGGCTCTAACTCTTTAGATTTTGCTATCTCTTATAACCTGATAACTCTTATCAGTGCTATCTTTTAGCATTTATATATTTTAGCATTACTAACTCTTAGTTCTGATCTAAACTCCTTTAGATCAGATCTGAACTCCTTTAGATCAGATCTGAACTCTTTCAGATCATACAATGTCTAAAATGTTACAAGCATCTTACCATATTTGTATATAAAATAATTAGTGATATATTGAAATCATAATTGTATAAACATAAAAGTAAATATTTATACACAAAAGGGATGGCACGTAAGCACAAATCCCAACACTTACAACCCATGAAATTGTATTTTTAAACCATCAAAATTTTGACCATGTATATGGATCTCACTCCATGATCATTCAAAAACTGCAACACATGAATGTAATTTCATTACTTGCTCAAGATTAAGGTCAATCAAGTTTATTAAAGCTTTTTGTGAGTTATGATCAATAACATTTAGTTAACTAGATCATATACACTAATTTTTTTATTTAAAATCTCTTACTTCAATGATTAAGATAAATCATCAACTATAAGAAGTAGAAAAACTAAAATCTTCCATAACAAAATGCTTTTTTCATTAATGACTGTAAACGTTATTTAATTTATAAAGAATTGTAATTTATATCTTCTATATTAATATCATATGCCCAATATATCAATTACATACTTTATAAATATATGTTTATTAATATATGTTCATATATATATAAATATATACATGAATAAATTACATTAATAAAAAAAATATTATTATACATACTTTAAAGAATAAATAAAAAATATCTAATAATATGTCCAAAATGAAATTACTTTAGAACAACACTAAAAATAATATATTGATAAGGTTTTGTAAAATAAATAACAAGCTGAAACATACAGCATTAACAATAATGGATGATCAATTAAACAGTATTATATGCTCTTTGGACTAGCACATATGTGACAGAAAATGCAGACAACGAAAATGTCAATAATATAACAACATACAAGCATTAATATGTGCCAATGAGACAGTATTATTATTATTTAGGAATTTTATATTTTTAAAACACATGATGAATTAATAAAATTTAAAGAAAATTTAATATATTAAAATAAACATATTAGAGTTAAAATTAGAGAATCGCATATTTATCTTATATTAACCGATATGAACAAATTATTTTTAAACAAATGGTATAAACATATTTTTCATATTATATTTTTTTGTTGATTTATTAAATTTAGAATACACTTTAATATAAAATAATAATACTAACAAAATTTATTCCATAAAGATTATAACTACCATTAAATACTAAAACTATTTGGCTTTAGATTGTCGGGTAAATTTATTTTATATATTATTTCAATCATATTTTAAATTATATGTTATATACATATACAATATAGAAAATATATTAATAACATCTATAAGTAAAATAAGCAATAAAGAAAAATAAACCTGGATTTGAGTGTAAAGAGGCATGTTAGAGAGTATGTCCTAAAGCCAAATAATCTCTCCCCTCGTGCAGGTAGCGACGAATTTATATGACTTTAAGATTCAATCATATGCTTGTTGTCACTCTCTTTGATGAACACGATCACCAGATATCATATCAAATTTCTATTATCACAGTTACTTAAAAACACTATAGGAAAAGTATATATTTAAAGTTTATACATAGAAAACTTTTTTTTTTCTCATTTTTTCTTTTTTACTCTCATTTGTTCTAATAAGAAAATGCTAGCACCCTTTATATAGTAGTGTATAGATAGTCTATGTATTAATTCTAATATTTAAAATAAATAATTTAATAAATTGTAACTTATACAATAATTTAAAAATATAAAACTCTCAAATAATAATAATATTTAAATGTTATAACTCTCACACATTTAATCTAAGTTTAATAGCTAATTTAAATATATTATAACTACTGTTGACCCAAAAATTCTAAAGACTCCCAAGTTAACGAGTTAAATTTATTTGTTTGTTAGAAACAATTTTATAAAAACAAAAATAAAGATAAAAAGAGAGAAAATTATGCATATATATAGTGGTTCAGCCTAATTTAAACTTACACTCTATTTATCAAGTTTTAGGCCCACTCATATGTAATATAAAGTAATCTTTTTAAAATAGAAGTATAAGACATCATGACCATTACAAAAAAAATACAATGAGAAGGAAAATACAAAAAAATTCATGTAATGAACAACCTTTAATAGAAAGAAAATTGACATTTTTTTATCTTTTAAAATGTCATTTTTTTATAGTTATAGTAGGGTGAGTCCTATTAAATATGTCATCAATTTCAATCAATTCTCATTAATTTTATAATTTAAGAGATGATAACTCTCTAATTTAAAGATGTGATTACTTATTTATAAATAACATGATTTTTGAAAATATAATTCTTTAATTTAAAGAATATATTTATTTTTTAATTTGACTAAACTTTTTAAAAGAGATGAGAATTTTTTTTTTTAGATTAATATTTGACCCCAAAATTTAAGGAAAAGAACTATTATATAATGACAATTTATAACTCGTAATTTATAATATAAAAATTATATTTAAATTATGTTATTTATAAAATATTTAAAAAAAATTATTAAAACTTCAAGTATATATGAATAGCTGAGGCATGAGATGAAAGATATGCTGAATAAAACCGGCAAGTATAATTAATTGGATTACGAACCTCTCCCTGACAAAGATAACGACTACAGCATACTAAACTTTGAGGCAGTTCTACTATATTCAAGTTCATCACGCACTCTTTCTACTTCAACATAAAAAGCCCTTGAGAATCAACTCTCGATGAGATAATATAATGAGTAAAGCACTCAGCATGGGTGAAGGAAGTACAAGCAATAAAATCTAGCCATGGCAGCACAATTAAGTTAAATGACTCAGCCCACATCGTAGCATATACCTATTGCCGCAATCAGCTGGAGATCCTAAAAACCATGAAATGGATGTTCCAGTTCCAATGGCTTTTTATCTTTAGCTTGAATACTACAAATCTTCGGTAAATACTTGACATTTAATCAATTTATAGCAAAGGGTAACCATCATTTCATCCCTAGGGTGACAGAAGAGAGAGAGCATCCATGCTTCAGAGCAAAAAGTTATCTGATCTGGAAGTGTTTGTAAGTGGCGTTTTCTTGGATAGACATTTTAATCCTTCCCTGGTCATCAACCTGGCCGCAGACCATATCCTTTAGTTGATTGCCCATCCCTTTGCGGCTCGAACCTTCCCCGTTAGATTCAGTCGCGTTCTTCCTCCTTCGTTCATTATGTCCAGCCAAACGCCTGCGGCAACTTCTTTTGGTTTCATCAAACTCCGGCAGCTCATGGAATCTGCTCCACAGCATTCCCAAACAGGACAATTATATGACTTGATTACAACAGGAGTTTCACTACTTGTTTCTTATTGATTTTAGACAGTGGTGTAGGAAGAAAATGTAACTATGTTATGCAACAAATGCTACCTAATAATGAATAAACAAATTATCAGCAAACGACAGTCGATTCCATATATATTCTAAAATTTTCAACTTGCAGAAAGGACACATGCACTAAGATCCAAATCACAACATGACCAAATTAAACAAGATCACAGAATCATCCACTACAAGGACTAAAAGACACCATTAAGAATAATTGCATATGTACATAATAATAATAAAGACAGACAAAAATGTTCTATCATGCAACCTTTTAAATAACCAAAAAGAACAAGGAACAGATAGACTAAGGGCAATTCAATGTTTTGCAAAGCCACTTTCCAAGATTCCCAGAACTATTATATCCTACCACAATCTCTTTTCAGTTTAAAAAATTTCACCTTAAATATTATTAGAAAGTTGAAAAATAATTATGCCACTGGTTCAACCAAGAATTGGAAGTCAAAAAGAGTCATAACAAACACTGAAAAAAGATCAATTCTCCTCAACACTCGATCAAAATGAAAGATTTACACCAGTCTTGATCACACAGATCAAAATTCATCAAATTCAAAATAAGGAAACATAAATAACAAGGAAAAAAAAAGTGGGGTAATGCTCAAAACCTGCTACATTGCTGACAAAACCTCTGCCTGACGCCACTCACAAGCACAACTTGAGCCTTTGCATGAACTTCACACACCTTATGCCTCCTATGATACGGCTTTGCATCACTCAGATCAGCCATACACTTCTCCACTTGACAATTCCTCAACCCACCACTGCCGCCGCCGCCACTGGACACCTTCTTTAACGCAATTGCTTTCTTTTTCTTGCTATTAGTGTTAATGTTACAATCTTCTCGCACGGGAGACGGCTCACGGTATTCTTCATCATCAGAAGAGTCAACAAAAGCTGTTGACTCCTTTTTCACCACCTTAACCACCTTGTTCTTCCCCTTGGCATCCATGATGATAAATGATAAAAGCTCTACCACTACTACTAGTACTATTCTGCTACTAAAAAGCGGAAATGAAAGTGGAGAGATGGATATTTGAAGTGGGTTTGGTTGGATAAGAGAGCCAAAACCAAAAAGTTGGAAAAAGAGAAGAGAAGAGAAGCTGAGAAGAAAACAAGTGAGGACCACAAGCTCCATTCTCCTTCTTTTGTTATTTTTACTTTGCCCTTGGCTTTGCTTTTTTGGTAGTATTGTATTTAGGTGGAGAAAAATTGAGAAATGTTTCCATATCAATCAACAGAAAACGGTAAATCAAAATTAAAGAACAAAAAGAAGAATTCCCTTCCATTTAAATTTTTTTTCTTGAAGGAGAGGGCTCAGACACGTGAGTGGTGGGCCTGGTGGGCCCTATGTTGTTGTCTTCGAGTGAAGCGTGTTAGGTTTTGTTATTGTACTATTTCCGGCTTCTTCTACGTAATTGGACGCTTCTCTTTTTGTGAATCAAGTTTTTTCCAGTATATTCATTCAACCTATTGGATTAGATTCATCCCACTTGTGAGATGCCGTAAAATTAGATTTAAATTAGAGAGATGTCTTCTCTAAAATTTGTCAAAAAATTCACTTATATTTTTAGGAAATCTTTGTGACATATATATTTATAAAATAGGAAAGTTTTAGTTCAGTGATATATTTTAACTAAAAAGAAAGAGAGAAGGTATTAATTTTTTTAAGTTGATGTCAGTGTTAACTGTCACGACAGTCACGTTATTTGATTAGCTGTGTGTACGATGTCATTTGATACCAACTGCATTGAATGGGGAGTTATAAGGTGGGTGTCGGTATGAGAAGTTAGTGACGTGGTGCTAAGACAATGGTTGATGGGGATGGTGTCAACATTACAACTTTGACTTTGGATGGGATTTTGTTGGGTCGGGCTAATACAAATTCGCAACGTGGCAATATGCAGGTGGATTGATGGCTTGACGGGGTGCTAAAGAAAATTGGGTGACACGGTAGATTCCAAGTGGGCAGTTTCTTGACTCCGATTGACTTATCTCATCAGGATTCGATTCGACCCGGTCCCATTTATGATAAGAGACGTCAACTTCAAACCGAAGACTGAGGGCATCCCAAAAAGAAAAAAGAAATCTTGTGGGTAGTGGGTCCTCTATCGGCATGCGCTTGTCAAAAATTCTACGTCGGCACTTACTAGGACTGGGCACGGGGCTTGACTCAATTTGTTCGGCTCAAAAAAATTGAGTTAGGATGGGACGGGTCATGAATTCGAGATAAAATCAAGTCTCAAAAATAGAAGATTTGAACGTTCTGATCAGACCGGGATCAAACTCAGTTTAATTTAAAAAATTTCTCTGACTGAACATTTTTTTTTAAATTTAAAAATGGCGCCATTTAATAAAAAGGAAAACGGCACCGTTTAATTAAGTTTTAAAAAAATAAAAAAAACAAAACTAAAAATAAAAAATCGTGCTTTCTTTTCTTTTTCTTTTTTTTGCATTCTGCCCGGTGCCCAGCGAATAACAAAACAAACAAAGCAAACAAAAATTAAAAAATAAAGCAATCATCATCAACCAAGCATTGGTCGTTGCAATCACGCTGTTGCTCGTTGCTGTCTGCACTCTATGCCGGTATTTTTATATTTTAAAATTAAATTTAAATATATATTATCGTATATTAATAATAAATAAAAAAAATTAAATTTCAAACTTATAAAAATAATATTTTTTTAATTAAATATTAAAATTATATTTTTTTAATAATGACATAATGTAAAAAGATTTAAAAGACAACAATATGAAAAAAAATTTAAAATTAATAATATCTTTCAATATATTTTTTTAATAATTAATCATCAAATATTTAATTTTTTTAGTATTGGTTATTGATTAAAATATTATTGTATTTATAAAATATTTTTCAAAGTCATGCAAGTATATATTAATTTATTAAATACCTATATTCTTATGGTATTTAACAAATTAAGATTCATTAAGAACAAGTTTTATTGATCATACATGTCAATCAGGTATATTTTTATCTTAATTTGAAACTTGCATATACAATATTGAATGTTATTCTACAATCATGTATCAAATTATCTAGGTCTAAATATAATAATGCATCTTCTGAGTTTATCAAAATATTACCAAGTCAATCATAATATTAATCAGATATAATGAAGTATTAAGAACAAATAATTTGAATAACAAAAACTAAGTTTATTAAATATTAGAAAAATATGATAATTAAGCGCACATATTGAATTCAAGTATTAATCCTTGAAAGAAAATTTAGTTCATTGCTACAAGAGAATAATGGCAAAAATAATAAGAAAATATGATACAATCAATAGTAAACCGATATAGATGTCGAATTACTCTTGATTACCCTGCCTGTGGAACTCTTAATGTCGAAGAACGCTTTGAATTTCTCTCTATGATTGCTTTAATTATGCTCCAATTGATCTTTAAAACTTGTGTTGTGGTGGATTGAACAGTTTTTTCAGAGTTTATTACTTTAATTATTTGTTATTTATGGTTTTTAAATTTGTAATAATGTGATTTTAAGTTAATTTTGAGTGAGACATACATCAAATACTAAATATTTTATGTAATATTCAAAATATTGATATTAATTTGATATTTAGGGTTTTTTAATATTAATTTGATAGTTTAATACACTTTTTTCTTTTACGTGTTTTCTTTAGTCAATACAAATACTAAATATTCAAAATTTTAAAAAAAATATTTAATTTTATCAACTCACCTATCATTCTCAATATTTAGTCACAAAAAATCTTCAATTGTGCTTGTGGTTTTGCTGAATTTCAATGCATAGTTTAGATTTTTTTTTTCTCTTTGAAATCATTTTATATAAACCAAATCATTGGCAAGTGGCACTGTATGTCTCTGTTTGATCAAAGCTAATGAAATTCATTATTTCAGATTTCAAGCAGCAGCAACAACATGTGAGAAATATATTCTTAATCAAGATTGCATGGGCAAGATCGACGTGGGTTATATAATCCACTTTTGATCATATTAAGAACTATAATTACATAATTGCATAAAATATCAAATCAATTATTTGTAATAAATTGTTATATTGTTATTTAGGGTTTAAGTTGCCGTGACTTTGTTTGCTCTTTTATAATTAATAAATTAATTAGTTAATTAGGTAAAGCTTATATCATCTACTTTAATTAGCTTAAAACCATTAGTTGTAAAAAATAAATGAGTATTGAATGGTGCATTGCTTTTGAAATTTATTAGGTTGCATTTATGTACTCTTCAACTTTAAATTTTTATTAAGTACTTGTAAAATAAAACTAATTTAATTTTTAAATGAATCAAATTCATATCAAATCCAAATAGGATATAATAAATTTTGTAATTGTATGTTATCAAACTTATTAACAGCTTGTCTTGAATCATTTTATGCAAAACAAAATCTTGATTTTTGTGAGTTCTTGTTTAACTTATTTGTGAAATATTTTTTTTTGTATGTTTGTTGAAGAAGAAAGACAAATTATTTTTTTTAGTATTTATGGAAATATACATATTTGTGAAATATTAAAAAATTTGTAAAAGATTCAAATTAATCTTGTTTCATCGTTGTATTATATTACAGATGAGTTATGATTTAAATTCAAAAAATATTATGAATATTGAGGGATCTCATGAGGATACACAATGCAACACCGACGAAGATGCAATATTGCCTCTACATCCTAATCCTAGAAAAAGAACAAGATCGACGATGTGGAGTTACTTCACTCTGTGTAAGGGCATAAAGAATAGGTCACAATGAAATTACTATGAAAAATTGAATGTGTTTAATTCAACGAAAGATGGAATAAATGGTATAAGAAAACACTTACGGATATGTAAGAAGATTTCATACTCATTGTTAGATGATAGAAAAATAATATTTGGTAGAGAACCCATAGGAGGAGAGAAGCAAATAGTAGTAATATTATACCTAGGGGATGGAGTCAAGAAGCATGTCGAGATGCAGCTGTAAAAATGGTAAGTATAGATGAATTGCCATTTAGTTTTATAGAGAATCATGGGTATCGATTTTTTTGTAGTATAGCATATCCTCTATTTGATGTTCCATCACGTAGAACTATAATCAGAGACATAGTAAAACTATTTGCTGAGGAGAAATCAAGATTAAAGAGTCTATTTAATGGAATTAGGCAACGAGTGAGCTTGACAACTAACCTTTGGACTTCATTTATAATCAAAGCTACATGATTGTTCATGCCCACTTCATAGATCAAGATTGAAAGTTGCATAAGAGAATTTTGAGTTTCTCTCACATTTCATCCCATAAAAGGGATATCATCTGTAAGCAACTTGAATCTTACTTGTTGGATTGGGGTATATAGAAAGTCTTTACTGTTACAATTGATAATACAAGTACCAATGACGTTGTCATCAATTATTTTAAAAAGAGACTGAAGAGTTAGAAAAATGATGTACTAGTATTGAATGGTGAGTTTATGCATGTGTATTGTTGTGTGCACATTTTAAATTTAATTGTGACTAATGGGTTAAAGAATTGCATGAGAGCATTATTTGTATACGTAATACTGTGAAATATGTGAGATCCTCTGCAGCAAGAGTTTATGCATGCGTATTGTTGTGTACACATTTTAAATTTAATTATAACTAATGTGTTAAAGAATTTACATGAGAGCATTATTTGTATACATAATACTGTGAAATATGTGAGATTCTCTGCAACAAGAGTTCAAGCTTTTAAAAATTTTATGGAGAGAGAGAAAATTAATTATAAAAAGAGTGTGGTGTTAAATGTGTTGGCGCCAGATCTTGGACACGTAGGTGTATACATGTGCTATTGTGTCTATTGCCTAAATACATATCAAATACATATTTAAGTCTGACAGAAGCGTGAAACTTGCAATAAATACAATAAATAAAATATATTAATCGTATTAATATATTTATAGGATAGAAAACTCACCTCAACGTATAACGTTATACACATATTTCCTCGGAGTCCGCATGGAGACCAACTCACAGGCAGCTTTAGTCACCAACACGATGGGCTTGGTGAGCTAGAACAACAACCCTATAAGCAGCACTGGATTTAACTTTTAAATCCCAAAATAATCGGTGTGTGTTTTTATCATTTTCTCCAAAAGGATAAGAAATAGAGACTGAAGCAATTCTTAATTGCTTCTAAGACATTATAGAGAAAAATGAAACAATTTCATTTTTTCCTATTTTTATCTTCTCATTCTTCTTCTTTTTCATCTTTTCTCCCTCCATTTATTCTCTTCTCTTTCTCGGTTAAATGGCCACACACACACACTACTTCTTCTCTCTCTTTCTTTATATATATATATATATATAAAATATAATATTAATATAAAATAGTATATAATATAAATAATATTATAATTATAATATAATATTATAATTATAATATAATAATATATTATATAATATAATAATATATTATATAATATAATAATATATTATATAATATAATAAGAGAGATATTTAGATTATTTAACCATTAAATAATCAAAATAAGAAATGACTATTTTGCCCCAAATAAATATTTACCAAGTCTACCCCCTAGTGGGTCCCACTAAATTCCACACTTGAGTAAACTCAATTGAGGGTCCACAATATGCTATGTGTCACAATACAATTAGTAAATAATAATTATTAACTAATTATTGTATTTAACACTTAAATATAAACACACGCATTCTCGTAGTATTGTTAATCCGGCACGCTGCCCCAGTGCACAACAAGTATACTTCATATCGCGGAACTCCCTAGGGCCTATGCTCGATTCGTCAAATGAAACTATTCCATGAGTCCGTGAGCAATGCCCCACACACATGTCACGGATATTACAAATCAGCGCGTTAAATCATGTAAGCTAAGGTTACAACGCATACATATAGTCCTTTCGTCATGATATCCTAGATGTGCAGAGATATAGACTATCACCGTCAAATCTCCTAGTGTTCATTCATGTCTTATCTCCAGACTTATATCTCATTGAACAATATGTGCAAACTCTTTTGTCATATTGTTCTCCCCTGGCGGAACTCTTTCCCGAGATTAATGCTTGTGGCTACAAGACTTTTTGAGATATAATCTTGAAGCATCTAGATATCAAACTCCCTATACGAGCTAATGGATCCCATATATGTACACACCAGACTCCATAAGCATCGAACCATACCCAGCGATACCCAACGGTCACACTATGAAAGGTCTGTGACATGCGTGGAACCAAAGTATGGTGGATCACTTACAAGTTCACCGTGGCACTCAGGTCAAAGGACCACGTATACTACTCAACTCGAGAGTACCCTCCGTTGATGGCTTATATAGGATGTCTATCGGAGGCCCTTGTGAGTCAGTCTCATATCCAGTCCTAATTGGATACCCATATGTCAATACAAGCTCCAAGCTCATAGTCGGCTAGGAACGATCATCTATACCCTATAAGTACGACATATGTTGATCTATATTAAAAGGTATCCACCGATAGACCCACATCGGCAGAAATAGATCAGAGACAATTATTTGAAAACATACTTGCGCAATTAGCATTTTCTGACACCCAATTGTAACTCTTGTAACTATGTAGTTACTGGTATATTCTCAAGTCTATGTCCCATTACAGACAAAACTCCAACTTTTAGATCTGCTGGGTATTATAACCAGCCAACACTTAGCTATGCTAACATTTAGCATTTATATCTCTCAGCGTGGCTAACTGTGAGCCCTTATCTAAACTCTTTTAGATCTGATCTGAACTCCTTCAGATCGTATAATGTCTGTAACGTTACATTGCATAGTACCATATAAATTGGTATTAGTGATTTAATGGGAATGTACACTTGTATAAGTATACAAGTACATTCAGGGATGGTACGTAAGCACAGACCCTAACAAAATGTGCCAACTAGGTCGAATTCTACTTATTTGATGTTAACGACTGTATTAAAATTTGCATAGGTTTTTTATCAAATGGCAGAAGATGATGTGTTATATGTGAGTTACTTTCTAGAGGATGAGAATGGGGGGAAAAAAAAAAGAGATGGGCCACCAATTAGTGTGGATTAGGAGAATGTTGAACAGTTTATGAAGTTTTTAAAAACTTTTTACAATGTTACGTTAAAATTTAGAGCTTCATTGACTGTGGCATCTAATATTTATTTCAATGAGATTTGTAAGATTAATTCTAACTTAGCTAAATTAAGTCAGAATGGCAATATCTCTTTACGCATCATGGCTAGCAAGATACAGGCAAAATATAATAAATCTTGAGAATCTATAGAGAAAATCAATAAATTGTTGATACTTGCTATAATGCTTAATCTATAACACAAGATGAAATTTTTTGGATTTTATTTTGGGATTTTATATGGTAATGATAGCAACAAAGTCGAAAACATGAAGAGAATAAGCTAAAAATTACAGTATAGGCTTTACGAGACCTATAATACATAGCATGGTAAAACAGTTAGTGGGCTAAGTAGTAATGGTCTAGGAGTGGAGCTGGGAGTAGCATTAGCATGTATGTTTCACAATCACAGCAGTCTGGTCCATCAAGTTTATATTCAGAAGTGATACAGCTTGTTGTGAGGGATGATGACCCTTGGGCAATATTCGTAGAGTGTGTAGATGACGAAATGGATTTGGCTGAATCTAATTAAGTGAATAGATACTTGATGGAGAAAGTTGAGAATCCCAAAATCAACGTTTGATAATTTGAAGTAGTGGAATATGAATTCTTCAAGGTATCCAGTGTTGGCATAGATAGTTAGGGATATACTTGTTATTCTGCTATCTACTATATCCTCTAAGTCGATTTTTAATACCAGGAGACATATTTTTAATTCATTTTGGAGTTTGTTGACTCTAAAGATGGTTGAGTTTGATATGCACAAAAAATTGGATATGAGACTCGTTTTTGTGGATAAAGCGAAGAAAGAAGAATTTCTCAATGTTGAGTTTTATAACAAAGTTGAAGCAGATAAAAAAAAAATTATTCTACTCTTTAATTATTTCCCCATTTTATTTATTTTTACTATTATTTCCTAATATTTTGTGTTTTTAAAACTATGCGAAAATTATTATCTTTCATGTAGAATTTGCACAAACTATAATCCAACCGCCTCCTCCACTGCAATAGTCACCAAGAGGTTACTTACATTAATTATAGGCAATTCAGTTTTAAGGTACTTCTTCAATGGTTCAATTAAATCAAAAAATATGGATAATCATGATTTTTTTTGTAGTTTTATATTGTAATATTTAATTTTTGTTACACTTGTTTTTTTTTCATATTAATGAAGAATCCAAATTCCGAAGACATTTTTGTGACGATTACCGTAATTATTTTTGGGACTTCATTTAATTACCATTTTCGCATTTACTTTTTGGATTTCATGTATTTATTACCAAAGTGTTGTACTTTATTTTTATTTTGTGAAGATATTAGTTTATTCATGCAGTTAGTTAGGAAAAATGTTAGTTTATTTTAGGCCTATTGGTTAGCAATGAGCCAATGTCAATGGCATTATAAGTGTTGGTAAATGGTGAATTGAGTTGATATTGTGATTTGGTAAAATGATATTTTATATTAGAGTGTTGTAATTTGGTGTAGGTATATGTCTATGGGAATGTCCAAATTTTAGAGGAGATTCTGCAGAAATTTTTTAAATGTAAATCACTTAACATTTTATTATGTATTTATTATGATTTCATTATTACAAGTGTAAAAAAATATATCATTTTGGTTAAATATTGTATTAATTAATGGCTAATGCATTGAATGAAATAATTTATTACTCAAGTTAAATGAAAATGAATTAACCACTCAAGTTAACATAATTAAAATTAAAATTAGAATTATAACACTTAACGTAATTGTAATTAAAATTAAAATTAAATTTGTCGAATTGAAATTATAACATTTATAATTTAACATAATAGAAATTAGAACCATAATTCTAACATACAATGTAGTTGAATTTAACATAATAGAATCGAATTATAACATTTAACATAATTAAAGTAAAATTAGAATTAAAATTAGAATTATAATACTTAACGTAATTGAAATTGAATTTGCCGAATCAGAATTATAACATTTATGATTTAATGTAATAAAAATTAGAATCAAAATTATAACATTTAACGTAATTGAAATTAAAATTAGAATCGGATTATAACATTTAACGTAAATAAAATTAAAATTGGATTCAAAATTTTAACATTTAACGATTAACATAATTTAAATTAAAATTGGAATCAGATTTATATTATTTAACGTAATCAAAATTAAAATTAAAACATTTAAAGTCATTGAAATTGAAATTAAAAAATTTAACTTCTTTAAAATTAAAATTATAACATTTAACGTAATATAAAATTGAAATTCTATTAGAATTGGAATCATAATTATATTAATGATAAGAAATTAAATTAATAATAAATTTATTAAAGTCTAAAAATTATAAAACTAAATTTTTAGGTTAAAAATACAAATTTGTAACAATTAGGGTCATAGACCACAAATTAATCCAAAACTTTTGAGCATATATATAAATTTAGACCAAATTATGCCAATGTCCCGATTTAAACCAGTGTCCTGAACAAACTCGTCCCGGTTTTAGTCGGCAAATGGCCCGAACCAAAACGAGTCTTGTTCAAGATAAATTTTTCTATCTTGAACGGGACACGGGATTGGTCGAGTCCAGTCTCGAACCCGACTTGGGCTCGTTTACCCACCTATACTTGCTCATAATGGTGCAATGATAAATAGGCTTGTAGTGCACCCTATACGTATAAATTCGATTCTCCATTCTCTAATGTCAAAATAATAATAATAATAATAATAATAATAATTATTATTATTATTATTATTATTATTATTATGTCACTTCAACAAAATTGTCAAAAATCGCGTTTTCGTCCTAATAAGAATTGTCGTGGGCAATTTTTAAAGCTTACTTCTCTCATTATCTATATGGTAATTTCTACTGCATATCATGTCTATTACTTACATAACAATCTCTATTCATATACACATCTATTACCCACATGGCAATCATCATATATTCTTACATAAATAGTGGATCTTTATATGGGTCAATCGCTTGCCAAAATTTCGTGGCCCCAATAAAAATTGTCAAAAATTCTATGTCGCATCAATAGGAAATGCCACAGGTAAATTTTAGGGGGCCTATATCCCCTACTATTTATATAGCAATCTCATTGTATGTCACATCCACTACTTATATGGTAATCATTATTGCGCATATACACGAGGCAATCTCTATTATGTGTCACATCTGCTATTTACACGGTAATTTTTCTTACCTATATAGGTTGAGCGCTTATGGCAATCCTTATTACGTATTGCGTCTGTTGCACATATGATTATCTTTATTGCCTATACACACATATGTTATCCATATGGGAATATCTATTGCTTATATAAACCCATATGGATAGTGGGTCCCTATATAGGTTGGACACTTGCCAAAACTCTTGTGTCACCTTAATAGGGATTGGCATAGGCAATATGGGTCGAGTGCTTGCTAATAACCAATATCAAAGATAGAGATATTGCATGAGTAGTTAGGGGGACGTGGGGATTGCCCTTATTATAGCAATACAAGATTTTTAGTGGACCTACATCCTCTATTATCCATGGTGTCACATTTGCTATCTATATGGCAATCTCTATTGCCATATATTCCTATGTGGATATTGTATCCCCAGTATAAATGGAGCACTTGCCAATGGCTAATGGCAAAGATAGAGATGCCACGTGGGTAGTGGAGGGATTACTAGTAGTAATCCCTAAGGTGACACAGGATTTTTAAGGGCCTACATTCCTCATTATTGGGGTGATATAGGATTTTTGCAGCCTACATCCCTTACCATCCATGTGGTAATCTCATAAAGCCCTTATCATGCCTACATCCCTTACCATCTATGTGGCAATCTCATAAAGCCCTCATCATGCCTACTACCCACATGGTAAGCCTTATTGCTTATATATACCCATACCCACCCAATTTTATCTAATGTGAGACATGACATTCTTTTTTACCTAATGTTACGATGCCCTTGTCACATTTACTATCCATGTGAAAATTTCTATTAAGGCTCAAGACATAAGATTTTTATAGGCTCACATACGCGGCATGTCAGATTTGCTACTCACATGACAATCCTTATTGCCCATAAATATTTAAGAACTGCCTAATTTCTATCCAATATGGAACATGACATTCTCTTTGATCCAATCATATAACGTCCTTGTCATGTCTACTGCCAACGTGACAATCCCTATTAGGGCTGAAGATATAAGATTTTTAGGGCCCATACATGTGGCAATTCGTATTAAAGCTTAAGACACAAAATTTTTGAGAGTCCACATATAAATCATAATTTAGATCTACTTTAATACCACATGTCATGTCCACGTATTTGCCAATAATTCAAAAGACTAGACTATCAGGTAATATTACTTATTCGCCTATATATACCCAAGACTTACCTAATTTCTATTTGATATAGAAAGTGACATTTTTTATCCAATCACATGATGCCATCATTATATTTGACTTAAATTCAACAGCTAACTTGGCCTACATTATCCATCTCACTACTCATGGAAGACTTATTACCTATGTGGTAATCCTTAATAGGGCTCAAGACAGAATTTTTGAGTGCCTACATGCGGATGAAAATTCAAGTCTGCTTTAATCCCACTTGTTAGGACGAGATACTTGTTATGACCTAAAAGACAAGCCTTGAAGTAATGTTGCTTGAACACTTATATATTCTCAAGATTCACCCAAATTTTATTTGAACTAGTATTTGTAATTAATCTGACATGTTTGTAGTTAATTTTAATAGAATATTTTCTAACAGCTAAACATTGGTGTTTATTTTTAAAACTAGTGGGTATTCTTAATATTAATCCTTACATTAAGGGTATTTATGATAATTTTTTTATAATTATAAAAAGGAAAGAGATATTAATAGTACAATAGAAGCTCAATAAAATAATATACGTGAACTAAGACAAATATATTAATTAATAATTTATTAACTTATGAAGATATCCTCTTTTTTTATAAAAATAAAATTGTTTATATATATAATTAAATAAATAAAATTAACTTTCACAAACTAATTATATTATACGTATTTTGTTTAAATAGGTAAAAATTCTTGAATATATTTTTCCTAAATTAAGTATTTATTTAAAAAAAAGGATATTATTAATAACACCCTTGAAGTAAGACTATTTATCAGTAATATCCATAGATTTTGAGAATGAGCACCAATACCCAGCTGTTAAAGAATATTCTGTTAATATTAACCTTTAGCATAATAGAGTCTCAGAAATATTTAAAATACCCTAGATAACATTTTAAATTTGGTAATTATGTTTGAATTTATATATATATACATATATATATATATATATTTTTTTTCTCTTTTTTTCTCTCCTTATTATCTTTCACAAAATCAATTAACACAAATTCCAATCTTATATCCCTTATTTGAGCACACAAATTGTGTCTAATTTGTAATAAAATTTAATACACAATATTTTAGTCAAGCATAAAATTGTTATTTTCACAAAAATTTTTAATTTTTAGTTTAATATTTTCTAAAATGATTAAAGAACAAAAAAAAAATCCAACAAATCTATAATTAAACTCATCATCAAATTTTTTAGTCCACTTATTAAGAGAAGTACACAAAAGAATAAACATCAGCATTAATTTTACATCAATAAAATTATTGCATAACTTTACAAAATCAAATTCATTTAAGTGTTATTTTACTATACTGCCTTTGACCATTAAATTTGTAACGATTTGGACCAATAATTGGATATTGATGCTTATTTTTGAAACTTGTGAATATTATGAATAAACAAATTTACCTTGGGGCCATTGTTGATAATATCCCTTAGAAAATAAGATTACATTGTTCAATATACTACATTATTTTATTTTATGAACATTTAACCAAAGAAGCTACAATATATTTTATAAGGTATTTGAGACATATTATATGAATTTAGTTATTTATTTATTTATGTAGTAAGTTGGTCTTATATAAAATTACAATAATTTTTTATAAGGTATTATTTTATAAATTTATAAATTATTAATTTAGCATGTTGATCCCAAGTTGAGATTAATAAGTCACGTGTAAGTAAATATTAGGTGTAATAAATTATTTTAAAATTTAAACTATTTCATCACTTAATATTTGCTTAACACATCACTTTTTAAGATACCATTTGGAATGTTAAGCATCTTAAATTATATTTCAAAAATGATGTGTCAAATAAATATTGAGTGTAATAAATTTTAAAATTTATACTATTTCACCACCAAAATTTTGTTTGAGATATTACTTTTTGGATAAAAATTTTATGATACCTAGCATTATTCTCTCTCTCTCTCTCTCTCTATATATATATATATATATAAGATAGATAATAGAATTTTGGCTTGTTTGATTAAAAGTCTACTTACAACAATACTAACTTAAATTTGTTATGTCTAAAAATTGGGCTCTAATAAAAATCGTGTCTAGTTTCAAAGGTGGAACTAAAATTTGAGCTTTAAGGGACTAAATTATAAGAATTGGTGAACTTTACTATAATCTTATTGATGATAATGTATAAATTTTTGAATTTTTAATATTTGTTTTTTTTAAAAGAATTGATTAATTGTAGTTGACTTTCCAATTAAAAAAATAAAAATATTAAACAATAAACATATATTGTATTATTAATAAAAATAAATTTAAAACAAAAAGTACAAAGAATAAGATCTATAAAAAAACTACATATAAAGTTATAATAGTAATGTATTAAAACAATAACTAATATATAAATAAAATTATTAAAATATATAAAAGATTCTAACTTATTTTTTGACGTAAATTGAAAAGAAAAAAAAAATACTAATGTATGATGTTTCATAATTGTGAATCTATTTATATAAATTAAATTAGAAAAAAAAATTTATGTAAGAAAAAAATTACAATTATAAAATTTATTTTTATTAAAAAATATGTATAGATGAGACTACTTGTAAATATAAAATTATTCTTTTACTAAGATAAGAGAATTAAATTGAAAAAAATAAAATAAAATAAGGACCATTTATAAATTAAAAAAAATTGTTAAAGAAAAATATTAAAGTAGAGAAAGATGAGATATTATTTAAACATTAAATAATATATTAAAAATAAGTCTTTAATATTAATAATGACCACTTTTTTAATTTAACAAATTTAACCCATAAATATAAGAGTTTTAAAAAAAATTTAGGGTTAAAATAAATATTTTAATATTAAAAAATTATATATATAATATAAATTTAATAGCTATATAATATTTTAATTTCATCCCGTCTAATTCCTTTAAAGGTCTTGCACCTCCATAACTGTTATAATACTAAAAAAATATATATACAAAAGTTTTTTGTTATACGAGAGAAAAAGATTCAAACACAAGATCTCTCGTTTAATAAAATTATGCACTACAAATTTTTTATTCTTAAGTCATTTAAATAGGTGCACTGTTATACAAAAAGTTTTTTTTTTTTAAATTATATTAAAAAAGTTATTATTATTTTTATTTTTAAAAATCAAATGAAATGCGGTTGATAAAGGTCTGTTGGGAATGGGTCCATTTAAAAGATGAAAAATAAATTTTTGAAATTTGAAAGCAGGAATTCCCGCTCCTCTATCTCTGTCTCTCTCTCACACTGAATCAACTGCAATTCCTCTTTCGATAAAGCAGTAAACAAAATACATGGCCATCGTTCTGCCCAACTCCGACGACGCCGCTCAGGACTCCCTCTTCCCTTGGCTATTGTACCGTCATTCCCTTTTCTCTCTCAATCTTTTTATTTATTTGTTTATTTACTGAACAAATTGCAGTTGCAATTATGAATCTGTTTATGTATTTAGGGCGATCAAGAACGCGCTCAATGCATGTTACTCGGCCAAACACCACAGTGGTGGTGCTACGGATCTCGAAAAGCTCCTCTCAGATTGCATCAACACTTTCAAGCACCAGTCTCAGTACAAAAACGACCTTCGATTTCTCAAGATTTGGTTTCTCTACGTAATGATTAATGAATATTTCTTTTTTCCTTTTCAATTAAATGTTCCTGAATTATTCGGTGCAATTATTGACTAATTAAGCTTTTGGACGAGGTCCAGTAGTTTGGAGATTACAAAGCTTTATCGTCACTGATTTTAGGGTTTACTTGTTATTGCTTCTGATCGCGTTGTTTGTAACTGTTTCAAATGGTCCTCTTGAATCGGTTTATTTATTTCCGTGTTAATAAATTGAAATGTTAATAAAATATAGTTTTCTGCTTTTATTCGTTTTTAGGAGTAAATGAAGATTGTAAGTGTTTTCACATAAATTGAGAGTCAAAATTTATTGACCAGTCTTACTTTTAAATTTAATTTACAGTTTAATTTCATTTGCATGACAAATTGTATTTTTTTTTTCTTGTCTTTTCTTTTTTTCTATTTTTTTTGGGGATTATGCAGCTAGAGGGTAGTAAAGACTTTGAAAAGGTTTTTAGAGAAATGGAGGATAATGAGATATGTATTGGCCATTCTTTGCTATATCAATGGTATGCCTTCTTTCTTGAAGCAAAAGGGAAGTGGTGGGATGCACATATGGTTTATCAGATTGGCATTTCAAGGTCTCTCTTGCTCTCAATTAAATATTTTATTATTATTATTATTATTATTATTATTATTATTATTATTATTATTATTATTATTATTATTATTATTATGTTTGTAGGTTCATATTTCTTGTCTAATGTTGTTATATTGGCTTATTAGGAGAGCTGAACCGATTGAGAAGTTGAAAGAGGCGCATTCCTTATTTATTGATCGAATGTCTGAAAGGCTTAATGCTTCTTTACTTCAGAAGGTTTGCCTTTATTTGCATGATTTTAATTGGTTTGAGACAAGAATATAAACATTTGTTTGGGTTTGTTAAACTTTTATGCCTTGATTGTCTTTGTGATTATCAACTTAAAAGGACATTTTTCTAATAGTATAATGCTTTCTAGGATTAAATATATTAACAGCCAATGTACTTTTTACCAATATCAGGATCTGCTTTTATTTATCTCCTTGAATCTCCAGCAACTACATTATTTATGATATTTTTTCCTATTTCTCTGGTTCTCCTTTGTGGTTCAAGTCATTGTTAATTGAAGTTTATAAATGCAGAGGTGGAACAATGGTTTATTTGCTTTGTATTTGCAGATAGATGGTGGTGAATTTGTGGAATCTGGAGAAAGTTTTGTTAACCCATGGTCGAGCTCCACTCTCAAAGTCTTACTTGATAAGATCAATCCTCAAATTATGAAATATGATGTGAGACAATAACTATTTGCATGAATCTACTGATTTGTTTGATGAATCGTAATGTTTATGCTAGCTCTTTTCTTTTCTGTTTCAGGGATACCATCTAAGTAAAAAGGATTACTCAGGAAAAGTGGCTTTATCTTCTCTGAATAATTCATCAAGGAATAAGATTATTGAGATAGGTGAGTCTCTTTGTTACTCATTACTCATTATTCATTATATTTATTGTTTGAATGCTACTCCCAGCAAATTTAATACATACATCTGTATTCAGGAAACTTCAGCAGGGGAAAATCTAAATTTACTCCCTAATTGGAGATTTTAACTACTTATTTCTGCAAATAATAAGAATGGTTATGCCAAGATTCTTTAGTGTTAGCTTTATATGATTTCCACCTGTTATTGTGATGGAATTTAAGTGGCTCGGTTGTACATGGAAATTGTTAAAATTTTGTATACATAGAACATTCTTGTAAGACTGGAAACTTTATATCCCACTTATTTTTATCGTTTCTCAATTTATCTTTTCCCATCTCCTCTATGGAAGTCATCTCTTATTTCAATTCCTGTGTCTATTGCTATCGCCTATTCTCTCTCAATTGCCTATCCTTTATCAAGCACTTGTCCATTGTAAATGTCTGTATGTTGTATGTGAACAATGACAAATATTTTCTTGTTCAGACACTATAAGCTGTGCTTGATGTGTAATGCTAACATCAATCAAATTCAACGTGTTAATTTTCTTTGAGAAAAACTTGCTCATCATTTACTATGGATTTAGAGAGTAAGGATTTTTAATCTAAGCTACTATTTCATGAATCCCAGAGGGATTAAAATTTTTCTACTCTCTGTGACTCGTTCCTTGGTACTCAAAGGTGGTAAGAAGTACCAGATCAAAGGTTGTGCGGGTCAGGGTGGTTTTGCTAAAGTATTTAAAGCATGCGTCAATAGTAATCCCGATGATGTTGTTGCATTAAAGGTATTGTTACCTTTTCATTCCCTTTTGTTATTGCATATTGGCAGAATTTGTCTTATTCAATTAAATTTTATATCTCAAATTCTGGCAGATACAAAAACCCGCTTTCCCTTGGGAGTTTTACATGTATCGGCAACTTGACCTACGCATCTCAGACAAGGAAGTATGTCTTTTTATGGTGTTTCCATTATTTATCAATGGTTGCTTTATAATTTTGAGAATGCTACTTATTAGACTATTTTTGCCAGAGGTCAAGTTATGGTTTCGCATACAGAATTTATCTCTATTCTGACTATAGCATACTTGTCTGTGACTATCTATCTCAGGGGACGCTCCAGGTACATCATGTTTCCTTTGTGTGTGTGCATGTGTCAGCTTTCATAGCGGCAAATCTTCTGTAGCATTTATGATAACATGTGACCTTGTGCAGGATGCCATAAATTCTTATGTGGTTACTGGCAAGTCCATGGAAGAGGTGTTATGTATTTACTACACCATAGAGATGCTCCGCATGCTGGAATCATTGCACAATGTAGGCATCATTCATGGTGATTTCAAGCCTGATAATCTCCTTATTCGCTATGCTAGGTAATACCTTTTTCACTTGTGGATTCAAAACCCATTATCATATTCCAATTTTTGTGACATTTTTTTGTGAGTTGAGCTTTGCATAATTGTTTAGTTCCATATTTGGCGGTAAAAGTTATAAAAATCATAAATGCCCTTGTCCTCTGGTTCTGTTTTGGCCAAACATTCATTCTCATCATATCAATAGTACTAATTTCTCTTTAGTCCAATTTTTGTATTGCAAATAATATGCTATAGAGCTTGGTTAGTAACAATAATTATTTGACATGGTGGCAGAGATGAACTTACAATTGATGGGTTTCATGACCAAAGTGGCCCTTGGCAATTTCAGGTTAATCTGGTGGCATAGGAGACTGGTCTTTATTGTCTACATGTTTATAATTATGCTTAAAAGTTTATCTTGCAGGGTCTTTGCCTTGTTGATTGGGGAAGGGGAATAGACCTGCATCTCTTTCCTGAAAATGCAGAATTTAATGGTGATTGTCGGACTTCTGGCTTTCGCTGTATTGAAATGAAAGAGAAGAAGCCATGGAAATTTCAGGCCAGTCAAAACTTTATATAGAACCAAATTGTACTTTCCTCTCTTATATGACTATTCTGTATTAGCTCATTTGTGTCACTGCCACCAGGTAGACACATATGGCCTTTGTATTATTGTTCACATGATGCTGCACAATTCTTATATGGAGGTTGAGAAGAAAGCATTACCTAATGGCAGCTTCATTTATCTACCAAAGTCACCTTTCAAACGGTATTTTCTAACTTTTCTGAAACCAGTAAGGAATCATTGATCTTGTTGAGCATTTGACTATCATATAGTGTCTGTGTTTGTGCATTTGACTAGGAAGAAAGTTTATTATCCTTAATTCCTGATTAGATAATTTAATTCAGTAATGGAATAATTGACATGCCATCAGAGTTGAAAAGTCTCTTAACAAAGCTGCCCAAGTCTTGCAAGTTTAGCTTTTAATATTTTCTTTTCCTTTTCTTTTTTACTATTTTCTTCAGATATTGGAATGTTGAACTGTGGAAGAGTCTATTCACAAAGCTGTTAAACATGAGCTCCGGCAACGACAAGGAAGTGTTGCAGAGTTTGAGAAAGTCCTTCCAGGATTACATGTGTTCTAATCCTCAGCTTTTGAAGAAACTAAAAGAATTATTGGCAAAGCAGAGGGCTTCCTTGTGTGGTGCTTAATTCATCATTGAATGATTTCCATTAAGTTTAGTGTAATGGACTTGCAAGCTTTGAATGCATATGTTTGTTGTGTGCCAAGAGCACCACCTCAAGAATGTGAAATCCCTGAAGTCACTTCAAAATTTAGTACTTGTACATCTTCTAATACCATGTAATATATGCTGTCAGCTCATATGCAGAACTCTTGTATACAATAAATATATGAATCCAACAGTGCTTTTGTATCACTTAAGTTCAGCATTATTTCTCTGATATTGTAACCATAATCTTTTGATCTGTCACTACTGATTATAATTGATATGAATTTTGTTTTATTTCAATGCTATTGGAAATTGAGTTTGATATGTTTTCTAATCTTAAAGATTAATGTTACACTTTTCAAATGATATTTTAAATTTTATATTTTAAGTTGAGGTGTTAAGCAATTATTAGGTAATGAAATGATATAAATTTTAAAATTATCTATTATATCATTTCACTAAAAAATTACTTGACATGTTATTTGGGTTGAAAAATTTTGAAATAATTTGAAAAGTGTAATATTATTCAATCTTAAATTTGCTGAATTTTGAACCTCTGAAGTATTTAATTGTGCTATTGACCCAACTATGCAATAAGCATGTCCTCGTTCTTTGATGAAAATATTCACTATACAATGAAATGCATAATTTATTTGTGCAATTACTCGTCCAATGAAATGTATCGAACAAATTTTAAATAAAATAAACAAATCAAATTAATATTTGTGTACTTGAAATTAAAAACAAACACTTAAAAAATAATTTGAGATTAAATTTGATTGGAGAAAAGGATAAGGTAAGTTTCTCATGATCTTTTTTTATAAATTTCATTTTAAAGTTTTTAACATATTATTTGATTATGAATAATTTCAATAATATAAGATGTAAAACATCCCATGCATGTAATGTAATATATTCTTGAGTTTTGATTTTGTCAATTTTGTTATTGAATAGAAAAAAAAAAAAAATTTGGTGTTGAACGGAAAGAATACCAGAATTGTCGATCACAGGCTACCTTTGCTTGACAAAAATACTCAAAAGATTTTTTTTTTTGTCAAGTACATGAAGCCTTTGCTCGACAACCTTTGTCAAGTATGGCTTTAGGTGCTCAACAAAAGCACTACCATGCTTGATAAAAGCTTTTTTTATTTTTTTATAATTAACTTACAAAATTTATTTTTCTTTTAGATAAAATGAAGTAAGTGTTGCTATGCTTTATTTTAGTAAAAAATGAGAGAGTTTATTTAATGATATTGAGGAATATAAAGGCAGCAAGAGTCTAGATATTATAGTTCACTCAAGTATTACATATGATGAACTTTGTTATATGACATGCGATGTTCTTGGTGTGAATACTATTGAGTATACTTTGGAGTTGAAAGTATCTACATTGTTGACAATAACATGCGCAAAACCAATGTTCATAAGAAATGATAGAGACGTGAAGTTTTTATTATACGTAAATAGAAGTCATGTGACCAAGGATGAAGTATTTATAGCTCTATGCATTATAGTAAATTGTAGAGTTCCAACACATCTTCTAACAGTGGCATATCAGATTACTCTGCCAACCATACCATCAATTGAACAGCATTACTTCTCACCACATTACAATAAAGACTCAAGTTGTCACTACTATAACAATGAACCGAAATATGATGATCTTGAAAGAAATGAAGTTGACAATAATAAAGGTGACATTGAAGCCAACAATGATGTGGTAGATGGGCTAGATAATATAATAGAGGGGGAAGACAATTGTAACTACAATGATGACTTGAATAGAAGAAAAGTTCAAAGATGCTCTCATCCAAATGTCATGCCTTTAACAGTTCATGACTACAATCTACTCGAAATTTTGCCTCTAATTACACCATTGAATTCTATGCCTTTGTTTGTATTGCCGAAAGCTAGTTCGGGTGTAATATTTATTGGACAATTATATAATTGCAAAGAAAACTTACACCTTCAGTTGAGATTCCTTTCACACGGGAATTAGAGATTTAAAGTATAAAGAGTCAACCAAGGATCGTTTTGAGGCAGTTTACGCTGATTAGAGATGCAAATGGTGCATTTGTGCATGACAACTGAACAAAGAACACACTTTATAGTAAAAAAAATTGACATAACTCATACTTGTACTTTAGACTAATTAGAGCATGACTAGCGTTAAACAAGTAGTTGTATTATTGCTAAACACATCAAAGAAAAATTCTAAAACATTAAAAGGAATTACAAGCTGACATTTAACATAAATTTGGTGCGCTAATATCATATTCACAAGCACGGTGAGTTAAGGAAGTTGCATTCAGACTATTGGTCGGAACTCTTGAGGATTCTTTTCAAATACTCCCATCATGTTTCTACTTGTCATGATGACTGATATATGGATTAATGCAAATAATCATTTTATATATTTTTATGGCACTTAGGCATACATTTATAGTTTTCAATCATCTATAAGACGATAATAGTTGTTGATGGCACTTTTTAAAAATGTACATACATTGGTACATTTTTTGTTGTTATTTTCAAGACGAAAATAATCAAATATTTTCACTAGCACACGTACTTGCGGATTTTGAGAATGATGCATCATTGGAGTGATTTTTTTTTTTTGTGCAAACATTGTATAACTATTGAGAATGTTAACAATTAGTTGCCATCATTAGTCATACAATTTTGAGAAGGTTCTCTATATAGTATTTTTATATTCAACACATAGGATATGTGTGAACCACGTTGCAGGGAATGTGAACTTTAGATACAAGATATCATCTGTAGTAACCATTTATCCAACATTGAAAAGAATAAATATTTATATATATGTATAATATTCATATTTTATTTGTATGTGGATGATACTTAATTTATGTATTGTTATTAATATTGTTTGTATAGATTAAGGACATACTATTAGTATTGGGTTTATTTGTAAGACTTTAGATTTATTTTAGGGACCAAATTGTAATACTTTGAAAGTTTTAGGGGCTAATTTATAATTACTAAAAATTAGCCTCTTAGTATAAAAATACACTTTTGAAACCTAATTTACTCATTTTTGAGTCAAGCCACCCCTTTAGAGAGAGAAAAGAGAGAAATAGAGGGGAGAGAAAGAGAAGAAGAAGAAGAAAAAGAAGAAGAAATTAGAATTTTGAGTTTTAAGAGGTACATCATAACTATTTCTCAATTTATTGGTATTAATTAAGTTAATTACTTCAAGTTTTGTTTTCTAAAAATATGTACCATTGAAGTTTTGATGTGAATTTTGTAAGATATTGTGAGAATTGATGATGATTTATGTAGATAGCTTAATAAATCATGAGTAATTGTAGAATTTCTTCTTGATAATCCCTTGATCCGAAAATTTTATAAATGTTTTTACTTTGATTCTGGTTTATATTTTGAGAATATGAAATTAGACATGTCTAGAATTATTTGAGAATTTGAAGCGATTGAAAATTTCAGAAATTGAATTTTTAGTGAATTTACCAAAATGACCCTGAAATTCTAAAAATTTCCTATGTTAACAATATAATACAGTGTCAAACAATTTTTGATCTGCTGAATGATCTTCAAAAATTATAAATTTATGGAATATAATAATTTTTTCTAATATGATATACTTAGAATTGAGAATTTATATCAATGTGGTTAAATTGTTATGATTTTCTATAAAGTGTTAGCTCATTGCAGTATTTGATTAACAGATTTTTAAAGCTATAGAATAAAATAGTTTTAAAATACTTTAGGCAGGGATTTTGAAGTGAAATATTTATCATGGATTGAGATATGTGTCAAGAGTAATTATGTGGTAGTTTTATAAATTTTGAGTTTCTATACGAGTTTATAAAATTGGGAGATTGAATACTATTCAGAAAATATCTTGATCATGTCAGGATAATAGTTTGGATTTGATGGTGTTTATGGAATAGATTGCGTAAGAATTATAATATAATATTCATACATAAGAAGGATATATGACTCAAGAATAATATATTCTGATTTTGGAGTAATTGGACATCATTTGATGTATAAAAGTTTTTTGTTAAGTGTAAGTGGTCAGAATGATAAGTTTTGAGAAACCAAGTAATTAGACCAATTCTATGTGATAAGTGCAAAATGTATAATTTTGTAAGCTATTTAAAGTGTTTTGTGTAAATGTTGAGGCTTATGAAAGGATTAATCTCTATTGATAGGTTAAGGAGAATTAAGCCTTGTAGCCGAAAGTACTAAGAGGTAAGTATACTAGACTTTTATTGAAATCAAAATAAGTATAGTAATTGTCTATGTATGATTTTGAAAATGTGCTTAGAAATATGTTTATGTTATGCCAAAGTATATCTGATATGAAATGTGAAAGACATATGTTTATGAATGTGAGCATTGACATTGAGCATGGACATACATGTGTTTATGAAAGTGAGTTTTCAAAATGAAATGTGTTTAACAAAGAAAGCTTTTGAAGTTGAAAATGTCAATGAGATATGTTTTGTGTTTTGAGGATACTTGAACTTATTATTTACTTAGTAGGCACCTTATGTGATTTGTGGAGTTTTTATGTGTGGTATTTCCTTCGGGATTGGTATATGTTATGTGTTCCGTATGTAGGGAGGATCCTATTAGTACCTAAAGGAAGATTGAGTCATCATATTTGTGTGGTGGCGTGTTAGTGCATGTGAGAGGACTCACTGATGATCAGGATGAGGGTTTGGCTCTTACCTTCGGGCATGAGCATCATATATGTGTAATTTAAACTTTACTTGTACTATTTCTCTCATACGGTATGTCACTTACGAGTGACATTTGGCTCATTATGTGATATGTGATATGAAAGTCCTACTAAGTAATAGTTGAGTAATGGTATTTCTATTATATATTTTGAAAGAATGTGTAAGCGCTTACCTGACATGTGATTTGATGAGATTATAATTTTGATTTATCACGGCATATCATACATATGCATTGTATATATATATATATATATATATGTATGTATTTGTATTTTGATACATGAAAAATTAGCATGCTTACTGAGTTTTATACTCATTATAGTTTATGGTGATTTCAGGTAAATAAGGTACATGTGTGCTTAGCGGATTTGGCAATTCTTCTGCTGTCCTATAGGTTCCTTAAGTTGCTAGGTTGATGAGTGTTTCATTTGTGGACACGTGGTTTAAGATATTTGATTTGTCCATATTAAATAAATACTTATGTATGTGGTTTATGTTTCACCAAGTATGGTTATGAGTGAAACTTTGTGGTGAACTTACTAGCAACTTGCTAAGGATTCCTATGTTAAATTTAAGTTTGAAATTTTATGCAATATTAATTATGAGTGCACATTATTAAATGAGTGTAAGTTATATCATGTGTTAGATCTTTGGGTCTGGGGCGTGATAGCTTTAAAGAAAAAAAATGACTTTATGGTTGCATATTAGGCTATAGTTAAGGCATATAGTTAATGATTAGCTTTAAAAACTATGGAGACTAAACCATGAGGCGGCAAAGTATTTAGAGGGGAGGTTAGTTGTCATCGATGGGCCCGATTTACTAGTAAAAGGTATAATATAGTGACAATAAACATGGTTAAGTGCATTAATGCCATCCATAATAAAGCACGAGGCCTTCTTATTACAATATTAGTTAAGTATCTTAGAAGTTTGTTATAACAATAGTTTTATAATAGAAGAAATATTACTGCAAGTATTGAGAAGGATGTCTATATAGCGTTTTCATGTAGTGTTTCTATTTTTAACACATGAGGTATGTATGCACCACGTTACAGGGAATGTGAGCTCTAGCTGACTTGTAAATATTGAGAAGACTCTCAATATAGTATTTTTGTAAATATTGAGAAAACTTGGTATGTGTGTACCAAGTTTCAGGAAATCTGAGCTTTAGATAAAAGATGTCATCAATGGAAAAAAAAACTTTATTATTGCATATTAGGTCACAGTTAATGCATATAGTGAAGGTGACTTCAATGACTAGCTTGAAAAACTATAGAGACTGAACCACGAGGCATCAGAGTATTTAGAGAATGAAGTTGGTTATCATAGATGGGCCCCCCGATCTTAATTTACTAGTAGAAGGTATAATATAATGATAATGAACATTGAAGAGTTCATTAATGCCATCCTTAGTGAAGCACAGGGCCTTCTTATCACAATATTGATCAAGTATCTTAAAAGTTTTGTTACAACAATAATTTTATGATAGAAAAAATATTGTTACATAATTTGAGACCTTCTCGACACTGTGAGGACAAAAAAAAAAAAAATTGAATCACAAAACAAAAAAATCTCTAACTATGATTGTTTGTCCCATTAATGAGTTTGTGTTTCAGGTGAATGATAGGAAAAATGTTGGTATAATAGATTTCCACTCTAATAAATGCATAGGTTGGAAGTTTGATCTTCGTTAACTTTCTTGCGCCTATATACTTGCGACTTGCAGACAAACTAGGTTATAGTTTTAGTGTATATGTTTACCATTTTATACTAAAGATGCACTAGCTTTTACCTATGTTGAGTTAATCTTTCCTGTGGGTCATCATTTGGATAGGGTCATCCTCAATGAAGTTTGAAATGCGCTTATATAACCTTTAATAGAATGAGCACCATCAGGGCATCATAAGAAGCAAAGAATTCCATCTCAAGGGAAGAAAATCAGCAAAAAGATGTATAATCGCCACGTAGCATATGGAAAAACTTGGCTTGAATGTAAAATATTAATGAAATGAGATGAATTTGTGTACTATTGACGTTTTGTGGAAATTTGTTTGAAATCAACTTCCTTAATAAGATTAGATGAATTTATGTATCACTGACATGTGTTGTGGATATCTTGTTTGGAAATTTACAATTATTGAGAATAGATAAACTTGTATAGGTATTATTATATCAAACAAATAAAAAAGAAAGCACTTGCAAAGCTCTTGGAATAAGTGCTCGACAATTTTATCGAGCAAATAACGATTTGTTCAACAATTTTGTCAAGCAAAATCAGAGGAGCCTGAAAATTTCAAGCTCCATCGCTTTGCTTGACATTTTTGTCGAGCAAAGTCTTTATTTGCTCGACATTTTTGTTGAGCATATTTTTCAAAAGCTTGATGGTTGGTATTTTCAAGCTCTAAAAAATTGTGCTTAATAACTTTGTTAAGCGCACTCCCCTTAGCTCGACAACTTTGTCGAGCAAAACAAGGGGAGCTCAAAAATCTGTTGATTACAAGCTCTTATTATCTTATTTAACAAAAGTGTCGAACAACGCCTAATGTGCTATACAACTTTGTTGAGCATATTTTTGGTTAAGGGTGGGCAACAGCCCCGGACCTGTACCACCCCGAGTATCTCAACCCAATATTTTTAGGTTAGTACGAATTTAGGACAACAGGTCAGTATAAATCAAGTCCTTCAGTGAGTGACCTAATTATCCCGATCGAGTCTAGGACGGGACTGGTTCAGTAAATGTCTCAAACCTAAATTTTTTTAAAAAGTACAAATGATTAAGACGGCGTTGTTTTGGTCAGACCCAAAATGGTGTTATTTTGATCCTTCTTCTTTTCTTTTGAAAGAGAAATTTTGATTTTCCCTAATCTCTAATCAGTCATTCTCTTCAATCTTCTCTTCGTCTATCAAAGAATCTGCACTTCGTCTCTTTCTTGTCGTCGTCTCGTCTCGTCATTGCACGGTCCCAGCACTCACCATAGCTCGTCTCGTCTTGCCGGTATGTTTTTGCCATTGTACTATTATTCTCTATGGCTTTTGGATTATGCAAATATTGTGTGTTAGTTTGTGGTCATGCTTTGCAGTTTGCTCACTTGTTATGTTTATGTTTTATTCCATGATTTTTATGATGTTTAAGTCCCAAACAACCTGAATATTTTACATATAATTAGTGCTTTGAGAGAACTATATATATATATATATATTGTTAGCTGGCTTCAAGAGTAAAGAGAGATACACCATGTAAGGGTTTATTGTAGCTAGCTAGGATTATTTTTGCAATCGTGACTGCGAGCGTTTTGGCTGCTGCACAAAACAAATATATAAAGTTAGCTTGTAAAAAAAATCAATAAATTTGACAAGTACTTGTTTGAACTACTTATCGGTTGAGCCCAAAACTATTATTCTGAAAATTGCACTGGTTGACGGGTTAATATTATGCCTTTGGCTCTGTGGGGACTGCTGTATTTTGGCTTCTAGCCTTGAATTTGGCTGCTGATCTTCATTTGGAATAGGGACATTCTTCACCTGTAAAAATTTCATGTCAAAACAAGTGAATTTCTGATCAATTAATTATTTTTCTTTTTAAAAGTAAGCAGCAAAAGTATTGCAAAGTACTAAGTTTTTGAATTGAAGATTGTAAAACATTTCAATGTATCTTTGTTTAGCCATTTTTTACTCCTTATTCAATTGCTTCCAGAAGCTATACATGCGTTCCATATTCAACAGCTTGTTTGCATATATCTTCCAAGTGTAGCTACAACATACACTCGTAGCTTCTGGACTATCGTTTTGTTATTAAAAAACATATAGGACTTGTTATGTGATGATGAGATTTTAGTTATTGCCTTGGTGGGTAATACTTATAATAATTTAATGTGTTATTAGGCTTGATTATTATATTTTTTCTTTGCTAAAGAAAAAAAAACTTGATTATGTTGATTAATAGTTATAAATAATGTGTGCATAACTATAAAAAGAATTTTTTTTATTTACTTAATTGATATCATGATTATCATACTCTCGACTCTCGAGATAGTTTTAGCATTTCTATATTTTCTTAATATATATATATATATTACAAGACTACAAACTAAATTTCATTTTAATTTGTATTTACACTTATGAATTAGTAGTAGCAATACACTTTCCGTAATGATTCTTAATTAAAATCTCTCCTTTTTCATATTAAAAAAAAAAGAGGTCAACTTTGCATATTCAATTATGCTTTTAATTCAACTTTGCATTTGGTCAATTTGATTTCTTGACTTCATCCCATCCCATGTAAGACCATAAAAGATAAATCGAAGTGTAATTATTGTGGAAATTGTGTCCAATTCAATGAAAGATGGAATAAGTGGTATAAGAAAACATTTAAAGAGATGTAAGAAGCTTCCACATATAATGGTAGATGATCAACAAAAAGGTTTTGGTAAAGAACTCACCAGAGGAGGAGAGGAAAATAATAGTAATGTTTTGCCTAAGGAATGGAGTTAAGAAGCATGTCGAAATGTAGTTATAAAAATGATAGTTATAGATGAATTGCCAATTTTCGTAGAGAATAATGAGTTTTGATTTTTTACAGTGTAACATGTCTCGTATTTGATATTACATCACGTAGAATCATAACCAGCGACACAGTATAATTATTTGCTGAGAGAAAGCGATATTAAAGAGTATAATTAGTAGAAAATGGGCAATAAGCTTGACAATTGACATTTAGACTTCCATTTAATCATTGCTACATAGTTGTAATTGTCCACTTTATAAATCGAGATTGGAAGTTACATAAGAGGATTTTAAGTTTCTCTCATATTTCAAACTATAGAAGGGAGATAATCGACAAGCAACTTGATCTTGTTTGTTATATTACGGATAGAGAAAGTGTTTACCATTACAGTTGATAATACAAGTGTGAATGATGTTGCCATCACTTATTTGAAGAAGAAATTGAGGAGTTAGAAAGACTATGCACTAGTATTGAATGATGAGTTTATACATGTGCATTGTTGTGTGCATATATTTAATATGATTGTAATTGATGGGTCAAAGGATTTGAATAAGAGCATTATTTGTATAAGCAATGTTATAAAATATGTGAGATCCTCCACATTGAGAATCCAAGCTTTTCAAAATTGTGTGGAGAGAGAGAGAAAATTAAGTTCAAAGGGAGTACGGTGTTAGATGTGCCAACTAAGTAAAATTTTACTCATTTGATGTTGGCGACTATATTAAAATTTCAAAAGGCGTTTGATTGAATGACAGAAGAGAATGGGTTATATGGGAATTACTTTATAGAGGAGAAAAATAGAAAGAATAGAGATGGGCCACCAATTGGTGGATTAAGAGAATGCTGAAAGGTTTATAAAGTTTTTAAATACATTTTATGATGTCACGTTAAAATTTAGTGTTTCATGGACTGTGACATCTAATATATGCTTTAGTAAAATTTGTAAGATTAATTCCAACTTAGTTAAATTAAGTCAGAGTGAAGATTTCTCGTTGGGAGCCAGAACTAGGAAGATGAAGGAAAAATATAATAAGTATTGGGAATCTATGGAGAATCAATAAATTGTTGATAATTGCTACACTAATTGATCCACGATGCAAGATACAATTTGTTGGATTTTCTTTTGGGATTTTATATGATGATAACAACACCTAAGTCAAGGAAATAAAGAGAATAAGCAAAGATTTATTATGTAGGCTTTACGAGGCCTATAATATATGGCATAATAGAGTGGTTGGTGGGGTAAGTAGTAGTGCTAGTGTTAGTGGGAGTAGCCATAGTCACAACAATTTGGTGGTTTGTCAACTATAGTTTGAGAAGTGATATAACATGATGTGAGGGATACATAGGATCAATTCGTAGGGTTTGCAGATGATGAAATGGATTTGGCTAAATCGAATAAGGTGGAAAGATACTTAATGGATAAAGTTGAGAACCCTCAAAATTCACATTTTGATATTTTGACGTGGTGGAAGGTAAATGCTTCGAAGTATCCAGTTTTGGCATATATAACTAAGGATGTACTTGTTATTCTAGTATTTACTATTACCTCTAAGTTAGCTTTTAGTATAGAAGGATGTATTCTTAATTCATTCAAAAGTTTCTTGACTCTAAAAATAGTTGAGTGTTTGATATGTACATAAAATTAGATACGAGCTTCGCTTTTGTTGGATAGAGTGAAGAAAAAAGAATTACTTTAAGGTGTTGAGTTTTATGACAAAGTTAAAGCACATAAGAAAAAATATTATGCTACTCTTTAATTATTTCTACATTTGATTTTTTTATTATTATTTTTTTAAATTATGCAAAAAAATTTCTCTTTCATGTAGAGTTTACGCAAACTATAATGCAAGAGCCTCCTCTATTGTAATAATTACTAAGAGGTTATTTATGGGCAATTCAATTTTTAGAAAAATCTTCAATTCAATCATCAATAAATATAAATAATCATGAATTTATTCTTTTTTAAGTACATTTTTTTTAACATTTAACGTGTAATATTTATTTTGGCTACACTTTTGCAAATCGTGAAAGAATTGAAGAGACAAAGACAATTTTGTGAAGATGAACTTGTATGTTTTAAAATTGTTGTTAAATTTACATGTTTTAATTTTTAGCAATTATCTTTTGGACTTCATGTGTTTAGTATTTAGTTAAGTATTGTACATGTTTAATGTTTATTTTTGTAAAGATGAACAATTAGATGAAATATTAGCTTATTTTGGGCCTATTGGCAATTTGGCAGTACGGGTGTTTGGTGAATGGTGATTTGATGTGGTGATTTAGAAAATTGATAATTTATATTGGAGTCTTATAATTCTGTGTAAATGTATATCTATAGGAATGTCCAAATTTTATAAAAGGTTCTGCAGAAATTTTTTAAATATAAATCATTTAACATTTTACTATGCATTTATACGTTATGATTTGATTCTCACAAGTGTAAAATATCATATGATTTGTTAAGATATACATGTATATATGTAATTTTGGATATTATTAATATCATGTTACATGTTATCAATATTAGTGTGTGAATTAAAAAAAAAAAGACATTTTGATAATATTATCAAAATACAAATTTTAATAGAACTTCTTTTATATTAGTTATTATATATTTAACGTAATTAAAATTAGAAATAGAATCGAAATTATAACATTTAAAGTAATTAAAATTTAAATTGAAAATGAAATTATAACAGTTAACGTCATTGAAATTAGAATTGGAATCGGAATTATAACATTTAACGTAATTGAAATTGAAATTAGAATTATAACATTTAACATAATTAAAATTGAAATTAAGATTATAACATTTAACGTAATTGAAATTGAATTTGTTACAAAATCTTAAGCAGTGTCAAACATAATAAAAGCATGTGAACTTATAAATTCTTTGCTTTGTAGATCTTAATCAACAAGTTGTACAAAGTGACTTTTTGGTTCATAGGATTTACTAGTACCAACCTAAAATGCATAAGTGAATCCGTCTAGATTATATTTCTCCATCTTATGATTGAGATTACTGATCTCTTCTTCAAAAATCTCGTCGGTTGGTCATATAATACTCTTTGTAAAGAATTCAACAAAATTTCATATGCTACATTGCCCTAAGGTTAATTGTTGAATTTATCCAAATGGTCAATACCTCAAATATAAATATGTCCATGAACCTTCGTGGAGCCTTCCCAAACAATACTTGCTCTGTGAAATAGTATAAACTTAATTTACAATCATCTACATCATCAATCTTATTAAAATCTAACTCCATGAAACATTTATCCAAAACCAAGTTTTTTTCTTCTTTTTTTCCCATAAAATATTTATTCGTTAGGTGTCGACTCAATTTTTTTTTTCTTAACATCACTATATTCGAATACAATCCAAAATTTAAACTCGTCACTAGGCCAAACTTCCCATGAGAAAATTAAATTTGTTTCTTGGATACTAGAAACCATATCTTGTTCGGAAGCTCTATAGTATGCACATTTTAAATAAGCATGTTGTGTACTAATTGTTGGGATTTGTGCTCATGTGCCATCCTAATTTTGTATGAATATTGTATTTTCATATTTATGCAATAAATATGTATTTCATTAAATCGCTAATTATTTTTATTAAGGTAAGAAGCTTGTTACATTTCAGACATTATATTGATCTGAAGAAGTTCAGATCAGGTCTAAAGAGTTAGAACCTTGTCTGAAATAGGATAAAGATCTGGGAATATACTAACAATGACATAGTTGCAAGAGTTGCTAGGAAATATCATTGTGCAAGTATATTTTCAAATTATTTGTTCCTGATCTATTTTCACCGATGCAGGGTTTATCGAGTGGAACTGATTAATATAGATCAGTGTATATCTATATCTGAATTATCCAGATGATTAATCTTAGCAAACTATGAGCTTAGTAGAAGCTTGTATAGATATACAGGTATTCAGTAAGGACTAAATACTGAACAAGACTCAATGAAGACCTCCGATAGATATCTCATAAAACAGTCAATAGAAGGTCTTCTCGAGTTGAGTAGTATCCGTGTTCTCTTGACGTGAGCACGATGAGCTTGTAAGTGATCCACCATACTTTGGTTCCACATATGTCAAAGACCTTTCATGGTTTGATCGCTGCGTGTCGCTGAGTATTGTCTGATGTTTATAGAGTCCGGTAAGCGTAGATATGGGATCTGTCAGCTCATATAGGTGATTTAAATATCCAGATGCTTTAAAGTTGTATTCTAGGAAGTCTTATGGCCATAAACATTTAACTTGGGAAAGAGTTTCCTGTGGAGTAAATAATATTACAAAGGAATTTGCATATATTATTTATTGGAATATGAATAAAAAGAGATAAGTTTATGGTTGATTAATATGAGACTTGACGGTATTTATCTATGTCTCTACTCTTCTAGGATATTAATGATTGATGGATTGTACAAATATGGATTAACCTCAATTTGTATGGTTTAACTCGTCATTTTATTTTATCCATAATGTGTGTGTGTGTGTGTGGGGGGGGGGGGGGGGGGGGGGGGGGGGGGCATCGGTTATAGACTTACAAAAATATTTCGTGAGACAAAATAGGTGTGAACCTAGGGAGTCTCACTATATGAAGTATACTCGTTGAGCACGTGGGTAGTGCACCAGATTAAATTGTTCAATCCGGTAAGTTTTTGAAAACATGAATTTACTTTAGGGTCTCTCGGGGAGTAGTTAAGGTTTAAGTGTTAAATCTAAAATTATGCCAAGTAAGACTTAACACTTTTATCTACCTAGTGTATGTCTCAAATTGTGCTAATAATTTGTATGGATACTAAATTGAACATTGCTAGATATAGCTACCATTTAAATAAAATAATAATTATTTTATTTAAATTAAATTAATTAGCCATTTATTTATTTCAGGGTCTCTAGGGGAGTAGCTAAGGTTTAAATGTTAAACCTAAAATTGTGTCAAGTGAGACTTGACACTTTTATCTACCTAGTGTATGTTTCAAATTATGCTAATGATTTGTATGAGTACTAAATTGAATATTGGTAGATATAACTACTATTTAAAAAAAATTATTATTTTATTTAAATTACATTAATTAGCTATTTATTTATTTTAAAGTCTCTCGAAGAGATTATAAAGTTTAAGTGTTAAGTTTGGGATCTCAACAAATGATACTTGCCACTTTAATATTTTTATTGTATGTCATATTTTATATCACTAATTATTAGGGTATAACATGTGACATAATTTTTTTGGTCTAATTTGTTAAATATTAATATTTAATTAATAAAAAGTTACCAATAATATTTTACTTATAAAATATATAAAAGTCAAAACAATTTTCAATCTTATGCGTGAGGTAATTATTTGAATTTGCTAACTATTATTTTGCTTTTACTTTCTCATACTTAAAGCATGAATAGTTACACTCTCATTTTATTTTTAAAGTAAATGGCATTGTCATGTTTTTATTTAAGCATGACATGCCTTTAAAATAAAATTATTTAGTCACTTATTATTCATAAATTTAGACAACTTATTTAAGTTGTTATTCATCATTTCAAATAAGCATGACAATGTAAATTTTATGCACTGTCATGCTTATTAAATATTGGATGTATATTTTATTTAATTGGCTTAAAAGAGTGACAACAATTATTATATAAAGGAGGATTGTAACATTGTTATAATATATACGAATTCTAAGGCAAGTTAAAATTAAGAAAGAAGAAAATTGTGAGTATTATATTTAAAGGGTTGAGAGACAAATTATTTAAAAGCAAGAGTTGCTTCAATATTTCTTCCAAAATAAGAAATTATTATTTTAGTTTGAGAAAATCTACTACGTTCCTAACTAAAATTGTTCAAAGCATGCTTTGAAGGTGAGTTCTTTAATTTTATTAGTATAATAAAATTATTTTAATATATATTTATTCCGCTGCGTAGCATGTATGATATGTCATTATTAAATTATTTAATTATGCTCACATGCGTACATGCACACAACACTCAACACTAATTGTGAAGTAAAAGTCAAGGGTTGCTTATCCAAGAATTTACCCATGCAAGTTTCTCCAAAATATTGGCTTTTGATTTTCAGTTAACTTCGATCTTATTCTATTGATTGCTCATAAATTGCACCACAAGGTTATCCAGCCTTATAACTGATCCTCCACCTTAATTTTAAATTTTTTGGACACCTTTTGCTTGTCAAATTAAGTGGCCGTAATGTATATACCTACAAAACTAATTTAGTTATACCAATATCCATATTTTTATAAAAAAATAAATTGAATAAAAATAGATAAATAAAACAATAAAATTTTAAACAAGAAATAAATATAACAATTAAAAAGTATTTAACTTTTAACAGGAAATGAGGTACTAACAAAGCTCACATATGGGTGCTCGATAATTTTGTCAAGCTGTTGAGGCTCAACATCTTCTTGAGCATCTTATGTGCTCGACAATGTACCCCCTTCCTCTTCATATATAGTTTGAAAATTTTCCCTAATGTACACACATATATCTCAAATACATAATAAACAATTCTAACTTCTCACATCTGATTAAAATCACACTCTACTAAGTTTAAAAAATGCAAAATTATATAATGTATTATAACTACAAAAATTCGACCTAAGCTTAATACACTTAAAGTATGCTTGTAAATACGGCAAGAGTACTCAAAATCCACAAATTTGTGTATTTTGTAGTCTTACTTTAAAAAGATTGCAAAGTTTTATTTGATTTTTAATTTATTTGCTTGATTGTTATAGCTTGATTGAGTTGAAAGAAAGGGTTGAAGAGTATTAGAAGAAAGTGGAAAGAAAGTGTTGACAAAGTGTTTAATGAAGTGTTAGAAACTATAAGGACAATTTTATCTTCACAACCTCCATTTTAGCTAAAAAAAGAGAAATGGAGACTTGGCTAAATAAACCCCACCTATATTATAAAGGCGGTGAGGATTATAGCGGTGAATTCCACCGTCCCCCATCGCTTATAAATAAGGGTTACTCTTGGCGATTTAAAAACCTCTATTTTACTTTTCATGCCTCTAATATTGTTCTGCAACAACAGTATCGCAAATGACGATTTAAAAAAAATACTTAAAATTAATCTCATATCTTCTGCATGTTGAACAAAATAATGAGTTCTTATTAAAAAAATCACAAATCACGTTGAATTGGTTCTCAGTGGGGGTGAGCATGGTTCAGTTTCGCTAGGTTTTTTTTAAAATTAAACCGAACAAATTTGATTTTCTAAAAGTATGAACCGGACTGAAAATTTTTTTATACTGGAACTGAACTGGCTCAGTCCAATTCAGTTCGATCTCTGAATTTTTGGCTTGGTTTTGAAATTAATGGGCTTTTGTAATTGAGTCATTATCACTTAAATTAACAAAATCTACAAATTTTGGCTTTCCAACATTTAAGGGTGTAGTTTATCACTTTCTTAAACACATCTTTTGTCATTATCTAGAAGCATTTTTTCTTTGCCACAAAATTTGAATTAAGTCCATGATTGAAAGGCCTACCACTATTGGCTTGAGTGGTTGACAACTTATTCAACTCCCTCCAATGTAAAAGTTGATATCCTTATATTATATCTTGTACAATATGTGCACCTAAAAAGTTCATAAATTGATAAAAAGAAAAAAGAGTCAATAATTGAAGTTGTCCATCTTAATTAAAAACACTGTTACTTATTGGATTCTTGTTCTTAAAAAATAACGTTGTTGGCAAGAAGTTTCTCTTTTGTCATTCTCAAGCACAAGTTGGTTTTGTTCTGTGATAAAGAATATTAAGAGAAATAAACATGTCTTCCTAAGCTCAAAGTCCATTAGTTGAATTGAATTTGTCACACTCCATCTTCCAAAGCCACAATAAAACCTATGCGATAAAAGAAAAATAATAATACGTAAACAATTTAAATTATCACTTATATATTTATATTTAAATTATAATATATGGAAATAAAATAACTGGATAAAATAATATTAAGTACTAACCAGTTATTTTATTTTTTAAAAAATAGTAAAAAATACCTCATAACATAAAAGTCATAAAATTACTTTTTACAATGATTTAACTACCGACAAAAAATAACAAATATATAAAAGTACTGTTGCAACAAAAAAAAACTCTATAATTCAGCCAGGATCTTCTTAGAAGTTAAAATTTCATGCACAAGCATTAACGCTCATCTAATAAACTCATAAGCCAATAATATATATAAAAATACTGTTGCAGCAAGAATAATAATATAAGCCAACAACGTATTATTTTATTAGCAAGCCAACAACAACAATAATTAGCTCTGTAATTAATTTTATTTTTTAACACTCATTTAATATACTCGTAAGCCAACAGTAACATTAACATTCATCCAATAAACTAACAAGCTAACAACTCACCTTTTTTATTTATTTATAAATTTAACACTACATCCAAAAAATAATTCTTTTTTTTTATAATCTAAACAAAGAAATGAACTAGTTAAACCACTTGAAGTCTTGAACTATAATTGAGATTTCAATTTTCAAATTTAAACTTTAAACTCACAACAAAGAAAGAAGAAGACTAGAAGAGGAAGGAGTTACTGGTGATTGGTAGTGGCCAGTAGTGTTTCAGTTTTCCCCTTCAGTGGCTGAAGTTTAATCATTTATGCTTGTGTGAATGAGAGAGGAGAGGCAGACAATAAAGTTGAGAGAAAAGTGTTGAATGAAAAATAAAGCAAGATTTAGAAAATATGATTTTAAGGTTAGGGATAAATACTTTATATACCAATATTCTCCTACAACCAATCTTATAATAAGTTTGTTTTTAAATCAATATAAATGTGCCATATATTGATTTATGAAATAAATAATAAAAAGTCTAATTTTACTTTTAGTTCAATTCAATTTTTGGTTTTCAGAAAACGAAATCGAACTGAACTAAAATTTTTGGGTATCGGTACCAAAAACACTATACAAACATTTTTTGGACATTAGAACCGAACTGTCCAGTCCAATTTGGTTCGGTTTAGTTTTTTTTTGGAATCGATTTTTTTCAAGTTGAGTAGTATTCGTGGTTCCTTGACCTGTGCACCATAGTGGACTTGTGAGTGATCCACCATACTTAGGTTCTACATATATCAGAGACCTTCCATAGTTTAACCATTGGTATGATTTAATGCTCATAAAGTTCGGTATATATAGATATAGATCCTTAACTCATATGCGTGAGTTGTATATCCAGATGCTCAAGATTGTGTTCCAAAAATCTTATAGCCATAAATAACTAACCCCAAAAAAGTGTTTCTCGTGTGAGGAACAACATCGCAAAAGTATTTACTGATATTGTTTATAGGAATACGAATCTGGAGATAAGTTCTAGAGTTGAGCATATGGAGACTTGACGGTGACGATCTATGTCTCCGCTTTTCTAGGATATAAATGACGGAGGGATTATACGAATATGTACTAATCTCCACTTGTATGGATCAACACACTATTTTGCTATTTCCATAATATGTGTGTGGGGCAACATTTATGGATTTACGAAAGAGTTCCGTAAGATAAAATAGGTGTGAGCCTAGGGAGTCTCACTATATGAAGTATACTCGTTGTGTACTGGGGTAGCGCACTGGATTGAATAGTTCAATCCAAAAAGTTCTCTGTTAAGTTAGAATTATTTTAGGGTCTCTTGGGAATATAATAAAGTTTAAGTGTTAACTCAAGAACTTGGCAAGTGGGACTTGACACTTTATCCTTTCTATTGGCTGCTATATGTTATGTCGTTAATTTGTAATAACATGACACATGGCATGTTTTGAATGACCCATTTAATTGTTAATTATTAAATAATGGAAAAATGAAATAATTCGCTAAATGAATTGTTTTATTATATAATGGAGCCATGAAAGCCATGATTCGGCCAAGTGAAATCATAATGGTTTAGTCATGTTTTCCTTTAAGCATGAGATGGCCATTGTTGAAAATAATTTTGGCCACTAAATCCTTTATTATTCAGCCTTTTAAATGGCAAATGAAAACATGAAATGCTATAAGGAAAACATGATTAGTCATGTTTTCCTTATAGCATGAGGTGCCTTAAAATTACTTAATTGAATTATTCAAATAGCCTATTCTTATACTCATTTTTGGCAACTAAGCTTACACCTCTCCACTTATCATTTTAATTAAGCATGACAAGGCTAATATTAAGCCTTTTCATGCTTATAAAACATTCACACTTATTTGTTTTCAATTGGATAATTGGGTAGCCAAGAATGCTTTATAAAGGGTCTCATTTCATTTGCAAAGTACAAGTGTTCTGAGGAAATACTAGTAAGAAAATTGTAAGTAAAATAAGATAAAGTGCCAAAAGATAATACTGAAGCAAGTGTTGCTTCAATAAAAATATTTCAGTCGATAATAAAATGTTACTGTTTTATCTCAAAGGATCCCATCGAATCCTACACTAGAACTGCACAAAAGCACGCTTCAAGGGTGAGTTTTCCAATATCTCATTAGTGTAATGAGATATTTGTTAATATTCCGCTGCACTTATTTATTCATATGATGTGTAAATTAAAAATTAAAATGTACACACTTATTCCATGCACAGTCCACTTTCATATTAGTATCAAAGCGCATAATTATACGTTGTATGTGTATAATCGGAGTGTTCGTAGTGTAATCAGGATGTCTTTATTAGAATTTGTGCTTACGTGCCATCCTTTTATATATGAATATTTATTTAATATTTATACTAATATTATCATTTCATTAAATTGTTAATTAGATTTTATATATAGTAAGATGCTTGTAATGTTTCAGACATTGTATGATTTGAAAGAGTTCAGATCCGGTCTAAATAAGTTTAGATCAGTGCTAAGAATTAGCAACGCTAAGAGTTAAAAATGCTAAGAGTTAAAAATGCTAAGAGTTAACACTAATAAGATTTATCAGGTTATAAGAGTTAGCAATATCTAAAAAGCTAGTGCCTTGTCTGAAATGGGTAAAGACTAGAGAATATATTAATAATGATGTAGTTGCAAAGAGTTATAAATAGTGCTAGGAAATGTCATTATTGAAATATATTCTAAAAAATTATGTTCATGATCTATCTTCACTGATACTGGTCTGTCAATAAATACCTTAATAAATTTATAGATCGATGTATGTCTATATCTGAATGGTTTGAATGGTTAGTCTTAGCAGACCACGAGTTTAATAGAAGCTCGTATAGATATACAGGTATTTAATAAGGACTGAATACTGTACAGACTCATAAAGATTTCCTATAGACATCCTATAAAGCTGTCAATGGAGGTATTTGTGGTCCTTTGACCTGAGTGCCACGGTGGGCTTGTGAGTGATCCACTATACTTTGGTTCCACACATGTCAGAAACCTTTCATAGTCTGATCGTTGGGTGTCGCTAGGTATGGTTAGATGTTCATAGAGTCTGGTGTGCATAGATATGGGATCTATCAGCTCGTTTGGGTGAGTAATATATCCTAATACTCTAAAATTATATTTTAGAAAGTCTTATGGCCATAAATAGTAATTCTCGGAAGAATAGTTTAACCTTAGGGATAAATAATATCACAAATTTATTTGGGAATATTTTTTTTATTGAAATACAATTCTAGATATAGGCTTTCGGTTAAGCATATAGAGATTTGATGGTGTTGATCTATATCTCTGATCTACCCAAATATAAATGATGAAGGGATTATACGAATATGTTATAACCTATATGGTCTAACGCCCTGCTTGATAATATTCGTAACGTATGTGTGGAGCATCGTTCCCGGACGTATAGAGGAGTTCCACATGAACATTTGGGTGTGGACTTAGAGAGTCTCACAATATGAAGTATACTTATTGTGCACTGGGGAAGTATTATGGATTGAACTGTTACATCCTAAAAATTTCAGCAAACTTAATATATATTTCAGGGTTACTCGGGTTGTGCCATTGTCTAGACTTAAATGTTAAGTACATCACTTAATTAGTTGACAAAAGTTGTTAACTAATTAGATGTTAACAAGTGGCATAATTTTGTTCCATAAATTGTTTCACCATGAATTCACCCATGAACTATGTTAGTAAAATCAAATAAGGTAAATATTAATTATTCAAATCGTTTTTAAATAATTATTATTTAAATAAATAAAATATAATTTTTATTTATTTGTTATTTTATTCCTAAATAGAAGACATACCTAATTTGAGAAACATAAATTAAATTAAGTGGAGTACCATTTTATAAAATTAATGGTCAATTTTATTAAACCATTAAAAATGGCCAGCAAAAATTATTTTTGGTTGTTGGTCACTTAACCTAATTTTGGTAAAGCACTTGTGAAGTGGATAGAGCACCAAAAAATGATGTGAATTCAATTTGATTAACAAGGGTGAAGCAAAACTTCGTGCAAGGAGAGAGGGCATTAAAGAGAGTTTGGTTTTTGGAGAGTTTTCTTTGAACAAAGAGTTGTGAGAAAAAACTAGAGAGAGAAAAATAAATTCCTCTTATTTTTCTTTCAAGAAATAAAACCTTGTTGCTAGAAATTTAATTACTACTATTCTAACTTCACAATCCCACCAGATTGTTGTAAACTAGAATTGAACAATAAAGCACTTCAAGGTGAGCTCAAAGTTAGAGGTAGGAAGAATCCAGAATTAAAATCTTCATCGAAGGTCATCAAAAGTATATTTCTATAATCTTAAGTTATTAATGATTTGCGTTATATGTGTATATGTTGATTACATGCTTAATTCCGCTGCAAAATTCGTGTATTTGATAAGTGTATTTAGGTTTTTCAATATGTACACAATCACATGCATACACCCTAAAACACGTTTAATAGTCTCAGGACTGTCGATTATGTGATTCAAATATTGATAAATTCGTAATCAAGACCCAATTGAAAGGGATGCTGCAACTGTGTCATTCAGCACCACGGTGCTGGGCTTGTTTAGGCTCCAACTCCGTAGTGCTGGTGAAGAGGGTCATGACATTGGAGTCCCCAAGCTCTAGTGCTGCAGTGCTTACCATGCAATATTGTGGCCCTGGGGTTTCCAGGCCTCATCACCACAGCACTGATGGCCTAGAGCTACAGCGCTAAAGAACAGAATCTCCAGCACTGTAGTGCTAGTAGGCCAGCCTTGAAGGTCTAGCGCTGCAGTGCTAGAGAATAAAATCTCCAGCGCCACAACGCTCGCAGCCTAGCACCACTGCACTAGAGAATAGAATATCTAACACCGCAGTGCTAGAAGCTCAATGCCGCGGTACTAGGGAAAAGACCTTAGCACCTCAGCACTATAATGATTAGAACTGCGACATCTGAGGCTGGGTCTTTAGCATCGCAGTACCAAGAATCTAAGAAAGTTTGTAATTATGCTAAATTACTCCGATTGTTAAATTTTAAATTGTTTAAAAATATTTATTATTTATTTTATACAATTTATAATTGTTATAATAATTGCATTATAAACTGTGGCCTATTTGTTTATGTTGATAACCACAATGAGAGCTCTACTAGTGGGGTTAGTTGTGATTTCATAAAATAGCTATGTGATTAAGAATCACATCCTTATAAGATGGGGAAAAGATTGTAAAAATCTCTCTTAATCATGTTGAATAGTTTTCATTATAAGATAATTTTACATGTTGATCCGTCTTGTCAATACGGTATTAGACGGGTCATATCAATTTTTTCCAAGATCGCTAAAGTGCGAGGAATTTGGTCGGTATGATTTGGACTATGCCGGTTAAATATGAGATGAGGCAAATATATATAAAAGTATTGCTCTAAATTGCTAAAGTGTGCGAGTAATATCGATAGCATACATTTGATAATTGACAAGTTAATCTGGAATACATTTACCCTAGATTACTAAAGTGTGCGGATAATGTATATTTAGGATCAGTAATAAGAGTTGCATGAGATAGAACTGACAAGAGTTGTCTACTTTTTAGGTTTACAAAGGTCAAGATCGCTATAGTATGTGGCTAGAGTAAAATGCCAATAGGGTCTACTTCCTGTTGTACAGTTTAAAAAGGTTTAAACTATTATTTTCCCCTTTGAAAGAGTATGAGGATTATGTAAAGCAGTGGAAGAAACTCTTTAGATTAAAAATATGTATAAAAGTTATACTCATGATCTAAAACATTATTAATTAATGATTAGAAATGTTTTGCTAAACATCTCATAGATATCTTATAGAGATAAGATGAGTATGAGCAATCCATTAGTATACTTGATTTTTGTACAACTATAAGGTACATAAAAATATTTTGACTTGCTAATGAATCTGAGAATAGTTCTAGATTTACAAAAACTTGGATATATTATTAATCAGAAGATAATTCAAGATGAGTTTCTAATAATATCTCTTCGGTAGAGGTAAAAATCTATCAAAAATGAATTAAGAATGATTTGAGAGTCAAATCATATATCCTAACCCTAATATCTTATGATTTTCAGTAGAAATATGTGTACATGAGATGTGCATATAGTATTATGCTCTGTCTAAAAAATTATATCCAAACCACAAATAGAGAATAATTACAATGAAAAATATTTCCACTTAGATGAGATTTGAAATAGTAAATGTTACTATTCAAATATACCTTACCTTAAGAAAGATACACCACATAGATATTTGTTTATCAATTATAGATATTTCATTAGCATATGATGCTAAATGAGCAAGGGTATGAGATACCACCTATCATTCTCACATTAGCAAGTTGTTGTATGATTTGAGCAATGCTAGGTAAGAGTGGGCATGGTCCGGTTCAGTTTTTTTGATAAATAAAACCAAAACCGGTTTTTTTAATGGGAAAAATCGAATCGATTTTTTCAGTTCGGTTCGGTTCGATTTTTTGGGAAAAAACTGAATTAGAACCGAATCGGACCGGTCGGTTTTTTCCCCCAAAAAATCAAACCAGTTTTTTGTTAAAAAAAATCAGACTGAACCGAACTGGCCGATTCGGTTCGGTTTTTCAGTTCCTGATTTTTTTGCCCACCTTTAATGCTAGGAAGCTTTGAAATGAGAAGTACAGCTTCACGTAAGAAATGGAGATTTCCTAGATGTGATAGCCGTTAGGACATTTAAGTCACTTCTCCATTCTAGCAGAAATATTACATTGTATAATTAATATTTTATGCCGAACCTTATTAGGCAAATCACATCACTCCTTGTAATAGACAGAGAGGGTTATCATGGATACATTAGGAATAAATAGTAGTTCAAAAACTTTGAATAATAATGAATTGTGGATATAATATTAGCTCATGTAGTTGTAAGATGACTATCCTATCTGGTTAAGTATCGATAGCCAGATACTCGATCTAACTATGAAACCTTGGCTAGTTTATGAATCTTAAATTTGAGGGATAATGACCAAATACTTATGTAAGTATTAGATACTGACTCATTGATTTATTGGAACTTGCACATAGTGATGTATATATCCAATGAATCATACTACCATAGGATGAATTTCAATACTTCACTATGATTTGCCATGATATAAATATATATTTTTGAAAACATAGGGCATAAAACCTTTGAAAGGTTCAAAGAGTTTCGGCTATGAGTAGAGAAATAAATCCTTATGTATATTCAATGCCTTTGATCAGATTGAGATGATTAATACATAAATAGTAAATTCATAAATTATTTAAAGAAAAATGTGATTCTCACTCAATATAGTCTTCTGGGTATTTCTTAATGCAAAGGTATTTTAAAGAAGAGGAATTGGACTTTATAAGATATGATCTGATCGATATTGAGTTTTACCGATCTTCTAAAATATCTTTAGGGATATGCTTTAGTTACTATTAATCACTTATTGATTAAAGTTCTATCAAAAGCCATTCATTCAGTTCTGGATGAGATATAAACTAGAAGAAAATCAAGTCTTAAGTATGTTAAGATTTGGGGCTATCCCGTTTCTATAAATAGTTATGCAACAGGATAAACTTACACTCAATCAGTACAAGTATCGATTTATTTTGTATCCCAAACATTTTATGGGATACTAGTTTTATGATCTAGATGAGTGAAACATATTCATTTCTCATTACACTACTTTTTAAGAGAAAGAGTTTTCATAGATCGTGGAGATTGTAGAAAGATTAAACTTGGTAAAGTCAATCTAAAAATATATAAACCGCTAGTGGAACTTTAAGTTCAATTGAGTGAAGTACGTATAACACACTCTCTACATAAGTCAGAAAGGATATCGAGGGTTATATAACAGGTATGCTTGATACTTATATGTGTCATTGGTACTTTCTTAGTTGAAGAAAATCATCATTTGACTTATATAAAAATGATGTTGGACATTGATTCGGGAAAATAGTAAGATGTCATAAAATTTGAAATTGACTCTACGTATGACAATCAAGTTTGACACTTGGCTTTGTGTCTTGTAGAAATTGTTCCTATTTGTTGTAGATGAGTTTACACAACAGAAGTGTGGGTTCAATATATAGGTAGAAACCTTCTAGCCGACTGGTGATAAAATGTTACACTCATAGATCTATGATTGGTAATGAGGAAATCTTTTCACCAGTAGTCATGCTTAAGTTAATTCGAATTTTGTTGCCTATTACAACATTATGGAATCTTCGTTTTATAGGAAATATAGAAGTCTGGTTTCATCTAGAATAAAGAGAAAGTGTGTATTTTGAAAGGACAGTGGAAGCATAATTATCTTTCTATTTCTCTTTGTGATTTATATATTTAATGTCGGAAACAACGTTGATATGTTGCAAGTTAGTCAGATAAGAGTTATCTGAATAAGAACTTTATGAAATTATATACTAACTATAAAGTGTTATAGAGATAGAGTTAAGAGGCTGATAAGACTATCCCAATCTTCGTACATAGACAATATTTTTGAAAAGTATAACTTCAGTAATTGTGAGACAGTTAATGTACTTTTCAAACATGACATTCATCTTTCTAAGATGAGGTATCTTTAACAAAAAGTTGAAAACATTAGAGTGTTTAACGTTTTCAAATATGTACATCAGCTAGAAATAGCTTGATGTATGCCATGTTATCTACGAAACTCAGATCTAGATGGCTATAAGTGTTATGAGCCGATATCGGTTTAATCTAGGTAATGACCATTAATTGGTCGTGAAGCATATCTGAAATACTTTAGAGGTATAGAGGATAAGTTTCTAACTCATAGAGAAAGTTGCTTCATATAACAAGATACAAAGACTTTAACTTTTAGTCTAGTCTAGATGATTGAATGTCTACATCTAGTTGTCTATTTCTTCTCATTGGTATCATTGTTAGTTGAGAGTGCTATATATTAATATCCACAGCTGATTTTACCTTGGAGACAGAATATGTTGTAGCTTAAGAAGCCTGCAAAAGAAGTTCTCTGGATATACAAGTCAATTGCAGAGCTTAGAATAGTTCCAAGCTTAGTGGATTCATCCTATTAAATGTAACAATAACAGGGAAATTGCTCAAGCCAAGAAGCTATAGGGCACACCATAATTATAATCATGTGGACTATGAATAACACATAATTAGAAAGTTCTTGGCTATTAGAGATGTAATAGAATCTAGGATATATTCTATGAATAATATAGTCGATCTATTAACTAAAGTCTTAACTTCTAATGTGTTTGAGAAACACACGGAGATGATAGATAGTAGATATCATCGTGAATAGCACTAGAGCAAGTGGGAGTTATTGGAATTTGTGCTTACGTGCCATCCCATTTTGTATAAATATTTTTACTTATGTGATTAATATTTTATTAAATCGTTAATTATATTTAATATACGGTAAGATGCTTGTAACATTTCAGATACTATTTGTAAGATTTAGCTACGTTGAGAGTTATAACTACTAAGAGTTAGATAGTTATAAGAGTCGGCGAGATCTATAGAGTTGAAGCCTTATCTAAAATGGGACAAAGATCTAAGTGTATACTAGCGATGACATAGTTAAAAAGGGTTGCAAATAATGCTAAGAAATGTCATTGTGCAAGTATGTTTTCAAACGTTATATTCCTGATCTATTTTCACTAATGTGGATCTGTTGGTGGATACCTTATTTTATATAATTGGTATATATTTATATCTTGATGATCTAAATAGTTAGTCTTAGCAAACCATGAGTTTAGCAGAAGCTTGTATAGACATTTGAGTATTCAGTGAGGACTGGGTAATGAACATGCTCAATTAGAATCTCCAATAGACATCCTATAAAATCGTCAATGAATCATCTTTTTGAGTTGAATAGTATTCGTAGTCTCTTGACCTGAACTCCACGGTGGACTTTATGAGTGATCCACTATACTTAGGTTCCACTAATGTTAGAGTCATTTCATAGTCTAACCACTGGGAGTCGTTGGGTATGGTTCGATACTCATAGAGTCTAGTGTGTATAGATATGGGATTCAAAAATTTTATGGTCATAAGTAACTAACCCAAGAAAGATGTTTCCCGTGTGAGGAATAATATTGCAAAAGTGTTTGCTGATATTGTTTATAGGAATACGAATCTGGAGATAAGTTCTAGAGTTGAGCATATGGAGACTTGACAGTGATGATTTATGTCTCCGCTCTACTAAGATATAAATGATAGAAAGATTATACGAATATGTATTAACCACAACTTGTATGGATCAACACGTTGTTTTGTTATTTTCATAATGTGTGTATGGGGTAATATTTATAGACGTACGAAAAGAGTTTCGCAAAACAAAACAGGTATAAACCTAGGGAGTCTCACTATATAAAGTGTACTCGTTATGTACTAGGATAATATACCAGATTGAATAGTTCAATCTGAGAAGTTCTCTGTTAAGTCAAATATTTTAGGGCCTCTTAGGGAGATAATAAGGTGTTTAGCCTATGATCTCGGCAAGTAAACTTGCCACTTTATCATTTCTATTGGTTGTCATATATCATGCCATTAATTTGTAATAGCATGACACATGATATGTTTTAAATGGTCCATTTAATTTTTAATTGTTAAATAATGGCAAAATGAAACAATTGGCTATATGAATTATTTTATTATATAATAGAGCCATAAAAGCCACGATTCGGTCAAGTGAAATCATAATAGTTTAGTCATGTTTTCCTTTAAGCATGAGGTGGCCATTGTTGAAAATAATTTTGGCCACCAAATCCTTTATGATTCGGCCTTTTAAATGGCAAATGAAAACATGATTAGTCATGTTTCCCTTAATATGAGGTGCCTTCAAATTATTTAATTGAAATGTTCAAATAGCCACTTCTTTTACTCGTTTTCGGCAACTAAGCTTATACCTCTCCACTCATCATTTTAATTAAGCATGACAAGGCTAATATTAAGCCTTGTTGTGCTTATAAAACAATCACACTTATTTATTTTCAATTGGACAATTGGGCAACCAAGAATGCTTTATAAGGGGTTTCATTTTATTTCGTGCACAATGCACTTTTAATAAACACCAAGATAAATACAATAGTAAGAGAATAAATGCTCCAAATATCATGAAAACTACTTATTATTAATATGGTGTATTATGAGGTATTTATCAAGTTAGAGGAATAGAATATGGAGACAAATCTTATTGACGACTTAAGATCCTGCAAATCTTACTCATATAGATATCTCAAATCTCTTTGAGAATAAAGAAGTGAACACCAATTATTAATCTTTAATTAATATTTTCATGTTAGGTTTTTTTTGTATAAAATGTGACTTTTATCATCTTGATATTTACCATAAAATTGTATGTGAGAAATAAATTTTAAAGATGAATTGTTCACTTTGAAAAAGTTAGGATGCTTATTTGGTAGTAGTGCAACTATATGCACTATCCATTTGAGATAAGAAATATTGAAAGAAAAGTGATATCAGGTTCTGTAGATCTGATTGAAGGCTTTGGAAGAGTAATAATCTTGTTAACAAATGGAACAAAGTTATGTATAAGTGAAGCTTTATACGTAGGCAAATCTAAAACAAATCTATTTAGTTTTAAAGATATTCGCTAAAATAAATATCACATTGAGACTTTGAATAAAAATATATATATCTGCATTACTTCTAACATCTCAAATAAGAAATACATAGTTAAAGAGCATTCCGCCTTATCATCTAATATGTATTATTCAATTGAAAGTTACGCAGTAATAAACTAAAAGTTCAGTGATCCAAAAATATTTGTACTATAGCATATCCATCTTGGTCATTCAAGATTAACTATGATGCGTAGGACCATTGAAAATGCTCATGGACATCTATTAAAGAACTTGAAAATTTCGTTGTCTAATGAGAATATTTGTACCACTTGCTTACAAGGCAAACTTGTAATCAGAGAATCCTTTTCTAAGATTAGTCTAGAATCTCTATAATTTTTTTACAAAAGATCCAAGGGGATATCTGCAGACCAATTCATCCACCAAGTAGACATTTTTACTATTTTATAATTTTGATTGATGTATTTGCACGGTGATCATATGTTTGTTTACTGTCTACATGAAATATTACATTCGCTAGATTACTTGCACAAATTATTATATTTAAGGCACCATTCCAAGACCCATATGTTTAGATAATACTAGTGACTTTACACCTAAAATATTTAATGTAAGTAACTTTTAACGCTTTGATTAATTGCAGGAATTGAGTAATAAAGCTTTCATTTGGAAACATGACACTTGAGCTCAATGTTTTCAATGTGTAAGCAACCATATGAGGAGGAGGATGAAAGTAAAGAAGCCAACATAATTAAAACAATTATGGAGGATCATTTGAGTCAAATATACAATTAGATCCTGAAATCTCTGACATATGTTCTTTACTTGACTATGTATAGGTGATTGAAAATAAAGGATGGAAACTAAAGTTTGAAGAATTAGGAGAAAATAAGGATAAATAGAATGAAATTCCAAAGTTGGAGTTGAAACCTTTCCCTAAAGGACTGAAATATGTATTTCTTGGAGAGAAACAAACTTGCTTGGTGGTAATCTCTTCTACACTCACAAGCGAACAAGAAGGTAAGTTAATTAAAGTATTGAAAATGCATAAAAATGCAATTGGATGGACTTTAAAAGATATAAAAGACATTAATAATTTGATTTGCATACATAGAATACACTTAGAGGATAATGCCAAAATTTTCCAACAACCTCAAAGGAGATTAAATCTACATATAAAAAAGGTAATGAGAGCTAAAGTTTTCAAATTACTTGAAGTAGGAATCATCTATCCAATCTCAGATAGTAAGTGGGCAAGTCCTACTCAGGTAGAACCAAAAAAATTTGGAATCACAGTCATTGAAATGAAAAAGGTGAATTAATACCAACTCGAGTCTCATCTAGTTGGAGGATGTGCATAGATTATAAAACGTTGAGCTCTGCCACTAGAAAAGTCCATTTTTTCTTACCATTCATTGACCAAATTTTAGAAAGAGTAGCAAGACATCCTTATTATTGCTCTCTAGACGACTATTCTAGCTATTATCAAATTCTTATAGCACTAGAGGACTAAGAAAAAACTATCTTTACATGCCCTTTTGGGACCTTTGCTTTTAGAAGAACGCCCTTTGGACTTTGTAATGCCTCAGCAACATTTCAAAGATATATGTTAAGCATTTTTAGTGACATGGTTAAGCATTATTTAGAAGTTTTCATGGATGATTTAACCATGTTTGAAAATTCTTTTGATAATTGTCTTGAAAACTTAAAAAATGTGAAGAAAATGATCTTGTGTTGAATTGGAAAAAATGTCATTACATGGTTACTTCTGAAATTATTTTAGGACATGTAGTGTCTACTAAAGGAATTGAAGTGGATAAGACATAAGTCAAACTCATTGTTCATTTGCCCCCATAAAAAATAGTCAGAGAAGTTCGATGCTTTTTAGGACATACTGGATTTTATAGAAAGTTCATCAAAAATTTTAGTGTTATATCTATACCTCTTTGTAACCTCTTAGTAAAAGTTGTATCATTTGAGTGGACTCAAGAGTGTCAAAATTTGTTTGAAAAATTAATTGACCTCTTAACATCTGCTTCTATCATACAATCTTCTAACTGGTCTTTGCCTTTTGAGCTTATGTGTAATGCTAGTGACTATGTTGTTGGTGCTTTATTAGGACAAAGAAAGGAAGGTAAATCCTATGTAATTTATACGCAAATAAAATTTTAAACAATGCACAAATGAATTACACAACAACTGAAAAAGAACTACTTGCTGTAATATTTGCATTAGACAAATTTTGTTCTTACTTGATTGGTTTTTCAACTATTGTGTTTACTGACCATGCTGCTGTAAGGTACTTAATATTAAAACAGGATGTAAAACCAAGACTAATTCGATAGATTCTATTGCTTTGAGAATTTAATATCACTATCAAGGATAAGAAGTGAACTAAGAATGTGCTTACAGATTACTTATCAAGACTCGCATCAGATTCATCAACAGAAATAACACCCATTAATGATTCTTTTCCTAATGAATTTTTATTTTCTACTGTTATAATGCCTTGGTATGCTAATATTGTCAATTTTCTTGTCACAGAAGAAATGCCGCTTCAGTGGAATGCTCAAGACAAAAATAAATTTTTAACTGAGGTAAGAAAGTTTTATTGGGATGATCCTTATCTCTTCAAATATTGTCTTGACCAAATATTTCGAAGATGCATACCTAACAATGAGGTAAGTAGAATTATTGAATTTTGTCATTCTAAAGCACGTGAGGGACATTTCTCATAAAAAAAAAACAGCTGCAAAAATCTTGCAGTGTGAATTTTATTGGCCTACCTTATTTGAAGATACACATGCATTTTGTATAACGTGTGAAAATTGTCAAAAATTGAGATGCATTTCAAAACGAAACATGATGCCTTTAAACCCCAGTTTTGATATTGAAATATTTGATTGTTGGGGGATAGATTTTATGGGACTATTTCTACTATCATTGGGATTTATGTATATCTTAGTCGGAGTAGATTATGTCTTAAAATGGATTGATGTTATTCCATGTTGAAATAATAACCATAAAACAGTTATGAAATTTTTGAAAGAAAATATCTTGAGTCGATTTGGAATCCCTCGAGCCATTATAAGTGATGAGGGTAAGCATTTTTGTAATAGGCCATTTGAAACATTAATGAAAAAAAAACGGTATTACTCATAAAATTGCCACCCTTTATCATCCTCAAATATGTGGACAAGTTGAACTAGCAAATAGGGAGATAAAACAAATTTTAAAAAAACTATAAATCCAAATCGCAAAGATTGGTCTTTAAGACTTAATGATGCACTTTGGACTTATAGAACATATTTTAAAACTTCATTGGGTATGTCTCCTTATAGGATAGTTTATGGGAAACCTTGTCACTTACTTGTAGAACTTGAGCATAAAGCTTATTAGACCATTAAAACTTTCAACGTAAATCTTGATTCTGTTGAACAAATACGTAAGTTACAAATAATTGAACTTGAAGAATTGAGAAATGATACATATGAGAATTCAAAAATTCATAAAGCTAAAATCAAAGCTTTTCATAATAAAAAAATTCAAAGAAAAACATTTGATGTTGGTCAGAAGGTTTTACTTTATAATTCTCGACTTCATATATTCCCTAAAAAATTAAGATCAAGATGGAGTGACCATTTTATTGTGAAACATGTGTACCCTTATGGAATAATTGACATTGAAAATCCTAAAAATGGTAATGTATTTAAGGTAAATGAGCAAAGACGCAAGCCGTTTCTAGAAATCCAAGCTTTTCATGAAAAATTTGTGTTCCTGTCCGACCCTTGTTATGAGATCAATTAATCTTTGTTTTACATATTTATATATATATATATTTATTTTTCTTCTAACTTTATTTTCTTTTATTTTTACTTGCAGGTTAATTTAGTATTTTTATTAAAGTTTTGTTTTACACCCCGATAAAGTGGCAGATAACGGTACTCCGTGACATGTTAAGTCGATTTTGTCAGTTTTTCATAATTACTGATACCTTCTCTTCTTCTCCTTTCTAAAAAAAATGGATGACATTCTAATGAATTTGAAAAAATATTTTTCCTCATTGCCTCAAAATTCCTTAAAGAAAATTTACCAAGTAAGATGTGAAAGATTAAGGTTATTAATGATAATGAATATACCTGCTGATGTACATTGGTTAATTGAAGCCAAAATTTGATTAGCAGGCGAATTTTTATACTCATTAATTTCTTACATGCCTGACTTAGGTAAAAGCTCTTATGTCAAAAGGCGAAGAGTAAAAAGGTCAGATGGTTTTGCTTTATAATTCTCGACTTCACATATTCCTTGAAAAATTAAGATCAAGATGGAGTGACCATTTTATTGTGAAATATGTGTACCCTTATGGAATAATTGACATTGAAAATCTTAGAAATGGTAATGTGTTTAAGGTAAATGGGCAAAGATTCAAGCCGTTTCTAGAAAACCAAGCTTTTTATGAAGAATTTGTGTTCCTGTCTGACCCTTGTTACGAGACCAATTAATATTTGTTTTACATATTTTTATATATATATATATATATTTATTCTTCTTCTAACTTTATTATTTTTTTATTTTTACTTGCAGGTTAATTTAGTATTTTTGTTAAAGTTTTGTTTTGCACCCCGGTAAAGTGGCAGATAACGGTACTCCGTGACATGTTAAGTTGATTTTGTCAGTTTTCCATAATTATTGATACCTTTTCTTCTTCTCCTTTCTAAAAATATTGGATGGCATTCTAATAAATTTGAAAAAAATATTTTTCCTCATTGCCTCAAAATGCCTTAAAGAAAATTTACTAAGTAAGATATGAAAGATTAAGGTTATTAATAATAATGAATATATCTGCTGATGTACGTTGGTTAATTGAAGCTAAAGTTCGATTAGCAGGTGAATTTTTATACTCATTAATTTTCTACATGCCTGACTTAGGTAAAAGCTCTTATGCCAAAAGGCGAAGAGTAAAAAGGTTACATGTTTTGTCATAAATGTGCTCGATATAATTATAACCAGAGTTGTCGTTATTTAGGATTTGTATCTAGAAATTGAGAAGATAAAATCTAGTTCACTAATAATAGAATGAGTAAGGAGTCTTTGGATGACATCCTAGTGACTCTTGAGACGTATCCTTGTGGGCTGGTACAACGTGAACTTCTCGATTTATGTAACAAATTCAAAATTGAACATAAGCGGTACAGTCTCAGGAATTTGACTTTAAAAGACCCTATTTGCCAATTTATAAGAAAATTGGATGGGAAGCCTATTCCCAACCCATAGAGGGCGTTTAAGCCATTTCTAAACGTAAAACCAGAGGAATATGTAGGCCACAATTACAACTACTTGTACATATTTACCATAACTGTTATCATTTTGTGTGGCTTATTTTATTTTGTTGCAGGTTTTATTTTCAATAAAAGATGTTTTAGGTGGTATCTTCTATACTATACTCTTTCTATATTTTGACATTGAGGACACTGTCTCAATTTGATTGGAGGGAGGATAGTTGATATATAATGTTAGAGTTAAGTTTTTTTTTTTTTTGCTCTCACTTTGTTCTTTAAAATTTTTTTTATCATGAATGGTGTGAGTAAAATATTCATTTTTGTATTTCTTAAGACGCATTATAGTTCTAAAATGGCAGAGTAAAGAGTACATTACTGAACTTTTGAAACACATTCTAATTGATTTATTTTTAATGCATTTTATATACTTTTGTTTGTTGCTTAAGTTCTTGGTAACTCTTATGTAAATAAGTTTACTTTATTATCGATGTATGATTTCAAAATTGTTTAGTTTAAATCACTTTTTCTATCTAGGTTACTAAAGAATAATTTTTAAAATTATTTCTTGAGCATAATACTAAGTCTTGTGATAAGATGGATGATTCAATATATATAGCCAAGAGAATTTCCATGTTTAAGTATACATATTCTTTTCTAAACTCACACATCTTTTGTGAGTGAGTGGAGAGGTTCGAGATACTAGCTTACAAACTTTCATTGATATTTTAAAATGGTTAATTTTTATTTGAAATGACATTATTTAGGATGATGAATGATTTGGTTACTTAACTGAAGGATGATAAAAAATAATTAAAAAAATAATATGGTGAGAAATTGCTCTTATTTTGTAATGATTCCTTATGTCTTCAAAAAAAAAAGAAAAAAAAAGTATAAAAAGGAAAAAAAAAAGAGAAAAGAAATCAATTCAGTTCAATAAAGTCTTCATTCAATTTTAGAAGACAAAAGTCATTAGGAAGCAATTTTTTGACCAGACTCTCTATTCGTAAGATTCATATAAAATAATTAAAGTCCTAAAGCTAGCATGTGACAAGAATGGTTTGACTCTAAACAATTAATTTTTCTATCTATGGATTAATGTTAGTTTGTTTATCTATTCTGAAATGTAATATTTTTTTGAGCGATTATCTATTTTCCAACTCCATGAGTGAAATCCTAACTCGTTAAACAGTTATTCACCTATGAAGATATGGAGTTAAAACTTTTACTTAGAAAAAATTTTCAAGGCTATATTGTTGTGGTTTATGATAAGAAGGCTTCGGCTTAATTCTCATACATGCACAAAATTTTTTGGAAGTTATGATTGAAATAATCTTAATAGCAATTGTGATCTTGAACTGACGTTTTGTTTGAAATACGTAGGTAGTGTTCAAATTTTATTTATGTTTGAATTACTAAGGACTAGTAATAAGTTGGTTAGGGGAAGTGTGATGAACACTTGAAATTATATATTTAATAATAATTTTACATCATTGTTTTGTATTACTAGTATCTTTAACCTCAAGCCCCCCTAAACTTAAGTATGTTTACAATATTGTATCTAATTAGCTTTTAACTATTTTATAGTAAGTTTGGTAAAATGAGTATAACTTTTTACCTAGGAATCCAAATGGAGTGATTCTTGATCCTGTGAAGATCTGACTCAATAGAATAATACATTGTATTTCACAAGGTATTTGAAATTCGAGCGTTTATAGGGTGAAAATAGCCTAGAACAGAATCGATCTGTAGTACAGGTCTAGTCCAAACAGTCATCAGTATTTGACCCATAACTATAGAAATACGTATCTAATATGTATAAGACAACTCAATTTAGAAAGTAAGAGACTTATATACAATTTTGATCTTTTGAGTGAAATCTAATTCGGACCACATTAATTCTAAATTGGACAATCAAGTGGGTGCATTAATGATAATCAATACAAATTAGTTGCCATCCTTCTTGACTTTTATCATTAAAGCGGGTTCATCTTCATTTATCTTGATTTATCCATGTTTTTCTATAAATAGGTGGCTTATTTATGCCTAAAATATATAATTAGAGAGCTAGATTTTAGTTCAAAATACTTTTCTTTTGTATTATCTCTTTGTAATATTATTTCTTTTATTTACTATTCTAAAGTCATGTTATCTCTTTTATTTTTCTTTAGTTTTATTATGTCTAAGTAATTTTATTTTTGCTAAGGTAAATGGGGTGAAACTCTTGATAAGGTAATAAGATATACTTAACTCTTTTTCATGAATTTAATATTTCATTATTAAGTTATGCAAATTTATATATGATCTATTTATTTTCTTTACAATATTAATATTTTTTCTTGTAAAATGGTGCATCTTGATTTATTATAGACAATTTTTATAGTTGGCACAATAAATTCTTGAAACCATTTACAAAATTTGGCGTAGATATCATTTCTTGTAAAGTGAGAGTATTGATTTACTGTAGACAAATATAAAGATCGGTATAATAAATATTTGAACCCATTTATAAGATTTGGTGTATAATAATTGAAAGAAATAAGTACAAGTTAATATATAAATGGTGATGCACTTTAATTGTTATATCTTCCGATTGGAACCTCCTTTGTGTGAGGATTCTAATTGAGTTATAAAAAAGAGTTGAATATATTCTTATTTCATATGCTAAGAATGGATCCTATTAACCTTAGCTTTTATTTTAATTGGTTAATTGAATTATTATTTGCAAATATCTTATACTGCTTTAATTGTCTTTAAAGTATTTATAGTTTGTAATTTTAATTCCACTTCCCTGTGGATCGACCTCGTTCTCACCAGGTTATTTATTACTGCGACAATCCTGCACTTAGAAATAAATTCCTATATTCTGGACGTGTCAACTAACATCAGAGGAGTTAATAGTCTTTAAAAATATATAAATTCCTGAAGAGACACAAGTCCTTAAAGAGACATAAGTCCCTAAAAAGACACAAGTTCTTGAAGAGACATAATTTCCTAAAGAAACATAAGTCCCAGAAGAGACAAAAGTCCCAGAAGAGATAAAAGTCTCATAAGAGACATTAGCCCCCAAAAGATGCACAAGGATTCAAAAATGAGAAAAATGGTACAAATTATGCTTACACAAGAGAAATGTGGAAATATGATGAAATAATTGTCGACAATATATTCTCATTTTCAGTAGTTATTGAAATTATGAATAATGATTTTAAGTCACAAATTATTGATGACTACAGAAAAAGATATGATTAGTTCCAATAGAAAGAAGTAATTAAAGTATAATTAACTTTTTTAGCAAAGCATAAAGTATTTGGACTTGTAATCTAAACATCTAAAGATGTCAAACTCGTAGGATATAAATAAGTTTTTGTACGAAAGTGTAATGAAAACAACAAGGTCATCAGATATAATGCAAGACTGATTGTTCAAGATTTTTCGCATTAACTTGGTATTGATTATGATGAAATTTATTTCTCTGTAATGTATACAATTACATTTTAATTTTTGATAAACTTGGTAGCCCCAAAAAGTTTGATATTTATCTTATGGATGTAATGATAGCTTACCTGTATAGGTCACTTGACACAGATATTCATATAAAAAATTCCTTCAGGATTTAACATGCCCGAAGCATATAATCATAATTTGTATTTAATCAAGCTATAATTTTTTTTGTATAAATCAAAATAATTTGGACGCATGACATACAACCGCCTAAACGAATACTCAATAAAGGATTAATGACCCAATATGTTCATGTATATTTATAAAGAAGTCATTTGAGTTTGCCAATAAGGTTGCATATATGAATGATATAAATTTGATCGGGACTCCTAAAGAGCTCTTAAAGATTGCAGAATACTTAAATAGATAATTTAAAGTGAAAGACTTAGAGAAGTTTAAATATTCTTGGCCTGTAAATTGAGCATAAATCAAATGAAATCTTTATTCATCAATCTATTTACACTGATTTTTTTTTTAGAAGATTCAATATGAATAAAGCCCATTCATTAAGTATCCATATCATTGTTCGGTCTCTTCCCAAAAAAAGGATCCATTTTGTTTCAAAGAAGATGATGAAAAAATACGTGGTCCAGAGTACCATATCTTTGTGCAATTGGTGTTTTATTATATTTAGCCCAATGTATAAGACCGAATATAACTTTTATAGTAAGCTTATTAGCAAGATTCAATTATGCACTAATTCGACGACATTGGAATGATGTCAAACATAAATTTCGTACCTTCGTGGAACGATAGATTTGAAACTATTTTATTCCAGACAACCTATATAAAATTTAGTTCTAATGGTTATGCAGATGCTGGGTACTTATTTGATCCCTATAAATTCCGCTCACAAATAGAATATATTTTTTTTTACTTACAATAATACACCAATATCATGACAATCCACAAAATAAACTTTTGTTGTCACTTCCTTTAATCGTTCTAAGATTCTTGTACTACATAAAGTAAACAGAGAATGCATATGATTGCAATCTATCATTCATTACATTCAGAGTATATGCAGCCTACTTTTTACAACAAATACAAAGACAATGTTATTGTATTACTCAAGTTAAAAGGCGGATACATCAAAGGAAATAAAACTAAATATATTTCTCCAAAATTCTTTTACACTCATGAGTTGTAACAAAGTAAAAACATTAATGTTAAATAGATATGCTCTATTGACAACTTTGCAAACCTATTCATTAAAATCTTTGTTAATGTCAACTTTTGATAAATTAGTTTACAAGATTGGTATGTGATGACTTAACAAATTAACAAATGTGTACTGTGAGGCCTTAATTAGGGGGAGCACATTCTTTTAAAAAAAAAATTACCTCAATTATAAATGTGTATTGTACTTTTTTTTCTTTCGACCAAGTTTTATTTTAATAAATTTTGATGACAAAATTTTTAATGAGGTAATATTTGAATACGTTCACTATCGCTGTATATTATAGAGTTATATTTTATTTTTGTTTAACTTTTTATTTCATTAAATTTTTTATAATAATATAAAATATAATTAAAATGATAAAATATAAATAAATAAAAAGTATTATAAAGACAGTAGAGACTATAGCGGTAGATTCCACTGTCCCCTCATCTATAAATAAGGGTTACCCATTCATAATGTTTCACTATCTTTTCAATATTTTCAAAGTTATTATAATACTTTTTAAAATTTTTTGTCTTTTATAATTTATTTACAACCTCCCACAATTTTTTTTTGAACTAAGGATTAAAACCCGCCAATTTTGTGCGCAAGAAAGAACATTGAAGTTTCTCCTGACAATTGCTTTTTTTTTTTTTTCTGAATGGAATGGATATTTATCGACATGTTTGTTAATTTCACTTGAGCCGCCGGTCTCACAGGTACAGCCCAAGACCGAAGCCCGATTTAGTAATTTAAACACTGTGAGAGGGTTAAATTCGTTATTTGGACGCAAAACCCTAAAATCGGACCCTTTATAAACCTCGCCTCTTTCATTTCCCTCTTCCCGACAATCCGGAGGTCTCACACTTGGCGACCTTCTGAGGTTAGCCTTCACTTCATTTTACCTTTGGATCACTTTCATTTCCGTTAGATCTCTGCGTTTCGCTTTATTTTTTCTATAATTATATTTTGGTTTCAGCTCATTCTCTTGTTTTTATAGAGCTTATATCTTTGCTGTATTTATCATGAACTAACGCTTGGTTATTTAGATCGTTTGTCACTCTTTATTTTACACTCTCTGTTTGGTTGCTGAGAAAGTTGGGAAAATGAAATGGAAGGAGAAAAAGAAGTTTGTTCAGTTAGATAGTTGTTTTGACCTTTGTACTAACCAGTTGTTCTTTCGAGATATCATTTCAATTATTATAGATGGATTTAAAGATCGGATACAATTTTGTATGGTATTATATGTTCGATACTTAGTGTTTGCATTTTTCTCTTCCTTTATGGAACTTTTCTTTCTCATGCACCCTTATAGATGTATTTTGATATAATAGTTTTAGTATGCATGGCAGTATCCATGTGGAACTCTTGGGCAGCAGGATGTACAATTCAGTAATGGCGAAATCATGAGTTAGCTAGCTTGACATGGTTGATGTATTGCACTGGCAATTTACTTCTGGAAATAACAGTATTTATTTTTGTTTACCTATTGAAAACTTTATACTCTTCATAAACTTGAATGGTTTAGTTAGTGTGGGATGTTACAAACTTCTTATATTGATTGCAACTACAGTGTATTAAAATGGAGTTTGTGGTTTACTTGTGTTTATACAAGTCTTGATATTAGTAAATTGAGTAAATTTGTTATATAGAAGCAGAGCGGATATATTCATGTGTTTGTTTGATGATTATCTATGGTGAACTATAGTGATATATGCTGCTGGCCTTTAAAATAGATGTCAAATATGATTTCTTTGTGCAGGTCACTGTCTTCAGTTGCAAACATGGCAGATGGACCACAGCATCCATCAGTATTTCAGAAAATACAAGGGCAATCCTACTTCATTTCTGGTCTTTCCCCCAATGTGCACACGAGAAATTATAGTGTGACTAGTTCTTATGTGAATGGAGGATTACGCAGTTCTTTTCAATCAGCAAGTCAGGGCACTGGCCTGGCACTTGTGTCCCCTCATCATTCCATATTTGTGCAAGCTCCATCAGAGAAAGGTCTATCTGGTTTTCTTGTGGATTTCCTTATGGGAGGAGTTTCTGCAGCTGTATCTAAGACTGCTGCTGCTCCAATTGAGCGGGTTAAGCTACTTATTCAGAATCAGGATGAGATGATCAAGGCTGGTCGGCTGTCTGAACCATACAAGGGAATTTCTGATTGTTTTGCTAGGACTATCAAGGATGAAGGTGTTCTGTCTCTTTGGAGAGGAAACACTGCTAATGTTATCAGATACTTCCCTACCCAGGTCAGTTTTCTTTTATTTTTATTCATTTGTTTGTACTTTTTAATTTGGGGTGGGTGGTTTGGTTTTAATCTATATTTTTGTAGGTTTTATGGATGTTATGTTGAGGGAATAAAATGGAGGATTTCTCCTTGAAATTCTCAGAGTAAAAGTTGTGTATGGACAAACCTTGGTTTTTGGAAATCTCCCCTCATTTCTTGTCTGCATGAAAAGATAATATACAAATGAAGTAGGAAACCCAGTGATAGGGAACTACTGAAGTAGGTCCAATTGGCTGATTAAGTTGGACTCAGGTCTTCATTATTTCCTCATCCTTTTGTTTTGTTTTCTGCCTTGACATTTCTTGGCATACATGTACCAGGCCCTAAACTTTGCTTTCAAGGATTACTTCAAGAGGCTGTTTAACTTCAAGAAAGACAGAGACGGCTACTGGAAGTGGTTTGGTGGGAACTTGGCATCAGGTGGGGCTGCTGGTGCTTCATCGCTTCTCTTTGTCTACTCACTTGATTATGCAAGAACGCGTTTGGCTAATGATTCTAAAGCAGCTAAAAAGGGTGGTGAGAGGCAGTTTAATGGTTTGATTGATGTCTACAAGAAGACTCTGAAATCTGATGGCATTGCTGGGCTTTATCGTGGATTCAACATCTCATGTGTTGGAATTATAGTGTACCGTGGACTCTACTTCGGAATGTACGATTCTCTGAAACCTGTGGTTCTGGTTGGTGGGATGCAGGTATGTTGAAATGTTTAGAATTGCAATGTGTCTGCTTATCACATTGTTGTCGTCATTTCCTTGACTTCTTAATGTTTATTTTTATGTTGCTTATATTGATTGTAAAAGGACCCAGGGATGTGGTACATTGACGTGCAAACCTACACCCTTCACTGAACTTTGCATTTCATATGGACTCGCAATGCCTTTCTATATGATTAATGTTGGATTAAATCAATCCATCTTTATGTCTCAAAAGTTGGCCAACATAGTATCCACTAGCTGTGTTTAATGGCATTCTGTTTGGTGGCATGGCTGTATGCTTACTGCTGATACTTTTTGGTGATTACAGGATAGTTTCTTGGCGAGTTTCTTGCTCGGATGGGGAATTACAATCGGTGCTGGTTTGGCTTCTTACCCGATTGATACAGTGCGTAGAAGGATGATGATGACCTCTGGAGAAGCTGTCAAGTACAAGAGCTCAATGGATGCATTTTCTCAAATTGTCAAGAATGAAGGTGCTAAATCACTTTTCAAGGGTGCTGGTGCAAACATCCTTCGTGCTGTTGCAGGTGCTGGTGTGCTTGCTGGGTATGACAAGCTGCAGCTCATTATTTTCGGCAAGAAATATGGATCAGGTGGCGGTGGTTAATATGATGGTGAAAAATCTGTAGGTTCTCTTCTCAAATTTGAATAAATTTTGAACAAGCAATAGTGCTTTCAGTGTTTACCCTATATTTTGGGGTTTGATATAAGAAATATTATAGTCATCAAACAGTTTGAATTATGAGTGTTCAGTTTCTGTGCTTGAGCTGTAGACAGTAGTTTTCAGTTTGTTTTGATGAGAAGTTAAAACGGTTTTCACTTTGCAATCATAATCTTAAAAGAGCTTTGTATTTGTCTGTTGTGTATCATCTATTAGATTAACTGAGACCCCGATTATAGGTTAGTGAAAACACGCCTCCTGGACCAATAATTATAGTTCTTCACGTTCATGAAGTTGAACTATGTCAGTGGCAGTAAAATAATGGTTACTCTTTTCAATGACAATGAAGTAAATTTTTTTTTTTTGAGAATGAAAAACAATAATCAAGTTTTGTATTTTTAGGGGAATTTGTGGCTTTTGTTAAGTTTGGTTGAAAATAGTCGTTGAATGGCCCCGTTGGTTGGATGGTGCGTTACCTGATCAATTCTCTAGAGGACGGTTTGTATTTCTCTAAGAACAGCCGCTTAAACCATTGGTAATCACATTGTAATGTAATGTCTAATACTTGTCAAGGCTACTCTGAAAAAAAAAAAAACTATCAGACGACTCCCAACAATCGATTGACGTAGGAAAATCTCAAAGGGCTTCAAGAGTGTACTCATCTTTTCTTCTAACGCTGGTGGGATATTGCTTTTATCATGAGATAAGAAAGTGTTTCGGGACAATTTTGATAATGCCATAAGCATGTCATAGCAGGAGGGCTTAATTATTGCTGCTAAATGTGACGGAGTGAATATCATAAACTGTTAACATTCTTTTGAGAACCAAAAAAAAAAAAAAAAAAACCTAGATTTATCATCTGGGTTTTATAGAGGACCTGAACTTTGTTGGATTGTATATTGTAACAGAATCTATTGATATCACTTACAGAATTTATTTCTGACTTGCTCGAAAGGGAAGCAGTCATAGTGATCGTGGTCCTAAGCTTATGTTCGCTTCAATTTCTTCGTAGTAAAAATTGAAGAAAAAGAACGGTGACCAAGAAAGTCTGAAACCAGCTTAGACTGCAGTTTGATCCCTTTTCTAGAGCTTTGACATGTTTATCATTCCTTAAGTTCGAAGTAATAGTCACCTTTTTTTTTCTCGAGGGGAGCTGAAGCTGTCTTTCTCCTGCTCCACTTCAAACAACTGTGAAAATTACATGGAAGGAGGCGAGTCCTTATCGTGCGCATCGTCCTCTCTTCATTTGGTCAAATCTTTTGTCTGCAACTAATCTTGAAATACAAAGAAGGGGAATTTAGTACCAACCAACCCATATTAATCATGACACCAAGTTCTTCTTTCTTTGCACTATTTCCATTTCAGTCCAACAGAAACTGCACCAAGAACAGGACATATTATTGGTTAGTATGAATTGCCATCAATGGCAATGTTTATCATGAAAATCTTCACATATTCTGATATTTGTTTGGTTTCTCTTGTAACGGTTAACTGTCACTATTAAGGGTCGTTGTAGCATCTTCTTAGGATTATCATCACCTAGAAAAAAAGAAAAATTCAATGTTCTTATTGGACATGGACAGAATGATTGAACGCAAGACTTTAGAGTTCTCGTTGAAAGGAAAAGATCATCAGCTCCTTAAATAAATAAGCAAAGCCAGCTTCTTACTGCAATAAGCCCTCAAAGCAATGGCAGCTTCACTTACGTTTTCTGCTACCACTACTCATGCCATATTGATCATCTTACTCTTACACTTTTCAAACAATCTGGCAGCAAAGTACAGCTACTCTTCAACTCACCAGCATCAGCAGCGCCAACATAACTCGTCCCCATTCCCCAACTCGAAACTTCACCAAGCTTATATAGCTCTCCAAGTTTGGAAAAGAGTAATCTACTCTGATCCAAACAACTTCACCACCAACTGGGTTGGTCCTTCAGTGTGCAACTACAAAGGCATATACTGTGCACCTCCTCCTTATGACCACAAAATCCGAGTTGTTGCTGGCATTGACCTTAACCACGCTGATATAGCAGGGTTCCTCCCCGATGAATTAGGCCTCCTCTCTGATCTTGCACTCATTCATCTTAATAGCAACCGCTTCTGTGGCATTATCCCACTAACTCTATCCAATCTTACACTTCTCTATGAGCTTGACCTCAGTAACAACAGATTTGTAGGCCCTTTTCCTCAGGTTGTGCTCTCTCTTCCCGTGCTGAATTATCTTGATATTCGTTTCAATGAGTTTGAAGGGCCATTACCTCCTGAACTTTTCAACAAGAAACTTGATGCAATCTTTGTAAATAACAACCACTTTACCAACATGATCCCACAAAATTTTGGTGCAAATAACTCGGCTAGTGTTTTGGTCATCGCCAACAACAAATTTGGTGGGTGCTTGCCACCCAGTATAGCCAACTTGGCTAATTCTTTAGAGGAGCTACTAGTGATTAACACAAGCTTGTCAGGGTGTTTGCCGCCAGAAGTTGGCTACCTCTACAAGCTGAGAGTGTTAGATGTGAGCTTTAACAAGCTAGTTGGGCCAATACCTTACAGCCTTGCTGGGTTATCCCACTTGGAGCAACTAAATTTAGCACATAATATGATGAGTGGGATTGTGCCAGAGGGTGTTTGTGCTTTGCCAAAATTGGCCAACTTCACATTCTCTTATAACTTCTTCTGTGAAGAGGAGGGCATTTGCAATAACTTGACGTCAAAAGGTATAGCTTTCGATGATCGCCGGAACTGTTTGCCAGAGAAACCGCTCCAGCGGAGTAACAAAGTATGTGAGCCAGTGCTAGAGCATCCCGTTGAGTGTTTCGAGCAACATTGTAGTAATGGTGGTAACGGTAGTTTTGGAACCGGCGTTGTGGTTCCAACAGCAATGCCAGCAGCAGCACCTGTGTTCTCACCTTCAATTGCACCTGCCTATACGTAAATAAGAATTTGTAAAAACACAAAAAAAAAAAAAAGGAATAGGAAAAAAAAAATAAGATCCAGATTTGGTGTCATGTTTATAAATTTAACTTGTTTGAAGTTTGTAAATGGGTGTCATGTTTGTAACCATAGAAAAAGTCATTAGATTGGAGTTGTACTCAGTTTCCCTATATATTTCTGGTTCTCAATACTTATAAGAGTGTGTTTTGTTTCTTCTAAAATGATTGAAAGAGTTCTTGTTTTCTTTTTGTTACTCTTTTAAGCCCAGATATATTCTTTTGTTATTAGTCATTTTGGCTTGGCCTACTTTAGATTTTGAGTTTTTCTGAAGAGTTTATTTATCAGCTTGTGATTAAGAATTTGGGAAATTTACCGAGATATTGCCAGAAGATAGTTCTGCAAATTTCTTCCAAATACTTACCTACTCGGTAGCCAGGCATTGCTAGTTTCTGTCTCCGCGATAATTGATTCCTTCTCCATCCAGAAGTAACCGATTTGGGTCACATAAGGTTAGCTAACGAGATTTTCTTACATTTCCAGTTCCTGTTTTGTTTTGTTCTTTTTAATGGTCTTCACATTACAAGTACTTGCTCAGAATACTTGATTGGTTTCATCTAATGAATCTCAAATGCACATAAAAATGGATTAAGTGGCATCAACTTGGCAGAAAAATCTCTATACAAAATACGATTTATACAAGTGTTGAATACAATCTGTTGAAACTTGTTTAAATTGATTACGACATCTTCCAGTTCCAGCCATCCTCTAAATGCCAATCATTGAGCTTTTTGTAACCTGGAATACAGACATGTAGAAATGAGAATTATAAACCAACATGGAACGGAAATTATTCAAGTTAAAATGCAAATTATGATGATAAATTAGGGACATTGAATCGAACTCTGCAAGACTTAAATAAACACAGCAAATAATAACTGATGGGAGGAACATGAAATACATAAACTGAGATCATGGAAATAATACACAAATTGATACAAGAAATGGAGTTGAAGTTTCAATAAGAAAAATAAGAACATATTTACTGATTTGAGATATATTCAAGAATTTATTAGATATCCAAATTTACAAATTGATGATATTTGCAGCTTGCACAATATAATAGATTACAAATGCTGAGAGCGAAGAAAGCTAACACGTTTCTGAAATTTAAGAATCTATCCAAGTAGTCAATGCCTAATAGTTAAAGACTGTAATGGGGTTGCATTATGTAATTACCAAAATTAACATGTTGGCAAGGCCTATTGATCTTATGTTATATAGACAGTGGAATTATCTCTCTAGCCAGGTGGTAGAGGACGCCGGCAAGTTGGGCATTCCATCTTTATATCCATCCACCTTAGTAAACATCCGGAGTGGAAAAAGTGATCACACGGTGTCACCTGATAGAGAATTTGCAAATTAGAATACGTTTACAGTTCCAAGGGAAAGTGAAGAAAAATAGCTTTATGTATAAGAGGAAAATACCAACATACCATACAGTCATTTGAACGTTGTGTAAGATCAATGCCAGTCATACAAATAACACAATCTGTAGCATGATGTGTTTCCTGATCAAACCTTCTATAGTAGCTGTATTTCTCAGGTAGGATCTACAAACCATAAAACCAAGGCTTTACTCTATAATCGAAAACACATTACAGCATTGTAATAAAATTTTCTTATTGAGAACCTCAATTGCAAAAATACATGCCTCAACATCATATAAATTTTTCTCACATAGATATGAAAAAGTGCCATGTAATTCTTTCCCTCTTCAACAAAAAATTTAAGCCCAGGATTTAGAGAAGTACCAATGCAAAACTTCCGGAGTTGATTTCCTCAAGTAAGCAGAATCCATGAAATCTAAAATTCTAAGAACCACCTACAAAAAAGGCTTCTGGAAGAGGCACTTTTTGGTTTAAAGGAGCACTACTTTTTGAAGACGCAGTTACAAACAGACAATACTCAATGAGAGAACTTTTATCACTAAATCAACCCTCTACAAGTTATTTTCCCAAACAAATTCAGGAAGAGTCCACTAAGTTTAGATTCCCAAGAGTGATAACAAACTTGAGGATGCATTCATGACATAAACATACAAATGATTTATGTATACAAACATATCAATATTATAAATAGATAGCATATAGGTGTAACAACGGTATTAACATTCTTCTCTTTTTCCCCTCAATATTAGAAACTTGAGTAATATTCATTTTTCCATGAAGAAAATAACTAGAGTTACATCCAACCTGACGAGGAACAAACCATCGGGATCCAAGGTAGTGCTGAAGAAGAAGAATAGATGCTTGTAGTCCAATGAATACACACAAACAGATACACCAGTTCTTATCTGGCTCAATGCGCATGAAGTTGTAAGGGCACCCAAATATATATAGTGGGATAGCTAGCCGAGTAACACTTATGCCTAAAATGTAATGAGGATGCAAAAATTTTCTTGAATCACGAACAACATTGGTGATTATTTGAGGTATCCAAAATGAGTACATAAGGAGAAGAATAGGTCTCAGAAAATTATGAAACTCGTACATAATTAGAATGCCTCCCAAAAGGATTCCATCTGCAAAATAGTAACACAGATAAATCAAAATTTACATCACAATATATAATTTGATAAGAAAGCAGAAACAGCTCTAATCTAGCAACTGATTCCATGAGAAATTAATTAATAACTCTATAATAGTCAAAATTATAAATTAAGTTGGACATAAAATATGTCACAGAAAATGGAGTAAAGAAGTCACTGAGAATGGAAGGCTCTGTGGACTCAGAGCTGCTTCAAATAAATATCAAGGATAATAATAACAGTGGCAAGAAATCGGATATTACTTAAATATAACAACAATAAATAAGGCTTTTTTGATTTACTAAAAAGCCACTAATGGTGTCCGCAAATTAACAAGTGGATTTCATTAGCAAATACAGGCTTAACATCATGTGACAGCACTTACAGAAACGGCTATATAGAACTGATAGCTCGCGCCTCATTGTCTCCCAACCTTCGCCACTATTCATGGTTCGGCTTGCCTTCCATATAGCAAGAAGGTATCTCATCTCAAAGATTGAAAAGACTACGAACTTGAAAAATGCGGCCGTTGCAAAAGCATTAAACAAGGATTCTGTAAGCCAAAAGCAACATCTTAAATACTTGAAGACAAACCAATTCTTGGTTAAGATTGAAGAAGACAAAACTTTGCTTAAGACAAATGAACAGATCCTGAAAGGAGGGTGCACAGAATGCAGGTATAACAAACATTCAAATTGTGTATTTTCTTATAAAATTTCATATATATAGGTAATATAAAAATTTATTGAAAAAAGGGGTAAAATAGTGAGCCAGTGGTCCACTGTGCAGTAACTTCTCCACTCTGAATATTTTCAAATGTGTACTATCATGGTAATAAGCATCAATGTGCCAGTATATATTTAGCAAAACAACAATTTTTGGTTTCCGTCAAATTAGGAGGATTCTGCAACACCCACAAACACAGACATAAATGCAAGTGGAATCCCTACAAAATCTACAGCAAATAAGAACTGAAATTGTTCTATGGAGCAACAGAAAATGTTTTCCATGTCCGACAATTATGATGAGTGAAGGGATGAAAACTTTTGATTTATGGGTGACTTGCACCCCAAACCATGTCATGATCCAAAAAATCCAAGAATAATTGCTATTATTTCTCTCAGCTAACGAGGGATTATTCATAAATGCTACAAAAACTGAAATTTTAAGATATTCCTAAGCAAACACAACCAGCTAGCAACTAATTCTTACTAAACTTACCCACAAGTATTCCAGCAGTCAGATGCAACAGGCAAAGATACGCATCCATGATAGCTTGTTGGCCAATCATTAGAATCGAAACCTTGGCAGCCCCCTGATAAAGGAAGATCAATCACCACTTCAGTTAAATCATAAAAGAGCAATAACGTAGAAAGTATTGTATATATCAGTGAGATTATGCAATCCCAGATTGATGCATCTGAGAGTTGTGCACAAGTAAAATACTTACAGATTGAGTGTTGCTATGTTCCATCTGTCGAATTAACAAAAGAACCTGAAGGAAAGAAACCTGAGCAAAAATGTTAAGGAATTCATCTAAACCTAGATAACTGTTGAGTTACCATTTGACTCAAAGGCTTAAGCTATTAAGTCAGGGCCGAACAATAGTAATTATGCTGTAACACTAACAAGGAGCAACAAAAGTGATGAGAATGAAGGATACAAAAGTAACCATTAAAGTATAATTCACTGCTTTATTATAGTAGACTTCAATGTTGACCGAAGTAGCATTCAGCAGTAAAGGTGAGAAGCAATCCCCATCATTATCCACTGCAGGACTCTCCATCAGGCCTTCAATGTGATAACGATCATGATCACCCTCTGCAGGAATGTAAGCAACAGCTCACTAATACACATGTATACGTACATATATATGTCCAACATTTCTCATGATGCAATATCACATTCCATAAAGGGGAATGAATTCATATAGGGAGAAGATAGTAACCATGTTGAGAGGATGATACGCGTGAAATTTGGGCTGCAATTTCTACATTACAATGTTTCTCCATCTCATATATTGGTGCTGCAGTGATAAAATATAAGGTTTAGTTACAAGGTACGGTTATTTGAAACTAAAGGTCAATCTGAAATATAGACAATATTACAATTTTTCCTTCTCCATATTTTTTCTCGTGGAGATTCTTGGAACACTTGAGATGAGAAAACTCCAAGCTGTTCAAAGAAATAAAACATGTAACAAGTGAGTTCTAAGAACCCCCCCTGATCAAGATACTTCATAAGATGTGAAACTCTTTGTTTGTGATAAATATCAATAAATCTCTGAAAGTATTTGTCACATAGAGCTTGGACAATCCACCCAGATCTCAGGGTGGCACTCAGAAGACCATAACCCCATTCTGTTAAATTCCCAACAAAATAGTAGTTTCCAACAATAAGAAAACATGTGATGAAATCAAGACCTCATCCCTCTAAAATCACATCACATAAATAGTCTGTTTAGGTAAGTTATCTTGAAAGTATTATTCTATAAATCAAAATCCAAGGCAAGTATACCATTAAAGGCCTGACAGAAGTGTTACCAAATGATAAGGATTTGATAAAATATAATCTTCGTCCTGGCTCAGCTCTCCCTGTTTTCCACTGCAATAGTACATGAAAGTAAAATATTACAGTTAAACTAGAACAAAATAGACCAGCTCTGCAAGATTAAAAGCGACCACACAACAGAATGACCAATTTTAGCAATTAGCAACCAGAATCATGTGTATCCTCAGAAGTCTAGGAAATGAAACAATCAAGTAAAGATTAAGGAAATTGGTCATGTTGGCCCCTTGATTATACCTACAAATATTAAGAGTTAAATAGAAGAAAAAATACCAGCTCCGCAAGATTATAAGTGACCACACAACAGAATGGCCAATTTAGCAATTAGCGACCAGAATCATGTCTATCCTCAGAAGTAATCAAGTAAAGATTATGGCAATTGGTTGTGTTAACCATACCTTGATTAGTTCATAATCAATATTCAGTTCAGACATTCTTGAATCTAAGCTTACAGTGTCTCTCAAGCTGGCTAGCACATAACCAAGCAAGTTTAGCCCATAGAAAAATATATCTACAACTTGACTGGCTTCTGTCCAAAAAATGTCATCCACATTCATTGAATGCAATCAAGTTGGAAAATACATAATACTAGCCAAAATCAAAATAAATTCATGGGAAACTAATAAAAGTTTGCATGCTCACCCAATATACTGAATTGAACTTAAAATAATGCAGATTTAAAAGGCTTATACACATCAGCAGCATGCTGAATGCAATTTAATATGCTATAGGAAGGACTTATACATCTAATGTACTGGAAATAAAATAAAAAGCAAACAACATAACAAAACCCATGAGATGTTACCTGTTTGCTACCATTCGAAGTTGTCTAAAAGGCCATATATATACACCTTCTACCCTGATTTGAGCACCACCAACATTATGCTCATTGTCAAATACATCATGGAATATAATTACACCCTGTTATCAAAAATAAAGAATAAAAATTAAACATGATCTACTAAGTTATCATCTCAGCACAAATAAGCAGATACTAAGCGAGAAATCATGATTTGATATAAGTACTCGACTTTAAGAATAAATAAGTACTAAAGTTGACTCCCATATCAAGTAGTAGCTTTGATTTACACATTCAACTGTTAATTGCTACCATTATTAATATTGGTCATCAATTCTTCATCACAGCTTGTTGCTATGGCAGCTTCAAGTTAAATTCCAATATGACATGACATGGTATACTTATATTTTCCCAATATTACTGGAGTCAATTTAAAGCACCCCTATTTGAAAATGACCAAGGCCAGCCAAACATGTATACTTAACAATATGAAAAAGGCTCTATAACATTAGAGGAATGCCAAATGCGCCATATTAATTGATGAATCTGTGTGTATGATTCAACCTCAAGAATTTATGCATCTATAACCAATAGGTTGCATATTGGGACTGTTCTCTAGGAAAACAATGCAGAAGGACAAGTAGGTGAATTTTGTGTCTTCATGCATCTGAAAGACGGTGAGACGGAGAGAGAAGGAGAACAAGAGCAAGCTTTGAGCGAGAGAAAAGAGAGATTAGAATGAAGTCTACTCCTCTTTCAGGTTTTGAGAAAATTCTTCCACCACATAATGTAAGATCCTTACTCAAGTTGAAAAGACCAACAAGCAAGCTTTACATGATGTGGGAAGTTTGCTTTTCCATAGATTACAGCAATGCACTTGTGTATAGGATTAATCAAGAAGCACAAGATAATAATTCTAACAAATACAGATTGTTGCCTATAAAAGAACTAACATAAATGCAACTTTTCAATGAAAAAACTGCTGTGACAATAGCATTTTTAATCTGCCCTTTTTGTACAAATATAAGCTGAGACACACACACACATTTATGTATATGAAACTTAGTATTGTCACAGTATGGAATGACTACAAGAGAAGGAAGATTTGACATATCTACTTCAGAACCAGTTATTCTATCAAGAGAATTAATGCAAACTACCTACAACTGGCAACCAAAACTATTTTCTCAGAAATATAGATTCAGCACATTGAGGACTCAGAAATACTCTCTTTAGATAATAACATAATTCTCAAGGTGAGCTAAGAAAGGGCATGATAACCATCTACAATGAGTGGCCCAAACATGATCATCATAAACACTGTTTTAACTCACTCACCTGGACATAATGTACACCATTTATTTTTGTTGGTGTGCTAACTAATTCAGTGATGGAATTGCCATTTGATTTTCGAAAATCAGGAAACCTGGAAGAGCTATTTGTTGAATCTAGAAATTTCCAAGTCCCTGTGTGCATCCAAATGTATAGCTAGTTAAATAAGCATTGCAGTAAAAGGCCTATAGTTTATGAACTAGAAGTATGAACTATTGTGTATGCAACAAACCATATAGGTTAATCAGTAATATTGTGCCTAGATGTGCAGATGCCAGGATTTCATCAATGTTTTTCGCAAATTATACTTCTATTTCTTTCTGTAGATAAGAATGAATAAGAATGCAAATTGCAAACAATCACTGATATGTCATTTGTGTGTATGCCCTACATCATCTGACAACTAAACAACAACATTACAACAAGTGAGAAAGTTAAAGACTGGTTTAACTGCAGATAAAAAATATGTTTAACAACAATATCATCACTGGCTTTCTAAATTATAACTTACAAACCTCGGTATGTTCCTGTTATGTTCCATTCAGAATATGGACCCAATTTACTCTCATCTTTTCTAACGAATAGCCACTGCAAAAAAGAAATAGCAATAACTAAAAAGGAATGAGCTTATCTACAACAGCATTTTCCATACGAAAAGGTAAATTCCATCCCCAAAAAACAGCTGCTTTGCTCGCTTTCTTGAAACAATAAAATGTACTGCTAAAGAAATCACATGGCAAACTTCTATCTTGTAAAGGATAATAGCTAAAAAAAAAAAAACACGTCAGGCCTTGATAATATAACTATTCCATTTCTTTTTTTTTTTCATGCAAACACTCATTTGAAAGATGCCTTCTCGAGGCTATCATAAATCTGGTAAAACTGTGATATACCTGGTAACCAATAAATATCAAACTTATAAACATTACTAAATAAAATTTCTTAAAGAATAAATTGTACCACAATTCAACCAGCAGACTTATCAAGCAATTAAGTGAGACTGATTGACAGAATTGATGTTAGCATAGGTTGTAGAAAGTTCTTTTTAGCAGCAAGTGATTCAACAAATTAACAAAGCACTACCTATACAGCTAATGAAGGAATAATGGTAAAGAGGTTGACATGAGGCTGATAGCATTGTAACTTTAGGCTACCATTTGTAAGTTTCACCTCTTGAAGTGTTCCATTTTGCCCTATGTAACAAGAATCAGGGGTCTTCACTGAATCTGCACTTGCATACGCAAGTGAACTTCCACCTAAATTTCAGTAAACCAAGTTAGTCTGCACTACCTCATGATGACCTGTGGCTACGAACCCAAAGATTCTGCACCTATTCCCTACAGCAACATATGATGTTCCTACCCTGAAATTGACATCTTTTTCAATGATCAAACTCTTTGACTATGGCTTTAACATTAACTAACAATAGAATTTCCCATGATGAATTTGTTTCAGTTATTATAGCCAACTCCTTTTTCCCCATCTTTCCAATGCCACTGAAGTACCAGACTCCACATTTCCCATTTCCATTTGCGACATTTTGTTCAGAACATATACAAATGCAGAACAAATGGAACTCCAAATAATAATTATCCAAAACCCGTTAAAATCACTTCAAAGAACCAAAAACTGAACTATCATTAATTTGAAACTCAAACTCACTGCAGAATATAACTTTGACCAGATAAATACCAAATTTTACCAATGGAATTTCATTTTTACATCCAAATTCGCAAGCCTTCTCCAACAAATCATTCCTCAAACACAATATAAAACTAACCAATAGAATTACAAATAACCGAAGAAAACTAAAAATAACCAACCTCATCGCCCCAGGAGCGTGCCCGCTCTCTCAACGGTCTGAGACCCGCCACAGGCTTTAGCACAGCAAAACTAAACCATAATCCGAAAATAAACCGAACCAAAAACCCTAATTTTTTCCTTCTCCATAGAAGCAACAAAAAGCCCAAATTTCCCCAGGTAACCATAATAAAAAACCCCTCTTTCAAAAGCTAAGAAAAAAAAAAAAATCAACTTCAATTCAAGTCCAGAACAACAAGCGACGATCTTCAACAACAAGAAGATGGAGAAGGAGAAGAAAAAGAATATCAAGGAAAGAAAGTGACAGAAAGCCGCCTTTCATGAAGAGGGTAAGAGTCTGGTCAGCTTGCTTCAAGTGGAATCAAAAAACATTTGGAAGTAACAACAATTGAAAAATCAGATGATGGAAAGTGAGAGGTCAGCTGACTCAAAAACAACATAATTAATTAATTTCAAGCCACAAACACAAAACTAACTAAACAAAGAAAGCCGCCACCAGAAGAATTTGGACCAGAAACTGTATAGCTAAGTAACATTAATTTAAAGAAAAAAAGAAAAAACCAAAAAAAAAAAAAACACTGGTAGATAGATTGTTAAAGAAATGTTATTATTACAAGTTAGATGGAAGGTAATTTTGGAGAGTTTGGTTGCGAGGAGAATCAAGAAAGCAAAGCTTAACTTAAAGAGAGCATTTGGTTTTGTGTTCGTTGACAAAATTGACATGTCTTCTGTTCTGTACTATGTACTTTTCGTTTTGTTAAATGAAGACTGCATTTCGTTACGCGCTTCTTTTTGTGTCGTCTGCCTCACGCTCCAATTGTGACTAAGAAAATTTTTTAGCTTTAAATTTTGAAGGTTCTTTTCATAAATAACCTTAGGGTATCAAACTAATATCATAAATATCTAAGAGTTCGAGATTCTGCCTGCTAAACCCAAACGTTGAAAATTTTCACCCATACGCAATCGTTAGAGAATCTCCTATCAAAATTAATAAACTAATAGGATAAGGGCATTAAATTCATTTCCTCTTTGTGTATAAATTAAATGAACACATGTTAAATCAAAATAGCACGTGGTATAGAGTTATAACTAAATAAACCTAAATTCGTTTCCAAACACTTTGTATTCGTATAAACAAACCTCTAGAACTCCAAAAGCACTTTAAAAATTAAAAAAAAATCTATTTAAAAAAATCAAATGACAATTGTGAACGAGACGCTATAAAAGATATATTATGGAAGAGACAACTGGCTTGTCAATAAGAAAGAAACGACCAGTCTGTTAAGTGAGCTTTTTAGATTTAAGTACTTTTTGTTTCTTTTTTAGAGAACTATTAGGTTTGCATTAGGGTTTGAGTTGGTAATTTTTTTGCAAGTTTTTCAATGATATTTTCATTCATTATGAACGATTTTAGTTGTTGCATGTGGGTATATTACAATACTAATATGTTTCCCACCTGTCAAATTATGTATACATGTATGTAAATTTACTTGTATATAGGTACAATACTTGCACAAGTGATAATTGTTTCAAATGTGTGTTGAGTGGTTTTATTATGATTATGTTACCATGAAATTTTGGGTATGATATTTTTATTTATCAAGATTGATTTCAGTTGTTGCATATAGATACATTACAACATTAATATGTTTTCTATTTGTCAAATTGTGTATAATGTATATAACCATAGTTGCATATAGCTACAACTAGAAGATGACATAGATATAGAATTAATGTTTAAGTTATTTTTGTCTAAAGAGGTTACAAGCATCGAAATAACCATAGATGTAGTGCCATTAGATATAGTCCACATTATATTATTATAGGGTTCAAAATCTAGTACTTCAAAACTAGATAAAGAGGTAGATATTGTTGATGTTCACATAAGGAGTCAATTATTTGATAACCAACCATTGTCGTGCATCACCCAATATAGTCCCAACAATCAACTCAACCTAAATATTGTTGATGTTCTTGAAATTATCACCCAACCCCACTTAAACATTCTTGATGCTCCTCAAATATTAAATTTGATCATGTGATCAAGACATAAATTTGATCCAAATGTTAAATGTGACTATGTGACAAACAACTTCATTGAAGCATTTAATAGTCGATTGCTGAAGAAGAATTCTGGCCCTATTTTAGCATTATAAAAGAAAAATAATGGTTAGAATGCAAGTGGAGTTTCATTATGAATAATCATCAATGATAAACATGACACTAATTGTGAGAAGAAAGACCGAGAAATTGAGTGATCAAGGTAGACAGTTAAGGATATTAAATACCAAAAATAGTCTCTTTTTTTTTTTAATATATTCAGTCACAAGAGAGCTTACTTGGTTGATATGTATGCAACAACTTATGAGTATTTTGCATGGCAATTAAGTGGTGTATTATATAAATATATGATGAGAGTGATACTGTATTTAAGGGTTGACACAATAATGTATGTGGATAAGCTACTTAATAAAAATATTTTTTTATAGTATTTATGAGGTATGATTAGGCCTATTATAAATAAATGTTATGGGATAATGTGAACTTACCCACATTGAACCTCTCATAAGTTAAAAGATATGTTGGCATAATTAAATTAAATAAAAAGAGAAAGCCAACTGAACCTGCTAAGATCCAAAGATCATTTGTTGTCATATGTAAAATTTGTAGAAAATTTGGTCATAATTCTTGGACATATAGGCTAAAACATTAAAAAATAATAATTTTGTAAGTAGTGGCAACTTTATTAGTTAGTTGGTTGCTTTTAATTAATTACTTAATTATTGAAATGAGCTACTATTTTATAATGTAGGGGACAAGTTCAATTGGAAAAAGTTCATCACATATTGGTGTAAGGATGGTGCAATCTGGTGCTATAGTAAGTGACCTAAGCTTATTAGTTGGTTTAAATGGCTTAGGTGTAATGTCTGGATTCAATCACTTTTCTTTATCTTGCAAGGAAGGGGATCAAGTAGTGAATAAAGATCTACATCAGCTACTACTACAGTAGGTGGGAGTGGAGAAACAGGTAAAACTTTTTGTTGTAGTTGGCTACATTTTCTTAACCTTCTAAAAGCATTTCTAATTTACACACTATGCATCATTTTTAAGAAATAGAGAAAGAGAGAGACCTAATAGACCTAAAAAACAACAGAGATAGTTATGAACAAATTTTAAAGTAGTTGAACTTTTGTTATATATTTTAAGATTTTATGCCTTGTTTTAATATTGTTTATTTTTGAACTAATTTGGTTTCATTTTATAACTTTTTATAAGAGTGATGATTCCTTGTATCAATAATTTCAGTTTATAATATTTTAAGTTCATTCATTTCTATTACATCTTTCATGCATTATAATATCAACTTTAGGGTTCATGTTATTTTTGCATGCATATGATAACACTACACTTATTAAGACAACCAATAAAATACGAAAGATATTCTTCATTATAGTTTTTATTTTATTAATTTTTTTGGCCATGTCTGCATGTCCTTTAAGCACTCTGCAAAACTTTCTTATCTAGATTCAATACTACTTTCACCAATGAGGTAATTTTAGGAACTTTAAGCATCCAATAATTGAAGTCTTATTCTTTTGGTTCTCAAAATTTGTAGTAATTATATTTTCTTCCCTTACAATAAAAGTACAATTTATTAGGGTTGTTTTGTGACCCTGAAATTCTTATAACTGCCTTTTTTCTATATAAACATTTTTTGTTTTTAAATTTTATAATTTTTCCATTCACTTTACTTAAATTTATAATAATTGACCTGATTTTGCATGAATATTTTTTTGAGGATGTTGTGAGGCACTTTAAGAATGTTAAGAGTTGGTTTGAGATTGTTGTGAAATAAAAGTAGCGTTTGAAAAATGAAACTTGCAAATAAAATGGCCAAAGTTCGAAAGAGGAAACTTGCAAAGAAAATGACCAAATATATCACCTTATACAGGGGATATTTGATCGTTGTACTGTAACTGTTACTTACAATTCAAAAACAACAAATATTAATTAACTAAGGAAATTATATAAAGTGCACAGGGGCTATTAAGTAATTTTAGCATAGTTATTTAAATATTAGAGAATAACAAGTCCATTTTTTAAATACAAAAAAGTCCATTATTGTTTTGAAAAATATATCTTCCATGTATGGTATAATTATCATATCATAACTTATTATTGTATACATGAACTTTTAGTTATTTCCTTTATATTTCCATAAAATTTGTTAATTTTAATTAGAGATTTTTTAACATTCGTGCATTGGTGAAATTAGTTTGACAAGTAAAATCTTAAATTCTTGAGTATTTGTGATATTGACTAATACCTTGAGGGTATTGACGAGAACAACT